>CM016493.1:13749959-16215372 GCA_002890555.2 Lagenaria siceraria
TTATTCAAAAGACATTTAAAAAATTTAAAATAGTTGTGATTACGTCAGATTGAACAAAACTAAACCGAACTAAATCTACTTTGACACTACTCAATTCAACTAAATTACACTAAACACTTGCTAGAAATTATACTTTCCTTCAAAGTTCTGCCCTAACTGCCAAGAGCTTGGCACAACATTATCAAACTCAATGGTCTTCCCATCACTAGTAGTAACTCTAAAGGACAAACTCTGCCCCATCAAATCGGTACCAACCTGCCAATTTTGACCCCAATTCCTTTTCATTTGAAGCCATCCAGTAGAAGAGCCTTTAATCTTAACATCAACAACATCACCAGCACCACTAACATTGTAGGGCAAGACAAGAAGCCAATAAGGATTTCCTTTGAGCTCGAATCGTAGGCCACCGTGTTTGTGGCAAAGCGTCCTACGGTAGCGGACTGAGATGACCCCTGCCCTATAAGGAGCCATTTTGGTGAACATGTAAAGAGATAGGTCAAAATGACGTTGGGGTGGGTTGCACCAAATGTCTTGTGTTTTTGTGTAGTTTGGAGGGCAGAAGTTTGTGGCTGTTACTTTGATTGTACCTGCGTTTGGTATGCACCAATTGTGTCCGTTGTTCACACACATTATCTCAAAGCATGCTCCGCAAGTTCCACCGTTGTTAAACAATGCCGTACTTAACGCCGCTGTTGCTAGCCCATAACCTTGCTTGAATAGATCTCCATACCCGCAAGCTCCCTCTATTTCAAGTTGGCAAAAGAAACTATCATTAGATCTTATCTTGAATTTACAAATTAAAAGAAGTAGATCATAGTATTATTTTGAAAGTATATTATATCCTTACGCATAGTTTCACCACCCCTCATGTCGCCGTAGAAGGTGGCACGAGCATCGTACCACGTGGTGTCAATCTTTTGATTAAAAGTGGGATCAATGAGCCTAGAGGCCGTGGCTTGACCAAAAATGGCCACAAATAACCCCAACCAAAGAAGCAAATTGTTAAAATTGCCCATTGTATTTTTTTTTTTTTTCTCTTCCCTTTGCAAATTGCGTAAACCTAAAGTGGAAGTGGGTAATTTTATAGGGTAGAAAATGGAGTTAAATATGGGAAATGAAATTAATTTTCTTTATTAGTATATAATCAATATTGGTAAATCAAAGAAGGAAAGGGAGATAAAGATTCCATGCCATAATTAAACGGAAAAATGTCAAACTACGTTAAGTAAAGTTCATTCTATCTCCGGCTACCGTTAAAATTAAATATTATGTAGTGTAATTTCCATGATTGTAGTTTAAATCGTTATTTGTTTTACCGGTTTTACTCTACTTTTTTTTGTTTTATTATTTTTGTGTCTCTTGGGGGTTTCTTTTTTAGAAATTATATCAAATTGTTCATTTCTTTTTTCTTTTTTGACTTTTGCTCTTTTTTTTTTTTCTAAATGTATATTTCATAAAATGTCAATTTTATTTTAAAAATAAGATTTATTTTTATTTTATTTTTTTCAGTATTGTCTTCCAATTTAATTTCTACATTTTTTCGTATAAGATATTTTCCATAATAAAAGTACTTATTATAGGAAATTGATTTCAATTAATTACATTATTATTTTTACCATTAATTTTCTTATTTCTTTCCGCTCTACGTATTCAAAATAGTTTTCCAGCCAAATTCTACCATTAGCAACCAATTTCTATTTAAAATAGTTTTTTTTAAATAAAAAAAACTATTTTCAAAATATTATCTTCATTTTCCGTTACTATTAAAAAAATTGAGTAAGTTATTCTTTCCACTAAGTTGTTTTTTTTTTTTTTTTTTTTTTTTTTTTTTTTTTTTTTTTTTTTTTTTTTTTGCCTATTAGCGTTATTTAATTATTTTTTTTCTTTTTTCTTTATTTATATTTCCTTATTATCTCCAGTTTGCAGTTTATTATTGATCTGTAGCTTGGTTTGCAATTTTTTTTCCTCAAGACTTCACCAATTGTTTGCTTCTATTCATTTTATATTGTCTTTTATACCCTTCATGCTAAGTTATATATATATATATAGATATATATATATATATAATCATTCAAGATCCAGAACTTCAAGTAAGGGCACAAATATATATAAAATTAGAAGTTTAGCCTATGAACTTCCAATTTTGTGTTTATATAATTTTTGTATTTAATAGATTAAAAAATTATCAATTTTACATATAATATGACTTTTACATATTTAAAAATGTTAAAAAGTAAATGTTACAATAGACATTCAATTGAATTTTAACATTTAATTTTGTGCTTAATAGGTATGATTAGACATTTTTTAAAAAAATTAATATATCAGTTAACTACATTTAAAATTTAAGATTCAAATAGACATAAAACTCTTTTTTTTGTCTTATAAAACGATTAGTTTTTAAACATTTTTAGTATTTCTAAAATCTATTACCTATAAAATTAGAGTATTTTATAGATTTGTTAGACATTTTAAGGGAGATAGAGTTAAAATTAAAAGTTTAGGGGTTTATTAATCACAATTTCAACATTTTGGAATTAAATTTTAATTTAATTTTCATATAAATGTAATTTAAACGCATTGATATATAATATCTTTATTAAGTAATACTAATTACGAAATTATTATAAATATTTATAGAATTATTCACCTATACATAAGCAAAAAATTATTCAATCAATTTTTATAAAATAATTTTGTAATGATCTAAAAATATTTGTATATTTGTATATATATATAAGAGATAAGTGAAATGCCCTCAAAGCAGCTGGAGCAATGTGCTACTATTTTTCTTTTTTATTGAAAAGGAAGAACATATATTTAAAATAGAAGTATAAATTTTTTATACTTAATGAACAAATATATATAATATAAAACATCGCCAAGAGACACATGCTCTTGACCCCATAATAAATCAGCCCCTATAATAATATAAATAACTATGTAATATATATATATTATGCAAAACACACTAAAGCGAAATATTAGATGGTCTCATTGTTGTTCAAACAACAAACATCCCCTAAATACAAATGGGACAACATAGCTGAAAAAGAAGTGAGCCGTAAAAGACTCACACTCGACAAACCATCACGAGCCAACAAGTGCCACTTGATTGGAAGATCTTGACACATAATACACTCGGAAAATCACGAGCCAACTATGTAATATTTATATAATACATGCTTTAAACTATAAAATGATAAATAATACATATTATGTACTATACTCTCGTACACAACGATGGTGTATGTGTGTATACAATTAGTATATTTACTATTTGTAAATACTTAATAGTTTTTTATTCATATCATGTCATTTGTAAGTACATATAATCTATAATATATTAAAAAATAAGGTATTTTTCAAACGATAATTATTTGAATTTTTTTGAACTACAATAGACCATCATCTTTGAGACTATCTTTTCTTTATTTTCCTGATGAGTTACAAATATATTTACCATTTAATTATTATTTTTTTTTTTTTTACAAGTATGTTTTCTTTTCTCCTTTCTTCATAATAAATTAATAAAACTTAGGCAGTATTTTTTTTTTTAAAAAAAATAAAACTTAGGCATTGTTCAGTTCAAATATATAAGTACCATAAAAAAAGAGTTAAAATATATATAACTCCAAATCCAATACCATTTCATTTTATTAAATTAAATATTCAAGGTAAGTCACTTGAATAAATCAAACAAATTAATAATGGAACATTAAATTTTTTGTTTTCTGTTTTTTTTTTTTTTTTTTATTTAAAAAAAAGAAACAGTTTTGTTTTAATAACCTAATCATTTTCTATTTATTTAAATTTAAAAACGTTTTTCAAGTATGGGAAGACAATCCAAAAACTATAAAAAATGGTTTTCGAAAATCAGATTTTGTTTTTAATTCACCAGAGGGCTGCGGAGCGCGTGGGAGGAGTTGGATGGCCTGGGGGTTTATTAACCGGAGTCCCTAGGAGGTGTGCGTGGGATTTGTAGTATTTTTTTTTTTTTTTTTTTTTTTTTTTTTTTTTTTAATTTAATAGATTTGTGTAATTTATTTTTAACTAATTGAAGATTCTTGTTGTTTTTCTTTTCCCTTTTACATTAGAACATTTTCTTTAGTATGTTATTCTAATTGTCTCAATATTTTATTTTAATCTTTTTTTTTTTGCTTGGATAAGTTACAATGTCAGTTTAAAATTGCATATTATTTTCATTTTTAACTAAAACTAATATAACATTTTAATTTTAGTTTTAAATATATGTAATTAATATTTAGATTATATTTTAAATATAGATAGTTTAAATACAAAATTTAAAATTTGTGTGCTAATATCTTCGTATACTTTCTAAATAAGCTTCTCGTATATATTTAAAAGTTTTAAAAATTTTAAATATAGTATATCAATTAGGAAAATAAATTATATGGTCGAATGTTCTTGATATAATAAATTGTTAAACCTATTTTTTTTTAAAAAAAAAATCAATATTATTGTTTTTTTATTCGATTGACGTCTCATCCAAATTAAAAGTTGTCGTAACTTAAAAAAGATAACATATTGTCATGTTTAATGCAAGTATTTAGCAAATTTTTTGTATTGGTATTTCTTTTTTTGGTTAATTTATATATATATATGTGTGTGTATATAAATACACCTAGATTTTGCTTTGTATTCTAATAATACTTATTCTTTACCATCAACTTCGGAGTCAAAGATTTGATTCTCTCACCCTACATATTGTTAAAAAGAAAGCAAAAAAACTCAAACTCTTTCAGGAGTTACAAGATTATTACCGTTGCGACCTTTCATAAACGTTTCAAAAATTTAGATTGTCACATATTCTAGGACACCCCTACACCATTTAATTCCTAATTTTCATCTAAAATTTCAAAGGATTTTCATTTTAGGGATACTTTTGAATAATTTATGACCAGTGCAATATTGCAACTTTTAGAAGAATAAATGTAAGGCTCCGTGTTAAAAAAAAATTATGATGATTTTAGAATAATTATACCTTTTAGATCTCTTTCGATCTATCAATTCTAAATTAATTAGACGATTCTAATTTAGAAAATTAGAATTTTAGTTTAGTCCATTAAGTTAAAGCTAAATTAAATTTATTCAAATGTTAGGAAAAGAGTTTCTTTTAAAAGAAAATTAAATCGTTAATTCCAAGTATTGAAGTTTAATTTTAAATTTGTTGATTTCAAAACGAATCTCAAATAATTTCAATTATTTTCTCCCCAAATCTTTAGACTTTTATTTTTTTAGTATTAATTTTGGAAAAGAGAAATTATTTATGAAATTAGAGATAATTTTAAAGGATTCTCTCCTTTAAAAAAAATATTTTCCAACATTTTAAGAATTTTAAATTTCTTAATTATAATCCACAACTGAAAAGTCTAATTAATTTAGAATCTACAGAGTGAAAGACATCTATAGCATAATTTATTCTAAACTTAGCCTAAATTTTGGAATAGAGTATTTTTTTAAAACAAATTGCAAAATTCAAAGACATATATGAAGGTCAAAAGTAATATTGCAATTTTAGTCTTTTTTTTTTTATTAAAATTCTCAACTACGTAATTTATTAAAAAAAATTATTTTAAATAGTAAAATTAAAAATATTTACAAATATAGCAAAATGTCATAGTCTATCAGTGATAGACAGTGATAGGCACTAATAGTATCAGTATCTATCACTGATATACAATAACATTTTGCTATATTTATAAATATTTTGGTTGATTTTGTTATATTTGAAAACATCTCTAATTCATTTGATTAATTTTTTTTTTTGAAGACTTAAAAATATTTTAATACATTAAGGGTAAATTTTACAATTTTATAAAATTAAGAATTAAATTGAATGTCTTAAAAATAAAGAAAACAGTGTTCAAATATTTAAAAAAAAAAAAAAAAAAAAAAAAAAAAAAAACGATAAACAATCCCCAAACAAGTTATGGTTTTTTGTTTTTTAAAAATTGAAAAAAAAAAACTGTTATCAAACATATATATAAAAAACAAAAAATTAAAATAGAAGAACCCAAAACAAAAAAAAATTGAAATGGTTAACAAAGAGTCCTAAATTATTTGATTTAATTTAGTATTCTATATTTAAACTTTAAGCTAGAATTCTAATTTTAATTAAAATTATAAAATTTAGACTCTAAACAAATGGCCCAAAAATAGTTAACAAAGGAGACCGAAATTATTTGATTTAATTTAATATTCTATATTTAAACGTTAAGCTAGAATTCTAATTTGTATTAAAATTATAAAATTTAGACTCTAAAGAAATTGCCCAGAAAAATTAAATTCTTGTTACGCAAAAAGGGACGGTGATCGAATAAAATAAAATCAGAACTAAAATAGATTGAGAATAATAATAATGGAGAAGAAGGAAGAGAATAACACACAATGATTTTACGTGAAAACCCCCTAAATAAATTAGGGTAAAAACCACGGACAAGGATAGAAGAATTCGACTCCTATAAAATAGGAGTTACAAACTTTCTTTCTTATAAAGGAATACAAGGCTCTCTACTAAGAAGAAACTCTCACGGACTTGTTGGAGATTTTGGGATGGTTTGGCAACCATGGGTCCCCACCTATTTATAGCCTAGAGAAACTTGGCCATCAAGTTAATCCAATAGCTCCAAATTATCCTCGATAGATGTGAAGGATCTAATGGCTCCAATTTGCCCTTGATCAATGTGAAAGATATAAAGGCCACAATTTAGCTTTGGACAAAGTGTAAAATCAAATGGTCCAAAATTCTCTTAAGAAACTTCTTGAATAATAAGGAAATTTCTTGATAATTATTCAATAATTCTTTACAACAAATGTTTTTAAAGGTTAAACATTTAGTATTTAGTATTGTTGTCCATTTTTGTAAGTTACAATTTAGTATTGTATCAAGTTTTGTAGGTTACAAGTTTAGGTTTACTATCAAGGTCATTAAAATAAAACATGTAACCATTGATATTTCTTTATTTTTTTTGTTCTTTTTTTTGTTTTTTTTCTCTTTTGAAATTTTAATTATTAACAAAGTAAACAACAAATTAAGCATATAAATATGACAGTTTTGAGTCTATAAGAAACAAAATATTGTAGAGAATCGAGAGTGTTGAAGTGCGAGACATTATGAATAAAAAATATGAAGTTTGCCCAAGTTGCCACCACAAAAGAAAAACGGTGAGACAAACAAGGGAGTTTTTTTTTATCATTTTTTTGTTAGACATATTTTTATTTAAAAATATGTATAATTTGGACTATGTATGTGAATTAGTATTTTATCATATTGGTTATTTTATTAGATTGAGCCTTATTATAAAAGTGCAAGAAAATAAAAGTGCAAGGGAAATGTAACTTAGGATGCATTTATTTAGTTTCGAGAGCAAAAGAGATCCTATGCAATTTCAATCATCTATTTCGTTTATTAGACATGAATTTGATTTATGAATGTACAACAACTTTCTTGACTCGATCGAACTTAGCTTCTACAAAGGCAGACAACTAATTACAAATGAACCAAGCAAGTGTTTTAAAACCAATGCCCTAATTAAACTACACGCTCCTAAATCTATTGGGTTTGATAGAGTCCATATAGAAATAAGAATAGGTGCATTAAGCTTTGAGATTCTATTGTTTTGATTAATTGGATAGCCTAATCAATTAACCAAGTTTTCCCTTGAACTTAGTTAAAACATGCATTCTAAGATCCAAGATAGCTATAAACCCTAGCATGCAAGATCCAACTAATTGCTACTTAGGTGATTAAGCTAGATGAACATAAGAGAAACACGCAAGCCTAATCGATTAGCAAAGACGTATTCATGATAGGGGTGTCAATCCACACACAAGCATACATCTAAATTGAAATGGATTCAAAGAGAGCAAGAAATAAAAATATATTCAATCCAATCTAAGAAAACTCAAGAAAAATGCATAAGTCTTACTCCCAAAACCAAATAAATTACATACCTCTACAATTCGTAGATAAAATGTAGAGGGAAGAACTCCAATCCATAGCTACAACCCAAAATAAAAGTAAGATCTAACTTAAAGGATGTGGAAATACAAAGGAAGAAGAAGAACTTTTAGAGAAACCTCAGCTTCCATGAGATCCCACATGTTCTAACCCCTAAAAGAGAAGAAGATAATTTATAGAAACTGTGAGAGTGTCGCTTCGCTATCCCGCGGCATAGCGACACTGCCTGAAATTTTCAGCAGTGCATGCTACTGCCTTGCAGCGTAGCGCTATGCTCTAGGGAGTGCAGCGACACTGATCATCAGGGGTAATTTCATCTTTTTGCATCATTGAAGGTTTGGGTGTCGGATTTCACTTTCAATAGCTCTAAATCAACCTCGAACGGTTCGTAACACTCCAAAATGCATGAATTGTTCGAATTCCTATAAAAATAGACATTTGATCATATAAAACATAATAAGCAAACTAGATTAAAGACATAAGAATAACTCTTTTCGAGAGTTATCAAAAAGAAAGACAAGAGTAAGGAGGAAAAAGTTTGAGAGATTCAGTTTGTTACCATTAAAAGTTGATGGGTGGAACTCTAATTATACTATTATGGTATAAGATTGGTGCATGCATTTTGCCCTTTAATTAGTTTGATTATATTTGGATTAGCTAACATGATTAGTTGAAGGAACCTACCTAATTAACTATATTGATTTCGTTTTAGTTACTTTTGCATTCTTAATTCCAATATCAAACTTGGTTTTTTTTTATAATAATTTTCTAGTGAAATTAAAGTTTGATCAACCCACATATTCTCACTAATTTTTTTTAAATTACCCTTATAAAAAAATTATAACATTGCGCCAAAATATTTAAGTATCTCTCACATTTATAATTTTTGCACAATAAAAACCAAACAATTACATAATTACATAAAATTTGAGTAATTTAAAAGTTATTTGACTAATTAAGCAATTCATTAGCTTGATGTTTATCTATTAATTTTTTTGTTTTTTACATTGAGATTTAAAGAATTATTTTTAACATCCTAACTAAAGTTAAATTTTTTACCTATAATCTTTATTTTTAGAAGTTGAACTCAAAACTACGTTAATTGATTAAATTAAACTTTAATATAATTAATTAGAGACATAAAAATTTAATCATTTGAAAAATAAAACAATATGCATATATTAAAATTATTATTTTAAAAAATTTTAAAATAATTATATTCAATAATTTTTAAGAGCATTAAAAACATTTTGAAGTTTAGTTGATTTAAAATCTAAAAAATAAGCATGCATTTGTTGGATTTTATGCCCTAAACTCGTGGCTTGTAAATATGTAAACGATTTATTGATCATTAATAAAATAATATCTTACTTTATTTTGCATTTTTATAATTATATAACTCAATCCAATAAACAGAAAATTCATGGTTATTTACATGAAACTTGAACAATATGTAATTGATATACAAGTGGATCGCGTTCAAGTAATAACCTAGGAGGTTTATAGTATATGGATAAGGTTAGGTGCCTTATCCTGGTAACACTATGGATACGTACAGTCCACTTTGTAATCGTTACAAATGGTGTGATTCAAATCGTTCATGTAGAGACATGCGAGTGAGAATATTCTATACAATGCGTTTGTATAAGACTGAACCATGAAATCATTAATCTCTCTTTGTAACTTCGTTGACTGAAAAGATTAATATTTCACAGGATGATCATATGTAGCTCGATCTTAATCCTGAGTGAGTTATGAACTTCTGCTTGTGAGGGCTCATCCTTTAATTTGTACAGGTAAGAGTGGCTCGAGTCGCTGACTCAATAAGCCTATCATTTTGGAGATTTGACTGAGTGGGGAGTTGAGAATATAACTACACAAGATGGAATTCACTCTTTCTCTGTTAGAGTTAGTAGTGAAGGAAATATGAACATGCAACGGAAGCGAATTTGGATGCATTACACTCTAACATGCTCAATTTTAAGGATAAACATTCATGCACAAAAAGGAAAAAACAAAAGGATAGAAATTACAACCATTATAGATCAAATTCTCCTTGGTTTCTCCACGAATTTGAACACCACTACTTGAATGTAAACAACCACAAGAGTCTCTCTACTATTTTTTGGCCTTAGATTGGATGGTGGGATCCAATTTTGTGGTGAATTTGTGAAGAAATGAAGCTTGGTGAAGTAGAAGAGCAATGGATGAATTTTGGCAAAATAACTCTTAAATTCCCAAAATTCTTAACCCAATTCTCAACCTAAATCACCCTTATTTATAGAGGATTATCATGCAACTCAAATGTACAAAAAAAGTTGACAACTAATTTGAACAAATTTTGTGGCAAATTATGGAGTTTACAACTAAGCTAGTTGCTTAGTTAATGGGAAAATCTAACCTTTCAAAATCAATTTTAAATTCAATTTTAAATCAACTTTTAAAATTGAATTAAAAAACTAATTCTTATATGATTTTTAATTTCTAAAAATAATAAATAAATAATTAATTAAGGATAATTTCGAATAAACAGGAGTTCATAGTTAGCTCAGGATTGAGATTGAGTTACCTAGGTCATCTAGTTGAAATAGTCAATATTTAACAGTAAACGACGTTATAAAGTAATAGTGACTATTTTGTGGTCTGGTCTTATGTAAACTCATTGCACAGAACGCCCTTACTCATATGTCTTCACATGAATGATTTAGGATCACATCATTTGTATCAAATACAAAGTGGGCCGCATCCAATAGTGTCCCCAAGATAAGGTACCCAGCCTTATCCCTAAGCTATAGACCATTTTGGCTATTTACTCGAATTAGATCCAATTTTATATCATTACATATAGTTCAAATTTTCATACTAAAGCCATGAGTTCTTAGTTTATTGGATTTAGAGTTATAGTAACAAAAATTCACTTTATTCAATAACATGTTTACTAAATAACCTCGATAACAACTATATTGATAAATAGAATACATGTTAATGCTTACAAACTACGAGTTTTAGGACATAAAACCCAACAAGTAGGTGAGTAGTTTCTTAAGTGTTGACTTCGGATCTTGAACAATTGGGCCCCATCTGTGTTTGGCCAGAGATGGACTTGGTTCATAGTTGGACCATAGACAAATTGTTCATAAGAGGATAAATGGTACTTAAGAATATAGAGTAATTTCAGGGGTAAAACAGACATTTGACCTAGTTGTAATTACGAACAACTCGTGAAGGATCGACTTAATTTAAATGATTATATCCATGGATGCAACATATTCTATAGTACATAAGAGTACAACTATGGGTCTATAGTGGTTTGCCCCATAGTTAATGAATATTGGTTAATTAATTAAAGAGTTAAATTAACTAATCTTGAATTATTAGAGCTTATATTTTGTAGGTCCATTAGGTTTTGTTGCTAGCTCACAATGGATTAACAAGAACTAAAGCTTTTTGAAAGAATAAATTGAATTGTTCAAATTAGCTTAGGGCGAAACATGTATTAATTATATATGATATGATTAATATAAAATATAATGTATATAGATACATTATTATATATAATTAACTATAAAATATTTTAAAATTAAAACTATATATTATGGGAAAATTAACGTATTTGAATGTGATTCAAATATTAAATTAATATAAATAGGATTTATATTAAAATTATATGTTATATATTAATATGAATGACATTCATATTAAAACTATAGGTTATGAGAGAAATATATAGTTTGAATATGATTCAAATTTTTATAAGATATTTAATTATTTAATTAATATAGTATTATTAATTGATTTTTTAAATTAAATAAAATAATTCCCTCTTAACGAAGGGAGAGTGGGGAGGTGGATGGTTAACTACTCATTTATGATTAAATACACAGAAGCGTTCTGTGGAGAGAGAGGATGGAGTTTTTTCACAATTACAAAAACTCTCTACAATTCTCTCAACATTTTTTGATATAGAGAAAGATTCTCTATTCCTTCTCCCTTCTTTATTCTCTTTCACACTTTCAAGTTGATTCCCACAAATCAGTCCTTGTACGTCAAAATGTTGATGCAAAATTTGGGATAGGGGAAACGCACCTGACCCTCACGTGACATCATCAGTTGAATTTGTAATTCAGGGAAGAGAGGACCGGTAAAACAAAGAAAAATGGCTGCGATGCTTAAGTCAGTAAGAGAATTATAGAATTGAGAAGAAGTGAGAAGTTTTTAGTTACCTTTAATGGAGCCATTATGGTGTATTTATAGGGGATTTGATCTAGGATTTATCTTAAATCTACTAGGATTAGGATATGAGATTTTCCTAATCCTAGGTTAGATCAAATCTTTTCCTATTTCATTTTTATCTCATTCTATATTATCTCATATTATCTTGATTTATCTTATATTATCTTGATTTTAAGTTGGATTTTGGCCCTCAACATTAGCCCTCACTCCTAAGTTTGTTTTATTCAATGCAAATTTAGGAGTATGATTCTTCTTTTGTCATTCTTTTTGTCTGCCTTTGCTTTCCTTGTCATACGGCGTATCAATCCCTATTATTTTTGGTATAGCCATATCGAATTTGGCTCTTTCAAGATCATTCTCGGATCCCTGGCCAGAACTTAGTTGTTCCTGTCAACTTTAGGTGATCCTAATTTTGACAAGCCTACTCGGGAGTGTTGATTAGATCGTCATCTTATCAGTTATATGGTTTTCATCCTCCTGCCCTTAAGCAAAGTTAATCTGTCTATCTTTTGCGACGAGTTTCGGCAGATTTCTTTAGTCTGGCCTGAGGTGGTCCCCAGATTTTAGACTTTAAATTTGGTTAATTAATTGTAAGGTGGCCATCCCCCAGTTTTTTACCAAATATTTTTCACTTAGAAAATTGTTTGAGTTCTAATTGGGTTTCTCATGACAATTTTCCCTTCAGTGAATAATTAAATCTCCAACTCCTAGTTGTTGAAGTATATTTCATAATCTCATGCATCTAAATAATTTATTATATAAAGAGTTGTATTGATTCACATATTCTTTTGCACATTTATATTTTTTTATGTATTTTGATTAAATTATGATTCGTGATATATGTAAATCTACTATTAAATTTAAGTATAACATCAAAGTAAAATTTATCTGGGATTCTATATTTTGGTAGAAATCTTCTATAACATTGCAATAAACTTGGTAGTACAATCTCCCCTTCGATTTCCATGCTACCTTATCGAGAAACTTAATCCAGACTTGCTAGGGGCTATTGGGCCTATCGAGCCAAACCCTTTTGAGGTCCAACTGATTTTCCAATGCGCTTCTTCATCTCATAACGAAGTTATGCACCAAGCTGTGGCAAACCCACCTCAAGGATAGGCTTCTCACAAATTTTTGCCCTTTATACCCTAGGTGTTCCTCGGGTCATGAGCTAACTTGGAATATTATCTGACCAAGCCTGTTACAGCTCAATGATAGCTCTCGAAATGAGCTATTCTTATGTCTTTAGTCTAGTTTGTTTCTTATGTTTTATATGATTAAATGTCTATTTTATAGGAAATTCGAACAATTCATGCATTTTAGAGTGTTATGGGTTGTTCGGGGTTGATTTGGAGCTATCAGAAGTGAAACAGGACACTAGAGCTTCAAGGATGCGAAAAGATGAAAATGCCCCTGATGGTCAATGTCGTTGTTCTCTAGGCTACGCTGCAGGGCAGTAGCGGCTGATTTTGGAAAAGGAAGGCAGCGTAGCTACGCTGCAGGAAAGCGTAACGACGCTCTCACCAAATTTCATAAATATCCCTCTTCTCTTTTAGGGTTAAGAGGATGGTGGATTTGATGGAGGCCGATGAGTTCTTCAAATTTCTTCCTCTCCTTTACTACTCTTCCATCTTTAGGGTAGATTTTACATTCTTTTTGGGTTGTAGCTCATGAATTGGATCTCTTCTCTTTGCTTTGTCTATGAATCAATGAGGTAACTTTTTATTTGGTTTTAGGAGCAAGAACCCATGTATATTTCTTGACATTTCTGAGATTGGGCTGAATATCCTTTGATTCCATACTTCGTTTGAATCTATTCCAATTTAGATGTATGTTTGTGTATGGATTGACGTCCCTATCATGAATATACATCTTTACTAATCGATTAGGCTTGCGTGTTTCTCTTATGTTCATCTAGCTTAATCACCTAAGTAGCAATTAGTTTAATCTTGTATGCTAGGGTTTATAGCTATCTTGGATCTTAGTTTGCATGTTTCAACTAGGTTCAAAGGATAAACTTGATTAATTGATTAGGCTATTCGATTAATTAATCAACACAATAGAATCCTTAAGCTTAATGCACATGTTCTTATTTCTATATGGACGCTATTGAACCCAATAAACTTAAGGGCATGTAGGGTAATTAGGCTTTGCTTTGAAGCTTTAATTACTAGTTAGGACACTTCCTCGGTTCGTTCGTAATTACTTGTCCGCCTTTGTAGAGACTAGTTCGGTTGAGTCAAGAGAGTTGTTGTGCACGCATAAATCGAATTCATGCTTAATTAACGAAATTGATGAATGAAATTGCATAGGATCACTCTTGCTCTCGAAACTAAATAAACTCAATCCTTGATTACATTTACCCTTGTACTTTATTTTCTTGCACGCTTTTATCTCTTTCCATACCAAACCCCCCATTTTACACTCTAATTACATAATCAGCTCAATGAAACATCATTAGCACTTGCCTCCCTATGGTTCGACCATTTTACACTCTAATTACATAATCAGCTCAATGAAACATCATTAGCACTTGCCTCCCTATGGTTCGACCCCATACTTATCACTATTATTACGTCATCGTAGTAGTAGTATAGGATTCAATGTATTATAAATTTCTTTTAATTGTCAGAGAGAGGTTTACGACACCCCTTCTATCGGCAAGATCCCCTTCTGTGAGCGGAGTTATGGTTACTTCACCCATCATTTCTCCCGATGGGTCGTTGTTTTTGTTTATCTTCAATAATCCTATAGCTTGAACATTAGTCTCATATCTTATCTGTTTATCTCTAATAATCATGTTGTTCGATCACTTGTAATGTAATTTCTTCATGTGTGACATTTGAATAGCTTCATTCTTCCCGATGGCACAATCTCATCAAGTTTCTTGTCACCACCGTGCCTTGTCGCAGATAAAGTTGTTGTTGGATACCACTTAAGACTACTTGATACCGTTGCCCAAGATTGACCACCGTCACGTCGCTGCTCATTACTCACCTCTTGTTGCTGTATTCAATATATGTCGCCTCTCATCACTTGTGCACTATCACTTGATGTTGCCATTCGTTGCTGTCACTCACCATCTGGATTTACCTGCTATTGTCGTCGCCATTCCCGCTTGGAATTACCACTATTTGTAGCCGCAAGCCATGATCATTCAGAGTCACTTTAGGATAACTAGATAACCTAGTGGACCAAAGGAGTGTGCCCGATTTATCGCTTGGCTATGGTTGACCTCGGTCAAGGCTGGTCGGTCTTGGCCTCGGCTGGTTGGCTTTGGGTGGTAACCTTTTTTTTCTTTTCGATCAAGTGCCACTTGTTTGTCTTCACTATCTCCTCATGTTTTGAGGTTCTAAATGATCTTTAATCTCTAGTGGTGCTCCTCGACCTCGGACTCGGCCTCAACCATTTAGGGTTCGCATAACCTCCTAGATATTAAGATGTGGCTAGTAGAGATCTCTGGCCATTATTTCTTAGGGTCAGCCTCAAGCCATTTTATGTAGTGCACATGATGTACTTGGATGCATATGGATAGTGAAACTAGTTTGCCTTTTAGACTTTAGGTCGACCTCGACCTTGACCTCAGCCATTTTTCACGGTGTGCATGGTGTACTTGGATTCGTATGGGTAGTAAAAATATTCTACCTTTTGAGTTTAGAGTTGGCCTCGGTCAGCCTCTTGTGAAATTTTGATCGTAAATTCACGTTCCATTAATAATTTTGATCCTCAGCCTCGACCTTGGCTCTTCGCTGTAACTCGATCTCTTCGGCCTCGACATTGGTCGCCTCAACTTTGAATAAGATTGTATCGGCTTTAACCTTGACATTGGTGGTCTCAGCCTCGACCTCTTCCTCAGCCTAAGTCGTCTTGAACCGACTTCGGCTCTTTGACACGCTGACTTCTTTTGACTTTGGTCATGGGGATCTAATTCGCCCATGGCTTCCATTATTAGAATCTTTTCCTTAACAAGACCAAGAAACTTAGTAATCGTGACCTTGATTTTCTTAATTTTAGAGTAGAAAGGTATAATACTCTCGTTTCCCACGTATGGCGCCAAACTGTTGATGAAAAATTTGAGGGAAAATGCACCTAACCCTCATATGACATCATCAGTTAAATTAATAATTCAGGGAAAAAAGGATCTGCAAAACAAAGAGAAAAGGCTCTGATGCCTAAGTCAGTAAGAGAATTATAGAACAGGGAAGAAATCAGAAGTTTTTAGTTACCTTTGATGGAGCCATTATGGTGTATTTATAGGAGATTTGATCTAAGATTTATCTTAAATCTACTAGGATTAGGATATGAAATTTTCCTAATCCTTGGCTAGATCAAATCTTTTTCTATTTCATTTTTATCTCATTCTATATTATCTCATACTATCTTGATTTTAAGCTGGATTTTGTTAGGGTAAAATTCATCCTCAACATAAGAGATATAGCAAGGAAGACATTTTGGAGGTGTCTTATTGAAGAAAAGGTCAAGTTATGGGAGGAAATTCATAGAGGATTTACTCGAAGAAAAATCTTCAAAGGTAATTCTTCTAATCTTCAATTTGTTGGGACTGGTGTCCCAAATCTCTATTTTCTCGTAGTTTGTAATTTAAGTAAATACAAATTATTATTTCAATCAAATAAAAAGGTATTTTATTTGATTTTTTTTGCATTAACTCAAAATCAATAAACTAAGATCTAGGGTTATTTTGTGTAAACTTAAGCATATATGTGGTTAATATACAATTAGATCATGTTTAAGTAAATAACCTAAAAGGTCTATAGTATAGGAATAAGGTTGGGTGGCTTATTTTCATAACACTATGGATACGACCCACTTTGTAATTTTTACAATTGTTGTAAAGTGTTACAAACGATGTGATCCTAATCGTTCATGTGGAGACATGTGAGTGGGGGTATCATATACAAAGAGTTTGTATAAGACCGGACCGCAAAATGTTCAATTTTTCTTTATAACACCGTTAATTGAAGAAATTAACATTTCATAGGATGACCATTGATGACTAGGCCTTAATCCTGAGTGATTTATGAACTCCTGTTTATGAGGACAATCCTTTGATCTATATGGGTGAGAGTGACCAGATCGCCGACTCAAAGCCTACAATTTTGAGGATTTATCCGAGTAGGGAGTTGGGAACATATCTTCACAAGATGAAATTTACTCCTTCCCGTCTTTAGGGTAGGGTAAGTAGATAATTACTACCTTAAGGACTGATTCCAGGTCTTGAACAATGAGACCTCACTCTCTCACTGGCCCGAGAGAGGTTAGTTTATAATTGGATTATAAATTGTTTGTTCATTAGAGGAATCAATGATACTTAAGGAGTTAGAAGTAACTACAGGGATAAAATGATAATTTGACCCAGCTATAGTTACGGGCAATTGTGAAGGGTCGACTTAATGTTGATTGGTCATATCCATGGACACAAAAATATCTACCGTGTGAAGAGTGCAGTTGTGAGTTTTTAGTGGAGTGACATGCACTTAATGAATATTGATTAATTTAATTAAAGAGTTTAATTAGTTGATCTCATATCATTTGAGCTTTTAATCTGTAGGTCAATTAGGTCCCCTTACTAGCTCTCTGAGGTTAAAACAAGGAATAAATTGGTTTTGAAATAATTTGAATTGTTCAAATTATTTAAGAAAATTTTATATTGATATGATTAATATAAAGTATAATGTGTATTGATATATTACAATATATAGTAAATTATGAACATGATTTATAATTAAAACTATATAGTTTTTTAGAGTAATATGTTTGAATGAGATTCATATAAATACTATAGGTTAAAATTTATATGAATGAGATTTATATTAAAATTATATGTTATGGGGGAGTTATGCGTTTGAATATGATTTAAATGCATAGTGATATTTAATTTATTTTGTAATTAATTAATAAGATCAACTAATTATTACATTTATTATTTAATTTTATAGTTAATTAATTAGATTGATTAATTTTATTTATTTAATTAAAAATAATTTTTTGTTTTAATTAAATAAATGTTAAATAATAATAACTCCCCTATAGTTGCAAAGGAGCAGTTATTGGGATGTGGGAGTTACATTCCACATATTGATTGGGTGAGATAAAGGTGCCTACTTGGTGGTGTCCTTAGCGTTCCTCTGTTCGTTAAATTCGAAGAAGAGCTTGTAGTTCGAAGAGTTTGTGACTGTTCGTTTGAAGATTTCCAAGAGAAGATAGACTTCAAAGGTTGAAATTTCTCTCTTTTAACTTTTTTTTAAGCATGTTGTAGATTTAATGTTTATCTTAGTTCTCATAAATTATTTTGAGTCTTTCAAAATTGAGAATTAATTGCACGACGTTCACGTGCTTCCGTGAGAAATTCAATTCCTTCAATTGGTATCAGAGCAAATCGTGCCTTTAGTTTTTCATTTTGGAATCGAAAAATTAGAGAAAATGTGGGTTGTTTACTCAACATTTTGAATGTTGGGTTTTGCAAATAGATGTTTTCGAATTTGGCATCATAGATTACTCTTTTACTTAATATGATCATGTAAGGGACCGATTTTTTAGGCGTTTAAATTCAGTAATCGAGTCTGTAAGTCCGTGTCGATCGAGGAGCAAGAGTTGCTGAGGAGATTGATCGAAAATGGAGCAAAAACGAAGCAAATCGGAGCAAAAATTGTGGTTTCTGTGCCGCAGCGAAGGGCATAGCGTCGCTTCGCTGCCTGCTGTGCTTTGCCTTAAAGTGCATTAAGCGTGGCAATGCTATAAGAAAGCGTCGCAATGCTTTGGTGGTTTTACTTAGAGCAGTTTTTTTAATGTATTTTTAATTCTTTTATTAATTAAATTGATATAATTTGATTATATTAATTTAATTAATTTTTAAGGATGCCAAATTCGGTCTATTTTGCTATTTATTTATTTTTTTTGCATTTGATGTATAATTAAATTAATAATTATTATATACATAATGTATGTCATATAGTTTAAAATCTCACCTTATGATAAACATGTTTCATGTATCATATTTAATATAAGTGTTATATTATATGGTTGCATGATTAATTAAGCATACTCATGCATCATACTATAATATAATTGTTATATTCTATGATAGCATGCGATTTATTTTCATTAGTTTTAATATAATAGTTTTATTGTTTAATGAAAATAAATTATGCATTGAGCATGACATTACTTTAGTAAATATAATTGTTATATTTTTTTAATATCATTAAAATGCATGTTATAGGTTTTAATATTTTATTAAAATATAAGTGTTATATGTTTAAGGAATTAGAGATTAAAATATAAGAGTTGCATGTAAACATAAGTTTCTAATTAATTTTTTTTAAATCGTTTAAAATTAATTCACTTAAACTTATATTAAAATATTTCTAATATGATTAAAAATAAATTAATCTTTTATATTTGTTTTAATAGGATTAAAATGATTGTAATAAAATATTAAATTTATAAAATATTTGCCTATAAGAATCTTTGTCTAAGGAAGGTTTTATCTAAGGTTTGAGGTATTTAAGCTGACGAAAACAGAACATCCCTATCTAGAAACCGACCTGGAAGGTGAATTAGACAAATATTTATAAGCATGCAACAATTGATTTGATTTTATTAAAGTGTTTAATAAATAATAATAAAGGTTGTTAAACTATCAAATATAAGAGTTATATCGGGTAAATTAACAAAGGTCTTATATAAATTATTAGCCGAATTTTTCTAACTAATAAACCCTAGGTTTAAAATACTTAGTGGGAGGAAAAAGATATATGTGATATGTCATTTTCTTCTCACATTTCTTTCTTAATGTTCACACCGTGAGATCTATGCTCGACGTTGTGGCACCTCGATTTGTGTCCCCCCTTCAGAAGGTGTTTGCATAGGTTAATACCAAGGTAAATAGAGAGTGTTTATCGTAAGTGGGGGAGGGATGTGTGTCAACACATTCTGCGGTCTCCTTCATTAGTTTGCAAGATAATTTTCATGCTCGGCCTGTGGCACCTTCGATTTGTGTTCCCCTTCGGAAGGTGTTTGCATGAATTTTATCTGAAACTCCAGAAATGGATAGGATCACTTTAGTTTTTGTCCCAATCGATTTTGTTCTTCGGTTGGCTCATTGAGGCAGAACTCTAGAATCTAAATTGGAGGGTTATATTTACGAGAAATTGTTAAGTAAGTTAATGATTTCTTGGCCTGAATGAATGGTGACAAATTATTATAGGAATAAAAGTTATTCTGGTGTAATAATTAGTTGAGAATGTCTCAATTCAGTGAAGGGATGACTGACTACCTTTCAGTGGCTTTTATCCTAAATCATTGAAGCATCATTGCAAAATTAGATGTTAAAATTAGGTTCATTAAAATTTTACAAAATATTGGTTGGGTTAAATGAGTTATACATTTCACTAATAGAAATAATTTGTATGTTTCAACAATTTTTTTCCAATATCACTAGCGCTACAATCAGTCTTCTTAGTGCTGATAAGCTGACTGGGGATAACAATACAACATGGAAAAACACGATCAACACTATATTCATTATTGACGACCTAAAGTTTGTCTTACGTGGGGAATGCCCTCAGGTCTCCGCTCCCAATGCAACTCGAAATGTTTGGGATGCATATGTGAGGTGGGTGAAGGAAAATGAAAAGGCCAGAGCATACCTCTTAGCCAGCTTAACTGAAGTCTTGGCTAAGAAACATGAACCCATGGTCACTGCACGTGAGATCATGGAGTCATTGCGAGAGATGTTTGGACAGCCATCCACTCAGATCAAACACGATGCATAACGACCTGACTTCTTAGGACTTGTTATAGGCTATTAGTTCATGCATGCATACATCTCAACGACATTTTTCATATTTTTTTCTTAGAGTCAAGAGAAATTTATAAAATAAATAACTTTATTAAATTTTATGTAATTAAACATCGTGGATCGGGGTACCCCTAAAAAAGTTATTAAACCAAAGTTATGAACTTTGCACAAAATGTCTAACGATGCAAAACTAAAATTTTGAATTTAAACATCAAGACTGGGATAAAAAAATAAAAATGTGAGCGGAAGTATTGATTGGTCCCAATAGCACGGTCATAGATTCTTCCTGTCATTCGCCTGTTTGTCATTGCCTTTACCTGAAAGTTGTAACATAAGAAAGAGTGAGTATAAAAATACTCAGTAAGTTACCCACTACCGGGTCTATCTAGTAAACTTGTTAATTTTCCTACACGGGACATGTGTACAAATCATAATATGGGCATAAGTAGTGAACCCGAAGGAACACAAAACATGGCAGTCACGGTGATCCTGAAGGAATACACATCATGGCAATTGTGGTGATCCCGAAGGAACACATATCATGGCAGTCGTAGTGATCCCGAAGGAACACATACCATGGTGGTCATGGTGATCCTGAAGGAACACATACCATGACAGTCGTAGTGATTCGAAGGAACACATATCATGACAATCGTAGTGATCCCAAAGGAACACATATCATGGCAGTTATAGTGATCCCAAAGGAACACATATCATGGCAGTTGTAGTGATTCCGAAGGAACACATATCATGACAGTCTAGTGATTCCAAAGGTACACAAAATATGACATAAAGTGTACACGAACCGATAGGATAACTAACTGTCACTATTTAACATGGCATGCATCAATCAACCAGTAGACTTTAAATTTTAATTATAGACACAATTATCAAAGCATGTAAATTATCATTATAAAGTTTCATGTCGTGGTCATATTATCATAGCCTGTAGACTTCTGGCATACCCAAAGCAATCCATTCATGAGCAAAGCATAGGCAAGTCGTTCGAATACATTCAACTTAACAATAATAATTTGGGTAGCGTGTCGGCTTGAAGGCGAGCCGATAGTAAACTACTTACATCGATATCAAACTTAATTAGTTTTATCCAACCAACTAATCTCCTTCAACATTTAGAAATCTTGCATAAATCCTACAACATGAATTTAATTAAAATTTACATTTAATGCCTAAGCACAAACATAAACTTGTTCCAATCATCTCCAAACAACTAACCCGAAGTGCAACCAAGTCTCAATCCTCTTCCAAACTCTAAACAATGAATCCAACTAGAAAAAAAATTAATATTACGGGTTAAAAACCCAATTTTCAGCATCGATAAAACTTCCAAAATAGCTTCCAAGACATTGTCATTCACCAAAATTGATCCAAAATCGCCAAATCGAACTTTACTTCGCTAGACAGCATGCTTCCACCTTCGAAACTTCTCCAAAACTCGCTCCTAATGCCAAGAATACAACAACATCAACCAGTTTGAGAAAAAAATAATGGGTAATGAAGAAATTGCAAGAAAACTCATTACTTTCATACATTAGAGGTCTACGCTTGAGAGATAAAAGAACGAAAAATATCACCCAGTTTTACAAGTTCTGTTCAGCAGTTATTACGAACAAACTAGAGCTTAAACAACGATCCAACCAATTAAAACGAGACCCTATGTGTCCCGAATAGGTTGACCAAATTTCAACACAATCCAATGGTTGAAACTTTGGCAATCGACAACTTTTCGGGAATTGTCACTGAAAAACCGAACTGCACTGCTCTCTTTTTCTTTCTCCATTTTTCTGTGAGTTATTTTCACTCTCTACCTCACTAGGTCACTTATATATATATATAAATCTCTTTTTCCTCTACCAATTCAACTAAACAAATTAAATCTTCCAAATTAAAATTCAATTTTCACCAATTGAATTTAATCCCAAATCTTTTGTCCTGTTTAATTTAAATTGAATTTTCTTCTCAAAATAATTTAACTAAGCCTTAAAAATTCAAAATAACACTCAAATAATTTAAGATAATTAAATTAAAATTACCTAAAATTTTGGGTTGTCACATGATGCTCTAAAATTCATTTTCAATGCCTATATGGACGAGGGATCCTCAGTGCGAGAACATGTTCTCAATATGATGGTCCACTTCAATGTAGCGGAAATGAATGAGGTTGTCATTGATGAGGCTAGTCAAGTTAGCTTTATTTTGGAATCTCTGCTAGAGAGTTTCCTACAGTTTCGTAGTAATGTTGTTTTGAACAAGCTTGCTTATACCCTTAACACCCTCCTAAACGAGCTACATACTTGCTTGTGGCTAAATCGTTTGAATTTTGATAATCTATCCAAAAGAAGAAGAAAAAAATTGTTGGTCATTAAATGTTGGTAGTTACAATTTGGCTCATTAAATGTTCTCTTTCTTGCTAAAACAACATAACACATCATTTTTCTGAGAGTTACATTTCAATTAACCATTTTGAATGCCACGTTTTCTATTACTATCCATTCCACTTCCTTTCTCATTTTGATTTTTTTTTTCATTTGATCTACGTTTGCTTTTGTTTAATTATTATTATTTTTTTCTAATCCTTTTCGTTCCTTCCATGTAGTGCTTCTCTTATTTTAACTTGTTTCTTTGTTGTTATTCGGATTGTTCCTTTAATACTCTTGATTGTATTCTAAGTGTGCTATTCAAAACGCTTTAAATTGCTATTGGCTCTTTCACTTTACTGAATATAGTTGTTTGGAGTGTGATTCTTTTATACTTTTGAGGGTGTGTTAGTGAGGGAGTGATACATTGATAAGAGTGTTGAGTGTTAAACACGAGTAAACTACATTAACGAGTGAAACACGTGAGGGAGCGCTTGTGAGGTCCTTTTTCTTTTTGTTACTTTTCTTTATTTTGCAGTATGAAAAATCCCGAAGATTTACCTAATATCTCCAATGAACGAAGGCAAGAAGCACAACAAGCAACCATGGAATGCATGTTTTGTGCTATGGAAGCATTGACATAATATGAGGGTGACAATTCCAATGAAGGAGAAGATGACCAAGTTACCTTGGTCATAGCAAGAGGAGAAAGACGTGTTGTTCATGGCTTGGATAGAGGGAGAGGTCGTGGATGAGGACATCTTAATTTTCAAAGGAGAGATCCACGAGAAGAGGGAATTGGCTGTAACATGGGAAGCATCAAACTGAAACTTTCAAAGTTTTATGGCAAAATCGATCCAGAAGAGTACCTTGAATGGGAGAAGACGATGGAATCAATATTTGATTGCAATAACTTTACCGATGAATCAAAGGTACGATTGTGTGTTGCCCAATTTGAACATATGCTCAAATATGGTGGGATAAGTTGATGTCAAGTAGGAGGAGGAACTTGAAGCACCTATATATTCATGGTATGAGTTCAAGGAGTCGATGAGAAAATGATTTGTTCCTAAACATTTACTTCAAGGAGTCGATGAGAAAATGATTTGTTCCTAAACATTTACAAAGGGACATGGCACAAAAGCTACAAGCATTGAAACAAGGAAGCAAATCCGTGGAGGATTATTACAAGGAGATGGATACGTTGATGGATCGACTTGATATAGACGAGGACATAGAGAATCTCATGGCACGGTTTCTTAATGGGCTAAACATGGAGATTGCGGACCAAGTTGATCTACAACCATACTTTGACATGGAGGAGTTGTTACATATTGCAATCAAGATTGAGAGGCAACTCCAACAAAAGTCTCGATGGTATTCTTCTAAACATTTTTCCAACTCTAGAACTACATGGAAAAAGGATAATAAGAATATTGATTATAAGTCTAGAAACCAAGAGCTGAATGAGAAACCTAAAATGAAGCATGAGAAAGGGGAGAGTTCTAAAAAGGGAAACAAGAAGGTTGGTGACTCTAATGTGCGAAACAGAGATTTAAAATGCTGGAAATGTCAAGGGGTAGGTCACTTTAGTAGAGATTGCCCTAATAGGAAAATTATGACCTAAGAGAAGGAGAAACTGTGACAGAAGATGAAGAGGAAAATGAGGTTGTAATGGAAGAAAATGAAGAGAGTGAGAGTGAGGAGTTTAGTGAAGAGGATCCTACACTTATGTCCTTAGTCTCTAGGAGAGATTTGAACACCCAAATTAAGGAGGATGGTCTAGACCAACGGGAGAACTTGTTTCACACTAGGTGCTTCAATCTGTACCTTGTAGTGTGGTTATTGATAGTGGTAGTTGCACCAATGTTTTGAGTTCTATTCTAGTCAAAAGACTTAATTTAGAGACTAAACCACATCCTAGACCATACAAACTTCAATGGTTGAATAATTGTGCGGAAGTTAGGGTGACTAAGCAAGCTCTTGTTTCGTTTACCATTGGAAAGTATGCTGATGATGTTTTGCGTGATGTTGTATCCATGCATGTTGGGGATTTATTGTTTGGGAGACCTTGGTAATTTGATCGTCGGGTAGTGTATGATGGGTATACAAATCGTTATTCTTTTACTCATAATGGTAGGAAAAACAACACTTGTTTATTGGTCTCCAAAAGATGTGTTTATTTATCAATGCAAACTTGAAAAGAAAAGGCAAGCGGCTGATGCAAAAGCAAAAAGTGAAAAAGAAATGACAGAAAAAGAATTAAGAAAAAAAAAAGAGTGTGAGTGAAAAGCAAGAGAGTAGCAATCAGCCTAGAGGAAAAAATGAGAGAAAAGCCAAAACTGTGAGTTTGTATACTAGATCGAGTGAGGCTATGAATGTTTTACTCTCTAACCAGAACATTCTTGTACTTATGTGCAAAGGGTCTTGCTTTTTAACTAATGAGCTGAACCCTTCTTTGCCTAGTGTTTTTCTTGTGCTTTTGAAGGAATTTGAGAATTTATTTCCCAAGGAGATGCCTAGTGGGTTACCACCACTTAGGGGGATTGAGCATAAAATTGATTTCATCCCGGGAGCGACAATTCCAAACCGTCTAGCATATAGGACTAATTCAAAGGAGGCTGAAGAGATACAAAGGCAAGTAAGTGAACTCCTTTCTAAAGAGTATGTACGTGAGAGTTTGAGTCCATGTTCTAATCCTGTTATTCTTGTGCCTAAGAAAAATGGTTCATAACATGTGTGTGATGATTGTAGGGCTATCAACAAGATAACTATTAAATATCGGCATTCAATTCCTATATTAGATTATATGCTTATGAGTTGCATGGTTTTCGTTTGTTTACTAAGATTGATTTGAAATCGGGTTATCATCAAATTCGCATGCATATTGGTGATGAATGGAAAACTGCTTTCAAAACTATGTATGATCTTTATGAATGGTTAGTTATGCCCTTTGGATTGACTAATGCACCTAGTTCATTCATGAGATTAATGAATCATGTCTTGCGAGAATACTTAGGAAACTTTGTGGTTATCTATTTTGATGACATTCTTGTGTACTATAAATCTTTAGATGAGCATGTTGAGCATGGACGTTTTGTTTTGACTACTTTGTGAAAGAAATGCTTGTACACAAATTTAAAGAAATGTAGCTTTTCCATGGAAAAAGTAAATTTTCTTGGATTTGTAGTTTCATCTAAAGGTGTTGAAGTCGATGAGGAGAAGGTAAGGGCTATAAGAGATTGGCCTACGCCTCAAAGTATAAGTGAGGTAAGAAATTTTCATGGTCTTGCAGGATTCTATCGTAGGTTCATTAAGGATTTTAGTACAATTGCTTCACCTTTAAATGAACTAGTTAAGAAGAATGTTTCTTTTGTTTGGGGACTAGACCAAAAACTTGCTTTTAACACTTCAAAAGATAAATTGAGTTCGGCTCCATTGCTTGCATTACCTAATTTTGACTTAACTTTTGAAATTGAATGTGACGCTAGTGGAGTAGGGATACGTGTTGTTTTGATGCAAAATCAAAGACCTTTAATGTTCTTTAGTGAAAAGTTGAATGGTGTCCCTTTGCGGTATCCAACTTATGACAAAGAACTTTATGTTTTGGTTCGCGTATTACAAACATGGCAACATTATCTATGGCCTAAAGAGTTCGTTATACATACGGACCATGAGAGTTTAAAGCATTTGAAAGGACAAAATAAGATCAATCGAAGACATGCCAAGTGGCTTGAGTTTATCGAAACATTCCCTTATGTGGTTAAGTACAAACAAGGTAAGGAGAACATTGTTGTAGATGCTTTATTACGAAGGTATGCTCTACTAAATGCTTTGAATACTAAGTTGTTAGGTTTTGATCATATAAAGACTTTATATCATCATGATGTGTTCTTTGCTCCTTTTGTTGAATCTTGTGAAAAATGACTTATTATGAATGATTACATGCTATTTGATGGATTTTTGTTTAGAAAAGGCAAACTTTGCATTCCATTTTGTTCCATTCGTGAGTTACTTGTAAGGGAAGCTCATGGGGGTGGTTTAATGGCACATTTTGGAGTTTCTAAAACTTATGAAATGCTTGCTGAACATTTTTATTGGCCTAAAATGAGACATGATGTTCATAAAGTGTGTGCTCGATGCATAACAAGTAAACAAGCTAAGTCTAGGCTTCAACCCCATGGTTTGTATTCTCCTTTACCTGTTCCTACTGGTCCTTGGATTAATATATCAATTGATTTTTTTCTAGGCTTGCCTAGAACTCAAAAACTGATGATGCGAAACATATTGCTGACTTATTCTATCGGGAAGTTGTGAGATTACATGGCATTCCTAAAAGCATAGTTAGTGATCGTGATGTTAAATTTTTAAGTCACTTTTGGCATGTTTTGTGGGGTAAATTGGGAACTAAGCTTGTGTATTCAACTACTTGTCATCCTCAAACGGATGGACAAACCGAGGTTGTTAATAGAACCATGACTACTAAATGCAGACCTTTTGAAATTATTTATGGCTTTACTCCTTTAATACCTATGGATTTATTACCTATGCCTACTAACGAGTTTGTTAGTTTTGATGCAAATTCAAAAGTTGAGTTTATTCATAAGCTACATAAGCAAGTTAAAGAGCAAATTGAGAAGCAAAATTCAAAAGTTGCTTCAAAAATAAATAAAGGACGTAAGCTTTTAGTCTTCAAACCAGGGGATTGGGTTTGGGTGCATTTTCAAAAGGAAAGATTTACAACTCAAAGAAAATCCAAGCTTTTGCCACACCGAGATGGACCTTTCCAAGTTCTAGAGTGCATAAATGACAATGCATATAAAATTGATTTACCGGGTGAGTTTGGTGTTAGTGCTACCTTTAACGTTGCTAATTTGAGTTCTTTTGATGTAGGTGATGGTTATGATTCGAGGACGAATCCTTCTCAAGAGGGGGAAGATGATGTGAACCAAGCAATATCAATTACCATGCCTCAAGGTCCCATTACAAGGTCAAGGGCCAAGAAGCTACAACAAGCTTTAATCACTCATATCCAAGCAATGGTGACCTCAAGAAAGGAGATTGCAGAAGCTGTTGGAGTTCTTCCATACATGCTATGTAAAGTTGAGCTTCAAGTGAAGATGCATTAAATGCATTCTAACTTGCATTTAATGAAGTCTTACTTAAATTAATGAAAGTCAAGTTGAAGCTAATTCATGGAATATTAAAAGGACAACACTTTTATTTTTGGTATTTAATTGTAATTTTAATTTTGTTTTATTTTATTTAAGCCTTGTTTTAATAGGAGTTCTGGAGAATTGAAACTCATGTAGGTTACTTTGTTCTCCATAAATCAACCATTTAATTTTGTGTCTTTTGGTTTTTCTTTTGTTATTTATGTTTAGGGTGTAAAGGCTATATAAAGGTCTCTTTTCTTCCCATTGTGGGGAGATTTTATGAATGAATTAATTAAGAAATTTCTTAAGCTTTGTTGAGAGCTAAGTGTTTTACTTTTGCAATTTCTTGTGTTTTATAACTTGCATGCTAGAGTCATTCAAGTGGTGTTGATCAAATCTCTTGTGGAGTGATTCGAATCTCGAGTTTAGAAACGAGTTTTCTCTACTCTTGATCTTGATCATCAAGGTAAATTCCTTTCAAAACTTGTTCCTTGGGTTGATTCCATGCTGTTTTGGGGTTTTTGAGCATTAGATCTAAAGGTCTTGTTACTAACAAGGTTGTTAGATCAAAATTCTCAAGGGTTACTTAATAGGCACAAAGAAATTGAAGAAGAAGAAGAAGGGTGACAAGGGGAATATAGCTAACCCTGCTGCAGCCCAGAAATGCAAGAAGGCCAAGGTTGCAAAAGGAAAAGATTTCCATTGCAACCAAGAGGGGCACTGAAAACGGAATTGGCCCAAATATTTGGTGGAGAAAAAGAAGGTCAAGCAAGGTAAATATGATTTACTAGTTTTGGAAACTTGTTTAGTGGAGAATTATTATTCGGCCTGGATAATTGATTCAAGGGCCACTAATCACGTTTGTTCTTCTTTTCAGGGAATTAGTTCCTAGTAGCAACTTGGAACTGGCGAGATGACCATGCGGATTGGAACTGGGCAAGTCGTCTCAGTCGTTGTAGTTGGAGGCATCAAATTACTTTTACAGAAATCTTATTTGTTGCTGAACAATGTATATGTCGTTCCTGGTTTAAAAATGAACTTAATTTCTGTAAAATGTTTGCTTGAACAACATTATAATATCTCATTTTCTGTAAATAAAGTGTTTATTTATAAAGATGGGGTTCATATTTTTTCTGCAAATTTAGAAAGTAATTTATATGTACTAAGGTCATTAGCATCAAAAGCACTTCTTAATACTGAAATGTTCAAAACTGCAACAAGTCAACATAAAAAACAAAAGATTTCTCCTAAAGTAAATGCCCATCTTTGGCATCTATTAGGTCACATTAATCTTAATAGGATTGAGAGACTGGTTAAGAGTGGACTTCTAAGCGAGTTAGAAGAAAACTCTTTACCTGTTTGTGAGTCATGTCTTAAAGGTAAAATGATGAAAAGACCTTATACTAGAAAAGGTTATAGAGCCAAAGACCCCTTAGAACTTGTACATTTAGATCTTTGTGGTTCGATGAATATTAAAGCAAGAGGAGAGCATGAATACTCCATCTCTTTCATAGATGATTATTCAAGATATGAGTATCTTTACCTAATGCAACACTTCAATTAATGAGTATAACGCTGAGGTAGGGAAAACAATTAAAACACTTCGATCAGATTGAGGTGAAGAGTATATGGATTTAAGTTTCCAAAACTATATGATAGAACATGAAATTGCATCCCAACTCTTTGCTCCTGGTACACCTCAGCAAAACATGTATCAGAAAGGATAAATATAACTCTGTTAGACATGGTTCGGTCTATGTTGAGTTATGCTCAATTACCAGACTCGTTTTGAGGTTATGTAGTTATGACTGCAGTATATATTTTGAACAATGTTCCGTCCAAAGGTGTTTCTAAAACTCCTTTGGAATTATGGAGAGGTCGTAAAGGTAGTTTACAACACTTCAGGATTTAGGGTTGTCCAACACATTGATAGATATATGAACATGCAATGGAAGCGAATTAGAATGAATTACACTCTAACATGCTCAATTTCTAGGATAAACATGCATACAAAAGAGGGGAAAACTGAGAATTAGAAATTACAACATTTGAAGTTCAAATTCTCCTTTAATCCTCCACGAAATTGATCACCAATAGCTTGTAGACCACCATAAGAGCCTTCTCTACTATTCTCTGACCTTAGAATGGATGGTGGGATCCAATTTTGTGGTAAAAAAGAAGGACGTTTTGAGAGTAATTTTAGAGAGTAATTGGTAATGAAGTTTTGAGTGAAGTTCAACCATAAAATTAGCCAACATTAACCCTTTTTTCTCAACCAATTCTTCACTAAGTAGAGGTTCCACATGCAAAAGATGATTAACCTCAATTTGACACCAAGATTTTGTTGAATTGAGTGAGATTTGTGGCTTGTTAAGGTGAACACATCAAATCCATCTTCACTAAGTGGGATTCTCCAACAATTGGAAAAACCTATATTTTAAATTAATTTTAAAATTGATTTTTTTATTTTTATTTTAAATTAAATTAAAATTAATTTTAATAAATAATTTTTTATAAAATTAATTTTAATTAAATAATATCAATTTAATATCAAATATTAAAATAATATTATATTGACACCAATCCTGATTTTTACGAAAAATAAATTTTTTGAATATGAATTCATATTCATATTTTTAATAATTAAATCATATTTAAATATTATTCTTAACTCTCTTTGTACGTTAAATTCATAATTAAATGTCGATGCGTTTAGACATATTACATGCCTCCAACGTTTATTCCCTAAATCGAATTTGAACGTTTCAAATTTATTCACCACACTATCTAAGGTTTTATCTATTTGTGAGCTAGTAGACGGACCAATGGATCTACAGATCATGAGCTCCAACGATCCAAGATTAACGGGTCAAACTCTTTAACCTAGTTAATCAATATTTGTTAACTAACAGAACACTCCACAAAAGCACGTAGCTGCACTCTCCTCTTTGTAGATATATTTCTGTCCACTTGATATAACCATAATTAGTAATTTGATTCTTCACAAGTTGTTCGTATTCACATCTAGGTCAAATTATCATTTTACCCTTGTGAATACATCTTGTTCCTTAAGTCCCACGGATCCTCTAATGAACAATTGGTTTATGATCCTATCACTAAATTGAGTCCCTCTCAGGCCAATGAGAGGGTGGGGCCCCTTGTTCAAGATTCAGAGTCAGTACTTAAAGGAACAACCTATCTATTAACCCTAAGTTGGGTAGAAGTAAATTTCGTCTTGTAAGACTACGTCCTCAGCTATCTACTCAGTCTTACCCCTGAAATTGGAGGCATATTGAGTCAGCAAACTCGGACCACTCTCACCCATACAGATCTAAGGATAACCACAAATAAATAGGAGTTCATAGTTAGCTCAAGATTGAGATCGAGTTACCTAGGTCATTTAGTTAAAATAGTCAGTGTTAACAATAAACGACGTCATAAAGTAATAGTGACTATTTCGTGGTCCAGTCTTATGCAAACTCATTGCATAGAATTCCCCCACTCACATGTCTCCGCATGAACAATTCAAGTTCACATCGTTTGTATCAAATACAAAGTGAGCCGCATTCAATAGTGTCCCTAGGATAAGGTACCCAGCCGAATCCCTATGCTACATACCGTTTTGGCTATTTACTCAAACTTGATTCATTTTTATGTCTCCATATATAGCTCAAGTTATCATACTATAGTCGTGGGTTCTTTAGTTTATTGGATTTAGGGTTATATTAACAACAATTCACATATTTAATAACAAGTTACTGAAACCTCGATAACAACTTTATAGTTGATAAAATGTTTAATGGTTACAAACTAAGAGTTTTAGGACATAAAACCCAACACACATGTGCTTGAGGCAAATCCAAAGAAGTTGGAACCTTGTTCAAAAGTATACCTATTTGTAGGCTATCCGAAGGAAACAAGAGGTGGTTTCTTCTATGATCCAAAAGATAATAAAGTATTTGTATCGACAAATGCTATATTTTTTGGAAGAAGACCACATAAGAGAGCATAAGTCGCACAATAAAATCGTGTTAAGTGAGCTTTCTAATGAAACTACTGAACCTTCAACAAGAGTTGTTGAAGAAACTGATACATCAACAAGAGTTGTTGATGGTACTTTATCCAGTCAAACACACCCTCCTTAAGTGTTGAGGGAGCCTCGACATAGTGGGAGGGTTGTAAACCCGCCTGCTTATTATTTGGGATTAACAGAAACTCAAGTCATCATAACAGATGATGACGTCGAGGATCCATTGACCTAAAACCAGACAATGAATGATGTGGACAATGATGAATGGGTTAAAGCTATGGATCTAGAAATGTAGTCAATGTACTTCAATTCTGTCTGGGGTCTTGTAGGTTAACCTGATGGGGTAAAAAACCTATAGGTTACAAATGGATCTACAAGAGGAAAAGGGGTGTAGATGGAAAGTGCAAACCTTTAAGGCTGGACTGGTGGCAAAAGGTTATTCCCAGGTTGAGGGAGTAGACTATGAAGAAACATTCTCACCTGTTGCCATGCTTAAGTCTATTTGGATTTTCTCGTCCATTACCATATCTTATGACTATGAAATACAGCAAATGGATGTCAAGACTATCTTTTTGAATGGTAATCTTAAAGAGACCATTTACATGAAGCAACCAGAATGATTCATTGAACAAGGTCAAGAGTATATGGTTTGCAAGCTTAATCGTTCCATTTATGGATTGAAACAGACATCTCAATCTTAGAATATAAGATTTGATACTAAGATCAAATCTTATGGCTTTGACCAGAATGTTGATGAACCTTATGTTTGCAAGAAAATCATCAACAGTTCAGTAGCTTTTTTAGTATTGTATGTCGACGATATCCTATACATTGGGAATGATGTAGGTCTACTGATAGATATAAAGAAATGCCTAGCTATCCAATTCCAAATGAAAGATTTGGGTGAGGGGCAATTTGTTCTAGGGATCCAGATCCCAAGGGATCATCAGAACAAAACGTGGGACTTGTCTTAGGCATCGTATATAGACAAGATGCTTGTCAAGTATTCGATGCACAATTCCAAGAGGGGTTTATTACCCTTAAGGCATGAAATTGTATTGTCTAAGGAACAATGTCCTAAGACTCCTCAAGAGGTTGAGGAAATGAGACAAATTCTCTATGCATCAGTTGTGGGCAACCTAATGTATGTCATGTTGTGTACAAGGCCTGACATTTGCTATGTAGTTGGAATAGTCAATAGATTATCAGTCCAATCCAAGATTTGATCACTAGACTGCAGTTAAGACCATCCTCAAGTATCTTTGGAGAATGGGGGATTACGTGCTTGTGTATGGTGCTAAGGATTTGATCCTTACAGGGTACACTAACTCTGATTTTTAGACTAATAGGGATTCTAGAAAATCCACATCAGGATCAGTGTTCACCCTTAATGGAAGGGCAGTAGTCTGGCAAAGCACAAAGCAAAGTTGCATTGTTGACTCTACCATGGAGGCAGAGTTTGTAGCTGCTTGTGAAGCTACTAAGGAAGCTGTCTGGCTTTGGAAGTTCTTAACAGACCTGGAAGTTGTTCCTAACATGTCAATGCTCATCACCCTTTATTGTGATAATAGTAGTGTTGTGGCAAACTCCAGGAGCCTAGAAGCCATAATCATAGGAAGCACATAGAAAGGAAGTATTATCTGATACGAGAGATTGTGCAACGAGGAGACGTGATCGTCATGAAGATCGCTTTGAAGCACAATATTGTTGATCCATTTACAAAGGCTCTCACGACTAAATTGTTTGAAGTTCACCTGGAGAGTTTGGGTCTGCGAGATATGCATTACCTTGACTAGGGCAAGTGGGAGATGTTACTGTGTATATGAGTTATGCCCTAGTTTATTGATTTATGTATTTATTGTACATTTGTTTAGTACACCCCACTAGCTTTAGAACAAGTGGGAGATTGTTGGACTAGTGTCCTAAATCTCTATTTTCTCGTAGTTTGTAATTTATATAAATACAAATTATTGTTTTAATCAAATAAAGAGGTAATTTATTTGATTCTTCTTGCATTAACTCAAATTCAATAAACTAAGATCTAAGGTTATTTTATGTAAACTTAAACATGTATGTGGTTGACATACAAGTTGATCATGTTTAAGCAAATAACCTAAAAGGTCTATGTATAGGAATAAGGTTGGGTGTCTTATTTTGATAACACTATGGATACAACCCCTTTGTAATTGTTACAATTATTGTAAAGTGTTACAAATGATGTGATCCTCATCATTCATGTGGAGACATGTGAGTGAGGGTATCCTATACAAAGAGTTTGTATAAGACTGGACCCCAAAATGTTCAATTTTTCTTTATAACACCATTAATTGAAGAAATAAATATTTTATAGGATGACCATAGGTGACTAGCCCATAATCCTAAATGAGTTATGAACTCCTGCCTATGAGGGCAATCCTTTGATCTGTGTGGGTAAGAGTGGCCAGATCGCAGACTCAATAAGCTTACCATTTTGGAGATTTATCTGAGTAGGGAGCTGGGAACATATCTTCACAAGATGAAATTCACTTCTTCTCGTTTTTAGGGTAGGGTAGGGTAAGTAGATAATTGCTCCCTGAAAGACTGATTCTAGGTCTTGAACAATGAGACCTCACCCTCTCACTTGCCTGAGAGGGGTTAGTTTATAGTTGGACTATAAATTGTTTGTTCATTACAGGAATCAATGGTACTTAGAGAGTTAGAAGTAACTACAAGCGTAAAACGGTAATTTGACCCAACTATAGTTATGGGCAATTGTGAAGGGTCGACTTACTGTTGATTGGTTATATCCGTGGACATAGAAATATAACTATAGTGTTAATAGTGCAGCTGTGGGTCTTTAATGGAGTGACCTACAGTTAATGAATATTAATTAATTTAATTAATCTCATATTCTTGGAGCTTCCAATCTGTAAGTCCATTAGGCTCTCTTACTAGCTCACTAAGGTTAAAACAAGGAATAAATTGGTTTTGAAATAATTGAATTGTTCAAATTATTTAAGAGAATTTTATATTGATGTGATTAATATAAAGTATAATGTGTATTGATACATTACAGTATATAGTAAATTATGAATATAATTTATAATTAAAACTATATAGTTTTTTAAAGTAATAAGTTTGAATGAGATTCAAATATTAATTATATGAATGAGATTCATATAAATACTATAGGCTAAAATTAATATGAATGAAATTTATATTAAAACTATAGGTTATGAGGGAGTTATGCATTTGAATATGATTTAAATGCATTTTTAATTAAATATGTGATATTTAATTCATTTAGTATTTAATTAATAAGATTAATGAATTATTATATTTATTATTTAATTTTATAATTAATTAATTATATTTATTAAATTAAAAAAATTGGTTTTAATTAAATATATGTTAAATAATAATAACTCCCCTACTAGTAGGGAACATTTATTGGGATGTGGGAGTTACATCCCACATATTGATTGGGTGAGATAAAAGTGCCTAGTTCTCTGTATTTATTACATAAGTGAGTTACAGAAAAGTGATCTCTCCAAAAACTCTCCCAACTCTTTGTTTTTATCTTTCTCCCAAAAGCAATTAGATTCCACAATCTAATTCCTTGTCTTGAGAATAGCAAGGAAGATCGCTTTGGTGGTGTCCTTAGAGTTTCTCTATTCGTTATATTTGAAGAAGGGCTTGCAGTTCGAAGAGTTCGTGACTGTTCATTTAAAGATTTCCAAGAGAAGATAGACTTCAAAAGGTGATATACAAAATTTCTCTCATATTATTAAACAAGCCCTTGCATTTAGAATAAACCATATGAAAATTTATCATTTTATTTGATACCATGAAGAATTCTATATTTCTTTTTCATGATCTTTTGTGAGTATAATAACATCTACATAAACGATAATAATAGCAATTTTTCCTTTGTTAGGATCTTTAATAAAGACTAAAGAGCGTGTGATTAGATTGACATGGCAAGTATCCTTTGGTTTTAACGACCTTCGAAAACTTGTCAAACTAGGCTCAAGGGGATTTTTTGAATTTTGCTTTAAGTCTGTCTATTTCTCCATTGGCTTTGTATTTGATGGTGAAGATCCATTTGCATCCTATTGTTTTCTTTCATAGAGGTAAGTTTGTTATTGAAAGATATACAGACATGCATGCACAACAGATTAGATTGAATTGCACTTTAACTTGCTCAATTGAAAGGATTAAACATGCTTATAAAAGGGGAAAATGAGAGTTTTGAAGATACAACCTTTATAGCTCAAAATTGAAGCTCTTTAATGGATAAATTTGATTATGAACACTTCGTGGACCACCACTAGAGTCTTTCCTACTATTCTCTGGCCTTAGAACGGATTGTGGGATCTAAATGTGTGATGAGAGGAAATTTCAGCAGAAATTCTTCAAAACTTCTCCCAATTCTCAACAAATCTCTTCACTTAATAGAAGCTCAACATGAAAAAGAGAATAAACCTCAAGTTGACACCATATTAAGAGGGATTTGAGTGGTATTTGTGGCATGGTTTGGTGAACACACACCAAATGTGGGAAAAACCCACTTTCTCCATTTCTTTTGAATTTTAAAATATAATTTGATTGTTCTTTTGAAATTCAAATTTAATTTAATTTTTATTTTTTTAAAAAAATTAATTTTATATTAAAATTAATTCAAATAATTAATTTAATATAAAATAATTTAAAATATTAATTAAATATATTAATTTAATATCAAATATTAAATTAATATTTTGTCCTAATTCCAATTTCTTGCGATCTGGTTGCATATATATATATATATATATATATTTAAATCTCATTTAAATATTTCCAACTCTTTAATCTCGTTTAATTTAATATGTTAAGTATATCGTATATAGTTAACGCTTATTCCTCTAAAACGAATTTGTAAGATCCAAATTCTTTCATCATACTGTCCTAAAGTTTAGTCCAAAGCTAGTAGGGGACCTAATAGACCTACAGATCATTAGCTCCAAGGATCCGAGATTAACCAGCCAAATTCTTTAACCTAATTAACCAACATTCGTTAACTACCGGGACACTCCACTATAGCCTAGTAGCTGCACTCTCCTCACTGTAGATACATTTATGTCTACTTGATATAACCATGATTAGTAAGTTAACCCTTCATAGGATATTCGTAATCACAGCTGGATCAAAATTACAGTTTTACTCCTATGATTACTTCTTGTTCCTTAAGTTCCATTGATCCTCTAATGAACAATTGGTTTGTGGTCTAATGATAACTTGTAGAAATACAAGTTTTTGTCCTTCTTTTCTTAAAATAATGGTGAAAGAATATTGAAAAATGCATCATCTAATGTTTTAATCTTTGATATATCCTTAGTATGCATACAAGCTTGTAAATAGGCTGAAGAAATATTATTTTGAAGTTTAATGTCTTTGAACGTCCTATTTTGCAGGTAGTCGATGTTCAACGCATGCGTTGAAGACGAACGGAAATGCATATATCGGACTCATGGCGCTAAAAGAAAAATTCTGTTACCTCGGGGAGCCTGACCTTGACAGTTGGAGACAGAGAATTTTCGGCACCTTGAGCCGTTGGACAAAGACAGGCTACCTAGTCAGAAAGGACAACGCCGAATGTGTTGTGGGCCCCCCTGTATCAGAATGGAGAGTACAATCTTGGGCTATAAAAGTCACCTTAATTCACAAAAAAAAAAAGATAGAAGCTAAGGGAGATCGAAAATCAGAGAGAAAATTTGTAGATAAGACACTTTAGGAATTAGGGTTAGGGTACTTCGTGCAAAATAGGAGTCTAGAATCGCGTCGTCGCCCTCCATCTCTCCCCTCTCGGCAACAGTCGAGTGCCTCATCTCCGCCTGCGTTGGAGTTCTGCTGAACCTCAACCTCAAAAGAGAGTGAAGCTTCATCAGTCCTTCTCCTCAACGCTAGCAAACACTAAAAACACCATCTCTGTCGGCGAACAGGACACTACTGCCGATAGCTTCATCTCTTCACCTTATCATTTTATATTTTTGTACCTTTAAGCAAATTTAGCTGTTTGTACTGTGAAAGAACAGGAATCATTTCGTCCCTTAATATATATTTATTTCTTACATCATGAGTCATCTCTTGTCTTCCATATTTAAGTTCATTTCACAAACAAGTATGAGTAGCCAAATCGCTTGGGGGATTGAAGAGTAACATTCATCAATCTTAAGAGTTTAAGCTTAGTTTTTAGTTTGTTTACATCGATACATCTTTACCTTTCATTGCTTAAATCCACTTGACAACTTGATTTAGGTAGAAATAGTTAACTACTCGAGAGAGCAAGTAACTGTGGATCTCATCTTTGTAACTAAGAATTAATCCTAGACATAGGAATCATCTTAGGCATAACTAAACAAGCATGCATCATAGACATACGATTTATGTGACTCATCTGCCGAGAGGTATGAACCATATAGGTTTAGGAGCACGAACTATGAAACTAAGCAAGAACTCAACCGGTTGATGAAGGGTTTTCTCCAACCCTCTTTTCTCCATTTGAAAGAAAAACCAAAATTTTGTTGTTTGCACAACCCACATCAGTGATTCCTTACCTCTTGTTGCACATTGCTAGTTATTTTATTTCTTGTATATTTGTCACCAATACCTCGCTTTATTTGCACACTTCCGTAAGATTTACATTTCATCCATTTGTTTAGTCTAAAATCCTCGTGTTCGACCTCAATCCTCACTGAGAAATTTGAATATTAGTTTATACTTGGTCTAGTATTGAGAAAAAATTGAGCATATTCGGACATACATTAGCATAACCATAGTCTCACCATAGATTCCACAATATCCAACCACTAAACCGAGTCCCTCTCGAGCCAATAAGAGGGTGGGGCCCCTTGTTCAAGACCTGAAATCAGCACTTAAGAGAACAACCTATCTACTATCTCTGGAAGTAAGTAGGACTAAGTTCTGTCTTTCAAGACTATGTCCCCAGCTATCTATATGGTGTTACCCCTGAAATGAGAGACTTATTGAGTCGGGGAACTAGGGCCGCTCTCACCCATGCAGATATAAGGATAATCCAGAATAAATAAGAGTTCATAGGTACCTCAGGATTAAGATCAAGTTACATAGGTCATCGAATTGAAATAGTTAGTGTTTGTTGGGTTTTATGCAATAAAACTGGTAGGTAGTAAATGTATTATTTTGACCATCATTAATAAATTGTTATTAATTAATATTTAATAAGTGTTATTAATTAGATTGCTATTATCTTGTATGAATAACCCTAAAATCCAATAAACTAACATCCTAGACTGTCTTATGAGTCTTGAACATATAAGGATCAATGTTCAAGATACAACCTAAAGAGTCTATAATATAGGGATAAGGTTGGGTACCTTATCATAGTGACACTATGGATAAGACCCACTTTGTATTTGATACAAATGCAATGATCTAATGCGTTCGTGTAGGACACATATGAGTGGGGGTATCCTATGCAATGAGTTTGTATAAGACTGGACCATGTAATAGTAACCACTAGATGTAACTTCGTTAACTAGTTAGATTTCTATTTCAATAGGATGACCTAGGCAACTTAGTCTTAATCCTGAGTATATTATGAACTCCTGTTCACGAGGAATTGTCTTTCAATTCGTATGGGTGAGAGTGACTGATTTTTCGACTCAATACGCCTACAATTTTGGAGACAAAACTGAGTGGGAAGCTAGGAACATAATTATATAAGATGGATTTCGCTCCTTCTCGACTTTAGGGTTAGTAGATGAGTATTCTCTTAAGTGGTGTCTCCGAGAATTGAACAAAGGGCCCTACCCTCTCACTGGCCCGAGAGGGATTTCTGTTTAATGGTTGGATCATAAACAAGTTGTTCATTAGAAGAGCACTGATACTTAAGGATCTAGAAGTAACCAAGGCGTAAAACAGTAATTTGACCCAGTTGGTGTTACGAACACTTGTGAAGGACTAATTTGCTGTTATTGGTCTATATCCGTAGACACATAAATATATCTATAGTGAGAAGAGTGCAACTGTGGATCTTTAGTGGAGTGTACCCACAGTTAACGAACATTGGTTAATGAGTTTAGCCAATTAATCTCATATCGTTAGAGCTTCTGATCTATAGGTCCATTAGGTCCCCTTCCTAGCTCGTAAAGAGTATAATGTACAATAATACATTATAATATAAAGTTTATTTTATAAATCAAACGTTATAAATTTAATTTTGGATATAATTCAAAATTAAATCATGAGAGAATTAAATATTTGAAATAGTTCAAATATTAATTTAATATGAATTAGATTTATATTAAAACTATAGGTTAGACTTAGAACTAATGTGCATTAGATGAACATTAAAACTATAGGTTATGTGAGAGAAATTTATTTAAATATGATTTAAATGAATATATTAACTAAATTAGATTTAATTAAATATTAATTTCGTTAATTAGTTACTTTTAATTAATTAATTTAATTAATATAATTAATTTAATTAATTTAATTAACTAAATTAGTTATGGGGAAATTTGGTTACTTGGTACGTAGGGTTGATCCCACGTTCTCCTATTTCTCTCCATAACATTCTCCAACAACCTAACAAAAGAGAGATCCCATAATGGTTCTCTGTTGAGTGATTCCTCTTGCACAAAAAGTTATGTAATTTTTTCCTTCCTAAATTTCTCTCTCAAATTTCCTTTTTTCTTTTGGTTCCTACGAACCATCAACCTCTTGATTCAGAGTTTAGGGAGATCCCCCATAGGTGGTGTTCAAGTTTATATAAAGGTATTTATTTTTTCTTTCTATATTGTATGTTTAACTTAGATAATACAATAGGTTTTATTCTGTATTTTTGCAGTGCATAATTTTCCAATTTCTAAACTATAAATTGAAATTGGTCTTCTATATTTTTCCTCTGCGCTAGGATTTTTATCCCTGTAGTGTTAACAGTAAAAGACACTATAAAGTATCACATTGCATAGGACGCCTCCACTCACATGTCTCCACATGAACGATTCAGGATCACATCATTTGTATCAAATACAAAGTGGGTCGTATCCATAGTGTCCCAGGATAAGGTACCCAACCCTATCCCTATAACTATAGACCATTTTGACTATTTACTCAAACTTGATCCACTTTTATGTCTCCACATAGAGTTCAAAAATTCATTCTAATAGCCATGGATTCTTAGTTTATTGAATTTTGAGTTACTGAACTACACAATTCACTTTATTCAATAACAATTTTACTGAATAAACGTCAATAATATTTTATATAAATTAGTTCATTGTTTACAAACTACGAGTTTTAGGACATACAACCCAACAAACTCCCACTTGGACTAAAACTCGTAGTGGGGCACAAACAGTTGAGTTTAGGGACAGAAATATAAATACAATAAACTAGGGCATCTCATACCCACAAATTTCTCCCGCTTGCCCTAGATTATTCTAGCCGTAGTCCTAGGCTTGCTAGGTGTCCCTATAAAACTTTAGTCGTGAGGGCCTTCGTAAATGAATATGCTATCTGTCTAATAAGAACGTCTCCTCTTTGCACAATTTCTCTAATGATATGATATTTTTGCTCAATGTGCTTTCCACGTTTATGACTTTTAGGTTTTTTAGAATTTGCAACTACGCCACTGTTATCACAATACAGAGTGACAGCCAGATGCATATTTGGAACCACTACCAAATCAGTTAAGAACTTCCTAAGTCATACTGCTTCCTTTGCTGCTTCACATGCAATTACATACTCTTCTTCCATGGTGGAGTCTGCGATACAACTTTTCTTGATAGTCCTCTATACTATTGCTCCTCCATTTAGAGTGAACATTGATCTCGATATGGATTTTCTTGAATCTGTATCAGTCTGAAAATCAGAGTCAGTGTATCCTATAAGGATCAGATCCTTAGTTCCATACTCGAGCATATAGTCCCTCGTTCTCCTTAGATACTTGAGGATTTTCTTAACAACAGTACAATGATTATATCTTGGATTGGACTAGAATCTGCTGACAATTCCCATCGCATAGCATATGTCGGATCGTGTACACAACATAGTATACATCAAACTACCAACTGTTGACGCATATAGAATGTGTCTCATATCCTCAACTTCTGAAGATGTCTTAGGACACTATTTCTTTGTCAGGTGAAATCCATGCCTGGAAGATAATAAACCCCTCTTGGAATTTCAGATTTTATATCTGGACAACATTTTGTCAATATATGATGCTTGAGACATGACTAATGTTCTATTCTTGCGATTCTGAACTATTTCGATAGATAGCCATTGTTTAATGTCAGTCAGGTATCCTACATCATTCCCAATGAGTAGAATATCATCTACATGTAACACTATGAATGCTACAGAGGTGTTGATATTTGTCTTGTACACACAAGGTTCATCAACATTCTGATTAAAGCCATAAGATTTGATCGCAGTATCAAACCTCATATTCCAAGACCGGGGTGCTTGTTTCAATCCATAAATGGATCGTTTAAGCTTGCAAACCTTTTGCTCTTGTCCCTATTCAATGAACCCCTCTGGTCGAGCCATATAGATAGTCTCTTCAAGATTGCCATTCAGAAAGGCTGTCTTGACATCCATTTGCTAAATTTCATAATTATAAAAGGTGGCAATGGATAAGAGTATTCTAGTCGACTTAATCAAGGCAACAGGGGAGAAGGTTTCTTCATAGTCCACCCCCTCGACCTGGGTATAACCATTTGTCACAAGTCGAACCTTAAAGGTTTGTACTTTACGAACATGATCTCATTTCCTCTTGTAGATCCATTTACAACCAATAGGTCTTACTGCATCTAGGTGATCTACAAGTTTCCAGACCGAATTGAAGTACATAGACTCCATTCCGAGGTCCATGGCTTTGATCCACTGGTCTCGATCCACATCATTGATTGCCATATTATAAGATAATGGATTCTCTAACCCATCATCAAGTATGACGAGTTGGGTTTCAATTAAAGCCATGTGACGGTCGGGCTGATGAATAACTCTCTCACTATGTGGAGGCTCTCTCAACTCTTGAGAAGAACGTGACTCATCAAAATCACTAACTCTATCAACAACTCTTGTTGAAGGACCAACTTGATTAACAAATCTTATTAATTTATCTGTAGTTTCTTCGAAAATCTCTTCTAATACTAGTTTACTGCGAGGTTGATGATTTCTCATGTGGTGACCTTCCTCTAAGAACGTAGCGTTTACGATACAAGCACTTTGTTTTTTAAAGATCATAAAACATACCACCTTTCGTTTCCTTGGGATATCCTACAAATAGGCATAATTTTGAACCTTGTTCCAACTTCTTTAGGTTCTGCACCAACACATGTGTTGGGCATCCCCAAATCCTGAAGTGACGTAAACTACCTTTACGCCCTCTCCATAATTCATAAAGTGTTTCTGAAACACTTTTAGAGGGAACATTGTTCAAAATATATATATTGCATTCTCTACTGCATATCCCCAAAATGAATTAGGCAATTATGCATAGCTCATCATTAATCAAATCATGTCTAACAGGGTTCTGTTTCTGCTTTCAAATACACCATTATGTTGAGGCTATCAGGTGCAGAGAGTTGAGATTGAATTCCATGTTCTATCAAATAATCTTGGAATCTCAAGTGTATATACTCTCCACCTCGATCTAATTGAAGGGTCTTAATGATTTTACCTAAGAGGTTCTCGACCTAAATTTTATACTCCTTGAACTTTTCAACGACTTCAAAATTGTGATGTAATAGGTAAATATAACCATACCTTGAATAATCATCAATGAAACTAATGAAATATTCATACCCTCCTCGTGCCTTGACATTCATAAGACCACAGAGATCCGAATGCACGAGTTCTAAGGGTTCTTTGGCTCTAAGACCTTTTCCAGTAAAAGATCTTTTGGTCATCTTACCCTCAAAACATGACTCACACAGAGGTAAAAAGTTGTCTTTTAACTTACTTAGGAGTCCATTCTTGACGAATCTTCCAATGCTCGAAGTCTTAAGTGCCAAAGATAGGTACTTTTAGAAACTCGATACCTTTTAGTTTGAGTCTTAGCTGTTTTAAACATCTCGGTATTTAAAATAGCTTTTGTTTCAATCATTTTTAACTTATAAGTTGTTTTCTAAATTTGCATAACATATATGAATACCTCTTTTGCTAATGAACACTTCATTTACATCAAAAAATACTTTGTACAATTGTTCCAACAAACAAGAGATAAATATTGAATTCCTACTAATACTAGGAACAAAAAGAACATTTTCAAGTAAAATGTATCTATCTCTAAAAAACAGTTTCATGTCTCCCACTGCTTTAGCTGAGATGATCTTCCCTAATCCAACACTGAGAGTTATCTTGCCTTCTTGAAGCTGTCTCCAAGAACTAGTTTCCTGAAAATAGTAACAATCATGATTAGTGGCCCCTGAATCTATCCAAGTTGAGTTATCATTTTCCACTAAACATGTTTCAATGAGTAAATCATATTTACCTTGCTTTCTTTTTTTGCTTTCTTTTCGGCCAGGTACTTTGGGCAATTTCGTTTCCAGTGCCCGTCCTCATTATAGTGGAAACATTTTTCTTTGTCTGCAACCTTTTCCTTTCCTTTGTTTTTCGCAGTCGGAGCTTTTCCTTTCCCTTTTCTTCTTCTGAATACCTTTATTCTTAAAATTAGAAGAGCCATATTTAGTTCTCAAGGATGATCCTCTATGGAACTTTTTAGAAGTAGTAGCAACATTTGCTTCTGCTTCACCTCTTTTATTCTTTAATAAGGATTGATAAGTCTGGAACTCGTTAAGAAGAGTAGTTAAATTATATTCAATTTTATTCATCATGGCATTTGTTCGAAACTAAAAGAAACTCTTCGGAAGAGATTCTATGATGAAACTGACTTAGCTTTTCTCGTTCATGACAACATCGTTAACCTCTGAAATATTGAAGTGGACCATCATGTCCAGAACATGTTCTCTAATAGAGGTTTTTTGTTTGATACGATAGTTGTAAACGTATTTTATAGCATCGTGCATGACAGATGAGGATGGTTGTCCAAACATCGCTTACAGCGAGTCTATGATCTCCCTTGCGGTGACCATGTTCTCATGCTTCTTAGACAATATATTAGAGATACTGGCCAAGATGTAGACTCATGCTTTATCATTAGCCCTAATCCACTTGTCATAGACATCCTAAACAGTTCGGTTTGCCGTCAAGCTAGGAACTGGAGAACATCCCCAATTAAAACGAACCAAGATCATCTATTACTAGTATTGTATTCAGGTTTTATTTTCAAGTTCCTTATTGTTTCCGTTAAGTTTCTCATAAGCAAGTAATTGAATTATTGAGCTAGACATTGTTGAAGTAATAATGTACCCAAAATTCATTATTCTTTTGCAATTATACTTTAGTGAGTCAGAATAACTGCTACCGAAGGGTAGTCAATTACTCCTTCACTGAATCAAGACATTCTCGATTAAGTACTAATACCAGAATAACTCTTATTTCTATGCATACACATTACAAGTTTAATCATACTTTAAGTTAAGTGAAAGATATTCAAATAAGCTCATCAAGACAAGTGCACTTTTTTCTTTTCTTTTTAAAGGTGTGGCGTAATCAAACTTTTCTTTCTCTTTAGTCTAACATTACAAACCATCATGCACTTCAACTCTCTAACCGGTGGGGCCTTTCGAGGTGACAACCAAATTCACCCAACTTAATCCCTTTCTAAGTTAAAGTTTCTAAATCAAAATGATTACGTGCTCAAGATATAAGAGTTTCAAAGATGGACTTAAATAGATCATAACTCAAGATAATGTTATCTTATTTCCACAATAAGTATCCTTCGTGCTTATTCAAGAGTCATCATAGTCAATCAACATTATAAGCACACAACTATAAAACATTCCCATGTCTTTTCAAATCTCAAATCGAAAAATTTTATCCAAAATTTTGCATTTCAAATTAACATGTATAAATTCATTGAAACCTCATTAACATGCATGGCAGGATAAGAAAACACACAAAAGTACGAAGTACACCTCCCACCCTAAACTTAGAATTATACATTGTCTTCAATGCATGAAAATTAAAGCAAAACAAACAAACCTGAGAGATGCAGGAGTCCACCAAACAGACCAGTGGAATGAGTACTTTTTGTGTTGTAGAAAGATCCTGAAAAATTGCAAGCATATGAGTGACTCCATTATTTAAAAAGAAAACAAACGAAGTTAATCTAAAAGACTGAAAATAAAGAAAGCAATAAAACTTGGGTTGCCTCCTAATAAGCGCTTCGCTTATGGTCTATAGCTAGATCAAACCCCTGAGATCATTCTTTGAAGACTAGGTTCTGAATTCGGCGTTCCTCGACGCCTATGTAATGCTTCAATCTTTGACCATTTACTTTAAAAGTTGTACCATCATTGTCTTGTAACTCCACCACTCCGTGTGGGGACACATTTACAATGACAAAGGGTCCTGACTATCATGTCCTTAGCTTACCTGGAAACAAACGTAAACATGAATTGGAAAGCAAAACTCTTTGTCCAGGTAGAAAGGTCCGTGGAGTGATCTTCTTGTCATGCCATCTAGCGGTATGCTCCTTGTAAAGTTTAGCATTCTCATATGCTTGAGCGCGGAACTCATCCATCTCATTGAGTTCCAAGAGTCTCTTCTCACCAGTTTTTTCAAAGTCCATGTTTAGCTTTTTGATGGCCCAATAAGCTCCAAACTCAAGCTCTCAACATGTATAGTGACATACCAATGGGAGTTTTGAAAGTCGTTCAGTAGGCCCATAGTGCATCATCAAGCTTAAGGGCCTAATCCTTCCTGTTAATCTTAACGGTCTTCTCTAGGATTTGCTTGATTTTGCTGTTAGACAACTCAGCAAGACCGTTAGTTTGAGGATGATAAGCTATAGCAATTTTATATTTTACACCATATTTATTCATCATGGACTCAAACAATTTATTACAGAAGTGAGAATCCTCATCACTAATGATAGCTCTAGGTATGTCTTTTGCTCATAGTCATGTCCCACATGACGCCGTGTGGGCAAGGTGAATGAAGGTAAGAGTGACACTGAGGTTCGTTCTTAGGGGAAAACAATAAAATAAAAGAATAAAGGCTTGCAAAAATAGAAGCTTTAAGGCCTAGCAAAAGTGCAAGTTTGCGGGAGGGTGTATTTCCGCTTGGGTATGGAGCTTTGGTGAAACTTATGAATCATTCAGGGGTACACTAGGTTCCATGACTAGAAGCTAGGTTAGTGTGGCATGTTGGCTAGTTAGTCGAGGGAGGTTGAGCTTAAAGTCAGTAAAAATGCTTGTGAAGGCCCTTTTTGGAGTTTCATTTGAAAATTCCCAACCCACATTTGACAATGTAAAGTGACCATTCTGCCCTCACGCTTTACCTCGGGCGTTTCACCTCCTTATATTTTATATGTTTGATACACTTGACATGCTGCTGATACACTTTATACATTTCATATGTTTGATACACTTGATGTAATGTTAATACACTTGGTATGCTTCACTGATACACTTGATGGATTTAATATGTTTGATACACTTGATATCTTGCTGAAACACTTGGTATGCTTCACTGATACACCCAATGGATTTAATACACTTGATATCCTGCTGATACACTTAATATACTTCACTGATACACTTGATACATTTTCTATGTTTGATACACTTGACATACTGCTGATACACTTGATATATTTCGCCGATACACTTGATACATTTATATACTTCATACACTTGAAATATTGTTGATATCCTTCATATACTTAATTGATACACTCAATTGATTTGACATACTACATTTGATTGAACTGATACACTTAATACACTTAACAAATACACTTCACTCGATGGATTTGATATACTTCTGATACACTTAATATACTTTATTGATACACTTGATACATTTGATATTAGATTTAATGTTGTTTGCTAGTGGATTTCATTATTTGCCTTTTATTTAGAGATGTTTTTATTAGATGTAATGTTGTTTGCTAGTGTATTTCAGGTACTAATGAGAAAAATAAGTTGTAGAAGTCAAAAGAACCAAATCGAGCCAAAACTGGACGAAAACAAGTCAAAAACCCTAAAAAAAACAGGGGAGCGTAGAGCAATAGTGTTGCTACGCTGCCCCTTTATGCTTTAGACCCTAGAGCAAGGAAACCTGACAATTGAGGGAGCGTAGCTATGTTATCTGGGACTGCAGCGACGCTCATAGGAGCATAGTGTTATGCTGCGGCTGAACTTTGAGAAAGTGCAGTGACGCTGCCTTTCCAATTTTGAAAAAATTGTATTTTTGGAAAGTTCTTGGGCTACAAGTTTAGGAACTCTATAAATTAGAAGGTGTTTAGCAGCCCTAAGCACGAAATATCAAAGCCTAAAAGTGTGAGATTGCTACTAAATTGAGAGAAAATTGTTAGAGAAGAGTTGAAAGTCGTTCGAGATCTCGAGGTACCGGCCAAGTTTGATCGAAGCTAAAAACGTGTGTCATTAAATACAATTAAGGATCAAATGAATTTATAACACCTTACTTATTCAAACTATACTAAAGAACATAACATAGATGGTAAGTTAGGGATCGATCCGCATGGAGCTAAAGAATTAATCTATTCTACACTAAACTAATCTTCGAAAAGCGATAAAAGTGGGGGTTGAAAAAGAAAAGAATTTCAGAATTTTTAAGAATTCTGAAATTGGTTTTTGTATTTATGATTTTTAAGAGAGATAACTTGATAGATTTGAGAATTTGGCTAAGTTCAATTCAAATTCAATCATTGAATTAAAGAGAGTTTGACTAATAAGTAAGAATATATAACTAAAGAGAGATTGAATCCCTAATTATTCCAATTCATAAAATTGGTCCAATTAGAGGTCCATTTCTAATTGCCCTAAGTTGAATCAAGAATTTCTTCAAGATTAACTCTAAACTCCATTTATTTATGTATATTCCTTAGCGGCATTCAATACTAAACGAAATTTGCATTACGATCTAGGTTTCGTAGTTGCAACGAATTAAAGAACGGATAGCCTCTTCGTTAATTCAATTTATTAATCAATCATAATTAGTTCATCATGCATTGATTTAAAGGAAACATGTTTTAAACAAATAAAAGAGTTCCTAATCTTGCAACCTAATTCACGATTTTTTGCTTAGGGCATCATGAATTTTGCATACAAGAAATTGAATATGAAGTCTCCAATAGGGAGATCAAATCCATCTTGGAAAAAGTGGTCAACGCTTCCAGGAAGGATTGGGTACAGAAATTGGATGAAGCGCTATGGGCATACCGGACTGCTTATAAAACTCCTATTGGAATGTCTCTCTATGCCCTTGAATTTGGCACAACTTATCATTTTCCCCTCGAATTGGAGCACAAAGCATATTGGGCCACGAAGAGGTCGAACTACAATTTGGAAGCGGCAGGAGAAACCAGAAAGCTGCAACTGAACGAGCTAGTAGAGTAGAGGCTCGAAGCCTACGAGAACACAAAAATTTACAAGGATCGGACCAAGTGTTGGCATGACTAACGCCTAAGTAAGAAAATTCTCACACCTGGGCAGAAAGTCCTTTTATTTAACTCGAGGCTGCGATTGTTTCCAGGAAAATTGAAGTCACGGTGGCCAAGTCCATTCGTGATTAAAGAGGTTTTCCCCCATAATGTCATAGAACTAATGAATGAAGACGGCACAAACGCTTTTAAGGTAAATGATCAATTTGATTGAGCGTTGCGTTGAAACGAGGGGATGCAATAACATGAACTTAAGCGTGCGTCGCCTAACACGAACGTCACACCTGTCACATTAAATGCGATGTCATTTCGCCTACATCAGCCTTGAGCCACGCGCCCACCTACCCTCTATAAAAACCCTCGCCCTCGCCTTCTTCCTCTTTCATTTTTCTTTCCCACCGATTCTCAATCTTTCTCAAATCTCTCAATTCCTTGTCTTTGGCGATACTCTGAAGAGCTCAAAAGTAAAAAATCTCTCAATTCTAACCTTCCCGAGACCTACATTTCCATTAAACCTACCATGGAAGGCAAGAAAAACAAGCCATGATCCTTCAAGATGCCCAGAACCACGAAAATCACCAACCCCATGCCTTACGAGGTGATTACTCAGTTAGGGCTCTATCTGGTGGAAATCCCCTTCATCCGGCCCATTATTCCACCCAGCCAATGCCCCTTCCCTACCATTCGACCCAGTTTCACCATAAACCTAGAACCCCTTGCCATAGTCTTCCCTCACGAGCCCGCGCTTTCACGATCATCTTCACTTCATGAGGGAAGAACTCAGAAGCAGGCGGTGAAACCCAAAGTTGCTGCATGACCAAGCAAGGAGAAGGTCCGCTCCAACAGTCCGAAGTTGGGGATGTGCCCACTATTAATATAGTAGTTATTCTGTTATGATCTTATAGCCAGTTATTCTGTTATAATCTTATAACCATTACATATATGGCTTTCTGTAATTGTTATTTATAGTGAGAAATAAAATAATACTTCTACATCATTCAGTAGAAGATTTCATGGTATCAGAGCTTTTTTACTCATGTCACTTTTCACACTTTTGCTTCTCCGAATTTTGTGCCCTAATTTTCTCTGATTTGCTCCATCAATGGCGTCAGTTGAAAATTCTTCAGCAAAAGTCTTCATTCGTTGATTTTTCTTTTGACAAATATTTGTAATCTTGTTTCAATCCATCTTAATTCTACAAATTTCGTCCTCTAGAAGTTTTAGATTACTTCTATTATGAAAGCTCACAAACTATTCGGTTTCGTTGATGGTTCGAATGTTGCGCGCCTGCACCTACAATTTCTTCCATCACTACTCCTACTTATGCAGCTTCTTCTTCATCAACCAATTCTACTATTGTTGTTGTTAATCCTCTGTATGAAGATTAGATCGTGAAAGATCAGGCACTAATGACTCTACTGAATGCTACTCTTTCACCTGAAGCGTTGGCTTATATCGTTGGATGTACTACATCCAAGGAGGAATGGGAGGTACTTGAGAAACATTATTCCTCTAATTCTCGATCTAATATTGTTAATCTCAAGTCTGATTTATAGCCAATTTCGAAGAAAAATGATGAATCGATTGATGCTTATGTGAAACGTATCAAGGAAATCAAGGATAAACTTGCAAATGTATCCTCTGTTGTTAATGATGAAGATTTAGTGATCTACACTTTGAATGGCATGCCGACTAAATATAATATTTTCGTACTTCCCTGAGGACTCGATCTCAATCTGTTACATTTGATGAACTTCATGTACTGATGAAATATAAAGAATCAGCTCTTGATAAACAGTCCAAAAGAGAAGATCTCACTATTCAACCAACTACAATGTTAGCATCTCAGTCTACTGCCTTTCGTCCACCAAATACTTTTCCTAATAATCAACGAAGTCGTGGCCATGGTAAAAATTCAGGATGTGGTTGATATAATGGCACTCCACCAAATCAGTTCTTCAATCAAGGTCGTGGTCGTGATCAGTCCTTCAATCAAGGTCGAGGTCATGGTTTTCCACCAAATTCTCCTTCTGATACTCACATATTTTGCCAAGTTTGTACTTGACCTGGTCACACTGCTTTGGACTGCTATAAGCGTATGAATTTTAACTTTCAAGGGAGACATCCACCACCACAACTTACTGCTATGGTTGCAACTCAGAATAGTCAATATCTCTATAATTAGAATCTCTCTGTCTCCTCTTCTCCAACCTGGTTAACAGATTCTAGTTGTAATGCCCACATCACTGCAGATTTTAATAATCTCTCGGTTTCTAGTGAGTACAATGGGGAAGATAGTATTGATGTCGAAAATGGAACTGCTCTGCCGATTACTCATACAGGTTATGGTTCGTTTCCTAATTCTTCATCATCTTCCTTTTCCTTATCCAATCTTTTCTATGTTCCAAATATTTCAGTCAATCTTCTTTCAGTACATCAACTTTTTGTTGATAACAATTGTACTATCACCTTTGATACTGATTGTTTTACCATACAGGACAAAGCTACGGGCAAAATTTTATTGCAAGGCCCCAGTATTAATGGTCTTTACACCATTACACCATACAAATCAACATCTACTGTTCCTGGAAAGTCTACTGCTGCTCATGTTGCAAACAAAACCGCTTCTATTCTTTGGCATAATTTGTTAGGTTACCCTCATATTAAAGCTCTTAACTCTATTCTTTGCCTATTACACTTACCTACTTGTAATCAGTCCTGTCTCTGTGAATTTCGTCTACATGGAAAGATGCATAGACTCTCTTTTCCTCATTCCCAGATTATATCTTTGTGTCCTTTACAACTTATTCATAGTGATGTATGGGGCCCTACCCCTAAACCTTCAATAAATGGCTATAAATACTATGTTTCTTTTGTAGATAACTTTTCCAAATATACTTGGCTCTTTCCTATTAAACTGAAATCTTATGTTATTAATATCTTCAAACGCTTTAACCTTTCATTGAAAATCAGTTGTCTTCTCGCATTCAAGTTCTTAAAAATGATGGGGGAGGTGAATATCTAAATCATCATCTTAAATCTTTTCTTTAACAACATGGTATCCTACATAAAAAATCTTGTGCATATACACCTCAACAAAAGGTGTTGTTGAACGTAAACATCGCCATATTGTTGAAACTGCATTGACTATTATGACTCGTGCTTCTTTACCCATTAGTTTCTAGTCATATGCTTTTGCTACTGTTGCATTTCTTATAAATCGCCTACCTTCCTCTGTTCTAAATAAAAAATCACCCTTTGAGTGTCTGTTTCAACAAACTCTTGATTATACACATCTTAAGACATTTGGTTGTGCTTGTTATCCACTTCTTAAACCCAATAATTCTCATAAACTTCAACCCAAAACCTCTCAATGTGTCTTTCTTGGTTATCCTTTAGAATATAAGGGTTATTTGTGTTACAACATGAGTAAAGGTAAACTTTTTGTGACAACCCAAAATTTTAGGTAATTTTAATTTAATTATCTAGATTATTTGGGTGTTATTTCACATTTTAAGACTTAATTGAATTATTTTCGAAAGATAATTCAATTTAAATTAAATGGGATAAAAGATTTGGATTTAAATTCAATTGCTGAAAATTGAATTTTAATTGGGATATTTAATTTGTTTAGTTGAATTGGTGGAGGGAAAAGAAATTTAATATATATATATAATTTATTAAGGAATTAGGGTTTAGGATTGTATGTATATATTATTAAGTGACCTAATAAGATAGAGAGGAAGAAAATTACACCGAAAAAACGGAGAAGGAAAAAAAAAAGGCAGTGCAGTTCGGTTTTTCAGCGACAACTTTCAGAAAATTATCATTTTCTAGATATTCAACCGTTGGATCATAGTGAAATTGTGTCCTCCTGTTCGAGACACATAGAGTACCATTCTGAACGGTTGGATCGTTTTTTTAAGCTCTAGTTTGTCCATAATCATTTCCGAACAAAACTTGTAAAATTGGGTGAGTTTTAAGATTTTGGTCTCCGTTGGTTATTTGATTTACTACCGAAAAATTTAGTTAATCTCTAATGTTGATCTTGTGTTAGGTTTGGGTTGTTGAGAAAAATTTGGGCTCAATCTTGGTTCAAGCCTCACTTTGAGGTAAGTGACGTTATTATCGGCTTGCATTTGTGTCAGGCGCCCCAGTTCATGTTACCAAAATTATGAGTGAAATTTGGGTGATTTTTATGATCCATAAAAATTGAGCATGCATATTTATGATGTTTTATGAGTTTATAATTTGTTGGTGTGAGACTCTGTTATTGGATGTGTGTATATATATATATATATGAATTACATATTAGACAGATAGTGGTGAATTACCTCCCCGTCAGGCCTCATGTTACGATACCGTGAATCGACAGGTTCACTTCCATGTTTTGACGGTGTGCCATCAGGCCACTAGACATGTGTGCACTGACGAGTTCACCTCCATGTTACCATACCGTGGACCATCAGGTTCACTTTCATGATTTTGACGGTGTGCCTTCAGGCCACTAGACATGAGTGACTGAGCGGGCAGGATATCTACTTCGATATTCACGAAGAACAGTATCAGAAGGCATGTGATCCCGATAATGGGGTCACTTACTGAGTATTTTTATACTCACTCTTTCTTATGTTACTAGTTTCAGGTAAATGCAAGGACAGACAAGCGAATGACAGGAAGAATCCGTGACCGTGCGTTGGGACCAGTCAAATGCTTCCGCTCATGTTTCTATGTTTTCTTGTTTTAAATCGCAATCTTAATGTTTAAATTCAAAATATTGGTTTTTTTGTCATTAGATGTTTTATGCAAAATTTACAGTTTTGTTTTTCATAACTTCTAGGGGTACCCCGATTCGAGATTTTTAATAATTTAAATTTAATAAAGTTATTTATTTTATAAATTTCTTTGACTTTAGTAAAATATATGAAATGTGTCATTTTAAGGTGTATGCATGCATGAAGTAATGACTTCTAGAAAGTCGGGTCGTTACACTTTTTACTTCTCGCCATGTCATTTTTTGTGAAATCGTTTTTCTTTTTGCTTCATTTAATCCTGTTTCTTCTAATCCTATCTCTCCAACCAGTTCTGTTCCTAATTTCACTAACCCTTTACCTCAAGCTTTGGCTACCCAAGAGCCATATACTTGTTTTGATCAATTGGTAGGTACTTCCAGTGACACAATCTATCTGACTCGATCTCCTAATGCTGCTACTACTACTATTTCACCAACTACAACCACTACAGATGGTACTATTGAAGTTGCTGAAAACATTGATTCATCCAGTGATATTTTGGGATCAGCTATTAATGCTACTTTCTTTGACTAAAAATGCTGATCAAAGTACTCTTAAAACTAATAGTGGTGACAATCCATCTGTCTTGAATTGTCATCCAATGCAAACAAGGAGTAAATCTGGAATTTATAAGAGAAAAGTTTTTGTGGCTGTCACATCTAATCACTATGATAATGTTGAGCCTTCATCCTTTACCCAAGCTTCTAAACATCATGTTTGGAAACAAGCTATGACTGAAGATTATGAGGCATTAATCAAACAAGGTACTTGGACTCTAACTACTTTACCTCAAGGTAAAAGTTGTATTGGGTGTAAGTGGGTTTATCGTATTAAGAGACATCCAGAGGTAGTATAGCTTGTTATAAAGCCCGCCTTGTGGCTAAAGGTTACCATCAGGAGGAAGCCGTTGATTATGATGAGACCTTCAGTCCTGTAGTAAAGAAACCTACAGTTCGTCTTATTTTGACTCTTACTACACAGTTTGATGGGGATTTAAGACAGCTTGATGTCAAAGACGCTTTTCTACATGGTAATCTTCGTGAAGTTATATATGTAGCAACCTCAAGGTTTTGTACAAAATCCCAATTTAGTTTGCAAGTTGTCAAAGTCTCTCTATGGCTTAAAGCAAGCACCTAGAGCGTGGTTCGAGTGCTTCACCTCACTTACTGACTTTGGGTTTTGTTTCTTCTTTAGCTGATTCTTCTCTGTTTATCAGAAAATGTGGCAACTCCATTACCTATTTACTTTTATACGTGGATGTTATTATTGTGACTGGAAATGATCGATGTTATGTTGCTGATCCGTTGACACAACTAAAATAAAATTTTGAGATGACTGATTTAGGATATTTCAAGTATTTTTTGGGTTTTGAGGTTATCAAAACACAGGCTAAAATCTCTATTACTCAATCTAAATATGCTAAAGACTTATTACAAAGGTTTGGAATGACTGGATGTAAACCTTGTAGTACTCTGATTGCCTTGTCCTCATTTCAGGATGTTGGTGATTCTACTTGTTCTGTTGAAGATAGCAAATCTTATCATGCCATTGTGGGAGCTTTGCAATATCTTACATTCACTTGCTCGGATATTGCTTTTACTGTGAGTAAACTCTCTCAATATATGCATACTCCATCAGATTGCCACTTAAGTGCTGTTAAGAGAGTTCTGCGATATATTAATGGTACTATTTCTAAAGGACTTTCATTTTGCAAAACTTCTACTGGTAATCTCAACTTGACAGCCTTCTTTGATTTTGATTGGGTTGGAAATGCATTGGAACGAAGATCTACCACAGGTTTTATTGTGTTTTTAAGTAATAGTCCTATATCATGGGCTGCTAAGAAACACACTACTGTTTCTCGAAGTTCTAAGGAAGTTGAATATAGAGCTTTAGCTACTACAACGGCTGAATTGTCCTGGATTCGACAATTACACAAAGACTTGTGTATTTTCGGTACTGCTCCTCCTCTGATTTTGTGTGATAACAAGTATGCCATTCAACTTGCTCATAATCCGATTTTTCATGGTCGTACTAAACACGTTGATGTTGATTTTCACTTCATTCGTGAAAGAGTTGTTTGTTGTGATATTCTTCTTCAACATGTTTCTACTGTTTCTCAACTTGTTGATATTCTAACAAAGGCGCTTACTTGTGAACGGTTTTGCTTATTACGGTCCAAACTCATGCTTGAAGTAGCTTTTGTTTGCGGGAGGATGCTGATATAGTAGTTATTCTGTTATGATCTTATAGCCAGTTATTTTGTTATGATCTTATAGCCATTATATATATGGCTTTCTGTAATTGTTATTTATAGTGAGAAATAAAATAACACTTCTACATCATTCAGTAGAAGATTTCACCCACTACCACCAATAGCAAGTGACTTGGTGGGCGCCAGTGAAGCTAGGTGACAGGACGAGCGAGAGGAGTTGATGTGAATCAAGCAACATCAATTACCATGTCTCAATGTCCCATTATAAGGTCAAGAGCCAAGAAGCTACAACAAGCTTTAATCACTCATATCCAAGCTATGGTGACCTCAAGGAAGGAGATTGTAGAACATGTTGGAGTTCTTCCATACATGCTATATAAATTTGAGCTTCAAGATGAATATGCATTAAATGCATTCTAACTTGCATTTAATGAAGTCTTACTTAAATTAATGAAAGTCAAGTTGAAGCTAATTCATGGAATATTAAAAAAATGACAACACTTTTATTTTTGGTATTTAATTGTAATTTCAATTTTTTTTTAATTTTATAGCCTTGTTTTAATAGGGGGTTATGGAGAATTGAAACTCATGTAGGTTACTATGTTCTCCACAAATTAGCCATTTAATTTTATGTCTTTTGGTTTTTCTTTTGTCATTTATGTTAGGGTGTAAAGGCTATATAAATGTCTCTTTTCTTCCCATTGTGGAGAGATTTATATGAATGAATTGATTAAGAAATTTCTTAAGCTTTGTTGAGAGCTAAGTATTTTACTTTTGCAATTTCTTGTGTTTAAGAACTTGCATGCTAGAGTCATTCAAGTGGTGTTGATCAAACCTCTTGTGGAGTGATTCGAATCTCGAGTTTAGAAACGAGTTTTCTCTACTCTTGATCTTGATCATGAAGGTAAATTCCTTTCAAAACTTGTTCCTTGGGTTGATTTCATGTTGTTTTGGGGTTTTTGAGCATTAGATCTAAAGGTCATGTTACCAACAAGGTTGTTAGATCCTAATTCTCAAGGGTTACTTAACATTTGGTATCAGAGCATTAGGCTCTTTGATCGGACCTATGTTTTCGTTGTGCTTATCTACTAAATTCTCTAATTTTTTACTCAATTTCTTTAGATCCAGCATATTCTGAATCTGTCTCCAAAAAAAAAATAGTTCCATTCATTTTTTCGTAATGATGTCTTCTGCAAATGTTTAGATCTATCTCGTATCTACATTTTGTTCTTCTTTGTAATCTCTAAATCCGTATTGCTTGTGGCTAAATCATTTGAATTTTGATAATCTGTACAAAAGAAGAAAAAAACTTTTGGTAATTATATGTTGGCAGTTACAATTCGGTTGTTTAAATGTTCTCTTTCTTACTATTATAACTCCTGTATGCGGTTAAACTTCAATTAAACAACAATACATCATTTTTCTAGAGTTACATTTCAATTAACCATTTTGAATGCCACATTTTCTATTGTTATCCATTCCACTTCCTTTCTCATTCTGATTTTTTTTTAATTATTCATTTTTTTTTAATCCTTTTCGTTCCTTCCATATAGCGTTTCTCTTATTTTAACTTGTTTCTTTGTTGTTATTCGGATTGCTATCGCACTCATCTTTATTTTGCAACGGATGAATCAGATTTTGTCATCTCCTTATATATTGTGCTTGCGTTTGAAATCTTGTATTTGCTTATTACTTTTCCTGCGTTCATTTTTGTTTATTGCGTTGATAGTATGACTTCGATGATAATACTTATGCTAACACTTTTAAAGCTTGTTCTGATTAAGTGTTTTAGTACTTAGCATTAGAAATTTGGCCTTTAGAAAACATTTCCATAAATTAGCAGACGTGCAAGTTTTACCTCAAACATCTTTTTCAAAATTTTTCTAAGACTATCACATAGCTCAGTTTCAACAATGAGGACCTTGCTACCTTAAAAAATTTGAGGGTGGGAGAGGTTTAAGCTAATGCGTTCAAACATTTAAAACTCCTTATATTATTTATTCATCCAAAAAAAATAAGCAAATAAATCACGTTGAGATTGGAACCTGCTCGTAGTTGGATGTCAGCATGACACCTGTGGGGGCAAGCCAAAACGAAGGTAGATAACCCAAGACAACGCACAACTAGGCAAAATTAAAATAAAAAGAATGATAAAAGAAGAATGTGTGTTCAAGAACCATAAGCGTTTTCTGAAAAAGAAATATACGAAAGTAGTTAGAAATGAGTAAAGGAATTTTAAGGACTAAGCTTGTCGCATCTAAGGTCTATAAATATTTTCTTAGAAAAAAGGAATTCTACTTAGGAAGAGATGCTAATCAAAATAAATCCTAAAGTTTGGAAGCATGTTGATATGTTTTTCAATGCTATTGTACTTCATTCTCTATTGATTGATCATAAATGATTGTCAGGTAAGATGTATGATTGAGTAATTGTATGTCTAATTGGATCAATGACATTGAATTTTTATCAATCTTTCATAAAAATAGCTAGGTTGATAGAGAAAGTTGTTGATGATTGAAATGTTATGCTTCTTAACAGGGTTTCAAAAAATTAGTAATCAATTAAGTTGCATGAGAAATGGTTGTTTTTTAGAGAAAATAATCTGGATAATAGTTTATAGACTTAAAACATATTGTTTGCACATAATTCCATGAAAACTTAAAGCATAACTTAATAAAGTAATTAGTGAAATCAACACCCTAGAACGTTTTTATCTCTTGATTTTCACTTGTCTTTACTTTATTTAGTATCTTCAAAATACAATCACAAACTCGATTGTGATTCCTTATATAAAGTTGATTTAATTCTAAAATAGCTAGGACCGTACAATAGTCCTCAGTGGAATGATACTCGGTCTTGACCGTTTTATATTATAACTTGACTCGTGCACTTGTGGTTTTCGCGCATCACTAATACACTTAATATACTTCGTTGATACACTTGATACATTCTATATGTTTGATACACTTGATGTAATGTTGATGAAGGGATCAAATCTGAATGCGGAAGCACGTGAATGCCTTGTGTCGTTGAAGTTCAATTTGGAAATTATAGAAAACAGAAGAAAGAATAAACATAATTTTGCAGCATGCTTTTTAAGAAGAAAATCACAGGGAAAAGAATTTTACATTTGAACACAACCTCTTCAATCCTTTTCCTAATCTACGTTGTGATCAAGATCTCAACAATTCTACTTTGAATTCTAACATAACACCACCAAAGGGTCTTCTCCACTATTTTTCGGCAAGGATCGGGTTATGTGGGAACCCTTTTGGAATCTTAGGGAAGTAGAAGTTACAGAGAAAAAAAATTATCTGATGTTTCTCTATTGAGGGTTGAGAGAGAATTGGTAAAAAACTAACTCACCACTACATAATACGTTATTATGTATATTCATTAGAGAGAGGAGGAAGTTATTTCATAAATTAACTTCCCTTAACCAATCTTTAACTCCCTCTAACCATGAGGAGTTAAAAATTTAACTAAAATTAAATTAAATCTAAATTTATTTCAATAAATATTAATTAATTTAGTTAATTAATATAAATTAATTAAATATCATATATTTAATTAATATTACATTTGAATCATATTCAAATGTATTTCTCTCTCATAACCTATAGTTTAAATATGAATCTCATTCATATTATTTAATATTTAAATAATATTATTCTCTCATATTATATAGTTTAATTCTAAATCTAATTCAAATTAACTATATAATATAATGTATCTTAATACATTATATTAATTTTATCATATACAATTAACATTTAATTCCCTTACAATATGAATCCTATTCATATTAATTTAATATTTGAATCTTATTCAAACATTAATACTCTCGTATTATAAAGTTTAATTTTGAATCTCATTCAAAATAAATTTTATATTATAATGTATATATATACATTATATTAATTGCATCTAATACAATTAATACACTTTTCCTTATTAAATTTGAATAATTCAAATTTTATCCAAAACTAATCAATCATTGTTTTACCCTTAGCGAGCTAGCAGGAGGACCTAATGGAACTATAGATTAGAAGCTCCAAGATGCGAGATGAATTAATTAAACTTTTTAATTAAATTAATCAACATTCATTAACTGTGAGTCACTTCACTAAAGACCTATGGATATAACCGTTATTAGTAAGTCGACCCTTCACAAATTGCTCGTAATTACAACTTGGTCAAAATTATCGTTTTACCCTTGTAATTACCTCTTACTTCTTAAGTACCACCGATCCCTCTAATGAACAATCAGTTTATAGTCCAACTATAAACTAAATCCCTCTTGGGCCAGTGAGAGGGTGAGGCTTCATTGTTCAAAACCTGGAATCAGCTTTTATGAGAGCAATTCATCTACTTACCCTAAAGACGGAAATGAGTGAACTCCATCTTGTGTAGCTATATTCTCAGCTCGCTACTTGAACAAGTCTCCAAGATGGTAGACATATTGAGTCGGTAACATGGGTCACTCTCACCCATACAAGTCAAAGGACTGTCTTCATAGATAGAAGTCCATAACTCATTCAAGATTGAGATCGAGTTACACGATTATCCTATGAAATGTTAATCTCTTCAGTTAACGGTGTTATAAAGAGAGATTAATCATTTCGCGATCCGGTCTTATCACTACAAAAAAACTAGCATTTAGTAACGAATTTATTTTGGCACTAAATCTATATTTTCGTCACAAAAAACGTTTAGGAACGCAAAATATTCGTCGCAATAAAATGTTGCTAAAACATAGTTGCTCAAAACTTTCTACGATGTTTTGTAATACATCGTCACAACCTGCGACGAAAAGTTAAAAACGTCGCAGTATGCGACGAAGAGTCTAAACATCGCAGTATGCGATGAAATGTCTAAATGTCACAATATGTGATGATTTTTCCTAAGTCGCATGATTCGACAATTATTTTGACATTGCATTTTGCTATGTTTTACTTTTCGTCGCAAATTTTAATATTATTTTTAAAAATATTATTCATTTGTCACATTTTTTATAACGTTATCCCTGAATGTAAACATTGTATACAAAAAATGAAATTAAACAAATATGAACCAAATATCATACTATATTAAAATATGTCCATAAGATCTTTAATATCCAAATATAGCTTCACAAAAGCTGAGAATACATATTTGTTTGTCTTTCATGTCTAAACAAAATATTATAGCAAAAAGTATTCTTCACAAAAGATTGAATTTTGCCACCAAGAAGGGTACGATCTAGTCCTGCACAAAAAGATATACACGTCTCAAATAGTTTTTAAACATAAATCACACTTTCTCAAACATAAATATTCCACTAAAAATTCTATTCCCCCTTTCCAAACATAATTCAAGTAATATCAAACTTAAGCAAAGGATAAATCTTAAACTTAAACATATTCACAATTAACATAATATGATAAATACAAAACTCAAGTCACAACAAACAAAAATCCATATCTCCCTCCTCCCACCACCACTTTTTTCACAACAATAACCACAAATAAAAAATACTCAACACAAAACGACAAATATGAATATGCTTATTCCACATTCATAATAAAAATTACAAGTAATTACACATATTTTGCAACTCTTATCCCCCAACAAACATAAATACCCATTCTCTCCTCTCTTCCAACCACTTTTTTATCACAATAATAATTGTGAAATACTAAATAGTTACCACATAACAACGAATACGAACACGATTCTTCAACATTCATTACAAAAACTATAAGTATAATCATACATATTTTGCAATTGTTCTCCCCCCCTCCCCCCAACAACGAACATAAATACTCATACTCTCTCCTCTAGCCACTTTTCCACAACAACAATAAATATACTAATATAATAGCAATAAAAATTGCACGTATCCAAAACACATATTTTGCCGCTATAATAGCAATAGAAACTATAAGTATAAAATAACACATATGTTTTTTGGATATTCTCTCTTCCCCCAACAACTTTTTCACAACAATAAATATAGCACACACAATAACAATAAATATGCTTCTTCTACATTCATTACAAAAATTATAAGTATAAAATAACACATATTTTGCAACTATACCCCCCCCCCCCCCAATCAGCACCATTTTAACAATAACAATTATGAAACATTCAACAAGTACATAATCAGCTATAATCAGTCAACGTAGAATCACTATACACAAATTAAAGCTAATTTGACTAATATGAACATAAGTTATAACTAATCAAATTACCTTGTTAAGAGATGAACTTCCTCCCATGAATGTTTCAAGAATTTCACTCATTTGACTAAATCTTCTTTCGTACTCTTGACGTTGCATCTCAAATTCTTGACATTGACTTTGTAAAGTTTGTTCCACGATAGTTCTATTTCTTTCACTCTTTTGACGTTCAATCTCCATAAGTTCTTGTGTCTTTGCACCTCGTGCCTCCATGATTGGACATAATCTTGTGAGTAAATTTATTCTTTTTTATTTTGTGGTAGTTTAGGTCCATGTCCCATCCCTTTAACATAGGAAGATTATTTTCCCTCAAACAATCGTCATAATTTCTTCATCACTCATTGGCGCACTCAAGTTTTCTTGCTCTTATTTTAAGGCTTTCATTTTTTCCTATATAATTCAAATAAGCAAATGAATACCATAAACATTAAAATATTTAAAACTAATACTATTTGTTAAAACACTTTAAATATACTTACATGTGCTTCACTTGCTAGAGAGTCTGTCCAACCTTTTGTAACAAAACAATGAGTTTGGTAGAATATATCAATGGGACTTAAATACGTGTCATCCTCTCTTATCTATTCAAATATATGTAAGTAATAGAATATAGGAAGCTATGAATAAAGTATATTATCATACCTTTTTTTCTTGATGAGATAGGAATGATTTTGTTCCAACACGATGATGGAAAGGAAGTTTTCCTCCACTGGACGTACTTTTTGTGAAAATATATGCAGATGTCTATTGTATTTTGAGGTTCCAAAGTCTATCATATCATCATTTCGAACTGTCCTATTGAATTTTGTTTCAACTCCATGCAAGTACATTGAACAAAATGTCAATGCCTCGTTTGCAATAAATGCTTCTGCTATTAAACCTTCAGGACGAGCTTTATTTCTTACATATTGTTTCAATGTTCTCAAACTCATACGTATGTATGGTAAGAAGTGGTTTGATTCGTGAACATAGTTCACCAATTAATTAGAAAAATAAAAGAAAAGAAATATACCTCTCAATTGGTACATCTAACTATAACTGACAGGTCCAACAAGTTTGGCTTCCTCTGGTAAATGAACAACTAGATGAACCATAACATCAAAGAATGTTGGAGGAAATATTCTTTCAAACATATCAAGAATTATCACAATCAACTCTTTTAGTTTATTCAAAGTCTCAACTTTTAATGTCTTCACAGTCAATTCTTTTAAAAAGTTCGACAATTCAGCAATTGTACCACTGACATCTTTTGGTAAAATTGGACGAACTCCTACTGGTAAAAGTCTTTGCAATAACAAATGTGAGTCATGAATTTTTAGTCCACATATCTTTCCATCTTTGACATTCACACACTTTGAGATGTTAGATGCAAAACTATCAGGAAACTTGACTATTTTCAAGAAGCTACAAAACTTCTTTCTTTCATCCGTTGTCAATGTGTAACTAGCACGTGGCTTCACCAATTTGTTTCTAACTTGTTGAAGATGCAACTCTTTACGAATATTCAACTTCATTAAATCTTTTTTGCTTTATCAGTATCTTTCATTTTTTCTTTAATATTCAATAATGTACCCAATACATTATCATAAATATTTTTCTCAATATGCATGACATCGAGCTTGTATCGAATTTAAGACTTGACCAATATGGTAACTAAAAAAAGATGCTTTTCTTCACACAATTTAATTCATTATGAACTTGTTTCCTTTTCCATTGTAATGTATTTATAGTAATGCCAAGTGGTGGAAAATCTATAGTCTCCAATTGGTGAAGAACATCTAATCCCGAAAAAGAGAGTGGTGCAACTCTATATTCCATTTTTCCATAAAATTGCTTATTTCTGTGCCAAGAATGATTTTTTGGTAAGTAGTGACGATGTCCCATGTAGATATTTTATTGTGCATTGAATCAGATGAGACGTCTTCATTACAAACTGAATATGCTTTATATCCTTTAGTACTCCATCCTGACAAATTGTCATATGCTGGAAAATCATTTATTGTCCACATCAAAGCTGCATGAAGTCATATTATCTTTCAATTCATCTATTAGTGGTTGTAAATAAATATCTATATCTTTTCTTGGAGATTTTGGCCTCGGTATAAGCAACGACATGAAGAAGAATGATTCTTTCACATCTTCCAATTTGATTACACAAATGTTCTTAAAATTACATTTTAGACACATAATAAACTCAACATAATTCTTTTTATTTAAAAAGAATCATAACAAATCTTCAATAAAATAAAATAAAATAAAAGCACAATCATCCAAAATCCACCAACAAACAAAAAAGAAAAGAAGAATAAAGACATAACAATCAACCCATACTAATTTCACAATCAGCCTTTAACAATCAACCCTCAAATCCTCTAATACCATGAAATAATTTCACAATCTTTGTATATTTACAATTTCAATCGACCGAACCATGTATATTCAAAGTAGATGAAATTGTATTTTTAAACTACACATAGGATCTAATCTATCTTGCAGGCAATCAACCCTTAATTGAGAGAATATCAAAGAATAAATGAATCCTTGATTTTAGGTGTACAAGTTTCCTAAACCAGGTTAGATAACTAAAGAAAGATATGAAGGATAAATGAGCATGCAGCGGAAATTAATTAGATCAATTTTCACTCTAAGATACTCAATTTTAAGAATAAAACTGTAACGTCCCAAAATTTAATTTCAAGGGTTAATAAATTAAGTGTTGGATATTTTGTGGAATTTGAATTGGAATTGGATCTTATTGTGGAGAATTCGATGAATTTGGAGTTTGGAGAAGAAAAAGGAATAATAATAATATATATATATTAATATTATTATTATTTAAATATAAATTATAATGTATATTATAATATCTAATTATGTTATAATATATTTATTATAATATATAATAATAATATATATTTATAATTAGGGTGCCTCGTAGTGCGTGCAAACTATTTCTTTTCTTCTTCTTCTCGCGCACGCCGTCCACCCCCCTCTCGCGCCGCCGCTCGGTTTCACTTGCACCGCCGCCCAGATCTGCTTGCATCACCGATCAGCTGCGCCGCTGCGTCGGATCTCATCGTTCGTTCCCAGCCGAGACACCCAGCCACCGATTGCTGTCATCGTTCCCTTGTGCTTCCGCGTGCCGGGTCGCGTGGTTCCAGCCGCTGCCGTTGGCACGGTTTGAGCGATTGCGTCGTCACTCTTCTCAGATTTTGACAGCGAGCGTTGTGGGTGCAGGGTAAGACCACTTTAGTATTGGGTTTTCGACGAATCTTTACTGACCGTTAAGTCTCGATTTTAGCCTAAATGTTTCGCCTTCTGTTTTAATTGTAAAGGTTGGTTGTGTGATAGGGTTGGATTTTGGGGCACAAGAATTTTGGGCGCATTGTTTACTGGCTATTTTGAAGGTAAGTGATTCTGCTGTTGGGGCTGGCCATCAGGCCAGACCTCAGCCTTACATGCCAGCTTGATTATGCTTTATTAATGATGTCACCCTTGGAAATAATGTAGCATGCATGCTTGGTTCTCTGAAAACATGACTTGCCCTGAGAGGTTATTAATTATGTATGTATGTATGATTGACTTCCATGCTAGATGTTGTTTCGTCCCATGTTGTGTATTGTGAATCGACAGGTTCACTTTCATGTTGACGGTGTGCCATCAAGCCACTAGACGTGTGTGGACCGACGAATTCACCTCCACGTTCGATACTTGAGTCATCAGGCTCACCCTCCAGTTGACGGTGCGCCTTTAAGCCGCAAGACATGGTGACGGGACGGCAGAATGTTTATGTACGGTAGTAAACCCGACAGCGGGATTACTTACTGAGTTTTATACACATTCTGTTGTTTTTATGTATTTCAGGTAAAAGCAGAAACGAACCGGTGGGCGACAGGAAGGATCCGTGACCGGGCCAAATAGGAATTAGTGGGGGCTTCCGCATTTTGTTTGTTAGTGTCTCTTGTCGTAGGTGGTCATGGTATTTTGGTCTTGGAGTCGTACTTTTCTCTGATTTTATCCGTTAATTATTTTATTCAATAATTCCTTTGTTTGGTTAGGGGTACCCTGCTCAAGGATTTGACTTTACTTTGTAAATGGATTTAGAACTATTTTTTAAAAATTATTTATTTATCGAATGACTTTATTTCTATTTCCTTTTCCAATGAGTTGAGTCTGTGTGCTGAGTTGATCGACCTAAGACTTTGGAGTGTGGTAATGTCCCGATAAGGGGTGTCAGGGTGTCGGGCGTTACAAAAACATGCAACTAAAAGAGGAAAAACAAAGCATCAAGAACACTTACCCTTAAAGTTCAAAATTCTCCCTGAATTCTTGATGAAAATCCACACCACTTATTTGTAGACCACCACAAGAGTTTTCTCTACTATTCTCTGGCCTTAGATTGGATGGTGGGATCTAAATTTGTGGTAAATTTGAGAAGGAATGAAGGTTGGAAAGAAAATGAGCTATGGATGAAATTTTACAAAATTAACCATTAATTTCACAAAATTCTTAACCAAATTTAAGCCAAAATCATCCTTATTTATTAAGGATTAACATGCAACATAATTGCATCACAAATTGACAACACAAATGTTCAATTTGTTGGCTAATTGTGAAGATAACAACTAAGCTACTAGCTTAATTAATGGGAAAATCCAAACTTTCAAAAAATTAATTTAAAATCCAATTTTAAATTAATTTCCAAAATTGAATTTAAAATCAATTTCTAATTTTTATTTTAATTTAAAAAATTAATTTAAAATTAATTAATTAAATAAAAAATAATTTAATATTTATTTAATTAAATATAATATTATTTTAATATTAAATAATAAAATAAATTATTTTTCCCACTTATCCCCATTTTTCTAAAAAACCGATATGAATCTCTATTCACATAATTAATATTGAAATCATATTTAAATATTGTAATTAACTCTATTCGTCCGTTTAATTCGTAATTAAACGTTGATATATCGTATATATCCAACTTTGATTCCTTAAGCTAAGATTTGAATGGTTCAAACTTACTCACCACATTATCTAAGGTTTTTGTCCGTTTATGAGCTAGTAGATGGACTTAATAGACCTACAGATAATGAGCTCCAACGATTCGAGATTAACCGGTCAAACTCTTTAACCTAGTTAACTAACATTCGTTAACTAACGGGACACTCCACTAAAGTCTGTAGCTACACTCTCCTCACTGTAGATATATTTCTGTCCACTTGATATAACCATAATTAGTAAGTCGATCCTTCACAGGTTGTCCGTAATCACGACCCCTGTGATTACATCTTGTTCCTTAAGTCCATTGATCCTCTAATGAACAATTTGTTTGTGATCCTATCACTAACCCGAGTCCCTCTCGGGCCAATGAGAGGGTAGGACCCCTTGTTCAAGACCCAAAATCAGTACTTAAGGGAACAACCTATCTACTAACCCTAAGTCGGGTAGGAGTGAATTTCGTCTTGCAATACTATGTCCCTAGTTATCTACTCGATCTTACCCCTGAAATGGGAGGTTTATTGAGTCGACGCACCCGGGCCACTCTCACCCATGTAGATCTAAGGATAATCCTGAATAAACAGAAGTTCATAGTTAGCTCAAGATTAAGATCGAGTTACCTAGATCATCTAGTCGAAATAGTCAGTATTTAACAGTAAACGACGTTTATAAAGTAATAGTGACTATTTTGTGGTCCGGTCTTATGCAAACTCATTGCATAGAATGCCCCCACTCACATGTCTCCACATGAATGATTTAGGATCACATCATTTGTATCAAATACAAAGTGGGCCACATTCAATAGTGTCTCCAAGATAAGGTACCCAACCTTATCTCTATACTGTAGACCGTTTTGGCTATTTACTCAAACTTAATCCATTTTTATGTCATTACATAAAGTTTAAGTTTTCATACTAGAGCCATGGGTTCTTAGTTTATTGAATTTGGAGTTATATTAACAACAATTCACTTTATTCAATAACAAGTTTACTGAATAACATGGACAACAACTTTATTGATAAATAGAATGCACGTTTAATGTTTACAAACTACGAGTTTTAGGACATAAAACCCAACAAGATATAGAAGACTGGTGGTTAATGATTCAAATATCCTTGATTTAAGGAATTTTCTTTCTTGATTGAATAGGAAATTTGGTGGCCTAATTGGTTGCCCCTCTTGCTGATTTCATGGCTACTGAATTGGTATCTCATGTTGATGAGCCAAGCTTTTGGATTTTGATCTTCTGTATCAATATTAACACTTTCAAAAGTCATTTTATACACTACGGGACCAAATGGTAAAAACTCACCTACAAACACAATCGTTTCACATCCTCCAAAACCCCACATGTGAATAAAATCCAAACCAAAAAAATAAAACTTAAACCACCAAAAAAATAAAAAAAAGAAAAAGCTTCACACACTACATAACCCAAAAACTCAATTAAAAAATCCACCAAAGACTCCAACATTTGAGCCCATAAATCATCACAAAATCGAAACACAAACCATACCTAAATGCTACAATATTCTTAAAAGAACAACCCAATCTCAGTTGAAATCTATAAAATATAAAAATACAGTGAGGAAAAATAAAACTCACCTGAAAATGAGTAGCAACACGATCTTACCAATGGCATGGGTGAGAAGGCTACTAGAGCTATAAACTATGTTTTGAGGGGAAAAACTGAGCTAAAGAACTTATCTCCATTTTCTCGAATAGGCCATAGACTAATGAGAGGCAGGGAGGGAGGCAGAAGATTTCTTCAGAAGAATGAGATCGCGGCTGGTGAAAGAAGGCGAAGCAGCATCGAACGAAAATAGATTTGAGATGGTGATAGAGGGAAGTTCAGCGTTGGGAGGGAAGATTCGAGATGGTGATAGAGGGAAGTTTAGCGTTGGGAGGGAAGAGGGGGCAGTGAACGTGAAATAGGGTTTAAAATAAAGAAAGACGAGATGGTTAAAAAAATTAAAATATATTATAACTGAAATGTACCTAAATTATGCATTATTTACTCTATATTTAGGGATGTTTTTAGTAGATTTAATGTGTTTGCTAGTGGTTTTCAGGTAATTAATGAAGAAATTGAGTTTCGGGAGCCAAAGGAACCAAATCGAGCCAAAACCAAATGAAAATAACTTTAAAACCCTAGAAAACAGGGGAGCATAGAGCATGAAACGTCGCTACTCTACCCCTTTACGCTCTAGACCCGAGAGAAACCTTTTCTGGCACACACGAGATCGTCGCTATACTCATCAAAGCACAGTGCTGCACTGTGGGAAATGATCACAGCATCTCAACACTGTAAGGGAGTGCCTCACCGCTATAAGAGAGCATTGCGACGCTACCTTTCCTTTTTTTATTTTTTTGTGCAATTTTTAGAAATTTTTTTCTATATATTGGGAGGTCCTCAGCAGCTCTAATTATCAGATTTTAGAGTGTTTGAGGCTTAGAGAAAGAGTTTAGAGCAAAGTATGAAGAAACCATGATGCCGGAAGGTTCGAGGATCATTAGAAGGCTAAATCCATCCCAGAGACGAGCTTGAAAATTGGATAACTTTTATTCCATTTCTTTATTCTTTTATTTAATTGTTGTATTTTATTGTTCTAATGTGGATTTTGTCTATGGTAGACATGTTAAGCTAAATTTCTCATAGTTTTAAAAGTAGATGAATTTTTAGGTTTAAACATTTACACTTTTTAGCATGACCGTTCTTAATGCTTTTGGATGTTTGATCAATGTTTGAATGATTTGTTGAATTAGAATCTTGCTTGAACAAGTGAGTTTTAGATGAGATCATGCATGCTAGACTATCATTTGAAATCACAAAAAGTAGTTGGATAATGATAGAGATTGTTGATGAAGGTTCTTAATGCTTTGCTTAATCATCTAGTTTCAAGCAATTAATAATTAGGGTTTGAGCAAAAAAAATGTTATTTTCGAAAGATTCAATCCGAATAAAAGACTTCTAGATCTATGTATTTTGTTAATTACTTCAAGAGTCAAGCAAGTGTGTTTAATAATACCTTTGATGAGATCTATTCCCTAAAACATCTCTTAGTTGATAATTTCCATATCTCTATCACTTTTATTTGCTTTCATAGTTTAGTTTACCCTAAGTATCATTACAATTCAATCCCCTAAATAAAATTGGAACGATCTCTGAATAGCTAAAAGATTAATCAATTCGATTTCTTGAGGACCATACTCGACCAAGGCTGTTTTAACTATATTATTACTCAACGTGTGCACTTGCGACGTATCAAGTTTTTGAGAGCGCAATGCTGTGCTACGGGAATTGGTCACATCATCACGACACTGTCTTTCTTTTTTTACTTTTTTGTGCAATTTTTGGAAATTTCCTTCTATATATTGGGAAGTCCCTAGCAACCCTAATTATCAGATTTTGGAGTGTTTGGGACTTAGAGAAAAAGATTAGAGCAATGTGTGAAGCAACCATGATGCCTGAAGGTTCGAGGATCGTTAGAAGACTAAATCCATCCCGAAGACGAGCTTGAAAATCGGATAAATTCTCTTTCCTTTCTTTATTTTAGGTTTAATTGTTGTATTTTATTGTTCTAATGTGGATTTTGCCTATAGAAGTCATGTTACACTAAATTTCTCATAGTTTTAGGGGTAAATGAATTGTTAGGTTTAAATTGTTGAACTCTTTGCTTCTTGAATATTAATTTACATTTACACTTTTTAGCATGACCATTCTTAATGCTTTTAAATATTTTATTAATGTTTGAATGATTTCTTGATTTAGAATCTTGCTTGAACAAGTGGGTTTCATATTAGATCATGGATGCTAGACTATCGTTTGAAATCACATAAAGTAGTTGGATAATGATAGAAATTGTTGATGAAGGTTCTTAATTCCTTGCTTAATCATCAAGTTTCAAGCGATTAGTAATTAGGGTTTGAGCAAAAAAAAAATTGTTTTCGAAAGATTCAATCTAGATAAAAGACTTCTAAAACGTCTCTTAGTTGATAGTTTCCATATCTCGATCTCTTTTATTTTCTTTCATAGTAGTTTACCCTAAGTGTCACTACAATTCGGTCCCCTAAATAAAATTAGAACAATCTCTAAATAGCTAAAAGATTGATCAATCTGATTCTCTGAGGATGATACTCGGCCAAGGCTGTTTTAACTATATTATTACTCGACGCGTGCGCTTGCAATGTATCAACAACCTAGCCCAAATTAGTCGCATGGACCTGCGACGAATCGGTTTTTTAGTGGCATACACCTTGCGACAATATATAAAAACGTCGCAACCTACGACGATATTTATCATTAGTTGCAAGAAACTGCGACGAAAAATCAAATTCGACAGAATTTGCGACATTTTATTTATTCATCGCATATCGTTGCGACGTCCTACTATTCGTCGCAAACTTTTCGCCGCTAAAGGCTAGTTTTTTTATAGTGTATATAAACTCTTTGTATAGGATAACCCCAGTCGCATGTCCCACATGAACGATTTGGATTAAATTGTTTGTAACACTTACAACTCTCGTAATATTTACAAAGTGGGTCATATCCACAGTGCTCCCAGGATAAGGCACCCAACCTTATCCATATACTGCAGACTTTTTAGGTTAAATAACCTCTTGGATCATAGTTTATTGGATTGAGTTACACAAGACTAATTTGAATAAAATAACTCTTTATTGTATTGAATAAATGAATATTTGTTTATACATTACAAAATACAAGATTTAGAACATAAATCCCACCGGTATGCTTCATTGATACACTCGATGGATTTAATACACTTAATGATTACAATCAACTCTAAACTACACATGAAAAAAGTAGAGAACAATCTCACAGTAAGTCAACAATAAGTCAATTTCATCTTCCACAATATATAACTATGGAAAACCATCATGGTTTAACATTGCAATTAATGTACAGTTGATGTCCTAAAATCAAGATTTCTAAAAAAAAAAAAAAAAAAGAACAAAGAAGAAATTGTAGATTGCTAATCTCAAATTCTAAAAAAAGAAACTAAAAGAGGAAGAGGAAGAGAAAGATACAAAATCATTAAAAACCAGAGAAATCAAACTCCAAAGGAGGAGGAGGAGAAGAAGAATAGGAAGAAGAGGAAAAGGAGGAGAAGAAGGAGAAGAAGAAAAGAGGAGGAGGAGGAGAAGAAGAAGACACTCTATAAATAATAGTAGTTTTAGCTAAGATTTGAAAAATTTGTTAAATATAGGTTATTTTAGCTAAATTTCTTCAAAGGACAAAATCTGTCTCAAACTCTAATCTTCTCTCAAATTTACCACGAATTTGGATCCCACCATCCAATCTAAGGCCAGAGAATAGTAGAGAAGACTCTTGTGGTAGTCTACAAACACTACAAGAAATTTGGGCTTTGGTGTCGGTTGAAAAAATAAAAAACGAACGTACAATGTCGGTTTCTTAAAAAAATGGATCTTTAATGTAACAACCTAAAATTTTAAGTAATTTTAATTTAATTATCTTAAATTATTTGGGTATTATTTTGAATTTTTAAGTCTTAATTGAATTATTTTGGAAAACTAATTCAATTTAAATTAAATAGGATAAAAGATTTGAATTTAAATTCCATCGGTGAAAATTGAATTTTAATTTGGGAGATTTAATTTATTTAGTTGAATTGGTGGAGGGAAAAGAAATTTAATATGTATATACCTAATTTATTAAGGAATTAGGGTTTGTGATCGTATATATATATTATTAAGTGACTAGAGAGGGAGAAAAATACACCGAAAAATGGAGAATGGGAAAAACAGCAGTGCAGTTCGGTTTTTCTGCGACAACTCCTAGAAAATTTTCGTTTTTTGGAGTTTCAACCGTCGGATTGTATTCAAATTTTATCAGCATATTCGGGACATATAGAGCCTCATTCTGAACGGTTGGATCGTTGTTTTAAGCTCTCATGTGTCCGTAATCATTGCCGAACAGAACCTGTAAAACTGGGTGAGTTTTGGGATTTTGGTCTCCATTGGTTATTTGATTTACTATCGAAAAATTTGGTTAATCTCTAATGTTGATCTTGTGTTAGGTTTGAGGTTTCTAAAGTTTTGGTTACGCTTAACAAGCCTTGGCGTCAACGTATTATTATTTTTTTTTTTGTGGATTTTAGGCAACAACCGTTGTGGGTCATAACGCTGGTGTGGATTGTAATTGGTACACAGGGAATTTCTGAGCACGATTGTTACACTTATTTCAAGGTAAGTGATTCTACTGCTGGCAGGTCACAGCTTCACAGTATTATTTGACCATTGGCATATAAATCATTTAGAGTATTATTTGGCTATTGGCTGGCTATTGGCATGTTTGCATGTATGATTTGTCTGGCTACTTTATGATTTATCTACTGTTGAGAATTTATCAGTTGAGAATTTACCTATGCTATGTATGATTGAATCCGATGCCAACGCCCGTTGTCCCATGCTATATTATTACTTGAATCATCAAGTTCACCTCAAAACAGTTTTGACGGTGTGCCATCAGGCCACTAGACCTGTGTGGACCGACGGGTTCTCATCAGGTTCACCTCCAGTTTCGACGGTGTGCCATCAGGCCACTAGACATGTGTGGACCGACGGGTTCACCTCCATGTTCACTGGTGTGGGTCATTAGGCTTACACCACAGCATTGACGCCGTGTCCTCAGGCCGCTAGGCATGGTGACAGGGCAGTTGGCCTACAGATCTAGAAATCCCGGCAGTGGGATTACTTACTGAGTTTTATACTCATTCGGTTACAATTTTATGGATTTCAGGTAAAGACAAGGACAGACAGGCGAATGACAGGAAGAATCCGTGACCGTGCCATTGGGACCAGTCAATGCTTCCGCTCATATTTTTATGTTTTCATGTTGTTAAATCCAAATCTGAATGTTTAAATTATAAATTTTAGTTTTGCATTCTTAGAGGTTTTATGCAAAACTCACAGTTCTGGTTTTATAATTTTTTTTAGGGGTACCCCGATCTAATATTTTTAATTATTTAAATTTAATGAAGTTATTTATTTGATAAATTTCTTTTATTTTAGTCAAATATACGAAATGTGTCATTTTGAAATGTATGCATGCATGAAGTAACGACTTCTAGAAAGTCGGGTCGTTACATTTAATGTCGGTTTTAAACCAACATTGTAGGTTATCTTCTTTTTTAAATCCCAAATATTTTTTAATTTTCATTTTTTGTTTCCCTCTCTCTCCCATTTTCATTTCCCTCTCAAATTTTGTTTCCACTTTACTTTCCCTCTCAAATTTTATTTTCCACTTTTCCTAATTATCAATTAGAAAATAAAAAATAAAAACAACTACAAACCCTATTATTTTTTTCTCTCTATTTCTCTTCCACTTTTCCTTCGCCTTCTCCTTCTTCTCTTTTGAATCTTTTTCATTTCTCTAACTTTCTTCTCTCCCCTTTCTCACTTCTCTCTTCCAAACCCTCACCTTCCACTAGCCTTCGTTTCAGCTCCGTCAACGTTTGAGGCAGCTCCGGCGTTCATCTTCTTTTGTTCGAGCTAGATTCGACGCGTTGGTTCTCCGTCTCAGCTCCAACGTGTTGGTTCTTCGATGTGTTGGTTGATTTTAACTCCGTTGGTTCGTTCAAGATATGCAGAGCATTAAGAAAGCTCAGATCAACTTCAGCGCGTAGGTTCGTTTGAGATCTCCATCTCAGTTGGTTCGTTCGTTCGAGATTTAAGCTTTTCACGTGTTCATGCTGTTCGAGCCAACTTCGTTTCTATATCTGAGCACCGTCGAAGCAGATCTCCTTTTATGTTCACATTTGTCCTTTCTTAGATCTAGATCTGAATAGATCTTAACATTAATTTCACCTTTGAAGGTATGTTAGTGTTCTATATTTCCAACTTCATAACAACCGACGATGAGACCTTGCTTCTGGAAGATGTACCAAATTTCCTTATTGCTTTTCCTTTTTTTATACTTTTTTTGTCTTGTAATTGTTTGCTAAACTGGGTTATTTTTCATTTGTAGATTTATAAAGCACCTGCATCAAAATGGAAATCCTTGAAAAATAGGAGGCTGCAAAATTGGGGTATGTAGAAATTAGAATAGCTATCTTATAGGGATATTTTCAAATATAGAAAAATGAACCAAACTATTTATAAATATAGAAAAATTTGACAGTCTATCAGTGATAGACCACGATAGAATTCTATCGCAGCCTATCATTGATAGACAGTGAAATTTTTCTATATTTGTAAATAGTTTGATATTTTTTCTATTTATAATAATTTTCCTATTTTATATATAATTTTGGCTATTTTATGAAGCTCCAAATTCTTGAAAGATTTGAGATTATTCTCTTTGTCTTACTAATTATATATTGCTTTCCTTATCCATTGATTTCTTGCAGGTGACATTGTACATGAAAAGGTCTTCTATCCCAATAATGTAAGTTGGGAGAAAAATATGCTTAAAATTGAAATGTTCTTAGTTAATTTTATCTTATGTATAGTATACTGTCTTATGGTAATAAATGCAATTAAATGTAAGCTTAATGCATTGAGATACACTTTTTATTTGTTCTTTTCGTATTCCCATATTTGTCTTGAGATTGAACTAAGAATAGTAGTGAGTTGTTTTTGTTTCTGGAACTTTATATGACATGCTCATGGGTGAAGTTTCTTTTCTCTAAGTTTTTTTTGTCCTGGTTTGTTTCTTTTATCGTTTGTGTTCAATCTGCATTTTGTGGTTGCTTGATGTTGCATAATTCGCTCTCTTTTGAGTGAACTGGAGAATATAGGTAAAAACTACTCATTCAGTGTTTAGTCAGATCGATAAAATGCTGAATAGAGTAAAATAAATTAAAAAAAAATAAGAATAGTAGACCATCATTTTAATTTAGGCAATGCTGAATAGAATATCTGATGGTGATACTTGTAGCACCTACAAAGCACATCATTTTGATGTAGGCAATGTGTTCATGTCCCATAATTCAATCATTTGGGCAAATATTGATACACTTTTGTACGTATTGATACGGGTCTTTATTGGGTTCTTTGGTCTATGGGGTTGTTGTTGATGTATATAATGCCAGATTTTGGTGTATCTCAGGTTTTTTCATAACTTTCTATATCCTTCTTTTGATAAATTTCTTGGAGGATTTGTTAATTCTTTTTTCTTCTTTGGCTTTTGGCCCACACAAACACATCTCAAAGCACCCTATCATTTTTATTGTGGGTATTATTTTGTATCTTCTTTTTTAATTGGAATGGTTCACATTTTCATATATGGCCAAAATACTTGAATGGTTCACATTTTCTGATATCATTGAACACTCCTCATTTATCTTCAACTTATTTTGTCATTTAACCATTTTGTAATTCATTTATTTTGAATTCTATTCTTGTGTGCAACTTAGCATGTATACTCGTTCAAAGTAGAATATATATGTATATTTCATTGTTGATATGTAGGGATTTGTTGTTTAAACCATATGGAGTTGATTTGGATGTTATATTTTATCTTGGTTTTTGGAGTTAAATTATTATCCAATTCCTCTTTTGTGACTTATTGGGGATATGTGAAAGCAATTAGGATTTCATTTTGTAAATGTATAGGTAAAAGAGAAATATTATTGATTTGCACGTGTGTTAGCAAAAAAAATTATTTATTATTATTTTTTATTTTTTAATAAAAAAACGATGACAGACATTTAATGTCAGACAATTATCAAGAAAAAATAGATGAAAAACCGACATTAAAGATGGTGTTCAATGTCGGTTGAAAATCGACATTGAAATAGTCTTCAATGTTGATTGAAAACTGACATTGAAGATAATTAGCATTGAAATCTTAGTCATCTATAATGTCGGTTTAAAACCAACATTAAAAACAACCGACATTGAAGACCTTTTATAACACGATCTTCGATGTTGTACCTCTATAATGTCTGTTTTAAACTAACATTAAAGCCCAATTTTGTAATAGTGAAACTGTTCATGACTAATTTCATCAAGAATTGAAGGAGAATTTCGAGCTCAAATGTTTGTAGTTCTAAACTTTGGTTTTTTTCATTTTCATAATGCATGTTTATCCTTAAATTTAAGCATGTTAGAGTGTAATATGGTTCAATTAACTTCCGCTGCGTATTTATACATCTATCCCGTTATATGAGTGGTGGCGACAACTATTGAAGTTGCAGATTTTGCACAAAGTGGCTATCTTTATGTGGAGGACATGCCATAATTGTATGCCTACCATGAATGTCCTGAGGGGAAGGAATATAGAGGTGCCTCCATGGTGCTATTTGTAGACATAAGGAAGAGATAGTTGGGCATACTCTGTTTTCGTGTCTTAGAGGAAAAGAGATTTGGAACACGCTATTCCCTAGTATGTGGTGTGATAATTTTAAGTTTTAGGAGTGTATGGATATCTAGTTGGAGTTAAATGGTAGTCTGAAGAAGGATGAGTTGGCAAGAGCTTGTTTGGTAGCCTGAGATATATGGGGAGACCAGAACAAAGTGAATCAGTGAAATCCTATTCCTTCGATCGAGAGTCGTTGTGAATGGATTGTTGATTATGAGGCTGAGGTCAACTCTAAGCTGACGGAACGTGGTTTAGTTAAACTAGGCGAGTTTCCTTCTTATGAATACACAGTGAGAAACTCTGTTGTTATCCACGTAGATGCTGCTTGTAGAGATGAAACTAATTTGGTGGGGTTTGGAGGAGCAGTTGGTTCTGTGGAGGTATCATTGTTGGCTGCAATTTATGGGTTTCAGGAGTTGGTTTTTGTCTCCCTTGTGTGCTGAAATTTTGGCTATTTATGAGGGCATTCGGTTAGTGGAAAGGATGAGATGTCCTTGTGTGCTAGTGTTGTCTGATTCGCTGGCGGTGGTTAAGATGATTAAGAGTTATAGAGATTTTAATAGTGAGGTGGCTAATTATGTGGCAGATATTTCAAGCATTATTTCTTCTTTTAAGAAGGTTTCCTTCCAACATGTTCCTCATGATTTCAACTCCATGACACGGTGATATAATATTAAATCTGTCTTCACCCATCAGTTTAAGCTTTTGGGTCAGTCGACGATTTAACATGGTATCAGAGCAGATAATTAAGGGAGGCCCTATATTATAATATAATATAATATTAAATCTTTCTTTACTCATTAACTTAAACTTTTGGGTCAATCATCAATTTAACAACATGTGATGGCTGGGAGAGGCTTTGGGGGATGTAATCTTTGTGGTTATGTATTTTTCTAGAGTGGGTCATTTCTTTATAATTCTATTTCTTTTTCGTTGTAGCCCATGAGAATTTTTAATTAATTTATATATGATTTCCTTTGAAAAAAGGATAAAGAAAGGAGATGAGAGAAACAGGAAAGAGATTAATTTCATATTCCTAATAATAAATACATAATCTTAAACTTTAATTTAAAAAAATTTCAGTCATAATAATTATTAAAATAAAATAACATATGAGAAAGACTTAAAAAAATAAAAAAATAAAAAAATAGGTCGAACCAAACATAATAAGATCCAATAAAATTAGGCCGAAAAGTTATTGGAGAAAATTTGATAGGCAAGTGCAACAAAAAAAAAAATAACAAAGGTTGATAAAAGTATCCACGTGAATAAAATTAGTTTAGTAGATCGGTAGTTGAATTGGGTTTGTTTTTACTTTAGGAGAGTTGAGTGGCAGCTGCAAATTTAGGAGAGAGAGAACGGAAAATAAAAAATAAAAAATAAAAAAAGAAAAAGAAAAAGAAAAAGAAAAAGAAAAAGAAAAGAAAGATTTAGTAAGAGACGACTCCAAAGGAGGAGAGACTTCCACAGGAAGCCAAACAAGAAACACAAATTTCCACTGTTCCTCTTCCATTTTCTTCGCAGTCTCTATTTTTGCATTCTTAATTATCATTATTTTCCCCAATTTACCCAAAATTAAAAAACTTATCTGTCCAAAAAAATTCCCCCAAAAATTCCAATTTTCCCCGTAAACACAATTTCCCCGCCATTTGCTTTGCTTCTCTCATTTCTCTCTCTTTCTTTCTTCCTCTATCGCTAGGGCTCCATCTTCATCTTCCTTTTTCTTCCTCTGTAAACTCAGCTCCCGCTTCCCAATTCCACCTCGATTTCTCTTCCTTCAACCTTTCTACTCTTCATGCTCTTCCTCTGTGGATCGCACTCTCGCCGGCTCTCTTCTCCATGAGTTTGCCGCCGTCTGCTTCTGCCTCCGGCAACCGCGGCATCGGCTTGTCTAATACTATACACTCCGAGGTTGCTCCCTGCTTACCTTTGCCATCGCTTCCAGTCTTCTTTGGCGCCTCCGAGCCTCAGCTCCGGCTCTTAGATGAGCCGGACGGTAGCTATGCTACTTCCACCACTGATCTTCTCGCTCACTCTAAGAAGATCGCTGATCTGCTTCGTGCTACTGACGTGTCTTACTTGTGAGTTCCTGATTTTTTTTCTCTATTTGGAACTCAATTCTGGTAATTCTAATTTTGGAATTCTTCACTTCGGTTGACTGAATTTTGGTTCGGTCGTAGTGGTTTATGGATTTGGCGGTGTTACTGTTTCTGCCTTTACGGAAATGCCTTCAGGTTTTTTTTTTTTTTTTTTTTTTTTTTGAAATCTGTACCTTTTGACCGTTGATTGAGGATTATTCTATCTCGCGGTTATAATTTAGTAATGCACCTAGTGTTTCGCTTTTGGAGTTTAAATTAGGCATTTTTGAAGTTGGAACTACTGGATTAATGCGAATGGCAGCATTTATAGCCTTACAATTTCAAATTTTAGCTGCACGCAGAATCAATAGTAACCGACGAATTTGGATTAGTGAGGTAAACGCGGTTACTGCTTGAGTTTTCATAGTCTACTAATTTTACTAAGTAGTAGTTGATGCTGCAGTAGAGTTGTAGGCCTGCTTTTTTCTTTATGTCATCTTTTTATCATGGAAGTCTGTAGGCTACTAGGCGTCACAGCTAGCTAGACTCGGGAGATTTACTCTTGCCTAGAGCAGAATGCTCCTATTACATGACTCATGCATGCCATCGTGCTTGCTCTATCTTTTCCCTCACCAAATTTAGTTATTGTAAACTACTGAATCATCAATAGGTATTTGATATCTGTCGATAACTAGAGTTGCATTACTGAATCATGCTGTACATTGACTCCTAATTTGACTTAGTGATTCCGCCTTCCTAAGGCCTTTAGGTGGCTGCTCTCTTTTTGGCTGTCTAATATAGTTGATAAATCAATTTGATGGATGGATCATTTGGATTTTGCTCGTATTCTAGCCTCTACGTGGTGTTCTTCATTCAAGTCTTTTGCTAATTATTTTTCAAGATATTTCCTTGTATTTAAACGCCGTTGAAGTTTTGTATTGTCTCTATTATCTTCTTATTCTCTCTCTCTTTTTTTTTGGTATCATGTATTTTTTAGCATTAGTCTTTTTTTCCTTTTATCAATGAAAAATATTTTAAAAAAAAGAAAAGAAAAAGTTGATCTCACTTCCCATAAACTGAAAAAAAGAGTTCAAGAAAAAGTATAGATTTTTTTTTCCATGTTTTTATTTGATATAATTATTCACTTTGATGCGATCAACAGAAACCTCAGAGAAGATGCTAAGGTTCTTCAAGAAGGGTCTGTGGAGCCTTTTGAACTCTATGAGGAAGTTCTTCGCCATGATGCTGACGCCTTCAATTATACTGCTCCAGGTAAACAAAGTCTTGAAATGTTTTTCTTCCTTGTTTAATGGAAATATTAGTGAGTTGCAATTATATCTTGTCATCATATTTTGAAATCTAAATTGGGTCACACAAACCATTTCATTCCATTTCTCCCAAGTAATGAAAAATCTTTTGAATCTCTTATTCTGAGCAAAATTGGCGTGATGTTATCACGTTTTGTAATATATAAATAGCTCTATCAGTCGAGTTTATGCTTGTTGGGAGCCAGGAAGCATTGATACCATGCTTTGTGGAATATTTATGTTTGAGGTGGGACCTAGGAATTCCAGAATTTCAAAGACAAGTTGTCTTCGTTTAATTGTTTGTTTGTTTGTTTGTTTTTTATTATTATTATTGTGCACCATTCTGCTTCTTGGTCCTGATCAAGCTCTAGAAATAATATAACTATAGCCTTTCGATGTTTAAATGATTGGAAGGCTCTTTTTCGTAGGGGGTTCTCTCTACCCGGCTTCTAGATTGTCCTCGGTATTTATTTGGAATACATTTGTCTTTTTTTCCCCCAAAAAAAAGGTTTGAGGTGTACAAGGAATTGAAAAGCTTCAGATTCAACGAGTTCCCTTTTTATCTTAAATAAAAAATTACTATTTGTTTGTGTATCATGGTCTTGCAGGGATAGGCGTTTTAAGGGGCGTAAAATTGTAAAAATATAATACATTCAGGAAAAAAGGTTATGATTAACTATGAAAATAGGAAAGTTAGAATAACAATGATTTTAATGCTATGTTATATAGAAATATGCATTTTGTTCCATTATCTTTATATGTACCTTTTTGTTTGACTTTATTTTACTTGGATGACTTGTATTCCTGAAGTCAATCATTTATTTTTGAACTTACTGTCTATTGTGCTGTTCAAGTTTCTCAGGTCCTATTATGGAGCATGTCTCCAGCAGTATGGTATCTGAGAGGAAAGTTCTGGAGCAAAGACTACCTATTAGAAGTCAAGTTGAAGGAGACTCTAGAACAACTCAAAATCATAAGCCTGAAACTATGCCTTCTAATGTATGCAAGCATTAGGATTTCCAGTCTCTTTATTTTGTTACTTGTGCTTTGCTTTTGCTAAACCTGGCAATTAAAATTTACAGGATACGCCAATATCATCTTCTAGAAAAGTAAAAGTTAAGAAGAAAGGCAGAGATGAAACTTCTTCTGTTAGAACAGATTCTTCTGAGCTTCAAGGTTGTTCTAGATGTTCCTTGAGCTAATATATGAAAAGCTGGACTCTATCTCACCTCACAAGTTTTGTTTTCATTTCTCATGGACTAAATATTACTTTGAATATTGTAGATACCACCCTTGCAAACTTTTGCGAGTTCTTAGAGGACTTGAACTAAAATATTACTTTGAATATTGTAGACACCACCCTTGCAAACTTTTGTGCGTTCTTAGAGGAGTTTTGTGGCCGAGCTGAAATTGTTGGTGATGATCGTGATGAATCAGAGTGGCTGGCTCTGCCTCTTACTGATCTAAGAGTGCTTGTCAATGAAATAACGTCCATACATTCGAAGAAACTTCTTCATTTGGTTCCTCTTGATAACCTGATGAGGCTGCTGAAGGTTTTAGATAATCAGATACATAGAGCAGAAGGATTGTCTGTTGAAGAATGTGAACATGTGAGTCTGCTAATTTTGTTTTATGGTTTTTCACTGTTGTTTTGTGATTTTGCTATACCTATTCTCAATCGGTGTTCGTTTCTATGTACTTGAATTGTCTTCATGACGTAAATCACTGATGATCAAGTTCTTGAATCAAAGTCCATTTTCCCTTAGCCAGTGGTGTAGTTGTTAATTCTTTGTCAAAGGTATCTTTGCTTTATGCATTCATTTACTTCAAATCATTGATGCATAGCTTTGGATCCTTTTGTTAGTTATGTTATTGAAGCGTAAGGTTCCATTTCTTGGTCTTACGCATTTATTTGCTTTAAGTATACTATTCAATGTGACAAGACCGATAATTAAATAGATAGATAACTGAAATATAAGATCCATGTGATCTATAGAAATACAGTCATGTTACAAACTTGTTCTACAAGCGTATATCTACTCAGGTTATTCAGTTGTCCCCATGCCACCACATTCAACCAATTCTTTGTTGTATAATGCTGAAAATCTAAAGCTGTGTAATTTCTGTGTCCCTCATCTCTTTACATGATTGTAGTCGGGTAAAGATGAGCCAAAGTATGAGACTTGGTCCATGTATCTTCCCAAAATTGAATTCTTCTCATGGACCCAGCCCTAAAGTTCTAGAATTCGAAAAAATAATGCTGTTTCCCGATTTCTGGCCATAAACTGAATCTTCTAGCTTTCTTCACAGCCTTTGAGACCTAGCTAAGATGATCCAGCCCACAAATACTGATTACATAAACTGAATCTTCTAGCTTTCTTCACAGCCTTCGAGGCCTAGCTAAGATGATCCAGCCCACAAATACTAACTATAATCGGGCCAGCCTATATACCGACTATTTTCTTCTCCATGGGGCGCTTTCATCCGGTGTAAATCTCTATAGCCATTAGCTGGGAAGTTGTGGGGAAGCCGGTGAATAGGGGTTAGAGTTCTAAAGTTTAAGGTTATGTAACAAAGCTCTATTGGCTAAATGGCTTTGGTGTTTTGCCCTTAAGCCTAATTCCTTGTGGCAGAAGAATATTGTGAGCAAACATGGCCCCATCCTTGTGAGTGGGTGGCGAAAGAGGTTAAAGGCACACACTAAAATCTTTGGAAATATATTTCTCTTCAATTCTCCTCTTTTGCCCATTTTGTTTTTGTGTTGTGGGAGACGGTAAGACAACGTATTTTTGGGAGGACCATTGGGTGGGGGATAGACCCTTCTCATCGGCTTTTCCTAGGTTATATCATTTGTCCTCTTTGAAAAATTGTTTCGTGTCAGTTGTTTTGGTTTGGTCGGGGAATTATGTTTCTTTTTCTTTTGGTTTCCGTTGGGCGTTGTCCAATAGGAAACGATGGAGGTGGCCTCTCTTCTTCCCCTGATTGAGGGTTTTGACTTTAGGTTAGAGAGAAGAGATGTTCGTATTTGGAGTCCTAACCTGAAGGAGGGCTTCTCTTGTAAGTCGTTCTTCAGGATTTTATTGGACCCTTTCCTATTGTCGAGTCGATCTTTGATGTTTTATGGAGGATTAAGATTCTAAAGAAAGTCATGTTCTTTGCTTGGCAAGTTTTGCTTCGTCATGTGTATACGATAGATAGGATTTGGAGAAAGATGTCTTTGTTAATGGGTCCTTTTTGTTGTATCCTTTGTCGAAAGGCAGAGGAAAACCTGGATCACCTTCTTTGGGAGTGTCAGTTTGTGAGATCTGTTTGGAACGATTTCTTGCAAGAGTTTGGTTTTTCGCTTGCTCGCCAGAGGGACGTTCGGTTGTTGATTGGGGAGTTCCTCATCCATACGTCTTTAAAAGAGAAAGGTCACTTTCTTTGGTTTGTGGGGGCGTGTGCTTTATTGTGGGATCTTTGGGGAGAGAGAAACATTAGTGTTTAGGGGTTTGGTGAGGGATCCTAGTGAGTTTCAGTCTTTAGTGACTTATCATGTTTCTCTTTGGGCTTTGGCTTCGAAGGCTTTTCGTAATTACACTCTAGGTAATATCTTACCTAGTTGGAAACCCTTTTTTAGTGGGGTTTTTGTGGGCTTGTTTTTTTGTATACCCTTATATTCTTTCATTCTTTCTCAATAAAAGTTGTTTATATCAGCCAACAAAAAAAAAAAGGCAGAGTCTGCAGTCAATGATTTGGGTGTTTGGGTGTTTGACATGATTCTTGTATTCGTTTTGTGTCAATGTTTTTTAAAGCATAAGGCAGAGTCTGCAGTCAATGATTCTTGTATTCGTTTTATTAAAGAGTTCTTGATTCTTAGTTGGAAAATCTAGGTTTGTAGGCTTGGTTTTTTTGTATGCCCTTGTATTCTTTCATTGTTTCTCAATGAAAGCAGTTGTTTCTATCAAAAAAAAAAAAAAAAGGACAACTTGATTCTGCTCTGCTTGGTTTCTGCCATTGCATTATGATTTCCCTTAATTCAACTTTTTTCCCCATCATATTTCAGTTAGATTCAGATGCAGTTGCAACCATCTTTTGTGCTTTGGAGTCCATACATGCATCTCTGGCAATAATGGCTCATGACCAAATGCCAAAGTTGCTTTACAAAGAAGAGGTTTGTTCTTTTAGTTGCTTGCATTTGTCTTATCCTGATTAGCACTCTGTCGAGTATCAAGTAATTTGCTTACACTGACGATCATTGGTATTAAAAGTTTTAAAAGTGTACAGTTAAGGTTGCTTCACACTCAAGCCACTTCAGGCTCTTCGATATGTTGAGAGTATGCATTTCTCTTGAAGTTTGACACTTTTTTAATAAACTAAAGAAAGGGAAATTTGAACAAATGGTTATTGGTTTTTTTGCTCAACCTCTTATCCAAAGCATGTTTTCTCTCTCCAATAGATGTGGAAGCGGAGGAACATGGAAATAAGATTAAACTAGCGAGGAAAGTGTGGAGGGCTATTAGTCTAACTAATTGATGGATGGGGCTATTAGTCTAACTAATTGATGGATGGGAGAAATAGAGATGAGGACTTACTTGGTGATGATGGGTTTTGATTTCTAGGCATTTGCTATGTGATTTTATGTTTGATCTTAAACTTTGTCTCTGTAAAAATTAATCCTTTATTTTCACTATCTCAAACTTCATGATAATTTCTAATATTATATCTATATATATAAATTATATACATTATGCGTTTTACTTCATTGGAGCTCATGCTAATTTGTAATATTATATCTATATATATAAGTTATATACATTGTGCGTTTTACTTCATTGGAGCTCTTTTTTATTTTTTATTTTAACTTTATAGAATTGCACTTTAGCCCCCAAACGGACTATTTCACTTCAGTGCACTTCGTGCTTTTAGAGTTGTTGCTGATGATTTATGTAATTCATTGAAGATTGATGATTAACCATTTTTTTCCTTCTGTATCTATCAGATCATAGAGAGAATTCTGGAGTTCTCCCGACGTCACATAATGGATATTATGTGTGCTTATGATCCTTCATATCGTGCATTGCATAAAGCCGGTGAAAATGGTGTGTTTGAAGGTCAGTAGTTTAATCTAGATTATTTTTTATCCCCTAAAAAAGTAGGATAGAGAATTATAGAAGACTGAATTTGGACGGAGAATTTTAGAAGACTGAATTTGGATGGAGAATTATAAAAGATTTTTCAAGGGGTTTTTTGGATTCAGATCTTGGAGTAGAATTCAATTTGTGGGGTTTCCTTAATTCTTTGAACTTATTGACCATGGACTTTGCACTTAATAGAATATTGATCATGTTCCTTTTTCTTTTTATTTTCTTAAATACACTATGTTTCACCCTTTGTATCATATGTTTTTATGGCAATGTTGTGCTGATGTATATCGTTTGAAGTACTGCTTGTGCAACATGTTCGAAGTCTCTAATTGTAATCTTATCTTTTGCATCTGAAATTATAAAAGGGGTCTTGAATACAGGTTAACTATCTTACAGATGAACTTTGATCAGTTCCTTGTACATTTTTTTTTCCAGTCAATGAAGATGAAGAATTTGATGGTGACTATGGTTCATCAACTAAGAAGCGCCGTGCTGTTAAGAATACTAAAATCAGGAAGCCTGCATTCAACAAGTGTGTCTATCATATTATGTCCCTTTAACATTGAATATTATAATGAATTAAAAGACTTTGAATGAGTAATACATGTATTTTTTTTGCTTTGACAGGGTATCTACTGCTGTTAATACTATTCTTCAGAAGATGTGCACCATTCTCGGTTTACTTAAGGACTTGCTGTTGATAGAGAGATTACCAGATAGCTGTATTCTTCAATTAGTGAAAACAAGCTTTTCTACGTTTTTGGTGGACAATATTCAGCTCTTGCAACTTAAGGCAATTGGTTTAATTTGTGGGGTATGGATTTCTGCTTCTCTTCTACAAAAAAATGTTGTGTTACTTTGTCTATGTTTTACATGGACCCTAATGCAATTGGTTGCTACCCTTTTAAATCTTCTGATGGTTCATTCCAACTTGGTGCAGATATTTTATTCATATACACAACATCGTAACTATTTGATAGATGAATTAGTTCAGATGCTCTTCAAATTACCATCCACGAAGCGAGCTTTAAGAGCTTATCACCTACCTGAAGAAGAACAACGTCAAATTCAAATGACTACTGCTCTATTGATTCAATTAGTACATTATAGTGCAAACCTCCCTGAAGCTTTGAGGCAAGCATCAGATAGTAATTCCATCTTTGAAGTTTCAGTTGACAGTAGTTGCCCTACCAAATGCCATGAAGCAGCTACAGAGGCATGCTGTCTTTTCTGGACTCGTGTACTTCAGCGCTTTGCTAATGTGAAGACTCAAGATGCATCTGAAGTGAAAGTAATGATGGAAAATATGGTTTTGGATCTACTCACAACATTGAATTTACCTGAATATCCTGCATCAGCTCCTATATTGGAGGTAGTGATCTTTCAGTTCTAATTCTTTATAATTGAAACAGACAAATTCTTCAATATTTTTATAATTATCATTCCTCCTAAGGCATATCCATTTGCAGGTTCTTTGTGTGTTATTACTTCAGAATGCCGGACTAAAATCTAAAGATATCTCTGCTCGTTCTATGGCCATTGACTTTCTCGGCATGATTGCTGCAAGGTTGAAACGTGATGCTGTCATTTGTGCCACAGACAAGTTTTGGATATTGCAAGAGTTGGGCAATAAAGAGGATGTTGCTGAACAGAGTTACCCTAAAGATGTCTGTTCTATATGCTTGGATGGCAGGGTGGAAAAGTATATCCTTGTCTGTCAAGGTTGTCAGAGGTTATTTCATGCGGATTGCATGGGAGGAAGGGAAAACGAAGTTCCTAACCGGGGCTGGTACTGTCAAATTTGCCACTCCAGAAAACAACTCCTAGTATTACAATCATATTGCAAATCCCAATGTAAGAATGATAATGAGAAGCACAAAGATTGGTCAGATAAAGGTTCCAAAGTTTCGTGGCTTATTTCAAACATTGAAATTGTTCAGCAGTTGCTTCTGAATTACCTCCAGGAAGTTGGTTCCGCAGATGATCTTCATCTATTTGTTCGCTGGTTTGTATGGTTTTGACCCCCTTATTTTGTGATTTTACTTTTTAATTTCTTGTTATAGCCTTGCTATCATTCTGATATAAATGCACATATTGTAGGTTCTATCTCTGCCTGTGGTACAAAGATGATCCAAAATCTGAGCAGAAATTTATTTACTATCTCTCTAGACTGAAATCTATGGCAATAGTGAGGGATGGTGGCAATACTTCCTCTTTATTGACTAGGGATTCAGTTAAGAAAATTACTCTCGCACTAGGACAAAATAATTCTTTCTCTAGAGGTTTTGATAAGATTCTTCACATGCTTCTGGTTAGTAAACTATTATTATTATTATTATTTTTTGTTGATTTAATATATAGATGTGACTGAAAGTCTGGTAACTTAATTGTCCTCATTCAGGCAAGCTTAAGGGAAAATTCTCCAGTAATTAGGGCCAAGGCTTTACGAGCGGTGATACTCTTCCCCCTTTCTTTGTTTGTTATTATTTTAACACCAGCATTGGATTTTAAACTGTACTTATTATATATCTGGTTTAATGAAGCAGGTCAGTATAATAGTTGAAGCTGACCCAGAGGTATTGGGAGACAAACGAGTGCAACTGGCTGTGGAAGGAAGGTTTTGTGATTCTGCAATATCTGTAAGGGAAGCAGCTTTGGAACTTGTTGGCAGACATATTGCCTCACATCCTGATCTTGGCTTCAAGGTCTGTGTAAATGCATGTTCTAATTGTCATTTTGTGCCACGATTATCTTTAGTCTCTCATTCCCTTTTCCCAACAATGTGTTTGATTTTGCAGTATTTTGAAAAGATCGCTGAGAGAACCAAAGATACTGGAGTTAGTGTGAGGAAACGAGCCATCAAAATCATTCGAGATATGTGCACGTCAAATGCAAATTTCTCTGAATTTACAAGGGCATGCATAGAGATCATTTCTCGAGTTGGTGATGACGAATCAAGTATTCAGGTAGTTCTAAATCAAGTGTTTTTTGTCAATGACTGCTCTATTTAAATTTATGTTTCATTTGGTGTTCATCACCTAGGTGACGGGAACCTAGTCTTCAAAGTGAAAAATCTTTCTGTAGCACAACAGGAGAAGCTATAATATGATTTGTATAATGTGCTATCAATATTACCTTGATTGATTGGAATGAACTAGACCTCGATTCTCTTGTTCTATGCTTATGAACGTGGTATTTGATAGTCAAGAGAATTGAATTTTTCCAAGTTTTATTGTGTTTTGGGTTTTCCTTTTCTTTAATGCTATAACTAAGTTTTTTCAATAATACTTTTTTCTGATAATAGCATTCATTAAAATATTTATATTGTTCAGCTGTCTGATTGATTAATACTGAAAGAGAGATTCACTAAGATATAGATGAGGAGTAAATACTGAAAAGCTCTGCCTTTCAGCGGTGGATGCAAGATATAGATGAGGAATAAATGGTTTTTTTTTGCCATTTCTTCGTCTTTTATTTTTATACAATGAATGTTCACTTTGAGTTGAATGCAAACACTTTATTTGATTATATAAATAATCTGGACCTATTTTGCATTTTAAATGCTGTCAAGTGTCAATCTTATTTAAATTCATCATCAGTGTTCACCTGTTTCCTACGCACAAGAAAAGGCTAATATTTGCCTTCTAACAATTTGCAAATGATAGCCTTTGGTTTACAAACTCAGTACTTTGGAGAATATAGCTTTTTTCCAACAGAGTTCTTACTTCACGTCACAAAAAAATCCATTTACTAAAGTAGGAGATGCATAAACCTGATTTATTAAAGAAATATTCTCTGGTTGGAGTCCGAATAATTGACTTCTTTTAATATGTATAATGGGATCTTATTTACAAGACATTTTTTACATGTTCTTGTTTAAGCCTTAAGGAATCTTCTGGTTCACAAACTTAACTTAGTTCTTTATCTCTGTTTCATTAGATTTTTTTTGTTTATTTATTTTATGTATTTTTCTAATCCTTCACATCTATTATTGAATTTTGCAACAAAGATTCCTTTTACTGAAGTAGTAGGAGGTGCCTCAAACTGATATGAAAGTTATTATTTTTTTGACCGAGCGTCTGATTTTATTCCTTTTTATACTTATGATTCATAGGATCTTGTTTGTAAGACATTCTATGAGTTCTGGTTTGAGGAGCCTTCCAGTTCACAAACTCGGTTCTTTGGAGATGATAGCTCTGTTCCATTAGAGATAGCCAAGAAAACTGAACAAATTGTGGAAATATTGAGGAAAATGCCAAATCATCAACTTCTTGTGACTATTATTAAGAGAAACTTAGCCCTTGATTTTTTCCCACAATCAACTAAGGCTGTTGGTATCAACCCTGTTTCCCTCACATCAGTTCGCAAACGATGTGAGTTGATGTGTAAGTGCTTACTGGAAAGGATATTGCAGGTAATACTGTTGCTCCCCTTTTCTTTAATTGCTGATTCCTCAATGGTTTTTTTTATTTATTTAAATTTGTTATTATTGTTCTTATTTTTAAATCAATGATATCCATAGAAAGTTACTTCTCAGGTTGAGGAGCGAAGTAACATGGACACAGAAGTGCGTGCACTTCCATATGTACTGGTCTTGCATGCATTTTGTGTTGTGGATCCAATGCTCTGTGCACCTGCATCCAACCCATCCCAGTTCGTGGTTACTCTCCAACCTTACCTCAAGAGCCAGGTTAGCTGCTGTTCATTTCATTTGGATATACTCCTTTTCTCATAACTAGATATATTATTGGTTACGATCAATTCTCTTGTAAGCTTACTTTCTCGTAGATATGTTATCAACAATTTAATTACAAATAGTAATATCTCAAAAACAGTAGTATGAAATATCAAAATTGTTAAATAATAAAAATAAAATTATCAGATTCAATCTATGACTTATGGAATCAATATTCAATAAAAAGCTAAAAAAACATGTCCAGTTCTAATTTTCTAACATTATACTTTATTTAATATTTTGCTCAAAAATATATTTTAAATTTCTTATTTTATATATATATATATACACACACACACACACATGTATATACACATACATACATACATATATATATTATAATGAGAAATTTTTAAAAATAGGAAAATAAGGGAAACTATTTTACACAAATAGCAAAATTTTTAGATAGTTGTGATAGACGTGGATAGAAGTCTATCAGGGTCTATCGGTGATAGAAATGATAGAAGTCTATCACTGATAGATGCGGATAGAAGTCTATCAATGTCTATCAGTGTTTTTTTTGCTATTTTCTGTAAATAGTTTGACATTTTTTCTATCTGTAAAAATTTTCCTATTATAATTTTATTTTAAAAAACAATTTCACATATAAGGTAGAATTACAAAAGATGGGAGAGGAAAAGTCAAGCCCCATGCCAGGTAAGACATTCAGAATAATAAAGAAAAATATAACTTCTAAAATGTTTATGCATTATTGCCACGTGCATATATGATCAATATATGTTATAACTTATAAGTTATTACAACTACTCAATAAAATATATATATATATATATATATATATATATATATATATTGTAGTATTATTAATTTTTCTCACCTCATGTCACAATTTATATATTTTAGACAAAAAAATATATTGTACATTGTACTACTAATATCTTCAGGGAGACAAATATCATTCATGTTGATTTCAAATGCAACAAAATAAAATTATAATTGAAATTTTTAATTAAGGACCAAATACGAAAACATCCAAAAAATTTCCTCAACATAGTATATTCTTATATGGGAAAAAATATGGATGTTTATTGATAGATTTCTATTAGCATCTATCAGTGATAGACTTCTATAATTTCTATCACTAATAGACATTGATAGACTTCTATCAGTATTTATCACAACTATCTAAAAATTTTGTCATTTTGTGTAAATTGTTTTCCTTATTTTTCTATTTTTAAAATTTTCCCTTTTTATATTGTAATAATAATCTTTTTTTTTTTTTTGGTAAGGTAATAATGATAGTGCGAACACCTCCTAAAAGTAACTGGGGAAAATCAGTTTCCCCCCGCCCCCCCTCCTCAAGACATGATGTTATACATCTGTCAAAGAACTTAGAATATGAGTTAAAAGCAACAATAGGAAGTTACAATAGATTTCCTGTAATTGATGTCTTGAATGAGGAAAATTTATTTTGCAAATTAATTTGGATCTACGGGAATATTTCCTTGTCTTATTAGTTTAAGGGAGTCTGATGTTTTGGTGGTCTAGGTCTGCCTCCTTTTAATTTTCTTCCGCAAATGCAGACATCAGATATTAAGTCCATTTATTTCTCATGCAAACGACATTTTTTTTATACATTGATTTCCTAAATTCAGAAGTGAATGTGGAGATGCTTGCTCCTTAACTTGGATCATATTGTTGTTAGGTTGATAATCGAGTGGTTGCGCAGTTACTCGAGAGCATCATATTCATAATTGATGCAGTCTTGCCCTTGCTACGAAAATTATCTCCAAATGTTGCTGAAGATCTAGAGCAAGACTTGAAACACATGATTGTTCGGCACTCCTTCTTGACAGTTGTACATGCTTGCATCAAGTACTTATTTTCTTTACTTGTACTTCTCTTATTTTCACCCAACATATCTTTGCATAACAAAGTGTTGTGTAGCTATATTTATCTTACCTTGCTAATTGGAACCTATGTAGTTTCAGCTTTATTTGCATTCTCGGACTGATTTTTTCCCCCAACCACAGGTGCCTTTGCTCTTTGAGTAAGATAGCAGGTAAAGGTGCATGGGTCGTAGAGTATCTTATTCAGATGTTTTTTAAACGCTTGGATTCTCAAGGGGTTGATAATAAACAGGTTAGGTTTTTTAAATTTTTCATTATATTGTTATGTTTCTTTTGAGCAACAAGAAAAGCATACAGTCTAGAGAGAGAAAGGTTTGAAATCTTGAGTATTGGTTATGATTTATGCTTGTGACGAGACTTGTTGATTTGAATTTAATTAAGCTTTCCTTTTGGGCCTTTCTATATGAGCTATTAAATTGAAGTACCTCACAAAACTGACTTATTCTTTTAGGCCCTTATAATTTTTTCCCCGTATGTACTTTCTTGTTAAGGGCTAGTACCCTGCTAGGTCTCTTAAAGTAGCTTGGGATGAACTTCAGGATCTGTGGCACTGGGACTGTAGATTGCATGGTTGAGATTGAAGTGTTATTAGTCATTCCTGCATTTCCGTTTCTTTTCTCTGTCACCCTTGTGTATTTGACTGCCATCTATACTGAATAATATATGCATTTATTATTTAGTTTAATTAAAGTAGCTTGGGATGAACTTCAGGATCTGTGTGTGTGTGTGTGATACTCATATAAATTTGGATTATGAAATTGCAGCTGGTAGGACGTTCACTCTTCTGTCTCGGATTACTTATTCGTTATGGTAGTCCTTTGTTGAGCAATTCCAGCAACAAGAATGTCGATACTGCAAAAAGCCTCAGCTTGTTGAAGATGTACCTGCAGACGGAGGATTTGGTTATTAGGGTTAGAGCGCTGCAGGTATTCTCACTTGTTATTTTCTCTTGGATTACTTCTTTTCTGTTTGCGTATGGAGGCATTGTAATTTTGTATACATTTTGTAGGCTTTGGGGTTTGTTCTTATTGCGAGGCCTGAATTTATGCTTGAAGAAGATGTTGGGAAAATTGTAGAGGAATCATTGTCATCTGGTTCTGATGTTCGCCTTAAGGTGAGTGAATAATGTCCTTTGGTTTTCCTTCAGTGTTATGGGCGTACGATTGAATTATTTCGGTGGACAGATGCAAGCATTGCAAAATATGTATGATTACCTTCTTGATGCGGAAAGTCAAATGGGAACAGATGAACCTGGTGAGGGAGCTGGCCCTGATACTGTGGAGGGTGGTCAAAGTGTACCCGTTGCTGCTGGTGCAGGAGATACCAACATATGTGGTGGTATTGTTCAGTTGTATTGGGAAAGGATTCTGGGACGAAGCTTAGATTTAAATGGCCAAGTTCGTCAAACTGCCCTCAAGGTAAAAAGCCACGGTTGGTTGGTTGCATTTTCATGTTCTGGACTATAATTACGTTTACTAGAAAGCTGCCTGTGACAACCATCTTAACATGGATGGCTGATTTAATGTTCATGTTATTCATAGCCGAAATGAGAAACTGAGAAGATCTTTGGATATCAGTTTTTGTTCTATAAGACAGCATGTGGACACCTGTGGTCATGAATGTGTTCAACCATTTCGTTTTCCTGCACTGCGCCTACTTATTTATTTGGTTCATTAAGCATTGTCATTTTGCTAACTTTTCAATATACAGATCGTGGAAGTGGTGCTTCGCCAAGGTCTTGTCCATCCGATAACTTGTGTTCCGTATCTTATCGCACTTGAAACAGACCCCCTTGAGGCAAATGCAAAGCTGGCTCACCACTTATTGATGAATATGAATGAGAAGTAATCTCCCCTACACTCAACTTACTGAGTTGTCAGCTTAAGTAATGGCTATGCAATGTAAACTAATGCGTCTCCTTTCAGGTACCCAACATTTTTTGAAAGCCGCCTGGGGGATGGTCTTCAAATGTCATTCATTTTCATCCAAACTATCAGCCGTGGTTCTGACAATGCAAATCAAAAAATTCAATTCAAGGGCTCTAGCAATTTGAAAGGTAGATCTGATAGTAGTTCGTTGACTCAAGCAAGACTTGGAGTTTCTCGAATTTACAAGCTCATAAGGGGAAACCGAGTTTCAAGGAACAATTTTATATCCTCCATTGTGCGGAAGTTTGACAACCCACGGATGAATGACTCAATGATACCTTTCCTTATGTGAGTTCAAATCAAATCCATTCATTTTCCCCACTTCGATATGGTTAAAATGGCTTTAATTCTTTTTTTTTTTTTTTTGCAGGTACTGTGCAGAAATACTTGCATTGTTACCGTTTACATTCCCCGATGAGCCCTTATACTTGATTCATGCTATTAATCGAATAATACAAGTAAGAGGTGGAGCACTTCAAGAAGAGATCAAAGCATTGGGTATTCATTTGTTACAACGGAATACCCAGAATATTACGTACGAAAATGGAATGATTCAGCCTCTGCAGCCTGGGCTATTTTCTGATAATATAATATTGTCAGATATGAATGGGTCAGTGGAGCTTAATCAGTCTCGTCCTTTTTGTGATTTTATGTCAATGGATTTGAATCAGCAAATCCCACCTGAGTCGGTTGCCCATCATGAATTGAGTAATAATAATACAACATTGGAGGGAAAACTCCATAACATTTGCTCGATGGATTCATGTAGTATCTCAAAAGACGATCTTCAGAATATTCAGGTGATTTCAAACAGCTGGTTTAATCATATAACTTTATCCACTCAAAAGTTGATTGATTAGGCTGCAATATGCTTTTGTCTGCATATTTTGTTTAAAGTTAATTGAAATATACATCTTTTAATAGTACATTTAAGTCATGTTCGGGAGAGATTTTGAAATGGTTAAAATCAAGTTCAAAATCACTCTCAAACATGCTTTCAGCCATTCAAAATTAATTTAATGTTTGGTTTTACTCTTTTTAACGCGATTTTTACTTCATCAAAATTAATTTTGAATGATTAAAGGCATCTTTCAAAATCACTCTCAACATACTGTTTTGTTTTTTGTTTTGTTTTTTGTTTCTTCCTTTTACTTCAATTGTTCTTAGTGTGTCTGTTAAACCACCATTGCAGACTATGAGCCTGGCAGCTATTGCACTGCAACTTCTTCTGAAGCTAAAGAGACATCTAAAAATCGTGTACAGCCTGAACGATGCTCGATGCCAGGTATATATGCTTGTTAATTGGTATTTATTCACTAGACAAAAGAATTCAACTGGCTCATGTTCTTTTCCTGAAATTAGTCTTTCAATCCAAATGAACCACCAAAACCTGGAGAGTTTCTGTCGAAGCAGAATGTTCCTTTCGACATCAGCGAAACATGCACAACTTTGCCAACATCTTATCAAGAGTTTATGCAAAGATACCAGGTGCGATCCAACCCCGTCCCTCGCACCCCTCTTTTCTCAACTTAAAAAAAAAAACAGTTTCCTTTTTTATGATTATCTATTCTCTGTCATCTTTTAATTTTGTACCATTTAACTCCACAGGATTTCAAGAACACTCTTAGGGATGACGCATTTGATTACTCCACTTACACTGCAAATATTAAAAGAAAGCGCCCTACCGTAAGAAAAGGACGGAAACCTACAATGGGTGGTGATGATGAGGACAATGACGAAGACGAGGATTGGAGCGGAGGCAGGAGGTTGAGTAACAGTGGGAGGAAAGGTAGCTATAGCAGCAGCAGAGGAAGTAGGCAACGATGATGATAGGTGTAAGTAAATTGTAATATGCATAGTTTAGGCTAACTTGTACATTAATCAAGTGAAATAGAATAGAGAGATAGGATAGAATGAAAAGAAAAAAGGGGGGTTTAGGTAATCAATCTGGAAACAGCCAGTGGAAAAGCGGTGGAAGAGTTTGGGGCTCTTCCAAATAGTCAGTTTTTCTGTAGTTGTTTCCATCATGTAATTTGTTTTTTTTTTCTTTTTTTTTTTTTGGGGGGGGGGGGGGGGGGGGGGGGGGGCAATATATATATTGGTTGCATTCATTTGTTAATGGAAATTTAACTTTCATTACAGAGATTAAATTCCATAATTTTGGTTAGGAAATTTGGTTCTGATTGGAATGCTGCGTATGGCATCTAACAAATAATGCCCTTTCGGATGTAAATTTTGGAATGCAACTTATTTGTGATGAAGATAGATGTATCTTTTGAGGTGCTAAAAAATCCTCAGTTCCTTCTCTGTCCTTTTCTTAACATTAACTTTAGTTTCTGTTATTTTCTTACTTTCTCTTTATATCTTCTGTTCATCTTACAAATATATATTTTTTAGTTCAACAATTGACTTCTAAGAGAATGTTTAATGTGGTTCTATTTAAGCTATTGTATACAAATTTTGATAAAATATGTTAATGTGAATGAATTGTTAATTGTAATGATTTATAATTTCATACGATATAAACAAACAAGTACTAAAATCTTGCACAATGGGAAAATGGGTAAATTGATTATTATAATATGTAAAAATAATATTGAAGGCACACTCTTTTGCTTAAATTAACGGACGAGAGAGGATGAGTAAAAAATAGTAAAATGATCTAATGCAAGATTTGGAATAATAATATTGTAGTTAATTGTAGATTATAATAGTTGAAAATACCAACTACTTCTAACTATTATAATTGAAAATTGAAACAGTGAATATGAGCTATAATAATCCGCTATATTAATTGAAGTTGGGCCAAACAACTGGGTTAATTGATGAGAAATGAACATCACCATTCACCAGTTACTTCACCCCTTCAAGAAATTAAATGGGAAACTAAAGAGGCCGTCATTTTCAATCAACAAAACATCGTCTTTATTTTTAGTAAAAAGTACACATCTTCCATTAGTGCGTAAAATCTATAACAAATTTGAACCTAAGAAAAAAAAGAAAAAAGAAAAGAAGGCAATGGGATTGAAAGGTTGTCCTCTCTTCAAAGCTATCAAGGTACAATCACAAGAAGAGGCTGCACAAAAGAAGATTTTAAAAATTTAGATCGATTTCAAAGGGCAAAAAAATGGAAGACAGTTCGTATCGATACGATATCAAGGGATTGAGAGAAGAGTACCAAATCTACGCTGACTGGTTTGCCATCTTCAGCCAATATTTCAGCTACGGTTCCAGATTGATCAGCCTGAAGTTGAACATAGAATAAGTATAACAACTCACATACACATCTAAATTTAGAGGGGAAAAAAATGGGGGTTTAAAGGAAAGGTTAGCATTATCAAAGCTAACCTCGATCTCATTCATTAGCTTCATGGCTTCAATTATACATATCACTTGGCCTTTCTGCACTTTATCTCCCACCTACAAAAACAGAACACATGAAATATGGAAATTTTGAGTCTTTATAAATTTCTTTTCTCCCTTCGTTATATCATTCTCAAGTTACCTTCACAAATGGAGGTTCTCCTGGCGCAGGGCTTCGATAAAATGTTCCAGCCATGGGGCATTTCAAAGGTGGATGAGAACCACCTGCTTTTGGTGCAGGGGGAGGGCTTGCAGGAGCAGCAGAAGCAGCTGTAGGTGCCAGTGCCAGGGTCGGTGGTGGTGCAACTGTGCTATGTGCTTGAGGTGGTGGCAGTAGGTATGGACTTGGAGCCAGTGCAGGCGCTGGTGGCTGTAAAGCTTCTTTTTTTCTTATTACAATTTCGCAATCCTCTTGTTTAAGTTGGAGTTCCATGATGTCTCTTGAATCAACAAGTCTGCATATAAAAAGATTATGTAAAGATTCAAAGAAAAAAGGTGTTGCAACCCAAGATGATGACTCGATTCTCAAAGGTTAATTCCTTTTTCACAATATGGAAGACAGTAACGCACTTGATGAGATCTGAAACTTGACTCATGAAGGCACAAATTGACGACTCGTCTGGAAGAGAAATTTGATCAGAAACTGCGACTGCAGAGTCGATTTTTCCTCCAGATGGTGCATTACCAGGTGTAGAGACAAGCGCTGGTGCAGAATTTGAAGTTTTTCCAACAACCACCTATGATAAAAAAAAATATATATACATACACCTAAAGATCTATGAATGAAATCAGAAATAGAAAATTAAAGCTAATCCCAACAACTAACCTCATTAAGTGCATACACAATTAAACCAGCAGACTTTTTCTTGTTTGGCCCCTGAAAAACACAAAAGATGTACATACCAAAATCAAAATGTAATTCCGAAGCACGAACATCTCACCATTTACAGGCTCCATTAACATCAAATTTTTCTCATATAAGTTGTAGTTCACAAAAAGAAAAGGAAAAAAGAAAGCAAGAAACACATATGTTAACAGTTTATGATGATAATGACAAAGACATCAGTATTGCCCCATCTTTCAGCTTCAAAATGTCCTCTACATCAGTCTTGTTTCTAAAATCAACTGCTAGGTAAACAAATTTTATTTTCAAAGGGATAAGTTTTCTGTTCATCAACACAAAAACTCTGAATAATGACCGATAGGATCCCCAGCTAAAAAAGGTCCATTTAAACCCCATCAAAACAGAGTAGCTTGATGTGCTACTGAATTATACACCAAAATTTGATACCTAACATAGAACCTTCCTTTTTGGGACAATAAACAATTTCATTGAAAACATGAAACTGGGTCTAGGAAGCTACAAAAAAAAAACAATCTGCAGTCTACCCCTTGAATACATCAATACAGAACATCACTTCGGAAACAAAGTTTCTCTTCTCTTTGCTCTTTTTCATCATTCTTTAACTCATCATCTTTCTTTCTCTGGGTTATGATAATAATTGAAAAGCCAAGTGCCACGAATGAAGAACATGAAAAAGAATTAGAAACTCGTATCCAAGAGACCACTTCTAAGTCCTAAAATTGAAACTTAAAATTTCACAAATTCCATCAATTACTTTCCTACACTCAACGCCACATGGTTCCATACCAAAACTTACCAACAAAACATCCACCATTACCATCCAGAGAGAATTTACAAAAGAAAACAAAAAGGTTCGAATTATGTTAAGCATGGAGCACATTTAAAGTTTAGAGATTGTAAAAACATGAAGACATTGAACATTATAACAAGAATGTGGAATAAACCCAGTTACAGACCTCAATCCCAGAAAATGGCGCGTGGACCAAAGAAGATCCAAACGAAGAGGAATCCTTGAGGCAAAATCCGCGGCTATTAAGAGAAAGATTGTGGTTAATGTGGTTGTGATGGCGATTCTTTTGAGCAGTGGAGCCGAAACCGGGAAGAGTGGAAGCCTTGGGGCATGGGACGGTGAAGGAGGCCATTGGAGAGCAACCCAGAAAGTAGAAAGAGGTTGTGAGTAGAGAAATGTTTGAAAATGGGGAAATGGCAGAAGAAGAAATTGAAGATTCTTGCAGGAAATGGGAGTGTGGATGTGAATGAAAGAGAGTTGGGGGATTGGGAAAGAAATGAAAATGAATGGCGATGAGATCCAAGAAAAAGAAGAGCAGAGCGGGGCAGGGCGGGCGGGGGAGGCGAGAAGAGGGAAATGGAAAAATAGAGAAATTTCGATAATCACAATGCAAGATGGAGAGTGAGAGTGTGATTGAAAGAGAGAGCATTAAATCAACATCGCCGTTTTCTTTTTAACCAACACACATAACATAAACCAAAAATCTCTATCGATACACCCAAATTTTGTTATATTTATAAATATTTTAATTTATTTTACTATGCTATATTTAAAATAGTCCTAATATAATATCACACTCATTTTCCATCTTCTCTCCTCTACCCTCCAACCATTATTAAATTTTAGTCGACATGTCGATATTTCTATATTTCCATGTGTTCTATATCGACATGAATATTTCCATTATATCATAGAAAAATTTACGAAACATAAAAAAATAAGCAACAAAATGTCACTAATGTAGTACAAATAATAGACATGTTAATTTGTTTAAAAATCACAAAATATTTAATTTTGTTTTTATAATTTTTCCAGAAATATCCATCAAAATTGACATTTTATCGATATTTCCATCGAAAATTTCATAAAATTAAGACCTTGATATTTCTATCAACATCTACATTTTAAACCTTGGTCAACCCATTTCACTCATTTTCCCTCTATTTTTTACTTCCATATGTGGGTCTGTAAATTTGTGTTAGTAATTGGTCTGTGGTTCGAATTTATTATCCCTATTGTATTAAAAAATTATACTCGTGATATATATTTTACTTTACTTAGTTAACATAGATTGCATTGATTTTTTTTTCTCTTTTTCTGTTCCTTGTAAATTTGATAAAATATGTCTATTTCAAAAGCATATGCTCCAACTAAAAAGTTTAAAGTTCACATTCTTGCAAGAATATAGTAGATAATAATAATAAATAAAAAAAAACATAAGATAGTTTAGATTAAGTGGCAGATATTGTGTAGATTTATAGGGTCGTGTCTCAGTTCCTATACTTTATAATACCTTTTTTTATCCTTACAAAAAAAAAAAAAAAAAAATAGAGTTGTGTTTACTTGATATATTTACTTTAAAGGTTAAAATGCAAATTTGGTCCCTATAATTTAAAAAAAAAAATAGAATTTAGTTAACGCTCATAACTTTACATAATTATGATGAGGAGTTCTATCATACAACTTTACATCCCAAACACAAACTTACTAAATTATTTAAGAAGTACGCGAGTTTTTATTCTATATATGAATTTAGGCATCAAACGGACGGACGAGGCATGTTTAGCAATTTTTTAGTTTGATAAATGCACTAAATTTAGCACATTAACTTTTCTAGATGTAGCTATGTGATGTTGAAATAATACAAGTGTACTTTGCTGATGGAGTTAATGGCAGCCCATTACACTCAAAATTAGAAGATATAAACTTATTACAAACCTTTTAAATATAAGACCTAATTTATGTAAAAATAAATAAATATAAGACCTAATTATAACCTCCTAAATGTTAAAAAACTTATTAATATATAAGCCAAATAGATACAATTTAAAAACTTAACCAAACTTGTAATTTAACAAAAAGTGTTCAAACGTTTTCGTTGAAGTCTTTTATCACTAGTAATGTCATTGCATTTATGATCTTTTAGTTATAGGCAACGTTAGGGACATATGAATTAATACATGCCTTTATTGTATTGATGTTTTCAATATCTATTGAAAATATTTCAATTTAATATCAAGAAGTTTATTACTCAAAATATTATTCAATAACATATTTAAACTTCTTCCTTCAATCAATTTGAGTAAATCAACTTAATTCATATTTGATTTAAGTTGGCCAAAGTGAACACAATTTATAATTATTGATATTTACTGCCTCCCTTGAAGTCGGATGTTTAAATCTCATACCTTACTTATTGAAATAATTGCATAGAGAGCCCAAAATAGGAGGACCAAATGAAATTTGACATAGGTTTTAAAAATAAATGCTTTTTGGCCTTTTGCTTACAACATCTCCTAGTGAAATTACCAAAATCTCCCTTCCTTCCTTCTCAACATATTTTTTCGGTCTTAGATTTTTTTTCTTTTCTTTTTTAAATCTTTCTCACTCTTGCCATTTTTTTCTTTTTCTTTTTTTAAATCTTCGATCTTGATCTTCTCTAATCTTCGATCTTGATCTTCTCTTTCTTCTTCTATGCGAGAGATCGGCAAAGCGAGCAAGAGCGAGAGGAAAAAACAAGGAAAAAGGGTCTGAATTTGTGTCGATGAAGATCGAAAGGGAGAAGCGAGAATGAAGAAACGAGGAGCGAGACATCAACAAAAGGCCATTTCTTGAGCGTTTTTTAAATTTTCCGTTCACCTCTCTTTTGAGAGGTCATCCACATATAAGTTTACTTGTTTACAAACCTTAAGCTTGTGTTTGAAAATCATTTGGTTTTTTGAAGATTGTGTTTATTTTCTCACAAGTTTATTCACAATGGTCTAATACGTCACCTCTCTTCCATTTTCTCTCTCCGCTTCAATTATAACAATAAGAGTATTTTTTACTTTTTATTCAAAAAATTTAAGAATATTAATGAAACTTTTAAAAGTTCGTATGAGTCTTTTTTAAGGAAAATACAAGATTTTCAAGGATATTTGCAAATAAGATACAAGAAAATATAATCTAATCCTTTCAGGACATTTTAGATCTGTTTTAGTAACAGTCTATAAGTGAAAAACTACTTATAGATTTAAAGGGGATAAAACAACTTTGGGCTCGTTATGTTGTTAGTTTACATGTAATTTATGATATTCAATTAATTTTCTAAGTAATATTCAGGTTAGTTGTATTACGTTTACCACAGCTTTTAAATTTTACAACATAAAAAAATTTTTAAAAAAATATAATCTAAATATAAAAAATATATTTTTTTAGAATATAAACTTACAAGTCAACTACAACTGCCAAGTGTCTTGGAGAAAATCTGTTGGTTAGGAAAATTAGTCAAACTAGAAGGTAAGAATGAAATATAGACAAGTGGGAAAATGGGGCACCTGTTTTACATTTCTTCACAAAAGGGCAAACAAGAAAAGCTCCAAGGAAATAAGACAAAAAAAAAAAAAAAAAAAAAAAAAAAAAAAAAAAAAAAGAGAATTAGTTCAGCTACCAAAAATGATTTTAAAAAAAAATCAGCGTAAATGTCAAAGATTGGTATATTCCAATGCCATAGTTAATATCACACTTGAACAAGGAAGATACAAACTTCTTATTCCTTTGTATGACTTTTACAAGAACTGGCAAAGAAAAATAATTAATCCGCCTGAGATTCTCTGAAAGGAGATGCAATTTTCTTTTTGGCAACAAGATTATTTTGCGAGCACTGCTGCTGAATGTGAACAAAAATAACACGTTTACCGATATCGACATCGTCTAATAACGGTTCCAGTATGTCCTGCGTCTGAACCAGTTGTAGTCAGGCAAACCCTGGATGGGACCCAATGCGGCAATTGCAATATCCTGCACCAGTGAGAAAGATTGATTAACAAAGTGAAACCGGGTAAGAGAATTATACCCTTAAACTCTTCCTGATTCTTACCCTATCATAAATAAACCGATTCGCAACACGTTTTATTGTGCTTGCATCAACAGCATCAATTCTTGCAAACAATTCGGCAAACGGAATTCTACGACCGTATGTAAGCAGCTGCACAACCCATTGAAAATATGAGAATTGGATTTATTTCACTACTATCGATTTAGCTTTCAGAGGAAGACAAGCATATGACCGAGGAAGGGAGGCAAGAAACTCATCTCAGACAAGTTATCAGCAAACTAAAATTCCTTATTTTTTTTACACATATGTAAAAAGCTCCTTTTTATTTTATTATTTCCTTTTCCTTTTTCTTTTTCCAAACACATTTGTGCTGTGTAAGCCAATTGCATGTTATTTTGAACCAAGAACTGATATACTTAAGAATGTCATTATTTAAGATGTTGGCAAGGAGAACCCACCTGACGCCCAATATCTTCAGCTACTGGGCTTGTTCCGTCAATGTGAAGCAATAGAGAAGATTTCAACTGCAGATTGTGACAAAAGTGAATGTCAATGGGTGAACACATAATTATTGGGTTCGAGTGAAAAAAAAAAAAAACATGCCCACTCCTCCCCAAATCTATATCCAATGGTTCTTAAGAGGCAATTGTAAACAATTTTTCTAGGCATAATCAAGGCATTTCTTATATTGGGGAGAATGTCAGAATGTTGTAGGACACAGTTGCATCATCTAGGCACAATATCCCATCATAACAAATTTGAAATTTATAACTCTAAAGGGATTTGGAATAATACTTGAAACGAGCATCCTTTCAGTTACCAATATAAGAAACTAGAAAGATTCAAATTCACGTTTAATTACTGCAAAGTGAAGAATGAAGATCGCCGGGCATGGGGAAAGAAGTCAAATAATAATTTTAAAAAAGGTAACAGAAACTAAGTCTATTTCCTTTTGACTCTAGTATCCGGTACTGGTGAAATATTGCAATTCTTTTCAACACTTTTGTAGTTAAATTTGTACGCTACAGCCAATGATGTTAAATGTCAGCTGGCCGGCCAGTTAATGTATATGCCACTGGTGCTCATATCGCCAGCTTAATTTTGTTAGGCTCCATCTCACTTCTTGTTGCTCTACTTTTGCATGTTTTCTTTTTTCTTATAGAAACAAGCACTTTTATTGAAAAAAAATGAAAGAACACAAGGACATCAAAAACCAAGCCCACAAAATCAACTCTAGAGAAAGAGGACCAAGAATGTGAAGTGTTGTCTAAAAAACAGGTTCATCCCTTCTAATTTCGACATAATATGAATTATGTTTTGATACTTCCCCCTATCAAATCCAAGATTCAGTTAATATTAAAAAATGGAGGAGACGCCAACTTTAAACCCAGAGGAATAAGAGTTACAGCATCTACCTGATTGCGTGCACGGGTAACATCAGCTTCTGAAACCCGGTAAGCTAACTTGGTTGTCTCATACATTATTGCATAGGCCAGATCATCCAAGCAGTCCGGCTGAAAACACGGACACAATACTCAGATTCCGATATTTCAGCTAAGAAATCGAACTGCAGTTATTATAATGATAAGAAAAATATACATTGGAAAAAAAGAGACAATAGTCCGGCTGAAAACATGAACACAATGCTCAGATTCAGATATTTCAGCTAAGAAGTCGAACTGCAGTTATCTTAATGATAAAAAAAAATATGAATTGGAAAAAAGAGACAATAAAAATGGGGAAATAGATTTCATCTCAATACTAGCAGATAAGAATCAGAAGTAAGGACATTATTAACCGAAGCCAAAAAACCCTCAAACAGACAGCTCAACCCTCACCATCTTCCCTCTTATTATTTGAAAAAAAAATGTAATAATAAACTCTTTAATCCTTGTTTTCTAAATTCACTCAAGAAATTGCTGAGCCCAAGTCTCTCTACGGTAAACAGACTCTGGCTTTCCCCTTCAGGAATATATAGCTAGTGATGCACACATTAGGAAGCAACCAAAAGCACCAAGAAATGTCTTCAAACAAAATCAGGAAAAGATGCATAAAAAATTATCAATGTCACAGGATGGTCCTCACAAAGCACACAACTTATCAGGTTGGAGTTACGGGGACCTCATAGATAGTCAATGAATTTAACAATGATACATGCAGCAACTATGATAACTGACTGTTTAAAAGCCAAGTGACTATGAAGACATCACAATAAGTAATTAACAAATCATCATACTACGCAACTGAGCCAAAATCAAAAGCTACTCACAAATAGCTACTCACAAACATGCTTATAAATTTTAATAGAATGAAAAGTGCCAAGAACTATTCCATAGCAAGTACTGCAATCTTTCTTTTATTTTGTATGGGGTCCACTATTTGCTTTGCATGAATTCTCATGATCAATTCTGCAGTATTTGTCTTATTAAAAGTTATGGACTACCAAATATCACAAGTCTAATCGCAGTGTCCGTGTCCTTAATTTAGAATCAGCGCATATAGACAGGTGAGTGACTTGAAAAAATTTTAAACTTACAAATAGATAAGATGAATAGACCATCAACCACAAAAAAAACAGATAAAACAAAAACTCAATTTTTGCCTGTTAAAACTCAAAAGCATAGAATAGTTTACAAGAACAAAGTTCAACAGTGTTCTATTTTCAATTACAGAAAACACAAGTCGTATTCTACTCTTTTAATGAAATAATGCTTCTTATTTATTTCAAAAAAATAATTAATAAACATTCCAGAAAGGTTAAAGAGAAACACAAATTGAAACGTTAGTAAGGGCAAAAAAAACAAAAAAAGAAAAACATAGTTTGCCAACCAAAAAAAGAAAGAAAAAAAAAGCCTCTTGTGATTTTCAACACAGAAATTGCAGAAAAGCATCAACAAGAAATTGAAGAAATTGAAGAAATCCATTGAACATAGTTCTAACATCTAACAGATCAGTATAAAAAAAACAAAAAGAAAACATTGTAGGTTGAGAGGCACAAGTGTGGTATAAAACCTAAAGGGACTCAGCATTTAACTCTATAATATCCAAGTAAACCAAAGGCCATGATACATATGGAATTATCAAACCAATAATTGAAGTACGCCTTAAGGAATAGAATATTTCAAGGACAATGAATCCTATTGCCAACATTACCTTTGCAACAGCATAGACACCAAAAAGACCAGTGTCCTTGTAATTGGTGTTGAAAGCCATCATACTTTCTGCTACCTCATTGATGGCAACTCTTTGGGCCAGCTCAGAACTGTTCATAATTTTTTTTAAAAAATGAACAATAATCATGAATAATGAAAATGATTGGAATTGATATGAAGGTTATAAAGGACACGGTGAGGAGGGGAAAAAATTACCCCATATGCTTTCCACCTCCAGCACTTTTATTCCAAGAACCCAACATAGCCTGCATGACCATCAGGGCAATGGAGTCTGGATCTTTCCAGGATGCTCCATTAAAAGCAATAGCAAATTGAGCCAAAGGAACATCATCATCAATTATCCTAACCTGTTTATATCAACAAATTTTTTTTAAAGTTATTCATAGAAAGAAATGAGGATTCCAAATATCTTTTCTTCTCGTACCTCAGAACCAGTAAAAATTGCTGGCTCCTTTGCAACCAACTGAGCAGCTGTGGTTGGTTCTGCTGACAACTTCGTGAACAATTTCTTTACTTGCTCAACGAAATCCTCATGCTTAACAGCTCCAGAAGCAGCAATAACCTGAAAGACACAGTAGCATCATTTGACTGACAACCATTTCCCAATGAAGTATTGAACAATTATCTTGATTGAGAAGAGAAATGGGAGAAATATACAACACAATCATTATCCGATGGAACCACGATGAACAAAAAGATGAAACTTTATCCTTTGATGTGAAGTTAGTCCATATCACAATTAGTATATACCCTGTCAAGTAGTAACTAAACAATCAGATAAGTTGTTCATACCATTCTTGGGGCCGTGTAATGGGTTTGAATATAACTTTGAAGATCATCCTTGGTAATTGTCCTGATATTTTGAGCTGGTCCAAGAATGGTTCTACCAAGGGGAGTATACTGGAATGCAGTTGCGTGCAAATGGTCAAAGATAACTTCTTCTGTTTGCCCCTCAACCTGCATAGGTCAATATCATTAAACTATAAGTCAAATATAAAAAAAAGAAAAAGTCCCACGTCATGGCCAATCCAACTATCAATGGGGGAAACCAGATTCTTTTGATGCAAAGAACTAAATACCCCCCAGTGTCCAGGTTTGAAGTGAGACTCCTTGTGTACTAGGAAACAGGAACACGGGCAAAACAAACTAAATGTAAGTCGGCAAGTGCACTTGCACAATTCAGACCACAAATTAATTATCCTTTTGCTACACTATGATTTTGATTGTATTCAATAAGTCTGTGCAAGTAAAAAAACCATAACCACCACTCTACTTCGAGCAAATCTGGTGCGAGTGCCACTAGAGACGAGGCTCATGGGTTCTATCAATACATACATAACAAGAAACAAACTTTTCTGATATGCGAACAGTTGCGGCTCACTATGATATTTATTACCATCTAGAATTTCAACCTTTTTAACAATTAAGCTACTACCCCTTCCAAATAAGAAATAAAACACGCTGTACAAATTCATTATATACATAGCAAATCGAACAAACGGGAAAGGATTCTTACCTCCTCCATTTCTCTCAAAATAACGTCACGCTCACGACTAATCCGGTGCTCATCGAACTTAGAATTCTGCAAGATGTCAGCCAAAATATCCAAAGCCTTGGGCACATCCTTGTCCAAGACCTTGGCATAATACGTGGTCTGCTCCCTGGAGGTGTACGCATTCAAATGCCCACCCATGTTCTCGATCTCCTCCTCGAGCTGCCTAGCTGACCGTTTCTCCGTTCCCTTGAAGATCATATGCTCGAGGAAATGAGCAGTGCCGTTAGTCTCCTCGGTCTCGAACCTCGACCCGGCATCGATCCACACTCCAACCGTCGCAGTATGAGCGGCAAGGTTTGACTCGGTGGCCACCCGGAGGCCATTGGGGAGAGTAGTAACGCGAGTTTCAGGCGCCGAGAGAATCCGGGTGTGGTCAGTGATGGTCGGGTGAGGCGAGCCGTATTTGAGAAACCTAGGGTCGGGATTCTCGAGCTGTTTGAGCTTGGATTTGACAGCCTCCGCGAGGCGATCGTAGATCATGGCATTGGGCGGCGGAGGAGAGGGAGGTGGAGAAGAAGAAGCTACCGCCGGGGAAGTGGACGCTGATCTAACAGCTTGGTAGAAGGAGGCGGAGGATCGCCGGTGAGAAGTGCGAGCGAGGGTGAGAAGACGCTTGATCGCCATGATTGACTCTTGGGCCCTTGCTCCTAGGGTTTACAGCGGCTACACAAATTCTTTATTTGAGGACGATGGTGAACAAGTCGTGAAAAGGGCCAGATCGCGCGTGTTTCGCGAAGATACATGCTACGGCGTCGTTTTGGGATTAATCCGACACCGTTTTGGTTTTTGAACAACCGGCTTTCGAGCCTAGTTTGGCTGCTATTAGACCGAGTTTTCCAAAATTTCTCCCATTTTTATTTCCTTCTAAATTATGTAATTTTCTGCATATAATTTAAATTACAAATTTGGGGGTAAAATTCAAAATTAATGTTAAATTTTGAACCATTGACAAAAATAGGGTACATAGTAAAGAAATCTAAAAAATAGCGTGGTTAAAGAAAATATTGACAAAAATAGGGTGGTGAAATCGTGTACCCCGTACACGATTTCCACGTGGTTGATCAATGGGACCAAAATCGTGTACGGGGTACACGATTTCCCTTTTTTTTTTTTTTTTTTAATCAACAATTACATTTCTTAATATTCTTGTTTTATAGCATACTCATATAAATGCGTCTGAAGATTAGAAATTCATAAAAACTTAAACTTTAAATTACAAACGAGTCATGTGCCACATGGTGGACGTCTTCGTTGACGGTGTAGACGACGAGGTACAGGCACTTCAAAGTGTTGTTGTTGATGAATTAATTCATCAATATCCTCTTGGGTGACGACGGATTGATGTTCATAATACTCTTGTTGATTGCCAGAACTCGATCCGATCTCTGCTCTAGGAGAAGTTGGACCTGGATCATGAAACATTGGAGGTTCTGGTTCTGGGTCAACTTGTTCCTCTGGAATAACTTCACCCTGTTGGCGTTGTCATTTACGACGAATACTTCTTCGATCAGTGTCAGCAACATTAAGTCGTCTTGTCTGCTGAATAATATTTTGTACATTTACCAAGTTTTGATCACACATTGTAGTCAACTCTGGTAAATCTTGTTGTACAGAATATTGATGTACATCGTGGACAAAATTATTCTGAATTGTGAAAAAATTTAGTATTAAATAATGTTCATATCATATAAATAAAAAATATAAGATTACAAAACTCTTACCATGCAGTAGTAGTAAGCACCGTCAGGGGTGATAAATCGCCTCGTGATTGAATCGTACCAGGGAAAGTAGTCGTCTGATACAGCTGGGACATTTGTTATTTCTCCCTATACGCAACGGTTACGACGTGCACGCCAGAATGTTATATATTCTGCGTGAATTCGGCGCCAGTCTTGATCGTGCTTACCTCTCAGATCAATCTGGTGTAGTGCTGGGAGTGTCTGACACAATGATGGAACTAATTGTCGCATACTGAACTGTCGTAGAACACGATCTGGTTGATGCCACTCTATGATATGGAAACATAAGAGAGGGCTAACGGTCAACCATATGTCATGACCATCATGACAATAATCAGGTAGGGATGTCATAATTGTTTGTGTGTATGGCGTCCAATTAATCTGAAAAAAAAATAAGTAAACACAAAAAAAAACTGCAATATTCATTTGTATATTCATTTATTACCTGACTGTGCATTAATCGGTCAAATATCTGTCGATATATCAGGAGCATGTTCGCTGACTGTTCTGATGGAACTAAAATACCACTCCATCTAAAATTTTAAAAAAAGTATATAATTAAATAGTTGTACCATAAAATAATAATTAAAAGAATATATAAATAAATTAATACCTGGCACTTAGTGGACCTGCGTCTGGGGCCTCCAATTGGATTTGTGGTGCTATGTTGTTAAAGCGATCATACGCCCATACTTGTAGCAGTATCAGTGGCCCTGCTATTTCCAAAGCCTGTGCATTACTAGCTCGACATAGTTCTCTGTAGAGCCATGCAAGGCAGGCGCCACCCCACGTGTATCTACCAGCTTGCTCGAAATTTGCCAGTAGTGGAAGAAACATTAGGTGGACAAGAGTGTTTGACTTGTCAGCGAATAAAAATCCTCCAATCAGTTGCAAAATATATGCTTGGGCATATCTTTGTATGTTGATGTCGTCAGCATTGGGGGACAACTCTGTAAACTGGGAGACTAACCATGGGATACTCAACCTCGAGCCTTTCAAATCCATAGGTTGAACCCCCAAAAAATCCTCACAAGTTTGTTTCCAATCATATTGTAAGGATCCTGTCACAGGTTCTCCGTCCACTGGTAGTCCAAACTGAACTGCAATATCCTGTAACGTAATAGTGCATTCGCCACAAGGCATATGGAATGTGTGGGTTTCTGGTCGCCAACGCTCTACTAAAGAAGTAATTAGGTGCCAATCTAGTTGGATGAATCCAATTTGTGCAACCCCAATAAAACCCGCTTGTTGTACATATGGCATGATACGTGGATCGAATGGGATAGTTCGTTGAACTACTGCCTCCCTCCTTTGGCAGCTCAAAATTGTAGTAGAAACACTATCCCATACTGATTGTGAACGATGACAATTTTGTTGATATAGTTGTATGGGATTAAAAGGACCCGGATCCATGATGCGAAATCACTGAAACAGAATTTCAAGTAGAAAAAACAAATTTTATTATATAAATAAATTCCATTACATAAATTCCATTACAAGTAGAAAAAACAACTCCGATTACTAAAACAAATAAATTCACTACATAACAAAGCAAATTACAAAGGTTCATTACATAACAAAGACGAATCCATCAATGACCCGAAGACGAAGCACCTGATGTACGATGTGGACAAGTACGCTTGTTATGCCCCTCTCCTTTACATATTTTACATATAATTCTTTGGCTAGCCTCTCGCCAATCCATTTCATTATGAATTCTCGTACTTTTTGGCCGACCGTGCTCTCTTAGTAAGTTCGCATTTAGACAAACATCTGTAAATGATAATTCTGGCCAATAATCTGGGTGTTGTATTGGTGGTAGGCGGCAGACGACGGCAGCGGCGGGAGGATTTTGGGCGGTGGAAGAAGAAGAGAAGGAGTGAAGAAGAAAGGAGGAAGCTGGCGGGTTATAGGGGTGGAACTCGTGGACCCGATCCACGAGTATGGAAATCGTGGACCCGGTCCACGATTTCCTTGCTGTATGGCATCAGCCGTGCAGGCGTGGCAGCAGGTGGCGTGGCAGACGTGCAGGCGTGGCAGCGTTGACTGCAGAGTTGGCAGGGAACTCGTGGACCGGGTCCACGATTTCCTTACCAAAATCGTGTACCCAGTTCACGATTTTGGTAAATCGTGGACCGGGTACACGATTTTACAACCCCAATTTTGGGATTATTTTGCCTTCTACCCTATTTTTGTCATATATTATTAAATTAACATTATTTTAAAAAAAAAATTCCGAATTTGGATCCTATTGTTTAGGCATCCTTATAATTTTTATTATTATTACTATTATTAAGTTTTAAATTATTTTGTATGGTTGCATTTAGGTCTCATTTATCAACTTGTAATCACAATGAATGTAAAGTAATTTAGGCAGTGAGACCCACCTGTATGGTTGTTTACTCAGTTCTGTAAATGAAAGGATTGGTGGGCCTGCCTTTTTTTTATTAGCCCCCAATCCCGCGATTTGATTGCTTCCACCTGAGGTGGGAATTCGATTACGATTGATGAATTACATGAACTCACCCGAATTTTTACATACTTTGTTGTGGTTTCCTACACCTGAATTTGAGCTTCTTCTCCTTCATCCTCTCCACTTGCCCATCAACAGCTTGGCATCTACGTTGTTATCCATAGTGCATGCTCTACTTCGCAATCAAAAGTGTCCGGGTTAAGTGCAAGTATGTACTCACGTATCCTCAGCCACACTTTGTTTTGTTGATTCTTTTTTCTTTGCTATATTTGTAACGACTTAACTTTCTAAAGGTCGTTACTTCATGCATGCATACATCTCAAAACGACACTTTTCATATATTTGACTAAAATCAAAGAAATTTATAAAATAAATAACTTCATTAAATTTAAATAATTAAAAATCTTGGATCGGGGTACCCCAAAAAAAATTATAAAACTAGAACTGTGAACTTTGCATAAAACCTCTAACAATACAAAATCAAAATTTTGAATTTAGACATTAAGACTGAGATTAAAAACATAAAAACATGAGCGGAAGCATTAATTGGTCCTAATGGCACGGTCACAGATTCTTCCTATCATTTGCCTGTCTGTCCTTGCCTTTACCTGAAAGTTGTAACATAAGAAAGAGTGAGTATAAAAATACTCAGTAAGTGACCCACTACCCGGTCTATCTAGTAAACTTGTTAATTTTCCTATACGGGACATATGTACAAGTCATAACATGGGTGATTCATGCTATGAAATGCATAAAATTATGTTTTTATTTTAGCGTTTTTAATGTGAAAAAGGAACTCTTGCATGACTTTTATCCCAAATTTGGTCTTATTATGTTTAAATGAGCTTAACGATGACTAATCATGTATAAAAGATTATTTTTGCAGATTTAGTGCAGATCTGGTACGTTTTTGACAGGTTTCTAGCTATCTTTCATGTGATGCGCCCACAGCAGTAAGTGATGTACCAGCGCTGTCGAGCCTTAATTTTCCAGATTCGATTCTGCCAGATCAGTTGCGATTTTCTTGGCTAAAAATCCTCGATTCTGCCTGGTGAATCTTCATAACGCAAATCTCAGCCCTCCTTAACAGATTTAGGGCCTATAAAAGGCGAGGAAGCCCTACGTCTTAGAAGAACAACTCACCACCGCCAATCACCACTTTCTTCTCCATTCTACTGTCAAATTTCCAGCACCTTGGGCATTTTCTCAATTTCTTAAGTCAGTAGTCTTAAGAACGAAAGTTCCTTTGAGACGTAGCTGCTCTAGGTAATCTCATCCCGTGAAAGCGTGTGGTGAGAAACGATTCTTCCTTGACAACCTAGGGAAAGACTAAAGAATTGAGGACTTGTCCCAAGATCTCTTGAGTTGTATCTTTCTAGCATTTATATTTATTTATTTCTTGTAATTTTCTCTTTTCTTTTCATCCGTTGAACATCATCTTGTAGCTATGATTTTTGATTTAATAAAGTTTATTATTTTACCATTAGTCATGAGCTAAATTCTCTAAGGGGTTCAGTTATGTGGATACCTTAGGGTTTTATGGCTTGAGCAATGTTTATGCTTCATACCTTTTTTACTTATGCATTTTCTTTGTTGAGTTTATAGAAAATATTGTTGAGCTAAATGTTGGTGGGTTAATCGTGTTGTTGTTTGATTTATATTCATGATTTACTGGATTCCTACTATCTCAAGTTTTTCTTAATATCAGTCCAAGTATAAACTGATACAAAGATTTCTTAGTGAGAACCAAGATCGAACACAAGGATTTTGTGGCTAAATGTTTGCTAAATTGTAAATCTCGAGGTAGTAAACAATTAAGATGAGATTCAATTCAGAGTATGAAAATTAAATAAGTTTAACTTTTTAAGTCGCAGCTACAAAAATGAGGATGCCTTATGAACAATGCAATTTCAGTGATGTGATGTATAGAGAAGAGAGTGTTGGAGACCGTCATTCATCAATCTGTCAAATATCGATTTAATTACATCGATCATGCCTTCAAACACAATTGGTTCATACCTTTCGACAGAAAAGTCACACTAGTCATATGTCTATGATGCGTGTTAGTTTAAATGAACCTAAGATAAATCCTATTTCTAAGATTAATTTCTTAGTTACAACAATGTAGCCTATGGTTACTTACTCTCTCGAGTAGCCGACCGCTAGAACTAAAACAACGTTCTCACGTTAAAATAAGGATAAGTGATTGACAATACATTGCTGTAAATTATTAAACTTGATTCAACAAGATTGATGAAAGCAGCCTCCAACCCTCGTGGAGGTTTAGCTATTCATAATGAGTTGTGAAATACTTGTAAACATGAAGAACAGCTGATAGATGTAAAGTTGTGATATATTAAAATGATGAAGATTTGAAGTTCTTGATCCAATGATAATACAAATAACTAAACACTGACGGTGCACTTAATAATAAAGAGATTGAAAGAAGAAGCTGTCGGCAAGAGTGTCCTGCTCGTCGACAGTGAAGGTGTATCACTGATATTGCAGATGACGGTGGAAGCAGTAGTGAGATCCTCTTCCCTGTCGAGCTTCGGCTCACCGCGTTCCTTGTGGTGGTTGTGAAAACTGATCCTCTCAACTATCGCTGTGAGGAGGAAGAAGATGATGTATGGCGGCGCTCTCCCAGAATTGGTTGCTGCTAACCCTATTTTTTCTTTATGATTTTTCCCGTCTAGTTCTTTTCTCTTCTTGGGCAACTTTTATAGCTCTCATCGTAGTACTTTCCATATTGGCGCAGGGTGGGCCCACAACGCGTTCGGCTCCATCCTTTCTGACCGCGCAGTCCGTCTCTGTTTAACGGCTTATGGTATTGAAAATATTCTGGCACAACTGTCATGGTTGGATTTTCCGTAATCATAGGCTTTGTCTTTATTAGTCATGCATTGATGTAATCTTCAACACATGGTTGCGATGACATTTTCCTGCAAACAAAGTGTTCAAGAGTGTTAATTATCATCAATAATATCTTTTTTTACTTTTTCATACACTTGTGCGCGTAATAAGAATATATCAGAGAATCATTCGTTGAAATGGTTTTCTTTTCACTAATCTTTCATTTTTTCTAAGTGAAAGAAGTAAAAAACTTGTATTCTTACAAGTTATCATTAAACTGATCACTTAATTTAGCAATCTAGTGGAGTCCTAATGCTGAGAAGGTTAGGATATAAACCGATGTCACAAAGGAATATGAGACTAAAAGCCTAGAAATAGGATGGTCATGTCGCCTTAGAAATAAGGGACACCATAAGATAAAGAATCTAAGCTTGAATTAATCTAAGATCTAGCTAACCATGGAAACATTAGGCATTAGTTGCTTAGATCTCCCAAAGGAACTTGACACAAAATCGAATAGGAGTAGTTTTCTGTTCATGTATATTTCATTGTCTTGGTATGATACAGTCACATCACTTATAACATAGAACCCGAAAGGTTGGAACATAACTGCATCCTTGTTCGATATTTTTGTTTACTGCTTTTATCATTATTCAACATCAAAATCATTTATTTACCGGTTACCCCTTGGTTTGCATCGAAAAACTCTTTCTTAGAAAAATTGAATTACATAAATAGTCTCGTGGGATTTGACTCTTGGAATACTCCAAGATTTATTACTTCATCAACAATGTATGCTTGCACTTTAGACCATATTTATTATCATTTTTATCACTCATACATATTTGGTCGATCAAGTTTTTGGCGCCGTTGCCGGGGACTATTTCAAATTCAGTTTTTTTTTTAAAAAAAAAATTGTGATTAGATTGCAACCGCATTGTCTCTTTCTCAGAAACTCTAATATTTTTTTTTATTTTGTAGGTTGAGCTTAGTGCTTAAGCAAAAGAGCCTAATTTTTTATTTTTTATTTTTAGTAGATTTAAATTGTTTAAAAAGACCCACAAAATGGACTCACATGTCATTGCACCATTAACTGCACAATTTGCACAATTTGCCAACACGCTAGAAAATCTATATGGGAGAGACAATGCTTCTATTGCTCCTAAATACAAACTTTCTGATACATTTTGTTTTGATTGTTACGAAGATCATTTTGGTGGAAGATGTCCATATTTTTATATGTCTTGTGTTTATTGTAGAGGAAAACATGTGTTTGACTATTGTCCTTATAATCCTGACTCTTGGTGTTATATAGGGCCAGAAGGTTGTCAAAGTTTGCTGAATCCTTTTCCAAATGAGCATAAGCAAGGATGGAGGGAGTACCCTAAGACCTCATGGGTTGTCCAATTAAACGCTGATAGCTTTGAATCAATGCTTAAATTGCATCCTAAACATGTCCAACAAGAGGTACAAGAGTCAACAAGCATTAAAGAGCTTTGTAAGGAATATAGGGCAAACATGGGTGTCAAGATTGAAAGTGAAGCGGCATCTCCACAATTTTTGGAGACCCAGATGAAAGAGTGTGCAAATGAGGTGGAGATTGCCCCACAAGAAACCTTGTTCAACAACATACATACTTTGAATGAAGAAGAAAAAGAACAAGATGAAGCAATGACACTTACAAGTGGATTAGAAAAGGAATATGTGGTGCTCTTAGGTTGCAAGAAGCACTCCAACACTTGAAAGCATTAAGGACCCAGAGGAGAGAGAAGAGTTTACAGAAAAATCACTAGAAAAAACAAATAAAGAGAAGGAACAAGAAAAGGAAGTTGCAGTGAGCCATGTGCCTGCAACTTCACAACAAATAACATTCAATGCGCCCTTGACATTGAAATACCCTGGGGGAAGGAACAAATATTATTATTTAAGATTAATTAATACTTTTACTTGTGGTTTGCAGGAAGCATTGAAAAGACTCAGGGAAGGAGTAGATGAGACAGTCATGGACGATGAACATATGCAATATGCAACTATGATGCCCTCCATGATTAAAGCACCTCAATTAAGACTTAAATCACATCCAACATCAAGACCTAGGTGCAAAATGAAAGAACGAAATCTCTGTCTCGCTACTAGTGTTCTGATAAGTTAACATTCTTAGTTATTATTATTATTATTTAAAAAAAAGCAAAAAAAAAAAAAAAAAAAAGCAAATGAAAAAAAAAACAAGAGAACTCAAGAGTTTTTTATTATCAACTAATGATTTTAATGCGAGGGAACTCTGTCTAGGCTGGTTCTGGCTAAGGAAGAGGTATTTAAGCTGACCATTGGGAACACCTCGACCTGGGGACCTACCTGGAAGTTGAAGCAATTAAATTTCTAAGTTGATATTCAAAACAGAGAAAATCGTTGCTTATGGAATTTCTTGAACTTTTTAACCCTTTACTTTAAGTGTTTCAGGTACAAAAAGAAGTCTAGAAAGAAAACCCACCGAGGTTCCTGTTTCGGTGAGCAAATGTCACTCCTCCACCACCATCTAATGAGTCGTTAGTCCCCCAAGTATCATATTTCCCTTCAACGCAGGAAGATAAGGCCTTCAGCTCCTGAATTACTTCCTCCAGCCTGGCTAGCTAGCAGGAAGTAATGCAACTGTATCACAGTCGCATTAGGCATGTGGAGTTTCATCACCTTCTGTCTATACCATAATTGTGGTTGGATGTATGACTGACCAATTGGAGTTCTTCATGGTGCAATCCAGAGCCTATTATACCTATGCTAAAACATGGGATAAAATGTTCTCAAGATTCATGCGCTTGATGGCTCTAGGACACTATGAATTGTGCCTCCCTACCTTACTGATATCCTCCATGACCCCACCACTAATGAAGATTATGAAGGAGTTTTCAAAGCTCATAGGGGAGTTCTCAGTTCTCTTTTATTGCTTTCATTATTTTTGCATAGTTCTTTTCTTTTGTTTTTTACTTTTAGGTTAGAGTTAAATAAATTTAAAGTGCTTTTACTTGAGAATCTGGAAAAAAAAAAAAAAGATGGATGTTTCTATAAGTATGAGCATGCTAGTCTTTTGTTTTGCAAAGTAGTCCTTAATGATGATAACTAGAGCTTATCTCTTTCTAGCATGCCTTATTGTCGATTCTAAAGAGCACAAAACCAAGAGTATTGTCTAACTTCGAGTGCAAAACCTCCTTAGGCTAGTCTTCCACATGTTCACACAACCTAGCACACTAGGAGAGCCCAACCCTATGTTTTGCAGTCTAGCCAAAGTAACAATCTATTATTTTTTTTGTACCCTTTCTCCTTTTAGCCAATGAGGACATTGTCTCCCTTAAGTTTGGGGGGAGGGGGGAGGGGGGGGAGGAGGGAGAGCATGTACGCTTCAAATTTCATTATCAATTATATGGGAATGTTTGTATTAAAATATTTATGTATGTGTGCTAGGCCTTGAAAAAGAAAAGAAAAAAGAAAAAAAAAAGAAGAAAAAAAAAGAAGCTAGGATGACACTCCTCCTTTCTAAATTAGCTAAAGTAGCTAGAAGTGAAGCATGATACCCGTGTTTTCTTTACGTGAAATGGTTAACAAGGAAAGTGAGTGTTTGCCTTAAGTATGACCTTTGCTCGTAGTCAGATGTCTCGCATGACACCCATGTGGACAAGCTGGAACGAAGGTGAGGGTGACACTAAGGATCTTTCCTAGGAAAAAGCAAGAAAAGAAAAAAAAAGTGAAGACTTGTAAAATGGAAGCCCTAAGGCCTAGCGAAAGCACAAGTTTGGGGAGGGTGTATTTCCACTTAGGTATGGAGCTTTGGTGAAACTTGTAAATCACTAGGGATCTCACTAGGTTCCATGACTAGAAGCTAGGTTAATGTGGCATGTTGGCTAGTTAGTTGAGGGAAGTTGAGCCTAAAGTCAATGAAAACTCTTGTGAGGGCCCTTTTGGAGTTTGATCAAGTAAGACACTAAGGTTTGAGACCTCTTCTGAAAGTCGCATACTTTGCATATACTTTTGACTAAGCATGTTAATTCACTTTCAATATCTATTATATATTTTGTTTTCTTGAGGACAAGAAAAGATTTAAGTTTGGGGGTGTGATTCATGCTATGAAATGCATGAAATTAGGCTTTTATTTTAGCATTTTTAATGTGAAAAAGGAACTCTTGCATGACTTTTATCCCAAAGTTGGTCTTATTATGTTTAAATGAGCTTAACGATGATTAATCATGTATAAAAGATTATTTTTACGGATTTAGTGCAGATCTGGTACGTTTTTGACAGGTTTCTAGCTATTTTTCATGTGATGCGCCCACAGCAGCAAGTGATGTACCAGCGCTGTCGAGCACTAATTTTCCAGATTCGATTCTGCCCAGATCAGTTGCAATTTTCTTGGCTAAAAATTCTCGATTCTGCCTGGTGAATCTTCAGAACGCAAATCTCAGCCCTCCTTAACAGATTTGGGGCCTATAAAAGGCGAGGAAGCCCTACGTCTTAGAAGAATAACTCACCACCGCCGCAATCACCACTTTCTTCTCCATTCTACTGTCAAATTTCCAGCACCTTGGGCATTTTCTCAATTTCTTAAGTCAGTAGTCTTAAGAACGAAAGTTCCTCTAAGGCGTAGCGGCTCTAGGTAATCTCATCTCGTGAAAGCGTGTGGTGAGAAACAATTCTTCCTTGAAAAAGGAGAATCAACCTAGGGAAAGACTAAAGAATTGAGGACTTGTCCCAAGATCTCTTGAGTTGTATTTTTCTAGCATTTATATTTATTTATTTCTTGTAATTTTCTCTTTTCATTTCATCCGTTAAACATCAACTTGTAGCTATGATTTTTGATTTAATAAAGTTTATTATTTTATCATTAGTCATGAGCTAAATTCTCTAAGAGGTTCAGTTATGTGGATACCCTAGGGTTTTATGGCTTGAGCAATGTTTATGCTTCATACCTTTTTGACTTATGCATTTTCTTTGTTGAGTTTATAGAAAATATTGTTAAGTTAAACTGATCACTTAATTTAGCAATCTAGTGGAGTCCTAATGTTGAGAAGGTTATGATATAAACCGATGTCATAAAAGAATACGAGACTAAGAGCCTGGAAATAGGATGGTCATGTCGCCTTAGAAATAAGGGACACTGTAGGATAAAGAATCTAAACTTGAATTAATCTAAGATCCAGCTAACCATGGAAACATTAGGCATTAGCTGCTTAGATCTCCTAAAGGAACTTGACACAAGATCGAATAGGAGTAGTTTTCTGTTCATGCATATTTCATTGTCTTGGTATGATGCAGTCACATCACTTATAACATAGAACCCGAAAGGTTTGAACATAATTGCATCCCTGTTCAACATTTTTATTTACTGCTTTTATCATTATTCAACCTCAAAATCATTTATTTACCTATTACCCCTTGGTTTGCATCGAAAAACTCTTTCTTAGAAAAATTGAATTGGGTAAATAGTCTCGTGGGATTCGACTCTTGGAATACTCCAAGATTTATTACTTCATCGACAGTGTATGCTTGCACTTTAGACCATATTTATTATCATTTTTATCACTCATACACGTTTGGTCGATCAATGGGCATAAGTATTGAACCCAAAGGAACATAAATTATGGCAGTCGTGGTGATCCCAGAGGACACACATATCATGGCAATCGTGGTGATCTTGAAGGAACATATATTATAGTATTCTAGTGATCCTGAAGAAACACATATCATAGCAGTCGTGGTGATCCCGAAGGAACACATATCATAGCAGTCGTAGTGATCCTGAAGGAAAACATATCATGGCAATCGTGGTGATCTCGAAGGAACACATAACATGGTATGAAGTGTACACAGCCCGAGAGGATAACTAACTGTCACTATTTAACATGACATGCATCAATCAACCAACAGGCCTTAAGTCTTAATCATAGACACAATTATCAAGCATGTAAATTATCCTCATAAAGTTTAATGTCGTGGTCATATTATGATAGCATGTAGACTTCCGACATGCCCAAAGCAATCCATTCATGAGCGAAACATAGGCAAGTCATTCCAATACATTCAACTTAACCATAATAACTTGGGTAGAGTGTCGGTTCGAAGGTGAGCTAGTAGTAAACCACTTACCTCGATATCTAACTTAATTAGTTTTATCCAAGTAACTAATCTCCTTCAATCTTTAGAAATCTTGAATAAATCTTACAACATGAATTTAATCAAAATTTACATTTAGTGTCTAAGCACAAACATAAACTTGTTCCAATTGTCTCCAAACAATTTACCCGAAGTGCAACCAAGTTCCAATCCTCTTCCAAACTCTAAACAATGAATCCAACCAAAATTGATCCAAAATCGCCAAACCGAACTCTACTTCGCTAGAAAGCACACTTCTACCTTCGAAACTTCTCCAAAACTCTCTCCTAACGCCAAGAATACAACTACATCAACCAATTTGGGTCACAAATTAATGGGTAATCAAGGAATTGCAAGAAAACTCACCAATACTCGAAAAATATCACCCAGTTTTACAGGTTCTATTTAGCAGTAATTACGGACAAGCCAAAGCTCAAAACACGATCCGACAGTTGAAACTGTAGAAAACAATTTTTCAAGAGCTGTCCCTGAAAAACCAAACTACACTGCTCTCTTTCTCCTTCTCCATTTTTTCGGTGTATTTTTCTCTCTCTCCCCCCTATTAGGTCACTTGGTATTATATATATATATATACAATCCTAAATCCTAATTCCTTAATAAATTAGGTATACATATATATATATTTTAAATTTCTTTTTCCTCCACCAATTCAACTAAACAAATTAAATCTCCCAAATTAAAATTCAATTTTCACCAATTGAATTTAAACCAAAATATTTTATCCTGTTTAATTTAAATTAAATTATCTTCTCAAAATAATCCAATTAAGCTTTCAAAATCTAATATAACACCCAAATAATTTAAGATAATTAAATTAAAATTACCTAAAATTTTAGGTTGTCAAAGTAATTTAACATTGGAATCTTATTCAAATATCAATACTCTTATATTATATAGTCTAATTTTGAATTCAACTCAAAATTAACTTTATAATATAATTTACATCATATACAATTGTCATTGTATTATATACAAATAATTCCCTTAAAATGATATGAACCCTTCAAATTGTTTCCACTTTCAAAACCTTGTTTGATCCGTTTGTGAGCTAGCAGAGAAACCAATGAACCTACATTTATAAGCTCAAACGATACAAGATTAATTAATTAAACTCTTTAATTAAATTAATCAACATTCATTAACTATGGGGCATACCACTAAAGACCCATAGCTGTGCTCTTATGAACTGCAGTATATTTATGTGTCCATTGAATTTAACCATATTTTGTAAGTCAATCCTTCACAGGTTGTTCGTAATTACAGTTGGGTCAAATTACCGTTTTACCCCTATAATTACCTCTTTGCACCTTAAGTATCATTGATTCTCTAATGAACAACTTGTTTACAGTCCCATTATAAACAAAACCCCTCTCGGGCTAATGAGAGGGTGAGGCCTCTTTGTTCAAGTCCCGGAGTCAGCACTTAAGGGAATAATCTATCTACTTTCCCTAAAGTCGGGGAAGGGGTGAATTCTATCTTGCGACAATATTTTCCTAGCTCCTTACTCATTATCGTCCCCAAATGGTAGGCATATTGAGTCGGCAGCTAAGGTCACTCTCACCCATACAAATCAAAGAACAACCTTCATGAGCAGGAGTTTATAACTCACTCAGGATTGAGATAGAGTTACATGGTTATTGTTTGAAATATAAATCTCTTCAATTAACAGTGTTACAAAGAGAGATTATATTTCATGGTCTGGTCTCATACAGACTCACTGCATGGGATACCCTCCCACTTGCATGTCATTATATGAATGATTTGGATTAAATCATTTGTAATACTTACAACATTTGTTGCTTACAAAGTGGACCGTATCCATAGTTTTACCAAGTAAGACACCCAACTTTATCCGTATACTATAGACCTTTTTAGGTTATTACTTGAACACAACCCCCTTGTATGTCAATTACATACTATTCAAGTTATATTAAATAACTTAGGATCTTAGTTTATTAGATTTGAGTTATGCAAATAAATAACACTTATTATGAAAAAGAATAATACTTTATTTATTCAATAACTAATAACTTGTTTACAAATTTACAGGCTACGAGATTTATGACATAAATCCCAATAGAATGGGTATAAATCAAACACAGTTCGTGTTGTGGGACCCATTTGATTACTTTAACCTATGTTTACACGTCCATCCGTAATCATAATTAAAAGTGGGGTCCACCATACCATCTGTAATGAAATCTTGTAATCTGATTGAGATTGGGAAGGTTCTTAATCCAATTACGTTTGACTATGTAGTGGGACCTTTTAGTAAGAATATTTGTGTCTCAATTTCCGTCATATTTCCTTTGAAATCAAGTGATACCGCTTTACAGATGGAAGTATCGGTAGTGCTTTCGACCGGTTTAGCAATTTTATAACCTCATTTCTTACCGATCTACTAGTTGTTTGGGGTAGCGGTAGCGATTTTAGCCACTTTAACAATTTTATAATCTCGTTTCTTTGTCTTACCAATCAACCGGTTATTATGGAGAAGTTTATAATGGTAAGATCCCGATGCCTTTATCGATTTATTATGTTTAATCGGTTCGAATGTTGAATTTTTAAATTTTTGTTATAACCACATTCATGCTACGTTTATTGATCTACCGCTGTCGATAGGAAAACTTTTACGTGGTTGTTCGAGAGCCTCATGCACATGGATTTACCAGTACCTTCATACTCATGCAATCCCACAAAGCAGATGTTGATGAACAAAAAAAATAGCGGTCGATCGATTGTTTCAAATCGGGGTGAATGGTGGTGTTCGATGTTGTCAATCAGAAATGGTGTGATAAAGGTAGTTTTGTCATTTTTATTCCACCTTTGAATTAATGATTAGAAATAAACAACCTCAATCACAATCATATTGCTTTTGAAAAATTAGGTCAGTAAACACCAACAATCACAATCAAACTGGTTTATAATTGAGGCCCATTTCGATTGATGGTCCAATTGGAATCAACCTAAATTATATTATTTTTCATTACCCCCATGTAAACGTGGCCTAAGTAGCAAAAGTTAAATTAACTTTTAGACTATGAGTTAACCATCAATTAGTATTGTTTAATTAACCTAGGGAAAACACATTGAATGGGTAATTAGGCATTTCTTGTTAATCGTTCATCTTAGCGCAATCCCCTAATCTTAATGTGGTTAGCTCACATGTTTAGCATGTGTTTAATCATGGTGGCTAATTAAATAATTAGGACATCCATTTAGCATTACTAAATGAAGTGGCTAAGCTTAAGCAAGAATTAGGAATTAATCTATATATAATCGATGATTGAGTGAGCAATTTGGGGAATACCTTGAAAAAGCGAGCTAGATGTTTTAATTGATAGTAATATCTCATTATTTGATTATTCTCTCTATTGCCTACATTTTATTTTCAAGCACTCTTTACATTCCTAGCACTTTAAATTTTGTGAGCGTATCACCAAACAACCCCCTCCATTTACTTCGAAATTGTAAGTGTTTTTATTGAGAAACTCATTGGTTCCCTAAGAATTGACCCATACTACCACTATCACAAGCTTAAGTAGGCACGAAAATTTATTTGACGGTTAGGACCTTCGATAAGTCTTAGCTATCAAAAAGGCTTATGGTTTCTTGTTTGTTCTTTGACTTTCTTCTTTGATGCACGACCCGATCCTCTAGAGATTATTACATTTTGTAGAGATTTATAGGGAGGAGAAGAGACTTAGAAGAGAAGTAGAAGTGCAGGCAGAGCAAAGCGAACAAATTTATGTTGAAGATGCACCACAAGAAGAGGACTTAGAGAAAGAAGAGAGACAAGAATGACAGTACAAGAACATATTCTAAAAGATTTAGCAGTGGCGTAGCTCAACAACTGCTATATGCATTACCTATCCTGAAATGACAGGTAATTTTGAGCTTAAACTTAGTTTAATTCACTTTTGCCTACTTTCCATGGTCGTGTAGGAGAGGACCCGCACAAGCACCTAAAGGAATTTCACATCGTGTGCAATCGTATGAGGCCAAATGGCATCACTGAGGAGCAATTAAACATGAGGGCATTTCCCTTTCTCACTAAAGGACAATGCCAAAGACTGGCTCTACTACTTGCTCGTTGGATCAGTAACCACTTGGAATAATATGAAGAAATAATTTTGGAGAAATTTTTCACTGCCCTGAGAGCCACAAGCATCGGGAAGGAGATTTATGGGATCATTCAGGCAACTGGAGAGACCCTGTACGAGTATTGGGAGTGTTTCAAACGCCTCTACGCCATATTCCCACATCATCAAATCTCTTACCAGCTTCTGATCCAACATTTTTATGAAGGACTTGTCCCTAGCAATTGGAGTACCATAGATGCTGTAACGATGGAACTCTAGTGAACAAAAAACTCCTACTGGGGGCAGAAAGTTGATATCCACCATGGTGGAGTGCTCATAGCAGTTCAAGACACTAGTGCTCGACATGCTAACTTCTTCACAAGAGATAAGTGTACTTAAATCTGAAGTTGCTAAATTAACTTCTCTTGTGATGCAGGTTGTTCTTGCAAAGGCATAACCCCAAGAACCTGTTGTTGAGGTGAGCTATGCTGGAGACCAACAATAGATGCGGTAAATGGAAACAACTTTATGTTGGGATTTATGTCATAAATCTCGTAGTCTAATGTTGGTTAAAAATATATCTATTGTTATTATCCATGGTTATGCTCTAAGATGAAGTTAATGAATACAGATATGCTCAAGTTTTTCCCAATACTAGACCAAGTATAAACTAATACGGAGATTTCTTAGTGGGGACCAAGGTCGAACACGGGAATTTTGAAACTAACGACTTAAATAAATTGTAAATCTTGCGGAAGTTAGCAAATAATATGAAGATTTGTGATAAACATAAAACAGAATAAAATAACTAATGGTATGCAACAATAGTCAAGGGAATCATTGATGATGATTATGCAACTTCAGAAATGTTCTACTAAATGAAGAAAAGAGTGTTGGAGAAAACCCTTCATCAACCTATCAAATTCTGGTTTAGCTTCACAGATCATGCTCTTAAACCTAAATGGATCATACCTTTCGGCAGAAGAGTCACACAAGTCATATGTCTATGATGCATGCTTGTTTAAATGAGCCTAAGATGAGTCCTATTTCTAGGATTGATTCTTAGTTACAAAGATGAGACCTCTAGTTGCTTGCTCTCTCGAGTAGCCAACTGTTTGTACTTAATTCAAGTTATCACGTTGATTTAAGCAATGATGAGTAAAATGCATCGATGTAAATGATCTAGACATTAAACTAGAATTCTCAAGATTGATGAATGTTACTCTCCAACCCTCAAGGAGGTTTAGCTACTCATAACTATTTGTGAAATAATCTCAAAGATGAAGGGTAAGGGATGATTAACAATGAAGGAAATGAACATATATTAAACTGATAAAACTTGGTGTTCTTGTTCTGATTGTAGTACAAGCAACTAAAAAAACTAAAAGATACAAAAAGGCGATGAAAATGTAAAGAGATAAAGCTGTCGGCGGTAGTGTCCTGCTCACTGACGGTGATGATGTTTTGCTGAAGTTGCTCGCGAAGGGGAGAGGAGTTGATGAGGTCCTGTTCTCTGTCGAGGCTCAGGTTCAGCAGATCTCCAATGGAAAAATGAAGGTGAAGCTCTCGACTATTGCCGAGAGGAGGAAGAGAAAGAGTGGCGGTGCGATTCCCAGACGTATTCTTGCTACTAACCCTAATACGTATTTTTTCTCTGCTTCTCTGTCTGTGTATATATTCTCCTTTTAGGGTGACTTTTATAGCCCATCATAATACTTTCCATTCTGACACAGGGGGTCCACGACGCGTTCGACGTCATCCTTTATGACCATGTAGTCCGTCTCTGTCTAACGACTCAAGGTACTGAAAATTCTCTGTCACCAGCGTCAAGGTCAGGTTCCTCGAATCAATAGATTTTGTCTTTATTGGGTCGTTCTTTGATTTGTATAGGTGAGAGTGGCTAATATGAACCAGGACGCCCTTGTGTTACATTCGGGGCCAATCACACGCTCAAGAGCCAAGAAGCTACAGTTAGCATTGAATTCTCACATTCAAGCAGAGGTGAACTCAATGGAGGGGATTCAAGTAGCAACATTTGATCAAAAGCTTTATAATTGGTTTCAATTGATGCTACATGATGAAACCGATTGACATCATTTTCTTCCCATGACTTCAAAACTGCTTTACAAGGCTTTGATTTGGATTTGAGGACAAATCCTTCAAAAGGAGGAGAGGATGATATGAACCGCCCAAGGCATCAAATTATTATTTAATAATTTTGATGTAATTTAATAATTTCCAATTTTATCCTTTTTTTATGACATTTAAGTAGGGGTAATTTTGTCATTTTACTAAGTTGCATTAGGGTTTCTTTTATTGGGAGACTATTTAAAGTCTAGCCATTAAGTTGTTAAACACAGTTTTGATGTTTTTAGAACTTTAAGGTTTTCTTGAATGAGAATTTTCTGGTAGATGACAGAGTTTGATCACCCGCCACTTTTGCAATTCTTGAATCAAGGTTGCATGCCAAGAACATTCAGGTAAGTCTGATAATCTTGCTTGTGGAGTGTTCGAACTTGGACTAAGGAACTAGTTCTCCTTATCTCTTGGTTTTCGATCAAAAGGTAATCAAATTCTAGTCTTTCCTTTGGATTGATGTCATCTGATTTGGGGGGGTTTTTGGGATTTATTGTTAAGGGTTCAACAATTGGGTTCCTAATTTTCAAATTGCTAGAGTTTTCATATCATTTGGTATCAAAGCCTAGGCTCTAGATTGGGTATATGCTTTATTCAATTGCCTTTTTTGTTGAGTCTATTTTTTTTATTAGGGTTCTTATTGTATTGTTGTTTAAAAAAAAAAGAAAAAAAATGAAGTAGGCACGTCAAGCATGCACATCAAGCAAGCACGTCAATTAAAAAAAAAGAAATTGGCCACGGGTTCTGTGATTTGGATTCGGAAAGAAAAAAAGAGCAGGCACGTTAAGCAAGTACGCCAATTTAAAAAAAAACAAATTGGGCGACGGGTTATGTGATTCAAAATTGAGGGGGAAAAAAAAAAGACAGGTCAAGCAGGTAGCTCAAATTTCATGAGTTTTAAGCTGCTGAAATTTATAAGAAAAGCTAGTTGTTTCAAATCAAACTTTGAAATTTCTTATAATTTAAATTAGGGTTTTGGGTAAAAATAGTGTTTCTAATTCCTAATTCTGGTTTCTTTTTTATCATTGATTTGTTTAGTTGTTTGCCATTCTCTTGTTCATCTTGCATAACTCTTTGAATCTTGAATCTTAAATTCTTGATTCTAAATATCTTGTTTTTCTTGATTTCTTGTCTAGTTTGTCGAATCTTGAATATTAGATTCTTGATTTTTAGTTTTCATTTTTTTTGTGAAATTCTACTGGTTCTTTTCTTGAGTTGACACTTTATAGTCATTCTTGCTTGGTTTGTTTTTGGCTTGCTCTTTTGATCTTAATTGCAATTTTGGCTCATTGCCCTTTTTAGAGTCTTCCTTTTTATGAGAGAGTGCCTACATTAAAGAGTGTAAACACGAGTGAACATCACCTATCGAGTGAAACACGGAAGGGAGTGACTTGTGAGGTCCACTTTACTTTCACTTGTTTTTTTTTGTTTTGCAGCAATGTCAGGCAATGGAGGTACTCCACAGGGGCAGTTAGAAGAAGGATTCAATGAGGGAGACATGAGAAACTTGGAAACCTTAATCAATGCGAGATTGGATATAATAGAATAAAGGCTTCAAGCTAGGGAAAGACCTCAAGTAAGGAGGCGGGTTGTAGAGGTTCCTAAGGAGGAAGAAGACTCAGAGCAAGATGAATCTGATTCTAACCCTACTATAGATGGGCCTAGAAGAGGGGAGCGACAAGGCCAAAGGGGAAGAGGAGGTTTTCACAATAGAACGCCGCAAAGTAGAAGAGAGAGCCATTATAGCGATCGAGGTTTTGGAAACATTAAAGTTAAATTTCTAAAATTTTATGATATGTCCGACCCTGAGGACTACTTCCAATGGGAACATGAGGCGGAACATATTTTTCGTGGTAACGATCTCTCTGAAGAGAACAAGGTAACTATCTCTATAACACATTTTAAGGGATATGCACAGATATGGTGGGATAAGGTGTGTTCTAAAAGGAGGCGGCGACAAGAGGGTCCCGTGGAAACATGGATAGAATTGAGAGAGCTCAGGAGGAGGAGATTTGTACCGAAGCATTATGATAACTTGTAGAAATACAAGTTATTTTCCTTCTTTTCTTAGAATAATGATGAAAGAATAGTGAAAAGAACATCATCTAACGCATGAATCCTTGATATATTCTTAATATGCGTGCAAGTGTGTGAAGAGGATAAAGAAAGATTATTTTGAAGTTTGATGCCCTTGAATGCTTTATTTTGTAGGAAAACATCGTCGCAACCATGCGTTGAATCAAGCGGAGAAGCATACATTAAACGCATGGCCAATAAAGACAAAATCCATCAACTCGGGGAGCCTGGCCTTGACAGCTGGTGACAGAGAATTTTTAGTACCTTGAGCCGTTAGATAGAGACGGACTACACGGTCAGAAAAGATGACGCCGAACGCGTTGTTGGCCCCCCCGCGTCAGAATGGAAAGTATCATGATGGGCTATAAAAGACACCCTAAAAGGAGAATATACACACAGACGGAGAGGCAGAGAGAAAAATACGGATTAGGGTTAGTAGCAAGAGTACGTCTGGGAATCGCGCCGGCACTCCTTCCCTTTCTCCTCTCGGCGACAGTCGAGAGCTTCACTTCCATTTTTCCATTGGAGATCTGCTGAACCTGAACCTCGACAGAGAATAGGACCTCATCAACTCCTCTCCCCTTCGCGAGCAACTTCAGCAAAACATCATCACTGTCGGCGAGTAAGACACTACCGCCGACAGCTCCATCTCTTTACACTTTCATCGCCTTTATGTATCTTTGAGTTTGTTTAGCTGCTTGTATTTCAATTAGAACAAGAACACCAATTCTTTTTATCAGTTTAATATATGTTTATTTCCTTCATTGTCAATCATTCCTTACTCTTCATCATTGAGATTATTTCACAAATAGTTATGAGTAGCTAAACCCCCTTTAAGGTTGGAGAGTAACATTAATCAATCTTGAGAATTCCAGTTTAGTGCCTAGATCATTTACATCGATGCATTTTACTCATCATTGCTTAAATCAACGTGATAACTTGGATTAAGTACAAACAGTTGGCTACTCGAGAGAGCAAGCAACTAGAGGTCTCATCTTTGTAACTAAGAATCAACCCTAGAAATAGAACTCATCTTAGGCTCATTTAAACAAGCACGCATCATAGACATATGACTTGTGTGACTCTTCTGCCGAAAGGTATGATCCATTTAGGTTTAAGAGCATGATCTGCGAAGCTAAACCAGAATTTAATAGGTTGATGAAGAGTTCTCTCCAACACTCATTTCTCCATCTAGTTGAACATTTATGAAGTTGCATAATCATCATAAGTGATTCCCTTGACTATTGTTGCATGCCATTAGTTATTTTATTATGTTTTACGTTTATCACAAAACTTCACATTATTTGCTAACTTCCGCAAGATTTACAATTTATTCAATTCTTTAGTTTCAAAATCCCCGTGTTCGACCTTGGTCCTCACTAAGAAATCCCCGTATTAGTTTATACTTGGACTAGTATTGGGAAAAACTTGAGCATATCCGTATTCATTAACTTCATCTTAGAGCATACCCACGGATAATAACAATAGATATATTTTCGAGTAACACATTACTTGAGAGATTGCGCACAAAGACTTCAAGCTCTACGCCAAGGAAGTAAAAGTGTTGATTATTTCAAGGAGATGGAGATGTTGATGGAAAGATTGGAGATAGATGAGGATGAAGAGAAGACTATGGCTAGATTTCTTCATGGTTTAAATATTGATGTGACCGAACGTGTCGAATTGCAAGTATACGATGATATGGAGGAATTAGTGCACCTTGCAGTGAAAGTTGAAAAGCAACTTCAAAAGTGAAAATCAAGGTACACTTCTAAAAACTTTTCCAATTCAACTTCTGGGAAACATAGTGACAAACCTGCAGAATCTAAATTTAAAGCCAAGTTAGAAGGTGATAAACCTAAAGATAAAGGAGAGTCCTCGTCGAAAGTAAAACCAAATATGGAGGCAACCACTGGTAGAAATAGAGATCTTAAGTGTTGGAAATGTCAAGGAGTGGGACACATAAGTCGAGAATGTCCTAATAGGAGGACAATGATCATTAGAGAGGGAGAAATAGTCACTAATGTGAGTGAAGATGATGATGAGACATGAGGGTTAATGAGTAACCAAGAGGGAGGGGAAGAAGTGGAAGATACGTCCCAATTATCCTTAGTCACTAGAAGGGCCTTAAGTACACACATAAAGGAGGATGATTTGGAGAATCAGAGAGAGAATCTTTTTCATACACGTTGCCTTGTACAAGCTAAGTGATTGATAGTGGGAGCTGTACGAATGTCGTGAGCTTTAGTTTGGTCTCGCGATTAGGCTTGGATACTACACCTCATCCACGACCTTACAAACTACATTGGCTTAATGATTGTGGGGAACTCAGGGTGACTAAGCAGGTGGAGGTTCTTTTTGCTATAGGGAGATACAAGGATGAAGTATTGTGTGACGTGGTACCCATGCATGCAGGTGACATACTCCTTGGTAGGCCTTGGCAATTTGATAGGAAAGTTATCTATGATGGTTTTCTTAACCGTTACACTTTCACCCACAATGATAGGAAAACTGTACTTGTACCCCTATCCCCCAAAGAAGTACTTATTGATTAAGAGAAGTTAGAAAAAAGAAAATAAGAGGTCGTAGCAAAAGTAAAAGAAAAAGGAAAAGAAAAAGAGAATTTGAGAGAAAATGAGGGATTGAGGAAATAAAAAGAGAGCTTAAGAGACAATGAGGGATTGAGAGAGACAAGCAAGATCATAGCGCACAACCTAAAGAGAAGAAAGAGAGAAAACTAGCCAGTTGGAGTGCTAAATCTTGTGAGGTTAGAAAAGCTATGTTTTCAAAAAGAACCATAATCATGGTTACATTTAAAGAAGATTACTTGCTAACCAGGATCTAGAGTCCTCTTTGCCTAGTGTTTTTGTGTCTCTTTTGCAGGAATTTGAGGACGTCTTCCTTGAAGAGTTACCTAAGGAATTACCACCTTTGAGGGACATCGAGCATAAGATTGACTTTATTCCAGGTGCTCAGATTCCAAATCGACGAGCCTACCAGACCAATCCACAGGAGGCCAAGGAGATTCAAAAGCAAGTTGATGTCTTTCTTGCTCACGGGTATGTACGTGAAAGCTTAAGTCCTTGTAGTGTTCCTGTCTTACTTGTACTTAAGAAAGATGGATCTTGACGAATGTTGTGTAGATTGCAGGGCTATTAATAAAATTATAATTAAGTATAGACATCTTATCCCTAGGTTGGATGACATGTTAGATGAATTGTATGGTTGCAACTTGTTTACAAAAATAGATTTAAAATCTGGATACCATCAAATTAGGATGAATGTTGGAGACGAATGGAAAACTGCTTTTAAAACTAAGCATGGTTTATATGAACGGCTAGTTATGCCTTTTGGCTTAACTAATGCACCTAGTACTTTTATGAGACTTATGAACCATGTATTGTGTGACTTCTTAGGAGAGTTTGTAATGGTTTATTTTGATGACATCCTAATATATTCTAAGACACTAGAGGATCATGTTATGCATGTTAGGTGTGTTCTAGTTGCACTTAAAAAGGAACAACTTTACGCTAATCTCCAAAAGTGTTGTTTTTGCATGGAAAAGGTAAACTTCCTAGGTTTTGTAGTTTCTAAACATGGGGTGGAAGTTGATTCTGAAAAGGTTAAAGCAATTAGGGAGTGACCTACACCAAAGAATGCTAGTGAGATTAGGAGTTTTCATGGGTTAGCCGGTTGCTATAGGAGGTTCATTAGAGATTTCAGTTCCATAGCTGCACCACTTAATGAACTTATAAAGAAAAATGTAAAATTTGAGTGGGGACAAGCACAAGAATGCGCTTTCAATGATTTAAAAGATAAGCTATGTTATGCGCCTTTACTTGGCTTACCTAATTTTGAACTAACATTTGAAATTGAGTGTGATGCAAGTGGAATAGAGATTGGAGTTGTGTTAATGCAGGATCAAAGACCACTGATGTACTTTAGTGAGAAGCTAAATGGAGTTGCCTTGAAATATCCTATATATGACAAGGAGCTTTATGCCTTGGTGAGAGCATTACAAACATGGCAACATTATTTATGGCCAAAGGAGTTTGTTATTTACACTGACCACCAAAACTTACAACACTTGAAAGGCCAATATAAGCTGAATCGAACACATGCGAAATGGTTAGAGCTCATTGAGACCTTCCCTTATGTGATAAGGTATAAAAAAGGTAAGGAAAATGTAGTAGCAGATGCACTATCTCGGAGGTATGTTTTGCTAAACGCCCTTCACACTAGGTTGCTTGGGTTTAAACATATTAAGACATTGTATTCACAAGACACTTATTTTGCACCTATTATTGAACATCTCAAGCAAAAACGTGTTGTGCCTGATTATATGTTGTTTGAAGAGTTTCTGTTTAGGAAAAATAAACTTTTCATTATCACATGTTCTATTCGTGAGTTACTAGTTAAGGAAGCACATGAGGGAGGTTTAATGGGACATTTTGGGGTCACTAAGACATATGACATGTTAAGTGAACATTTTTATTGGCCTAGAATGAGAGATGTATTGCATGTAGGGAAGCTAAGTCTAAGTCGAAACCACATGGACTATATTTGCCTTTGCCAACCCCTAACGGACCATGGTTAGATATTTCAATGGATTTTGTGTTGGGTCTACCTCCATCTAAGAGAGGAAATGATAGCATTTTTGTAGTAGTTGATAGGTTTAGCAAAATGACTCATTTCATTGCATGTAATAAAACTAATGATGCTAAACATGTGGCTGACTTGTTCTTTAAGGATGTGGTTAAATTACATGACATTCCTAGAAGCATTGTTAGTGATAGAGATGTGAAATTTTCAAGTCATTTTTGGAAGGTACTTTGGGGAAAGCTTGGTACTAAGTTAGTTTACTCCACTACATGTAATCCTGAGACTGATGGACAAACTGAGGTAGTCAATAGGACAATGGTGACTATGCTTAGGGCTATAATAGATAGAAACATCAAAACTTGGGAGGATTTTCTACCCTTTATTGAATTTGCATATAACAGGGCTGTTCATAGTGTCACTAAATGTACACCATTTGAGATTGTGTACGGATTTAACCCTTTACCACCTATTGATTTGTTGCCTTTGCCTTCTAACGAGGTTGTGAATTTTCAAGTTGATGAGAAGGCCACCGCTATTCGGGAGCTACATAAAGAGGTTAAAGAAAGGATTGAAAAGAAAAACGCCAAGGTAGCAGAAAGGGTTAACCAACATCGAAAGCCTACGATATTTAAGGAGGGAGATTAGGTTTGGGTCCACCTTCAGAAGGAAAGATTTTCACATCAACGAGATTCTAAGTTAAACCCAAAGGGAGATGGACCTTTTCAAGTGATGAAGAAAATCAATGACAATGCCTATCACATTGATCTTGAAGGTAAATATGGGGTGAGTGCTACTTTTAATGTTTCTGACTTAACTCCTTTTGATGCAGATAATGAACTTGATTCAAGGACGAATCCTTCAAAAGGGGGAGAAGATGATATGAACCAGGACGTCCTTGTGTTACTTCGGGGCCAATCACACGCTCAAGAGCCAAGAAGCTACAGTTAGCGTTGAATTCTCACATTCAAGTAGAGATGAACTCAATGGAGGAGATTCAAGCAGCAACATTTGATCAAAAGCTTTATAATTAGTTTCAATTGATGCTACAAGATAAAACCGATTGACATCATTTTCTTCCCATGACTTCAAAACTGCTTTACAAGGCTTTGATTTGGATTCGAGGACGAATCCTTCAAAAGGAGGAGAGGATGATATGAACCACCCAAGGCATCAAATTATTATTTAATAATTTTGATGTAATTTAATAATTTCTAATTTTATCTTTTTTATGACATTTAAATAGGGGTAATTTGTCATTTTACTAAGTTGCATTAGGGTTTCTTTTATTGGGAGACTATTTAAAGTTTAGCCACTAAGTTGATAAACACAATTTTGATGTTTTTAGAACTTTAGGGTTTTCTTGAATGAGAATTCTCTGGTAGATGACAGAGTTTCATCACCCGCCACTTTTGCAATTCTTGAATCAAGGTTGTATCCAAGAATATTCAGGTAAGTCTGATCATCTTGCTTGTGGAGTGTTCGAACATGGAGTAAGGAACTAGTTCTTCTTATCTTGGTCTTCGATCAAAAGGTAATCCAATTCTAGTCTTTCCTTTGGATTAACGTCATTTGATTTGGAGGGTTTTTGGGATTTGTTGTTAGGGGTTCAACAACTGGGTTCCTAATTTTTAAATTACTAGGATTTTCATATCAGTAGCCCTAGCTGCCGACTCAATATGTCTACCATTTTAGGGACGATACCAAGTAAGGATCTAGAAATAACTTCATAAGATGGAATTCACTCCTTCCCGCCTTTAGGATAAGTAGAAAGGTTGTTCCTTTAAGTGCTGACCCCGAGACTTGAACAATGAGGACTCACCCTCTCACTAGCCCAAGAGGGACTTTGTTTATGGTTGGACCATAAAAAATTGTTCATTAGAGGATAAGTAGTACTTAAAGAGCAAGAGGTAATTACAGAGGTGATAGCACCCTAAAAGTGCTATAATTCCTAACATAACCCTACATTTATTAGTGACTTTTACTCATTAGTTCTCCATTTTTATAGGAAGTATTCATTTCAAGCCTAGAAAAGTCATTTGGAGCAAAAATGGTCCAAAAACGGGCTTTAGAGCACCAAAATTGAAGAATTAAAGAAAATTACCAATTTGTCCCTGAAGACAGTGTAGCACTATGCTAGCTTTACGCTGCAAGGCCGAGAGCTACAAACAGGGCAGCGTCGCGACGTCCACAGCCAACGTAGCTACACTACGTAAATTTGCGCTAATTATCAGCGCGCGCGTGCCTGCACCAATCCCTTCACCGTCATTACACCTGCCTTACACTCAGACTACGTTGGTCTCACTGTAGCTACGCTACTCATACTGTCGCGATGCTCTCGCAATTTTTATAAATACCTGTTTTTAGTTCCAACATTAATCAGAGAGCAATTTCACCAAAATTCTTAGAGCAAACTTCCATTTTTCTTCACTTCTCTCTCAATTTTCTTGTAATCTTTTATCAATTTCTTGGTGATCTCTTGAAGATGCAAGGCTAAGGTACTTTCTTTTGGGAATAAGATAGTTATTTTTCATTTTCTTGAGAATTTCTCTATATAATTACTTGATTAATTTCATGAATCTTGGTAGGGGAAGGAAAAATTGAGAGATACAGGTGTGGGCTCTTTAATTTGGTAGGGGAAGGAAAAATTGAGAGACATTTGTTTTAGAGTTTTTTTTTTTGCAGAGAGTTCTTCTCAAGATAAAAGCTCTGTGTTCACTTCCACTGCCATAAACTCTCTTAATCGTGTTAAATGAGAGAGAGTTCAATAGCTCTCCACTAACACAAAGAATAACTCCTTTCTTTTAATTTAATTAAATATTAAATCCAATTTAATATATAATTAAATTAATAATATTAATTAATTAACATTTAATTAATTAATAATTAAATATCACATATTTAATTTCATTCTCTCACATAACTTATAGTTTTAATATGAATCTTAGTCATATTAATTTTAACCTATAGTTTATATAAATCTCATTCATATAATTCATATATGAATCTCATTCAAATATTCATCTCTCTCATATAATAAAGTATAATTTCGAATTTTTTTCAAAATTAACTTTATATTAAGGGCTCTTTTCAAATATAGAAAAATGAGTCAAACTATTTACAAATATAGAAAATTTTTACAGTCTATCACTGATAGATCGCGATAGAATTCTATCGCTTTCTATCGCTCATGCGATAGAATTTATTTTCTTGAGCGATAGAAAGCGATAGAATTCTATTGCGGTCTATCACTGATAGACAATAAAATTTTTGTATAACTGTAAATAGTTTGATATTTTTTCTGTTTATAGTAATTTTCCTTATATTAATGTATTTGAATACATTATATTAATTGTATCTTATACAATTAATTTCCTTATTTAATTTGAACAAGTCAAATTAATCCCAAAGTGGTTGATTCTTATTTAACCCATTAGTCGGTCAACTTTCCTGAGGGATTAAGCGAGAAGTTAAGTGAGCTAGCAAGGCGACCTTATGGACCTACTGATTAGAAGCTCTAATTATACGAGATTAATTAATTAAACTCTTTAATTAAATTAAACGACATTCATTAATTGCAGATCAATCCATTAAAGAACTACAACTGCACTCTTTGCACGGTAGATATATTGGATATAACAAATCACAATAAGTCGACCCTTCACAAATTGTCTGTAACTACAGCTGGGCCAAACTGATGAAGAAAAGGAACAAATGGAAGCTGTACCTTATGTAAGTGGAGTTGGAAGTCTGATGTATCTTATGGTTTGTACAAGACTAGATCTTGCTCACAGTCTAAGTGTTGTTAGTAGATATATGGCTAATTTAGGGAAATATCACTGGCAAGCTGTCAAATGGCTGTTGAGATATGTAAAAGGAACTATGTCATATGGACTGCTTTGTTCTAAACACTTAAACAATCAAGAAGTTCTCATTGGTTTTGTAGATGCAGATTATGCAACTGATAAGGATAGAAGAAGATCTTTATCTGGACTAGTTTTCATGTTTTTGGGAAACACAGTAAGCTGGAAATCATCCTTACAATCAGTGGTTGCTCTGTCAACCACAGAGGCAAAATATATGGACATGACAGATGCATTCAAAGAAGCTATTTGGTTGAATAAATTAGCAGAAGAATTTGAAGTCTGTTTGAAGGATGAGCTGGTCATCCATTATGACAGTTAAAGTGCAGTTTTTTTGTCAAAAAATCAAACATATCATGAGAGGACCAAATACATTGATGTTAGGTTCCACTTTATTAGAGATATTATAGCTGAAGAAAAGATCAGAGTTGAGAAGATATCTTCATCTGACAATCTTGCTAATGCTTTGACAAAAACACTGCCTGCACACAAACTTGAGAGTTGTTTGAAAGCTCTCAAAGTTGGTTCTCTGTGAACAAATAGTTTTGGAGAAGGTCTCATGTACTGATATCTTTTTACTGATGTATTATGTAGCAAGGTGGAGATTTGTTGCATTATTGCTAGCCTAATACACTAAGGGTCCAAGTGTGCCTTTGGACCAGTAAATATTCTTTAGGGTTGACTATTTTGGGCTTTGTCTCATGGGTGTTTTAAGAGAGAAATTGGACGGAATGACAAATTTTAGAGGGTCATCTTGATTTTTGGCAAACTTTGAAATTAATAAGATTTTTGGCAAAAGCATGCCGTGCACATGCTAGATATTTTTGAAATCTCCTAATTGCCCTTTATGTGGTTAGATTACAAGTTTCAAATTACTTTGTAAGTGCAAAACCGTATATCAATTGGAAATAGAAATACAGTGTAACTGGCATCGTCGACTATGAGACCGTGCATCAATTCTTATAAGACATACAATGTATTTGGAATCATCACTTACACCATTTCAACCTAACCGATCTAGGACATAAATGTGCTATATTTTTCTCCATGATGAATTTGAATTGTTAGTTGCATATTAGATTTGTTATTATTTAACCATTTTGAATTTGAATTGTTAGTTGCAAATTAGATTTGTTTTTATTTAACCATTTTGAATTTGAATTGTTAGTTGCATATTAGATTTGTTTTTATTTAACCATTTTGAATTTGAATTATTAGTTGCATATTAGATTTGTTTTTATTTAACAAAATTTTCACATATATATATATATTTAAAAAATTATATTTAATTAAGTTTTTGTAAGTTAAAATAAAAAGAAAAATAAAAAAACCTAAGTTTCTACAGTGTCGCACAAAGCCGCCACCCTTCCCTTCCTTTGCGAGCTTCCTCCTTTGCGTGAAGAGCAACGTCATCATCTGTGTCATTCTCACTTGATTACAGTTTACCACAAGCCATTATGCCACATCCATCGACTACCTCACACTGTTGTTTGTGCTGAGACTGCCCCATTACAGAGGGTAGCATCGATAAGTGTCATGGATCTTCCTCTCTCATTCACTCTCTCCTCATTTTTTCTCAATATCTTTTTTGCCTTCGTTTATCAAATATCATCGCTATTGTCATCATGTGGCCATAATAAGAATTGACAACAGTATCTAGGTGAATATCAAGGTTGTTTTGTGGGTTTTTGTTAAAGTTTTGTTTTCTGTGATATGGTTGGCATCAATTAAATTAAGGATTATTTTGGAGTTTGGTGGGAATTTTAGCTGCTATCGAGCAAGGGGTGTTTGACGATGTTCAATTTAAATGTAATGCAGTAGTACAGTGTATTTGCGTAATAGTGTAGTGTATTTGCGCTTTTCTGAATTTGTTTTAGTATGTGATGCTTGGTTTTATCAATTTTAGTGTGTGAGGGTAATTTGAATATTTGTTAATTAGAATTTTTTAATTTAAAAATTGTTTTGCTATTTTTATGATTTTGAATTTTTTTGCTATTTTTCCAAATGAAACCTCAAAATTTACTATTTGTCTTGTTAGCCCTTTTTTAAATGCTGGTTGTCTAGAGTAGAGATCAGGATCCATCTCTGCTTGAAGCCCATTTATGCCAAGTCTGCTAAGCTGGAAGAATAGAAGATTCCACCAGCAAAATTTGTTACTAAGGTCGTTTTTGCATAGGACTATTCAACATGTGCAACACCTGAAGTGTGTTAGAATACAGAGCTTGTTTATGATGCTAAGGGATTTTCATGAAGGACAGCTGAGTTTTTATAGCTGATTTTCATTTTATTCTTCTCGAGAGAGGTAATAGTTTACACAAGAGAGGAGGATGTTCAGTGAGTGTTATTCTCTGTAAATTTTTCTTTTCTTCAGCTCTCTGTATTTTGTTACCAGATCAGTAAAGAGTTTCAGAGGCCTTCTACAGTGGATATAGATCCTATCTAGGGATTGAACCACTATAATTTTTCTGTGTCCTTTTTCTCTTCATCTTTTATTTTCAGCTTGATTTTCGTGGCTATTGGAACTGCTTGAAGTTCAATATGCTTTGCAAATAGTCAACATACGTGTATAGAAACATAATTTTTACATGAATGAATGTATATTTTTCCTTGCTCGAGACGATCAAGATTAAAGTTGGGGGTATTTTGATAGCACCCTAAAAGTGCTATAATTCCTAGCTTAACTCTACCTTTATTAGTCATTTTTACTCATTAACTCTCCATTTTTATCGGAAATATTCAATTTAAAGGTAGAAAAGTCATTTGGAGCAAAAGGGATTAAAAACGAGTTTTGGAGCACAAAAGTAGAGAAGAAAAGAAGAAGTTGCATCAAGCAAGTAGCGCCGTGGCACTTGCTCGGCGCTTAAGGAGGCGCAAAAACTCGAGACATCCCTTTCTCGAAGCGCCAAAGCGCTTCCTTTCGCGCCCGCGTGCAACGAATTTTTACGCAAACCATACGCGCCTCACATAGCGCTCGCATGCGAGACGCGATGCAACGATTTCAAAGGACCAGCGCTGCAATGCCTCCCTATATTTTTAAATACCCAGTTTTCAGTTTCAGCCCCAAACTAGAGAGCAATTTTTACCAAAATTCGAGAGTTCACTTCATTTTTCTTCACTTTTCTCTCAAATTATACTTGTAATCTTCCATCAATTTCTTGAAGATTTCTTGAAGATGCAAGACTAAGGTACTCTATTTTGGGAACAGGATAGTTATTTTTCACATTCTTAGAATTGCTTTACAATTTCTTGATTAATTCCATGAATCTTGGTTGAATTTTATGCAAATTTTGAATAGATTTTGATTTGATTGATTGAAGACTCATGATTTTCAATTTCTTGTATGCAAAATTCATAATATGCTAAGCAATAAATTTTGAATTAAGTTGCAAAATTAAAGATTCATGCTTAGTTTAAAGACCTTTTCTTTGATTATGCATGTATGAACTAATTAGGTTTAACCAACAAATCGAATTAATGGAGAGGCTATCTATTCATTAATTTGTCGCAACAATGATACCTAGATCTTAATGCAAATTTCGTTTAGTATTGAATGCCGCTAAGGAATAGATACATAAATTGAATTTAGAATTGAACAAGAAGAAATTCAAGTTTAATTAATTAGGGAAATTAGAAATTAATACCTAATTGGACTAGTTTTATGAATTAGATCAATTTCAAATTAGATTTCTACTTGGTTGTGGATTCTTGGATTAATTCATGTCTCTTTAATTCAATGATAGAAATGAAATCAACTAGTCCCTATTCCCAATCTATTAAAATTGTTTCTCTCATAAACATCACAAAAAAGATATATTATTTTCTGCAATTTACATTTCTTGCATATTTTGCTCTATTTTTTTCTTCAAAACCTCCCTTTCCAATAAAAAGAATTCAATTGACTGCCTAAAATAAACCATAGATCTCTGAGGACGATCTCGAGATTACCATCTACACTATATCTTCAGTGTTGATTGATAAGTTAAGTGTTATAAATTTCTTTTGGTTCCAAAAAGTGTGTTTTAACAACACAGGTTTTGAGGCGATGATCATGTTATATATTATACACATACTTGTAGTGCTTTAGTGTTTTTTTCTTCCAAGATAAAGATGGAAATGTGGTTTTGGAAATGACATCCCTTGAAATTTCAAACATTTTTATTCCCAGAACATATGTTGAAATGAGTTTCATGGAAAAATGGTTTTTTCATTATTTCATTCGCTTGCCAAAGTCTTAGCATAGTTTGTTGTCAATTTAACACATTAACTTGGCTTCCACTAGGTACCAAAGAGGTCTATTACAATTTTCTAACTAAATAAACACAACCATAAAAATTTTGAGAATCTAAACTTTTTAAAGTACTTGAAAGAACAATCTTACCATTTAACCAACATAAAGAAAGATTCAAACTTTTATGAATTTTTTTGAAAAATTTTTACAGATAGAAAAAATGTCAAACTATTTACAGAAAATAGCAAAAAAAGCACGGATAGATATTGATAGACTTCTATCAGCATCTATCAATAATAGACTTATATCATTTCTATCACTGATAGATTTCTATCAGCGTCTATCATAATTATCTACAAATTTTGCTATTTTGTGTAAATAGTTTTCCTTATTTTTCTATTTTTAAAAATTTTCAAATTTTTTTTTGTTCGCAGGAGCAAGGCCAAATTCAAGATGGAACGTAACATGTGAGTGACATTTAATGATGATGTAGCTATGGATTTGATGAAGCGAAAGCAAAATTTCCAAGAGATTGTGGAGTTTTTGAATACCAAAAGAGGTTCTCTTTGCTTTGGCAAGTGAGGTTTGATAGACAAGTAAGCTAGTACTTCTTATTCTTATTTATACTTTCTTTTCAGCTCTACCAGTGATGTACAAAACATCATTTATGGAAAACAACATAGAAACTTGGTTGAATAGGTAAAAAGATATGAAAGTAGAACTCAGTTCTCTTTTACAGAAGAAAAATCTCTCCCTCAAGCTTTCTCTCTCTCACTTCTTTCAATACTACACAGAGAAGAAAATTCTCCCCCCCCCCAAAAAAAAATTTCCTCTCCTATTCAAAAGCAAAGGATCCCACCATTCGGTCTTTACCTGAGTCATAGCGGGAAAAGCTTTTTGGTAGCGTGCTATAATTGTGCGGAGAAAAACGTGCCGTGTTGAATTGTTCGCAGCAAGGGAATTCATCTCAACCAAATTTCTATGCTTGAATATGTGTTTAGTCTAGAATTTATTTTAATTCCGTATTTTCTTTCTCCCAATTTCAAAACAAAAGTGATAAATCGCTTTCGCTGTGGAATTCAATCCTAGGATTACTACCCAAATGAAAAATCATTCTCCTTATTAGTAGAATAACTCAATTGCCAATTTAATTTTAGTAGCCTTAACTTATCAGTAGTGTGAGTTGATTTCAATATAGGTTATATTGGGATTACTGATGTGAAAGGAAGAGAAGAAATCTTGAAGGTCCACAACAACAACATAATCAACATTATTGAAATGAGAATGCTAGGCTTCAAAGATGGTCCACAGAGCACGTGAACAATTCTTAAACAAATTACTTTGTCAATTAACTTCTTCAATAATAATGACTTTTCTATTCTGATTGTTATATTTGAACGGTGGATATTGGCTAGTCTATGGCTATAATATTTGCACATTTGATCTTTAAATTTTTAACAACTAGAAAAATTATCTCTCTAATGGAGTCCCAAATATTTTTCTCAAGAAACACGAGTTTGTTAGTTAAGGTTAAAGTAATGGATGAATTGATGGCCAAAATAACAAACTAGAAAACATGATTGCTCTAATTAACCATGTTGTGTTGTTTACTTGTTCGTATAATTCTTCATTTTCTATCTAAAAATGATCCAATATAAGATTGAAGCTTTTTGGCAGGGAACAAAGTTATTGAATTGAAGAGTTAACTTGAGCACATTTCAGTTATTATTATGACGTCATTCGATTATGGTCATTATTCAACTTGATGTAGCTTATTATGAATTTCTCCATGATTTTTCTCATTTTCCAACCTATTTTGCAATTTGTAAAAGTCTTGGTTAAGTTTGTTGTAGTTGATGTATATTGTATTGAAAGATAGTGAAAAATAGTTGTCCATGTAGGATTGGGATTATTATCTTTTTAAATTTGTTTCAAAACATTTGTCAATATGTGAGCATTGCTTTGAATTGCTTAGGGTTATAATCTTCCATATGAATTGTCCAATAAAACTATTATTCCACTAGCCTACAAAGAAATGGATGAATATTAATAACCAAGGCATATAAATATAATAAATTGCTTGCGCTTCTAAAATTTATAAAGTATGAGTTGAACTTGTCCTTCCTTGAATCCATAATAGATTAATAGATTGATTATGCACCTAAAATCTTCCAATATTGTAGTTATTGTTTTATATTATTGTTTAATATTGACTATTAGATTACAATCTACCAAGCTAGTTGGGAGCTAGTCATAAGGTCCCTGAATTGAATGCAAAAGATAAGTATAATTTGTGTTTTAGATGAAAGAGTAATGAACATGCAACGGAAGTGAATTAGGATGAATTACACTCTAACATGCTTAATTTTAAGGATAAACATGCATGCAAAAGAGGGAAAAAATTGAGAATAAGAAAGACCACCTTTAAAGTTGAAATTCTCCTTGATTTCTCCACGAAATTAAATACCAATTGATTGTAGATCACTGCAAGAGTCTTCTCTACTATTCTCTGCCCTTAGATTGGATGGTGGGATCTAATTTTGTGGTGAATTTGTGAGGACAATGAAGATAGTAAGTAGAGGGTATTCTTGAGAGAATTTCACAAATTAACATTTAATTAGTAAAATTCTCAACCCAAAACTCAGCTTAATTCATCATGTTTTATAGAAAAATACATGCAAAGAGAGTTAACATGGAATTGACAACAAATTTATAAAAAAAGGAGTGGGATTAGTGGCATAAGGTTGAGTTTATACCAAGCTCCTTGCTTGTAAGTGGAGAAATCCAATTTCTACAAAATTGAGTTTTTCAAATTTGATTTTTTTGAATATTCAAATTTTAAATAAAACTAATTTAATTTAATTTAAATAAATAAATAATTTTAAATAAATCAATAATATTAAAAGTAATATCCAATATTAAAATAATATTATTTTCCCACTAACCTCGATTTTCTGAAAAAACGATTTTTCGAATATGAATCCCTATTCATATTTTTAATATTTAAATACATTAAATATATTCTTAACTCTCTTTGTCCATTTAATTCGTAATTAAACGTCGATACGTTTTCGATATATCACATATGTCCAACGTTTATTCCCGAAGCCGAATTTGAATGTTTCAAATTCATTAACCACACTATCTAAGGTTTTATCCGTTTGTGAGTTAGTAGAGGGACCTAATGGACCTACAGATCATGAGCTCTAACAATCCGAGATTAACCGACCGAACTCTTTAACCTAGTTAACCAACATTCGTTAACTAACGGGACACTCGACTAAAGCCCGTAGTTGTACTCTCCTCACAGTAGATATATTTCTGTCCACTTGATATAATCATAATTAGTAAGTCGATCCTTCACAGGTTGTCCGTAATCACAGCTAGGTCAAAATTGTCGTTTTACCCCTGTGAATACATCTGTCCTTAAGTCCACTGATCCTCTAATGAACAAAATGTTTGTGATCCTATCACTAAACCAAGTCCCTCTCGGGCCAATGAGAGGGTGGGGCCCTTTGGTGAAGACCTAGAGTCAGTACTTAAGGGAACAAACTATCAACTAATCTTAAGTCGAGTAGGAGTGAACTCTGTCTTGCAGGACTACGTCCCGGAAATCTCAAGCCATTCTCACCTATGCAGATTTAAAGATAATAGTGACTATTTCGTGGTCCGATCTTATGCAAACTCATTGCCTAGAATGCCTCCACTCACATGTCTCCATATGAACGATTCAGGATCACATTGTTCGTATCAAATACAAAGTGGGCTGCATTTAATAGTGTCCCTAGGATAAGGTACCCAGCCTAATCCTTATTAATAGATCATTTTGGCTATTTACTCGAACTTGATCCACTTTTATGTTACTACATATAGTTCAAGCATTCATACTATAGCCATGAGTTCTTAGTTGATTGGATTCAGAGTTATATTAACAACAATTCATATATTCAATAACATGTTTACTGAATAACATCGATAACAACTTTATTGATAATAGAACACATGTTAATGTTTACAAACTCCGAGTTTTAGGACATAAATTATGATAATAGAACACATGTTAATGTTTACAAACTACGAGTTTTAGGACATAAAACTCAATAACTTCCATTTGGACTAAAACTCCTAGTGGAGTATATATATAATGCTGTGTTTACAGAGAGAAACTTAAATAAAATAAACTAGGACATCAGATACCAATGTTTTTCTCCCACTTGCCCTAGATTATACAACTTGAAATCCTAGACTGACTAGGTGACCCTGAAACACTTCAGCCGTGAGGGCCTTCGTAAATAGATCAACAATGTTATCTTATAACGGTATCTGCTAGACGATAACATCTCCTTTTTGTACGATCTCCCCGATGAGATGGTACCTGTGCTTAATGTGTTTGTCGCGCTATGGCTTCTAGGTTCTTTTGAGTTTGCAACTGCGCCGCTGTTATCACAATACAAAGTGACATGCATATGCATATTTGAAACCACTTCCAAATCGTTTAAGAACTTCCTAAGCCATACTACTTCTTTGGCTGCTTCGCATGCAACTACATATTCAGCAGTACAACCTTGCTTGATACTCCTTCAAACTACTGCTCCTCCATTTAGAGTAAACACTGATCCCAATGTAGATTTTCTAGAATATATATCCATATGAAAATCAGAGTTAGTGTATCCTGTAAGGATCAGATCCTTATTGCCATACACGAGCACATAGTCCCTCGTTCTCCAAAGATACTTGAGGATATTTTTAACGGTAGTCCAACGATCATATCCAGGATTGGACTGGAACCTACTGACAATTTCTACTGCATAGCATATGTCAGGTCGTGTACATAACATAACATACATTAAGCTTCCAACAGCTGAAGCATAGGGAATGCGTCTCATATCCTCAATTTCTTAAGGTGTCTTAGGATACTGTTCCTTAGACAAATGAATTCCATGTCTGAATGGTAAAAGACCTCTCCTGGAATTCTGCATCTTATATCTAGATAACATTATGTTAATATTAGATGTTTAAGACATGGCTAACGTTTTATTCTTGCGATTTTGAACCATTTGGATTCCAAGAACAAATTGAGCCTCACCCAAATCTTTCATTTGGAATTTGGTCGATAGCCATTGTTTTAAGTCAGTTAAGAATCCTACCTCATTTCCAATGAGAAAGATATCATCTACCTACAATACCAAGAAAGCTTGATATGAACCGCCCAAGGCATCAAATTATTATTTAATAATTTTGATGTAATTTAATAATTTCTAATTTTATCCTTTTTTTATGACATTTAAGTAGGGGTAATTTTGTCATTTTACTAAGTTGTATTAGGGTTTCTTTTATTGGGAAACTATTTAAAGTCTAGCCATTAAGTTGTTAAAGAACAGTTTTGATGTTTTTAGAACTTTAGGGTTTTCTTGAATGAGAATTCTCTAGTAGATGACAGAGTTTCATCTCGCCACTTTTGCAATTCTTGAATCAGGGTTGAATACCAAGAACATTTAGATAAGTCTGATCATCTTGCTTGTGGAGTGTTCGAACTTGGAATAAGGAACTAGTTCTCCTTATCTCTTGGTCTTCGATCAAAAGGTAATCCAATTCTAGTCTTTTCCTTTGGATTGACATCAATTGATTTTGGGGTTTTGGGAATTGTTGTTAGGGGTTCAATAATTGGGTTCCTAATTTTTAAATTACTAGGGTTTTCATATCATTTGGTATCAGAACCTAGGCTCTAGATTGGGTATATGTTTATTTCAATAGCCTTTTTTTTGTTGAGTCTATTTCTTGATTAGGGTTATTGATTAGGGTTCTTATTGTGTTGTTGTTTGAAAAAAAAAAATTGAAGTTTGGAGGTCTGCGAATTCGAAATTAGAAAAAAAAAGAAAAAAATTAAGCAGGCACATCAAGCAAGCACGTTATTTAAAAAAAAAAGAAATCGACGGCTGTAATTGGAAATCAAATGGAAAAAAAATAAGCAGGTACGTCAAGCAAGCACGTCAATTTTTTTTTAAAAAAACAGTTTGCCGACGGTTCTATGATTCGTAATGGAGGGAAAAGAAAGCAGGCAGCTCAATTTTCATGAGTTTTAAGCTGCTGAAATTTATAAGAAAATTAGGGTCTTGTTCATATTGTATAACTCTTTGAATCTTGAATCTTAAATTCTTGATTCTAAATATCTTGTTTTTCTTGATTTTCTTGTCTAGTTTGTCGAATCTTGAATATTAGATTCTTGATTTTTAGTTTTCTTTTTTTTTTTTGGAATTCTACTAGTTCTTTGTTTGAGTTTGACACTTTACAGTCATTCTTGCTTGGTTTGTTTTTTTGGCTTGCTCTTCTGATCTTAATTGCAATTTTGACTCATTGCCCTTTTTAGAGCATTCCTTTTTGTGAGAGAGTGCCTACATTAAAGAGTGTAAACACGAGTGAACATCACCTATCGAGTGAAACACGGAAGGGAGTGACTTGTGAGGTCCACTTTACTTTCACTTGTTTTTTTTTTGTTTTGCAGCAATGTCAGACAATGGAGGTGCTCCACAAGGGCAGTTAGAAGAAGGATTCAATGAGGGAGTCATGCGAAACTTGGAAACCTTAATCAATGCGAGATTGGATAGAATAAAATAAAGGCTTCAAGCTAGGGAAAGACATCTAGTAGGAATACAAGTTACACTTTCACCCACAATGGTAGGCAAACTGTACTTGTACCCCTTGATAACTTGTAGGAATACAAGTTATTTTACTTCTTTTTCTTAGAATAAATGAAAGATTAGTGAAAAGAAGGGCATTTCAACGCATGATTCCTTATTGTATTCTTATAACACGCGTAAGTGCATGAAAAGAAAATAAGAGATATTATTGATAAGAATTGACAACCCTTGAACGCTATGTGTGCAGGGAAATTTCATCGCAGACATGCGGCGAGAATCTTATTAATGCATGGCCAACAAAGAGAAAAAGCCAACCATGACAGCTGTGGTAGATCCTCTGTACTAGAAATCGTTAGACGGAGGCGAGACGCGCGGTCAGAAAAGATAGAGCCGAACGCGTTGTGGTCCCACCCTGTACCAAAGATGGAAGGTACCATAATGACGCCTATAAAAGCAAGGGAGAAGACAAAATTAGGGCAATCAGAAATCACTCTTCTGGGAGGCGCCTCTGCACATCAGTCCATTTTCCTCACAGCGACGGTTGTAGAAATTACGCTGCACATCCACTGGCGATGAACTGAGGCTCGAGAGAGACGAAGTCTTCGCTGCTATCTTCAACCACCACCTGCAATTTCAGCATCGTTGTAGCTCTGTTGGCGGGCTAGACATTCTTGCCAACAGTTTCTTTTTTTTTATTTTCCTCATCATCATAGTGCTTAGTGTTTGCTTAGAGATTTGATCTGTTGTTAATTTGAGAACTGTAATTTAGCTACACGTTTAATTCTCTGAAACTTTAAATTCATTGTTGAACTTTCTATTCATATACATTTCCGCAGCTAGTATGAGTAGCTAAACCTCCACGAGGGTTGGGGGCTGTGTTCATCAATATTGTTGAAATTAAACTTAATTCCTTGATCATTTACAGGAGTGTATTCTTTTGTCGACTGCTTGACAGAGTAACTCATTATAGATTACATCACTCTAGCTCATAGGACAATCTTAGAAATAGGCTTTGCCTTAGAGCCATTCAAACTGGCACGCATCATAGATATATGACTAGTGTGGCTTTTCTGCCGACAGGTATGAACCAATCGTGTTTGAAGGTTTGATCGATACACTTAGCTGGATATTTGACATATTGATGAATGACAGTCTCCAACACTTTTCTTCTTTATCACTCTTCCCACTGAAATTGCATTGTTGATCTGACGCTCCCGTTTTAGTTGTTTTCAAATATTTAAGTTAGCTTTTGTTCACAAATCCTCCATTTATTTCCCTTTTCCTCGAGATTTTCGCTATAAGCAAAACATTAGCTACATAAAAATCCCTGTGTTCGATCTTGGTTCTCACCAAGATATCCTGGTATCAGTTTATACTTGGATTGATATTAAGGAAAACTTGAGTTGCTAATAATCCAGCAAATTACAAGCATAGTCATCGAAGAAATTTAAAAGAAAGATTAAATAGAAAAATTAGTAACAAGTTTTTGGCGCCGTTGCCGGGAATTTTTACGACTAATTTTGTTTAAATTGTTTATCTCTTGCAGAACCCTCAAATTTCAGGCATATTGTAACTTCCGCCGGGAGGTCGCAAACAGTATATGAGCGAAGGCTCGGAACCTGAGCTTGGTATTGACCCTAAAATTGAACGCACCTTCCGACCCAGGATCAGAAGAAACCGGCAGAGGAGACAAGCGAGAAACATGGCTGAACGACGCAACCCAGCAAATCAAGAAGCTAACGCCGTTCAGCCTAATCCGATTTTGTTAGCGCATGATCATGATAGGCCAATGCGAGAATACGCATCACCTAATCTATATGATTTTTCGCCTGGAATAACACGACCAGTCTTTGAAGGGACAAGGTTTGAAATGAAGCCAGTGATGCTTCAGATGCTCCAAACTACTGGCCAATTTGGAGGGGCACCTGGCGAAGATCCACACGCGCATCTCACCAGTTTTAGGGAGATTTGCAACACTTTCGATATTCCAGGGATCACACCGGAAGGAATTCGATTGACCTTGTTCCCTTTTTCCTTATGCGATGAAGCAAAACAATGGGCCTATTCCTTAGAACCTAGTGAGATAACCACCTGGGAGCAAATGGTCACTAGATTCATGCAAAAGTTTTTCCCTCCCACAGTGAATGCACGACGCCGACGCGAGATTGCAAACTTCATGCAAAAAGATACTGAAACCCTCAGTGACGCATGGACGCGATTTAAGAAGTTGGTGAGAAACTGCCCACATAATGGAATTCCTGACTGCATTCAGATGGAAATGTTTTACAATGGGTTAGACCGTGCGTCGCAAGCCATAGCAGACACGTCAGCAGCTGGAGGGTTAATGGACAAAACATATGCTGAAGCCAAAGCCACTCTTGACAGAATATCGCGTAATACAACTGAGTGGGATGATGAAGGGTATGGGAATCGAACTCTAGAGCGAAAAAGGAGCATCCACTCGATTGAAAGCGACGCGGTGGCTCAACTATCAGCTCAAATGGCGACAATGACCACTATTCTCCAGAATATGGCAGCGACTAGTAATTCTGCAAGTAGCCAGGCAAAACAAGTTAGCTTGGTAAATCAGGCAGTGCTCAGTTGTGTGGGATGTGGTGAACCCCATGGTTTTGATATGTGTCCTTATAACCCCCAATCAGTATGTTTTGTTAAAAACAACTCATATTCAAAGACATACAACCCTGGGTGGAGAAATCACCCCAATTTTCAATGGGGTGGGAATAAGCAAAATACTGGAGAACCATCCGGGAGTCCGCAACAAGTTCACAGGACTACACCTTCGGGCTTCAATAGTCATGCGTCCAGTTTCATAGGAAACTCAGGGATGCATAACCAGCAACAACCATACAACAAACCCCTGCCAGAGTCAAGTTCAGGAACCAGTTTGGAAAAGTTGCTGACATCCTACATTATGAAAAATGATGCATTGATTCAGAGCCAGGCTTCATCTATTCGTAATCTAGAGGTTCAATTGGGACAGATCGCTGATGAACTCCGTAGTAGGACGCCAAAAAATTGAGGATATGAGACGTATTCTCTATGTCACGATTGTGGGAGCTTAATGTATGTTATGCTTTGCACTAGGCCAGACATTTGTTATGCCGTGGGAATAGTCAGTAGGTACCAGTCTAATCCAAGGTTTAACCGCTGGACTGCGGTTAAAAATATCCTTAAGTATCTTAGGAGAACGAGGGACTACAAGTTGGTGTATGGAGCTAAGGATTTGATCCTTATAGGATACACTGACTCTTATTTTCAGATTGATAAGGACTCTAGAAAATCCACGTCAGGATCAGTGTTCACCCTCAACGGGGGAGCTGTAGTATGGCGCAACATCAAGCAAGGATGCATAGCAGACTCCACTATGGAGGCTGAGTATGTAGCTGCTTGTGAAGCAACAAAGGAAGCAGTTTAGCTCAGGAAGTTCCTAAATGATTTGGAAGTTGTTCCTAATATGGACTTGCCTATTACCTTATACTGTGACAACAATGGGGCAGTAGCCAACTCTAAAAAACCTCGCAGCTACGAACGAGGAAAACACATCGAGAGGAAGTATTACCTGATAAGGGAGATTGTGCAATAAGGAGATGTGATTGTCACAAAGATCACTTTGGAGCACAACATTGATGATCCATTTATGAAGACTCTCTCGACTATAGTGTTTGAGGGTCATCTAGAGAGTCTAAGTCTGCGAGATTTGTACATAATCTAATCTAGGGAAAGTGGGAGATGTGTAATGGGTCTATCGATGCTCTAGTTTATTGTAATTTGCATTATTTAATATCCCCATTGTTTTGTATTATTATGTACATTCCACTAACTAGAGTATTAGTTTAAGTGGGAGTTTGTTGGGTTTTATGCCCTAAAACTTGTAGGTAGAAAATATATTATTTTGATCGTCATTAATAAAATGTTATTAATTATTATTCAATAAGTGTTATTGAATATATTATTTTTATCTTGTATTAATAACTCTAAAATCTAATAAACTAACATCCTAGGCTGTCTTATGAGTCTTGAACATTATGTAGAGACATATGGAGATCAATGTTCAAGATAAAGCCTAAAGAGTCTATAGTATAGGGATAAGGTTGGGTACCTTATCTTGGTGACACTATGGATATGGCCCACTTTGTATTTGATACAAACTCAATAATCCAACACATTCATGTAGGAGACATGTGAGTGAGGGTATCCTATGCAATGAGTTTGCATAAGACTGGACCATGAAATAGTAATCACTAGATGTAACTTCGTTAACTAGTTTGGTTTCTATTTCAATAGAATAACCTATGCAACTTAGTCTTAATCCTGAGTATATTATGAACTCATGTTCACAAGGGATTGTCTTTTCATATGTATGGGTGAGAGTGGCCAGTTTGCCGACTCAATATGCCTACCAATTTGGGGACAAAATGGAGTGGGGAGCTGGGAACATAATTATACAAGATGAATTTCACTCCTTCCCAACTTTAGGGTAAGTAGATAAGTGTTCCCTTAAATGGTGTCTCCGAGACTTGAACAAAGGGTCCTACCCTCTCACTGGCCCGAGAGGGGTTTCTGTTTAATGGTTGGACCATAAACAAGTTGTTCATTAGAGGAGAACTGGTACTTAAGGATTTAAAAGTAACCTAGGGATAAAACAGTAATTTGACTCAGTTGGTATTATGAACACTTGTGGAAGACTAGTTTGTTGTTATTGGTCTATATCCCTAGACACAGAAATATATCTAAAGTGAGAAGAGTGCAACTGTGGGTCTTTAATGGAGTGTACCCACAGTTAACGAACATTGGTTAATGTGATTAATGAGTTTAGCCAATTAATCTCATATCGTTGGAGCTTCTGATCTATAGGTCCATTAGGTCACCTTCCTAGCTCGTAAAAAGTATTGAGGTAATTTAGTTTTGAATGAAATTTGAAAGGTTCAAATGAACTTAGGGAAATAGTATAATGTATAATGATACATTATAATATAAAATTTATTTTATAAATCAAACTTTATATATCCAAAATTAATTTATGAGAGAATTAAATATTTGAAATAGTTCAAATATTAATTTAATATGAACTAGATTTATATTAAAACTATAGGTTAAAATTAATGCGCATTATATGCACATTAAAACTATAGATTTTGAGAGAAATACAAACAGGACCCTATTAGATATGGTTCGATCGATGATGAGCTACGCTAAGTTGCCAAGTTCGTTTTGGGGATATGAAGTAGAGACTGCAATATACATTTTGAACAATATTCTCTCGATGCATAGTATGACAGAGATTGCTCTGTTGTGCGTGTTGGTTTACTCTCCGCCAGTATGACAGAGATTTAGGTACAAATTTGGTGATGACAGTTGCCAATTTATGATTTTGTTTTCAAGAGCTACTATTATGAAAATTTACATATGTTTTAATTATCTCAGGTTTTGAAACTACTCACAATTTATATTGTTTTACAGAATTTTAAGTTTATTTAAGAATGTGAAAACTTTTATATAATATTATTTTTTTCATTTCCACCACTCATTGGACTTTTTCTTTTTAGCTCATTCTTTTTCTTAAATATTTCCACCAGGTAGCAACTGAAGTTTCGACAGGCCTATGGGGAGTTGAAGATTTGTTACCAATTGTATCTTTATTTCATAACAATTGCATGTTATCGTAGTATTGAAATTTGATTTTTTTTTTTTTTTTTAAAGAAAGTGGCTAGCACGATTTTAACAACATCATACGGTTTTACTTTTATGTCGATTGTAAACTACAAGTTTATACCTTTTCATTAGTTTTAGTTTTGTTGTGGTTGATGGTTTGTTAGCCGATCTCTTAATTGAATACATTACTTGGAAGTGTTTATGGAGTTTTCTTTTCAAGTGTGGTTTATCCAATTTTTAGGGAAAACTCTACCAAAATTTTTACTGAATTTTTATAAAGAAAGTATTTGCTAGCCATTTATTTTGAAAGATGTTTTTTTAGAGTCTGACAATAGATTTCATAGCAATTTAGTTGAACTCTATTGTCGTCATGCCACGTCCTAGACTTGGTAGGGTGACTTGGGGCAGGGTGTGACAAGGTATTATCAAAATGTCACTCACATGCCTTGCACATAATTTTCCATTAATCTTATTATTTTCCATTTTTGTTATATATCCAAACGAATCCTCATTTATTGCTATCTTATCCAATTTTCCTTTTTTTTAACACTCGGTTGCCCAATTATAGTGAGCAAAATGTGTTATGTCTAAGTTTTTTTAGCTAATTTTTGGATAAAAAGCATTATTTTCATGACTTTGTTTGCTTATATTTTCGAGTTCAAGGCATTTGAGCAATAAAGACAATTTGAATAAGAAATAGAGAAAATGAAGCCACAAAGAGCACCTTGGAGCTAAAAGATGCATGAGAAAGTGTTTCATGGATAGTGCGTGGTATTGTAGAGCTTGCTACATATTCTTATTTTTCTACCAAAATTGTGGAGGCCAATTGGAGAGAAAAAAGTCTCAACTCGATTTCTGCTCAATTTTGAAGGTTGATAGAGCATTCTTGAAAGCAAAGAATGTAAGTCAAAGCTCGAGATCATGGACTTCACAAGAAAAACAAGTGTGGCACCCACCATTTATCGTTGTTTCTTTTTCTTTTTAATATAGTAGTTTTTCTTGTTCGACTTTTAGAACAATGTTTCTTTTTATTGTGATATTGAGTGATTTGTTTTAGAGATTTGATGTATTGTTTCAGATGTTTTTATTCTTGATTTAGTTAATAGACTTTTCATATTGCAACAATTCATTCATGTATTTGTAAAGCTTAAAATATTCAGTCTCTTGATTAAAGAGTAACTATTTTTTTTTTGTTCAAATTCCAGTGGGGCAATCGAGAACAAAACAAACCGATCAGTTTTACAAAAAAAAGAAAAAAAAAAAGAAAAATTAAAAATTGATATCCAATATAAAAGACAAAACCAATAGTTTGGTTTCTTTAGGATTATTATTTAATATATGTCAAATGACCAAATTACCTCATGAGACAAAAATTACAGATAAATTGAAAAATAATAAAGAAACCGTAAGAAAAAAATTACATATTTACGTAGTATCACTACAAGAAAACTCTCTCTAATTGATAATTTTTTAGTAAAGCAGTCAAAATATGTCGTTAAATATCCATTTATAGCAATACGTCAAAAAATTTGTAGCAAAAAATAATTATTAATGACAAAGTCTAAACAAATATCACTAAAACCAGTTGCAACATGTTAACATACGTCACAAAAAGCTAATAGTCTTCAGTCACAAACTATTGTGCCATTAAAAGTAACTATTCGTTTAAAAAAGAGAATGAAATGCGAAAAAAATTAAAATGCTCTAATTTCTTTTGTTTCCCTCCTTCACGAAACATTTCCCCTTCCCCCTTCTCTCTAGATTTTTCAACCCTTTCAGTTTCCTTTTCTCCCTTTGGTTTTCCCTCCCTCCTTCCTAATTCCCTTGCTCCCTCCTTCCTCTCTTCATATTTTCTATCTCAAGCGAAAACCCTCCACTGCCCTTTTTCTTCTTTGTACAATAACGGTGTTAGCTCCGACGACCACAAGATAATAGTAATGACATAAGTTATTTGAAGACCCATACGTTTTTTATGTTATGACAGACTTTCTCTCTGTTTATTGATTTGTGCCGTTTCAAAATAATTAAATAATAATTAACTTACAGATTTTGTTTCCGATTGTTCAAATAAAGTAAGAATCTTCCTTATTTTATTTAGAAAACCTAAGAAAAAAAACTTTTACAAATTGAATCTAGTAAATGGAAAATCAATATACCTATAATTAACTTATAAGCCTTCTAGAAACATAGGGAAAAAAAACTTAATCATATTACAACTAAGACTAAATCCAATCATCTTCCTACGCTATATTTGAAGAAATATGGTAACTACTTTCAATATCATTAACCTTCGGATACACTGTATTTAAAGAAATCTGGCAACTACTTGCAACATAATTAACACGATACATAAACTATTGTAGGAGCATTTAAAATAATGGACAAAAGTCATAAAACGCAAAATATCATCAAGTGATCTAGATATAGTGTAATAGCATTTCCTTCTTCCAATTTAAATTTTTTTAATTTAGGACTCATTTGGTAACTATTTGGTTTTTTATTTTTTTGTTTCTAAAAAATGGGTCTTTTTGGTATTCAAATGGGCTTTTTATTTTTTCAATTTTAAAAAAGTTTGTTAAATTGTAAAAAAAAAAAATCAAAACAAAAAACATATGTTTTTAAACACCCGTTTTTGTTTTAATACCATAAATGTGCACTTTTTATAGTGGTGGAAGGCCATAAATTTTAGTCCCAACAATCTGCAACTTTTTTAAAAATTAGTTTACTACATTTTTTATAGAGAAATTGGACGGAATGGCAAATTTCAGGAGGTCATCTTGATTTTTGGCAAAATTTGAAATTAATAAGATTTTTGGCAAAAGCATGCCGCACACATGCCAGATATTTTTGAAATTCCTTAACTGCCCTTTATATGGTTAGATTACAAGTTTTAAATTACTGTGAAGTGCAAAATCATGTATCAATTGGAAATAGAAATACAGTGTAACTGGCATCATCGATTATGAGACCGTGCATCAATTCTTATAAAAAATACAGTGTATTTGGAATCATGGCTTACACCATTTCAGCCTAACCGATCTAGGAGATAAATGTGCCATATTTTTCTCCTTTTGAATTTGAATTGTTAGTTGCAAATTACAATTCAAATTAGATTTGTTTTTATTTAACCATTTTGAATTTAATTGTTAGTTGCCTATTAGATTTGTTTTTATTTAACGAATTTGAATTTGAATTTGAATTATTAGTTGCATATTAAATTTGTTTTTATTTAACCAAATTTTCACTTATATATATATATATATATATATATATATATATATATATATATATTAATTAACTAAGTTTTTGTAAGTTAAAATAACATTAAAAAAGAAAAATGAAGAAACCTAAGTTTTAGGTTACCAATGTCCTACATAACCGCAAATATATATATATATATATATATATATATATATATATAATTAAGTTTTTGTAAGTTAAAATAACATTAAAAAAAAGAAAAATAAAGAAACCTAAGTTTCTACAGTGTCGCACAAAGCCGCCACCCTTCCCTTCCTTCGCGAGCTTCCTCCTTTGCGTGAAAAGCAACATCGTCGTCTATGTCATTCCGCTTACCTGCAGTTTACCACAAGTCATTACGCCACATCCATCGACTGCCTCACACTATTGTTTGTGTTGAGACTGCACCCATTGTGGAGGGTAGCATCGATAAGTGTCATGGATTTTCCTCTCTCATTCACTCTCTCCTCGTTTTTTCTCAATATCTTTTTTGTTGGCTTTTTGGCTTTTAATCTCAAATTAATTAATTTTAATTAATTAATTAATATTTTGATGATAACAAACCTGCTTTTATTTATTAACAATTTGAGTGTTTTGAAGTGTCTATTGTGTAGAGCTTGGAACAAAACGGTTCCAACGCAATTTGAATCACTCAAATCGGAGTTCAAACGAAGAAGATATGACTGGAACAAGTTTAACGGAAAAATACCCGATGTTGATGACGTGGCGGCCAAATCATCAAAGTGGACCTACTAGAGGATGACAAGTGGAGAAATAGATAAGTGACACATGGAGCTTTTGATTTTTGTTGGTTTTAAAAAGAATGGTTTTAAAAACAAAATGAATTTAATATTATTATATGTTTGTGTCTAACGGCTAGTTGCTTTTAAAAGAAAATGAATTTTATATTATTTTATGTGTGTGTCTAACGGCTAGTTGAGTTTAAATCTCAACCATTCAATTTTCTTTTACCAACATCTAATGGTCCAAATTTAATGTAGTTTCTAACAGTTTTTCTCTCTTTTTAAACACTTCATATTCTCCAAAATCAAAACAACAATTTCACATCTTTTTACAATCCTCCATAATTCATTAAGCTTCCATTGTTGCTCTCTCTCCAAGCTTCAATTTTATTCTTTTCATCTTATTCTTGAGAGAAATTTATGTATGGTGAGGATTGATTTGTTGTGAGCTCAAAATTTGTAAATCCACTCTATTTAGAGAGTTGCTCAAGTGTGTTCTTTAATTTTTCCAAACTTTTGTAAGGGTTGCTCTTGATCCCGGAAAAAGAGTGGTTGTAATGGTTTTGGAAAGGATTGAGTTTGCTCTTGAACTCGCAAAAAGAGCAGTGTAGCGGTTGGGCTCTAATCTGTGGAAAGAGTCGGTAGATCCTTATTCAAAATCCCAAGAGGTGCTTGGGAAAGTGGATGTAGGTCGAGTTTGACCGAACCACTCTAAAAATTCCCGGTGTTAATTTCTCTATTCCTCTCCTATTTATTTTTGCAATTATTTTGTTATTATATTTTATTGTATGAAATTAGTTGCAATATTTATTCCTTGAAATTAATTGGTCATATTTGTTTACTTTGATTGGTAGTCCTTAAATTTGCATATCATTTACCAATCTTATTATTAGAATTAAATAAGGTGCTTAAAAGTATTAGTTTTATTTTCTTGGTTAATTTTGGATTGAATTTATTTGCATGAAATTCTTGTTTAAATTACTTGTTAGTATAAAGTGTATTAATTTGTTTAATTGGGCCCACATTAGTAAAAAGTTTTAATTAGCTTAATAAAACCTTATTCACCCCTCTAGGGTTGCCATACCGGTCCAACATTTTTAGCCTTTGTTTATCCGATATCATCGTTATTGTCGTCATGTGGCCATAATAAGAATTGGTTAACAGTATCTAGGTGAGTATAAGGTTGTTTTATGGGTTTTTGTTAAAGTTTTGTTTTATGTGATATGGTTGGGTTCAATTAAATTAAGGATTATTTTGGATTTTGATGGAAATTTTAGCTGTTATCGAGCAAAGGGTGTTTGGCGATATTCAACTTAAATGTAATGCAATAGTACAGTGTATTTGCGTAATAGTGTAGTGTATTTGCGCTTTTCTGAATTTGTTTTAGTATGTGATGCTTGGTTTTATCAATTTTAGTGTGTGGGGTAATTTGGATATTTGTTAATTAGAATTTTTAATTTAAAAATTGTTTTGCTATTTTTATGATTTTGAAATTTTTTTGCTATTTTTTCAAATGAAACCTCAAAATTTGCTATTTGTCTTGTCAGCCCTTTTTTATATTACTAGTGTTGTACCACGTGCAAATGCACGTGTGTATATATATTAATATTATTGTGCAAATGCACGTGTGTATATATATTAATATTATTGTGCAAATGCACGTGTGTATATATATTAATATTATTTTCCAATTGACAATTTCATCCTTAAATTTGTAATTGTTGAACTAAAATAAGTAAAAATCTAAGACATAATTTGTTATTTCTTTACTATTTTGTTGTTTGCAGAAATCAAAATTTTGGTTTAGATTTAAAACTAATTTGAGCATCTATATCAAAAAAAAAGAAGTTATATTTTAGTTTTATATAAATGTCGAGATTTGAAATATAAATTTATTTTATAATTAGTTTTAATCGAATAAGTTTTCATATGGTTAAAACTTTTGCTTTTATTTATATCTATGTAATGATAGAAAATATTTTAATGATAATTCAAAATTTTTTAAAATTTTTTCTACATTATTTGGTTTAAAATTTTCCATATATTGATTACAATTTTAGTTTAATACTGTTAGAATTTGGTTACATTTTCCTTTGGCTTTCCATTTCCTTTTTTAAAACTTTAATTAACATTAATGTGTAAAACATAATTAACATTAAATATGCAATTAATATGATAGTTTAATCGTTTTTATTACTTTAATTATTGTATTTATTTTTATGTTATTTTATTTGTTTCTTTAGCCATCGATACCCCAATCATCCTTATCTTGAAAGTGGGTTTATTTTTCTTACAATTTTTTTATATATTTTTAAGAACAAATTTAAATGAAATTTGATGATACAAGAAAGTTTCATGTTTTTTTCTTTCAAAAATGAGGTACAACCTCATTTACTTTGTTTGTACTTAAACAGTATTTTGTATTAATTATGAGTGACATTGATTTGTAAATTTAAAAATTGATAAAGGATAAATTTAATATATTATATATTATAAATAAGAAAATGGAGTTTATTGCATTATTTAAGAAGGTTTTTCAATGGAGGTACGAAGGGATGTATAAACTATAAAGATGGAGTCAAACCAATCACGTAAATTTAGTCATGTAATCATCTTCATCTATTCAAACTACTAAACCATTTAAAGATAATTATTATATTAAATTGAATTACCAATTCAAAATGAAAAGGAAACTCACAACTAAATTCTACAGCATATGGTAAATTGCAATTGTCTTCAAAACTTCAATCTTAACGGTGATATGCTTTATTCTTCTCAAACCTCTTTTCATCTTAAAATTCTCTATCAGAGTTGAAAAACGCTTATATATCTCATCTTGCTCATTCATCTTCTTTTGATTGTCATTTGTAATACGTTGTGTGTCGTTGTCACCATTTGTCTAAAGGCACCATCGTCATTCACCATGTATATGTTGATGTCGTCATAATTTGATTCTTTATTATTGGTTAGGACAATTTGGTCTAAAACGATAGTGTTAAGCTTGTGTACATTATTTGACCGTAAGAAAGTTGTTATTCTTTTTTTGGAATTGTAAGCGGTATAGGTTAGAAATAAGTGTAACTAGTTATCGAATCTATAAGAAAAAAAAAAGTATGAGTAGTGTATTCTAAATCTATCATTATTAGTAAGAAATCAAGAATAAAATAATTAAATAAAAAAATAAAAAAAGAACTATATATGCATACCCTATTAGCTTTTCTTATTCCTTCTTGATGTACAAATCCAATTTTTTATTTTATATTGTTTCCACTTTTCAAGATGATGGTGTATTTATAAACTTTACATAGAATTTTAACCATTCTTTTATTGTTTTAATAATAATGAGACTTTTAAGATTAATTTGTAACTGTCATTGATATTATTATTATTTTAGTATGTAACAGTCATTATTATTATTATTTTTAAATAAATAACTGTCTGTTGTAAAATATGAACAAAAGAAGAACAAAAGAAAGAACAAAACAACAAAGTAGAGAGAACTAGAAAGTAGAGATAACAATTGAACTCAATTTTGGTGTGTATTACAAATGCACCATATACCACTATTTATAGGATATGGGATGAAGTATGTTACAAGATTGAATTCAATGAGGGGTATGTTACAACATGAAATTCAATGGGAGTTTTATGATATTTTGTAACCTATATAGGTTATGGATATCTATATTCATATATTACATTTATAATACTCCCCCGTAGATATCCATATTATATAGAATATATGCCTCGTTAAAACCTTACTAGAAAAAACCCAATGGGATAAAAAACCTAGTGAAGGAAAAAGAGTACATTATTCATATATTTTAACAACTGCCTCATTAAAAACCTTACTAGGAAAACCCAGTGGGATAAAACCGTAGTCAAGGAAAAAAGAGTACAGCACATATAACTCCCCTCATAAAAGCATCACTTGATAACTCTTGGTTGTCACATGTGACTTAACTTCTCAAATGTTGTTGTAGGTAACACATTCGTCAATAAGTCCTCCAAGTCATCTTTTGAAGAAATATGTTGAATACTGATGTTGTCATTTTATGCTTTATTGTCTTCATGTAAGAACACTATTGGAGCCAACATGAATCATCGGGATTTCAATATGATTTAAAGTGGTTCTTGTTATGATCTGCTCCATAGGCTGCCATAAAATATAAAAATGTTTCTCCATGTACTAAGTAACCTGTTTAAGATCTAGCTCGTGCGCTTTATGTTTTATTTGCAAGCTAAAGCAAAACTTTGCTTACTAAAACTTTCATCTCAATTTCCTTTTTTAAGAAACTTTATTGCCTTTAAAATCTCTTCAGGAGTTTCCATTATATATTCAAATCATCGACATATACGTATATAGTAAATCTTGACTATGATGTCTTTATAATATCATATTAACAAACAGGGCTATTTTATACCCTTATTTCAATAAATCTTTAATAATATGATCGCTATATCACATTCGTCAGGAGTGTTTTTTTATAAGAATCTCTATGATAAATATAATTCTCTAATATTTGAATTATATGATTTTGGTACCTTTAATCATTCAGGGATTATCATTATTAAGAGATTCATTAAATGTGATATGACTGCATCCATAAGATGTATATTAAACTGTTCATACACAGTCAAATAAATTAGATATCTTATGGTATTGTATATCCACCATCAGAGGATATGTTCTATCATAGTCAATACCAATTCATTGCGAGAATTATTGTGGAATCTATCTCGCTTTATATCATGTGACTTCACTCTATTTGTTTTTCTTACAAATACTCACTTGTATCCCACATGTTTGACATTATCTGAAGTCTAGACTACTAGTCTTCACGATTTGAAAAATGAATTTATTTCTATTGGATTGTTTCTTTCCACATAAGTCAATCCCTTCTATGTCGACATTTTTCAATACATAATACTCATTTTCATAAATAATATCGTGAGTAATATTGTATGCAAAAAAAAATGTTGTCAACTTATATAAGTATGGTTCCGTCCTTTTTCTTGTCATGACATATAATTTCTCAAGATCTCTTTATTATCCTTATTTACTTAAAGATTCTTATGAGTACTCATATTTAGGATTTCTTCTAGAATATCCATATTCTTAACTAAGGAATTTTTTATTATTGACTACTTTTCAAGGATCTTTATCTTTGGAACCAATTTGTTTGTCACGCTTCAGGCATGATGTAGACTTATTAATAGTGACAACTTCTTGCATTGGGATATCACTTTTAGATGTTGTATTTACAACCAATATATATAATTTAGTAACTTTCTTACAACTATAAAGGCTCTGTAAATACATCTAGCATTTGATTTGTAATATTTAAATTAGTTATCTTTTGAACTTTTAGTTCAAAGTGATCTGTATGATGATCAAAATGAGACAATGCATATGCATTTTATTCAAATTCTTTTTCCAACTTTCTTAATTCCTCTCCCTAATGTTGGAAAACGTATCTCATTAATGACAAATAGCAAAAATATAGTAAATATATCACCCATCAGGAGTTCATAGTATTTATTAATTGATGTGACATCAATTTCAATATAGATTTATAACCTCTTTTTAGGATTTATTTTAATTACTTCATGATCTGAATTGTTGTTGTGTCACAATTTAATCATTTACTGCACATTTTTGCACACATGAAATATATTTGGCTTCTGGCCATAAGATCATAAGCTATTGGCTTAGAGCATACACAACAATGTGATCTCATATAGATTTAGAAGTTTTGCTATTTGAACATAAGCTACATGATGTTCAACACTTATCCCAATCAATTATCAAATGTTGGAATGCAAACTCACTAGCATTATCAAAACAAAATTTTTAATTTCAAAATCATAAAATTGCACTCTTAACTATTTGAGCAACTAACCTTGCAGATGTAAGGTTTTGAAGATAATAAACATATATGTGACCATCAACTGGATGCGCCAACAAAACCGTAAAATATTTAAATGGTTCACTTGAGAGGTTCAATTTCAATTTTAACTAGTAAGAGTTTGATAATTAATCTCTTGAGAACAAAGCCACATATGACAATTTATTAGATGGAAGAATCTTCTAGTTCTTCCGTGGATGTGAATGTATATTTTCAATAATTATTTTCACTATTGACCCAAAATGACTCATCATGTCAAATAACAAGCATTTGAATTTTGGAAGATGTATTGTCTACTTCTAAGTATCATATGCATAGATGTACTATATGCAAAAAAACATAAATATTATTAATTATTCTTTTCTCTTCAGGAGATTCAAAAGAAAACCAAATGTCTCATATACAAGTAGGTCAAAAAGAATAATCATCTTTTCAAGAGATTCTAAAAACTTGCAACATCTAAACATCATCATATTTAGGGGTTAAAATGATAAGTTATGATCTCTTCAAGAGATTCAAATAAATTCTCAAAATTTACTATACCACACATCTTCTTCCTTTTCATTATTAAGGATTTTAATTTTTCAAAAAGACTCTTAATGTACAACAGGTACAAGATCATTGTCTCTTTTGCATCACATTAGAAATATGAAATTCTCATATAAACATGTGTGGTTTTAATAGAATAATTACTTATTCCTCTATTAAGATTATTTCAATCACAATTATTAAATATTGCAACATTCACGTCAAGGAATGATATTAAATGGTCGAAATTCATTATTTTGCATAAATCATAAGCTTATTTTGATTTATGCAACTTCAGGTGCATTAAATCACAATTAGCTTTAGGAAAGTAATTAACTATTATGCATAACTTCCAAATTTTACCATGAGAGAATTCATTCAAATATATATTATCAATATATATAAATTTTTAAAGTTTACAAAATCCACATGAGAATAATTTAAATATTCATTTAAATATTTAACAATCCAATAAATTTTAATAGACAAACAAAAATTTGACTAATTCAACTCCCAGGTTAGTTCTTAGGTAGAGGTGTTCCCTTATGGTCAGCTTAAATACCTCATCCTAGCCCGAACCATCCTTAGACAGAGTTATCTTATAGTCAAATTTTTATTTCTAATTCTTTAATATTTAATTAGGAGTTAATTAATAGATTAATGAATCTAAGTGAATTATTAAGGTTTATTTTCATCTTATAAAAACTAATTCACTTAAGGAATAATCTTTAGTATTTTAAATCTTAAACCTTTCAAAATAAAATAAAGATAGTCTTGGATATTTATTCTCACATTTGAAAAATAAAAGATAATATTACTAGAAGATAATTTTAACATATAAAAGATAATATGTGTAGGAGAGAATCATAATAATCCTTATTAGAAAATTTCCAACGATTAGAAATATGAAAGATAAACACATCCTAATTCAATTTTTCTATTCAAATATATGGAAAATATAAATTAATTAGGAAACATCTCAATTGAATTGACCATAATTTACAACTTTATTCTAAATGACATACTTTAAGCAAAATATCAAGCATTTTTTAAACATATATGATAATTTACAATTTGGTAGTCTTAAGAAATTGAAAACAATTTAAATTATATTGATTTGAATTGAGAATTCAAAAACCTTAAAAAAATTTATTTGCTCAACTTACACAATCGCTTTAAAGAAGTTATTCAATTCACAAATTCAAAATTGTTTATGGTCTAACAACAGTAAACATACATGTGTATATTTGTATATACTTCAAATAAATTTAAATGCACGCCAAAGGCATAAAATAAAAGTTGAATGCTCAATGCTTTATATGAATTTTCAATAATAATGCTTAATTACTTTATATCAAAGCGCATTCAAGAGTTCATGTAGGCAAGTGCACGCTTAACACAAATGCTTATAAAAGCAGAGATTAAACTTTACTTCAAAAGGTTAAAAAATCTCATCACTGGTAGTAGAATAGCTCCAATCAAAATCAAGAATAAATAATGTCTAGGAAACCAAAATTACCATGCAACCTACTGCTTAGGTTTTCTTATTAAAGAAATCTCATAATATGAACTTTTTACCTTTGATCTAATTAAAAGTTTAACAAAAAAACTAATACCAATATACCTTAAAAATTCATTTGCAAACACATAAATCACATATATGATTAAAATAGAGTACTCACCTTATTTTAGACTTTAGTTTTAATAGAATAAAGATGAATGATGGTGGTGAGAAAACCAATGATGAATACATCAAACACATATGTATTATTTTGTTTCCTCTAAATAAAACAAGACCAAATCACCAAAATCAAAATACTCACCGTATTTGAACGAAATTCTAAACACCTTAAAAATTAGGGAGAAAATTCTAGCGGGTCTTTAGCGTTCTTGATATTCCAATTAATCGAATCCAATCTCTACAAAATCTTCAAAGTGCTTAAAAATTAGGGAGAAAATTCTAGCGGGTCTTTAGCGTTCTTGATAGTCCAATTAATCGAATCCAATCTCTACAAAATCTTCAAAGTGGTAGAGACTCGTGCTGATAACGTGTTGTAAAATATGAACAAAAGAAGAACAAAGAAAGAACAAAATAACAAAGTAGAGAGAATTAGAAAGTAGAGATAACAATTGAACTCATTTTGGTGTATTACAAAGGCACCATATACCACTATTTATAGGATATGGGATGATGTAGGTTACAAGATTGAATTCAATGAGGGGTATGTTACAACATGAAATTCAATGGGAGCTTTATAATATTTTGTAACCTATATAGGTTATGGATATCTATATTAATATATTACATTTATAATACTGTCATTATTTAATCCATTATTATTTCTTAAGTAGAATTTTAATAGTTATTTGTTTTCTTTGAAGTAATATTAAAAATAATAAATAAATGATATGAACGGAGGAACCTAAATCATGACCTATGAACATCAAGAAAGATGCCAAGAATGCAAATTATATGCTATCCAACTTCAATGAAGAAAACTAGCAACTTAGTGAAGTCAAGTTTCATTTATGAAAAATCAAGTTTCATTTATGGAACAAAGACTTCAAGTGGAGCTTCATAACTCAAAGATGGTTACAAATTGATGGCTTGTTGATTAAAAACAAATATTTTCGGATTTATTGTATCAATTAAATGTAATTTCAGTTTTTAAGCCATTTTATGTGTTTTATGTTCCATTTAGATCATGGCTGATTTTGGGCTGAAAATAGGATCCTTAAGGCCCAAGACTAAAATAGAATAGAAATTAAGCAGAAGAAGCCCACAAGGAAAGATATAACGTGGTTCGACCACAAAATGCCTACATCCACGGGAAGAATTTCTTTCTATGAAGAATTAAGATGAGTACACCAAGATACAAACTGACTCACAGTTTTTTTTTTTTATATATATATATATCTTTTGAGACTTAGCTTCCTTTGTATTTATAGGAAGATTTATTACAAGAAGTGTAAACAAATTTATTTACCGTTGGGTTTAAAATTTACAAAACTCCACCTTAAACCCAACTTGAAACTCTTCAAGAAACTTCCAGATCTGACCATTTTTATCCTTTTTCAGGTAGATCGAAGTCGATCAGCTCGAAGCATTTCTGAAGTTTCAGCTTCGAGATCAGTTTTGTGAGCATGTCAGCGGCGTTGTCCGAGGTATGAACTTTCAAAACTTCTATTTCACCAGCTTCAATTTTTTCTCGAACAAAATGAAATTTCACATCTATGTGTTTAGTCCTATTGTGGTATTGTGGATTCTTAGAAAGATGAATGGTACTTTGGTTATCACAGTAGATTTTAACTACTAATTGATTAATACCAAGGTCCTTCATCAAGCCTTTGAGCCACAATCCCTCTTTAATAGCTTCTGTCATGCTATGTAGTCTGCCTCTGTTGTTGAAAGTGCCACTATAGGTTGTAATGTAGCTTTCCAACTGATTAGATTTGTTCCAAATAGGAATACATAGCCTGTTAATGACCTCCTCTTGTCTATATCTCCTGCAAAATCTGAATCCACATAGCCAAACAACTCTAACTGTGATTCATCTGTTTTCTGATAGCATAACTTTGCATTTTTAGACCAGATTAGGTATCTTAGAATCTACTTAGTAGCTTCCCAGTGTCTTTTTCCCAGATTGGACATATATCTACTCACAAGGCTAGTTGAGTAAGATAGGTCAGGTCTTGTAGAGACCATTAGGTACATTAAACTACCCACTGCCTGACTATAGGGAACTTTTTCCATATGATGTTTGTGTTCTGTGTCAGAATCATTAGGGGAATTGGCAGATGAGAGCTTAAAATGTTGAGCAATAGGGATAGTGACTGATCTAGCTTCACTTAGGTCGAACCTTTTGATTAACTTCTCACTGTAGGATGTCCGACTTATATTTAGGGTAGACTGATCTCTATCTCTTGCAATATCAATCCCAAGAATCTTCTTTGACTCACCTAAGTCTTTCATGTCAAATTCTTTACTTTAAAAGGCTTTTGACATGAGATAAATCAGCCTTAGAACTTCTTGCAAGAAGCATATCATCAACATAAAGAAGTAAGTATACCTTTTTGTTATAGGTTGCAGTGTTTAGATAGGCACACATGTCATGAGAACTCCTTTGAAAACCCAAGCTAGCCATGTAGTCATTAAATCTCCTGTACCAACATCTTGGAGATTGCTTCAGGCCATAGATTGATTTATTTAGGAGGCAATATAAGTCTTCTTTCCCCTTGATCTCATAACCTTTAGGTTGCTGCATATAGATTGTTTCATCTAGATAACCATGTAGGAAAGTTGTGTTTTACATCTAGCTGATGCAATTCAAGGTCATTCTGAGCCACCAAAGATAGAAGAAGTCTGATTGTAGTATGCTTTAGAACAGGGGAAAAAATTTCTGAATAATCAATACCCTGTCTCTGAGTAAAGCCTTTAGCAACCAACCTTGCTTTGTATCTAGGCTTTTGATCTTTTGTTATACCTTCCTTAAGTTTGAATATCCACTCTGATGCAATTGGTTTGCATCCTTTAGGTAAAGGTGCTAGGGACCAAGTGTCATTCACATTTAGTGAGTGTATTTCTTCATACATAGCTTCTATCCATAGTCTAGCATCAGAGCCACTCACAGCTTCTTCAAAAGTGGTTGGTTCTTGATCATTAGGAGCCACAGTGGCATTCAACACTAGATTCATGTAGTTAGTATCTGCATATCTAGCTGGAGGAACAATCACTCTCCTTTGTCTGTCCCTAGCAAGTGAATAATGACTTAAATCAGGTTGATCTTCAACACTTTCTGTTTGTTCCCCTGAAGTCTCCCCTACCTCATCTGAACCACTAGTAGTGTTTTCCTCTGTAGGTGTATTTCTAGGATTCTCCACCTCAATTTGAGTAGTGTAGATTTCAGTGGTTTCTGCCCCTTCTATAGGAATATTGCCCTTTTGCATAAACATCTCACTTTCCCTGAAGATAACATCTCTGCTGATTATGAACTTCTTCTCAGTGGGATGCCACATTTTGAACCCCTTCACACCTTCTGTAAAGCCAACAAACATGCACTTAACAGCTCTGGCTTTGAGTTTCCCCTGATTTTGGTGCATTTACCCAACACATCCAAACACCCTAAGATCATTTAGATTTGGGGGGTGTTTAGACTATTTCTTTGGTGTTAGGAACTCTAGTGAGGTATGAGGACTTCTGTTCAAAGTATACACTAAATAGGCAGTAGCTTCAGCCCAAAACTTTTCTTCTAGGATAGCATCAGATAGTAGGCATCTAATCCTTTCCATGATAGTTATATTGAGTCTCTTAGCCACTCCATTTTATTGAGGTGTGTGCCTTATTGTCCTGTGCCTTGTAATACCATTTTCTCTACAAAAAATATTGAAATCCTCTCCACAAAATTCCAAGTCATTATCAGTTCTTAGGTATTTAATCTCTTTAGCTGTTTGTTTTTCTATCATTAACTTCCATTCCTTAAATTTTCCCAAAACTTGATCCTTAGTTTTTAAAAAATAAACCCAACTTTTTCTAGAAAAATCATCAGTAAAGGATAGAATATACCTAGAGCCACTTAGGCTTGAAGTTGTTGTTGGACCCCATAGGTCTGAGTGGATGTAGTCAAGAATTCCTTTTGTGGTATGCTGTGCTTTGGTGAAATTATGTCTCTTGGCTTTTCCCAGCACATAATGTTCACAAAACGCCAGCTGGTTGCAAATACCCTTAGGTAGAATGCCTTGTCTAGCTAGTGCTTCAAGGCCTTTAGAGATGATATGAGATAGCCTTTTGTGCCATAGATCAGCCTCAGACAATTCTTGAGAGGCTGCAGTATAAGCTCCATTCACCATTTCAACCCCTCTTACAATAAATAAGTAATTTACCTTCTCACCAATCAAAACAACTTTGGAATCTTTAAGGACCTCTAAGCAGCCACCTTTTCTCCTGTATTCACACCCTAGAGAGTCAAGCATCCCAAGGGAAATTAAGTTTCTTTTAAGGTGTGGTACATGCCTAACATTCCTTAGGAGTTTCATAGTTCCATCCTTTAGTTTTAATGAAACTGATCCGATCCTAATGATTTGGCATGCTTCATTATTTCCCATGTAGACAGACTCTCCATTGATTTCTCTATAGGTGTTGAACCAAGTTTTGAAGGGAGTCATGTGATAGGTGCATCCGGAATCAAGCACCCAATCATGCTTCCCTAAAGGGCTGACTTGGTTTGCTTGGTCTTGAGTAGAAGCTAAAGCATCTGTATAAATGTAGGAACTTTCAACTATAGATGCTTCAGGTTGCTTCCCCTTAGAGTCTTTTTCTTTTTCTTGATTTTTCCTCTTTAGGATGAAGCAATCTTGAATCAAATGTCCTTTCTTTTTACAGTATTTGCATCTCAATTTCTGCTTTGCTTTCTTTTCTTCATTTTGTTGTTGTTTTCCATTTTTCCACTGATTGGATTGAGACTTGGCCTTCACAAAAAGACCTTCACCACTAGGCTGCTCCTTTTTTGTGACTTGGAGCTCAATTTCTCTGGTTTTGAGGGCTGAAATTATTGCATCTGTTGTAACTGAAACTCTGGCATACTTTAGAGCACTTTTCACTTCTTTATAGAATTCTGGTAGAGAATTTAAAAGCACATAGGCTTCATTCTCATCCCCTAGTTTCTCACCTAGACTTTTGAATTCATAAACAATTTTCTTGAACTCATCTAGGTTATCTATTAAAGATTTAGAAGAATCCATATTGTAGGTGAAGAATTTCTCCCTTAGGTACATTTTGTCTGGGAGATCCTTTGTTACTCTCGACGCGTTGGATCTAACAATCTTGTTGACGAATAAAACCTTTAGAACTCAACCGCAAAAGACCCCAAATCAAGATGATCTCAGCCCCTAAGAATGGCTAGACGACGGATTACTTAGACGATCAGCAAAACCACGGATCGGACAAAGCTTGCGACTCCCATCGACCCTTGATCTTCGAATCACTCCACAGGTAAGATCGATCAAGTCAAGCTTGAATGATTCTAAACATGCAACCTAAACACCATAGAATTGCAAAAGAAACATAGCTCAATGCTAAAAGAAAACTCAAAGGCTCTTTTTACTACATTTTTCAAGTCTCCCTTTTTTTTTTTTTGACAAAATTACATGGCATTATATAGGCCTCAATATATAACCTTAGACATTCTATGAGGCATTTAAAGAGTTGTAACTCTCATAATTGATGACCATTATCAGCCATGATCTAAATGTAACATAAAACACATAAAATGACTTAAAACTGAAATTACATTTAATTGATATAATAAATCCAAAAATATTTGTTTTTAATCAGCAAGCCATCAATTTGTAACCATATTTGAGTTATGAAGCTCCACTTGAAGTCTTTGTTCCATAAATGAAACTTGATTCTTCATAAATTTCACTTGACTTCACATAATTGCTAGTTTTCTTCATTGTGAATTTAGACAGCATATAATTTGCATTCTTGGTATCTTTCTTGATGTTCATATGTCATGGTTTAGGTTCCTCCGTTCATATGAGTAAATTTGTATTTATAAAGAAATAAAAATGAAAAGTAATTTCATAAATTTTAGATAGTCGTAATTAATGACATAAATTTTATTTGTTAATGAAATTCAAGGATTTTTTATAATCAAATTATTTAACAATAAAATAATTTTTTTTAATAATAAAATAAAATGATCGAATATATAATAAAATTGAAAGTCTTTGATTATAACATTTTTGCAATTAAGTAAAAATAACAATGTCAAAGTCTTCCTTAAATTAATATAACTAGAGTATATTTGTTAATTAAGAGTGAACAATTATATAGCTAAAGAACAACTTTACCTATTCTAGCCTTTTAAAAGACATTAATTATGTGTTATAAAAAAAATACATTAATCATGTATAATTTCTAATTAATAGTGGCATATTTATAGATTTTAATTTTAATATAGGGGTAGAATAGACTAAAAAAGTTTTTCAAACATCCTGCCCTTTTAATATATTATAGATTATAGATTCTGCATTTTAATAAATATGTTTATTGTGATTAGTGGTTAGCTTAATTGCTACCATTCTTGATGGTTTAGGTTAAAATCTCTATATAGTGCACTTTTTTCTTCAACACTTTTTAAGTGAAACTGAATGAAAAATAATATTTAAAATATTTTATTGTTGTACATTTATTTCTACAACAATTCTCATTTTTTACTTTTACAAGGATATTTTAAAGATTTTTTTCAATACTGTTTAAAAATATTAAAGTTAAAACAGTTGGAAAATGTGAATAAAATTATTCATATTATTATTTTAAAATTTAAAAAACCATAATTCTCCAGAAAATGTCTGTTTTTTTTTTTTTTACTTTTACAAGGATATTTTAAAGATTTTTTTTCAATACTGTTTAAAAATATTAAAGTTAAAATAGTTGGAAAATGTGAATAAAATTATTCATATTATTATTGAAACCATAATTCTCCAGAAAATGTCTGTTTTTTTTTTAATGATATACAATCTTAATGGAAAAATATTTATTTTCTATAAAAATATGATTATTTGAATTGCTCTTAATAGTTTTTAAATATGTGATTTTCTTATAAGTTTAAAAACACATAAAACATTAGTTTAAAGGAAAATGACAACGTCTCGGGGTTTGAGCCAATCACCGAGCTAGTAAATGTATACCAATTGAGAAATAAAGAAGTCGAAGCCGAACTAGTACCCTACAACCTCGAGCGCCATAAATGTTTCTGAAACCCCTGTTGTCATACGCAACCATGGGCATGTGCCAGAAGATTGTCTTATAAATAGCCTCATTCAACCACTCCATAAGAGGAGAGGAAGTAATCGAAGTGCAGTAGGTTTGGTATCATACAGTACGAAGATCTATTGCGCAGATCAATTCGAACAAGATTGAGACTAAACTTGAGGGAAGCAGGCTGAGATCAAGGCCATAGGGCACCCACAACGAAGCCTAGTACGAACGAGATTCGAGCACCAACAAATATATTTACTTTTGTTATTTTTCATCATTTTATTTATGATTAGTCTATGCATTTAAAATATTTTATATTGTTTTATCAATATGAAATTTTTAAAAAGTTTAAAATAAATGCATAATTTTATAATTATGTATACCAAAAAGAAAAATATTGTAAAAAGAATTTTATTTTATTTTTATATAAAACTAAAAAAATTCATCAAAACGTCTTAAAAAAACACAATTATCAAACATGCTGTTGGTTTTTTGTTTTTTAAAAAACAGAAAACCAAAAACAATTATCAAACATGTATGCTTTTTGTTTTTCAAAAACTAAAAACTAAAAATAGATTCTTAGAAATCAAAAATCAAAAACTAAAAACAAAATGGTTATCAAACGGGCCTGAGTTATTTGATTTTTTAAATGTTTATTATATGTTTTTAGATTTACATATTAAAATATTATATAGGTTTTTTTTTTAAATTCACCAACAAATTATATATATATACAGATTTATTACAAATATCATATATGTTATTCAAATACAATTTTTAAATATTTTAAAAATTTTAGGGTGTTATCAACCAGGATAGATGAAATTTTTGCTTCTCAATCAGTCCAAGATCCAAGAAGTCTATAACCCCATGAATAACAAAAGTCCAATTCCACCAAAAAAAACTAAGAGCATATAAATTCTATCTTTGTTTCATATGATATTGCTGAAAGTTTATGAGGATGATTAAGTTTCGTTGGATAACTATTTTGTTTTTGATTTTTTGTTTTTTAAAGTTAAGCCTATATCCTCTTCATTTTTACCATGATTTGCATTGAAGTACAATGATTGAGTTATCAGTCAAGTTCTAAAATAAAAATAAAAAAATAAAAAACAAAATTTTAAAAACTACTTTTTTTAGTTTTTAAAATTTGGCTTAGTTTTTTAAACTATTGATAAAAAATAGATAACAAAAGAAGAAATTTGGAGATGGAAGTAGGTTTAATTTTCAAAAACAAAAAACTAAATAATTATAAAATAGGATCTAAATTTTTGACGCAGTTGCATTCTAATTCCAACCAACTTAATACTACAAAAGAAAGAGAGAGAAATATTCAATCAATCTCCAGTGTTTTACGTCCTTCTACATCGAATAATGAAAGCAACTTTAACCAACAACATTTTTTATTCCTCACCAACGAACAAATATGTAGATGCTAGAAGAGGAAAAAACTTAAATATTAAATATTTGGTTGAAAAAAAATCATATCGAACAATAAAAGAAAATATATATCGACAATGAAAAACAATCGAGTGGAGAAAAAAATTAACAAAACATTAAACTTAAAAAAAAAAACTGTCCGAGTGCAATTAAGTTGGAGTACGTCTCTAAATAAACATAAAAAATTTACCACTTTCTCTAAATTAAAGATAAAATACCTCTTTTTTCTAATTTTTTTTAAACTGCCCTTTTATTTCTAATTAACCCCGTTCAAAGCAACCCTTTAGCATAAATCTCAACAAATTTTATTTTTGACCTTCTTCCAAACCGAACATTAAACTTTGTTATATAGTCCAATTTCCCTTAGTTTAGTTTTGTTTGTCCATTTTCAGTTTTGGGCCCAATTGGGCCTCCCTTGTTTTACCCAAATTTTCATTTTTATTTAAGAGTTTTTAACGTAGAACGCCTCAAGATAAGACTCATTTTACGTTATTATCTAAAATATTCTATTTTTTTATAAAAAAAATACATTCTTGCTTTCATATTTTCATTAATATCAATGATTATTTATAATTTAGTTCCCACCTACATTTTATATAAATAAAGAAATAAATAAATAAACAAACCTAGGTTTTTGTGTATCACTTTCTCGTGCATAGCCTAGAAATTCGTGCATCATCAATCTCTTCAATCTCTCTTTCAAAATTCTAGTCATTCCATCTTCTTCAATCTCTCTCTCGAAACACTCTCTCTCAAGACTCTCTCTCTCATCTTTCCGGCCGCCGCCTCCTTCCCTCCCTCGAACCACCCAAAACACCGTTCCCATCGTTCAACACGTCATCCACCGGTCCCGCCGTTCAAGTTTCAGCCGCCGTTCCTGCCGTTCAAGTTTCGACCGACGGTGAGTTTTTTTTCTCGATTTTTTTCGGCCAAACTTCTCCGATCTCACTCCAACTCGCGCGCCGCCAAGATCTCGCACCTGTCACCAATCGTCGTCGTCGTCGTGGATTTATATGTACTTTTATGTTTTTTCAATATATAAATATATATATTTGTTCTTGATATATAGGGTGATTTTTCGATATATAATGTGATATATATCTTCAGTTTTTTATTGATACTTTTTGTTTTATGATATATACACTAATATATGTTGAATATTAAGTTCATTTGAGATTTATATACCATGATAGATAGCTTTGTTTATTTAAAAATCATTAGGGAGCTTCGGTTAAATTTACTTAAATGGAATTTAGTCAATCTTACTAGTATATTTCATATATTGGTTAGAATATTTGTAAGTATATAATCACTTTCGATATATAGAGTGATTTTTCGATATATACTGTGATATATATCTTCAATTTTTTATTGAGACTTTTTGTTTTATGATATATATACACTATGTTGAACATTAAGTTCATTTGAGATTTATAAACCATGTTAGATGGAATCCAAACTATAGTATATATGAGATAATAATGCAAAATACAAATGAACTCAAAATAAACAAGAAACTATAATAGACAAATTCAAATAAGACAAACCATCATATAAAAATTACATTAGAGTGACATATATATCAGACATTCGGTGAATATATTACAAGCACACATAAGCATTGCCTAATTAGAAGTGCATACATATCAGAATATCTCAGATATATACGAAATAAACAATGGAATATTACATGAAAATAAATAGAACTCAAAATAAACGGTGGAATATATCACATAATATCAAAAAGCAAACGTTAAACAATAACAAACAATATCAAAGAAATGATTGATACGTGAAAAGGGAAAAAAATATTAAATACATTTTCTCTCTCTAATTGAGAATGGAAAAAAATATTAAAAATATTTTCTCTCCAAATGAAAATGAGAAGAAAATCTAAATGCATTTTCTCTTCCCATCATAAATTCACTTTCTTTCTCCATCATTAAGGGAGCTTTGAAAATAAGAAAATAATATTAAAAAGATTTCTCTCCAATTGAAAATGAGAAGAAAATCATACTAAATGTATTTTCTCTCTCCATCATAAATTTACTTTCTCTCTCCATCATTAAGAAAACTTTGAAAATATGAAAAATACATATAAAATTCGGATATAAAAAAAATAAAAAGGGTAAATTTGTCTGAAAATAACACTAAAAGTCTTTTTTGAAAAAATTCAAATTTAAACATATTTTTGAAATATAAGACTCAAAGATATTTTTTAAGAAAAAATCAACTTTTATTGAATTGGGCCTTTTTCTTTTCAAATTAAAATTGGCCTTATTCCTTTTTGTAGATTTGAAATTGAGAACTTTTGTTAGTTTTCTTTTAGACATAAATCTAAACGCTGGGGATTCAACTTGTAATTTAAGTTATCATGACATTGTAACTTCTAACATTAAATTCAAGATTTACCATTGCACTTGGGAGCTCTCTCACCACTGAGAGAATTTGGAAAAGTAATTAATAATATTTTTAAGAGAACAATAAATTATATTGATATAAATTCTTCTCACAACAAATGTAGGAATTGATAATTAAAACTTAGAGAAGGTATGTCAATTATCATTAAATTAAGATTTTTTTCTTTCAGAACGGCATGACGAACAGTTTCACTTTGCCTTGACTTACATGCAACAACTGTTAACTCATCACCCCGACCTTCCAGCACCAGAAATCCCTGAGCATCTCTACCAGCCATTCGTGTTTCCTCATGAACAGAACTTGCCCCTGAACACAGAGACATCAACACAAAACGACCGGAGTAAATTTAGGGGTGTTCCTTGTATTTTATTTTGTATAGTTTTCATTTTCTTCTTCAACGCCTATCAACTTTGTACACTAAATATATCAATAAATTCTGCGTTGGATGTTCATATTTTTCCTTATCATTTTCTATTTTTCTTTACTCTTTCTTTTCCTTTTGCAAATTATTGCTTTGTTTTATGCTTCTCTGCGTTGAATATATGGCCTTATGATGACAACTCTAGACTGCCCCTTTATAATTCCTTAACGTCACGTTACTTAGTGCCTTAGATCTTTTAGGCTAGAAATACATCCCAAGTTTCCTTGCGTGCAAGCTTTGGCCCAAACTTTTCTTTCAAAATTTTTAGCAGTTCTATTTTCACTTTAAACGCAATGAGGACCTTGCGACTCTCAAAATTTGGGGGTGGGAAAAAAGTTTGAGCCATTGAAGCTTGAATAAAAAAAAATAACACGTTAAGTTGTACTAACAATAACTCCAATGTCTTGTAAGTTAACCAAGATAAAAGTTAAGTTATGAAGGGCACTTCCTCGTAGTTGGATGTTGTGCATGACACCCGTGCTGGCAAGCCAAAACGAAGGCAGGTAATTAACCTGAATCAATGCATCTAATAATTGTAAGAAGATTCCAATGTCTTGTAAACCATAGTCAAGATAAGAGTTTAAGTTGTGAAGGGAACTTGCTCCTAGTTGGATGTTGTGCATGACACCTGTGCTGGCAAGCCAAAACGAAGGCAAATAACTTGAATCAACGCAAGAAAAAGAAAAGAGTTTTTGAATCAAAAGGCATTGTTGAAAAAAAAAGTAAAAAAAAAAAGGAATGTATGAAATGAGAAAAAGAATTTTTGAGAAAAAGCTTGCCGCATCCAAACTTAGGAATTACTTCTGGAAAAGTGAAGAAGTTAAAAGTAGATGTAGCGTAAGTATAGTTATAAAATTAAAGAGTATATTGAGAGGCTAGTTAGCACTAGAAAAGTGAACCTGACGTTGAATTTCTTTAGTAAAAGACATGCTTTGGGGCAAGCATGTGAATTTGAAGGTGTGATAACTTGTAGAAATACAAGTTATTGTCTCTCTTTTCTTAGAATATTGCGGAAGAATGTTGAAAAACGAATCATCCAATGTTTAAATCTATGATATATTTTTCGTATGCGTAAAAGCTTGTGCATAGGCTGAAGAAAGATTATTTTATAATTTAACTCCTTTGAACGCTCCATTTTGCAGAAAATCAAGGTTCAACACATGCGTCGAAGACGAACGAAAATTCATATAATGGTCGCATGACACAACGACAAATCCTGGAACCTCGGACAACCTGATCCTTATAGCTAGAGACAGAGGATTTTTGGCCCCTTGAGCCGTTGAACAGTGACAGCCTACATGGTCAGAAAGGACGATTGCCAAACGCAGCCTCATCCCTTGTGTCAAAACATTATCCGCTGACAGCATAGAAAGTACAATATTTGGGCTATAAACTCCAACTGTACCCACAGATCAAGGGGTTAGACATTTTAGATAATTTAGAGTTAGCTAGTTAGAGATTAGATATTTTAGAGAATTTTCATCATGTTAAAGAAGAGTTTGGGAATCACGCAGCCATCCTCCATCTCTCCCCTCTCGGCGACAGATGAGTGCACCATCTTCATCACCATCGGAGACTTGTCTAGCATCAACCTCGAGAGAGAGTGAAGCTTTCACCATTTCTCCTCCTCAATGCAAGCAGACATCGAAACCACCATCTCTGTCGGCGAACAGGATACTGTTGTCGCCAGCTTCATCTCTTCATCTTGTCATTCCATCTTTTGTATCTTTGAGTGTATTTGGTTGCTTGTATTGTGAAGGAACTAAACCATCTCTTCCATTAATATATTTATCTATTTCTTGCATCATGAATCACTTCTTGTCTTCCATCTTTAAGTTCATTTCACAGACAAGCATGAGTAGCTAAATCACTTTAAGTGTTGGAGAGTAACATTCATCAACTTTAAGAGTTCAAGCTTAGTTTCTAGTTCGTTTGCAACAAAAGTCTAATGCACTTGAAAAGTTCAAGGAATATAAGGCTGAAGTTGAGAATTTATTAGGTAAAACGATAAAAACACTTCGATCAAATCGAGGTGGAGAGTATTTAGATTTAAGATTCGGGAACTATATGATAGAACATGGAATCACGTCTCAACTCTCAGCACCTGGCACACCTCAATAAAATGGTGTATAAGAAAGGAGAAACGAAACCTTGTTGGACATGGTTCGCTCAATGATGAGTTATGCTTCATTACCCAACTCGTTCTGGGGTTATGCAGTAGAGACTGCAGCTTACCTTTTGAACCAAGTTCCCTCAAATAGTGTTTCTAAAATACCTTTTGAGTTATGGAAAAGTCGTAAAAGTGGTTTAAGACATCTCAGAATTGGGCTGTTCAGCACATGTGCTGGTAGTCAAACCAAAGAAATTGGAACCACGTTCAAAGTTATGCCTGTTTGTAGGCTACTCCAAAGAAACAAGAGGTGGTCTCTTTTATGATCCAATTGAAAATAAAGTATTTTTGTCGGCAAATGCTACTTTCTTAGAAGAAGACCACATTAAGGAGCATAAACCACGCAATAAAGGTCGTATTAAATGAACTAACTAAAGAAATTACTGAACCATCAACAAAAGTTGAAGAACCAAATACTTCAACAAGAATTGTTGATGATAGTACGTCTAGTCAATCAGATCTTCATCAAGAATTGAGGGTACCTCGATGCAATGGGAGGGTTTTTACCCAACCTACTTGCTTTTTGAGTTTAACAGAAACTCACACCATCATACCAGATGATGAAGTTGATGATCCATTGACTTATAGTAAGGCAATGGTTGATGTTGACAAAGATGAATGGTTTAAAGCCATGAATCTAGAAATGGAGTCCATGTACTTCAACTTTGTCTCGGATCTGGTAGATCAACCTGATGAGATAAAACCTATAGGTTGCAAATGGATCTACAAAAGAAAGAGAGGTATAGATGGAAAGGTGCAAACCTCTAAGGCTAGATTAGTGGCAAAGGGTTACACCTAAGTTGAGGGAGTAGACTATGAGGAAACTTTCTCACCTGTTCCCATGCTAAAATCTATCTGTATTATCTTGTCCATTGCCATTTTTTATGACTATGAAGTTTGGCAAATGGATGTCAAGACTGCTTTTTTGAATGGTAATCTTGATGAGACTATCTATATGAAACAACAAGAGGGATTCATTACCCAAGGTCAAGAGCAAAAGGTTTACAAGATTAGTAGATCCATTTATGGGTTGAAACAAACATCCAGATCTTGGAATATAAGATTTGATATTGTAATCAAGTCTTATGGCTTTGACCAAAATGTTGATGAGCCTTGTGTTTACAAGAAAATAATCAATAGTTTGTATATAGATGATATCCTGCTCATTGGGAATAATGTAGGACTACTGACTAATGTTAAACAGTGGCTAGTTGCTCAATTTCCATTGAAAGATTTGAGTGAAGCACAGTTTGCTCTAGGGATATAGATAATAAGGGATCAGAAGAACAAAACGCTAGATTTGTCTTAGGCGTCGTATATCGACAAAATGCTTGTTAGGTATTTAATGCATAATTTCAAGAAAGGTTTATTACCTTTTTGACATGGAATTATCTTGTTTAAGGAACAATGTCCTAAGACACCTTAAGAAGTTGAAGAAATGAGACGAATCCCTTATGCATCTGCAGTGGGTAGCCTAATGTATGTCATGTTATATACTAGGACAAACATTTGCTATGCAGTAGGAAGAGTCAGTAGATATCAATCCAATCCAAGATTAGGTCACTGGACAGGAGTCAAAACCATCCTCAAGTATCTTAGGAGAACGAGGAACTACATGCTAGTGTATGGTGCTAAGGATTTGATCCTTACAAGATACACTGACTCTAATTTCCAAACTAATAAGGATTCAAGGAAATCCACATCAGGATCAGTATTTACTCTGAATGGAGGAGCTGTAGTATGACGTGGTATCAAGCAAGGATGTATTGCTGATTCTACAATGGAAGCAGAATATGTAGCTGCTTGTGAAGCTGTTAAAGAAGTTGTCTGACTCAGGAAGTTCTTGACGGACTTGGAAGTAGTTCCAAATATGTCGATGTCAATCACCCTATACTGTGATAATAGTGGTGCTGTGACAAATTCCAAAGAACCTCGGAGTCATAAAAGAGGAAAGCACATAAAGCGCAAGTATCATCTCATTTGGGAAACAGTGCAACAAAGAGATGTGATCGTCACAAAAATCGCTTTAGAGCACAATGTTGCTGATCCATTTACAAAGACTCTCATGGCTAAGGTGTTTAAGGGTCACCTAGAAAGTGTGGGTTTATGGGATATGCGTAGTCTTCACTAGGGCAAGTGGGAGTATTTTGGGGTATAGGGTATGCCCTAGTTTATTGTATTATGTACTTTATCTTGTTTTGTATTTGTATTGTACACCCCACTAGCTTTAGGACAAGTGGGAGATTGTTGGGGTTGGTGCCCTAAATCTCTTAGAGTCTTGTAATTTGTAATGTGTACATGATAATTCATTTATTCAATAAAATAAGTTGTGTTTTATTGTATAATTAAATCGCTTTAACTCAATCCAATAAACTAATATCTCAGGTTATATAATGTAACTTGAACAGTATGTAGTAGACATACATATGGATTTTTTTCAAGTAATAATCTAAAAAGGTCTACAGTATATGGATAAGGTTAGGTGCCTTATCCTGCTAACACGCGGATACGACCCACTCTGTAATTATTACATGAGTTATAAATGTTACAAATGATTTGATCCAAATCGTTCATGTGGAGACATGTAAGTGGGGGTATCCTGTACAAAGAGTTTGTAAAGACCGGACCACGAAATGATTACTTCCACGTTATGACACCCTTAATTGTAGATACTAAAATTTCATATGATGACTATAAATAACTCGATTTCAATCTAGAGTAAGTTGTGGACTCCTATCTATGAGGGCAATCCTGTGATTTGCATAGATGAGAGTGGCCTATGTCGCGACTCAAAATGCCTACCATTTTGGGGATTTGTCCAAATAGAGAGTTGGGAACATAGTTATACAAGATGGAGTTTACTCCTTCCCTCTTTTAGGAAAAGTAGATAAATTGCTCCCTTAAGTGTTGATTTCAAGTCTTGAACAAGGAACTTCTCCCTCTCATTGGCCGAAGAGGGATTAGTTTATGGTAGGACCATAAACAGTTTTATTCATTAGAGGATTAATGAGACTTAAGGAGAAAGAAGTGACTACAAGGGTGAAACGGTAATTTTGACTAGCTATAATTTCAAGCAGTTTGTAAAGGGTTGACTTATTAATGACTAGTTATATCCATGGACACAAATATATCTACAGTATGAAGAGTGCAGCTGTGGGTTTTCATGGAGTGACATACAGTTAGGTGCCTTATCCTCATAACACCGTGGATACAACCCACTCTGTAATTATTACATGAGTTGTAAATGTTACAAACGATTTGATCCAAATCGTTCATGTGGAGACATGTAAGTGGGACTCCTGTCTATGAGGGCAATCCTTTGATTTGCATAGATGAAAGTGGCCTATGTCGCCGACTCAAAATGCCTACCATTTTAGCGATTTGTCCAAATATATAGTTGGGAACATATCTATACAAGATGGAGTTTACTCCTTCCTGCTTTTGGGAAAAGTAGATAAATTACTCCCTTAAGTGTTGATTTCAAGTCTTGAACAAGGAGCTCGTCCCTCTCATTGGCCGAAGAGGGATTAGTTTATGGTAGGACCATAAACAGTTTTATTCGTTAGAGGATTAGTGAGACTTAAGGAGAAAGAAGTGATTACAGGGGTAAAACGGTAATTTTTTTACTAGCTATAATTTCGAGCAGTTTGTAAACGATTGACTTATTGATGACTAGTTATATCCATGGACACAAAAATATATCTACAGCGCGAAGAGTGCAGCTGTGGGTCTTTCATGGAGTGACATACAGTTAGGTGCCTTATCCTCACAACACCGTGGATACAACCCACTCTATAATTATTACATGAGTTGTAAATGTTACAAACGATTTGATCCAAATCGTTCATGTGGTACAAAAAGTTTGTACGAGACTAGACCACAAAATGATTACTTTCACGTTATGACAATGTTAACGGTAGAGACTAACATTTCATAGGATGACCATAAATAACTTGATCTCAATCCTGGGTAAATTATGGACTCCTGTTTATGAGGGCAATCTTTTGATTTGCATAGATGAAAGTGGCCTATGTCGCCGACTCAAAATGCCTACCATTTTAGCGATTTGTCCAAATAGAGAGTTGGGAACATAGCTATACAAGATGTAGTTTACCCCTTCCCGCTTTTGGAAAATGTAGATAAATTGCTCCCTTAAGTGTTGATTTCAAGTTTTGAATAAGGAGCTCCTCCCTCTCATTGGCTGAAGAGGGATTAGTTTATGGTAGGACCATAAACAGTTTTATTCATTAGAGGATTAGTGAGACTTAAGGAGAAAGAAGTGATTACAGGGGTAAAACGGTAATTTTGACCAGCTATAATATCGAGCAGTTTGTAAAGGGTTGACTTATTGATGACTAGTTATATCCATGGACACAGAAATATATCTACAGTGTGAAGAGTGCAGCAGTGGGTCTTTCATAAAGTGACGTACAGTAGAGACTGCAGCTTATCAATAGAGTTACGTGCCCTATTAGACATGATTTGGTCGATGATGAGTTATGATTCTTTACCTAACTCGTTCTGGGAATATGCAGTAGAGATTGCAGCTTATCTTTTGAACTAAGTGAAGGGATCGAGTCTCATGTAGAAGTGTGTGAACACCTTACTTTCGGTTTTTGTTTTAGAACTTAAAAACACAAAACAGAGAAATATACATACATTATGCATTCTACAGCTTAAGCATGTAAAATTCAGGGAAGAAGAAACGTACCTTTGAAGACCTTCTCCACAAACAAAACAGTCATCTTCTTCCTCAACGAACCGATCTCCCCTCGTACAATGAGAAGACGCCACTAAAAAGTCTTCCTTGCTATTCTCTTTGTAACGACCAGTTTGTGGGAACCAAATTTTTTGAAAGAGAAAAGGGAATGTATATTTGGAGAGAATTCGCAAAGAACTCCTTTCTCTATGAACAAAACAATAATTAATGAGCAAGGTCGGGTTCGACGCAAACCCTTTGAAGATTTACTTATTGAAGTGGGGTTCTTCCCTAAGTCAACCCCACTCCCCACCTACATCCTGGACACATCATAGAACACCACGGCTGACAAAATTTCTGTGCCAGCCCAACAATCATTTCGCCCATAATCGTGCGTGCATTTTACCAAGATAAAGTGCACGAAGAAGAAGACATGGCGGTGGTCCATGGTTGTGAAGTCATGTTTGACGTCAGGAAAATCAACGCGTTGTTCAGACTAAAGGACAACGTAAATGCTGAAGGCAATCGCATCATCGTCCACACTCTTAGCGAGCTGATGCAAGACACAATCCGGGTGATGGCCAAGCCAGGATGGAAATGGGAGACATCACCCACAGGCATTCATACTTTGCCTTCCAAATGCCTCACACCTGAGGTGTGGGTGTACTTTGTGACGAAACGGTAGATCCCAACAACCCACGACACATATGTTTCAAGGGATCGGGTGATGGCAGCTTACTGTATCATGCAGCACATCCCCATCGATGTCGGTCGCGTCATCACCACCCAAGTCCGCAGTGTTTTCAGCAAGCCACGTGGGCAATTATTCTTTCATGGATGATTGTCTCGTTGTGTGTTAACGCTGCGTTGACTAATCTTGCTCTCCCATTTGAAGAAGAGCAGTTTGTGGACATCAATGGGGTGATCAACAACAAGACGCTGCGACGACTGCTTAAGGACTCCCCGCACTGACCAGACCTTGTCACCATATCAAAGGGATCTCCTAAAACCAAAGCTGCCCATCCACCGCTGCCCCCCAAGCTTAAGAAGTGAAGGATGGAAGTCAAGGTAGTGCGCAAAGAGGAGACAATGGCCAGCCTTGAGGCCAGTGATGAAAGTCATATCCCTCCTTCACCAATATTTCATCCCTCGCCTTCCCCAGAAAATCCAACGCCCCGTTCTTCTCCCAAAAGCCCAACTCCCTCTCCTCCCAAACCTAAATCTCTGTCGTATCTTCCAATCCAAAAGAATCAAGTTTATGAGTCACTCAAAGGTGACAAAGTCGCAAGTACCTTGCGAACTTTGCCGCCTGCGATTGAAGAGACTTGGACTCCTCCTCCACCACCCCCCACTAGTGCCTCGACCTCAGCAGTTACCCACTAACAAGATTGAAGTTGAATGGGATGGCATGCAACAATACATCTGAAGTGCCATCCTTCATCCATTGTTGAGGAAACTGAGCCAACAAGGGGAGCATCGAACGCAGACCCTGCGTTTGCTTTTAGAACGGCATGACGAACAGTTTCAATTTGCCTTATCATCCATGCAGCAACTGTTCACTCATCTCCCCAATCTCCTTACTCTTGACATTCTACTGCATCTTTGCCAGCCGTTCATATTTCCAAATGATCAACACCTTACTCCTGACCGCAGAGCTAATGATTCGGAACGACATGAGTAAATTTAGGGGTGTTTTCTGTATTTCAATTGTTTGTACAGTTTTCTTTCTTAAACGCCTTCCATTCTTGTACAGTTGTAATTATCAATGAAATACACATTGAGTGATCGCAGTTCATAACTCTTTTGAGTTTGTCTTTACTCTTCCTTTTCCTTTTGCAATTCATTGCTATTTCTAATATTGTACACTGAATGTATGGCCCCTATGATGACAACTCTACACTTCACCTTTATAATTCCTTAGCGTTGCATAACTTAGTGCCTTAGATATTTTAGAATAGAAATACGTCCTAAGTTCTCATGCATGCAAGCCTTGGTCCAAACTTTCTTTTCAAAATTTTCAGCAACTTTATTTTCAATCTTTGACACAATGAGGACCTTGCGACTCTCAAAATTTGGGGATGAGGAAAAAGGTTTGAGCCATTGAAACTTTTTTCATGAAAAAAAAAATTAATAATAATAAATACATAAACTCCAATGTCTAGTAAGGAAGCCTTAACTTGATAAGAGTTTAGTTGTGAAAGGAACTTGCTCGTAGTTGGATGTTGCACATGACACCCATGCTAGCAAGCCAAAACGAAGGTAAGTAACCAGGATCAACGCACCTAATAGTTATAATAAAAAGGCTACAATGTCTTGTGAAAAATCATAACCAAGATAAGAGTCTAAGTTGTGAAAGCCACTTGCTCGTAGTTGGATGTTACGCATGACACCCGTGCCGACAACCAAAACAAAGGTAGGTAACCTGAATCAACGCAAGCACAACAATAAGAAAGAGTTTCCTCATCAAATGCGCTGCCAAAAAAATAAGAAAAGAGAAGTGTATGCAATGAGAGAAAAGATTTTTGAGAAAAAGTTTGTCGCATCTAAACTTGGGAACTACTTCTAGAGAAAGTGAAAAGGTCTAAAGTAGATGTAGCGTAAGTGTAGTTATAAAAGTAAAGAGCATACTGAGAGGCTAGTAAGCGTTAAGAAAAGTGAGCTGGTGTTGAATTTCTTTAGTAAAAGACATGCTTAAGGACAAGCATTATTCTAAATTTGGGGGTGTGATAACTTGTAGAAATACAAGTTATTGCTTCTCTTTTCTTAGAATAATTGCGAAAGAATATTGAAAATGCATCATCTTATGCTTAATTTCATGATAAATACTTCTTATGCGTGCAAGTATTAATATACGCTTAAGAAAGAATAATATGCGATTTAACTCATTAAACGCTCAATTTTGCAGGAAAACACAAGGTTCAACGCACGCGTCAAAGAAAATCAAGAAACGCATACCTCAGACGCGTGGCACTAAAAGAAAAATCCTTGAACCTCAAAAAATCTGATCTTGACAGTTAGAGACAAAGAGGATTTTCGGCCCTCTGATCCGCGTAATAGTGACAATCTGCCTGGTAAGAGATGACGATTGACAAACGCAGCTATATCCTTTGCGTCAGAACCTTACCTGATGACATCATGAAAACTACATTCTTGAGGCTATAAAAACCAGCTGAAGCAACATATCAAAGAGGTTAGATAGTTAGAGATATCTTTGGGCTATAGAAGAGCTCGGGAATCAGTTAGTCATCTTCCGTCTTCCCCCACTTAGCGACAGCTGAGTGCACTTTTACCATTACCATTGGAGAACCATGGAGCTTTAACCTCGAGAGAGAAGTTGGATTCTCCCTTGCTTCTCCTTCATCAACGCAACAAGCAATAAAAGTCACCATCTCTGTCGGCGAGCAGGACACTGTCGCCGCCAGCTTCATCCCTTTAACTTTCCATTCTTTCTTTTGTATTTTCTTCTTCATTGCTTAAATCCACTTGATAACTTGATTTGAGTAGCAATAGTTAACTACTTGAAAGAGCAAGTAACTATAGAACTCATTAATGTAACTAAGAACTAGGAAGAAATCTTGGGCTCAACTAAACAAGCAACATCATAGACATATGATTTATGTGACACATTTACCGAGAGGTGAGAACTACTTGAGTTTAGGAGCATGAACCATGAAACTAAGTAAGAACTCAACCAATTGATGAAAGTTTTTCTCCAACCCCTCTTTTCTCCATTAGAAAAAAAAAACCAAAATTTCTCTTATTTGCACAACATCTCACTAATCCCCAGTTCACTTGTTACATATTTTACTAATTTATTGTTCAATACTTGTTAACAACATTTCATTTCATAAAATACCACAAGTTAAGCACTTCATTTATCATAATAGCTACAAAATCCTCGTGTTCGACCTCGGTCCTCACTGAGACATCTTAGTATAGGTTTATACTTAGGCTGATATTAGGAAAAACTTAGCATAGTGCATGAGAAGCAACACATCAGTGAACAACATAAAGCATAATCATACTTTTTGCGCAACACATAATCACAAATCTCCTTTTGAACTTCTTTCCAATATCCACTGATTATACTGTCTTTAAAATATTCGGATGTGCGTGCTATCCCTTGCTAAAACCCTATTCTTCTTACAAGCTTGAGCGTATATTTTCTTGATGTATCTTCCTTGGTTATCCTCTAGATTACGAAGGTTGTCTTTGTTACAGCAGAAACAATTAATGATCATTTTAATATTACTAGACATGTTATTTTTTTATGAAACTGTTTTCCCTCTTACTCAATCTTCAAACATTGCTTCCTTATCTAATAATTCTCGTTCTTCAACTTTTCTAAACCTTTCTCTTCTTCTTGTACCTACTACACCCACATCACAATTTTTTGAGCATATTATATTAGTAATACTTTCATTTTCGTTCCTTCTATTTTGAATGAAGAGATTGGAGTGAATAATATTGTTACCACTATTGAAAATATTTCTTCAACTACTGTTGTGGTTACTGGAAATGAGAAGTATGCCACTGTTGTTATTAAGAACTATGATGTTTGTGATTGTATTGAGCCTAATGCTACTGCTTGTATAAATTTTGGTGTTTGAGAATTTTCGAGCTAACTATTGGTGATGTTGGTGTCAGTACTATTAATACCACTAAGAATTCTCATCCTACGCAAACGAGAAGCAAATCTGGTGTCTCCAAAAAGAATTTATTTGTTGCACATGTTCAGTCTCCCATAACTGAACCATCCTATTTCTCTAAAGCTCACAAAGTCCAAGAATGGCAACATGATATGCGTAAAGAGTTTGAAGCTTTATTATGTTAGAATACAAGTCTTTAAAGTTTGATTTAAAGGAAGGATAAAACAGACCACAATAGATGAGAATTGCTTTTCTAAGATTTTCATTCACTGCCATATCAAGGAAGACAAAGGTTCCTTAAAAATAGAAGGAAGAGAAAGATTTGGTTTACCTAATTGGAGTGATTTTAGGACCAATAAGGTGAACAAAATCTAAGGTACATATAGCAAAACTAAAGCAGATTGCAAACAGTAACAGAGTACAATAATGTCAAGTCTTAACATCCCCCCGCAAATGAGACAAAGAGTGAAACTGAAGGCCGAGTTTGTCTCGAAGGAATTAGAAGTGAAGTTGGGGCAACGGTTTTGTCAGGCAATCAGCAATCTATTTGTGCGAGGCAATATGACGAATTTGAAGATGTTGAGCAAGCACTTGATCACGAACAAAATGAGTGTCAATCTCGATATGTTTGGTGCGAGCGTGGAACACGGGGTTGTAAGCAAGAGCAGCAGCGGAAAGATTGTCACACCAAGTGATTGGTGTGAATGGAAAAACAACACGAAGTTCCTTGAGAAGAGATTGAACCCACATCAGTTCACAGGTAACATGGGATAGGGCTCGATACTTAGACTTGGTGCTTGAATGAGCGACAACAACTTGTTTCTTGGATGACCAAGAAATAAGAATGGAGACGAGGTAGACACAGTAACCACCCACGGATTTACGATCATCGAGAGAAGCTGCCCAGTCAATGTTAGAGTAACCTGTGAGAGAGAGATGCAAAGCAGGTTCGATATGAAGACCAGGGTGAAGAGTACCCTGAAGATATCGAAGAATCTGCTTGAGAGCTTGCTAATGAATGGTAGTAGGATCTTGAACAAATTGGCTTAATTTTTTTGACAGCGAAGGCAATACCAGGGCGAGTGTGAAGGAGGTATTGGAGAGAGCCAAGGGTGTTGCGATAAATATGGGGATCATCGAGGAGCGAACTATCATCCAAGCGTAGAGAATTGCTTGAGATCATTGGTGAGGGAGCAAGTTTCAAGTGGTGAAATTTCAACCTGGTGAGAAGGTCTTGGATATATTGGGTCTGAGATAACACCAAACCAGCTGGAGTGAAATGAGCCTGAATGCCAAGAAAATAGTGAAGAGGACCGAGGTCTTTCAGGGCAAAAACAGACTGAATAGTGCTAATGAATTGATCAATCAAGGGTGAGTGAGAGCCGATGAGAACTAGATCATCTACATAAACTAACAGATAGAGTGTACCACGGAAGGAGTGCAAAGTGAATAAGGACGTGTCAGATTTGGATTGGCAAAAACCTCAAGAGACAAGAGTGGATTAAAGTTGTTCATACCATGCCCGAAGGGCCTGTTTAAGGCCATGAAGGATTTGCGAAGTTTGCAAACATGAAAGGGAAAACGATGATCAATATAGCCTTAAGGTTGAGCTATGAATACATCCTTTTTCAGACTGTCATGAAGAAAGGCATTGCTAACATCCAACTGTCGAATGGGCCAACTGTCATGTGAAAGCAAGAGTGAGCACAATACGGATAGTGGATGGCTTGATCACGGGGTTGTAGGTCTCACCAAAGTCAATACCAGGGGTTTGTAAATAGTCTTTAGCTACCAGGCGTGCTTTATAGCGTTGGACATTACCATCAGCATCACACTTAAGTTTGTAAATCCATTTGGTTCCAACAAGCTTATGGTGAGAAGAAGGTGGAACCAACTCCCAAGTATGATTGTGAATAAGATCAACAAATTCCTCATCCATGGCGAATTTCCAAGCAGGAAAGTGGACCGCATCAACAAATTTGGTGGGTTCAACTTAAGACCAGTCAAGACAATGGTGCTCTCGGTGAGGCCAATGAAGGGGGCCTTGGGTTTGTGAATTCCTGCCTCAGCTCGAGTGATCATAGTATGAGTATTTCCAAGAGCAGGGCAGGGTTCATGTGGGGAATGGGGATTAGTGGAAGGTTGAGAGGAAGGTTGAAGGGAGGTGGGAGGGTAGAGATCATTTGGGGAATGAGAATTTTGTGGACTAGGGACAGGTGAAAGGGGGGTTGTAGGAGGGGCAGTGGTAAGAGATGGGAAAGGGTGGCTGCTGGGGTTAGGAGGAGAGGGAGGCTATAAGGAGAAGATCTTGGACTCAGAGTGAAGGTTGGGCAACCAGGAGATAATAGTAGAGGTGGAGGGAGAATTAGCATTTGGGGATTTATGAAACATGGTGGGATAGGGAAATCCATATTCGTTGAAGCTGACATGGCGAGAGATATATATACGACCAGAAGCATTGAGGCATTTGTAACCTTCGTGATGGTCATTATACCCAACAAAGATGCATTTCTCAGTGTGAAAGTTAAACTCGTGTTGTTGGTAAGGACGCAAGCGGGGGTAACAAGTAGAACCAAACACACACAAGAAGTTATAGTTAGGATGCTTCTGTTTAAGGAGAAAATGGGGAGTGTGGCCGTCAATGGTTGGAGAAGGAAGTGGTTAATGAGGTGCACTGCTTTGTAAAATACTTACCACAAAAAATGAAGAGGCATTCTTCCTTGAGCAAAGAGAGCAAGCCCAATTTCAACAATATACCTATGTTTTCTTTCAATTCCACCATTTTGTTATGAAGTGTAAGGGCAAGAGAAATGAAATTTGAGTCCTTGTTCTTTCCCATAGTTAATAAATGGTTGAAATTCTCCCTCATTATCACATCTGAAAGTTTTAATTTTACCTCCATACTGATTTTCAGCCTGAAGTTTAAAACTGTTTGAAAACCATAAGAGCATCACTTTTAGCAGTAAGAGGGAAGATCCATGTGTACCGAGAGAAATCATCCAAAAAAGCTATGTAGTATTTGTAACCACAACCAGATTGAACTGGAGATTGTCCCCACATATCAATATGAATAAGTTCAAGTGGTTTCAAGGCATGAGAGTTAGAGAGAAGGGGAGCTTATGAGACTTTCCAAATTTACAAGCCTCACAAAATATCATTTTATCATTACTTCCAATAGAAGCATTACACTAAGCCAAAATCTGATTCAAAATTCTAAGAGATGGATGGCCCAATCTATGATGCCAAACATATTTTGTACAAGTCAAAAGAACACAAGTAGCTAGTTTCTTCAGATTTGGTTGGTCATTGTTGCTCACAGTCTTCACGAAGTTTGTTACTGCTATGTAGACTAATTTCTCTACTTCTTTATTTAGTATCTTCATAACTGAGGCTTCATCCACACCAAGTAACTTGTATAGACCATTCTCAAGGCTCCCTACCAAGCACACAACATTAGACCTCTTTTCCTTTACAAAACAAAAATTTTCATGAAACTCAATTGTGGCGAAATTATCTTTGGTTAGTTGATAGATGCTAATGAAGTTCTTTCTGATCTAAGGAACTATCATGATGTCTTTAAGAACTAAATTCCTAGTTAGAAATTTCACATAAATAGTCTCAACACAAGTAATAGATAACTTAGAACCATTTCCCACAACTATATTTTTTAAAACAAAGGGCTTACCTTTGATGGACAATTTTCCCAAATCATATGTCACATGGTTGCTTGGGCCATTGTCAAGGTACCAGGAAGGATCTTGAAGAGTTTCAGGGCAAGCCATTAGCGTTGATGGAGAGCTTGGTTCTTGATTAGTTTGGGAAGAGGTTGAATTCCTTGGGGGAGTATTAAGGAGAAGTGGCATCAGTTTTATCATAACGGTGATAGCAAATGACTGTTGTGTGTCCGATCTATTCACACACTTGGCATATAGGACGAGAGTTTGTAGAAGAATTGTCTCTCCACACTAGCATAATTAGTTGTAGCTTGATTTACTGTGACAACATCTTTGAAGGATCGTGATCCATTCATTGGTCATGAGATAAGAGTTCAAATTGGATTTCACTCCACGATAGATCCATTCTTCGTATTACACAAACAATTGGTGTAAATTATTCATCAAGACTTGCAAGAATTTAAGAGGTGAAAATACGCATATCCATAGGAAAGTCAGCAAGTTGCAAGTTATCAAACTAGTTTTTCATGGTGGTTAAGTAATCTTCCATTTTGGATTTACCTTTTCGAGTTTGTTGCAACATTTGGCGATTGAAGTCCTCTTAGGATCTTGCGTGAACACCAAAGTATTCTTGAATAGAATTCCAAAGAGCATTTGCTTCATCTTAACCCATAACTTGAGCAGCAACCACAGGAGACATTCAGTTGTACAACCAGCTCACCAGAAGTTGATTAGCAGCCAACCATATGTCAAACTTCGGGTTGGGCAGCAGGAGACCCTTTAGTTCATCTTCACACGGAGGAATAACAATCGAATGTTTAGGAGGAGGAGTCTTCCCGGTTAGGTGTCCCTCACGTTTGTAGCTTCTTAAGATTGACATAACTATGTTTTGCCATAGAAGGAAGTTTCCTTTGTCGAGTTTAAAGGAGGTCACGTGGTGAAGGAGATTTGTGAAGGTAGGGTTACCGACTGGCATGATTCTAGATTTCACTTGATACCTATTAGGATCAAGTTGGATCTCTTGGTTGTTTTGATTTTAGGATGGTGTTGGATAGAGGTTGACAGAGTGATAGGATCTATAGAGGTAGATTTCTCCTGAGCGTTGGCCATGATAGCTCTGATACCAAGTTTGATTTTAAGGAATGATAAAACAAACCACAATAGATGAGAATCGTTTTCCTGAGATTTTCATTCACTGCCTTATCAAGGAAAACAAAGGTTCCTTAAATAGAAGGAAGAGATAGATTTGGTTTACCTAATTGGAGTGAGTTTAGGACCAATTAGGTGAACAAAATCTAAGGTACAGATAGCAAAACTAAAGCAGATTGCAAACAGTAATAGAGTACAATAAAGTTAAGTCTTAACATCTGACATCTTTACCACCTAATAAAAAGGAAAGAGGATATAATTAGGTCTATAGAATAAAGAGACATCCTGATGGGAGTGTGGCTCGATATAAGGTGAGGTTAGTAGTTAAAGGATATAATCAGGAAGAAGGTATTGATTATGATAAAACCTCCAATCCCTGTGATTAAGAAACTGGCTCTTCATATAATCTTTTTTTTAGCTGCTCGATATGGTTGGAAGCTTCATTGTTTAGATGTTATTATACCAATCCAAAGTAAATAAAACTGGGTCAAACTTTATTCATCAACCCAAATAATATATATAAGCCCAAGCCTTATACAAGAGCAAACAATCCAACTAGTACAATGAAAGTAAAAATACAAATATGCCCTTTACACCCTTAATACTCCCCCTCGAGATGGAGAGTGAATATTCATCACACCCATCTTGGACAACAAAGGAATAAAGACTTTGGATGATAATGCTTTAGTGAAGACATCAGCAAGCTGTTGTTGAGACCGAACTGGTATTAGTTTAACAACTCCATTAACGAGCTTCTCTCAAATGAAATGACTATCTAACTCAATGTGCTTCGTACGTTCATGAAACACCGAATTTGAAGCAATATGCAAAGAAACATCATTGTCACAATATAAGAGTGCAGGGATATAAGATGTACCTGTAGCTCAGTCAAAAGTTGTGAAATCCAAATAATTTCACATGTAGTAGCAGCTAGAGCCCTATATTCAACCTCAACAGAAGAACGGGACAGTCGTTTTTTCTTAGCCTTCCAGGATATAAGAGAATCTCCTAGGAAAACACATAACCCAATAGTAGACTTACGAGAGTCTATACAGGAAGCCCAATCTGAGTCTGAATAAGTTTTAAGCTGAAAATTAGTACAAGGACGAAGAAGAATACCCTGCTCAGGAGAACTCTTTAGATACCTAAGAAGATAATGAGCAACATCAAGATGACTCTAACAAGGTTGAGAAACAAACTGACTGAGTTTATGAACAGCAAAAACAATATCAAGACGAGATATAGTAAGATATAAAAGCTTGCCAATCAAACATCTATATGTTGTTGGATCCTTTAGCAAGGGAGCATCACCCATAGACAAACGAAGATTGGGATCAATCGGGCTATTCAAAGGCTTACAAGCCAACAATTCTGCATCTTCAAGTAACTGTAGCACATAATGTAGCTGTGATAGGAAAATACCTTGAGAAGAACGAGCAAGTTCTAAACCCATGAAGTAATGAAGATCTCCAAGGTCCTTGAGTTTAAAAACATCATTCAAATGAACCTTAAGAGCTTATATAATCTCAACAGACGCACCAATTATAATAATATCATCTACATAGACAATTAAGGCCACAAAACTAGAGCCTGATCCTCTAAAAAACGAGTAATCTGATTTTGACTATTTGAACCCCAGCAAAAGCAAAGAATAAGAGAACTTATCAAACCATTGTCTAGAGGCCTGCTTAAGTCTGTAAATAGATTTATGCAAATGACATACTAGACGCTCCTCCTTAAGTGTAACCACATCATGTTTATAACCAAGGGGCAAGTCCATATAAACTTCTTCTAGTAGGTTACCATGCAAAAATGCATTATTGACATCAAGCTGAACTAAAGGCCAATTATAAGAGACTGCCAAGGTAAGCAAAAGTTTCACACTAACCATTTTAGCAACTGGTAAAAAAGTCTCGATGTAATCAAGGTCTTCTTGTTGAGTGTATCCTTTGGCAAGCAAACAAACAGAATGTTGCCCTGATGGAAGAGGAACAACATATCAAGTATGATTAGATTACATGGCTTGTAGCCCAGAATCCATTGGTTGTTGCCAATGCTCATGCTTAATAGCCTGATGAAAAAATTGAGGCTCATATTGAGTAGAGAGTTGTAAGAAAAATTTTCGATAAGAAGTAGACAAATGATTGTAAGATAGACAACTCTGCAAAGGATACTTGGTATTTTTAGTCACAACATTATTTTGAGAAGTTAAAAGATTACAATGATAATCCTTTAGGTAAGAAGGAGACTTCGAAGTCCTTGAAGATCTTCTAGGACCAATGGCTTATTCCCTAACTGAATCAGATACATCAGAGGATTCAAATATAGGCAAGCCAATGTCATTTATAGCGACAGAATTACCAGACAACAAAGGAGACTATGAAATACCATCTCCAGGACTGCTTTGACCACAATCATTAACAACAACCTCAGGCATCTCAGTATTGTAATAGTATTGTGAGTAGTAAAAGATACAGAAGACAATCCAACAAATTAAATGACTTAGGCAAAACTATATCATCAAAAGGCATACTTAACTTCTCTTTATCAACAATAGATTGAAAAGGATAAATTTGCTCATGAAAAATGACATCCCGGGATACAAAGAACCGTTGATTTTGAATGTCATATAATTTGTAACCTTTCATTCCAATCGGATAACCAATAAACACAACTGGTATAGCATGAGGATCAAATTTATTTCTCTAAGATAACAATGTAGAAGCAAAATATAAACAACCAAATGATCTCATCATAGAATAATCAGGATGCTTTCCATACAACTTTTCATAAGGAGTGCCCTTTTAGAATAGATGAAGGTGTATGATTAATCAAGAAAGCAGCAGTTAGAACACAATCAGTCCTAAACTTAATAGGAACATGAGACTGAAAATGCAAAGACCGAGCTACATTCAACAAATGTTGGTGTTTTCTTTCAACAACAGAGTTTTGTTTAGGTTGAGCAACACAAGAAAACTGATGAATTACACCTTTGGAATTGAAAAAATCTGTAAAAGCCAGTTCTGGAGCATTATAAGATCTAAACTGTTTAATAGATACACCAAACTGAGTTTCTATCATCGCAAAAAAAGGAGGAATAATAACCAAAGCTTCATTTTTTGTTCTCATCATGAAAGTCCATGTAAAATGAGAAAAATTATCTACAATAGTCAAGAAATAACGATAACCATCATAAGAAGGATGTTGAAAAGGCCCCCAAATATCACAATGTATTAGTTCAAAACTATGTGAAGCTATATGATTATTTGAAAGAAATGATAGCCTCTTTTATTTCGCTAAAGGGAATACAGGAAGGGTGATGAAGAACAAAAAAATTTAGTTTCAATATGAATGGCATCCTTTAGTGCAATCATATGTTTAGTAGAATGATGACCAAGACGATAATGCCAAGTATCAGAAGTTACATTAGAACAAGTAATATGTGAAATTGAAGAGCTAGCAGCCTCTAAAGCAGAAACAAGATCCAAGGAATACAATCCATGATTTAGGCTAGCCTTACCAATCATTCTCAAAGAGCACTTGTCCTGAATCACACAAAATTTACCATGAAATTTCACATCAGCAGGTAATTGTCGAGTCAGGGCACTGATGGATATAAGATTGAATGCAAATGTAGGTATATATAAGACATCTTTCAATGTAAGATACTGATTAATGCAGACATTTCCCATAAATTCCACAGTAGTCCGAGAACCATCAGGCAACAGAACAAACATACCAAAAATAGGCTTTAAATCATGAAAATATTTTCAAGCTCGACAAACATGGGATGAGGCTCCAGAATCAAGAATCCAACTATCATTTAAGGAGCCAAAATTACAAATAGAAAGACAGATACCGGCCACATGTCAAGGGAGCTGACTCAAAAGAATTTGCCTTATTCAAATGATTCTGCAAAAGTGCCAGAAGATTATGACACTGCTCATTGCTAATCGAAACCAAGGGATCAGTCGAACCAGAGGAATTCGTTGCAGTTGAAACAGAAGAGGTACAGGCCTTTGTTGAATTTGAAGATACATTGAGAGAATGTTGATTTCTTTCACGGTAGCTAGAGGATATCTGTGAAGCTTATAATGCTTATCTTTAGTATGACCTGGAATATTGCAGTAAGTACAAAGAGGATGATCTCAACGTTTGTTCTGTCTCAAATTATTATGAGATTTGAAGATTGAGCATTCGATCCAGAAGGTACTGGATTTCGAATAGCAAAAGCAGTAGCAAGATTCGAAAGAATTGAATTAGGATCAGACTTTTGCTCGACTTCTTGAGAAACAAGCGCAAACGCCTTGTTGATTGTGTTGGACCGGTATGGCAACCCTAGAGGGGGGTGCATAGGGTTTCTTTAAGCTAATGAAAACTTTTTCCTAATGTGGGCCCAATTAAGCAAGTCAATAAGCTTTTTGCTAATAAGTAATTTAAACAATAATTTCATGCAAATAAATTCAACCCAAAGTAATCAAGAAATTAAAAGTAACACTTTATAACATCCTATTTAATTTCAACAAGAAGATTGGTATATGATATGGAATTTTAAGAACTACCAATCTCAATAAATAATTATGAGCAATTGATTTCAAGAATTAAAAAGTGCAATTAATTTCATGCAATGAAATATAATAACAAAAATTAATTGAAAAAATAAATAGGAGAGGGATAGAGAAAATAACACCGAAAATTTATAGTGGTTCGACAAAACCGGCCTACATCCACTTTCCAAGCTCCTCTTGGGTATGTCACTACGAACTTGACTCTTTCCACGGTTTAGAGTCGAACCGTTACAACATTCATTTTCCGGGCACAAGAACAAACCCAATCCTTTCCACGGTTGAGGATCAAACCGTTACAACAACTCTTTTTTCGGGATCAAGAGCAACCCTTACAAAAGTAGATTTACAAATTTGTAGCACTCAACAAATCAATCCTCACAATAGAATAAATCTCTCTCAAGAATTAGATGAAAAGAAGAAAATTGAAGCTTGGAGAGAGAGCAACAATGGAAGCTTAATGAATTATGGAGGATTGTAAAATAATAAAAGTTGTTGTTTTAATTTTGGAGAAGATGAAGTGTTTAAAAAGAGATGGGTAGGTAAAAACCAAATTCATTTTGAGCCATTAGATGTTGGTAAAAGAAAATTGAATGGTGGAGATTTAAACTTAACTAACCGTTAGACACACATATAATATAATATAAAATTCATTTTCTTTTAAAGGCAACTAGCCGTTAGACACAAACATATATAATAATATTAAATTCATTTTCTTTTTAAAATCATTCTTTTTAAAACTAACAAAAATCAAAAGCTCCATGTGTCACTTATCTATTGCTCCACTTGTCATCCTCTAGTAGGTCCACTTTGATGATTTGGCCGCCACGTCATCGACATCGAGTATTTTTCCGTTAAACTTGTTTTGGCCATATCTTCTTCGTTTGAACTCCAATTTGAGTGATTCAAATTATGTTGGAACCGTTGTTCCAAGCTCTACACAATGGACACTTCAAAATACTCAAATTGTTAATAAATAAAAGTAGGTTTGTTATCATCAAAATATTAATTAATTAATTAATTAATTTGAGATTAAGAGCCAAAAAGCCAACAGATTGAAGGTTCTGGTTCCATCAAGAGCAACTGAGTGCGAACTTAAACAAAAGATTCATTCAGCCCCATTAGAAAGCACATTACATACTCAGTTTGGTAAAATTCCATCAAATTTACAACTCCTCCACAAGTACATTTTGTTGGGGTTGATGCCCTAAATCTCATGGTCTTGTATTTTGTAAACTTGTATTGTACAAGTACATTTTGTTGGGGTTGATGCCCTAAATCTCAAGTGATAACCTAAACAGTCTGTAGTAGATGGATAAGGCTGGGTACTTTATCCTGGTAACACTACGGATACGACCCACTTTGTGATTGTTACAAATGTTGTAAAGTGTCACAAACGTTTAGATCCTAAATGTTCATGTGGAGACATGTGAGTGGGGGTATCCTATATATGTGAGACATATATAAGACAGGACCCCGAAATGATTAGTCTCTCATATTAACACTGTTACTTAATGAGACTTACATTTCACTAAGATGATCATAGGTGACTCGACCTTAATCCTATGTCAGTTGTGAACTCCTGCTTGTGAGGGCAATCTTTTGATTTGTATGGGTGAGAGTGGCCAGGTTTGCCGACTCAATAAGCCTATCACTTTGAGAATTTGTCCGAGCAGGCAACTGGGAACTCAACTGTACAAGAAGGAATTTATGTCTTATGAATTGCTCCCTTAAGACCTGATGTCGGGTCTTGAACAATGAGGCGCCTCACCCTCTCACTGGCCAGAGAGGGGTCTAGCTCATAGTTGGACTATGACTAAATTGTTCATTAGAGGGATCAGTGGTACTTAAGAAGTTCGAGGTAACACAGGGGTAAAACGATAATTTGACCCAGATGTTGTTACGAGCAATTTGTGAAGGGTCGACTTGCTGTTGATTGATTATGGACATAGAAATATATCTACAGTAAGAAGAGTGCAGTTGTCGATCTTTAGTGGAATGACCGACAATTAATGAATGTTGAGTAATTTAATTAAAGAGTTTAATTAATTAATCTCGTAGCAGTGGAGCTTCAAACTGGTAGGTCCATTAGGTCCACTTGCTAGCTCATATAGGTTAAGATGACACTCAATTGTCTTGGTTTAATTTGAATTGTTCAAATTAAGTTAAGAGAATTAATTGTATGAGATACAATTAAATAATGTATATTGATACATTATAATATAAAGTAGATTTTTATATTAAATGTAAAAATTAAACTTTATAATATACATGAGAGAAATATTTGAATAAGATTCAAATATTAAATATTATATGAATGAGATTCATATAAAACTATAGGTTAAAAATAATGTGAATATGATTCATATTAAAAATATAGGTTATGTGAGAGAAATTGGTTAGTTAGTAACTAATTATTATTATATATTAAATGAGATTTTATATATATATATATATAATTTAATGTAATGTATATTATTAATTTATTTAAATTAAATTAAGGGAAATTTTCACAAATAGAAAAAATTTCAAACTATTTACAGAAAATAGCAAAAAAAAACACTGATAGACATTGATAGACTTCTATCAGCATCTATCAGTGATAGACTTCTATCATTTCTATTACTGATAGACCCTGATAGACTTCTATCAGCGTCTATCACAACTATCTAAAAGTTTTGCTATTTTGTGTAAATATTTTCCCTTGTTTTTCTATTTTTAAAAATCTCCCTTAAATTAAAGAAAATATTAACTCCCATTTGGGAGTTATTATGAATATGGTGTGGAGTTTTTGTTTTTTTTTCCTCCATAAATCCTCCCCACTAACTCTCTTCATAATTTGTCTCTAAATGAAAATATAACTTCTTCTTCTTCCTCCCTTTAAATAGACAAATGGAGACCACTCTCCATGGATTTGATAACCTTGAGAATAGTGAATGTTCTTTGGTGGTATTGCCCTTATCTTTTTGTAGAAGGATTTTGTGAAGAATATTCATCAAGGGTAAGCAACTTCTTCTTCCGTTTTCTTTTCCTTCTGAAAAAGCATGTTGTTTATCATTTTCTTTTATATCTTATTTATTTTTAAAAATTCATAATTAAGTAATTGAAATCACAACGCAATAAATCACTTCCGTTGGGAATTCAATTCCTTCACATTTGCCGCAAGTACATGAAGGGCGATATGAAGCCGATTCATGCCAAAGTGTCTTCAATTGAGTGAAATAAGTAGTAACAAACTGTTGATCCTGAGATAGATTCAAGAGATCGCGTCGTAATTGAAAGATTTGAGGTCGATTCTTCCTCTAATAACGCTCTTGGAGCTCCTTCCAAATATCAGGCGCATTATCGAAATATAGAACACTCGCTGAGATTTCCTTCGAAATTGAGTTAAGAATCCAGATTTTTGTGTTGAATCTTATTTTTGTGTTGTAATTGTGTACCTAGTTTCCTTGAAAATGTGGATATTTTGTTAATATTCGTCAATTATGAATCCTTATTTCTTTTTTTCAAATTTTATATATCACAGAGCTAAATAGAATTTTTAAAGTTTTGGAAATGATTTGATCCACTGCTTTTTTATAAATTGAAAAATTGGAGTAAATAAATATTTGGTTAAGGTTGAGTAGTGTTCTACTTATAATTTTTTCTACTAAAATTTCATAAACATATGAAATGCCTAAACAAAATTAATTTCTTGTTTTACACAAAATAAAATAACTTAAATTTGAAAATTAGTAGTGTGCTTCTTATAATTTTTTTCTCTACACAACAAATACATAAATATTCTCATGCATTTTCCCCATAATTTAAGAACAAGAACGGGTCTTTATATGGATATTCCAAACTTTATAAATACATAAAATTTCTCAATATTTTAAACTTTTAAAATTTGTGATATTTTTCTCATAGTTTTTTTTTAAATTGAATTTCGTCCATCGATAACAAATTTAAATTAAAAAATGTATTGAATAGTGTTCTCTTTTTAGAATTTAAACTTCCTTAAATACATAAAATTTCACTAAATACCGATGATGGAGATTCGAGAAACATCGAAGTTTGATGTTTTCATATTCTTGGGGTGAAGGAAACTAGTTTAAAATTGCATTTTCTTTAAAATAATTTTTTTGACCACTCAAAATTATTAATTCATATTTTATTTCTAAAATGCGAGTTAATAAATAGTGTAATTGTTTTAAATGGCAAAACTGCTGAAAATATTTTCTAATATAGCAAAATGTCACCGTCTATCAGTGATAGACAATGATAGTTATCTATCAATGATAGACAGTGATAGATATCTATCAGTATCTGTTACAGTCTATCATTGTCTGTCACTATCTATCACTAATAAACGATAACATTTTGTTATATTTGTACATAAGTTGACTAATTTTGCTAACATAAATTAAATTAAGTAATTAATTAATTATTTAACTAATTAATCATTAAATTAAATTTCACATATTTAATTTTAACTTATATTTGAATCATATTCAAATATGATTCTCTCATATAAGTTTATATTATAAAGTTTAATTAAACTATAAACTTTATATTAAAATGTATCACTATACTTTATAATATTTCCCTTATTGAATTTGAACATTTCAAGTTCTATTCAACACATAATTATCTCAATACTCTTTACGAGCTAGAAATGGGACCTAATGGACCTACAGATCATAAGCTCCAATGATATGAGATTAATTGACTAAACTCATTAACCACATTAGTCAATATTCGTTAACTGTGGATACACTCTACTAAAGACCCACAGTTGCACTCTTCTCACTGCAGATATATTTCTGTGTTCACGGATATAGACCAATAACAGCAAATTAGTCCTTCAAAAGTGTTCGTAACACCAGCTGGGTCAAATTACTACTTTACCCCTGGGTTACTTCTAAATCTTTAAGTACCAATGTTCTTCTAATGAACAACATGTTTATGGTCCAACCATTAAACAAAAACCTCTCTTAAGCCAGTGAGAAGGTAGGACCCTTTATTCAAGTCTCGAAGACATCAATTAAGAAAACGCTCATTTACTTATCCTAAAGTCGGGTTGGAGCGAAATCTATCTTGTATAATTATGTTCCCAACTCCCCACTCGATCTTGTCTCCAAATGGTAGGCTTATTGAATTGGTAAATTGGTCACTCTCACCCATACAAATCAAAAGACAATCCTTCGTGAACAGGAGTTCATAATATACTCAGGATTAAGACTAAGTTGCCTAGGTTATACTATTGAAATAAAAACCTAACTAGTTAACGGAGTTACATCTAGTAGTTACTGTTTCGTAGTCCAGTCTTATGCAAACTCATTGCATAGGAAACCTCTATTCACATGTCTTCTACACGAACGCGTTGGATCATTGCATTTGTATCAAATACAAAGTGGGTCGTATCCATAGTGTCACCAGGATAAGGTACCCAGCCTTATCCCTATACTATAGACCCTTTAGGTTGTATCTTGAACATTGATCCTCATATGTCTCTACATAATTTTCAAGACTCATAAGACAGTTTAGGATGTTAGTTTATTGGATTTTAGGGTTATTAATACTAGATAAAAGCAATATAATCAATAACACGTATTGAATAATAATTAATAACATTTTATTAATGGCGGTCAAAAAAATACATTTACTATCTACGAATTTAAGGCATAAAACCCAATAGGACCCACCTTGGCCATGACTAGGGATGAAGTCGAGAATAACCTATTTGGCCCAAGGGTGTGCAATTTGCATACCCACGCCTCGCTACTGACCAAGTAAAAGAAAAATAAACTTAGAAATCTCGAATTTGGAGAGAAATGGGAGAAAAATTAGGCCATCTAATCTCTATACACATCATTATAATTCTAAAAAGAGTAAGTGAACTCTAATTCTCCAAACTCTTGCTACATCGATGTGTTGGATTTTATGTCCTAAAACTCGTAGTTTGTAAACAATAACGTGTATTCTATTTATCAATAAAGTTGTTGTCGATGTTATTCAATAAACTTGTTATTAAATAAAGTGAATTGTTGTTAATATAACTCTAAATCCAATAAACTAAGAACCCATGACTTTAGTATGAAAACTTGAACTTTATGTAATGATATAAAAATGGATCAAGTTCGAGTAAATAACCAAAACGGTCTATAGTATAGGGATAAGACTGAGTACCTTATCTTGGAGACACTATTGAATGTTGCCCACTTTGTATTCGATACAAATGATGTGATCCTAAATCATTCATGTGGAGACATATGAGTGGGGGCGTTCTATGCAATGAATTTGCATCAAACCGGACCACGAAATAGTCACTATTACTTTATAACGTCGTTTACTGTTAAATACCGACTATTTCAACTAGATGACCTAGGTAACTCGATCTTAATCCTGAACTAACTATGACTCCTGTTTATTCGGGATTATCCTTAGATTTGGATTGGTGAGAGTGGCCTGGGTGCGTCGACTCAATAAGCCTCCCATTTAAAAGGTAAGACCGAGTAGATAGCTGGGGACATAGTTTTGCAAGAAGAAATTCACTCCTACCCAACTTAGGTTAATAGATAGGTTGTTCCCTTAAGTACTGATTTTGGGTCTTGAACAAGGGGCTCCACCCTCTCATTGGCCCGAGAGGGACTCGGTTTAGTGATAGGATCACAAATCAATTGTTCATTAGAGGATCAGTGAGACTTAAGGAACAAGATGTATTCACAGGGGTAAAACGGTAATTTTGACCTAGCTGTGATTACGAACAACCTGTGAAAGATCGACTTACTTATTATGGTTATATCAAGTGGACATAAATATATCTACAGTGAGGAGACTGCAGCTACGGGCTTTAGTGGAGTGTCCCGTTAGTTAACGAATGTTGGTTAACTAGGTTAAAGAGTTTGACCGGTTAATCTCGGATCGTTGGAGCTCATGATCTGTAGATCCATTAGGTCCCTCTACTAGCTTATAAATAGACTAAAATCTTAGATAGTGTGGTGAGTAAGATTAAACCATTCAATATTGGATTAAGGAATGAAAGTCAGATATATACGATATATCAACGTTTAATTATGAATTAAACGGACAAATAGAGTTAATTATGATTTAAATATTAATTATATGAATAGGGATTCATATCGATTTTTTAGAAAAATCGAGATTAGTGGGAAAAATAATATTATTTTATTATTTAATATTATAATAATATTATATTTAATTAATTAAATATTAAATTGTTTTTTATTTATTTAATTATTTTTATTTTAGAAAATCAAATTAAAATTGATTTTAAATTCAATTTTGGAAATTAATTAAAAAATTGAATTTAAAATTGATTTTTTGAAGATTGGATTTTCCCACTAACTAAGTAAGAAGCTTAGTTGTAACTCTCACAATTAGCCAACAAATTGTAAGTTTGTGTTATCAATTTGAGATGCAATTAGATTGCATGTTGATCCTTGATAAATAAGGATAATTTTGGCTTATTTTGGGTGGAGAACTTTGTAAAATTAAAGGTTAATTTTGCAAAATTACATCCATTGCTCTTCTTCATCTATTTCCTTCATTCCTTCTAAAATTCACTACAAATTTGGATCTCACCTTCCAATCTAAGCCTAGAGAATAGTAGATAAGACTTTTGTGGTGGTCTACAACTATTTGGTGTTGAATTTCATCAAGAATTGAAGGAGAATTTGGAGTTTCAAGGGTAAGTGTTTTTGAAACTTGGTTTTTCCTTTTTAATTGTATGTTTAATCCTCAAAATTGAGTATCTTAGAGTAAAAATTGATCAAATTAAATTCTGATGCATGCTCGTTTAACCTTCACGATGCCCATGCCATTGAGACATTAGAGGCGTTGTGGCAAGTACCATATGTCGGTGCCCAGGCCATTGAGCACATATAGATCAGGTGAGATCTTTTTTGTCTAGATTTGTGCATCAACACGTAAATTTTTAGAGAACATCAAATAAGTTTAAAGATCAATTATGGATAAGAAATTAAAAGTTTAGGAACATAAGAGAAAAAATTAAAAGGTAAAGTGTCAGAGATATTTTTTTAATGAACTATTATACATAGAAATAAAGGTTGTTGTGGACCTATTAAACATTTTTTCTTATATAGATCATGTAGATGCAAATATAAAAATTCAGGAAGAAAACTTATAATTCAACTTTATACGAACTTGTCCAACATATAGATTTTTGGATCTGTCATTGGTTGTACATATCACTTATGTGGGAGTAAAAGATCCCACGTGATTGGTTTGCATGTACGTATCAATTTTAAGATAATAATTATTAAGTGTATAGCAACATTTTTAAAAAAAATTGCAAATATAGAAAAATCTATCAGTGATAGATTCAATTGTTGGTAGACTATTATAAATGATAAACTCTATCTCCAATAAACTCCTATTAACGATATGGTCTATCACATCGATAAATTCTGAGAGCTTAATTTAACTTTTGTTATATCTGCTAATACTTTAAAAATCATTACTATATTTGCAATTCTCCAATTAATAATATGCTTACATTAATATGCATGGGATCCACATAGTTTGGTTGAAACGTGGGTGGACCCTTTCTAATTTAAATTTCAAACTAAGGAGGGCCAGCCCCCAAAACTTCTGGTTTTTTTTTCTCTTTTTTTTTACTTAATTTTGAATGATATAAAATTATGATTTCTAACTACAAATAATTATAAGAAGTGTGTCTCTTTTTCTTGGACTGCATCCTAACATTATTAACTAATTAAATTTGTATTTAGTCTTTCCAACCGCATTCAGCCTAGATCTACTCCGAAGTGAAGATTTAAATGTTTTTTTAACCAAAGAAATTAATGTAAAAAATAGTGAAAGTTCAATATCAAATTATTAGTCTTTTTTCAAAAAAAAAAAAATAATTCCAATTATTTAAGAATTAAAAGAGTTATTTTCAGGATCAAAATAAAAAAGAATAAACCTAAATATTTTAAAACTATAATGAGATTTTAAATCATAATTTCAATGACATCTTAAAATTAGGAGCATTTTTAAAAATAGAAAAATAAAGAAAACTATTTACACAAAATAGCAAAATTTTAAGATAGTTGTGATAGGATAGATGCTTATAGAAGTCTATCAGAGACTATCAGTGATAGAAATGATAGAAGTTTATCACTAATAGATGCTGATAGGAGTCTAACAATATTTATTAGTTTTTTTTTTTTTTTTTTTGCTATTTTTTATAAATAGTTTGATATTTTTTCTATCGGTGAAAATTTTCCTTAAAATTGTTGTTAGGTCATTTTTAGTGACATAAATAATGAATTTTCATTCCTCCAATTTAGGGTTTAGGGTTATGTCATTTGACTCAAAGCCTTCATTTCCCTTAAAACTGAAAAAGAGAGTTTTTGAACATGTAAAAAGGAGTCATCATTAACTTAGCTTTAAGGTTGTGGGTTTTTCCCCTCTAATTTTGTTACACATTTTTCTTTTTTAAAATATGAATCTTTCATTTTACTCAAAATTAATTTTCTGGCTCTCCAAGCAAGTCTCTATGCTTAGATTTCAAGTCTTCTTTCCTTCCCTTCCCTTTTCCCTCATTTTTTTTTTCTATTTTCTCATAAAAGGACAAATAATTATAGTGTTTGTTGATGATGTTGATTCTGATCATCAAAAACATTTTGTATGGTTTCATAATATTTGTTTATGTTATTATTTCATTATGTTTACTTTTCTTTTTAAAAATATTGAGTGTGGAACTTCTAACCTCGATGTCAATTGTACAAGTTCTATAGTAGTTAATTTATATATGCTAATTTTTTAATCTATTTTTCAAACTTAATAGTGTTGACTTTTGTATTATATTGAGAGAAAAAAATTGACTTAAAAGCATAGCAAATCTAACATAGTTTCACAGTGGAAAATTTTCATCGAAATCTCGAGATTTCGAGGGCTTCGAAATCTTATTTAGGGTAAATTTCGTTTTTTTCCAATTTCAACGAAATTTCGAGAAAATTTTGATTCCCCCAATTTCAACGAAATTTTGAGATTTCGAGAAATTTCGACATTTCAAAAAAATTTAGATTTTTTTTATTAACTATGTTAGCTCAGTTCAAATTTTTTTATTTTATGGTCTTGATTGCACACTATTCTATAGTTTAATATGTCAATGTCATTTTCGACAAAGGATTAAGCGTTTTTTATATGCTACTTATTTTAATTTCTAACTTTTCTCCATTTTTAGCTTTATTTTCAACCCAAAACTTTCATTTATAAAGAAATTGAATTTGAAAAAACCACAAAAAATAATCTATATTTATTTTTAAACTCAATCAAACTTTTTTCGTTAAATTTTCACATCATTTCACCTTAAAATTGAATTGATGTGATTTTTTTTTCTTTTACCATCTAAAACTTTCATAATTTTCACATCATTTTACCTCAAAATATTCATAAACTTTTTATTATTTTGTAATTATTTTTCATTTCTTTTTTAAATTTATGCTCTCGTATCAATAGCAGACATTTACCATAGACATCTAAAGTTTCATTAATTAATTATAATAATTTCTATAAATTTCCATCAATTGTCATAATTTTCTCCAAAATTTCCATCGATATTTTCATAAAATCGGGACCTCGATATTTTCACACCTTGCATAATTTTGACAAATATTACCAGCATGGTAGCTAAAAATAAATCATTCTAGATATAGAAAAAATTAGAATGTAAGTAAATTAGTTTTACAATAGGTACATTCACTAAATATCTAGATTAATTATTAACTCGACACTGAACATTGATCAATTGATATAAACCTCTATTATTGACTTCAAAATCAAATGTTGGATTCCTCCACTCCACAAATTGTCAAAAAAAAAAAAGTCATTAACGACTCTAAATATATATATATATATACACACACACAAAAGTTAATGTTGTTATGGGTAATTTTGGACTAATGGAAGAAATCTAAAAAATAAAGGAAAAGTCATTAACGACTCTAAATATATATATATATACACACACACAAGTTAATGTTGTTATGGGTAATTTTGGACTAATGGAATAAATCTAAAAAATAAAGGAAAAAGAAGTCAAACCGGAGCCAAGACAAGACATGTTGAGCCTTGGGAGGGGAGTTGGGCCTTTAGGCCAACATTTCCCTTGACATCGATTTTAGAGACTAAGGCCAACTACCTCTTCGTCCTCTTCCTCCGAGGCTAAGGAGTCCAATCATCATAGGAGGCATGTCCAACACGCCCCCTAATCCAATGAAAATCACAGATTATCTTATCACATCAAGAGATAACAACCATATTCCTACGGGAGAAAATCATCCAACAATCCTTTGTATAAATAGATCACTATAAAAACAATAGTGTACTCCACTGAACATTTTGCTAGACTTGACTTGGCCAAGGGCGAGCACCCTGGCTTGGGTTTAGGGTTTAAATTCTTAATACTAGGAATTGTTGATGTTAAAATTTGACGAGAAAAAAAATATATTTTTGTGACAATCATAGTAAATTTGTTTGAGGGAGAAAAAAGAACCTAACCAGAAAAAAAAAAAAAAAAAAAAAAGAGAAAAACCTTTTCGTAACAACCATAGTAAATTTGTCTCTTTTGTTTTTTTTTTCTTAAGATCTTATTATCTTTTCGGTATTGTTATTTTTTACTTTACTTATAGTCAATTATTATGTCATTTGGTTTAAAATAATCTATAACAAAAATAGAAATAAAAAGATTAAAAGATTGATATTTTGCCTATTGAAAAATATAAGATCATTCCTTTTCATAAAACAAAAATGACAATATAGTTCCAAATATTTTCAATGAGAATGAGATAGTCTATTTTCAATTTGTAAGAAAGAAAATAAAAGAATGAAAGTAAAATTAAAATAATAGGAATAATAATAACAATAAGTGGTGGGTTCTCAAGAAAGGCTTTGGAGCTGAAAAGCTTTTCCAACATCTATGGAAGAAAACGACACACACCATTTCACAAAATTTAAATTTTAAAGCAAATGTTTTAAATACATTTTGCATGTAGAATTCTTATTTTAATTGTCAATTTCTTCATTGGTAGTTGAAACATAGGCGTACGTTTTAAATAAATATTAGAAGCTTCATGATATAATTTTTTTATGTTTGTTTCGTTAATCAAAATTTTGATAGTTTTACCAATTTTGTTTTTTTCTTTAAATTGTGCCATATTTTTCTTTTAAATATATTTATTGAACTTTAAAGTGTTTTTTTTAGTACTAAAAGATTCGAATCATAGACTTATTAATCGCTAACACGTCAGTATGTCAGATGAGCTATTCTCGTTTAACGTTTAACTTTAAAATGTTACTAAACATTATACTATTAAAAAAATACGAAAATATTGTCAATCAATTTCTTTAAAAGAAAATAACATATACATAAGAGGAGTGATTAGACATATATCCTAAACAAAATAACATATTAGAAAACTATGTATATGTAAGAATCTGTTCTAAAAAGAGGGAAAATAGTTATAGATTTATTCTAGTCCCTCAAACCTTATAATAGTTTTATTTTAGTTCATAAGTATAGAGTAAAATATTAATTTATACACTTAAATTTTCGATTTTGTATCAATTAAAATTCTAAATTAATAATTGTATTAATTTAAACTTAGAATATTTGTAAATGTAAACTTACCCTCTTTATTATGTTCCGTTTAGATAAACATTATGTGTGAATTATAATTCATAAAATTCTAAACTTTCTAGATCGAAGCAATTGTAGTGAAGAATTGATCTGTACTTTGTTTATGGGGTAAGTAGGTAATTTGAACTTTCAGTTAAGATTTTCTTTGAAAATCATCTGTACATCAATTCTAATTGTTCATTTTGTTAAATTCGATATTCAAAAAAGTTTATATGAGAGTAAGAATTGATGTGTTGATAATTTTAAAGAGAATCTTCATAACGACTCCAGATTGATTTATTTCTGACAATTTGGGAGTTAATTGAAACAATTCTAAGTTTCACACGATATTTTTGAACTATACACTTACAAAAATTGGTTTAAATCATTATAATTATTGTTAATTTAGAGTTTTAATTAATATAATCCTCAAAGTTTAAGGATATACCTTGATATTTTTCGTAAAATTTTTAAACATTCTATTATCATCTCTAATTTTTAGTTTCAAATTAAGAAAAATATTTGTCATTTTAATTAATTGATCCATAAATATCAATAGTTTTTTCTAGGAAAATTTTCACAAATAAAAAAAAAATGTCAAACTATTTACAGAAAACAGCAAAAAAAAAAACATTGTTAGACTTCTATCAGCATCTATTAGTGATAAACTTCTATCATTTCTATCAATGATAGACTCTGATAGACTTCTATCAGCGTCTATCACAACTATCTAAAAATTTTGCTATTTTGTGTAAATAGTTTTCCTTATTTTCTATTTTTTAAAATTTTTTCTTTTTTATATATATTATGTGAAGTGAATGAATCAAATCTTTGATCTTAAAGTTGCTAGTTCAAGCTTTATACCAGTTGAGATTACGTTGACATAAATATTTGTATAGTTGGGTGGTAAGGTTGATTTCGAACAAAGTTGAGCTTTTTTTTTTTTTTTTTTTTTTTTTTTTTTTTGAACAACAGATTTGAGCTTTAATAAATTATTAATAAAATAACAGTTAGTTTTTTCAAAAGAAATGCAAAACATTAGGGCTAGTAGATTTTTTTTAAAGTATAAACGTATAGAACTTTAAAAAAATGGTATAAGGGTATATAAAACTTTACTTACCAAACTGGATCTAAATCAGACGGTAATTTCATTTAAGAAAAAAAAAAAACACCCACGAAACAATTTTGTGTCATGTTATATTTAAAAATATTTTCATCGATTTTTTTATTTAAAATAATTTCTCAAAACATTATTTAAAAAAAATTGTAGAAACATACTCTCTGTATAGGTTATTGAATATATTATTTAAAGGGGGAATTATTCTCTGCCACGTGCTAGTAGATCAAACGTTGGCTAGGCTTACAATTAAAATGTTATTATGAATGGAAAAATAATAATTATTGAGAGAAATATTGAAAATTAAAAAAATAATGCTTTGTCAACGGTAGGAAGGGTTGAAAACGATGGCCTCGGTGGATGAGAAAATAAAGAACGCGAATTTGGAAACTTGAAAACTACGTGTCGTTTCGGAGGCACGTGACATACAGGTGCAGCCGATTTGATTTGGGGATTTCAGTTTCCGGTTCGCTAAAACGCGTACAATCGAATTCTCCCCCACCTCTCATCCTTCTGTTTTACACTTTCTCACGACCTCTTTCTTTTTCCTTTATCCATTTCCATTTTCAACCTCTTTTTTCTTTTTCTTTTTTTTTTTTTTTGGCCAATTGCAATTGCAATTGGTTGCAAATTAAGAATATGATTTAAGGTTAAAAGTTACTTTTGATTTCTAAACTTTCGTAAAAATAACAGTATAGTCTCTGAATTTTGGTTTGTAACAATTTAGTCTCTGTAGTTTCATTTTTGTAACAGTTTAATCCCTGAATTTTACTATGTAACTATTTAATCCATGTACTTCAAATTTTTTAACGATTTAGTCCCTATTATAGAAATTAAAGTTAAGATTTAATGAGATTTCTTGTATAAATAAACCAATAACCTAATTAGAGACTCAATATTTTTATAAAATACAAAGTCTACATCACAAAATAATAAAAATTGACATATAATTTTGATGATTTTTTTACGTTAGGGACTAAATTGTCACAAATTTGAAAGTACAAGGACTAAATTATTATATACTAAAGTTCAGGGACTAAATTGTAATAAAATGGAAAATGCAAGGACTAAATCGTTACAAATCAAAGTTCATGGACTAAATTGTTATTTTCATGAAAGTTTAGGGACCAAAAGTATTTTTTAACCATGATTTAACATTTATGTCATCAACTTTTAAAATTTTGCCGATATGACAATATTTGAAATTTATTTAAATGACTCACATCACGTTATTGATTTAGGTTAAGTTTCTGGTATTTATTTTTTTCTATTCCAAAATTACCCTTATAATTAAAATCAATCTTCTTCTTCCATATTTTTTCCTTCTACATATTTTTTTTACAGTCTTCAATGTTATGCAACCAACCTTAACGTTTGATTCACAATTTCTCTCAATTTCCTAAAATCATTTTAACAATTTCGTTTTTGAAATCAGCCTTTTACTGGTTTCGGTTTCTTCATCTGGATATTTCTTAAAGTCGATTTTTCTGGTTTTCAACAGTTTGTGTTCAACTTTTTCCTTGAAGTTTGTCCTTGTCTGAAGATTTTTTATAGTTTGATTTTTTTTATTTTTCGAAATTGATTTTGTGTTTTATTTTTATTCGATTTATCTGTTCGAGACCAAAATGTTTAATTTTTTTTCCTTGAAGTTTATCCTCAAGGAAACTTTTTTTCTTTTGATGGGTTCTTGGAATATTATAGAAGGAAAAATATTAAGCTTCAATTTGTTGTTGTTCTTCTTCTAGTGTCGAAATTTTTGTTTGTCGCCTTGATTCTTCTCTACCCTTTTACTTTTCATGAACTTTGTATTTTAGAATCAAGCTTGAAATTAAGCATTCAGATTCTTATGTTTTATGATTCTATAGCGTAAAGCCTTTAGATAATCTTTATGCCATAACTTTTTTTTAAATTCTTATAAGGTCCTTTAATTTTGAAGGTTCTTAATTCTTTTTGGTTCTTTTCCATGTCAATTTTTCTATTCTATTGAGGTGATTTGTTGGGGATTTGAAGAGATTGAGGGGTGTAGATTCGTCAATAGGGATATGATTTGGGTTCTCTTTAGTTCATATTTTGTTTAGAGATTGAGTAGTGTAAATTTGATTTGTCATCTAGTTGAGTTATGTGTAACTTACTTTGTGATTGTTATTTGATTGTCATCAGATTACTATTTGATACTAGATAGTTTGTGATTTATATCTGATTGTTATCTAATTGCTATCTGATTTTTATTTGATTGTCATCTGATTGCTATTTGATACTAGGGCATGTTTGGGAGTGATTTTAGGCTAAAATCACTTTTGTCATTTTCAAAATCACCATGAAACATATTTTTAATCCTTCAAAACTAATTTTGATGATTGAAAATTGCATTTACAAGTGTAAAATTGAAAACTAAACAAATTTTGAGTGACTAAAAGTGTATTTTTGAGTGATTTTAAAAATGACAAAAGTGATTTTGACGATTTTAAAATCAATCCCAAACATGCCTTTAATGGTTTGTGATTTCCATCTGATTGTAATTTGATTGTTGTCTGATTTCTATTTGATACTTAATAGTTTGTGATTTCTATCGGATTGTCATTTGATTGTTATATGAATTCTATTTGATACTTATTAGCATTTGATTTCTATCTGGTTGTTAATTGTAATTTTTTTTTTATTGCCACCTGATTTCTTTTTTATACTAAGTACTTTGTGATTGTCATTTGATTGTTGTTTGATTGGTAGACATTAATTACTATTGGATTGCTTAAAATTTATCTTATATTAATTGTTATCTGATTTCTATCTAATTTTTATTTGATTGTCATCTTATATTGATACACTAGAATCTTCAATTCCAAAATTTCCTATATATTTTATTCCGAAATTACCCTGCTAACCTTCAGTCTTATAATTCCCTTTTTTCTACTCCACCATGAAAGGGCCGACAACGAGGCCTTCGATGACACAACCTTAGTCGCTAACGAGATAGATGGTCAAGCCAATAGCCCTGTGGAGAGAAGGTGCGGGAAGGAAAGTGTCAGAGAGAGAGATAAGATCTCAAAACATTTATAAACACACACGAATAGAAAACAATCAAATAACAATTACAAATCGGTTAGTATCAAATAAAGAGGATTCACAGACTACTTGGTATCAAATAACAATTACAAAGCATAAACTACTTAGTATCAAATAGCAATCAAATGACAATCATAAAGTATTTAGTATAAAATAACAATTAGATAGCAAATAGATAACAATTAGATGGAAATCACAAACTAATTTGTATCAAATAGCAATCAGATGACAATTACAAACTACTTAGTATTAAATAACAATAAGATAATTATCAGTATTAAATAACAATTAATATCATTAATAATCATCATTAGTAATTAGACAGCAATAGGTATCATTGGCAATCAGTATTAGATAGCATGAGACAACAATCATAAAATAATTAGTATCAGTAACAACCAGTATTAGATAGTAATCAGTCAACAATCAGATAACAATTTGTATAATTAACAATTAATATCAAATAGCCATGTAACAGCAATCAAATAGCCAATAAGTATAATTAACAATCAGTATAAGATAACATTCAGATAACTATTAGTATCAAATAGAAATCATACAATAATCAAATAGCAATCGACATTATTGACAATTGGATGTTGACCAGATGACAATCAGATGTAATTCAAAGCAATCACACATTTTTAACTGTGAAAAAATTTTGGTCATGTGACTACTACAATTGAGTCGAGCTATTAATTTTGAAATTCTTGCAAACTTTAAATTGTTGGGCTATGAGCTTAATTTTCATTTTATGTTTTGCCATTGGTGCAAGTTGTCCTTTTTTTTTAAAAAAAAAGAAAGAAAAAGTTAATTATATTCTTAAATTTTAGGGATTGCACCAATTTAAACCATTAATAAATGTATTAATTAGAATTTTAAGTTGATATAAGTAAATAAATTTACACTCCCGTTATACTTTTGGACATTTTCTATATTTATAATTAGTTTTAAATTTGGCTATTTTTACAATATTTTAGCCTGATTGGGAAGGACCTTTCTTGTATGGTTTATTGAAGTATTATTTTAGTTTTTCTAATGCTTTTTATTTGGTAAAATTATACCATCAAATACTTATAAACGTTTGGGTAGATTTCATTTTTACCATTCAATTATGAGATTTGTTTCAAAGGTATCTTGAACATTGAAATTGTTCATTTTTTTTGGGTTAAAATAGAGGATAAAAATTATTGACGTGACACTGAATGTATAAACATTAAAAAGCATATGACTACGCTATATTATTTAAAATTATATAGAGAATTAATATCGTTACTACTATTTATTTCATTTCAAAGAATATTATTAAAGTAATTTATATAATTAATTTTCTCATAACTATGGTCATGTTGATTTACATAAAGAAGGTTGTAAATAATATTATACATTAGACGTCACATTAATTTCCATCTTGTTTTAACAAAAAAAAAAAAAAAAAAAAAAAAAAAAAACTCTTCAAAGTAGTTTTCTTAAAACAAAATTCAAACTTTAGAGGTAATACAATTTTATTGCTAATTGTTTTGTTTTATTTTTAGGACATCAATTTTATTGCTAAATGTTTAGGGGTGTTTGGTTTAATTTTTCAAATGTTTAATTTTGAAAATAAATTATTTTTTAAAAAATTGGAGTGTTTTGACAATGACTCAAAATAGCTTTTTTGAAACACTTTCAAAGTGTATTTTAAACCATTTATATCAAAAGTGTTTAAATAAAAATGAATTTTTTGAAAAACAATTTTTAGTCAAACACATTTGGTAAGTGATTTTTTGTTTTCCTTTCTAAGACTTCAATAATAACATGCTGACAGATGGTGGGTAATTTCCCAAACATATTGATAGTGGCAAAGCTATGGCATGAGTTTTTTATTTTTTTATTTTTTATTTTTTCCTAAGAAAGAATAAAAATAAGATATATCCTCAGGATTTTTTTAAAAAAAAAAACGAAAAAAGAAAAGAAAAAGATGTAATGAGGCCGTTTTTCATAACAGAACTCAAAGAAATAATGAAAATAAGATATCTTCCAACACTTTTTTTTTCTTTTTAATAAAACATTTATAGATGTCAAAATTTGGATCAATAAATTGAAATTTATTCCATGGTTTGTTCAGACAAACACACTTCCCTGGCAATATGTCCTCAATTTATTTATTTATTTAAAATTAATTCTCATATAAACAATCAGTTAATTTTTAATAGTTCAAGAAGAAATTTAAAGTAATGTTTAGTAACCATCTAAATTTTTATTTTTGGTTGTTAATTTTTTAAAATGAATTTTATAAACATCAATTCTATCTATTAAATTTATTGTTTTGTTATCTACTTTTTATCAATATTTTTAAAAGTGACAGTAGTAAATATAATAATCAAGTCTAAAGTATTAGTAGATATAACACATTGCAAAAAAAAAAAAATTCAAATATAACAAAATTTAGATCCAAACTTTGGAATCTATCAGTGATAGACTATATAGCTAATGGAGTCTATCAGCGATTGGGTCTATTACTAGTAGGAGTCTATCTTCGATAGAATCTATTACTGAAAGATTTTGCTATATTTGCAATTACTTAAAAATGTTGTTATACACTTAATTATTAATCCTACCCATTGCAATCACCATTTTTAAAGACCAAGCTAAATTTTGAAAACTAAAAAAGGTATTTTTAAAAAACTTGTTTTTGTTATTTCAATTTGGCTAAGAATTCAACTTTTTTACTTAAAAAAAATACAAACTATTGTAAAAAAAGGTAGAAAATAGACTTAATTTTCAAGAGTTAAAAACTAAAAATCAAATGGTTAACAGACAAGACCTAGGTTAATCATCAAGTCATTAAGTTTTTAGATTATTTTGTATATTTTCTAATTGAGTTAAATTATAAAAAATAATAATTTATCAAGTCTTATATATATATATATATATAAACCTTAAATCTCGATTTTGATAATATAAATTAATCTTAGTTGAACTATGCTCATGTTGACAAATATTTTATCAAGTCATTAAATCTATCATAGGACTATAATCACCAAATGAGAATGACTCAATTGACATAAAATATGTAATATCAGACTCGAAGTTAGAGTTAGTTAGAATCTCTTCCCCTTGACTTGTTAAAAAAAAAAAAAAAAAAAAAAAAACTATAATCATTGGTCGGCTTCGTGATATGTTCCTACTTTATTATTTTATCATATTTAAATTCTAGCTTACTTGTTATTGACTTCTTACATAATTGATAAATTTATTTTATTGTGGGATAAATAGTGTAATTATAAAAATATAATAATAAAGCTATTATTATTGACATCAAAGTAAGTTTAAAATTTCAAAATGTACAAATATAAAATTTAATTTGGTAATTTATATAAATTCTTATTACATTCTTCACCAAAATATATTTAGTTGCAGCCTGAGAATAGGATTAAAATCAATAGTTATACGAACATTACACCTAAAGTTAGTGAGGTAAGCAAACTTATTAGAAGCAATATAAGCCTAATATAATTCACAAACTAGACGTCTTACATGTTTGAAAGTGATTTTGAAAGCGTTAAAATCACTCCAAAACATGTTTTTAATCCCTCGAAATTAATTTAATATTCAATTTTGAAGAACTAAATGTTTCTTCTTTATTTTGAAATTAAAAAATCAGTTATTTTTCTGTTGTATTTAGTTGGAGCAATCACCTTCTATAAAAGAACTTGAAATGAGTCCCTTAAGTGTGTGAGAATCATACTAAAACAGTGAGTGTACAAAGTAAAAACTCATCTGGAATTCTTACAGTTCATACCAAAAACAGAGATCTAATAAAGCTATTCTTTCCTTCCCGTGGATGTAGGTCTATAGACTGAACCACGTTAATTTCTTGTGTCTACTTTTCTTCTTCATTCTGTCTTTCTATCATTTCTTGTTTGTGCATCCTGAAGAGATCAAAACTAGTTAGCTTAACAGCAAGGATTTTATATGTGTTTGTAGTATTGTTCTAAACACCAAACACGTGCAAATAATAACAAATTGGTATCAGAGCATTTGTAAACCTTCAAGAAAGATAAGAAAGACTTGAATTCTTGATCTTGATCATCAAGAAAATGTCTATCACACGTTATGACATAGAAAAATTTGATGGGAAAGGGGATTACATACTGTGGAAGGCAAAGATAAGAGCTATCTTGGGTCAGCAAAAAGCAATAAATGCTTTAACAGATCCAACGAAACTCACTGCCAGTCTAACCGCAGCAGAAAAAGAAAATATGGAGAATATCGCATATGGAACTTTAGTTTTAAATCTGAGCGATAATGTTCTAAGAGAAGTCATCAATCAAGAGACTGCCTTCAATATGTGGGTGAAATTAGATGAGTTATATCTAGCCAAAGATCTTCCAAACAGAGCCTTTATAAGAGAAAAATTTTTCACCTACAAGATGGATGCTGGGAAGTCTTTGACTGACAACCTAAATGACTTCAAGAAATTATCTTCAGAATTCAAGAACCTTGGAGACAACATTGGGGATGAGAATGAATCCTTCATTTTATTAAATTCTCTACCAGAAGCTTATAAAGAAGTCAGAACAACCTTAAAATATGGAAGAGAAAAAATCACAACTGATGCTGTAATATCAGCCATTAAAATTAGAGAACTGGAACTTCAATCTCAGAAGAAAGATCAAATGAATGGTGAAGGTCTATTTTCAGAAGGTAAAGGCAAACATCATTCAAAAGAACCAGCAAGATAAATCCAAGTTGAAATGCAATTTTTATCATAAAATTGGTCATTTGAGGCAAGATTGCTTCTTTCTTAAAAAGAAGCAAAATCAGAAGAAACAAAAGGCCAAACAAGCAGAAGAAAATAAAGCTGAAGCTTCCGTTGCCGACCAAAACAACTTCACTTATTCAGATGCTCTAACAACTTCAGAATCAAAAAGATCTGAAGATGACAGACAGGATACTCAAGATTGGATCTTGGACTCGGGTTGTACTTTTCATATGACCCCATCAAAGGGTTGGTTTACTACATACAAATCTTTGGATGGAGGTCTTGTGTATATGGGAAATGATCATGCCTGCAAAATAGTTGGCATTGGATCTATCTCACTCAAATTTCAAGATGGTTCAGTTACACTGCTGAGAAACGTCAGACATGTGCCTACCTTGAGAAGAAATCTAATTTCTCTGGGAATGTTAGATTCCATTGGATGTGAATACCAAGGGTCAGCTGGAAGGTTCGAAATAAAATAAGACTCAAAGGTGGTTCTTGTGGGAATAAAGATAAATGGTCTATACCTAATAAAAGATGTCCAAATGACACATTCAGTTCTGGTTGCCTCTGATAGCAAGCTCACAGAAGGAGATTTATAGCATAAAAGGCTTTCACACATAAGTGGAAAAGGTCTGAAGATCCTCTCAGAACAGGGCATATTACCTAAAGGGCTGGCAGAAGGTCTATCATTTTGTGTACACTGTGTCATTGGGAAGTCCACACGAAAACCATTCCAAAAGGGAGATCACAACACCAAGGAAATTTTGGGATATGTCCACTCTGACTTGTGGGGGCCAACACAGATTCCTTCTTTAGGCGGATCAAGGTACTTCTTAACCTTTACTGATGATTTTTCTAGGAAAAGTTGAGTGTTCTTTTTAAAAACAAAGGATCAAACTTTAGGGAAGTTCTTGGAATGGAAAACTGTGGTGGAAAAACAAACCTCTAAACAAGTAAAATGTCTTAGAACTGACAATGGCCTAGAATTTTGCAATGAAGAATTCACTCATTTTTGCAAACAAAATGGTATTGTAAGACATAGGATAGTTAGACACACACCCCAACAAAATGGAGTAGCTGAGAGGCTTAATAGAACCATAATGGATAGGGTGAGGAGTCAAATGTCAGATGGAATGATACCGAAAAAATTTTAGGCTGAAGCTGTGGCATACACTGTGTATACCTTAAATAGGTGTCCCCATCACTCAACCAATTTGATCACACCAGAAAAAAGATGGACAAAACATCCTCCTAAACTTGATGATCTTAGAGTGTTTGGGTGTGTTGGATATGTCCACCAAAGTCAAGGAAAATTAAAACCTAGAGCCATAAAGTGTATGTTCTTAGGTTTTACTGAGGGAGTAAAAGGCTTCAAGTTATGGCATCCCAAAGAAAAAAGATGTATAAATAGCAGGGATGTTACCTTCAGGGAAGATCAGATATATATGCTAAGTAATAATGTTGAAAGTAGAGACTCTACAGAGAATTCTAAACCTAAAACTGAGACAAATCAGTTTGAGGTGGAGAAACCACTTGAAAATAGAGAAAGCACAAGCACATATACAGATCCAAATGAGGCTGAAACAAGTGGCCAGCAAACTGATTCTTCAGATGAAGAAGTTTCACAAGAAGAAGGTGACTTGACAAATTACTCGCTAGCAAGAGATAGGCAAAGAAGGGTAATCGTCCCTCCTTCAAGATATTGTGAAGCAGATTCTGTGAGTGTGGCCTTGAATGCCATTGTTCAAATAAATGATACTGATCCTATCACTTTCAATGAAGCCACAAGCTGCCCAAATGTTAGGAGTTGGATAAATGCTATGAATGAAGAAATTCATTCCTTAAAGATCAACAAGACTTGGACACTTGTGCCTCTTCCAAAGGGCTCAAAAGCTATATCTTGCAAATGGATATACAAAACTAAGGAAGGAATACCAGGGGTACAACCTTCAAGGTACAAAGCCAGGCTAGTAGCAAAAGGCTTTACTCAAAGGGAGGGGATAGATTACAGTGAAATATTTTCTCCTGTAGTAAAGCACACTTCAATCAGAATGTCGCTGTCCATTGTTGTTCAAAATGACCTTGAACTAGATCAACTCGATGTAAAGACCGCTTTTCTTCATGGTGACCTCGAGGAAGTTATCTACATGAAGCAACCCCAAGGATATGAAAAGAAAGGCAAAGAGGAAATGGTTTGTCTCTTAAAGAAGTCTATCTATGGGCTTAGGCAATCCCCTCGATGCTGGTACAAAAGGTTTGATATCTTCATAATCGAGCTTGGTTTTACAAGGAGTTCCCATGATAGCTGTGTTTATGTAAATACAAAATCCTATACTTCAAGTGTCTATCTTCTTTTGTATGTAGATGACATGCTTCTTGCTAGCAAAAGCAGATCAGACCTTGAAAGAGTGAAGGCTTCTTTCAGAGAAGAGTTTGATATGAAGGATCTTGGTCAATCCAAACGAATTTTGGGAATTGATATTAACAAAGATAGAAACAAAGGTTTTCTAACTATCAGTCAAGGAAGTTACTGCTGTAAAATTCTAAAGAAATCCAACATGTTAGATTCAAAATCTGTCTCTACTCCTTTAGCTACCCATTTTAAACTTTCTTTAGCTAACTCTCCGAAAACTGAAGAAACAGATCACATCAATTACATGTCTAAGATTCCTTACTAATCTTACTCACAAGTAGTGGGAAGTTTGATGTATTTGATGATTTCAACCAGACCTGATTTATCTTACTCCACAAGCTTGGTAAGTAGGTATATGTCTAATCCAGGGAGAAGACATTGGGAAGCTTCTAAATGGATACTTAGGTATCTTAAAGGGACTCAAGAAATAGGTATTCTCTACAAATTGAATCAAACTAATAATAATGAACTATATGGTTTTGTTGACTCAGACTTTGCAGGTGGTCTAGATAAACGAAGGTCCCTAAGTGGCTTTCTTTTCTTACTGGGCAGTAATCTACTTAGTTGGAAGGCCACTCTTCAACCTGTTGTGGCACTTTCATCAACTGAAGCTGAGTACATTACTCTTTTAGAAGCAGTTAAAGAAGGAGTTTGGCTCAAAGACTTACCGAAAGACTATGGAATCAATCAGAATTCAGTCAAGATATATTGTGACAATCAACCTGCAATTCATTTATCTAAAAACCAACAGTTTCACAGCAGGACAAAGCATATAGATGTCAAGTTTCACTTTATTAGAGAACAGATTGAGAAAGGGGAAATTGAAGTTTTAAAAGTTCACACCTCTGAGAATGTTGCTGATATGATGACTAAACCAGTTGCTCTTGTCAATTTCAAGAAATGCCTCGAGTTAATTGGTTTCACCAATTCTGAATAAAATCAGAATTCAAAGAAGGAAGGTGCAGTTAGTTTCTTTGCTGATTATTTCTTTCAAGGTGGAGATTTGAAGAACTAAATGTTTCTTCTTTATTTTGAAATTAAAAAATCAGTTATTTTTCTGTTGTATTTAGTTGGAGCAATCACCTTCTATAAAAAGACTTGAAATGAGTCCCTTAAGTGTGTGAGAATCATACTAAAACAGTGAGTGTACAAAGTAAAAACTCATATGGAATTCTTACGGTTCATACCAAAAACAGAGTCTAATAAAGCTATTCTTTCCTTCCCGTGGATGTAGGTCTATAGACTGAACCACGTTAATTTCTTGTGTCTACTTTTCTTCTTCATTCTGTCTTTCTATCATTTCTTGTTTGTGCATCCTGAAGAGATCAAAACTAGTTAGCTTAACAGCAAGGATTTTATATGTGTTTGTAGTATTGTTCTAAACTCCAACCACGTGCAAATAATAACAAATTTTATGCTACTAAATGTAATTTTTATATTATTCAAATTAATTTTGAATAATTAAAAGTAGGTTTCATACTTCTCAAAAATCTACAAATAATACCGCCAATGGTAGATCCAAGAAGATAGCCTTCTTCGGAGTTCTTTCCAATAGGAGAGTTTTGAGGAGAAGAACCTCGCCCATAACCATTATTACCATTAAAATTAGGCTTTGCCTATGTAGTTTTTGTTTGTTATTCTTACCACGATTTTGCCCAAATTTGGATTGACGTTAATGATTAGAGAACTTGAGAATTTGCAAGCAAGGTAGTAGGAGAAGCACAAGATTCATTTCTTTTGACGTACTTTTCAATCATAGCTTATTCTGAAATGAGAAGAACATGTAGTTGATCAAATGATACCTAATGAAATTGAGTTTGATAGAGGTGCAAAAATTATTTGTTAGATGATATGACATTAAATTTTCATTCACTCATCAGGTTAAACTTTTGGGTCAATCGGTGATTTAATATGGTATTAAAGCCGGTGGTATAGGGAGATCCAATGTTCAAACTTCGCAATATTATTTCCTCCCCAATTAATATTCATTTTTACTTAGTGGGTCTTTTTCATATTTCCAGCCTACAAGTGACAGGAGTGTTATATGATATAAAATTAAATTTGCATTCACCCATTAACTTAAGTTCTGGAATGTAAGATTCACAATATTGACTCTTAAGTTTAGGCATTTGATGAGAGTGTCGCAAAAATTACTGCCATTAGAACAAAGATCTTTTGCAATCCAATCTTCATACATGCGTTGGATTTGGTATTGACAATGACACTATAGTCGTTGGTGCAGTTGTTGTCGTCGGTGAGTCTGAGTTAGACACAAACACACATATGATGATGAAGGCAGTGATGGCAAAAATGGACTACGTTTCAGGATTGAACCAATAATATAGTAAAGAAAAATTTATGATCTTTTTAAGTATGGCGACTATTTAAAACTTCCATAGAATGAAGTTTGTTAAATCGATACAAATTGAAACAATATTGAAAGTTTGAGATAGAAGAAAGATTTACGAAGAAAGATCCTTGGAAGAATTAGCCATGGGCCCATGAACGATCTCTCAACAACAAATTTCAAAGAAAAATGATAATTAAGGTGTGGGAAAAAAACATGGTGGATGCGCGAAAAAGGTTTAAGTATTGATCAAAAGAAATTTGATATCATGATATAGGGTCCGTTTTGATTGATTTTCTAAGTGAGAAACTTCTCTACAAAAAATAAATAGAAAAAATATACAAACCAATAACTAATTTAATGAATGATTGGTTATTACATATCTCTATTACACAAACATTATCTAATTTATAGACATGTTATATATATATAATTTTTTTTTCTTATAGCGACATATCAAAGTGGTAAATCGTGGTCAAAGCAAGTAGAACTCATCTGACATACGAATGCATTAATGATTAAGAGGTATATATTTTAAATCCTCATACCTTTGTTGTACTAAAAAAAAGATGGTAAATCATGCTAGTTCCTATTTCATATGGTTATTTGTTCACCACATCATGCCAAATTAACAACACTTTTCTGGTAGATATATCATTAATATTTATTTATTTATTTATTTTTAAGGTCAAATATTAGAAGTTTAAAAATTTGTGTCTATCTCATCCTTCAACTTTAAAATGTGTCTAATAGATTCCTAAATTTTTTATTTTATATATAATATGTTTTTGAACATAAAAATGTGTTTAATAAGATTTTAAACTTTCAATTTTAGGTTCAATTTTAATTTGTATCTTATATAAATCTTTAACATGCTCTAACATTTCTTTAAATTCATAGGTTTACTAAGCATAAAATTAAAATTTTAAGGTTCACATATAAAATTCAGTTTTAAATCTATTAGATTAATTAGTTTTTAATAGTTTGTAATATGCCAAGAATCTATTAAACAAAATATGTCAAAGATATATTAAACAAAAAATTAGACAATTTTTAAGGTCAACGACTAAACTACCTTCAGATTGACATATTACAACTATTTGTTTCCTTTTTCTTTTTTAGTTCAACCATGTGCTGATTGAACTTTGCTCATGTTAAGCATTTGAGGATACATATTTTATACTAGTTAATTAAGTATTTGAAGGTACATACTTTATACTAATCGAGCATTGCTCATATTGACTACAACTTACCACTTGCTGGGTAAGGAACCAAATCACCAATTCGAACTCTTATATTTATTAAGGTAAAAAAAAAAAAAAGAAGCACAATCCAATATGTACCCTTAAATTTAGAGAGTTTTCTAAGAAATATACCAAACTAAGGACCAATTTAATTTAATTCTAAACTTTCATAATTGAATTTATTTAAATCATTCAAGAGTGATTTATAACTATTTTTACTAAATTCAAAATCACTTAAATAAAATTGTTATTCTTTCAAAATCTTATTAAACTAATAAGAAAATTTGTCATGTAATTCTTATTAAATAAGTAAAAAAAAAAAAAGATAAATATTAGAAGATGAAAACCACACACGTTAATGGCAAATCACTATTATCTATATGATTTTAACCATCTATCTAACACTATGTAGATCATTCCTTTAAATAAGACTATATATGTTTGAAAATGACCCATTAACAATTTTAATTTAAAATTTGAATGAAGGGTCTAAATTATTATCTCATAAGTGTTCAAAATTCTATTAACTGATTTAAATATTAGTCCTCTAAAGTTTCTATACTTTTTAACTTAGACCCCTGTTTGTAACAATTTAGTTTTTGATTTTTGGTTTTTAATTTTTGATTTTTAGTTTTGAAAATTAAACCTATTTTCTCTTAATTTTCTACAATACTTTTCATCTTTCTTAAGTTAAAAAGTTGTATTCTTAGCTAAATTAAAGAAACTATTTTTTTTAGTTTTTAAAACTTGGCTTGATTTTTAAAAATATTAATAGAAAACATATAACAAATAAGAAATTTAGGAATGAAAATGGTATTTATAAGCATAATTTTTCTATAAAAAAATCACATAATTATCTAAATAAACCCAAAAAAAAAAACAAGTTTATTTTAATTTTTTAATTTTTTCCCTTGTGCTGTGAACGTTAGTTTTACGTTTGTATCCCTCATGGCGTGGGGCGGCCTACCAAAACGGAAGTTTCAAACGTGTAAGGACTTGACAGCTCCACCGGAACTTGCAACTGCAAATTCCTTTGCCCAAAAATTAAAAATTAAAATTTTAAAATAATTAAAAAAAAAAAAATGAATGTACTTGATTGTCTTTTTTCATTTGGTTGAGGGCATTTCTTGTACACCAATTGCGTATTTAAACCCAGCTCCCTTCTTCTTCCATTTCTCATTCTGAATCTCACACCGAAGTTTCAGAAACCAATTCTCTGAGAGGTAACGCCTTCAACTCTCGTCTTCTCATTCATTCATCCATTCTCTTCTTCCGATCTGTTTCTATTTCTCTGTTTTCATTCTTGATCTGTGATTTCTTTCTTCTTCTTGCTTCTCTACCTGCACTCTCACCATGATTCATCCCAGATCTGGCTTTATTTCTCTGAATTTTACTCTTAATTGTTTCTTGACTCCTCTGGCTTCTCTTCTGATCTTAGATCTCCAGGACTTTCTTTGCTATATCGGTATATTGCTTTGATCTGCATGCTTTTATTGTAATTAGAAAGCAACGTTAATTTCTTTTTCTAGGAAGGATAGTTGGGTTTTATGTATTCGCATTTACTCTTTTTCTCACTAGAATTACGTTGATTTCGGTTTTTTTTTTTTTTTTTTTTTTTTTTTTTTTGCTATTCGTTGAGATTGAATTGAGATGTCACTTCTGGTTCTGTTCTCTGTAACATTATATTCCTAAGAGATGCATACACGATTAGTGATTCTGATTCGGTTACATTCTGAGTGATTTTTGTTCCATTCTGTGTGGAGATCTTTGTTTACATAACCATAAGAAAGGAGTAGTATTTGCAAGCGAAGTCGTGTTCTTCAAATCTTCTAGGTTCAATGAATTTTTTTCTTAGTTCTGAGGAATTCTCTTTTATGATGTGTTCTTATTCATGTGGTAGTGATATAACATGATTTTAGGTTGAAGAGTTTGTGACTTTTTCTTTACTTTTTACTTTTCACTCCCCTTATATTGCAACCGCTATTTGTCCAGATTATAAATTGAAAAGGCAAAAATGGTGAAGATCTGCTGCATTGGTGCCGGATACGTGGGAGGGCCTACAATGGCTGTTATTGCACTTAAGTGCCCATCCATTGAAGTCGCTGTTGTGGATATCTCCGTGTCTCGGATCAATGCCTGGAACAGTGAGCAGCTCCCGATCTACGAGCCAGGTCTTGATGGCGTCGTGAAGGAGTGCCGAGGCAGGAACCTCTTCTTCAGCACTGATGTGGAGAAACATGTCTCTGAGGCTGATATTGTTTTTGTCTCTGTCAACACTCCCACAAAAACTAGGGGTCTCGGAGCTGGTAAAGCTGCAGATCTCACATACTGGGAGAGCGCTGCTCGTATGATTGCTGATGTATCGAAATCTGACAAGATTGTAGTTGAGAAATCGACTGTCCCGGTGAAAACTGCCGAGGCAATTGAAAAAATCCTTACTCACAACAGCAAAGGAATAAAATTCCAAATTCTCTCAAACCCTGAATTCCTTGCTGAGGGGACTGCAATTAAGGATCTGTTTAACCCGGACCGTGTCCTCATTGGAGGGAGGGAGACCCCGGAGGGTCAAAAGGCCATCAGTTCACTGAAGGCCGTTTACGCTCATTGGGTACCTGAAGACCGGATTCTCACTACCAATCTTTGGTCTGCTGAGCTCTCCAAGCTTGCTGCTAATGCTTTCTTGGCTCAGAGAATCTCATCTGTTAATGCTATTTCTGCTCTCTGTGAAGCCACTGGTGCAAATGTTTCACAGGTAGCCTATTCCGTTGGCACGGATTCGAGAATTGGACCCAAGTTCCTCAACGCCAGTGTTGGTTTTGGTGGATCTTGCTTCCAGAAGGATATCTTAAATCTTGTGTACATCTGTGAGTGCAATGGCCTTCCAGAGGTAGCAGAGTACTGGAAACAGGTGATCAAGATCAACGATTACCAGAAGAACCGTTTTGTTAACAGGGTTGTTGCCTCTATGTTCAACACAGTTTCAAACAAGAAGATTGCCGTTCTCGGTTTTGCTTTCAAGAAAGATACCGGTGACACGAGGGAGACCCCTGCCATCGATGTGTGCAAGGGACTTTTGGGAGACAAAGCGCGGTTGAGCATCTATGATCCCCAAGTCTCTGAGGATCAGATCCAGAGGGACCTCACACTCAGCAAGTTCGAATGGGACCATCCTACCCATCTCCAGCCAATGAGCCCAACAACCGTTAAGCAAGTGAGTGTCGTGTGGGACGCATATGAAGCAACAAAGGAAGCTCATGCAGTGTGCATCCTGACCGAGTGGGACGAGTTCAAGGCTCTCGACTACCAGAGGATATACGACAACATGCAGAAACCTGCATTCATCTTCGATGGGAGAAATGTGGTTGATGCAGACAAGCTGCGTGACATTGGATTCATCGTGTTCTCCATCGGAAAGCCTCTTGATCCATGGCTGAAGGACATGCCGGCTGTGGCTTAGATTTGCAGGTTCTGGTCCCTTCAATGGCTTCTTCCTCTTTGCAAGGCAACAAAAGCAGTTGGATTCTTTTACCATATTTTTAATGTATTTTTGTTGGTTTTTCTTTCATTCTCATATCATATCTCTTGTCAGGACTTCTGAAGGTTTGAGACCATATGTTTTGCCTTTACAATTGTCCTCCAACCTATCATTTACCTTCCCATAAAAATTTTTGTTAGAAATTTTATTACATTTTTCTTTGCTTTTATAAAATCCTCACACGTTTATATTTCTTTATGATACATACATATATATATATCCCATAAACCATCATAGGGAATGTGCCTTTTGTAGATTTTGAACAATTCTCTTTTTTCTTACCACCATGTTGGTGAGTGAGATCATGTCTTCCACCTACAGTATATGCTTTATTTCTGGGGAATTGCATTGGGTATCAAAATTTGATTATATATTAGCATCCATATTATCAACTTTAAAGATATTATAAATATGTCAAAATATATTGATAACAACATACATGGTAAAAAGATCATGCTTGGTAAAAAGATCATGCTTGATTTGATTTTTATGGGAAAATATATTCCAAAATTACCCTCATATCTCTCCAAATAGAAAATTAGTATTTAATATTCTCCTCCCACGCATGTTTCTTTCTCTATTCGATATTCTCCTTTGAAGTACAAGATTGCCTCTATTCGATATTCTCCTTTGAAGTACAAGATTTCCTCTATTCGATATTCTCCTTTGAAGTACAAGATTTCTTTTGATGCACACGATTCCGCATATTTTTTTCGAAATCTGGTTTTGATTTCGTCAGCTAAACCCACGGCTTCAAAATCACGATTTCTTCTTAAAGCCACGGTTTATAATTGATTTTTTTTTGCTTGAATTTCGTCCTCACCTCTCTCATTCACGATTGTAAACAAAATTACTAGTTTCGATTTCGTCAGCCAGAGATTCCTTGAAGCCAATTTCGAAAGTTTTCAACCATTTGTGTTCGATTATTTTTTTTGTTGAAGTTCGTCCTTACCCTCTCTCATTTACGATTGCACTCAGGTTAACACTTTTTTTTAATCAGTCTTTTGATGGTTTTGATTTCACCAGCTAAGATTTTGTATTTAAGTTTCTGTTTGAAACTATAAAGTTTATTTGATTGATTTGTCATAGCTAAGTTTTCTGTTTGATTTATCTTTTTTTTTTTTTTTTTTGAGTGATTTTGTTGGGATTTGGAGAGATGAGGAGTGTAGATTCATTGAGAGGGGTTTGATATGAGTTTTCTTAGTTCATATTTTGGTTGCTTTGTTATCTGATTTGTTATTTGATAGTATTTAGTTTGTGATTGACATTTGATTATCATCTAATTGCTATTCGATTAGTATTTAATACTTAGTAGTTTGTGATTGCTATCTGATTTCTATCTGATTGTCATGTGATTTATTTTTCATTTGATCGCTATCTTATATTTAGTTTTTATATTTTTGCAGCATTTTGCAGTTATGGTTAAACTTCCAATAGTTGTTTTCCATAGCAGAGTGGAATGATCGACAGTGCTATGTAGATTACAAAACTATTGGTGTCTTGGTTGACGAGGCGATGCGTTTTGACTCTTTTACTAAATTCATATAAAAGGAAACTCAACTTCATTCATCTATTGAACTTTTAGTTTTATTGAATTTAGGTAGTACTGGGGTTCAACATGTTGTCAAGATTCTTGAAGATAAAGATGTATGTGATATCTATTTGATTGTCATGTGATTGCCATATCATTGATATTTGATTGTCATGTGATCTTCATTAGATATTAAGTACTTTGTGATTTCTATTTGATTAACATGTGATTTTCATCTGATTGATATCTGATTGTCATTGATTACCATGTGATTTTCATAGATATTAAGTACTTTGTGATTTCTATTTGATTGCCACATGACTAATATCTCACTGCTATCTGATTCCATATGATTTTCATTAGATATTAAGTACTTTGTTATTTATGTTTAATTGTCACGTGATTGATGTTTGATTTTTTACTACTTATATTTTAGAGGTGAACAACCCTCGTCAAGCAAGAAGACCTAATTGTAGCCGTTGTAAGCGTGTTGGTCATAATGGAAAAATATCTAAATAATTTATATCTATTTCAATAATCATATTGGGGACATCGAAGATATATTTGTTAATAATTTATTTTTATGTAAGTACAATATCTAGTGCCTTATTTTAGCAGTTTATTGTTGACAACAATCAGGTAATCACTAGCAATTAGTATATCAGTAATCATAAACAATCATATAACAATCTATTCAAATGAAAATCAGATAGCAATAACATATTATTAACAATCATAATTAGATAGTAATCAGATAAAAATCAGTATCATTAACAACCCATTTTAGATATTAATCAAACAACAATCAGACAACAGTTAGTATTATTGACAATTAATATCAAATAATAATCAGACAACAATCAGATAAGAATCGATATCATTGACAATCAAATCAATATCATATAGTAATTAGAGAACAATCAGATAACAATGGTATCATTGACAATCATTTTACAATCAATATCAAACAACAATCAGTATCATTAACAATTAATAATAATCAGACAACAATTAGATAGGAATTGGTATCATTGGCAATTATATGGTAATCAGATAGCAATCAGATAGTAATTAGTGGACAATCAGATACAGTCACACATTTTTAACTGTGAGGGACATTTTGGTCATTCGGGTATTTCAATTGGGCTGGGCTTAAAGATTTTGCCTTTTTTACAACATCGTAAAACATTGTATATGGATCTAATTTTAACAAATCGATTTGACATTTTTGCAATTGTCCCTTATTTCTTTATGTGCATGTTTCGAAGTTTAAAATCATTTTGTCATATTTAAAATCAATTTAAAATCATTTTAATGTCTAGTTTTTTCTTTTAAATGTATTTTTTTATATCAATTCTTTGAAAAAAGATGAAGCAACTAGTAATGATTTCATTTTATATTTAGGTTATGTTTCAACCAAAACATAATTATTACGTATTTTTTCAACCTAACTTGAAATTTTAGTATCTTCCAAATCAAATATTAGTTTACTTTTTTTCATAAAAAAAACAATAAAACTCAACTAATTATGGTATCAATTAAAATTTGTATGGATTGTTAGTGATTCATCATTATTTTGTAGAGTAGTTATAGTGGACTTAGCTAGTGGTAATTAACATGTAGAGAAGAATAAAAAAAGAAGAGAAGATATAAAACCACTCATATTAATTTTAAGTTACTATTATGTACGTGCTAAGGCTATTTCTCCTTAATATTGCATTAATTCTTGCATTTAAATAGTCTTACACGTATGAGAATTATGCATTAACAAATTTAAAATTGAATCTTAATTCAAGGTCTTAATTGATTTAGTCTTCAAAATTTAAGATTTTAATTGATACAATTATTAGCTTAAGATTTTAATAAGTTCAATCTTAGAGTAGGAGGGTTCGAACCTCATAAACATCTTAACCAATTAAGCTATGTTATTAGGAAGAAAAATTATTTTGTATCCCTTGAAAAAAGACATTTCTCTCGTTATTTTTGAAATTGTGTTAGAACTACTTCAGCTACATACTTCACTAATCTATTCTAGGTTAAAATTATAGGTTTAGTTTATGAACTTTCAAATTTGTATTTAATTGATGAACATTAAAACTTTTTTAATATATTCTTTCAATTTTGTGTTTAATAGATTCTTGATTGTCTAATAGGTTCCTAAGCTGCTAAATGGAAGTCCAAAACGATAAATCAATCAACATGCTCAGTTGTAATGCATACTAAACATGTCAACTAACCGCATTAAGTTCTAGGGATAAGCTAAGATGCATGGCATCGAGGTAATGCCTCACTCGTCAAACAGTATGATATTCAATAAGTTAAATAAATAATGCTAATTGATTTGGTAACCAATAATTTCACAAGTTTAACTTGACTGTGCTATTTGTCGATTAAGGAGCTCAACGATTATAGATTAAGATTTATTCTATAGCAATTAATCATACAACTTTGTCTAGGTTGTGAGTCATTCACAAAGTGGCACAACTATGAGAATAAATCAAGATAAACATATATAGACATTTGAATAGATAATAAAAGTTGAAATCCTTACAAAGTTACAAAGGGTTCATCGAAAATCCTTAACTAAATAAGATTAACCAAGAATACATACCGAAAAGTAGTGGTCAAGGCTCGTCGACATTGAGCCGATACACAATCCAAAGAATGCAAGTAAAATCTATAGAAAACCTAAGAAGAACAAAGAAAATAATGGAGGGAAAGGCTTCATGCCTTGGGTAGGAACTTTCCTTCCTTCTCCTTGATAATTAAAAACCTAGAGAACATTTAATATTTATAGAAAAGATGCTGGCGCCGTGGTGCTGCAGAACAGTTTTGCAGTTCTATGGCCTTTCATATGCAAACTGATCGACTGGGCATATATAAATGATAAAAATAATAAGAAATATAGAATGGACAAGGTCTACGTGCAAGCATACACGATCGATGAAGTAATAAACTTGGAGTCTTCCAAGTGTTGAATCCCACTGGACTAGATTGAGTTTAAATTAATTATGACTACGGACCAATGTAACCAAGGTAACCAAAGAAAAAGTTTAGAATTTTTGGTGAAACAAAACTTAAAAGCAAATAACAATGGGAATCAAACAGGGGCAAACAATGCTACAACCATTTGGGTATTGTGCCTTAGGTGATGTGACCGCACCACACCGAACAATGAATTACACATGGACAGGAAACTACACCTATTCGGTCTTGTGTCAAGTTCCTTTAGGAGTTCTAAGCAGCTAATGCGTAATGTTTCCATTGTTAGCTGGATCTTAGATTAATTCAAGTTTAGTTCCTTTATCCTATGGTGTCCTTTATTTCTAAGGTAACGTGACCACCCTACGTCTAGGCTCTTAGTCCCATATCCTTTTGTGAAATCCGCTTACACCCTAACCTTCTCAGCATTAGAGCTCTGCTAGATCGTTAAATCAAATGACCGGTTTAACTTACTGATTTTATCTTTTAAAATCAACAAAGAGAATGTGATTACACAAAGTGGTGTGAGCATTACATGACTTTTGATAAAATAATCACTTTTATTAAATCATAAACCATAGCTACAATATAACGTTTGATTGGTAGAAATTAAAATGAAAAATAACAAGAAAATAATGTTAGAAAATAAATACAACTCAAGAAAACTTGGGCAAATCCTCAAGTAACAAGTCTTTCCCTAGGACGATTTTCCTCTCTCAATGAAGAATCTTGCCTCAACACACACTTCTATGGGAAGAGAAATCCTAGAGCCGCTACGCCTTAGAGGAACTTTCGTTCTTAAGACTACTGACTTGAACTTTAAGAAGAAACCCAAGGTGTTGGAAATTTGGTAGAAAAGAAGAAGAAAGTGATGAATTCGACGGTGGAGAGTTGTTCTTGAAGATGGAGGGCTTCCTTGCCTTTTAAAGGCCCAAAATCTGTTGAGGAGGGTCGAGATTCGCGTTCTGAAGATTCACCAGGCAAAATCGAGAATTTTTAGCCGATAAAATCGTGAAATCGCAACTGAACTAGGCAGGATTGAATCTGAAAAATTAGAGCTCGACAGTGCTGATACATCACTTGTTGCTATGGGCGCATCACATGCAAATTAGCCAGAAATCTGTCAAAATCATACCAGATCTGCACCAAATCTGCAAAAATCATTTTTCACGCGCAATTAGCGCTCATTAAGCTTATTGAAATATATTAAGACCAAAGTTGAGATAAAAATCATGCGAGAGCTTACTTTTCACATTAAAAATGCTCAAATAAAGGCCTAATTTCATGCATTTCATAGCATGAATCACAAACCCTAGTTTTCGATAATTGTGTAGCTTTGTGTCGCCAACACTACTACAATGTCATGCTTCTGTCTTCAGCATCGCACAACGCTCGACCGCTAGGGCATTTTGGTCAGTTTGGCCTCCTATTCCTTTTGAATGCTCCGCTTGACTCCTATCTTCACCATTTTAGCCCGTTTTGCATCCAAAGGGTCTCGATTTTTACTCAATTTCCAATATAATAACTCATTTAAACGTTAAATATATAAGAGCTAATCCAAATTAGTCCAAGAAAGTTAGCTCATTTAGGGAGCTATCTCGAATGCCCCTAACCTAAACCTTGCTAGTCCTCGAGCAAGAGAAAAAAATGCTAGCAAACAAAATAAAGATTTACATTTAGATGACTCGAGCTTGAATGCAAAGTATGTCACAAGGCTTAAAAACAAGAAACTAACCATTTGATAAAGCATTTAATACTTTTTCTATTTTTCCCTACGTATGTGTGTAAAAACTAACCTAAGAGAACTTTTTGGACCTGAGATAACCTTATGACATCCTCCATCTATCTTCTCCATACTTTTGGCTCAGACACCGATTATTAAGCGATCTAAACCAACGAAGAAGTCATGTTTTGACTAAGGTGCCTGAATCATAATCACTAAGGAAAACTAACTTACATCACTAGCTTTCACACTCCTACCGCAAGGACTTGTACCCAAAATTTCATGTGCATCCTAACTGATCACGACACATGCAACTCTTTTTATCTCTATCCATGCATACACTTTGTAAGTTCCTTTCTTCTTTGCTTACTCTTTGACTCTTTTTTTTTTAAACTCTTTTTCTTTTCTCAAAGGCTAATTAACTATTTTCTTTCTTCCAAATCTTATATTACAACCTATCAAGCAAGAAAACTCTCTAATTGGTGGGTCCTTTTTGGGTGACAACACACTTATAGACAACATAAACTAATCCTAAGTCCTAAAAGCAAAAATAAAGGTTGGCTAGTACAAACAGGAGCAAGGAAGGCAAGAAAAATTTTAAGTAGGTTCATTAAATGTTCATTTCAACAAAGACAAGATAAACTACATATCAAGCACTTCTTAGGCCATCCTTATCATGTAGAAATGCAAAAACATTCAATAAAACTAGCATGCTTAAAAACAACACATCTTAAGATGGAAAAGACAACCAGTTTAAAAAATCAACCACCTTCTTGTGGTCTGTATTTAGATGCAAAAGACAAGCAGTTGTAACACAACCACAACCTATTGAAACACACCTAAATTGTGTGTTAATTACTTTTTATTTAAGAGTATTTTTAGTAGATTTAATGTATTTGCTAGTGGTTTTCAGGTAATTAATGAAGAAAATGAGTTTTGGGAGTTAAAGAAACCAAACCGAGCCAAAATCGAATGAAAACAAGTAAAAAAACCCCTAGAAAATAGGGCAACGTAACGCTAGAGCGTCGCTACACTGCCCCTTTATGTTCTAGATCCGAGAGCAATAATTTTTGGTAAACAGGGGAGCGTAGCACTACGCTGCGAAAAATTGGCCAGAGCGTAGCGACGCGCTAAGGGAGCGAGCGACACTCTCTTTCCAAAATTAAAAAGTAGGCAAAATTAGAAAGTTCTTGGGCTGCAAGTTTGCAAAATTCTATAAATTAGGAGGTGTTCAGCAATCTTAATCACGAAATATCAGAGCTTAAAAGTGTGAGATTGCTATAAAAAAGATAGAAAATTGATTAGATAAGAGTTGGAGGCTATTTGAGATCTCGAGGTGCCGACCAAGTGGAGATCGAAGGAATTCAACATTGGGAAGCAATTTGAGAGTTTTTCTTCCTAAGTTTTCTCTTTCTCTTTACTCTTATGCTTGAGAATTCACACGATAACATGTATTTGATGGCTATGTGTGGCTAAACTTTTAGTTTTATGGTGTTGGATGATTTAATTATGGATTTAAGTCAATGTTCTAGTGTTTTTCATGGATATTGTTGAATGATATTTTTTTTCAAAACTATTGTGCTTCATTCTTTATTGATTGATCATAAATGATTGCTAGGTTAGATGTATGATTGAGTAATTGTATGTCTAATTGGATCTATGGCGTTGAATCTTTATTAATCTTTCATGAAAATAGCTAGATTGATAGAGAAAGTAGTTAATGATTATGTTTAATACTATGCTTCTTACTTTGGTTTCAAGAAATTAGTAATCAATTAAGTTGCATGAGAAAGGGTTGTTTTTTAGAGAAAATAATTTTAGATAATAGTTTCTAGACTTAAACATATTGTTTGCACATGATTCCATGAAAACCTAAAGTATAACTTAATGAAGTAATTAATAAAATCAACACTCTAGAACACTTTTATCTCTTGATTTTCACTTGTCTTTATTTTCATGATTTGCTTTCCAATTCAATACAAACTTGATTCATGCTATGAAATGCATGAAATTAGGCTTTTATTTGGGCATTTTTAATGTGAAAAGTAAGCTCTTGCATGATTTTTATCCCAACTTTGGTCTTAATATGTTTAAATAAGCTTAATGAGGGCTAATTATGCATACAAGATGATTTTTGCGGATTTGGTGCAGATCTGGTATATTTTTGACAAGTTTCTGGCTAATTTTCATGTGATGTGCCCACAGCAGCAAGTGATGTACCAGCACTGTCGAACCCTAATTTTTCAGATTCGATCCTGTCCAGATCAGTTGCAATTTTCACGATTTTATCGGCTAAAGATCCTCAATTCTGCCTAGTGAATCTTCAGAACGCGAATCTCGGCCCTCTTCAACAGATTTGGGGCCTTTAAAAGGCGAGGAAGCCCTCCAACTTCAACAACAACTCTCCACCGCCGAATTCACCACTTCCTTCACCATCTTTCTGTCAATTTCTAGCACCTTGAGTTTCTTCTCTAAGTTCAAGTCAGTAGTCTTAAGAATGAAAGTTTCTCTAAGGCGTAGTGGCTCTAGGATTTCTCTTCCCATAGAAGTGTGTGTCGAGGCAAGATTCTTCCTTGAAAGAGGGAGAATCATCCTAGGGAAAGACTTGTTACTTGAGGATTTGCCTAAGTTTTCTTGAATTGTATTTATTTTCTAGCATTATTTTCTTTATTTATTTTCCATTTTAATTTCTACCAATCAAACATTTTATTATAACTATGGTTTATGATTTAATAAAAGTGATTATTTTGTCAAAAGTCATGAGCTAAATATTTGAAGGAGTTTGACAATGTGAAAGCCTTAGGGTTGTTATGGCTTAGGTTATGTAATGCTTCACACCACTTTGTAATCATATTCTCTTTGTTGATTCTAAAAGATAAAATCGGTAAGTTAAATCAGCCATTTGATTTAACGATCTAGCGGAGCTCTAATGCTAGAAGGTTAGGGTGTAAGCGGATGTCACAAAGAGATATGGGACTAAGAGCCTAGACATAGGATGCTCACGTCACCTTAGAAATAAGGGACACCATAGGATAAAGGAATTGAACTTGAATTAATCTAAGATCCAGCTAACCATGGAAACATTAGGCATTAGCTGATTAGAACTCCTAAAGGAACTTGACACAAGGCCGAATAGGTGCAATTTCTTGTTCATGTGTAATTTAGTGTTCAGTATGCAGTCACATCACCTAAGGCACAACACTCGAATGGTTGTAGCATTGTTTGCCCCTATTTGATTACCATCGTTTATTGCTTTTAAGTTTTCTCTTGCCTATAACATTCTAAACTTTTTATTTGGTTACCTTGGTTTCATTGATCTGTAGTCATAATTAATTTAAACTCATTCTAGTCCTATGGGATTCGACACTTGGAATACTCTAAGTTTATTACCTCATCGATCGTGTATGCTTGCACGTAGACCTCATCCATTCCATATTTATTATCATTTTTATCAATCATATACGCCCGATTGATCAAAACTTGAATTCGGAGATAAAGTTAATTATATTCTTGAATAGCTTAGTAATTAAATCGTACCATAGTCCTGAGTAGAACGATACTCGCTCTTAACCGTTTTATATTATAAATTGACCTGTGCACTTGCGAAATTCGCACATTAAGTTTTTGGAGCCGTTGTCGTGGACTAGAGAACGATTTACTTTTGCTAAATATTGAAAGAATTAATAGATTTTACTTTAAGCTGTATTTTTACTTTGTTTTTCTTTTTATTGGTTGGTTGTTCTTGGGTTTATGCCGCGTGAGATTTCTAATCTTCTTCCAAATGATCCCGAGATTGAAAGAACCTTAAGGAGGAATCTAAGTGTTCAAAACAATCCCACCGGTGAGATTGTGGAAGAAGTACCAAAGGCGATTCGAGATTATTTCCAACCAACTCTACCAGCGAATCAACCCATAATTGTAAGCGTGCCCATAAATGTTAACAACTTTGAACTCAAACCGGAGTTGATCCATATGGCTAGAGACCTTTCCGTTAGAGGACGTTCTACTGAGGGCCCTCACAAGCACTTATGATCTTTTCTAAAGATATGCGGAACAGTAAAGATAAACATAGTTACTACATCCTACGGGGTGGAGACGATGGGGTCGGTCCATGGATTTTCCTTCCTTTTGCCGCATTTCGCTCAAAGGGTTGAAGGGTCTGATATATAATCTATCTTTTTTTACCAGTCTGCCTCCTTTCTCTTGATGCTATTAAACTAAGATTATTCCCTTTTTCGTTACAGGACTGGGCAAAAGATTGGTTAAAATCGATACCACCAGAGAGCATAACCACTTGGGATGCATTGGCCCAAGCGTTCTTAAATAAATACTTCCTGCCAGCTGTTGTGTGAAATGTGTGTCTATGCTCAATGATATCTTGTTTATCATGCACTAATGGTCAAGTTTTTCCTAATATTCGTCCAAGTATAAACAACTAATAACAAGATTTCTCGGTGAGGACCGAGGTCGAACACGAGGATTTTGTTGCTACAATGATGTATGAGATGTTTAACTCGTGGTATTATAACAAATAAAGTGAAGTTTTAGTGTGAACAAGTAGTAAGCAATAAAATAATAAAAGAGATAAAATACGAGTTAGGAATTAGTGAGGTGTTGTGTATGCCGGAGAAGTGTTGGTTTTCAAATGGAGAAAAGAGGGTTGGAGAAAACCTTTCATCAATCGGTTGAGTTTTTGCTTAGTTTCATGGTTCATGCTCCTAAAAAACTCAAGTGGTTCAACCTTTTGGTAGATGAGTCACATAAATCATATGTGTATGATGCATGCTGGTTTAGTTGAGCCTAAGACTTCTCCTATGTCTAGGAATATTTTTTAGTTACATCGATGAGTTCCATAGTTTAATTGCTCTCTCAAGTAGTTAACTATTTCTACTTAAATCAAGTTGTCAGGTGGATTTAAGCAATGAAGATAAAAATACATCAATGTAAATGAATTGAAAACTAAGCTCAAACTCTTAAGATGGATGATTATTTTTCTCCAACCCTTCAAGTGATTTAGATACTCATGTTTGATGATGAAAATAAAATAAAGTTGGAAGTCAAGGAATGATTCATGATGTAAGATATATATTAATAAGGATATTGATGTAGTTCATACAAAAACAAAATGAACAACCAAATACACTTGAAAATACAATGACTTCTCTTGCTTGCTTGCATTGATGAAGGAGAAGAAGATGAGGATCCTATTGCTCTCTCGAGGTTGAAGCTCACCAGCTCTCCAATGGTGATGGAATAGATGCACTCAATTGTCGCTGAGAGGGAAGGAATGGAGGGTGACTAACTGATCCCGAGCTCTTCCGTAGCCAAAAAATTCTAACATTCTAACTTTTTTTCTCGTGGTTTCAGCTAATTTTTTATAGCTTCAAGATGTACTTTTGTGATGTAACAAAGTCAGGCTCTGACGCAGAGGATAAGGTTGTGCATTTGTCAATCGTCATCTCTGACCGGTAGATGGCCGATAGTAGCACTGTTATGCGGTTCAGATCGCAGAAAATCCTTTTTTGTCTCCAGCTGTCAATGTTAGGTTTTCTGAGGTTCACAGTTTTGTCTTTTAGTGTCATGCGTCTAAGGTATGCGTTTCTGGTGTAATTCGACACATGCGTTGAACCTCGTGTTTTTCCTACAAAATTGGGCGTTTAAACAGATTAAATCTCAGATTATTCTTTCCTAAGCCTATATCCATGCTTGCACGCATAAGAAGTATTTATTATGAAATTCAGCAGAAGATGATGTGTTTTTATTATTCTTTCGCAATTATTCTAAGAAAATAGAAGCAATAACTTGTATTTCTACAAGTTATCACCAGCTAAGTCACAAAGATTGAGATGAAGATTGGCACATTTTGTCAACATGAAGATGAACAACTTTATGAGGCTTGGGAGAGGTACAAGGACCTCTTGAGAAGATACCCTCAACATGGGTACCCGGATTGGTTGCAAATCCAATTGTTCTACATTGAACTATCAAACAACACAAAACCTATCTTGGATGCTATCGCCAAAGGTTCCATATTCTTAAAAACTGCTAAAGAAGCAAATACAATACTAGAGAACTTGGCCAATACATCATACAATTGACCTTGTGAAAGATCATCTTCAACAAAAATTGTTCGAGTTCATGAGGTGGATGATGTAAGTTTGTTAGAAGCTCAATTGGCCTCTCTTACTAATGCGTTGTCTAAATTGTCTCAAGAAGGACAGTCACAAGCAAGTCCATCATACATAGTCTCTCTAGCGGCTATAGCAAATCAAAATGGACAAGGTGAGATGGAGACGACCAATTATGTAGATAGAGGACAATTTAGAGGCCAACAACAATTTTCCACTCACTTCCACCCCAACTCGAGGAATCATGAAAATTTTTCATATGCTAACAATAAGAATGTGTTGCAAGCTCCTCAAGGTTTCAAGGGTATAGGCAATGCAAAAACATCATCTTTTGAAGAATTAATGATTGATTTTGTCAAAGAATCAAGTGAAGGAATTGAATTCCGGCGGAAGCGGTTGATCACATTGTGATTTAATTACTTAATCACGAATATAAGAGAACAGAGAAAATAAAAATGAATAAGGTTAAACCAACATACTTTTAGAAGAAAAAACTTAAGGGAAGAAGAAATTACTTACTCTTGATGAATTCCTTCTTTTCGTAGTTTCCTCTGTGATCACGAACACTTTACGTACACAATGAACAAGAATGGTCAGGGACAACACCACCAGTGAGTTTTTACGCGATTTGAATGCAGAACTACTGTAAATAGCAATTTTACGTGACGGCACCGCTACGCCATTAGTAACACTGCGACGTTGTTCCCTAATTTTAAAAATTTGAATTTTTTAAAGAAAAATTTCCTAAAATTTCCTAAAATTATATTATCCTAATAGAAAGAAAATTACAACTTTTTACCTGACCGCCTCCAAGAAGCGCAAATTTTCAATATCGGTTGCTCGACATGACCTGTCATGTTAGGGTACAAAGAAATTCTTACATTTCTTCGATCCCTTCTTACTTGAGTTAATGTAACGCTCAAGCCCCAACAAGCTTTCTTATTTTTGAAGGGTGCCTGATAGATCGGATTTGGATTTTCCTGTACTTAGAAAAGATAAAAAGAAAGAATCAAAAGATTCAAGGGACTTAAACAAGCCCAAAGAAATAAAAGACTCAGCAAACTCGTGAGAACAAAAGGAAGAATACTAAAAAATATAGAAGATACAAAAGGGTAGAACAGAGTGAGGTCTTTCAACATGTGGCTCTATCATCTGGATATCATGCTCTGTAGTAAGGTTTGATTCCTTCGTTGTCTCACAAACTGGTAAGCATGGTAAGGGTTCATCATCATCATCACTAAAAGGATAGCATTCCTCTAAGGACTCAGGTAGAGTGGATTGGTCAAATGGTTGTTCTGACAAACCTTTTAGCTTTGTAGCAAGCGGAAGTTGTTGCTCTCTTCCCTTGTTGGTATAGATTACGTCATGACTGTAATCCTCGATAAAGTCTGAAGAGTGGTGCGACAATGATGTGACATCTTGCTTCTCAATTGGTACTACAAATTGAGTGATAGTCATTCAAGTCTTGATCCGTTCTAGTCTATGGTTTGGAACAGAGATTGTCCTGCTGAAAATGTAAGAATTCTTGTTGCCTTCGGAGATTTTCTTGTGCAAACTCGAAAGAGTTGTTAGCAACCCTTATAACCAATTTCTCAAGAGACGTACCTGGCTTAGTTGATTGAGCTATATCGACTTTTGTGGTGTGATTTTTTGGTGCCACATGCTTTGCTACCATCTTTGGTATCCATAGCCATAAGACTCCTCCCATCTAGTCATACGATTTGTACCCCCATTGGCTAGAATACTCCTCCTTGGTGTAGCCATAAGGCATTGGTCTCTGCTGTAAATTTGAGCATGCTTGCGTAGGATGCCCCTCGAACGAGTAATTCCTGCAAGTCTTTGCTTGCTACAAATTATTCCTTCCTACCATTTGTCCAACCAAAAGGGTCAACTCAGCGAGTTGGTGTTTCATGCCACTCAACTTGCCACTAAGATTTGCTACTTTTTCATTTGACATCCAAGTTTGATTTTGAAAACCTGACATGCTAAGAACTTAACTAAGCGAAACTAATTGGCTTCCGCAATAACAACACCAATTTGAAGGACGTAAACTTGACCTGAATCCTGAATGAGTTGTGGACTCTTGCTTATGAGGGCGATCCTTTGATCTGTATGGGTGAGAGTGGCCAGTATCGCTGACTCAATAAACTTATCGTTCTGGGGATTCGTCTGATTGGAACTTAACTAAGCGAAACTAATTGGCTTCCGCAATAACAACACCAATTTGAAGGACGTAAACTGGACCTGAATCCTGAATGAGTTGTGGACTCTTGCTTATGAGGGCGATCCTTTGATCTGTATGGGTGAGAGTGGCCAGTATCGCTGACTCAATAAACTTATCGTTCTGGGGATTCGTCTGATTGGGGAGCTGGGAACGCAATAGGACAACGTGTAGCGCTACAGCGCCATAGGACAACGTCGCGACATTACTACAATGCCATGCTTTTGGTCATTTTGGTCTCTTTTTCCTCTTGAATGCTTGACTTGACTCTTATCTTTACCGTGTTAGCCCATTTTGCATCAAAAGCTTTCTTTACTCAATTTCCTGTATAATAACTTATTTAAACGTTAAATACATCAGAACTAACCCGATTTAGGCAAAAAAATAGCCGATTTCAGGAACTATCAGTCCATAATGTTTGAAGATTCAGTGATAAAAAGGAAACGTGAAAAATTAGGAGAGAGAAAAAAAAAATGAAAATGCACAAAAGGTATGTACAAAATACCAAGGATGTGATGTTGAGGGAAAAATAAGCATTATGAAAAGATTTAAGGCAAAAAGGAAAGTTGAAAATTATCCACTCATAGTTCTTTTTAATACAGTATATGTAGATTTAAACTCCCTTCATGTTTGATTTAATTTATGTTTTTCTAAAATTATACTTCTTTCTTCTCAATTTCTCTATTATGATTTCACATTTGAATATACATTTGAGTTCTAAACAAAATGTAAAAACAAAAACTAATTTTTTAAAAAAAACTTTTTAGTTTCCAAAATCTAGAATAAATTTTAAAAAGGGGCAATTACAGAATGACTAAACTGAAGTTGGAAATTGCATGTGTGTCTCCACTTTTTCTCATTAGCAAATATAACAAAAAAAAGAAAAAGAAAAGAAAAACGATCAACCTAATTAAAAAAATTCAGAAAAGTCCAAAATATCTCTACAATGCACGTCAATTTTCTACTAAGATAATCCCTAAATTGTCGATTTCTCTCCCTTGCTCCATCAACCCAGCATAATTTCTCTCACTTTTTCCTCAATCCATCATCAACTTGAAAATGAATGTAGATTGATACTTGATAGCGTTTTGATATACTTGACATTTTAATATCGTCTTTGCTAAGAACCTGATAGCTTTTTTATCTACTTAAAATTAAAATATGTTTGTTGATTGACGCATAATATCTTCTAATGTACTGAAAATCTTAATATGTTTGCTGATTGATACCTGATAGCCTCCTGATGTATTCAAAACCCTAGCATGCTTGCTAATTGAGGTCTAATAGTCTGATGATGTAATCGAACTTATAGTATGCTTGTTGATTGATGTCTGATAGCCTACTACTGTATTAAAAAATATTAATATAAAAAAGAAAAAAAAAAAGCACAAGAACACCCCAAACCTCATAAACAAGGCATATGCAACAAAAAAAAAAGGCAAAACGAGAGCACCAACAGGCGAACCAAGCTAAACTAAGCAAGCAAGGCCACCAGGCCATAATGCAACATAAGCTTGAACCATCGAAACAATAAGATGTAAGATAATCAAAGTAGGCTAAGACCTCCTGCCATACAAACGATGATTTCTCCTATCATATAAAGTGAATTGAAGACACCACATAACACATCACAACTTTTGCCAACCCCCTATCCCCTACCCAACCCGACTCACTCATCTTAACTCCACATCCCACCTAGCCACTCGATGAGATGAAGACATCCACCCTAGTTTACCTCTCCAAACTTCACTCCCAAACCCAAAAAAAAAAAAAAAAAAAAAAGATACGAAAAAAACCAATGATCCCTTAATTAAACACCATCAGAACACAAAAGATAAGCAGTAGGTAACAAGTATCCCACCGATTCAACCAGTCGATAGTACCCAATCTATCCTGCACCACCAACCATGAACTGAACGAATGCCTAAGGATATTGCCTCCAAACTATAACAACTAAAACCAAGGCACCTAGGGCCTATGAGGCTGCAAAGCCTCCCAAGCACTTGAAATCGAGAACCTTCTCGTACTGCCTGGCACCCAGATCCACTGATCCTCCCTCATAATGCAAGGTTGAATCTCATGGGCCAAAATAGAAAGCCCAAGCACTTGAAATCGAGAACCTTCTCGTACTGCCTGGCACCCAGATCCACTGATCCTCCCTCATAATGCAAGGTTGAATCTCATGGGCCAAAATAGAAAGCCTGAACAACTCACACGAAACATATACCACCTCTACTCCCCATCCACAGGAAAGAAATCATATACATGTGCCTTCGCTATACTCACTGCATAAGAAATAACCCTCTCCCCTAACTGAGGAAGGATATGCCCCTAGGCAACCATAGATCAAGCCATATAAGACAACTTCAACAATTCCAAACAACCACTTGAATTAGAGGCAAAAATTGATCCTAACACCTCAAAATGGCTCGCAGACATTAAGAAGGCCTTGAACCCAGTTGAATAGACCATAACGACCGACCTTAAAAAACATAAGCATCAATCCAAGCAACTCAAAGGGATCTAGACTGGATCAACACGAGCCATAACAATTTCAACACACTCGTCATATTCAAAGAAGGGATATGCCGCCACCCCAACCCCATTCGCTCTTAGACAAACACACTTCATCCCACGCAAACCTAGCACAATCCTACCACCAAATGATCCTCTCAAAAAATAAGCATGTAGGATCATTTCAAACTCATGCTTAACCCGAGTAGGCAAGACAAATACACTAGCCCAAAACACTTGAAAACTTTATAGCATACATTGAATAAGTTACAAATGACTTGCTTAAGAAAGGGCCCGAGCATATTAGCTATTAACACGAGAAATAACCTTCCCAATCAAAGGCTTACATTCCACATACTTCAATTAGTTGGATAGAGGTGGAGACTGAAATAATGAACAAGAAGAAAACTGAACGAGAACCCCAAAAAATTAACTAGCTCCCCACCCCTACTAAACTAACACATGGCATAAACATCGAGCTCTTCTTCACATTCACCACAAGCCTCGACAGCTCTACAAAGTGCCTCAACACATCCATGACAAAAATCCAAAGGCTTTCGATTAGCGGCACAGAAAACCATAAGGTCATTTGCAAAGCAAAGAGGATCAATCGAATGCACTCGCACCGATGATGGGAACCAAAACTCATATGAGGTCAATTCAACATCAGTAACAAAGCCTCCATCACAACCACAAACAGAAATGGAGACAACAAACCCCTTGTTGAAGCCCCTAGCAAGCCAGAAAGTAGTCGTTAAGGGACCCATCGATCATAACAAAAAACATGGGAGAAGTAACACAAGTACGAACCCAACTTCCAAACATCATAGGGGTACCAATAGCAAGCAACACCCTAAATAGAAAATCCCAAATTAATAGAATCATATGGCCTTTACAGTTCCACCTTCAAAACACTACCTGCTACATACTTATTAAGATGGTATACCCCCCAACCAACTCCTGACACAACAAGATATTATCAACAATACTCCTACCAGTCACAAAAATTTGATTATAAACAACGGAAGCCACACTTGTAGCGAGTTAGACAGGATCTTAGTAATGCACTTATATAATGAAAGTAATGAACAATTCATCCCCCAATGAAAACATTGGATCACAATAATTTAGAATTAAGTGGCGATGAAAGTGTTAAGCAAATAAATGCCTCAAAAGAAGCATGTTGGTGGGTTTGCGCTCTATCCATCTCTTTACCACAAAGTCTTCCTTGATATGACTCTAACTAGGAACTAATGGCTGAAAGTGTTAAGCAAATAAATGCCTCAAAAGAAGCATGTTGGTGGGTTTGCGCTCTATCCATCTCTTTACCACAAAGTCTTCCTTGATATGACTCTAACTAGGAACTAATGGCTTGTGGAAGCCTCCTTGAAAGGGAAACAAATTTGAGAAAAAAATGACAGAGAACTCTTATTGTAGATAACTTCTCTCTAAATTTTGATGAGTATTATCCGTCAATAATATGACAAAAACCCCAAGGTGCTATTTATGACCTAGGGCAAAATTTGCCTAGATTAAAATTATTTTCAATATCTAATATGTATATGTATATGTGTGTGTATATATATATATATTAAATAAAAGTATATATATTTAATTTGGATGAGATTCAAATACGAATATATATAATATATATATATTCGTATTTGAATCTCATCCAAATTAAATATATATACTTTTATTTAATGTATTTTAATACATAAAACTCTTTTAATTAATCAATTTTGATTCATTAACTATAGGTCACTCAACAATAGACCTTGAGTTGCACTCTTATGCACTATAGTACAAGTTGAGTCAATGAATATAATCATTACATGCAAGTCGATGATTCACGAGTTGTTCGTAATTATAACTAGGCCAAATGTCCATTTTATCCCTATAATTAAATCTTGCACCTTAAAGACCATTGATCCTCTAATGAACAATATATTTATGATCCAATCATAAATCAAATCCCTCTCAGACTAGTGGGAGGGCATGGCGCCATTGTTTATGTCCCGAAATCAACAACTAAGGGAACTGCTCATATGCTTTCCCTATATAGGAAGGAGTAAATTCCGTCTTGTGAAATTACGTTCTCAGCTCCCTATTCGGTCATGTCTTGATCGAGGCTGGCGAACCCCAAACAAATAAATTTTTTAAACCACTCTCAAGAGCTTGCAGCTAGTGGGAACATGTCGTATCCATAGGGAATCTTGAGATGTTAAAGCCTATTGATGAATCCGAATGGTAACAGAAGGGTGTTTAATGGTTGTTTTGTTTGCAATTGAATTTAAACAACATGAATATAAAAGCATAATTAAAATAGGAATTAATTTGAATACTTGCCTAGCCTAGGGATTCAGAATCCACCCATTCACTTGGTTGATCATAGAACTTCTAAAATCATGCAATGCATGATTGCTCATGTGCTCTAGAAGACCAAAGCTACATGCCCTCATATATCGATTAATTTCTTAATCAACCTAGATGCTTAACAAATTGGATTCATAAGTATCCATCTCAATTAAGCACCCACATTAAGATAGGTAATCTAGCTAAGTTGATTTAATATCCCAGTTAGCCTTTGAGATTAAAAACACATCAGGTGCATTCCTATCCTTTAGCAATCAAAGAATAAATGAGAGTTGGCCAAAAACCAAAAAATTCAATGCATAGAAATTAATATATCATTCGAGAATAGAGAAATAGCAGTAAACATACATCATAAAAGTGAAAATTCAAGTCTCCCAACCAAGATTTAATGGGTTTCAATCCTACCTTAAGCTAGAAGTACTTACCTAGCCACTCATAATGCGACAAGATGAGTCTTGAAGTTGAAATAAATGAAAATACAAAGAAGTTAATGCTAGGAAGAAGAAATACAAAGAATATCAAGACTGGTGGATGCTAAATCCAAGCTTTCATGCCTTAAATCAGACAAAAAGACTATTTATAAACCCCTGCAGTGTCGCGACGCTCTCCTTATTTTTCTTAAAATGCACTTAAATTGTACGTTATTTACCTTTTATTTTGAGATATTTTTGTTGGATTTAATGTTGTTTGCTAGTGGTTTTCAGGTAATAATGAATAAAAAAAAAGTTTTAAAAGTCAAAAGAACCAAACTGAGCCAAAATCGGAAGAAAATATGGAAAGCCCTAAAAAACAGAGGAGCGCAGAGCAAGAGCGCATCTATGCTACCCCTTTATCCTCTAGACCCAACAGTAAGAATTTGTGGCATTTGGTAGCGTGTAGCAACGCTCATGAGAGCGCAATGCTACGATGCAACTGATTTTCTAGAGTGTAGTGATGCTCTATGGGAGCGCAGCGACGCTGCCTTTCCAAATTTGAAAATTTTGTATTTTTGAAAAATTCATGGGCTATAAGTTTGGAAAATTCTATAAATAAGAGGTGATCAGAAGCCCTAAGCACGAAATATCAAAGCCTAAAAGTGTGAGATTGCTACTAAATTGAGAGAAAAGTGTTACATAATCGTTAGAGGTCGTTTGAGATCCCGAGGTGCCGACCAAGTAGAGATCGAAGGAGTTCAACACCGAGAAGCAATTTGAGAGTTTTTTCAACACCGAGAAGGAATTTAAGAGTTTTTCTTTCTAAGTTTTCTCTTTCTCTTTACTCTTATGCTTGAGAATTCATATGAGAACATGTATTTGATGGCCATGTGTGGCTAAACACTTAGTTTTAATTATGGATGATTTAATTATGGATTTAAGTTAATGTCTTAGTATTTTTCCTGGATGTTGTTGAATGATATGTTTTTCAATGTTATTGTGCTTCATTCTCTATTGATTGATCATCAATGATTGTTAGCTTAGATGTATGATTGAGTAATTGTATGTCTAATTGGATCTATGACATCGAGTCTTTATCAATCTTTCATGAAAATAGCTAGGTTGATAGAGAAAGTTGTTAATGATTATGCTTAATGCTATGCTTCTTAACTTGATTTCAAGAAATTAGTAATCAATTAAGTTGCATGAAAAAAGGTTATTTTTTAGAGAAAATAACGGATAATAGTTTCTAGACTTAAACATATTGTTTACACATAATTCCATGAAAACCTAAAGCATGACTTAATTAATTAATGAAGTCAACACCATAGAATGCTCTTATCTCTTAATTTTCACTTGTCTTTACTTTCTTTATTTGTTTTCAAAATACAATCACAAACTCGATTTCGATTCCTTAGACAAAGTTGATTCAATTCTAAAATAGGTAGGCAATTAAACCATACCATAGTCCTCAATGGAACGATACTCGGTATTGACTGTTTTATATTATAACTTGACCTGTGCACTTGTGGTGGTCGCACATCGTTTCCCCAAAAGCCAAGCGTCGTACTCTAGGACGCGTTGGGGCGCTTGGCACACATGTTTCCTTTCATTAGATTTTGGAGAACTGTGGTGCTCCCTATTTGCACGCTACTACCATTGAACACCGGGCGCAGCACCGCGCAAGCACAGCTCTGCAGGCCTAGGGGTATTTTGGTCATTTTTTACTCTTCTTTCATAGTTGATGCTCTAGAGCTCCGTTTTGGTCGTTTTCGTCTCGTTTAAGTTCCAATTGTTGATTTTATCTCTTAGTTGCTCAAACCCTACAAAATCAAAGAATACACGTGTAAAATCCAAGAACGAGCCTGAATTGAGCTATGGAAAATAACACTTTTATGGTGCTATCGGAATACCCCCAACTTAATTCTTGATCATCCCGAGCAAGGCAGAAACACACAATCATGCACAAAAGTATGTTTGCTTAATTGCAAGGCTTGTTACTCTCATTGTAATAGTCTATCAAGATCATGCATGCAATCCATAATGTAATCCAAATCTCTCCTACTTCATTTCTAACTCGAAAGATTTATAAGGCCCTCAATTCATTTTCCCCTTCTCTAGCTCGAAAGATCAAGAATTAAACTATCTAGACTCCAAAGTGCCAATAACATGGAAAAAGGGAAAACCAACATCATTTCTTGTTAACATTTTTATATTTATTTTTCTAAGAAAATAGAGAGGAGACCTTTTCTAAAAAAACTGCTTTCATTTTGGCTTGCCAGCACGAGTTACATGAAAGACATTCAACTACAGGCCGAGTTCCTTTAAAGGTGTCTAAGTTACTCATTTCTTGGGAACACTTTAGCTCAAAGGGAAACTACGGGTGTTATAGCCACTCCAGGTTAATCATGCCCCTAAGAAGGTGAAGTAAACCTCTCTTTATTAGTATTTTTTTATCACTTCTTTTTTTTCTTTTTCTTAATAAGTGGAAAATTTGGTTTGTTAGTTCCTTGTGCAGTATTACTAAATTGAAGTTTAGGAGAGTCTAATCTTATCATAAGCCCTTTCATGGTGGCAAAAAAAATATAGGTCGAATAAAGCAACTCTAAGCATGCAAGACCCGGGACAGGCTGACAAAAGACTTAAATTTGCATGAAAAATAGGAAGAGTTTTTAGAAGGACTAAAAAATCTTGCTTATTTTCTTCTTACATTGTCTTAAACATGCAAGATCCTAAATGCATCATCAATGGTCATAATAACGGGCACAAGCAACAAAGCAAACAAGCAGTCAAATCACAAAAGTTCAAGCTCAAATGCTCAAGGACTGCCAAATATGCATCAACACAAAGCAAGCGAAACTCAGACCACCCCCAACTTTTAGAGCATATATTGTCCCTAATGTATCAAGATAAAAAGCAAGGGGACAAATTAAAGGGGAACATAGAAACTCCCCTGAATTTGGAGCACGCTGAAATAAGGGTTGAGTGTTGATGAAAATGTAATCCGTGTTTGTGTTCTAGGATTGTGCTAATGTATACTCAGATATGCTTAAATTTTTTCCAATACTAGTCCAAGTATAAACTAATATTAAGATTTCTTAGTGAGGACCAAGGTCGAACACGGAGATTTTAGACTAAACAATTGAATGAAGTGTAGATCTTGCAGAAATAAACAAATGATGTGAGGTGTTGGTAAAAAAACGTACAAGAAATAAAATAATTAACTGCGTGCAACAATAATTGAAAAATCACTGATGTGGGTTATGCAAACTACAGAGATTAGGTTTTCTTTTAAATGGAGAAAGGAGGGTTGGAGAAAACCCTTCATCAACCGGTTGAGTTCTTGTTTAGTTTCACAAATCATGCTCTTAAACCTAGATGGTTCATACCTCTCGGTAGAAGAGTCACAAGGTCATATATCTATGATGTGTGCTTGTTTAATTAAGCCTAAAATAACTCCTATTTCTAGGATTGATTCTTAGTTACAAAGATGAGATCCCTAGTTGCTTGCTCTCTCAAGTAGCTAACTGTTTCTACTTAATTCAAGTTGTCAATTTGATTTAAGCCATGGTAAGTAAAATGCATAATTGTAAATGAACCAGAAACTAAACTAGAATTCTTAAGGTTGATGAATGTTACTCCCCAACTCTTAAAGCGGTTTAGCTACTTATATCTGTTTGTGAAATAATCTCAAAGATGGAAAGCAAGGGATGAATCATGATGTAAGAAATAAATATATCTATTAAACGAATGAAAATAGTTTTTCTTGTTCTTTCACAGTACAAATAGCTAAATACACTCAAAGATGCAGTGTCCTGTTCGTCGACACTGTCGGTGGCAGTGTCCTGTTCGTCGGTGGCAGAGTCCTGTTCGTCGACAGAGATGATATTTTCTTAGTTTGCTCGCGCTGAGGAGAAGAACTAATGAAGCTCCACTCGCTTTCAAGGTTGAGGTTAAGCAAAACTCCAATGGAGATGAGGAGGAAGCACCCGACTGTTGCCGAGAGGGAAAAGATGAGGGGCGGCGGCGCGATTCCAGACGTCTTGTATGCACGAAGAACCCTAACCTTAAACTGTATTTCCTAAATTTTTCTCTATATCTTCTCAAAACGATTTAGGGTGGCTTTGATAGCCCAGTGTTGTACCCTCCATTCTGATGCAGGGAGGCCCACGACGCGTTTGGCGTCGTCCTTTCTAACCATGTAGACCGTCTCTATCTAACGGCTCAAAGTACTGAAAATTCTCCGTCACCAGCTGTCAAGGTCATGCTCCCCGAAGTAATGGAATTTGTCTTTAAGTGCCATGCGTTCGATGTATGCGTTGCCGTTTGTCTTTGACGCATGGGTGGAACATTGATTACCTACAAAATAAGGCGTTTAAGGGCATTTTAAACTTCAAAATAATCTCTCTTCGAACTTTTACAAACTCGTACACATATTAAGAATATATCAAGGACTAAAGCGTTAGATGATGTGGTTTTCAACATTCTTTCATCATTAGTCTAAGAAAAGAAGGAGAATAACTTGTATTTCTACAAGTTATCATTTAGCTTGCATCAAAATTCAGCCTCAAAAGGATGCTTTGCAAAAAAAACATTTCTGAATCAAGCTAACAAGAGAAAAATAAAGAAAATAACCTAAAAATAGAAAATAAAGGAAATCAGTAAATGTTTGTCGCCTGGCTGCCTTTAGCAAGCGCAAATTTTTAAGGTTGGTTGCTCGAATGTTTGTCGCCTTACTGAAGCACCTAAATCAATCAAAGCATCTAACAACTTCTTCTTACCTATTTTGCAAGGTAAGAAAAATATACCTGGATCATCATGTTTAACTGGAAGGTTATCTGGAGTTACTGTGGTTGCCTGTGCAATGTGCATTTCTTCCTCCTTTTTTACCCACTACATCGAGCTCTTTTCAGGGGAGCTAGCAGTCACCATTCCAAAGGTTTCAGTGGGTTCTTCTTTTTCTTCATTCCTCTCAGGATTGAGGAGTCTTCCTGGAAAAGGAGCAATATAAATGTAAGCATTCAAATCAGATTGATTCAAGGGATCAATACTAACATGTTGATGGCTCCTAGGTGCTTGGGTTTTACGTCCTTTCTTATCAAAAGAAAACAATTCATCAAATTCTTTTTCAGTCATAAATTTCACAGATTAAGAGGGGGCGGGGAGATCTAATGGACTTATAGTGGTTACAACACTTACATTCCTCACATGGGGGATCGAGTTGAGCTGAGAGCTTATCACTTTGAGTGTCTAGCTTATTCGCTGTGGTGGTCAACTGAGTGATCTAGTTGGCTAAGTGTTGCATACCTATTCTTGTCTCTTTTTCAAATATGACATTTTCCTCATGAACTTTCTTCGTTTCTTGCTGGAAGGTCATCACATCTTGCTGGAATTTCAACATAGAGTCTGCCACGAACTTCACCACATCCTCCAATGGTGAACTAGGGCTGCTAGTAGTACTCGCCTGGTGGTATCCTTGACCTCACCAATGAAAGTTGGGATGGTCTCGCCATTTGGGGTCATAAGTGTTGCTGTATGGATCACGCCTTTGCCTTCATTAGCCTCCAACATAGTAGATTTCCTACACACGGGTTTGACCTTTGCTAAGAAGCATCTGTTTCTGTTTCACCAAACCAGTTAAGTCAGATAATTGAGAACTCAACTCTTTTACCTCTTGTGAGTCAGACGAGGTGATTTCATTTGCTCTTGTCCCAGATTGCTATGAGTTTTCTGCCATCCTAGAGATCAACTGCCTGGCTTGAAAAGGGGTCTTATCAGCAAGGGCACTGCCAACTACTGCATCTATTAAGTTCCAGTCATTAGAGAGAAGCCCTGACTAGAAGTATTGTATTAGAAGTCGATCTGATATCTGATGATGTGGGAAGCGTGTACAGAGTTGCTTGTATCTCTCCCAGTACTCAAACGACGTCTCCCTGATGCCATGGGTTATGCCATAAATCTATTTTCTTATGTTGTTTACCTTTGAAGTAGGAAAGTATTTCTCCAAAAACAACTTCTTCAGCCCGTTCCATGTAATGATCAAACTAGGGGCTGGTAGTAAATCTTCGGCATCCTCCTTCAAAGAAAAAATAAATGCTCTAAGATTTAGCTGCTCCTCTGTGACTCCATAGGGTCTCATTCGTTCACAAACAACATGAAGGTCCTTCAAGTGTTTGCGAGGCTCTTCCCAACACTGCCATGAAACTGAGGAAACAGATGATCAAACTAGGGGCTGGTAGTAAATCTTCGGCATCCTCCTTCAAAGAAAAAATAAATGCTCTAAGATTTAGCTGCTCCTCTGTGACTCCATAGGGTCTCATTCCTTCACAAACAACATGAAGGTCCTTCAAGTGTTTGCGAGGCTCTTCCCAACACTGCCATGAAACTGAGGAAACAGATGAATCAAGCCCGTCTTAAGCTCAAATAGTACAGTGCTGGCAAAGTATACAATACACAGAGGCTACTGTGTCATGTCAGACTAAGAAAGTTGCCTCAACGTACGCTTAGGGGCCTCCCCCATGTCTATCTTAGGTTGTAAGTCCTCTGACTCTTCCTCTTTCTCAGATTGATCTCCTTGATGATTTTGATTGGTCTCTTGCTCACTTTCTCTTTGTCTTCTTCTCTCTCATCAAAGTCGCCGCTCTTTCCCGTCTATATCTGCAAAAGTTTGAAGTTCAAGAGTTCCTGAAGAACGGGTCATACATGACAAGAAACTCACACACTAAATCGAATTCAAGAATTGGCTAAAAGAGTAGCTAAGATTCCTACAGTGCCAATTTGATCGAGGTTGCCGTCCCTAAACAAATAAATTTTGTAAACCACTCTCAAAAGCTTGCAGATAGTGGGAACATGTCGTCTCGACAAGGAATCTTGAGATGTTAAAGCCTATTGATGAATTAGAATGGTAACAGGGGGTGTTTGTTGTTCATTTGGTTTGCAATTGAATTTAAACAGCATGAATGTAAAAGCGTAATTAAAACGGGAATTAATTCAATTAAAAGGCCTAGCCTAGGGATACGTCAATTAACCCATTCACTTGGTTGATCATGGAACTTCTAAAATCGTGCAATGCTAGCTTGATATAATCTTAGCTCGTGTGCTCTAGAAGACCAACGCTACATGCTTTAATGTATCGATTGACTTCTTAATCAACCTAGATGCTCAACTAATTGGGTTCATTAGTGTCCTTCTCAATTAAGCACCCGCATTTAGATAGGTAATCTAGCTAAATCGATTTAATAACCCGGTTAGCCTAAGTTACCAATCGATTCATTTTCGAAATTAGTTAATCATGCAACATTTTTGTGAAAAGATCATTCTAAACAACTTAAATTCACACCCAAGCATGCTTTAACCCTTGCCCCTTTGAGATTAAAAACACATTAGATGCATTCCTATTCACTAGCAATCAAAGAATAAATGAGAATTGGCCAAAAACCCATAAGCTCAATGCATTGAAATTAATATCATTCAAGAACAAAGAAATATCAGCAAGCATACATTATAGAAGTGAAAATTCAAGTCTCCCAATTAAGATTTAATGGGTTGTAATCCTACCCTAAGCTAGAAGTACTTACCTAGCCGCTCATAATGCTGCAAGATGAGTCTTGAAGTTGAAATAAATGAAAATATAAAGAAGTTAATGTTGGGAAGAAGACATACAAAGAATATCGAGATTGGTGGGTGCTGAATCCAAGCTTCCATGCCTTAAATCAGGGAAAAAGACTATTTATAAAAAGCTGTAGGCACTCTGGTATATTCACTATCCCTTGTGTTATTGGTGATAGGAAAATATCGCATGCTATGTTAGATCTTGAGCTTTGATTAATGTAATGTCATACCATGTTTTTGAAGAACTAAAATTAAATGATTTACAAAAAAACTTCGGAATGCATTCGATAGATCTTGCATACAACCTCTAGGTGTTGTTGAAGATGTCTTAGTTCAAGTAGGGAACTTAAGTTTTCCAAACGGACTTTTATATTTTCCAAATGAATGAACCAATTATCCCCTCATCCTCTACCATTTTGCTAGCGAGACCTTTCTTGACAACTTCTAAGACTAAAATTGAGGTTGATAAAGGATCTCTTAGTATAAAGTTTGATGGTGACGTTATTAATTTAACATCTATAATGCTATGAAGTTTTCCAAGGAAAATTTGTCCCTATGTTGTGTTGAGACTTTCGATATTGATGATGATGTTTTGATATGTGTTGAAAATGATTGTAATAAAATGATAATTCATTCAATTGATTTCGACCTTGATATATCTTCTAATTATAATACTCTCTTTGCTCCACAGGAACAAGGGATTGAGCTTAAGGCTCTCCTTTCTCATCTCAATTATAAATTCTTAGAAAAAGAAAATATTCCCCCTGCCACAATAAAAAAGAAGGATTGGACCAAATGATTAGGCAATGCTTTATGGATACTCGAGACCGCCTTCAAGAAAACGTCGACAAATCCTTAGAAAAGCATGGGCAAATCTTCTGCCGACATTTTTTTTTGCATGGGCAGACAGCATTGGCAAAAGACTGTGGGCAGAGCTTCTGCCCACACATTTTAACATTGCGTCGGTAGAGATGCCCATGGAATAAAACGTGTAGGTAGAAAATGCTTTCTACTCACGCAACTAACGTCGACATAAATCTCACGCAACAACATTCGTGGACAGAAATTGCATCTCTGCCCACGCATTACGCGTGGGCAGATACACTTTCTGCCCACGTATGACTTTCATCGGCAAAACTCGACTTTTGCCCACGCTATGACTTTCGTCAGCAAAACACAATTTCTGCCCATGCATGATTCGTGGGCAGAACTGAGGATTTGTGCTAAAATAACCTTTCTGCCAACACATGATACTTCGATAGATAGTGTTTTCTGCCACGCAGGTGAACGTGGAAAAAAGTTTCATTTTTGCCCACGCACGAAACGTCGCAGCTAACACATTTATTATTATGTTATTATATGCTTCGAGATCAATATTTAAATAAAAATAAATTCAATTTCCTGTAATAAAATATATTCAACATTGTAACAACAAATTTAAAAGATGTATTCATCCATTAATTCCTTGACCAAAATATATCATCCCAACAACAATTCTAAGTGTTTGTTTGTTTCCTGAGCTATTAACTTTCATTTTGACTATACAGAACGAACAAAAAAAATATTAAGTACACAAAAACTGTTTCGCTTGGTCAGTTGGTATTCACAAAAAATGCTTCATTTGGTCAGTTGATCTCACAAAAAGTGACATTTCCGACATCTTCAAAATACTTAGACCTAAAAAGGAATATTACAGTCCAATAAGCAAACATGCTCAATTTTACATGTTTGAAACGAATCATATATCAAAATTAATAAAGTAAATTCATTTGCATGACTTTAAAGTCTCATATGCTATATAAAAAGTGTCTAAGTAATTCATATGAGTCATCTTGATTCTCAAAACAACCTAAAAATAGTTCTTAAGTGTCTAAGTGACACTTTCACCCTCAAAACAACTTAAAAAAGTTCCTAAAAAGTACTTGTTAACTCCCAAAACAACCAAAATAGTTCTTAAGTGTTCTTTTGAGTTTCAAAACCAACTAAAAAGTATCTAAAAGGTGCCTAAATGACACTTAAACTCCTAAAACAACTTTAAAATGCCCAAGTGTGACTTTCAAACTCAAACCAAAGTAATTTGTTTAGGATATTCTAAATCTAAGATACTTAAACTACATTTAGGATATTCTAAGTCTAAGACCTCTTGTAATACACCATAGTAATTTGTTTAATCCCTTTTGGTTTCTTCATATGCCATAATTCCACTATTCTGGGTAGTTCGACGATTGTTACGCTCTAGGCTCCAACGCTATTAAGTAAAGATTATCAGATGTTTCACCTCTTTCACGTAATGAATACATCTACATATGTTATGTAGGTTAAAATAACTTAGTATTAACTCATTAAAAATTGAATTTCAAACTTGAGAACAACACCTACATGTGCTCTAAACCAATTAGGAAATTCTAATTGAAATAAATCTAATCCATCCTCTCCTCTGATATGAATCAATCTTAAATGTTGTCTATTTAGTAATAATAACAAACATAAGAAATAAGGTTGACTTAGACATGTACAAATCTAAACTGAAAAATAAAATATATGAATTTATAATTATCCAAAATGTACGTGCGATAAGGTTCTATTAGAGAATAGTTGTTCAATACATACTAATGGCATATTTGTTTCTCATCTTCAGATATCGTCCTCACAACTGACCCCCCCCATCGGTCGCACATTTTGTCTAAATACTTCAAAGTCCCCACAAACAAATCGATCATTCCTTGAATCATCGTTTCGTGGATCTCTATTGAATCTCGTTTCTATTCCTGTTAGATACATGGAGCAGAAGGTTAAAAATTCGTTCATAATGAATCCTTCTGCTATGGAACCCTCGGGACGAGCTTTGTTCCATACCTATTATTTCAATGTTTACAAGCTTCTCTCTGTGGGGTACATCCAACTATAGCTCACTGGACCAACAATTTTCGTCTCATATAGTAAATGAACTGCAAGATGTATCATTACATCAAAAATGCCGGTGGAAAGAATTTTTCAAACTTGCAAAGTATGAGTACAATATCTGATTCCAACCCATTTAGGTCATTGATACGTATTGTCTTCGCGCATAGATCACGAAAGAAATTACATAACTCAACAATAGTTGTATACACATCCTTTTGTAAGTATGCTCGAACAGCAATGGGAATAAGTCATTGGAGTAGAATGTGAGAGTCATGAGTCTTCAACTCCCATAATCTTCCATCACTGACACTCACGCATCGTAATATGTTTGAAACAATTCCTTCAGGAAATTTAACCAATTTCAAGAACTTACAAAAGTCTACTTTTTCACTGGCAGTTAATGTATACGCAGCATGTGGCTTTATGAGCTTAGTTCCCCCCCCCCCTTGCAATCATAACTGTGTAAGTCATTTCGTACGTTCAAATCTTCAAGATCTAAACAAGCATTTGTTGTCTCCTTTGTTTTCCCTTCAATGTTTAACAAAGTTCCAAGCATACATTTTTTTCAATATGCATGACATCCAACTTATGCCTCAATAGGAGTTTAGACCAATAAGGAAATTCAAAAAATATACTTTTCTTGGTCCAGTTAATAGTACGCTTTCTTTTCTTATTTTGCTTGGATGGATGTTTACTTAACACTTGAAAGTTCATGGAGTTTATTCAATGTAAGATCTCCTCTCCATGCATTACAACTGGTGGAGGCCTGCGCTCATGTTGTTGTCTCAGTTATCGACTTCTACGCCAACTATGATCATTGGGAAGATAACGTCGATGTCCCATAAAAGATATTTTTTCTCTTATCCGAAACGATGATGTATCTTCTTTACAAGTAGGGCATGCTTGATAACCTTGGGTACTCCACCCCAACACGTCACCATATGCAGGAAAATCATTGATGGTCCACAACAAACATGCATGTAATTGAAAGTACTCATCATTCATGCAATCATAGGTCTGCACACCATTATTTCACAGCTCTTTCAACTCATCAATTAATGGTTGCAAATATACGTCAATCTCTTTTCTAGGAGACTTTGATCCAAGTATAAGCAAAGACATGAAGAAATTGGATTCTTTCATGCGCTTCCAAGGCGACAAGTTGTACGGTACAAGCACCACTGGCCACATGCTATAGGCTGTACTCATATTCCCAAATAGATTAAATCCATCTGAAGCTAATCCTAATCGAACATTTCTCGGGTCTGAAACAAATTGCGGAAACTCTCTATCAAAGTGTTTTCATCCTGCACCATCAGTTGGATGTCGTAACGCATCATTCATATCAATTCGTTTATCCTTATATCATCTCATCTCATAAGCAATATGTTTCGATAAAAACAATTGCTTCAACCTCGGTATTAATGGAAAGTGACACAAAACCTTATTTGGAATCTTCTTACCCTTTCCACTATTTGTTTTATATCGAGATTCACCACATACTGGACAACTTGGACAATTAGCTAGTTCTTTCCAAAATAATACACAGTCATATTTGCAAGCATGGATGGAATCATATCTTAGCCCTAAGTCACGTAGTTTTCCCTTAGCTTCGTAAAATGATCCAGGTATAGATGTACCAAATGGAAATGCATCCTTTAGCAACTTTAGTACATAGAAAACGATTTGTTGCTCCAATTATTGAGAACCTTGATAATGCAACACATCAACTTCACCAAAAAATTTAATGAGGAAAATTTGGTACATCCAGGGTACAACTAGTTACGTGCTTCATCCATCAACTCCTTGAAAATGTTATGAGTATTCATTTCTTCAACATTCTTTGAAATTTCATCCTCAAAATACTCTTCGTCATCAACATCTTCTTCCTCTGTTATCATTGGCACTTGAAAATCAGTTAGAAGACCAAAAATTTCATAATCCTCATCGTCAGCATTAGACTCTCTACTTAATCCATCACCTGTTGAAGAAGTACCGCCTCTTTCAAATTGAGCTAAGGTCGTTGCTTCTTCATGATAAACTATTACTATAAAAGGAGATATTCCATACGTAAATAATGAATGAATTGAATTTGCAGCAGAAGAATTTATTCCGTTGTGATTTTAATCAATCAATAAATTTAACGTAACAGAGAAAACAAAGGAGAACGTACAAGATAAACAACATGCATGTAAGAAGAAAAAGAATAACTTAAGGGAAAAATAAATAACTTACCCTTGATGAATTTCCTTCTATCACTTTTGTGATCACGAGAGTTTCACGAACACAACGAACAAGAGCAAATAGGGACAATGAGAACTTACTATCCTCAAGGTTATCAAGTCTTGGAAGTGTGGACTCCAATGAACTTGGTAAGGAAAAGTTTGTGAGAGAGAGAATCACCTAAAAAACACAGAGGAACAAATTTTCTATGAAGACCTTTTTAACTTCTTTCATTCTTCTTTTTTGTGAGAGAGTGGGAGGGAGTTCCATAACTCCCTTTCTACTATGTGAAGATAACTTCCTCTAATTCATTTTTTCTTAATTATTAAGTGAAATTAATAATTAAAATGAATTAGTAAATATTAATATATTAAATCTAATTAATATATTTACTATATATATATATATATATATAATAGATTAGTTAACAATTAATTAATATCTCTAACATAACCTCTAGTTTAATATGAATTATATTCATATTAATTTTAACCTATAGTTTCTATATGAATCTAATTCATATAATTAATATTTGAATCTCATTTAAATATATTTCTCTAACATATTATAAAGTTTAATTTTGCATCGCATACAAAAATTAACTTTATATTATAATGTATCAATATACATTATTTAATTATATCACATACAATTAATTTTCTTAACTTAATTTGAACAATTCAAATTAAACCAAGACAACTGACTGCATCTTAACCTATATGAGCTAGCAAGTGGACCTAATGGATCTATCAGTTTGAAGCTCCAATGATACGAGATTAATTAATTAAACTCTTTAATTAAATTGATCAACATTCATTAACTGTCGTTCACTCCACTAAAGATCGACATTACATCAACAGCGAGTCGACCCTTCACAAATTGCTCGTAACAAAGTTGGGTCAAATTACCAATTTACCCCTGTGTTACCTCTAACTCCTTAAGCACCACTATCCTTCTAATCAACAATTTAGTCATAGTCCAACTATGAGCTATACCCTTTCTTTGACAGTGAGAGGGTGAGACGCCTTATTGTTCAAGACCTCAGCTCTTAAGGGAGCAATTCATAAGATGTGAATTTCTTCTTGTAATAGTTTAGTTCCCAGCTGTCTGCTCGGACAAATCTCCAAAGTGGTAGGCTTATTGAGTCGGCAAACCTAGCCACTATCACCCATACAAATCAAGGATTTTTTACAGGCAGGAGTTCACAACTAACTTAGGATTAAGGTCAAGTCACCTATGATCATCCTAGTGAAATGTAAGTCTCATTAAGCAATAGTGTTAATACAGGAGACTAATCATTTCGCTGTCCGATCTTATATATGTCTCACATATATAGGATACTCCTGCTCACATGTCTCCACATGAACACATTTAGGATCTAAACATTTGTGACACTTTACAACATTTGCAACAATCACAAAGTGGGTAGTATCTGTAGTGTTACCAGGATAAGATACCAAGCCTTATCCATCTACTACAAACCGTTTAGGTTATCAATTAACTACGATCCAGTTGTATATCATCTACATACATGTTTAAGTTACTACTAATAAACTAGGATCTTAGTTTATTGGTTTTGGGTTAATGCAACTAAATATAAAAAATAACTGTTATTTTATTAAATAAATAATTTGGTTTGTACAATACAAGTTCTTACAAGACCATGAGATTTAGGGCATCCATCCCAACAAAAAAAATGTCGCTCTACTCCATCCAGTGATTGAGTCATTGAATTTTCACAATTCTTACATGGGCATCTAGTTTTTCCTACATCATTTACATGCCTCTTTGCCACTTCCATAAATTGAGCAACTCCTTCAATATAATCTCTTGAAAATCTATTTTTTACTTTAATCCTATCCCTATTCATCTTCAAATAGAATGGACAACATTAAACCCTGTAAGAATTAGGGCAAGAAGTTAGATAAACTTAAGGATATCTTTTAGGGATTAAAAGGTACCTAAAAAGTAATGACACTTTATTTCCCAAGACAACTTAAAAATGCCTAAGTGTGACTTTCAAACTCAAAACCAAGCTAAAAAGAACCAAAAGAGTGTCTAAGTTACACTTTCACTCTCAAAAGAACTTAAAAAGTTCCTAGAAAGTGTCCAAGAGACTCCCAAAACAATCTAAGTATCCTAAATGTCCTTTTGATTTTCAAAACCAACTAAAAAGTACCTAAAAAGTGTCTAAATGACACTTTATCTCCCAAGACAACTTAAAAATGCCTAAGTGTGACTTTAAAATTCAAAATCAACCTAAAAAGAACCTAAAGAATGTCTAAGTAATACTTTCACCCTCAAAACAACTTAAAAAGTTCCTAAAAAGTGTCCAAGAGACTTGTTAACTCCCAAAACAAACTAAATAGTTCTATTATGGTTAATTTCTAGTGGAAAAACAATATGAGTGGAGTCTCATCATTTAGATGTAATATGAAAAAAATCAAATCAAAATGAACCATAACATAAAATAAGGAATGAATCAAGTTAGTGTTCTTGTGCGAATATGTTGGGTATTATTGTCTAGACCTTCAACATAATAATAATTCCATTACTAAAAGAAAAAAAAATACTAATGGAACTCATATGAAAGTAAAGGAATATTTTTTGGGACATATTATTAGTATTATTCTTATGTTTGTGGCGGTTCAATGCATATATCTATATATAAGAAAAATTAGAAAGATTAAAAAAGTTAAAAGTGCAAAACCGAGAATAATTCAATTGGCATATGAGCATGTTAGTAACCATAAGGTGTGTGTGGTTCAAATCTCTACCCTTTTTTGAACTAGAAAAAGATTAAAAGTTAAAATGCAAAAATATTTTTTTTTTTTAGAAATTAACTAAAAATGAATGATTTTACATTAATTATAATTAAGAGTAAAAAAATTTTACATTTGGAATTTTGTAACATTCTTCAATCCCTACAAACCATATATGAGTTTTTAGATTTTTTTACAAAATATCAAACTCTTCTTCTTAGTTTGTTTTTCTTTCTTCCTCAATTCATTCTATCAAAATTTATATATTTAAAACAAAAAGAAATTAAAAGCTAAACCATTTGAATATAATGTTTACTAATGCAAAATCAACTTGAAACATTTTTCATCTTAATCCAAAAACAACAAAAGAATCAAAACCAAGCTATTCACTATGTTCTAAAAGGAACTAGAAACGCATTTCAACAAACACCATTTTTTCTCAAAATAGTTGTCACTAGAGCCGAGAAATCGACTCCAAAAAACAAATCACAATGAAAAAGGAAGATTAAAAGAGAGAGAGAGAAAGATACAAAGATTATTGCGTTTGAATATTTAAGCAAATGGGTCGAACGAATGTATGACGACGAGCGAACGAACGTGGCGGTGAGTGAAAATGGGTTCAATGGGCAGTCGTGGATAGCGAGTGAATGGCGGCGAGCTAGAGAACGTGGGTTCAAGGGGCAGTTGTGGGTCGTGGTCATGAGTCTTGCGTTTGAGAGTGAAAGTGTGGAGAGTGAAAAAAAATCGAAATTAGGGGGTGAGTGAAGAGGGAAATGAAAAGGGGAGAGGGGAAGAAAGTGTGGGGAAAAAATAAATTTGGGTAGGGTTTTAAAAAATTGTGGGAAAAAAATTGAAAATGTGGGGATTTAAAAGATTTCAGTCCACACACCTTTCATTGGCAGTACTGAAAATATCTACCCACGCAGCTTGCGTAGGCAAAAACTAAAATTAACATTGGCAGAAACCCAATGTAACATCCCAAATTTTCAAGTGTTCTGATTTCATTTATCGAGATTTTTGGTGTCGATTTTTTATTTTGAGAATTTAAGACGAAATTTTGGAGGTCGAATTTGATGTGTTTTTTGAGAAGAAAAAAAGTAAAAGAAATAATAATAATATATATATTTTAATATTTATTATTATTATTATAATATATATATTATTATATATATATATTGTAATATATATTTATATATATTATAATATATATTTATATATTAAGAGCCTCGATTTGTGTGCAACTCAAAAAAAGGGAAAACCCTTTTATTCTTCTGCTCCATCGCGCCGCTTCGCCTACCCCCTCGTTCGCAGCCGTTCCAGTCGCTCGCACCAAGATGCGCCGTCGCCGCTCGTCACTGCCGCTTGTCGTCGCGTCAGATCCCACCTCACGCCACCGTCGTCGTTTTGTTCTACCGCCGAGACGCCCAACCGAGAGGTCGCCGTGTGCTTCGCCGTCCATCGATGGCGTCTCTTCACGCCATCAGTCATCGCAGAGGTGGGCGATTCAATCGCCATCCATCAGTCGACGTTTCCTGCTGCAGCCGTCGGGAGTTTCGCGCGTTTGCGTCGCCTCTATTCGGGGAAGTTTTCAGCAGTGTTCGTTGGTGGGTTCGGGGTAAGGCTATTCTCTTATTTTGAGTTTTTGGCAAATGTCCGTTGTTTTCTATTTTTTGCGTGAACACTGTTCGCAGTTGCTTTAGGACGAAGACTTGAAGGTGGTGGCCTTTGTTGGGTTGTTTTAAAGCTCAGAGCGTTTGGGCCAAAATGCAAGTTGTGTAAGTGTTAGGATTACTGGAAATTTAGTTGGTTTGGATAGTCACTTTTTGTTATTAACTGTATAGTTTGGGATAGGTGTTAGGATTGGAGCTTGGGCAAGGATTCTGCGTGGTTGTTTACTGTCTTGGGAGCGTATTATTGAGGTAAGTGATCCTATTGTTGGGGCTGGCCTTCAGGCCAGACCTCAGCCTAGATTTATTATTGCAGTACTATTATCCCTGAAAAATTTAGCATACATGCTTAGGTTCTCTATAAGTATGACTGCCCATTGAAATTTGATAATTATATGTATGTGTATGTGTGCCTGATCACTATGCTAGATGCCCGTTTCGTCCCATGTTATGATACTGTGAATCGACCGGTTCACCTCCATGTTGACGGTGTGCCATCAGGCCACTAGACATGCGTAAACAGACGGAAGAATCCGTGACCCGGCCAAACAGGGATTAGTTGAGGCTTCTGCACTTTATTTATTCGTGTCATTTGTCGTAGATGGGTCGTGGTAGTTTGGTCTTTGAGTCGTTTCTTTTTCCCTGATTTCATTCGTTAATCGTTTTAATTTAATTATTCCTTTGTTTGGGGGTCCCCTGTTCAAGGATTTAATTTTACTTTTGTAAATGATTTTGGAATTATTTATTTAATTCTTTATCTAATCTCTAAATTTCTATCTTTCTTTTCCAAGATGTTGAGTCTCTATTTTGTATGGCTCGATCTAAGTCTTTGGGGTGTGGTAATGTCCTAGTAGACGGTGTTAGGAGTAGGGGGCGTTACAGTTGGTATCAGAGCCCAAGTTTTAGGTTTTGTAGACTGACTTACAATGTAAGTCTGGGTTGTCCCTTTTGGCAATAACGGATTCTTCGTCACCGTCAGGTACGTTAAAGATAAAATACATAATCAAAGTATAGATGTATATGTGTTTATGGGTGTGTGTATGCGAGACTTTACCTATTTGATTGTTACGTTTGGATGGCCTCTTTTTTTATGATGTAGAATATTATAATTCTAGAATTCGAAATTCTAGAATCAAAATAATAAAAAAAAATGTCACTATATAATTTAGTTTCGAATTTGGGCGAAGTTCTTGTATGTGGATGTGGTGATTCGATTTTCTTTTCCTCCCCTGCTGGACTAATGTAAGTAGGTCAAGCAACACCTTATAAAGAGTTCAAGGGGTGCAAAAGGGCTGTCAAGTCTTTCTTTTGTAGGGCTCTAGTCTTATAAGAAATCGAAGATTCTCGACTAAGGGTTGAAAAACGGAGTCTGTACTAAGACTCAGGGGAAGAAAACTTGGGAGGACATATGCAATAAGTTCAACAATAAAGAAGCGTTTGCTAATGAGTGTTATGGGTAGTTGTTAGGTGATGGCGCCAAAAGACAAAGGAAAGAGAAAGGTCAGAGTCGTACAGCAAGACCCCGTGGACCAGGACCCCCCAGCGCTGGAGGATCCCCCGCTGCCTAGAGACCCTTCTTGGTTAGGGTGGCAGCAGACACGAACCAGGAGCCGAACGGAGGGGACGAATGTGCCTTCAGGTACCCTGACTGAATTTTCAGCTATGGCGGCAGCGATAAGGGAAGTGTTACTGGAAAAGATGAAAGAGATGATGGATGAGCGACTGGCCCAATTCGCCCAATCTCAACAGGTACCAGTCCAACCAGTTCAAGCACCGTAGGGACAGGCCCAACATCAGAATGTACATGACCTGTCTGTTGAAGCTAAACATCTGAGAGATTTCAGGAAGTATAAACCTCGCACCTTCGATGAGTCACTATAGGACCCTACAAAGGCGGAAATGTGGTTGTCATCTATTGAGCTAATTTTTCGTTATATGAAGTGTCTAGAGGACCAGAAACTTTAGTGCGCCGTGTTCATGTTGACAGAAAATGCAGAAATTTGGTGGCGCTCAGCAGAAAAGACTAAAGACAGGAACGGAGGGCTGGCATCTTGGGAACAATTCAAGGAACGTTTCTACGAAAAGTACTTTTCGGCCAACACCCGGCATAGTAAGCAAGCAGAATTCTTGAGTTTGAAGTAAGGAACCATGACGGTGGAGGAGTACGAGCAGGAATTCGATCAGCTGTCCCATTTTTCCCCAAAACTGGTGGCCACCGAGAAGGATAGGACAGAAATGTTTATTCAGGGCTTGAGGAGTGGGATACGAGGTTTGATGCACACAATAGAGCCCCAACTGTTGCCGCAGCGCTTCGTGCCGCCGTGAGGATCGATGTGCCAAGGATGGAGGTGTGTATAAAAAGTCGGTGGAAGCTGGGGTTTCTATGGGGCAGAAGAGGAAAGCGCCTGAGCTGTTACAGAAGGGCCAGACTTCGGACAACCCTTCTACACTATCAGCAACAAGCTTTCGAGGCAGGCTGGGTAGAGAGGAGTCGGCCAGTGTGTGACACTTGTGGAAGACGTTTGGCTGGCTCTGGGATTTGTTTTCACTGCAGATAGAGGGGGCACTCATGTGATAGATGCCCTAACAGGAACAGGGCGAGTAGTAGGTGCCAGTCTTCCAGTTTTAGTCAGAGGGGTTCGAGCGCACCACAGCAGCAGCAACAAGGCTGAGTGTTCACTACAACTCAGCGAGAGACAGATAAGTCTAATTCAGTGGTGACAGGTACACTCCCTATCTTGGGACATTATGCTTTAGCTTTATTTGATTCAGGCCTCTCTAATTCAGCGAGCGCCCGCAATGCTTGAAATTTATCTAATGCTCGATTTCCTACAAATATAAACCTTTAAACACATTCATCAACCTAAACCAACAAGATTAGAGTGCATAAGATAACTTATTTAGAGAGTTATCAATTGATAAGAAAAATAAAATAAAAAAATTAAGGTTAAATTATAAATTTGGTCCCAACGAGTTGGAAAAATTTGCAATTTTGTGGTTTTAAAAGTTATAATTTAGTCTGTATGGTTTGATAAAATCCTCATAAATAGTTCTTATCGTAGGGACTATTTATAAATGTTTTGGTCAAACCATAGGAACTAAATTCAAATTACAAACTATAGAAATTAAATTAATTTTCTCCAAATCACAGGGCCAAATTCGCAATTTAAATTTATTATAGATCCAACGTTCAAAAGTTGAAGCTACGGTTGTAAGTACACTAATTTCTTTTCCTACCCAATACAAATTTCAATTTAAAAAGTAGATAAAAAACTCATGGATGAAATAGTCTATTAGCTTAATTTAGAATTATAAAAAAGCACATGATTATCAATCAAACTTATGTTATTACAAAAAAAAAAAAAAAAAAAAAAAAAAAAAAAAAAAGTGATTTAAAGCATGTATTGGATTTCTTAGTTAAAAAAAATATTTTTCTAAAAAGCGATTTACATTTAAACACTTTTTATAAAAATTATTTAAAATTAAAACATCTAAGGTTGTATTTGATAACGTGTCTATTTCTTGTTTCGTGTTTTTTTATTTCCTATTTTTAAAGAACTAGAAATATGAACATGTTCCATAAGTATTCTGTTTTCTTGTTTCTTGAAAAAATAAATAAATAACAAAAGTTTGATTGATAACTATTTCTTGTTTCTCACTTCTCGCTTTTGGTATTTTTTTTTCTTGTTTATAGTTAAACATAATCTAGTTATATAAGTTTACATTATTTAATACAAAGATACAAAATTTACGAGAATACAATTACTTCTATCATTCAAATATTATCCAAATTTGATCGACAATATTATCTCTATCACTCGATACATTGGCCTGAAATGATGTTGATTCAAATTTGCTTTTGTAAATGTTGTGGTTGTAGAATATTAAAGTGAGACTAAATACATTTTAAATGAAAAAATTATGTACCACAAATTCAAATACAAAATTGAAAATTAAAATAAGGTTTAAATACTATTTTGGTTCATATACTTTGAAGTTTTTTTAATTTTGTCTTCGTAATTCCAATAAATCTCAAATTTTGATAACTAAAAGTATGTGGACTAAAATTGGACAATTGAAATCTTAAATTTGGAAAATTGAAAGTATTGAAACTAAAATGATATTTTAATCTTAAAATAATGTACAAATATACATATTATGAAATTTAAAATTAAAACTAAAAGTAATATATAAATGTATATATTGAAAAAAAAAATCAAATTTAAAATAATATCCAAATAAAAAATGTTGTTTTTAACTTAGAATTGAACCCATAACCGAATGTAGCACGATAAGATAGGCACATTGATCACCAACACAGCAAACAATTTTTTTTTTTTAAGTTAACAGGAGAAATTACTTTTTGTGGTTTCTAAAATTTTGTCTCAATCTTAAAAACGTTTCTTAAATTCTAGAAACAAAAAACGAGATGAGTTGTCAAATAAGTATGTTTCTCAAAAAATGAGAAACGAGAATGGAAAACAACAAACGAGAATGTTATCAAATAGATCCTAGTATACTTCATTATTTTTTTGCAATAGTGTTCTTATGCATAAGTTTATTTAGTATGCTATACAATCAAAGTGTTTCTACTAATTAATGTCAAATTACTATGAAGGATAACTATTAAACACATTTTTAAATCACTCCTATACATGCACTAAGTTACCAAGGACAACCATAAACCATAATGGAAGTTAGGTAGAGGAGCAATATGAAGGTATTTAGGTAATCTTTGTATAATTTGAAAATTTGAGAGAAATTTACCATTAAATAGTCAAAACCTCTTTTTTAAAAAGTTGATTTAAAATGTTTTCGCTAAAACAAACTTATTTCACAAATTCATTTTGTAAAAAGTTTTTTGAGTGATTGACAAACACTACAAAATATTCCAAAATGATAGTTTTGAAAAAACACGGCCACTGAAAAGGAGATTTAAATACACCCTTAGTTAAAGACATCCAAGAAGGACCCTATATCTTTTTAAGAAATTGAAGATGACTACGAAAAGACCGAGGTTGAATGCAAGATTCGGTGATTTAGAATCGAAGTTTTGGAAACTGACTCGTAAGAACAAAATAGTCTCTTTACTTAGTGCATTGGTAAACGCAACTCTTGGAATTGTTTGACTTCTGCTGTCGAATGTGATATCATCATGCTAATTGCTATTCATATTTTAATCAAGTCAACTAATGAACAGGGGCAAGTGGAAACAAAATTAAAACTTGAAGGATAAAAATAGAGCATTATGAAAACATAAAAGGACCAAATAAAAATTATTTGAAACTTTAAAGAGTAAAGAGAAAACATTAAATAGAAACTAAATCTAATTGATCTAATTTACGTAAAAAAATAGGAACTTCAAGAGTACATTTCAACGCTCCATGTGCTGCTGGTTGGCTGAGATGTAACATAGAATAACTTTTCAAGACGTGATTTAAAAGAGAGAGACTCCTTTGCAGCATGTGGCGAAAATACCAAAAATATCCTTTTTCGTTCGTTCCCAACAACACTTCACCGACACACCTCTTTACAGATACGAAGATTCAATGCAAATGGCATTTCTGTAATTTTCTCACTCTCCCTTCCTTGTTCCGACCATTCACCCGCTCCCTCATTCACACCACAAATCCCACCGACTTTTTAATTTTAATTAATTAATCAATTTACTTTACTATTTGTTTGGTTAGATTTAGTTCATAAATTTTTAATTTTGTATTTATTTGATTTTTTACAACTTTACAAAATATAATAATAGAGTTCTTAACTTAAAAAATATTTAATAGATTCTTAATTTTTTTAATTTGTGTGGTAATAAGATTTTGAATGATCAATTTACGCCTAATATGTCATCAACTCTCTTCGACAATATTTTGTCTTGCCTGCCATCGAAGTTGCATATATTTTTGAGGTGGTTGCAAGAATTATAATAATAAAAAAAATATTATAAAAATTGTAAATTTAGCAATGATTTTATGAAATTTACAAATTAAAAAAAAACATAGTAGATTTGATTTTTCATCTTCTATTATTCCTTTTTTACTCTTTTTAGTATTTCAGTATGTATATCAGTAGCACATTTAATATACTTCATATTTAGTGCATCAATTAATTGATATTTTTTTTATATCAATCAACTGATATATTTTATATTTAGTAGATCTATCAGTTATACAATTGATATATTAAATTTACTATTCATTCTATCAAAATTATCAGTCAATAAGTACTCATACACTTGTTATTAGTGAACTTAATTTGAATAACAAACCAATCGGCAAACCAATCGTTCATTAGAGGATTAGTGGGACTTTAGGAACAAGATGTATTCACAGGGTAACACGATCATTTTGACCTAGATGTGATTACGGACAACATGTGAAGGATCGACTTACTAATTATGATTATATCAAGTGGACAGAAATATATATGCAATGAGGAGAGTGCAGCTACGGGCTTTAGTGGAGTATCCCGTTAGTTAACGAATGTTGGTTAACTAGGTTAAAGAGTTTGGCCAATTAATCTCGAATCGTTGGAGCTCATGATTTGTAGGTCCATTAGGCCCCTCTACTAGCTCACAAACGAATAAAACCTTAGATACTGTAGTGAATGAATATAAAACCTTCAAATTCGGTTTCGGGAATAAACGTTGGTCATATACGATATATCTAGACATATTAACGTTTAATTATGAATTAAATGGATAAACAGAGTTGGAGAATAATATTTAAATATGATTTAAATATTAAAAATATGAATAGGGATTCATATTCGGAAAATCGATATTTCAGAAAATCGGAGTTTGTGTGAAAATAATATTATTTTAATATTAGATATTAAATTAATATTATTTATTTAAAATTAATCTTATAAAAATAAATTTTATTGAATTTAATTTTAAATTAATTTTATTTATTTTTTAGAAAATTCCATTTTAAAATAAATTTAAGAAAAAACAAGAAATTACTATAAACAGAAAAAATATCAAACTATTCACAAATCTAGAAAAATTTCACTGTCTGTCAGTGATAGACCATGATAGAATTCTATCACTTAAGCGATAGAAAGCGATAGAATTCTATCGCGATCTATCACTGATAGACTGTAAAAAAATTTTATATTTATACATAGTTTGGCTCATTTTTCTATATTTGAAAAGAGCCAAAAAAAAAAAAAAAAAAACATAGTAGATTTGATTTTTCATCTTCTATTATTCCTCTTTTACTCTTTTTTTGTGTATCAGCATGTATATCAGTAGCACATCTGATATACTTCATGTTTAGTGCATCAATTAATTGATGTATTTTTTTTTTTGTATATCAGTCAACTAATATACTTTAGTTTTAGTAGATCTATCAGTTATACAATTGATATATCAAAATTACTATTCATTCTACTAAATTTATCAGTCAATAAGTGCTCATGCACTTGTTATTATTTGTGAACTTAATTTGAATTCTTATTCATTTGTTTTAGGGTACTAATTTTCCAGTACATCATCATCAGCTTACAATAGTTCAATTCGTCTTGTTGGTAACAAATATTATTGATATACTACGAAAAATGTATTTTTAAACAGTGTTAATATAATAATGATAAACAATGTTATACTTGAAATGAATTTTAAATTAATATTGATATACTACTAATATACCAATGTCATACTTGAAATTTAATTTAAAATGAATGTAATTGATCTACTATTGATACACCAATATTAGACTTGAAATGGATTTATAATGAGAGTTGATATATTACTGATGTACCAGTGGGAGCAATTACAAGAAGCAAGGCAAATAAGATTCAAGAGGCATTCACACTACATCTTCAAAAGCTAGCAAATTCACGAGAAGTGACAAATAATTTTGAACCCAAATTTATATACAATGTTTGTTCAATGAATCAAGAAGAGAATGACATGAAGATGGCACGAAAAAAGTCTTATAGTTTGGAAGATGGCACGGTGGACAAAAAAAGTGTGCAGATTTTGTGAAGAAAATGCTGTCAAATGTGCACTGCTTGGGAAAACGTGATGTCAAACCTTGTCAAACGTGCACCTCAACTTTGCCGCCTTCTAGAGGAGATATTTAAGACAATTTGGAGACTTTCTATCTTTTTAGTTTTGCATTTTGAATTATTAAATAGTATGCAATTAAGTTTTAAGTTCCTAGGTAGAAATTTCTACAATTTGCATTTAATGGTGTTTGAATGACTTTTGGGTTCTTGGTCATATCCACGACCATTGGGCCTTTAAAATGGCTTGTAATGCTCTTCAAAACTCAGATTATTGATATTAGAAAGGTTGTGCTTATTCAACTACTTTGGTGTTGTCTTTTCTTTCAAATATTGCTTTAGGTTTGATGTTTAAATCAATTCATTGGATTAGTCTTGATCAAGCTAATTCTGGAGTGAGTTGTCTTAGGATCTAAGAGTGACCATCATAGATTCTAAGTTTGATCTAAGTTAGCTTTCTTTGTGAGTGTTTACAAGGATCCTAGAAGGACCTCTAGCTTTGCATCCAACCAACATCGCGGGCGCTTATCATTTGGTATCAGAGCATTTGGTCATCGTTCTTGGCCGGCTTTCGAGGTGAAATATCTTTATCTTATTTGAATTTGTTTTCGTTTCAATTTTTTTTCTTTCTCTTCAAAGCATTTGCTTTCATCTTATAATACAAGACATATTATAACTTGTCTTGAAATTTTCTTCAAGGTTTCTCTTAGATCATATACAAAAAAAAAGGAAAGAAAGAAAGGAAAAGGAAAAAAAAATCCAGCAAAAAAAAAAATATTAGTAGAAAAAAAAAGTGTTCAAAAGATCCAAGGCACATGAAAAGTTTCTTGTCATTACATTTACTTTGTTCCAATTTTCAAATTGTTGATCCTAAGTTTGAGTTTTTCAAGTCTTAGTTTGTGCGAGTTGATTTTTTTGAATTGGTTTTCATCAAAACTTTTAGTAAGATTGCACCAAAATTTAAGCCAACCTTTACATCTTTGACCTAGTACCAAAAACCTACCTTTTTGTGATAAACATGAGTGTCCTTGAGTGAAATTGGTGAGAAGTGTGGTGAGGTCCTTTTTATTACCAACTTGAAAATGTCACAGGGTGAAGGAGTAACACAAATACAAGATCCTAATATGGCTATTCTTCAAGTCATTCAAGGCATGATGGAAATGATGATAGAAGATAGACAAGAAAGGAGGGCACAACAACAAAGAGAAGAACGAGCCTTGCAAGAAGATGAAGAAATTGTGAAACAAGAAAGACAAGTTGGAGGAAGAGGAAATGTGAGAGGAAAAGGAAGAAATAATTATATTCAAGCTAGAAGAGGAGAGAGAATTCAAGAAGATAGAGACATCGGACTTAAGCTCAAAATTCCACGATTTAGTGGAACGGCGGATCCAGAGGCATACTTGGAATGGGAAAGGAAGATAGAACACGTGTTTGATTGCAACACATTTAGTGAAAATAAGAAGATGAGACTTGTCATTGCCGAATTCACCAAACATGCTGGAAATTGGTATCAACATCTCAAATCCGAGAGAAGAAGGAAAGAAGAAGATCCAATAAAAACCTGGGAAGAGCTTAAAGAAGCTATGAGAAAGAGGTATGTTCCAAAACATTATGAAAGAGATTTAAAAACTAAATTGCAATTTTTGAGGTAGGGAACAAAAAGTGTGGCTGAATATTATCAAGAAATGGAAAATATGATGGAAAGAGCAAAAATTCGAGAAGATGAGGAAGAGACCATGTCTAGATTCCTTGGAGGCTTAAATCGAAAAATTGCTCATCCGGTTGATAGAAATCCACAACTTTACTTGGAAGATATGTATCATTATGCCATCAAAATTGAAGATCAATTGAGAGAAGAAAAGGAGCATTCCAAGAGGTACACTTCTAAAGCTAATACCTTATCAAATTCTAGTGCTTGGAACTGTTGGGTTTTATGTCCTAAAACTCATAGTTTGTAAATACCAAATATACTTTTATCTTTCAATAAAGTTGTTATTGAAATTTATAATCAATAAGTAGTTATTGATCCTATAAATTGTTCTTACTAAATCTAAATCCAATCAAAGGATCCTAGACTGTTACTCATGAGACTCAAACTTTACGTAGAGACATAAATGTGGATCAAGTTTAAGTTAACAGTCTAAATGGTCTATAGTATATGAATAAGGTTGAGCGCCTTATTTTAGAGACACTATGATGCGACCCACTTTGTAGCTAGTACAAACGAAGTGATCCTAATTCGTTCATGTGGAGGCATGCGAGTGGGGGCATCCTGTGCAAAGAGTTTACATAAGACCAGACCATGACATAGTCAATTTTACTTTATAACACCGTTTACTGTCTAAAACTTACTATCTCGACTTTGATGGCCTAGGTAACTCGATCTTAATCCTGAGCTAACTATGAACTTCTATTTACTCAGGATTATCCTTAGATCTACATAGGTGATAGCAGCTCAACGGCGCTGGCTCAATAAGCCTCCTATTTCAGGGGTAAGACCAAGTAGATAGCTAAGGACATAGGGTGCAAGAAGAAATTCACTCCTACCTTTTTTGGGTTAGTACAAAGGTTGTTCTCTTAAGTGCTGAATCCACGACTTGAACAATAGGCATCACCCTCTCAAATAGGGTTTGAGAGGACTTTTGATTTGGTAGTTGGACTATAAATCATTGTTCATTAGAGGATCAATGGGACTTAAGGAACAAGAGGTAATCACAGGGGTAAAACGATATTTTTGACCCAGCTGTAATTACGAACAACCAGTGAAGGGTCGACTTACCAATCATGGTTATATCAAATGGACATAATATATCTACAGTGAGGAGAGTGCAACTACGGGTTTTAGTAGAGTGACCCAGTAGTTAACGAATGTTGATTAACTAGGTTAATGATAACCTGTTAATCTCAGATCGTTGGAGCTCATGATCTGTAGGTCCATAAGGTCTCCTGGCTAGCTCATATAGGAATAATCTTGGAATAAAATGAAGGAATAATTCGAATTGTTCAAATTAGGTTAACCATATGAGATATGATTAAGTAATTGATATATGATGTCAAATGAGAGATTTGGTCAAAAATATTTAAATGGAATTTAAATATTAAAATTATGAATGTGGATTCATAATCGGAGATATGGATTTAGTTAAACAGCTGATTTTCGAAAAAAGTCAAATAGTTGATTTTGACCCGAGCAAGTCAAAGAATTGTTTAATTTAGTCAAACTTTTTAGAAGTTGACCATGAGATTAAATTAATGTTTCTTACCAAATAAGTGGAAAAATCTACTAACTTGATGAGTGGAACCATTAATTAATCTCAAAGTTCTACACTTTGACACATAATCTTAACATGCATTAGTGGAATGTGTGTTGTCAACTTTTGGTGAACTTAGGCATGCAAAAGTTGCATGCAATTATTTTTTAGAAGTTGACCATGAGGTTAAATTAATGTTTCTTACCAAATAAGTGGAAAAACCCATTAACTTGATGAGTGGAACACTTAGTTAATCTCAAAATTCTACACTTTGACACATAACCTTAACATGCATTAGTAGAATATGTGTTGTCAACATTTCGTGAACTTAGACATGCAAAAGTTGCAAGCTTTTTGCCTTTTTAAGAAGGCCTTTGTTCATCCTTTTTTCTTCTTGAAAAATCTTGGATTTTTTGAATTTTGATAAACTAAAAAAATTTCCTTACAATTTTCTCTCATATTTTCCTTCTTTAAAGAGTCCCACCACTCTATTCTAAGCCCTTGACTAAATAGCTAGGAAGATCTATTGGTGGTTCAAGAGGGAGCAAATTCAAGGAAGGAAGAAGAGCTACAAAGGTTTGTAATTTCTTTCTATTTTCTCTCAATCATATTGTATGATCATGCATGTTTAATCCTAGGTTGATATATGCATCTAAATTGTTATTTCGATCCTCTTTCGTTTCCGCTGCGCATGTATGATTTAGATCCTTTAGGAACAAGGATGGTTTTGTGAATAGGAATGAGACAAAAGGAAAGTTTGTGATTGGCAAAAGAGTGGAGGCCGAGAGCTCCAATGCTAAAAACAATGAAGCTTCAAAGGAGGTAAGAGAGAAATCTAGTTCTATTCAATGTTGGAAGTGCAAAGGGTTTGGACACATGAGCAAGGATTGTGTCAATAAAAAAGTTATGGTAATAAGAAATGGAATACTCGATTCAGAAGATGAATGTGATGAACAAGAGCCCAACTTGAGGAAGAATCCGACGCACATGATGATGAGTACATCGAACAAGGTAACTCCATATCCTTAGTTGCAAGAAAAGTACTTAATGTCCAAATAAATGGAGAAAAAGATGAGGATCAAAGGAAGAACTTGTTTCACACAAGATGCTTGATTGAAGGAACTCCATGTAGCTTGGTGATTGATAGTGGAAGTTGCACTAATGTGGTAAGTAGTTTTTTTGTAAAAAGACTTCAACTTACTACCCGTCAACATCCAAAATCATACAAACTTCAATGGTTGACAAACAAAGGAGAATTGAAGGTAAAATCTCAAGCTCTTATCTCATTTACTTTGGGAAGATATAAAGATGAAGTCCTTTGTGATGTAGTACCAATGCATGTGGGTGATATGTTATTGGGTCGTCCTTGGCAATATGATAGAGAGGTGACATATGATGGATTGTTAAACAAGTACATGTTTACTTTGAATGGGAAGAAATTTACTCTGCTTCCATTATCTCCATATGAAGTACAATGTGTTCAATTGAAATTAGAAAAGAAAAGAAAAGAATTTGAAAATCAAGAGAGGTGAGAAGAAAGTAAGTTGAAAGAAAGAGAGAAGAGTGAAAAAAAAAAGAAGAGAAAAGTGAGGGGCAAAAGGTGAGTGAAAATCAAGTGAGAAAAAAGAGTGATTTTGAGGAAAAAAGAAAGAATGTGAGTTTGGTTATAAGAAAGGGGGAAGTGAGAAATGTATTTTCAATTGAAGCACCAAACTTTGTACTTATATGCAAAGAAATGTGTTTAGTGACTGAACCTCGTTGATGCTTTGCCCAGTGCTTTTAAATCTCTTTTGCAGGAATTTAATGACATGTTTCCTCATGAAGATGCATCGACGGGTCAACAACTTTAAGAGGGATTGAGCACCAAATTGACTTCATATCTAGGGCAACTTTTCCAAATATGGCTGCCTATAGGACCAATCCAACTGAGACCAAGGAGATTCAAAGGCAAGTGGAAGAACTCATGGATAAAGGTTATGTTCGAGAAAGCATGAGTCCTTGTTCGGTTCTGGTGATTTTGGTACCCAAGAAAGATGGCACATGGAGGATGTGTGTTGATTGTCAAGCCATCAACAAAATAATGGTAAAGTATCGACATCCTATTCCTAGATTGGATGACATGTTAAATGAATTGCTGGTGCAAATTTGTTTTCTAAAATTGATCTTAAAAGTGGTTATCATCAAATTTGAATGCATGTGGGATATGAGTGAAAAATGACTTTCAAAACAAAATTTGGTCTTTATGAGTGGCATGTTATGCCAGTTGGACTTACTAATGCACCAAGTACTTTTATGAGGCTAATGAATCATGTTTTGAGAGAATACATTGGAAAACTTGTTGTTGTATACTTTGATGATATTCTTGTTTACTCAAAAAGTTTGGATGATCATATTTTGCATGTCAAGACAATTTTTCTTAAACTTAGAGAAGAAAAGCTTTATGCCAACTTCAAAAAGTGTAGTTTTTGTCTAGACCAAGTCAATTTCTTAGGGTTCATTGTTGGAAGGGATGGGATGAAAGTTGATGAAGAAAAAGTTCAAGGCTATTCGAGAGTGGCCAAGACCCACCAATGCAACCGAGGTGAGATCTTTTCATGGTTTGACTAGTTTTTATAGGAGGTTTATTGAGGATTTTAGTAGCATAGCCTCACCATTGAATGAACGTGTTAAAAAGAATGTGAAATTTGAATGAAAAGAAAAGCAAGAAAATGCATTCAATGAATTAAAAGATAAATTGACTAATGCACCTTGTCTTGTTTTACCTAACTTTGACAAATCTTTTGAGATTGAATGCGATGCAAGTGGGATAGGAATTGGAGCTATTTTGATGCAAGAAAAGAGACCAATCATGTTATTTAGTGAGAAGCTTAATGAGCACAACTTAGCTACCCAACATATGACAAGGATTTACATGTACTTGTAAGGGCTTTGCAAGTTTGACAAAATTACTTGTGGCCAAAAGAGTTTGTTATCCACATGGATCATGAAAGCTTGAAGCATCTCAAAAGCCAAACCAAGCTAAACAAGAGGCATGCTAAATGGGTAGAGTTCATTGAGACATTTCCATATATCATTCATTACAAGAAAGGTAAGGACAATGTGGTGGCTGATGCATTGTCAAGAAGGTATGCATTGTTTTCTTCCCTTAGTGCAAAAATTCTTGGTTTTAAACACATGATTGATTTGTATAAACTTGAGAAATCTGAATTTTATGATGTTTATATGCATTGTTTAGAAGGGGAAAATGTGCATGATTATCTTGTGTGTGATGAGATGCTCTTAAGAAAGGGTAAGCTTTGTATTCCTAAGTGTTCCATTCGAGAGTTACTTGTGAAGGAGGCTCATGGGGGAGGATTGATGGGGCATTTTGGGGAATTGAAAACATACAGCATGTTGTCTGAACATTTTTATTGGTTGAAAATGAGAAAGGATGTGAATAAAGTGTGTAGACAATGTTTCAAATGTAAGGAGGCTAAGTCTAAGACACAACCACATGGTCTTTAGACACCTTTGGATGTTTCTAGTGAACATTGGATTGACATTAGCATGAATTTTGTTCTAGGATTACCAAAGACTAGAAGACATCATGATAGCATTTTTGTGGTAGTTGATAGGTTTAGTAAGATGGCACATTTCATTCCATGTAACAATACGGATGATGCTACTAACATAGCTAATTTATTCTTTCGGGAAGTGGTTATATTGCATGGCATTCCTAGAACCATTGTTAGAGATAGAGATGCTAAATTTTTAAGTCATTTTTGGAAAGTTTTCTGGGGTAAATTGGGAACTAAGTTTTTGTTTTCAACAAGTTGTCACCCACAAACTGATGGGCAAACTGAGGTGGTTAATAGAACATTGGAAGCTTTGCTTAGGTCACAAATTTCTAAAAATCTCAAGTCTTGGGAGGATACTCTACCTTTTGTTGAGTTTGCTTACAATAGATCAATACATAGCACTACTCACTGTTTCAAGGGCAGAATACATAAAAACTTTGCATAAGGAAATCAAAGAAAGTATTGAAAAGAAGAATCGAAAGCTTGTCAAAAGTAAGAACCAAGGGAAAAAGAAATTGATTTTTAAACCAGGTGATTGGGTTTGGGTTCATCTACGGAAAGATAGTTTCCAGACAAGAGGAAGTCCAAACTTCAATCAAGAGGAGATGGTCCATTTCAAGTGATAGAGAGGATCAATGACAATGCCTACAAACTTGATCTTCGAGGTGAGTACAATGTAAGTTCTACATTTAATGTGGCTGATTTGACTCCTTTTGATGTAGGGAATGAAGACCTTGATTTGAGGACAAATCCTTTTAAAGAAAGGGGGGATGATGTGAATTCAACCATTGAACTATTGAATGTACCAGAGGGAGCAATTATAAGAAGCAAGACAAGAAATTCAGAGGCATTCACACTACATCTTCAAAAGCTAGCAAATTTACGAGAAGAGACAAATAATTTTGAACCCAAATTTATATAGAATCTTAGTCCAATGAGTCAAGAAGAGAATAACATGAAGATAGCACGAAAAAAGTCTTATAGTTTGGAAGATGACATGGTGGACAAAAAAACTGTGCAGATTTTGTGAAGAAAATGCTGTCAAATGTGCACTACTTGGGAAAACGTGATGTCAAACCTTGTCAAACGTGCACCTCAATTTTGCCGCCTTCTAGAGGAGATATTTAAGACAATTTGGAGACTTTCTATTTTTTAGTTTTGCATTTTGACTTATTAAATAGTATGCAATTGAGTTTTAAGTTCCTAGGTAGAAATTTCTACAATTTGCATTTAATGGTGTTTGAATGACTTTTGGGTTCTTGGTCATATCCACGACCATTTGGCCTTTAAAATGGCTTGTAATGCTCTTCAAAACTCAGATTATTGATATTAAAAAGGTTGTGCTTATTCAACTCCTTTGGTATTGTCTTTTCTTTCAAATCTTGTTTTAGGTTTGATGTTTAAATCAATTCATTGGATTAGTCTTGATCAAGCTAATTCTGGAGTGAGTTGTCTTAGGATCTAAGAGTGACCATCATAGATTCTAAGTTTGATCTAAGTTATATAGCTTTCTTTGTGAGTGTGTGCAAGGATCCTAGAAGGACCTCTAGCTTTGCATCCAACAAAATTGCGGGCACTTATCATGATCTACTTCAAATGAATTTAATGACTATTATTGACACACCACTATTAAATTTTAGATGAATTTTGAATAAGTGTTGATAAACTATTGATACACCAATGTAATACTTAAAATTGCACTTTGAACAGAAGATGATAATCAACTGAAACACTAATGATATGCTTGAAATGCATTTTGAATTATTACTGTTGAGGTTTATGTCCTGAAACTCGTAGTTTGTAAACATTAACGTGCATTCTATTATCAATAAAGTTGTTATCGAGGTTATTCAGTAAACTTGTTATTGAATATGTGAGTTGTTGTTAATATACCCCTAAATCCAATAAACTAAGAACCCAGGACTATAGTATGAACACTTGAACTATATGTGTTGACATAAAAGTGGATCAAGTTCAAGTAAATAATCAAAACGGTCTATAGTATAGGGATAAGGTTTGGTACCTTATCTTGGGGACACTATTTAATGTGACCCACTTTGTATTTGATACAAACGATATGATCCCGAATCGTTCATGTGGAGACATGTGAGTGGGGCGTTATATGCAATGAGTTTTTTATAAGACGGGACTATGAAATAGTCACTATTACTTTATAACCTCGTTTACTGTTAACACTGACTATTTCAACTAGATGGCTTAGGTAACTCGATCTCAATCTTGAGTTAACTATGAACTCCTATTTATTTGAGATTATCCTTAGATATGCATGGGTGAGAGTAACCCGAATTCGCCGACTCAATAAGCCTACCATTTCAGGGATATGACCGAGTAGATAGCTGGGGACATAGTCTTGCAAGACAGAATTCACTCCTGCACAACTTAAGGTTAGTAGATTTGTTGTTCCCTTAAGTACTGACTTCGAGTCTTAAACAAGGGGCCCCACCCTCTCATTGGCCCGATAGGGACCCGGTTTTGTGATAGGATCACAAATCAATCATTCATTAGAGGATTAGTGGGACTTAAGGAACAAGATGTATTCACAGGGTAACTCGGTCATTTTTACATAGATGTAATTACGGACAACATGTGAAGGATCGACATACTAATTATAGTTATATCAATTGGACAAAAATATATCTGCAGTGAGAAGAGTGTACTACAGGCTTTAGTGGAGTGTCCCGTTAGTTAACGAATGTTGGTTAACTAGGTTAAAGAGTTTGATCGGTTAATCTCGGATCGTTGGAGCTCATGATTTGTAGGTCCATTATGTCCCTCTACTAGCTCACAAATGAATAAAACCTTAGATACTGTGGTGAATAAATATAAAACCTTCAAATTCGGTTTCGGGAATAAACGTTGGACATATACGATATATTTAAACATATTAACGTTTAATTGTGAATTAAATGGACAAACAAAATTGAGAATAATATTTAAATATGATTTAAATATTAAAAATATAAATTGAGATTCATATTCAAAAATTTGATTTTCAGAAAATCGGGGTTAGTGTGAAAATAATATTATTTTAATATTAGATATTAAATTAATATTATTATTTTAAAATTAATTTCATAAAATTAAATATTTATTGAATTTAATTTTAAATTAATTTTATTTATTTTTTAGAAAATTCCATTTTAAAATGAATTTAAGGAATTCATTTTTAAGAGAGTTTGAATTTTCCCACTAAACAAACTAGAAGCTTGGTGTAAACCCCAAAGTTTCGCTACTAAGCCTACTTTCTTATTAGCAATCGTGTTGTCAATTTGAGATTAATCCCCATTGCCTATTGTTTTTCTATAAAACAAAATGAATTAAGCTGAGTTTTGGATTAGGAATTTTACAAATCAAGTGTTATTTTTGTGAAATTCTCTCAAGAAGACCATCTTCTCTCTATGTTCATTTCCCTCACAAATTCACTACAAAATTAGATCAATTGGTGATCAATTTCGTGGAGAAACAAAGGAGAATTTGAACTTCAAATGTTGTATTTCTAATTCTAAGTTTTTTTCCTCTTTTGCATGAATGTTTATCCAAGAAATTGAGCATGTTAGATTGTAATTCGTTTCAATTCACTTCCGCTGCATGTTCGTATATCCTTCAGTTGGTATAAGAGCATGTTAATTGCACTCAATTTGCTTTGGTAGGGTTGAAGTCATGAGATGAATGCTTGGTGTTGCTAAAATGATGTTTTATGGATTTTGACATCAAATTACTCTTTCAATTGTTGAAATTTCTTGTAACTAAACCCTTGTTGTTGGGCCTTGATGTGTTATAAAGGGTATGTAATTTGCTTCAGTCAATTAGAGTTGAAATTAAGATGTAATTTGAAGAAATTTGAGCAAAAGACCACTGGTCGAAAAACAAGGGTGGTTTTTTGTGAGACAGCGTCGCGACGCTCCTCAACTAGAGATGTCCATAAAACCTGAAAGGCCAGGGCCCCGTGGGGACCTGCCACGAATACACGGGGAATTTTTCCCCACTTCCCATTCGAGGCTAGGGAAGCGAAATATATTTCCTATCCCTAGCCCCGCCCCCGGTGCTGCCCCACCCTACCCTGCCTCGCCTATTTTAAATTAATTATAAGTTATATATATATAAAAGTTTGTGAAATGTGAAATTAGATTTTCAATTTCAAGTTGCTACCACACCACACATTGTCTCTCAGTCTCAACTCTCAAGCCGCTTTGTCTCTCTCTCTCTCGGATCTCACTGTCTGTGTCTCTCCCTCATGCCCCAACGCTGGCCACCATTCCTCATCTTCCCTCCCATTATGCCTTTGCCTCTTTCTCTCCCGCACGAGTCATGTTGTCATCGAGTAACTGCTGCAGTCGAGTTAGAGTAAGTTAAAGTTAAGGACATTGTGGTTGCATGGAAGTTTGTTCCACATGTGTTGTTGTGCATATATTTTAAATTTGATAGTGAGAGATGGATTGGCTGTAATTTGTGCTGGTATAGAGAATATTAGAGATACTATTCATTTTTGTACTATTTCTGCAAAAAGAAAGGAAAAATTCAAAGAAGCAGCTCGACAATTACAAATTTCATGCACCAAAAAAGTTGGTCTTGATTGTGTTACAAGATGGAATTCAACATTTGTCATGCTGAAAACTGCCTTGGAATACAGGAATATTTTTCCTCGTCTAAAACAACATGAACCACTTTACAAATGTCTTCCTTCAGAGACTGACTGGAGTTTTGCAAAAGAAATGTGTGATAGACTATAACCTTTTTACTTGATGACGAGATATTTTCTGGGTCAAGTTATCCAACCTCCAATGTCTTTTTCGAAGAAGTTTGTGAAATTAGGTTGGAACTTTCTAAGTGGTTTAATTTTGATGTTGAGGAGATACAAGTAATGGGATCAAGAATGATTGCTAAGTTTGAGAAATATTGGAGTGTGATTCATGGTGTGTTGGCAATAGCTACAGTATTAGATCATAGGTTTAAAATGAGATTGATCGAGTATTATTTTCCACAAATTTATGGATCTCATCATACTGTTGAAACTAAACGTGTTCGAGATTTGTGGTGTGATTTGATGAAGTGTTATAGTTCAAATTTAAGTACAGTAAAAGAATCTTCACATTCTACTTCTACGGCTATAGTTAGCTTTTCGACTACAAGGCGAGATGGAAGTAGTAGTTCAACTTCTCTTGTTCATAGGAAAGATTGATATCTCAAGTTTAAATAGTTTGTTAATATTATGTAAAATGTTGACAATGTCAAATAAGAGTTGGATCATTATTTAGACGAGACTCTTCTACCTCGTTTAGATGACTTACATTTTTCAATAGTGGAAGTTGAATGGAGTAAAGTATCCTATTTTGTATCAAATTGCTAGAGATATTTTAGCTATTCCCGTCACGACTGTTGCTTTTGAATCTGTATTTAGTATCGGCGGTAGACATGTACCACATCGGTCTCAAATTCACGTGAACTTATTGGAAGCTTTAATGTGTACTCAAGATTGATTATGGGCTGAAGGTATATGAGTTAATATTATTGTTGAATTTATTTGAAAAGTTTTTTCTTATTACTATTTAATAAACTTTTATTATTTACTATTTACCTAATTATATTTCTATGTGTCTTAAATAGATAAGCATACTACCATAGATGCTAAAGCTTTAGAAATTGTTCTCGAGGATCGAGATCTAGATGATGTAAATTATAAGTTTCTGTATTCTTATTGTTTTTTAATATTGATTTATAATAATTTGTACCATATTTTTTTTCAGGAATCATGTCTTACAAGATTGCATGAAATTCATTGATGTTTTGGTTTAGCTATGTTGTGACTTATCTTAAAAAAAATTACGTTGTTGTACTTGTAAGTTGGTTTGTGATTTGTGTACCTTTGATGAAATTGAAGACTTTGTTAGAATAATTATGGATGTTTTAATTTTATAAGTTTAGGATTTTGTTTACTTTAATTCTTTAAATGTCTTAATATTTAAGATAGAATGTTATAATTGTTGAATTCTAATTTTTATAAATTATGAGAATTTAGCCTTTTAGGGCCTGTTTGATAACGTTCTCGTTTCCTGTTTCTGGTTCTCATTTTTTAAGAAATTGACTTGTTTGATAACTGTTCCTATTTCTTGTTTCTAGAATTTGAGAAACGTTTCTTAAAATGGGGCCAAATTTAAGAAACTACAAAAAGTAGTTTCTCCTCGTTCCATTTCTATTTTATATCATATTGTTTCTTTTATATATCAAAATCTAGCATTGGCTTGTTGGTAGTCATGCATGATGTCACAGGTGCATCGTTACAGTATAATTTTTTACTTTGCCTGTGCGGCGCCAAGAGGTTCTCTAGTCCGTCCACCCACGTGGGTGGGTTGCAGGACTAGTTTGCAGGGCACCTCTTGGCCAGCCTCCCTTACTGCAGGGTGGTTCACTCATATGGTTAGTGCGGAATCAATCACTCACCTCAACTCCCCCAAGCTCTCTCGTTTGATGTGACTCTCAACAACCTCTCAAAAGGCCCACACGAACATCATTTCAATAAGCAAGCAAGTAAGCACATGCACACACCAAAGGTATACAAAGCCAAGCTTTACGGGAAACTCTTCCAACCTCTATATACATTCTCATATAAAGGAATAGTGTTACAGTGCATGTAACTAACATGCAAACATCCTAAGGCACCGACCCTAGGTATCACGACTACAATGACCGCACACTATGTTTGGCTAAGCCCACTCATGGCTTCACTCCAACCCCGTTGAAGTTGTTCATCAAGACACCCCTTGATGAACTCCACTCTTCCTATAGGAACTTGACTACACAACCCGTAGTCTAGTCCTTTTATTGGAGAACTCTCTCCCCTCATGGAATCCCTCTATTCAATTTCTTCTAGGATGAGTGTGGTATAGAGAAGACTCTATCCCTTCTAAATAGAAAAGACCCCTCTGATCTTCTTCTTTTGATCTCACCAATCGAAATCCCACAATTGGATTCGATGTCTTCCATCATCTTGAAGGCCTCATTTTATAGTCTCCAACTCCTAACCCCTTTCCACAATTTTAGGTTTTGTGGAGAAACTTAAAGAAGTTAACTTACTAAATATAGTAAAGTCAACTAATTCGAAACAAGGTTGGACTTAGTCATTCCTTAACTTTAGGAACAAGTAAGACAAAATCCACCTTTCCTTTAGGCCCACATTATGGAATATTATTATTCTCCACAATTCTCAAGTTGTGGAGCAAATTGCTCTCCACTATAAATGTTGCTTGAAGGGTTGTCAATTCCTCCATTTGCACATTTAGACATTTTGTCACCAAAATGCCATGGAGAGTCGTTAACCATCCATGCCCACCATTTCTACTCGCTGCACTGCGTTGCCCTGCGCAGCCTGGCGTCTGGGACGTACGTTCCCTAGCGTCTATGCGCAAGCATGCTGCCTGGCGCCCGTCGCCCACGTCTGTGTGCATCCGTCTGCTACTCCCATGTGCGGACATCCGTCAAGGCTCGCACTTGCGTGCCCTTGCACGCTGCCTCGTGCGCTTGTGCGCTTTGCTGTTACGCGCACATGCCCGTCGATGTGCTCCAGCTTGTGCACATGCACACCGCCGTGTGCTGCCTCACGCGCGCGCACGCCCAAGACTGTGCGTGTGCCTGCGCCCGTGTCAATACTGTCTGACCACTCGCCCACGCATGTGCTGATGCCCATGCCAGTGCTGCCTGGCGCGCATGCCGCCCAACACCCGTGTGCTTGGCATGCGCGCCAGAGCCTTCCCAGCACCTGCTCGCCTTGGCTGTCGGCCCAGCCATGCGCCTCGAGACTTGGGGTCGTAACACATAACCATTATACCTTTCTACTTCTTGGTTATGTGTTCAATTCTCAGAATGAACATTTTTATTTGGTTTTTTTTCCTGTTATATTTTTAAAATTTATTTATTAATTTTGTTATTTACAAAATTAATTCTACTATATTTATATTATATTTTAAATTTTAAATTTTAACATTCTCCAATATTTATATTTATATATTATTTTAAATTTCAATATGTTTATTAATTTTTTTTACATTTCAAATTTAACCTCTAAAGATGACCACTTTGATTGTTTTTTTTGTTTTATATTTATCTCCATCTTTTATATTTTATTTATTTACAAAAATAATTTTACTATATTTATATTTATTTTTATTTTGAATTTTAAAATTCTCCAATAATTAGATTTATATTATTTTATTTTTAATTTTAATAGTAATTTGTTTTTTTATATTTCAACTTTTGAGTATTAAAATTTGCAATATGCATGTTTATATATTATTTTAATTCTAATATTTTTAGTATATATGAAATCTAATAGAATTTTACATTATATAAATTTTGCTGACTAAAACATTCATTTAGCTTCACTTTAATATTTTACAATCACGAAATTTACATAATAATATAAATAAGTTGGATTTGACTTGACATCATTTAAGACAAATAACTCGAATTAGAGATGACAACCCCTATCAAATTTGGGCAATATATATAAAGGATAGGATACAACTTCGTTATTATATTTAGTTGTCATCGAGACTTACTTGTATTAGATGACACAAACTTTTGATAATATCTTTTCGATGTTTAATATATGACATATCTTTTTTTTTATTGTATAATTACAAACAGAAAACAAGAAACAAGAAATATTTATCAAACAACTTTCTGTTTCTGTTTCTTTTTTTCAAGAAACAAGAAACATGAATAGTTATCAAACATGTTTCTATTTCTTGTTCTCAAAAAAGAAGAAACAGAAAACAAGAAACAGGAAATGAGAAACAAGAAATAGGAAACAAAAACGTTATCAAACGGGCCCTTAATTATTTATTTTCAAATTGCATATGTATTATTGTTTTTATTAGAAAAATTGATAATATTTTATTTAAATGGAAATTATAATCAATTAAAGAATTGCTAAAAAATATACATTTTATTAAAAAAATTGTTAAACTTTTCCCAAAAAAATTGTTAAAATATAAAAGCGGAAAATTTTTCCTCGCGGGAAACCTGGTCCCCGCAGAATCCGCCCCGTTTCCTGTGGAAAAATTCGTTGGTACGAGGAATGGAATGGGGGGCGAGGACGAGGACAGGGACGGAGAAGGCTTCCCCGTCCTCACCCCACCTTGTGGACATCTCTATCCTCAACAACGTTGCGACTGTTGGGTTTGATGCCCTAAAACTCGTAGATAGTAAATGTTGTATTTTGACCGTCATTAATAAATGATTATTCATTATTATTCAATAAATGTTATTGATTATTTTATCTTGTTTTAATAACCCTAAAATCCAATAAACTAACATCCTAGGTTATTTTATGAGTCTTGAACAATATGTAGAGACATATAGAGATCAATGTTCAAGTTACAACCTAAAGGGTCTATAGTATAAAGATAGGGTTGGGTACCTTATCCTGGTAACACTATGGATACGGCTCACTTTGTATTTGATACAAATGCAATGATCCAACGCGTTCATGTAGGAGACATGCGAGTGGGGGTATCCTATGCAATGAGTTTGTATAAGACTGAACCACGAAATAGTAATCACTAGATGTAACTCCGTTGACTGGTTAGGTTTCTATTTCAATAGGTTGACCTAGGCAACTTAGTCTTAATCTCGAGTATATTGTGAACTCCTGTTCACGAGGGATTGTCCTTTGATTTGTATGGGTGAGAGTGGCCCGTTTGTCGACTCGATATGCCTACCATTTTGGGGACAAGACTGAGTGGGGAGCTAGGAACATAATTATACAAGATGGATTTCACTCCTTCTCGACTGTAGGGTAAGTAGATAAGTGTTCCCTTAAGTGGTGTCTCCGGGACTTGAACATAGGGCCCTACCCTCTCACTGGCCCGAGAGGGGTTTCTGTTTGATGGTTGGACCATAAACAGGTTGTTCATTAGCACTGGTACAGTAACCAGGGGTATAACGGTAATTTGACCCAGCTGGTGTTACGAACACTTGTGAAGGACTAACTTGCTGTCATTGGTCTATATCCGTGGACACAGAAATATATCGACAGTGAGAAGAGTGCAACTGTGGGTCTTTAGTGGAGTGTACCCACAGTTAACGAATATTGATTAATGTGGTTAATGAGTTTAGCCCGTTAATCTCATATCGTTGGAGCTTCTGATCTGTAGGTCCATTAGGTCCCCTTCCTAGCTCGTAAAAAATATTGAGGTTATTATTGGTTGAAATTTGAATAGTTCAAATTTTCTAAGGGAAAAGTATAATGTATAATGATACATTATAATATAAAGTTTATTTTACAAATTAAACTTTATAGTATAAATATAATTTTGGATATGATTCAAAGTTAATTTGTAAGAGAATTAAATATTTGAAATTGTTCAAATATTATTTTATTAAAACTATAGGTTAAAATTAATGCGCATTAGATGTACATTAAAACTATAGGTTATGAGAGAAATGTATTTGAATTTGATTCAAATGCAGGTTAAAATTAAATATTTGATATTTAATTTGGTAATTAATTAATTGGAGAATTAATTAGTTATTTAATTTAATTTAATTTAATTTAATTTGATTTAATTAAATTAATTGAATTAAAACTATAGGTTATGTGAGAGATGTTCATTTAAATATGATTTAAATGAATTGATTAATTAAATTAGATTTAATTAATTATTAATTATTAATTAATTATTAATTTAATTAATTATTGATTTAATTAATTATTGATTTAATTAATTATTAATTTAATTAATTATTGATTTAGTTAATTAATTTAATTTTAATTAATTAAGTTTGTTGTAACTCCCACGTAGGGGAGTTACTTAAGACGTGGGATAACACCCACGTTTCCCATTTTTCTCTCGCTTCTTTATATAGTGCAAAAACAGAATTTTGTTTGGTGTGAACCATTCTCTCAACAAAAAAAAAACAAAATTCTCAGCGTTCTCTAAAAAAAAATATCCAGAAGAGTTCTGTATTTTTTTTCTTGTGCCAAAAAGGTTCCACAAACCTTCCCTCAAGATTCAGAGAATAGGAAGGTCTCCAAGTGGTGGTGACACAACACGTAAGAGTTTTTATTCTCTAATTTTTTGCTTAACCTAGATTAATTTAAGTCTTTTTTGCCAATGTAAAAGTATTTCAAAATTATTAAAATAAATTTTGAGATACGGTTCTGATACGTTTTCGCTGCGTTTTGGGTTTTAATCCCAGCAGCGACACTGTTCTTATTTTTCCATATTCACGCGTGAGGTCGAAGACGCAGTTCAACTGAACTGGTTCGGTCCAGTTCAACCCATTTCTCCCAAATCCAACTAGTTCAACCCAATTTTATCACTTTGGAGGCCAGTTCAAGCTTCTTTAGGGCGGTTTGGGTCGGTTCGAAGGGTTCGGGGCCAGTTCTAAAGCTTTTTCTATATTATTATTGTAATAATTTAATATTTGTGTACTTTAGATGCCAAAAACCAACCCATTTTAGTGTTTTTTTGTAATTATTTATGCATTGTGAATGTATATTTAATTAAATTAAATTTTTTATGCATATTGTATGCCATATAGATTTAAACCCCTAAAGGATAAACGAGCATGCAACGAAAATTAATTAGATCAATTTTCACTCTGAGATGCTCAATTTTGAGGATAAAGCATGCAACTAAAAGGGAAAAAACAAAGTTTCAAGAACACTTACTCCTGTAGTTCAAAATTTTCCCTCAATTCTTGATGAAAATCCACACCACTTGTTTGTAAATCACCATAAGAGTCTTCTCTACTATTCTCTAGGCTTAGATTGGATGATGAGATCCAAATTTGTTGTGAATTTGAGAAGGAATGAAGGTTGGGAAGAAGATAAGCTATGGATGAAGTTTTACAAAATTAACTATTAATTTCACAAAATTCTTAACCATTTTAAAGTCAAAATAATCCTTATTTAGTAAGGATTAACATGCAATCTAATTGCATCACAAATTGACAACACAATTGTTCAATTTGTTGGTTAATTGTAAAGATAACAACTAAGCTAGTAGCTTAGTTAGTGGGAAAATCCTAACTTTCAAAAAATCAATTTTAAATCCAATTTTAAATTAATTTCCAAAATTGAATAAAATAATAATATTTTTTCCACTTATCCCAATTTTTCTAAAAAATCGATATGAATCTCTATTCATATAATTAATATTTAAATCATATTTAAATATTATAATTAACTCTATTTTTCCGTTTAATTCGTAATTAAACGTTGATATATCGTATATATCCAACTTTCATTCCTTAAGTTAAGATTGAACGATTCAAACTTACGCACCACACTATCTAAGGTTTTTGTCCATTTATGAGCTAGTAGAGGGACCTAATGGACCTACAGATCATGAGCTTCAATAATCCGAGATTAACAGGCCAAACTCTTTAACCTAGTTAACCAACATTAGTTAACTAAAGGGACACTCCACTAAAGCCCGTAGCTGCACTCTCCTCACTGTAGATATATTTCTGTCAACTTGATATAACTATAATTAGTAAGTCGATCCTTCATAGGTTGTCTGTAATCACAGGTAGGTCAAAATTACCATTTTACCCCTGTGATTACATCTTGTTCCTTAAGTCCCACTGATCCTCTAATGAACAATTGGTTTGTGATCCTATCACTAAATCGAGTCCCTCTCGGACCAATGAGAAGGTGGGCCCCTTGTTCAAGACCCAGAATCAGTACTTAAGGGAATAGCCTATCTATTAACCTTAAGTCGGGTAAGAGTAAATTCTGTCTTGCAACATTATGTCCCCATACTTAGACCATTTTGGCTATTTTCTCGAACTTGATCCATTTTTATGTCATTAAATAAAGTTCAAGTTTTTATACTAAAGCCATGGGTTCTTAGTTTATTGGATTTAGAGGTATATTTACAACAATTCACTTTATTCAAAAAAAAGTTTACTGAATAACATCGATAACAATTTTATTGATAAATAGAATACACGTTAATATTTACAAACTACGAGTTTTAGAAAATAAAACCTAACAAACATACCCCACCATAGGATAAACATGTATCATGCATTGCAAGCATGTTATAAGTCTTATAATATATAGTATCCATGTTTAAAACAGTGTGAGAATTAGTATAAATGTTATATTAATTTATGATATGTATGTGAATGTATGTTATATTTTACATTTCGCTTTTTTATAAGTGTTATTGTAACGATCCGTCTTCCTAGGGCTTGTTATAGGCCATTAATTCATGCATGCATATATCTCAAAGCGGCATTTTTAATATATTTGACTAAAATCAAAAGAAATTTATAAAATAAATAATTTTGTTAGATTTAAATAATTAAAAATCTTGGATCGAGGTACCCCTTAAAAAATTATAAACCAGAACTGTGAGCTTTGCATAAAACCCTAACAATGCAAAACCAAAATTTTGAATTTAAACATTAAGACTGGGATTTAAAAACATGAAAACATAAAAACATTAGCGAAAGCATTGATTGGTCTCAATGGCACGGTCACAGATTTTTCCCATCATGTGCCTATCTGTCCTTGTTTAAATTGAATTATCTTCTAAAAATAATTCAATGAAGCCTTAAAAATTTAAAATAACACCAAAATAATTTAAGACAATTAAATTAAAATTACCTAAAATTTTGGGTTGTCACATTCTTCCCTCCTTAAGAAACTTTCGTCCTCGAAAGTTCTAATCTTGAAAAAACTCAGGGTACTTTGATCTCGTCTCATCCTCTCGTTTCCATGTCGCTTCCTCGAACTGATGATTCTTCCACGTACTTCCTCAACATCCAGACATGAAAAACATTGTGAACTAAAGAGAAGGCGACAATGTTAACGGGTAAACCACAAGACTTTTATTCACTCCAAGATCTCAAACGACCCAATAAAACGTGGACTTAACTTTCACTTCTTTCCAAACCTCATAACACCTTTTATAGGCGCCACTTTCAGGAACACTTTATCGCCTACTTTGAATTCTAGGTCTTTACACCTAACATCGGTGTAAATTTTCTGCCTACTCTGGGCTGTCTACATCCTTGTTCTAATCTTCTGGATAGCTTCATTTGTAGGTTGAACTAACTCAGGCCCCAATAATTTTCATTCCCCAACTTCATCCCAATAAAGAGGATATTTGCAGCTATCCTATATAAGGTCTCAAGAGGACGTAACATGAGATGCAAGTAAGAGTCCTAACTTCCTAAAAACCTCTACTGCACAAGCACGTAACATCTCCTGAAATGTTTGGTTTTAATATCTTGAAACCTTTAATAAATCTATAGTCTCTTCTTCTTCTCTTTCTTATCTATAAAGCAACTTCAATCTCGTACCTAATTGTGTGTCGTGTTCTGATAAATCTCCTTTTGGTACCACTAATCTCCTTTTCCAATACAAAACATAACACTAATCCTTAGTGAATTCTTGTGTGGAATAATTGTTGGCTTTTTTACCCTTAATCTCAAATTAATTAATTTTAATTAATTAATATTTTGATGATAACAAATATACTTTTATTTAGTAACAAATTTAGTGTTTTGAAGTGTCTATTGTGTAGAGCTTGAAACAATGGTTCCAACGCAATTTGAATCACTCAAATTAGAGTTCAAACGAAAAAGATATGGTCGAAACAAGTTTAATGGAAAAATACCTGAGGTGATGACATGGCGGTCAAATCATCAAAGTGGACCTACTAGAGGATGACAAGTGGAGCAATAGATAAATGACACATGGTGGGCTTTTGAGTTTTTGTTTGTTTTAAAAAGAATGATTTTAAAAAGAAAATGAATCTAAAAAGAAAATGAATTTAATATTATTATATATGTTTGTGTCTAACGGCTAGTTGTCTTTAAAAGAAAATAAATTTAATATTATTTTATGTTTGTGTCTAACAGCTAGTTGAATTTAAATCTCCACCATTCTATTTTCTTTTACTAACATCCAATGGCCCAAATTGAATTTGGTTTTCACCTACCCCATCTCTTTTTAAACTATTCATCTTCTCCAAAATTAAAAGAACAATTACATATTTTTACAATCTTCAAAGCCACCATTGTTATTCTCTCAAAGCTCTCATTTTTTTTTTTCATCTTATTCTTGAGAGAGATATATTGTATTGTGAAGATTTATTTGTTGAGTGCTTAAATTTGTAATTCCACTCTTAAAGAGAGTTTTTCATCTTGTTCTTCATTTCAAATCTATTGTAAAAGGTTACTCTTGAACCCATAACAAGAGTGTTGTAATTGTTTGATCCTCAACCGTTGAAAGGATAGGGTTTGTTCTTGCGCCCAAAAAAGGAACATTGTAACAGTTTGACTCTAAGCCGTGGAAAGAGTCAAGTTCGTAGTGACATACCCAAGAGGAGCTTGAAAAGTGGATGTAGGCCGGTTGTGCCAAACCACTATAAAATTCTCGGTGTCAATTTCTCTATCCCTCTCCTCTTTATTTTTGTAATTAATTTGTTATTATATTTTATTGCATGAAATTAATTACAAAATCTATTCCTTGAAATTAATTGCAAAATCTATTCCTTGAAATTAATTGGTCATATTTGTTTACTTTGATTGGTAGTTCTTAAATTTGCATTTTTTTTTTTACCAATCTTATTATTAAAATTAAATAGGTGATTGAAAGTGTTAGTTTTAGTTTCTTGATTATTTGCATAGAATCTTTGTTTAAATTATTTATTAGCAAAAAATTTATTAACTTGTTTAATTGGGTCCACTTCAGGCAAAAAATTTCATTAGTTTGAAGAAACTCTATTCACCCTCTCTAGGGTTGCCATACCGATCCTACAATATTTTATTCCTTGCCTTAACAGGCGCATACTTTTCTTCCTTAACTGTCATAACTCTACTTAGTTTCAAGTTTTAAGATATCTAGACTGAAATATATGTTCCTTTCTAACAGTTCTTCAATGAGATAAATTAGAGCCAAGTGACCTTATAAATATTTTTTTCCTTTTCATAATACATGGATAAGACTCACACCCATTTACTGTCGGGAATTAGGTAAATAATGCCAGCCTCATAGGGCTTAATGATCTCTTTAAGCACCACTTCTTTCATGGGGGGGATTCAACCTTCTTTGTGGTTGCGGTGCCCTTTGCTCCATCCTGCAGGATAATACAATGCATACAAAGCGAGGGACTTATACCCTTAATGTTTTCCAGAGTCCACCCAATGGCCTTCTTATAAGTCCTTAGTGTCTCCACCAAGGTGCTTTTCTTGCAAAGGGGTCAACTCTCTAGAGATGATAACAGGAGGAGTATTCTCATCACCTAAGTAGACATGCTTAAGGTGAATGGGGAGAGCCTTAAGCTCCATCCTTTGTACATGAGGAAAATAGGGCAATTATCAGAAGGAAGATCATGATCAAAATCAATCAAAAGGGTGACAAGTTCATCACAATCAACATCAGCAACCATCATCAATTCACCAATAATATTGTGTGTTTCAATAAAACATAATGAGTAACATTCTTTAGGAAATCTCATAGCATCATAAATATTGAATTTAACAATATCACCATTGAATTCTACTGAAAGAGAACCTTCATCCACATCAATTTTGGTTTTGGTAGTTTTTAAGAAAGGTCTTCCTAAGAGAATAGTAGAAGATGTGGGGGAAGACAATTCATCCATTTTTAAAATGTAAAAATCTACAGGAAACATTAAATCCTTGACTTGGACCAACACATCCTCTACAATACCTAGAGGTTGAATGTATGACCTATCAGCTAATTGGATGCAAACATTGGTTTTTCGCAAATCATTTAATTTGAGATCTACATATACGTGATAGGGCATGACATTCATGGATGCTCCTAGATCAAGCATTGCATGCAAAATTCTCCTATCTCCAATCACACAGGGTAAAGTAAACATACCTGGATCACGACACTTCTTAGGCATACTCCTTTTCAACAAAGCAGACACATTCTTACTTACAACAACATTACCTTCATCCTTTACCGTCCTCTTTTTGGTGCAAAGTTCCTTAAGAAATTTACCGTACCGCAGTATTTGCTGGATTGCGTTCAGAAGAGGGATGTTGATCTGAATTCTCTTAAAAATCTCTAGCAACTCTTCATCCTTTTCCTCCTTCTTGGGCCTAGAAAGCCTACTATGAAAATGGGCTTTAGCAACATAAGAATTAATAGGAGAAGATGAAGTAGTTACCTTTTTCAAAGGAGGTGCTTAAGGTATCTCATTATGAGTTTCTTTTTCTTGACTCACCTCGACTGGAGTTTCAGCAACATAAGAGGTAGTAGGTGGGTCTACTGACGATGAGCTTATCGATGGAAGCTCTTTTCCACTCCTAAGAGTGATGACACTCATGTTCTCATGGTCAGGTTGAGCTGGAAGTTTGCCAGATGACTTACTCTCCATTCTGTTGATAGCAGTCGCCAATTGGGTAATTTGGTTACCCAAATTGCTGAACCCCATCTTGGTTTTCTAAGTCAACTGGATAGAATCTTTTTGAAGTTGTGCTATATCCCTGTTGCTGCTTGAGAGAATGGTCAGCTAAAGATTTCACAATGTCCTAGAAAGACATATCTGGAGAAGATGTGGATGCATGATGAGAATTTATGTTATCATTTCCTTAGGCTCCCCCCATTTAAAATTTGGGTGGTCTCGCCACCCACAGTTATACGTGTTGCTACTAGGATCATACTTTCTATTGAAACTTCCCACTACAATCACTTCAGGGCGCCCTTGTGGACAACTTTCAGAGGAGTGTCCAATAACACCGTATGCTCCACAACTTTTGATTTGGAGGGTTTCTCCTTGAGCCATCTGCATGACAAGAGTAGTCAAATTAAATAATTGCGATCTAAGCTCATATACCTCTTGGGAGTTGGATGTGGACAAGTCAGTTGCTCTAATCTCAAAGTTTTGAGAATTTTCCGCCATTGTTGAATTCAACTCTCGAGCTTATTGGAGTCTTGTTAGCAAGGGCTCCTCCTGCAGCAGCATTTATGGTACTCCTATCACCAGAAAGTAAACCTGAGTAAAAATACTGTATAAGAAGTTGATCAGATATTTGATGGTGGGGAAAGCTAGCATAGAGCTGCTTGTATCGTTCTCAGTATTTGAACAAGGTCTCTCCCACATTCTGTTTGATCCCATAGATTTCCTTCCTAATACTATGTGCCCTCGAAGCAGGGAAGAACTTTTCCAAGAACCTCTTTTTCAGACCGTTGCACGTTGTAATCGAACTGGGGGCAAGTAATACAACCAATCCTTGGCACCTTCCTTAAGAGAGAAAGGGAAGGCTTGAAGGTTTAATTTCTCTTCAATGATCCCATGTGGTCTCATACCACCACAAACCATATGAAAATCCTTGATATATTTGTGGAGATCTTCACCAGGGTCCCTCTAAATTCAAGCAAATGCTTTAAGGTAAATTCATTCAAGTTCAAGGAGTTCATAGCAGCAACAAAGCAATATAAACAAATCCTCAAGAAAGTTTGAAGTCTAGAATCATATCCCCAAGTATAGATTACTTTAGCACTCATAATCTTCATGATTCTTCAATGTTTTGATGAGGCAATATAAGAAAATAGAAGCTGGGATTGAAAGAGGGAAGAAAAATATGAGAAAATTTATAGTTTTTCTATGGTAGCCGCCAAAAATCTAACTCACCTAACCTAAAATCTCGAGCCCTTAAATAAAATTTCCATCGAGAGCATCCCGATGCTGGGAAGAGCATAGCGACACTGCTCTAAATAATCGGAGCATAACGCTATGCTCGGTATAGCGTCGTAACGCAGCAAGCGATGTGCAAATTCTTGAGCTCTCAGATGGACAACATAAAAGGGACGTAAAGCAAGTGCAGCAATGCTGTCCTCATGGGCATTTTGGTAATTTTGCCTCCAAACTTGGTTGATGCATCCAAGACTCCATTTAAACGAGTTTAAGCTTCAAAATAATCCTGACGGGCCGGTTATCTGCCTTTATGCTCAAATACTACAAAACATAGGGAATGAACTTATAAAATGGCAAAACAAGCCCGAACTATACTAGGGAAAATGGCACTTTTACGGTATCGTCACTATGCGCCAAACGCCCCTAAGAGTTCACACTGTGAGATTCATGCAGGGCTTCGTGTTTCTTTTACCATGACTATTCCATTCGAAAAGTGTTTGCATGAGTCAATAACAAGGTGAATAGGGGAAGTAGTTCATAGTAAGTGGGTAGAGGGTGTGTGTCAAAACGTCCTACGGTCTCTTCCATTAGGTCACAACGTGAGATTCCTATGTTGCACATGATTAGCATAATAATAGGTGTTTATCCAGTTGGAGGGTTTGTAACATAGGATTCGAAACACCGCGCACTCTAGAAATAGATAAGGTTTCTTAGGTCTGTTTTCAAGCATTTGTCTTTTCCTCGAGAGCATGTTTGATTCTGATTTATGAAATCCAGAAGTGGAGGGTCTACACTGACAAGATTTACTAAATTCTTCACCAAATAAACGATAATTAAATTCTATTAGAATGGGAGTTATTCTAGTATTAGTATCTAATCAAAATGTTTGGTTTAGTGAAGGAATAATTAGCTGCCCCTTGGTAGCGGTTATTCAGACTCACTAAAGTATCATTGCAAATTTAATAATGACAGATAGATTATTAAAAATTATCTAAAATTGGTTGGTTTAAAAGGCGTTATTCAATTCACTAATAGAATCTCTTTCTTATTTCAGCAATGCCAGTGCGATAATTCAATTGTTAGTCTCCGATAAGTTAAACGGTGATAATTACGCTACATAGAAATCTAACATCAATACAATACTGGTTATAGAAGATCTCCGATTTGTTTTAACGGAGGAGTGTCCTCTAGTTCCCGACTCAACGACTAACTGAAATGTTCAGGATGCCTATGATACGTGGAACAGGGCAAATGAAAAGGCACGTGCATACATATTGTCTGGTATATCAGATATACTGTCTAAAAAGCATGAGAGCATGGTCACTGCTAGGGAGATCATGGACTCATTGCATGAGTTCTTTGGACAACCGTCCTCATCGATCATGCATGATGCTTTGAAGTATGTTTACAACTGCAAAATGAAAGAAGGATCCTCTGTGAGAGAACATGTTTTGAACATGATGGTCCATTTCAATATTGCATAAGTAAATGACGCTGTCATAAATGATAGAAGTCAAGTTACATTCATCATGGAATCTCTTCCAAAGAGTTTCCTACAATTTAGAACTAATGCTATGATGAATAAGATAGAGTATACTATGACTTCTCTTCTTAACGAGCTCAAGGTTTATCAATCTTTATTAAAGAATAAAGGTACTGAAGCAGAAGCAAATGTTGCTACTACTTCAAAGAAATTTCTTAGAGGATCATCCTCGGGAACCAAACCTGGCCCTTCAAAATCTCAGATGAAGAAAAAGGGAAAAGGGAATGTTAAAGCTCCTGCAAAGAGAAAAGGCAAGGGAAAAGTTCAAGTTGCCAACAAAGGAAAGTGTTTCTACTGCAATCAAGACGGGCATTGAAAAAGAAATTGCCCGAAGTACCTAGTCAAAAAGAAAGCTGAGAAAGAGAGACAAAGTAAATCTAATTTACTAGTTATCGAAACATGTGTAGTGGAAAGTGACAACTTAACCTGGATACTGGATTTAGGGGCCAGTAATCATGTTTGTTTTTATTTTAAGGAAACTAGTTCCTGGAGATAACTTCAAGATGGCGAGATCACTCTCAGGGTTGGATCAGGAGAGCTCATCTCGACCAAGGCAGTGGGAAACATGAAGTTGTTTTTTAGAGCTAGATTCATTTTGCTTGAAAATGTATTCTATGTTCCTTATTGCAGTAGGAATTTGATATCTATCTCTTGTTTGCTTGAACATATGTACAAAGTGACTTTTAAAATTAATGAAGCGTTCATTAGTAAAAGAGGTATTCCAATATGTTCTGCAAATTTAGAAAACAACTTATACAAGTTAAAACGGACGAAAGTTAAAGTTGTTTATAATGCTGAAATGTTTAAAACAACTGAAACTCAAAATAAAAGGCAACGAGTTTCTCAAAATACCTATCTTTGGCACTTAAGGCTTGGTCACATAAATCTCAATAGGATTGGGAGATTGGTTAAGCGTGGACTCCTAAGTTAGTTAGAAGACAACTCTTTACCTCTGTGTGAATCATGTCTTGAGGGTAAAATAACTAAAAGATCTTTTTCTGAAAAAGGTCTTAGAGCCAAAGAACCCTTAGAACTCGTGCAGTTGGATCTTTGTGGATGTCAAGGCACGTGAATGGTATGAATATTTCATCAGTTTTATTGATGATTATTCAAGGTATGGCTACATTTACCTAATGCATTACAAGTCTGAAGCTCTTGAAAAATTCAAAGAATATAAAGCTAAAGTTGAGAACCTCTTAGTTAAAACCATTAAGACAGTTCGATCAGATTGAGGTGGAGAGTAAATGGACTTAAGATTCCAGACTATATGATAGAACATGAAATTCATTTACAACTCTCGACATCTGGTACGCCTCAGCATAATGGTGTATCTGAAAGAAGAAATAGAATCCTATTAGATATGGTTCGATCAATGATGAGGTAGCTCAGTTGCCAAGTTTGTTTTGGGGATATGCAATAGAGACTACAGTATACATTTTGAACAATGTTCCCTCTAAAACTGTTTCAGAAACATCTTATGAGTATTGAGAGGGTATAAAGGTAGTTTACAACACTTCAGAATCTAGGGATGCCCAATACACGTGTTGATGCAAAACCGTAAGAAATTAGAATGTCGTTCAAAATTATGCCTATTTGTAGGATATCCCAGAGAAACGAAATGTGGTTTATTTTATGATCCTCAAGATTAGAAAGTGAATATATCGACAAACGCTACTTTTCTATTGGAAGACCACATAAGAGATCATCAACCACGCAACAAACTAATATTAAAAGAGATTTTCAAAGAAACTACAGATGAATGAATAAGAGTTGTTGATCAAGCTTGTCCATCAACAAGAGTTGTCGATAGAATTAGCACATCTGATTAGTCTCATCCTTCTCAAGAGTTGAGAGAGCCTCGACATAGTGAGAGAGTTGTTCATTAGCCTGACTGTTACATAGGTTTAACAGAAACCCAACTCGTCATACCGATGATGGCTTAGAGGATCCATTGACCTACAAGCAGGCAATGAATGATGTAGACCAAGATCAGTGGATCAAAGCCATGGACCTCGAAATGGAGTTTATGTACTATAATGTAGTCTGGGAACTTGTAGATCAACCAAGTGAAGTAAGACCTATTGTGGTAAAGAGATCATGCCGGTAAAGTACAGACTTTTAAGGTAAAGAGTTATACCCAGGTCGAGGGGGTGGACTATGAAGAAACCTTATCTCTTGTTGCCATGATAAATTCGATTAGAATACTTTTACCCATTGCCACGTATTATGATTATGAAATTTGGCAAATAGATGTCAAGATAGCTTATCTGAATGACTATCTTGAGGAAAGTATCCATATGACTCAACTAGAGGGGTTTATAAACATGGTCAAGAGCAAAAAGTTTGCAAGGCTAAATGACCCATTTATAGGTTGAAACAAGCATCTCGGTCCTGGAATATGAGATTTAATGTTGCAGTCAAGTCTTATGGTTTTGAACAGAACGTTGATGAACCTTGTGTATACAAGAAAATTCTCAACTCCACTATAACTTTCTTAGTATTATATGTAGATGATATCCTTCTCATTAGAAATTTGGTAGAATTCCTAATTGACATAAAACAATGGCTATCGACCCAATTTCAAATGAAAGATTTGAGAGAGGCTTAGTTTGTTCTTAGAATCCAAATAGTTTGGAATCGCAAGAACAAAACGTTAGCAATCTTTCAAACATCATATATTGACATACCCCAGAGTAAGGAATTCCGGACAACCAAAGAGTGTCGCGATGCTAATGGAAGCGCCACAGCGCTGCAACATGGCGCTAGGGGTTACCCTTTTATGATGGCCAACACCGTGGTGCTATCCTAGAGCGTCGCGACGCTAGCTTTCCAAAAATAAAAAATCTGTAAAATTTGGGAAGATTTTGGGCTGTAAGTTTCGAAATTCTATAAATAGGGAGGTGATCAACAGCTCTAGGCATGAAATTATCGAGCTTAAAAGTGGAGAGTTTACCCTAAGAAAATTAGAGAGTGTGAGGAAATTCCTACATATCCTGTGGCGGCGACTTGACTTAAAGCATCCACTTGATTTAAAGTATTAACATTGTCGATTTGTGCACGATTGCTCAATGCCATTATTTTCAGCAGGTTGGTTAGTACTGTCATTTGTGTAGAAAGGTTTGTAACAATGTAGTCTCAATCAGTCTATTCTTCTGTCACTTCTCCATAGACCTTAATCCAAAACCATCATCTACCCATTCATTGTTGTTCTGGAGATGTGATCCAAAATATTTTTGCTTCAATATAAGTTTTGTCTAGCAATGCGCCACTAGTGGACGTATCTACTACCATTTGTGCAAACCTACTCAATCCTCCATAGAAGATTTCTATTTGAAAGCAACCGGGCAAACCATTATGCGGGCAATCACCCGCAATCTTTCGAATCTAGCCCAAGCGTTCGTAAGTGATTCTGACTTTCCTTGTTCAAACGTCACTATTTCTCTTCTTTGTCTTACATTTACAATAGGTGGGAAGTATTTTTCTATGAATTTCTCTTCCACTTGCCCCCAAGTGGTACTCTCACCTAGCTCAAAGGATTACCCATTGTCTAGCCTCGTCCCATAAAGATGATGGATAAACAAGCATGCAGCGAAAATTAATTTGATCAATTTTCACTCTAAGATGCTCAATTTTAAGGATAAAACATGCAATTAAAAGAAGAAAAATAAAGCCTCAAGAACACTTACTCTTGAAGTTCAAAATTCTCCTTCAGTCCTTGATGAAAAATCACCCCATTTGTTTGTATACCATCACAAGAGTATTCTCAACTATTCTATGATCTTAAATTGGATGATGGGATCCAAATTTGTGGTGAATTTGAGAAGGAATGAAGGTTGGGAAGAATATGAAATTTTACAAAATTAACCATTAATTTCATGAAATTCTTAACCATTTTTAAGTCAACATCTTCTTTATTTATTAAGGATAATCATGCAACTCAATTGCATCACAAAATGACAACACAAATTCTCAATTTTGTTGGCTAATTGTGAAGAAAACAACTAAGTTACTTGCTTAGTTAGTGGGAAAATCTAAAACCTCAAAAATCAATTTTAAATTCAATTTTCAATGATTTTCCAAAATTGAATTAAAATCAATTTTTAATTTTAATTTTAATTTCAAAAATTAATTTAAAATTAATTAATTAAATAAAAAATAATTAAATATTTAATTAATTAAATATAATATTATTTCAATATTAAATAATAAAATAATATTATTTTTCTCACTTATCCCGATTTTTCTAAAAACCGTTATGAATCCCTATTCATATAATTAATATTTAAATTATATTTAAATATTAACTTTATTTGTCCGTTTAATTCCTAATTAAACGTTGATATATCGTATATATTTGACTTTCATTCCTTAAGCTAAGATTGAACGATTCAAACTTATTCACCACATTATCTAAGGTTTTTATCCAATTATGAGCTAGTAGAGGGACCTAATGGAACTACAGATCATGATCTCCAACAATCCAAGATTAACCGACCAAACTCTTTAACCTAGTTAACCAAATTCGTTAACTAATGGGACACTCCACTAAAACCCGTAGTTGCACTCTCCTCACTGTAGATAAATTTCTGTCCATTTGATATAACCAAAATTAGTAAGTTGATCCTTCACAGGTTGTCCGTAACCATAGCTAGGTCAAAATTACTATTTTACCCATGTGATTACATCTTGTTCCTTAAGTCCCACAAATTTTCTAATGAACAATTGGTTTGTGATCCTATAATTAAATCGAGTCCCTCTCGGGCCAATGAGAAGGTGGGGTCCCTTGTTCAAGACCCGAAATCAGTACTTAAGGGAACAACCTATCTACTGACCCTAAGTTGGGTAAGAGTGAATTCCTTCTTGCAAAACTATGTCCCCAGTTATCTACTCAGTCTTACTCCTGAAATGCGAGGCTTATTGAGTCGGTGCACCCAGGCCACTCTCACCCATGCAAATCTAAGAATAATCCCGAATAAACAAGAGTTCATAGTTAGCTCAAATTAAGATCGAGTTACCTAGGTCATCTAGTTGAAATAGTCAGTATTTAACAGTAAATGGTGTTATAAAGTAATAGTGACTATTTCGTGGTCCTGTCTTATGCAAACTCATTGCATAGAACGCCCCCACTCACATGTCTCCACATGAATGATTTAGGATCATATCATTTGTATCAAATACAAAGTGGGCCGCATTCAATAGTGTCTCCAAGATAATGTACCCAACCTTATCCCTATACTATAGACCGTTTTGGCTAATTACTCGAACTTGATCCATTTTTATGTCATTACATAAAGTTCAAGTTTTCATACTAAAGCCATGAGTTCTTAGTTTATTGGATTTAGAGTTATATTAACAACAATTCACTTTATTCAAAACAAGTTTATTGAATAACATCGATAACAACTTGATTGATAAATAGAATACACGTTAATGTTTACAAACTACTTTTTTTAGGACATAAAATCCAACAAGAGATAAAGGAAAGAGAGACATTCTAGTTCCTTCAAGAGTGATTCATGGAATCACGAATGTGTTGCCTATTTCCAAAAAACTCTTTAGGTGCACATGGAGATCTTCTCTAAGAGTACCTGCCAAACTGACTGGTTTACTACCAAGCTGACTAGCTATTTGGATCATGTACAACATTACAGGTTTTATTTCAAACCTAGGCCCATCGAAAGCCGACCGCATAATTCTCGGTAAAAAAAATCGTAGAAGTTAGGTGACGTATGCATCTATTCCTATCATGCGCGAGCAGTATAGTGTTCTTGGAGGCATTGCCCGCATTGGCTATGTTGGCTGCATTGGTAGCGTTATGTGGGTCAACTATATTCCTATTCCTCTATCTTGTTTGTCGATTAGCTCTTGCTCTCTAGTAAAAAGTTCTATCAATCTTAAGGTTTATATCAAACTTAGGTGCAATACCGTCACTCATACTTTTTGCAAATTCCAGGCTCAAACTTGCAATACTCTTTCGATTAACACTGTATCGACATAAACCAAGAAACACAAACAAGACAATGATTAGTTGAATCTAAAAAATCCTGACAACAATGCCAGTTATGCTCTTCAAATCAAGTGTAAGCATTCGAGAGAAAGAATTAGAGGATCAAGTATTAGAAATCAAACCACATCTGCATAAATATACATAAATGCAATTTCAACTCCATTACATGCATTTTTTCTAAAATCTTGTGCAAACAATAATTTATTAATATGAACTTTTTGATGATTTGTTTAAAGAACAAGAAGTAAATTTAGACATTTAATTGAAAATATAAGGAATCATTCTAAAGTTGATATCAAAGTAGTATGTTTGGGTTAAGAAAATATGAGTTGAGCTTGGAACAAGATTGACACTTTGGAAGTTTTTGGGAGGTTGTAATGAGGTTGGGTTGGAATAGGCTTGAATTCCATACCCATGTTTGGTTTGTAGGGGTTTGAGGTTGGTTTTGAATTCTTATTCATTACAATTCACATTCATTACAGTCCAACTACCCCCACTACAATTCACATTTTTTTTATCCATTTTGGTATAAATTAATTAATTAATAAGATATTCATGTTAACTATTAATTTTCATAATTATTTGTTTCTTAAGTTTACTATTGAATTACATAAATGTAGATATGTTTGATTTTCTTTCCTAAATGTTTAATTACAAGTCGACACTCAAATATATGTATAATTAATTGTTGATCGTTAAAATTTATTATAATTATTTGTTATACTTTGAAATTGTATTAAATAATATAAACTTTTTATAATAGTTTTATATTTTTTTTTAATTTATGTTATATATTTTATTATATTATGTGTAATAAATTTTATTTCACTAGAAAAAAAAAAACAAGAATTATCAAACACATTTGTTTTTATTTCTTGATTGTAGGAAAGTTATAACGTTATCTTAATTATGATTTTAAATATTTTAAACTTAGATAATTAATGATTTTAAAATCAAGCTAAATAAGCATTTGTCTACAAAATTTCAATTTTGGATAAGATTTTTAATTGGACATCTAAATTATGATTTTCTATAACTATATTTATGAGTTTGAGGATTTAAAATTCAATTCAAAACAACCATCTTATTGATTTAGGGTCGAATTTTTTTTAGTAGAACAATTGGGAGTAGGAAAATTCGAAGCACGACATCGTAGTTACTAATACACTTGGATGCCAGTTGAGCTAAACTCTTGTTGACATTTAGGATCGGAATTAGTTTCGATAAAAATTATAATTGAAAATTAAAATCAAGACTTTGTTAATTTATAAGAAAAAATAATTAGTATGATAAATGTTTTTAAACCAATGTAAATAGTTGTGGTTTATGTTATATATTACATATTGCCAAGTTAGTAGGCTTGTAGTTAGAATTGAAAACTATAATCAAGACTTTCTAGATTATATATAAAAAAAATAGTGAGTATGATATACTTTTTAAACCAATGCAAAATAGCCCATTCCTGTTACATATTGCAATTTTTTTTTTTTTTTTTTTTTTTTTTTTTTTTATAAAACATATTACAAGTTGGTAGTTAGAAGTGAAAACTAGAAAAATCAAGCCTTTCTAAACCATAAAAAAAAAAAATAATAGTATGATAAACTTTTTTTTAAAGCAATGCAAGATAACGCTGTTATTACCTATTACATATTCTAAGGTGGTAAGAAATTTGGGGTTAGGAAAATTGAAATCAATATTTTTTTAATTTCAAAAGTAAGTTGTTTATGTCTTTTTAAAATTTTGTAGTACGGATTCATATGGTTACGAAAAGTAGTTTTTTTGTTTGCAAAATAATTTCTTTTCATTAGAAGTTATATAATATTATAAGTTTAGGTAATATGAGGTAGAAAAATATATATACAAAATAGTATAAAATAATAATTAGAAAAAAAAAAAAGTCAAACCTTATCCAACCCAATCTAAATATGCAATCTAAACGTTGACATTTCTAGTAATCTGATTCGAACTAATCCAATCCAACCGTAGGCCTCAAACTCAAGTTTCAACATTTCTAGTAATCTAATTTCAGACAACGAAGAATCTCATCTTGATCAGATTTTTATTAGTCCTGATTCCATTGTGATGATCCAAACACTACTTTATTTCTTTTTCTTTAGACTTTGATTTATTTAAAAGAGTAGAAATAGGATATTAAATAGAGAAGTAAGAGAAGTAGAGTCCTATATATATAATGGAGTGGAGATGGAGTGTACGGCATATTGCAATGCAACACTTTATTAGACGCTTGCTTCCATTTCATGCAAACCATTTTTCATTTCTCAAACTCACTGTTTTTCTTTCGCAATCGCAAAACAATCTCGCAGATCTTTCTCTTCACAATCGTCCCATTCAACCATTTATCATCCGCAATCCAAGAACCATTGAAATAAACTCTGCCTCTACTTCTACTTCTGAATGCCGTTCGTTTTCCCTCTAATTTCTTCCCCGATCTTCCCATTTCCCTTCAAAATCCCTCGATTTCTGATCTGGGTTTGTCTTTTTTCTCTCAATAGGTTACTCAAAATCAATCAATGGAACTTCAACCTCAAGATCATCAAGAACAGAAGCAGCACCTCTGTAAGCTCTGCAACAAGAGCTTCTCAAATGGCAAAGTCTTGGGCGGCCATATGAGGTCTCATCGTAGCAACCAAAATCCACCCAAAAAGCGCAAAAAGAACTCAATCCCCGGTTGTTATAGCCTGAGAGAAAACCCCAAAAAGTCTTGGAAATTCTCAGCTCCAAATGGGGAAAATGGTGAAACCCCTTTGCAAGAAAATCACTGCAAAATCTGCGGCAAAGGGTTCGAATCCTCTAAAGCGCTGTTTGGGCACATGAGGCATCATTCTGGAAGAAGAAAGGAACCGATCCGCCGATGTAAAGAATGTAATAAGGAGTTTGAAAATCTTAAATCTCTCACTTCTCATATGAAGTCTCATTGTCAATCGTCTGTCACCAGCGGCGGCCAATCGGACGGCGAAACTTTGGGGCTTTTGCGGCGGAAGAGATCCAGAAGGACGAGGTGTAAGTTGGGTGGTTCAAATTACCCTTATTGTTCTTCTTCTTCTTCTTCTGATTTGATTGAATATTCATCTTCTTCTATTGTTGATGGAATCGAACCTGATGTTGAAGAGTTAGCTCTCTGTTTGTTGATGCTCTCCAAAGGGGTGGGTAATCTTGGGGCTGAGTTTAGTTCTGAATCTATTGGGGGTAGTCATTTTAGTGGTTTTGAATCTAAATCACCATTGAATAGAACAGCCCATTTTGAAGTAGATTTTGAAGATAGAGTTAAAATGGAATTCCAAGAACTTGGGAGGTATTATGCTGAGGTTGAATTGGGGATGCCAAAGCTTGATGATGATGATGAATCTAGAATGAGATTTTGTGAAATAGTGAGGGAAAATGGGTCGAAATCTTTAAAGAAAGATGAAATTGAAGATTTTTGTGTGAAAGCTTGTGATGTGGGAATGGAGGAGGGGAATCATCAGTGTGATATTTGTTTGAAGGTGTTTGGATCAGGGCAGGCATTGGGGGGCCACAAGAGAGCTCATCTTTTGAAACCCAATTTAATGGAGTTTGAAGAAGAAGATGAAAATGAAAATAATAATGAAGATGAAGATGAAGAAGAAGATGATGATGATGATGATGATGAATTCAAGCCATGGTGGAATGGAGATGATGAAAATGAGCAACAGCAGCAGGTGGTGGGTTTGCTTTCTTCAAATTAACTCCATTTCTTTTCATCAAGTAAATAACAAGTGAATTGAATTGAATATTGACTTTGCTCCCTCTTGGTGTTGTTGCTGTTGCATACTCATTCCATTTCAACTATTTTCTAGATTGATGCAATTCCTTTTGTACATTTGGGATTGCAGTATGAGTCATTTCTTGCCATTTTGATCTATATCATTTTTTGGGAATTCTCATTCCATTCTTTTTTTTGTTTTTTTGTTTTCTTAATTTCAACAGTAAATATATTGATGTGTTATAATTAGAATCTTCCGCAACATCATAAATTACTGTTGTCTTCAAAACGGTCACACATGAATTTTCCTAAAAATTTAATGAGAAACTTATATAAGACATGCCCTCAGGTCAAAAGTTTGAATTCACACCAATAACCCTATTTATTATTGAACTCATTGGTTGCCAATTCGAAGATAGTACAATTAACTAAAAGATCAGAGTTAACCAAGAGATCAAAGTTTCAAATCATACTAAAATGTTGGACGCTTGGACTCTATATATAAATATTAAATTATAAAATAAAATAGGACCAAAACGATTGGGGTATTGATTCAAGTGTAATTTAAAAGTATTACTATTATTATTCTTTCTCTCCCTCCTCCTTGTGAATGTGTGATCCCAAATGGGTCAAACATGGTAGAAAGAGGTCAAGTTTATGAATATAAAGTCATGTTTGAAGACATGATGATATAGTATGTAGGGAGTTAGATTGTCTGTGTTTGTGGTGCTGAGTTGAGTAAGAAAATCTGTGTTTGAAGTGCAGAATAATTGATTGGTATCTGGTGCAGTTTTCTAAATAAATTTATTCTGTATTTTTTTTTTTTGCCTTTTAATTTCCAATTGTACACTGATTGGAATAAAAAAATTTAACACTAAAAAATGCTTATTTTTTTTCATTCTTAAAACATAACAAATTCATGCAAAGTAAACATACAGTAAACACAAATTTGGGCAGCAATTTTTCAACACTCAATCATGAGTTGGAGTATTTTGTGCAATTTTTTTTTAACAAAATTCATTTTGTCTTGGATTTTTTTTAAAGTTTCCAAGTATACACATATTTTCCTAAAATTTTTAACACAAAAAAAAATGCTTAAAACATAATCAATTCCCGATTTTTTCATTTTCCCCATTCTTAAAACATAACCAATTCCTACAAAGTAAATATATATTCCACACAAATTTTGAATTCAATTTTTGAATACTTAATTACATAACATATTTTTTTTCCATTCCTAAATATCAAATATATTCCAAACAAATAAAAACTTTTCACAAATAGTGAACCCTCAATCATGAACACGGAAGAAGCTTAAAAATTGAACCAACTTTTTGTTTTTTCTTCTTGAAAAATGCAACATGTTTTCACTATATAATTTGAACACTTTATTGCATAATAGTTTTATTCACATCCCTAAAGACATGTCATATTTCAATAAATGAACATTTTCTCTACTTCCTAACCTTCAATTTTTAACTCTTAGTTAATTTTAACTCAACCATAAATATTAATTAAAAAATAATAATTCTTATCTTATTTTTTGCCCATTTGTGAAATATGAATTTTAATTTTTATGGTTAATGATTTATTTTCTTTTTTTGTACAAGCATTTGATTCTTTACATTTTACACTAATACTTTAATTGTCGTAGAACGTATGAGTTGAATATGCACAAAAAATAGGATTGTCATTAAGTATTTATATACATGTTCACGAAAAATAGAGTTGTCATTAAAGGTCTCGTTAGAGGTGGTTGCCTGAGATGAATGTCCGTGTTGGTTCTTAGAGATGATTGTCACCGAAGTTGTCTTCAGAGGTGGTTCCTGGAACTCGTAGTTGGTCGTTGGAGTTGGTTGCGTGAAAGTGATAGTCGGAGTATGTCACCGGAGTTGCTTTTTATGCAAAGGTGGTCGTTGGAGTTGTTGTCGGAAGTGGTTGCCGGTGTTGGGTTTTTTGGCAAAATATTAGAAGTGCAGTTGTCCCACATCGGTTAAATTGCAGAATGAGGGTGGACTCCAAGCCTATAAAATGAGCCTATGCCTCTAGTTTCAGTTCATCACAGTTAGAAACACTTTAAGCTTAGTGTGCTAACTCTAATTACATTCCTTTTATATTCTCTAGTTTGAGAGTGGGAAAAAGGTGTGAGTAGTATAAAAGCTTTGAGAGAGTACTCTTGTAATTGGGGTCGGGAGAGAGAAATATTTCTGTGTGATTGTAACAAATTTTCACATAGTGGATTTTTCTTGGTTCGTGATTTTTCTCCAAGTTAGGAGTTTTCCACGTTAATTCTTGTGTTCCCAGTTTTATTGATTTCTTTTAATTTCTCTGTTATTTTTCTTCTTTTTCCTGCGGTAGAAGTGAGAGATTTTTTTCCAACAGCCAGAACCTAGTGTTGATCGTTGAAGTTGGCCACCCGAAGGTGATCGTCGAAGTTGCTTGGCCAAGGTAGTCGTCGGAGTTGCCGTCGGAGGTGGTTGCTAGAGCCTGGAGTTGGTCGTCAGTGTTAACTGCACGAAGGTGGTTGTCGGAGTACATAGCCAGAGTTGCTTTCTGCTAAGGTGGTCATCGGCATTGGTCGTCGGAGCTGGTTGTTGGAGACAAAGTTGGTCATCGGAGTATGTCATTAGAGTGTGGTACCGGTAGTCGCCGATGAGTTGAGCCATTGAAAACATTGGAGGTAAGGAGAGTTGGGGTGAGTTGGGATGAGTTGATAACAAAATAAACTCAACTCCACCAACATTTAGAGTTGGTGGGCCAAACATTGAGTTGATAATTTTTACCAACTCAACCTAACTCATATTCGTGAGCCAAACACCCTAAGTGATTTTGAAGCAATATGGTTTGATTTGATGGATAGAGAGCACGTGAAATGGTCATGCAAATTTGGGGTATTGGGGGCATGTGCATTATATGCTGTCAAGATATGTGCCCTAGAAATTTAATGAAACATTTTAAATGGCAAAAACCACCTATAAAGTAGGGTGCTTGTTGTATTTACACCCTCAAACTTTTAATTGTAAAAATTAGGCCCTCAAATGTCTACAAATGTTAAAATTAGACCCTCAAACTTACAATAGTTTTATAATTAGACCTCTAAATAATAAAAATTGAACCCTCAAATTTATACGATTGTTACAATTTCTACAATTATGTAAGTTTGAGAGTTTAATTTTAACACTTGAATAAATTTGAGGGCTCAATTTTTATAATTGAAAGTTTGGGAGTATAATTGCAACTACCACCATACTTTAGGATTAGTTTTTGCAACTTACCCTTAAAACTAACTTATTGGAAGATTATTCTCCTAACTCATATAAATTACTGTTCGACGAGATTTCCGAAAAAATTTAATTCGTGGAATTTGAACTTTATATTTGTATTAATGTAAGTATAGTATAGTGAGTACAATCTCTAATACATAATCCTTTGATGCTTTCTTTCAAAAAATAAACTTTGCTTCTTGGGCTTGTTGATCTTCTTGAATGATCGGCCTTTGGGCTTATTGATCTTCTTGAATGATCGGCCTTTGGGTTTGATGATCTTCTTGAAGGATCGGCCTTTGGGCTTGGTGATCTTTTGGAGGATCGACTTTTAGGCTTGATGATCTTCTTGGATGATCGGCCTTTGGGCTTGATGATCGACTTAGATCGGCCTATGGCTTGTTGATCAGCTTGGATCGGCCTCTGGCTTGTTTCTAACTTTAAGAGCTTTCAGGAGGTTTAACCTCCTAAGTCTTCAGTCTTCAGGTCTTTAGAACTTTAGAGGTTGAGAACTTTGATCTTCAGTTCTTTGGAACTTGAGAGCTGATCTTCAGAACTTGTGAGCTTGGGAGCTTCGGTCTTCAGATCTTGAGAGCTTTGATCTTTAGTTCTTTGGAACTTGAGAGCTTCAATCTTCAGAACTTGTGAGCTTGGGAGCTTCGATATTCAGATCTTGAGAGCTTTAATCTTCAGTTCTTTGGAACTTGAGAGCTTCAGCATTCAATTATTCCCATCTTTAGGAAGTTGTAAACTTGAGATCGATTACAGCTTCAGTCTTCTATTTGGAGGTCGACCAGAGCTTCAGAGTCTTGAAATCTTCAGAGCTTCAATTTTCAAGTCTTCAGCACTTCGTTGCCAAATGCTTCCAACCTCCCAAATGAAAGGCTAAGACCCATACTTATAGAGGTTTCCCATGGGCTTTAGGTGTGCTTGGGCCCATTTGCTTTTGAGCTTGGGCTTGGGCTTGAGCCCAATATCTTTTCTTTGGCCCAAACTTCCACTTTGGACTTGAATTGTGTTGGATTTTTTGGACCTGCGCAACTTTAGTTACTCGTCCCGATCCACTTTATAATTTTCACGATGGACTTGGGCTTTCATTGTGATGACATGGCGAAATTTGGTTGGTCGAAATTTCTCATTCAACAATTACCTCTCAATTATAACTATATACTTTGTTTTAATAATATAAACGTATGGAAGTTTGCAATAATGCTCTTAATTTTTAGAGAAAGAGTTCAAAAATTTCTCTACCTTCAGTATATGAATAAAATTATTATACATAACCTTGAACTTTCAAAAGTTGTTTATTAATATCATAACTTTTCAAATTTTCAAAAGTTGTTTATTAATATCATGACCCTTCAAATTGTTCAATAATATTCTTACCACTAGTATATTGATGGAAAATGTTTATTTGTATCTCATCATCTCCCTCTTCCATTTTCTCTCTTTCTTTTGTTTTAATCTATGGTCTAATCCTGCACCATTTCCCTTGTTTTTTCCCTCTCTTCTTTAATACTCTCTTAATCTCTTCTTTCATTACCAATCTCTAAAACTACCATCTTCAATCACGAGATAATAGATATAGCCAGAAGAAAAAGACTAATGGAACGACCAAGGGATCTTTAAGATTTAAATGTTTTAACAAGGTTGTATATGTTAGTAGTTGAGTAAGAGTTAATACGTTTGGTTTATAGTACAAAGATAAGTTGAGAATATGAATAATATTTTTTAGGACAACCAGTGGGAGAGAAAGAAAGAAAGCATGAGAGTTGCCAAATTTGTTAGATACAAAGATTTTGATGGTTCTTTTTCCAATTCAAATTGGTCTATTTATTAGTTGTCAGTTCAAAGGCATCCCTACGATTGAAGATGATATTCTTTTGGTGGCTCTTTTTTTATTTAGGGATTCATAATCTTGTTGAGTTTTGAGTGAGTATTTTAATTTTGGGGCTTTATGAGATTTCATAAGATTTGATACTTTCACTTGAAGTTTTGGGTATTGTTTGGTTGTTGACAAAATTGGTGTAAAAATTAGACATATTTAGGGAGGGGAGAGATAAGAGTAGATATATGAGTTTCAAATCGGCTCTTTCCAACTCATGATAATGTCAAAAGAGATTGACTATTTGGTTGTTAAAATTTCTTATATCTATGTTTGGGCAAATACAGAAATGAGAGAGTTTCTCCTATTTATTTAGTAGTTTTAGAGATTGAGCATTGAAATTAGATTAAGAGGGTATGAAAAAAAGCAAGAAAAATAAGTGATAAGGCATAAATAAATGGATTTGTGACCATATAATAACGATAAGAGCTCTTCTTAACCTTTTTTTTTTTTTTTTTTTTTTTTTTTTTTTTTTTTTTTTGAAAGTTAAGGGTTTTAATGTATTTTGAAAGTTCATGGATATTTTTTGAGTTGAGGTACAAAGCTTAGTTGTCTAGATAATGGTTTTTGTCTATATACTAACATTAAAAAAATTTCTACTCTTTTTTAAGGCTTAAAAAGTATTATTGTAATATTTGAGAGCTCGGGGTATTATTGAAACAAAGTAAGAAGTTCAAATGTATTAGGATTTAGCCTATAATGCAATATATTATTGTAACATTTTGAACTCTTTTTTCTCAGTCTCACTCCTTTTCTCATTTTGTTTCTTTTAATGTTACTCACTATTTTCAGTATGATTTGAAACTTATGTGTATAAAGTTTAAGATTTGATCTATTATAATATATGACCATTGAATATGAAATTAAGATTTTTCTAAAAAATCTATGGATGTTGAGAACCTTATGTGTATAAAGTTTAAGATTTGATCTTTTACAATATATGCTAGCTCTTATAAGGATTTAGAGAAATTCATGTTAAGTTTTATCCTAGATGATATAGCATAGACTAGCAAGACAATTGTTTTGCTCGTGAAGCAATAATTTGCATAGTTATAAATGTCCTTAAACACCTAAAAACTATTTCAGATATAATCTAGTTTATCACACTTTATGAGATATAGTGGCGTAAAGACTAATACTGAGGATGTTAGTAAATATCATAATCTAAGGTAAAGATAAAATGAGAGAAAACATCACGGTAATGACTAAGATACTTTTTATGACAGACATTTTGAGTTATAATAAAAGGACTCTCTAGGTTAAAGTATGTGATGGTCACCTAGAATGTCTAGGACTACGAGACATGTCTCTTATGCACTAGGGCAAGTGGGAGAACATGTTGGGTATAGAGTAACCCTAGGATACATGTCTCATTGGTCGGCTGATGTTTTTATCGGCTTTAGTGCAAGTGAGAGATTGTTGGGATTTATGCCCTAAAGCCTCGTAGTTATTTAGTTATTTGATATAATAGTTGATCATTTTAAATATGTAATAATTAGTTATCCATTACGAAAAAAATTCAAGGTTATTTCATGAGACTTGAACTGTATGTAATGGACATAAGGTGGATAATGTTCAAGTAATAACCTAAAGGGTCTATGGTATATAGATAAGGTTCGGTTTGTGTTGTGAAAGGAAAGTTTACAAGGGTAAGTAATTCTCTGTAACGACCTGACCCTTACATAATATGTTCCGACCTACGACATGCATACCTAAACTTTCCTATCATGAGATGGATTTTGGTCAAAAAAATTTAGAGTAAACATCAAAACTTCTATTAGTTAAGTAAAAACTTTACAAAAACTTTTTTTTACAAAACCTCAAGATCCATAAAAACAAAACATTAGCGTAGTGGAACAAAATGCATATGTGACCAAAACAGTGAATTTGATGGTTGGCCCTCTGAGTAGTGTCCCATCATGCCTCCTACGATGTGCCCTCACCTACAAAGTCTATGGAATAGGATGAGTATATAATATACCCAGGAAGTAGTTGTCACCTAAGGTAGTGCCCAAATGCTCAATCACATGCAACGTGTTATGAAAAAAACATATGATTGGGACCCAAAACTTGAACTTGTCACAACATGAGGTAGTCAGTTATGCTTCCACCATGAGTTCCTCTGTCCTGATAGGAAGATGTGGACTTAAGCGAAACTAACTCATCTGATGATTAGCAGGTCATGCAGTCAGTAGAGTTAGAGTTGCATCCAATCTCAACCATTAACAAACGTAAAATTGGACTAGAGGGGTGCAACCATACATCCATGCTAGCCCCTAACATGGACATATCATAAGATTGGGTCTAGAGGAGTGCAACCATACATACCCTGCTAGCCCTGGAAGCATAACCTATACCCAAATAAAACTTGATCTTAACATAATCATGAACATACATAATGCATGGGGTCCCTTATAAAGAAACGTATTTTGATCGTGTAATGCAACATATCAATAATAACATAATAATGCAATATAACAAAGACAAACTACCATAAACTACCTAAAGAGAGGTGAGACAAGCTACTTACCTCTTTGGTTGCTTCTATCTTTTTCATATGTTTGTCTTGGAATGATTTAAAAAGGTTGTAATAGAAAGTTTATGGAAGAAAAGTTGGGAGACCTTTTATAAGGGCTTATGGGTGAGAGATTTGGGTGGTTCTTTCTAACCTTGTCTTACAAATAAGCCCCCATGGGGTATTTGTAGTCCTCCACCTCCTTAATAGATGGTGAGGATTGATTTGATCCAATGGTTAGAATCTTTCCTCTTGATTATTCTATATGTTTCTATACATTTCCATACTTCCCTATACCTTTCTAGATTTCTCTATAGAATGCTAGCTTTGTCTAGAACTTTCTAGATTATGGTAGCTCTTCCTAGACTTCTATAGATTTCTCAAGAAATATCTAGGATATTCATACATCTTCTAAAACATTCTAGAGGTTTCTAGGATATTCACACATCTTCTAGAACTTTCTAGAGACATCTAGGGTATTTATGCATGTTCTAGACCTAGATCTTTCTAGCACTTTCTAGAATTTTGTAAAATTTTCTGGAAGCTTCTAGATCTTTTGCACATTTTGATGGTCCTGAGCATTGTAGTGCTCTCGATTTGAGCCATCTCCTCTTGGGCGTGTAGTATGGAGTTGGGCCGGTCTTTAAGAAATTTGTTTAGTTACTAAATTAATATTTTATTTGCTACTTATTTAATAGCCAAGGATATTTATGGACCAATTTTAACCTTAAGGTATTAAATTTAGAATTGAGCTTCTCTTTCTAGTCTTAAAAAATTAAAGTAAAATTAAAATTCAACTTGTAATTTCTGTAATATTTATGTACAAACTTGGGTTGTTACATTCTCTGTCTCTTTATTCTTATAAAATGCATGCTCAAAGTCTTAGAATGTTCATCTTGTATTTTGTATTTATCTGTTTTTCATAAAATTCAGAACTGATAATTAAAAACACTAGCGATTACACGCTTCTGCTAGGATTTAATCCCTTCAAGTTTCTCATACAAATTTGGGAGAGATTACTCAAAGTGAAGGATAAACGAGCATGCAGCGGAAATTAATTTGATCAAATTTCACTCTAAGATGCTGAATTTTGAGGATTAAACATGCAAATAAAAAGGGAAAGCCATAGTTTCAAGAACACTTACCCTTGAAGCTTCAAATTCTCCTTCAATACTTGATGAAATTCAACACCAATTGGTTGTAGACCACCACAAGAGTCTTCTCTACTATTCTCTAGGCTTAGATTGGATGGTGGGATCCAAATTTGTGGTGAATTTGAGAACGAATTGAATTTATGGAAGAGGAAGAGCTATAGATAAAATTTTGTAAAATTAACCATTAATTTCACAAAATTCTTAACCATTTTAAAGCCACAATCATCTCTATTTATTAAAGAACAACATGCAATCCAATTGCATCAAAATTTGACAACACAAATTCTCAATTTTGTTGGTTAAATGTGTGAATTACAACTAAGCTAGTAGCTTAGTTAGTGGAAAAATCCTAAAACAAAAAATTAATTTTAAAATCTAATTTTTAATTAATTTCCAAAATTGAATTTAAAATCAATTTTAATTTGATTTTTTTAAATTTAAAAAATAATTAATTAAATAAAAAATAATTTAATATTTAGTTAAATAAATATAATATTATTTTAATATTAACTAATAAAATAATATTATTTTTTCCACTTATCTCGATTTTTCTAAAAAATCGACATGAATCCCTATTCATATAATTAATATTTAAATTATATTTAAATATATATTTAAATATTATAATTAACTCTATTTGTCCGTTTAATTCGTAATTAAACGTCGATATATCATATATATCTGACTTTCATTCCTTAAGTTAAGATTGAACGATTCAAACTTATTCACCACATTATCTAAGGTTTTTATCCATTTATGAGCTAGTAGAAGGACCTAATGGACCTACATATCATGAGCTCCAACAATCCGAGATTATCCTGCCAAACACTTTAACCTAATTAACCAACATTCGTTAACTAACGGGACACTCCACTAAAGCCCATAGTTGCACTCTTCTCACTGTAGATATATTTTTGTCCACTTGATATAACCATAATTAGTAAGTCGATCCTTCACAGGTTGTCTGTAATCACAGCTAGGTCAAAATTACCGTTTTAACCTTGTGATTTCATCTTGTTCCTTAAGTCCCACTGATCCTCTAATGAACAATTGGTTTGTGATCCTATCACTAAACCGAGTCCTTCTAGGGCCAATGAGAGGATAGGGCCCCTTGTTTAAGACCCAAAATAAGTACTTAAGGGAACAACCTATCTACTAACCCTAAGTCGGGTAGGAGTGAATTCTTTCTCGCAAAACTATGTCCTCAGCTATCTACTCGGTCTTACCCCTGAAATGGGAGGCTTATTCAATCAGCGCACCTGGGCCACTCTCACCAATGCAAATCTAAGGATAATCCTGAATAAACAGAAGTTCATAGTTAGCTCAATATTAAGATCGAGTTACCTAGGTCATCTAGTTGAAATAGTCAGTATTTAACTGTAAACGGTGTTAGAAAGTAATAGTGACTATTTCGTCGTCCGGTCTTATGCAAATCCATTGCATAGAATGCCCCCACTCACATGTCTCCACATGAATGATTTGGGATCACATCATTTGCATCAAATACAAAATGGGCTGCATTCAATAGTGTCCCCAAGATAAGGTACCCAACCTTATACTTATACTATAGACTGTTTTGGCTATATACTCGAACTTGATCCATTTTTATGTCATTACATAAAGTTCAAGTTTTCATACTAAAGCCATGAGTTCTTAGTTTATTGGATTTTAGATTTATATTAACAACAATTCACTTTATTCAAAAAATAAGTTTATTGAATAACATCAATAATAATTTTATTTATGAATAGAATACACGTTACTGTTTACAAACTACGAGTTTTAGGACATAAAATCCAACACAAAGTTCATTTTTCTAAAAGTTGGTTTCAAGTGTTTATCATAAACCAACTTATTTTATAAACTTGTTTTTTCAAAATCCATTTTAGGTGGTTGCCAAACACATGAGTTTTTTTTTTTCTTTTCAAAATCACTTATTTTTTAATTTAGTTACTTGGAAAGGTATTCCAAACACACCCAAATATTGGTGCAAAAAATTTGGCTTGCATTCTTTTAGATGAGATGGTGCTTATAATTGTCTCGATGCTACAAATTTTAAGGAAAATACAAGGAAGAAGTGCGTGCATGTTTCGTGAAGGGCATTCTTATATTTCCATAGGACAACTAACACTGCTACTAGCGTCCCAAGGTTGCGACCATGGTTTCTATAAATCCTTATTTTTCTATCGATTTTTGGGGGCTATTTTGTTGGGAAAAACACGGATTCTATTCAATTTTGGACAATTTATAGAGCACTCTTGAGAGCTAATGGAGGGATTCAAGGCTCTGATCGCAGACATCACGACAAGATTGAGTAAGTTTTTTCTTTTCTGCTCTTTTTCTCTACAGTTTTCTTTGTGGATTTTTGGTAGATGAACTTGATTTTTTTTTTTTACTTTGATGTATTTGGTTGGGTTTCTTACTTTTTTGTATCATGTGCTTAATACTTTTAACTTTCTAGGCAAAGATTAAATAAGAAGTTCATTAATGCCTTATTTGCTTGTTAAAAAAATAGTAATATGTGATGTTGATACTATAAATAAGAGAATTAATTGAGTTCGGTAGAGGAAATTAATAACATTAGTACATTGATACAACTAAAAATATGTCGTCGTAAAACACATTTAAAGATCAAAGATTTTCTAACACCAAACTTATAAACAATGAACAATATAGCATAAGTGATAAGTTTAGGATCGTTCCACATTGATCTACGAACTATTTATCACAATCAATTGAATTCTATCTATTATGAGGGGTTTTTTTTAAAAAGAAAACGAAAACGATGCAAGAATTTAGAATGTTTTATATATGAATTTTGAAGAGACAATATTGAATATATAGTATGGGAATTTGAGCAAGTTTAGTTCAATTTCAATCATTGGATTAAAAAGGGCATGATTTATGTAAAGAATCCACAATCAAAGAGAGATTGAAACCCTAATTGTTCTAACTCATAAAATTAGTCAAATTAAAGTTCAATTTCTAATTGCCCTTAATTGCTAACCAATAATTCCTTCAAGATTAACCCTAAACTTCATTTAAGTATGTATATTCCTCAGCGGTTTTCAATACTAAATGAAATTTGTATTAAGAACTAGGTTTCGTAGTTATGACGAATTAAAGAACAGCTAGCCCTTCACAATAACTCGATTGATTGACTAATCCTAATTAGTTTGACATGCTATGATTTAAAGGAAAATGTTTTAAACGAAGACATGCATCCCTAATCTTGCAACTTATTCACAACTTTAGTGCTCAGCGCATCATGAATTTGCAATCAAGAATTTGAATCTACACATGAGTCGTCATTTCAATCGATACAAATTCCAAAAACTAGCACAAGGATTAATCAAGATTCATGCATTTAATCAAAGATTTACAAAGTAATCCTCAATAAATTGAACTACAACTACTAAATTCTCCAAATAGTTACCTTAACCTTGCATCCTTCAATAGATCTTTAAGGAATTGATGAAGGATACAAGAAAGTAGAGAGAAAAGTAAAGAGGAAATGAAGAACTCTCTAAAATTTCTCAAAAAATGGGTCTCTCCCCTGGGCAAGAAATGAAACAATATATCTAATTCCTATTGAGAGCGTCGCATCGTTGTGTTTGAACGTAGCAATGCTAGTCTTCTGAGCCGCAGCGTAGCGTTACGTGATGTTGAACACGCGACGCTGAGGGCGATATGCAGAAAATGATGCTCTCAGGTGGACAACGTAATTGGACGCTGTCTTGGAAGGCGACTTGGTTATTTTAACCCTTTGGTCAACTTTGATGCTCCCAAGCTCGTTTTAGGCTCGTTTTTGCTCCAAATGACCATTTTACCTTTGGAATGATTATTACCTAAAAAATTAGAGAACTAATGAGTAAAATTGGTTATTTAGGGTAGATTTAAGCTAAGAATATTAGCGTTTTTAGGGCGCTAACAGAACACCCCCAACTTAAATCTTGATCGTCCCGAGCAAGAAAAAAGAGTAAGAGTATATACAATCAATCAATCAATCATGCAAAAATGATATGTTCATGCTTATTGAAATGGGGCATGCTTTCTATTAAATATTCATGCTTACTACATATTCATGAGAATGCTTAAGGTTACAATGCATTAAAGGTCAAAAAGTTAGAATTAGAAAGTCTTAGTTAGGCATGCTCATGTTTAAAAACGCTTAAGCTATGTTCAAATTGAAAGGGAACGATACTCGACTCTCAACAGTCTCAAGAGATAAGCAATGTAATCGAAGATGAGATCCAAATGATGATCAATCAATTAAGCGCACACATTTTCTTAGAAAAATGATTCTAGTTCTATACATGCATGAAGAAGTTCAAGCTCTTATTAGTTAAGCTTAACATGACTTGGAATGGTTTTATAAGGTTTTCAATCTGTTTTCCCCCTACTCTGGCTCGACCATCAGCTCTAGACATACCAAACTTGCAAAAAAAAGGGCAACACAAAGACAAGGGTGCCTTACTCACGCACACAAAAGATAAAGGACATTTGTTTTGCCTAGAGGACTAGCTTTCACACACTCAAAGTAGGAACTCAATCCACTCTTTTCTCGTGGGGTCGTAACTTATCACAATGGGGGTAACTCTTTTCACCTATATCCATGCACACACCCACACTTTTTTTTTAGGGATAGATAGCAAAGGATATCCTTTTTTTTACTTTAAACTTATTTCTTTTTTAAAGCTTTTGCTTTTTGCTTTTTTTTTTTTTTTTTTTTTTACTCAACACACAAAAAGGCTTGTTATCCACTTAGTCTAGTATTACACTTTGAAACAAGAGAGGTTACTCTTAAGCTAAAGGTGGGCCTTTCGAGGTGACAATAGAAATCTAGGCCGAATAAAAGAATTCTAAGCATGTAGGGCTTAAGTTATAAGAATGAGAACTTGAAGATGCATCAAAGATAAGAATGATTTTTGAAAAAAAAATGGGCTAAAAATCATGATTATCTTTCTTCAAATAAAATTTTTCACAAGATTTATCATAATGAGAGTGCGTCATCGTCATATCATAATATCAAACTAAACCAAAGAGAACAAGGCGAACATTTAAAGCAAACAAGCATTGTCCAAGGACATCGCTCAAGGACTCCAAATATAGGAAGACATTTATTGTAAAAGAATAATGGGTATAAGCATGTAAGTGCCATTCAATTATGCAAGCAAGCTTAACCAATCATATGCAAAAATCATGAAAACCCCACCCCCAACTTTCAAAGCTAACATTATCCTCAATGTTTGAAAACATGCTATTTTATTCAAGAAAATGAAGCACATAGACAAAAAGAATAGGGGAACAGAAAAACTTCCCTTGCTTTTATTTTTTACAGATGAACGGGATTTTCTTTCGAGAAACGATCTTTTTGGAGCTTTGTTTTCCTTGGTTTGAAGCATCACTTGTTTCCTGTAAAGCAAAGATCATTCAAAGTTCTCTCAATTATTTAAGAAGAATTCTTGGGAAAGACAAAATTAAACAACAAACTATAAAATCAACTAAAGACAAGAATTTAAAGAAATCTTATTAAAATTTGACGCTCGGTTGCCTCCAGGAGAGCGCAAATATTTAGGGTCGGTTGCTCGACCATGGTGAAGTTGGACTCATGTGTAAGAGGGGAGAGCAAGGACAAAGCTCAATTGGGTTGAGTTGTCCTCCCCTTCTTTAAAAATCTTCAACTGGTGTCCATTCACCTTAAGTACTTTTCTTGTTTCAAGACTTTTGATTTCTACTGCACCATAAGGAGAGATGTTAGTAATTTCAAACAAGCCAATCCACTTTGATTTCAAATTACCTGGCATAAATTGGAGGCGGGAGTTGAAGAGAATGACTTTTTGACCAATCTTAAAGTCCTTTCTTACGAGAATTTGGTTATGAAGACGCTTCACCTTTCGTTATAGACTCTCGAGTTCTCATAGGCTTCAAGCCTCAACTCCTCCAACTCTTGTAATTCAAGCATCATTTCTTCACCAGCTTCCCTCAAGTCTATATTGCAATGTTGGATTGCCCAAAATACCTTGTGCTCAACCTCAACTGGAAGATGGCATGCCTTACCATAGATGAGTATATACGATGTGGTTTCAATGGGAGTTTTGTAGGTGGTCTGGTATGCCCACAAAGCCTCGTCCAACCTTAGGCTCCAATCCTTTTTGTTCGGGTTGACGGTTTTTGCAAGTATATTCTTGATTTCTCTATTTGATATCTCAGCTTGACCGTTTGTTTTAGGATGATACGGAGTTGCTACACAGTGATGAACTCTAAACTTCTTGAGAAGCGTCTCATCGGTCGTATTACAAAAATGCGAGCCTTGATCACTAATGATTACTCTTGGAATCCCAAACCTATAAAAAATGTTAGTTCAAAGGAAACCTGAAACAACAACAGAGTTATTAGCTCTAGTGCGGATAGCCTCGACCCACTTAGATACATAATCAACAGCAAGCAAAATATAGAGATAGCCAAAAAAAAGGGAGAAAAGGACCCATTGATAACTTGTAGAAATACATGATATTTTACTTTTTTTCTTAGAATATTGATGGAAGAATAGTGAAAAGAACATCATCTAATGCATGATTCCTTTAGTTTGTTCACTTCATCAAGATTTACAATTTACTCATTTCTTTAGTTTCAAAATCCCCGTGTTCGACCTTGATCCTCACCAAGAAATCTCTATATTAATTTATACTTGGACTAGTACTCAGAAAAACTTGAGCAAATCCGTATACATCAACTACATCGTAGAGTACAACCACGGATAATAACAATAGACTCATTTTCAAGAAACACCCATAAAGTCGATGCCCCAAGTATAAAAAATTTCACATGCAAGTATTGGATTTAAAGGAATTTTGTTTCTCCTAGAAATTGAACCTGTTCTCTGGCATTTTTCACAAGATTTTCAAAAATGATATGCGTCAATAAACATCAATTTCCAAAACAATCTAGATTCTAGAATTTTCCTAGCAATTCTTTTTGGACTAAAATGACCGCCACAAGCTACATGATAGTGTGATAAAATTGATTCAAACTCATGCTCAGGTACACATCTCCTATCTATTTGATCATAACAAAATTCCAGAAATAGGGAGGGTCCCAAACATAATATTTAGAATCACTATGAAATTTAGCTCTTAAAGAATTTGGCATGTCATAGGGAAACTAACCTGTTACCAAGTAGTTCACCATGTCGGCATACCATGGTGTGACATCACTTACTTGAAATAAGTACTCATCGGGAAAATCTTCTTTCACGGGCATGGGATCTTCTTCTTGCACAAGTCTACTTAGATGGTCTGCCACAATGTTTTTAACTCCCTTTCTATCCTTAATTTTTAGGTTGAACTCTTGAAGAAGAAGGATCCATCTCACAAGTCTTGGCTTGGACTCCTTCTTGGTAATATGAGAACCTAAAACATAGCAATGAAATTTATCCAAAGCAAAAATGATAGCAAGAAATTATTTTTCCGTAGTGGTGTAGTTGACTTGAGTACGGTTGAGGGTTTGAGAGGCGTAGTAAACCACGTTGCTCTTCTTGTCGACTCTTTGCCCCAACACTGCTCCAACGGCTAGATTGCTAGCATCACACATGATTTCAAACAGTAGGTCCCAACATGGAGCTTGGAGGATCGGAGTCGATGTCAACCTTTCCTTGTGAGTGTCAAAGGCATCTTGCCATTTCTTATCAAATTCGAACGGGACATCCTTTTGCAAGAGTGAGGAGAGCGACAAGGTGACACTTTGAGAAGTCCTTGATGAACTTCCTGTAAAAGCCTGCACTACCAAGAAACGAGCGTACTTCCCTAATATGCTCATCATACACCTTTGAAACGTACCTGGGGTGTTGCAAAGCCCAAACGACATCCTCTTAAAGGCATATGTCCCGAACATGCATGTGAAGGTAGTCTTTTCTTGATCTTCTTGCGCAATTGATATTTGATAAAAACCTAAGAATCCATCAAGAAAACAGAAAAATGGTTTCCCAACGAGCTGTTCAACTATTTGGTCAAGAAAAGGAATTGGAAATTGATCCTTTTAGTTACCTCATTTAACTTGTAGAAGTGGATGCACATTCTCCACCCATTTTGTACTCTTATCGACACCAACTCATCTTTTTTGTTTTCCACAATAGTCATGCTGGTCTTCTTTGAGACAACATGAATGGGGCTAACCCATTTGTTATCCGGTATGGGGTAGATTATGCCTGCTTCGTGGAGGTTGATTACTTCTTTCAAAACCACCTCTTTCATCGTTGGGTTAAGTCTCCTTTGAGGTTGAACGATGGCCTTTGCTCCATCTTCAAGAACGATCCTATGCATGCAAAGGGAAGGGTTTATTTCCTTGATGTCATCTAAAGTCCAACTGATTGCCTTCTTGTACAATTTCAACATCTCTATCAAAGTCTCTTCTTGTGCGGGGGTTTTGAGATGATCGTAGGTAAAGTGTTCTTCTCACCTAAGTATGTGTACTTAAGGTGACGAGGGAGAGCCTTAAGCTCAATCCCTTGTCCCTGCGAAACAAAGAGATTATCATTAAAAGATTCATCAATGTTCAAATCATATGAAGGAGTTAAAGTTTCATCACATTCTTCTTCAATACTCATCAAGACATCATCAATCACATCAGACGATTCAACAGAACATAGGGACAATTTTTCATCTGGGAACTTCATTGCATCATAAACGTTAAAGCTCACAACCTCCCCATCAAACTCTACGCTAAGAGAACATTTGTCCACATCTATTCTAGTCTTAGTGGTTTGTAGGAACTGTCTCCTTAACAATATAGTAGAGGATGAGGGATTAGATGGTTCATTCATTTGCAAAATATAGAAGTCCGCTGGAAAGGTTAAAGACACTCCTCGAACCAATACATCTTCAACTATCCCTAAAGGTTGTATGCAAGATATATCTACTAATTGTATGCTACCGAGTCTTTGCAAGTCATTCCATTTTAACTCTTCAAAAACATGGTCTGGCATAATATTAATTGAAGCACCAAGATCAAGCATAGCATGCATTACTTTTCTGTAACCTATTACACAAGGCACAGTAAACATACTGGGATTCCTATATTCTGGCATACTCTTCTTAAGCAAAGTGGAAATCTTACCACTTACCATTACCCTTTCCAACCTTACCTCTTCTCTTCTTAGTGCAAAGGTTTTTAAGAAACTTTTCATACCTCGGTATTTGTTGAATTGCATTAAGAAGGGGGGTGTTGATTTAAACATATTTTAACATCTCCACGAGCTCCTCGCCGATGCTTTCCTTTTTCGGTTTTTCCAACCTACTAGGAAATGGGTTTTTAGGTACATAAGGTTCAATAAAGGGCTTGGAAGAATTACTTACCTTGGGTTCCGACGGTGTGGTTATGCTTGCTTCTTTTTTTTCTTGGCTTATCTCACCTTGTAGGTCAACCGTCAAAGTAGGAGGCGATGCGATAGTAGAAGGAGTGGTTGGAGGGACATCCTTGCCACTTCTTAATGTGATTGCATTAACATTTGAATGCTTGGGTTGGGTCAGTAGCTTTTTTGATGCCTTGCTCTCCATCTTACTTATGGCGGTTGTTAGTTGGGTGATTTGTGTCCCCAAGTTTGAGAAACTAGTTCTTGTTTCTTGTTGAAGGGCCTTTCTGTCTTGTGATTGTTGGATAGAATCTTTTTGGAGTTGGTGGATTTCCTATTGAAATTGAAGAAGCATAACTGAGGAAGAGGAGGATGATGATTGGTTGTGCGGTTGGTTTTCTTGTTGCCCTTGGCCTCCCCATTTGAAGTTGGGGTGGTCACGCCATCCAGAATTGTATGTATTCCCATGGGGATCATACTTTCTCTAGAATCCTCTAACGACATTCACCTCTTGGTTAGCTTGCGGGCAACTCTCTAAAGAGTGTCCTAGTACTCCACATGCTCCATACATTTTGACTTGTTGAGCACCTCCTTGAATAAACTGTGTCACAGGAGAAGTCAAATTAGAAATCTGAGTTTTTAACTCACTTACCTCTTTAGTACTAGATGGGTCGTGTTCAGTTGCACGAGTTCCAAAGCTTTGCGAGTTCTCCGCCATCCTCGAGATCAAGTCCCTCACCTCGGTGGGGGTCTTCTCTACCAAAACTCCACTTGCCACGACATCACTGGAAGCTCTCTCGTTCGATAGAAAGCTCGAATAGAAGTACTGAATCAAGACTTGGTCTAAAATTTGGTGGTGAGGAAAGCTCGCATATAGTTGATTGTACCTCTCCCAGAACAATGACTCCTCAAATGCTTGCTTTATCCCATAAATCTCTTTGCGGATACTATGAGCTCTTAATGCCGGGAAGAACACTTCTCGAGGAACTTTTTCTTGAGACTGCTCCATGTTGTGATTGAGCCCAACAAGAGCTAATACAACCAATCATTGGCCGCATTCTTTAAGGAGAATGAAAACACCCGGAGGTTAAGTTGTTCTTCCGTCACGCCATGTGGCCTTATCCCGTCGCATACCATGTGGAAATCTTTGATGTGTTTGTGCGATTCCTCGCCGGCACTCCCTTTGAATATCGGTAGGTAATGGATAAGCCTGGACTTGAGCTCAAACGATGTAGTGGTTTCTGGATAAATGATTCACCACAGTTGTTGCGTCATATCCGGCTTGGCTAGTTCTTGCAAGGTTCTTTCTCGCGCTTCACTCATAATTGCTTCTGTGACACTTGTTCTTCCTCAAAATTCTCTAGATTGCCTTCCAAATCGGATTGATGCTCTTCTTGGATCTCTCTTCGCCTCTCCCTTCGGATTTTTCGTTCCTCTTGATTTATATCTACTAAACCCTAAACCCTAAACCCTAAACCCTAAAATATCAATATTTGGTAACTCTTCTGACTTTCCGTTTTCCAACAGCAATTACACATTCCCTCGGCCTCTGATTATAGTCGAAGTGCCATTGCCCATATATGAAGAACCTAGTTCTTCAATCACATTTGTACCAAATTCTTCCGAAAAACCAAGGGCTATTACTCAAATCCCGGGCTCAAAGGGCATTTGATGGTCTTCGAGATGGTCTATCTAGTTCCATTCCAGAAGGATCGATTGTCATGTATGAGAAATTACAAGTGGACGATTAAGCAAGCTTCCTTTGTTGATCTCGAGATTTGTCTAACTCAGTCTTTTTAGAGAGCGATTTCTTTAACTAACATTCTGATACATAAAGATGGAATCAAAGTCCTAGTACTATACCGCGTTCGTTCGAAACTATTTTTTAAATCTGACTTCAGGGCCTAAACGTTTATGGTCAATAAAGGAAACATTCGCAACACCGCTTATCTTCTATACTCTTTACTAAGCTCCTTGGCAACAAACATGACTCTTATAGACGAGATCTATTCTCTTATCTCAGTGTACTCATGGTAAGAAAATCTGGGTACTGGAAACATCCCCGAGTTTGGAAATTTTCAATTTGGGTGACGGTATTCTCCCTAGAACTATCTTATTTCATAGAATGAAAGTCTCTATCTCCCTTAAATTCCGTAACAAGGAGTGGGTTACTCATTTCTTAATGAAAGAACCATCATATTTTTCGTGGTCTATGTCATGCGAGTTATAGCAGTCCTAGGGAATTTGTTCTGTCTCGGAGTTGTAATCTTCCTATTAATGATTGTGACAGCTTTTACAGGATACGTACTACCTTGGGGTCAGATGAGCTTTTGGGGAGCAACTGTAATTACAAGCTTAGTTAGCGCCATACCCATAGTAGGAGATCGAAAAGAACACCAACGGCGAAAGCACTCTGCTGGGCCGACACTGACATTGAGAGACGAAAGCTAGGGGAGCGAATGGGATTAGATACCCCAGTAGTCCTAGTTGTAAATGATGGATACTAGGCGCTGTGCGTATCGACTCGCTATCGCTAATTCAATTGAATTTCATAGGCTGCTATCGCTATGAAAGACTATCATGAACAAGCTAAAAGTCATTCAATGCATTCATTCACTGTAACTATGCATTATTAGACTGAAAGCACGTAAATGCTTACAGATAGTACAGTCAATGAATAGCATATAAAGAGCATACATTGGTTAGCTGTATCAAACATGAACAAGCTGACAGTGAAAGCATGTGATTTGACAGATTATGAATGTAAGTCAATGAATAGCAATCAACTATAGTCGTAGTTCCTATACATTGTTATGCTTGAACTAAGAAAATGACTATATACTATCGCTATGTAAGTAGCAAGCAAGTGAGTGAAGTGAGACACCTAAGTGTCGCACGAACGATAGCACACTACGATAGTAGTGGGACAATAGTGCGTGTGTGATATAGCTCGTAGGGATCGCACCTACATGCTATTAACTCAAGACTCAAGAGCTAGTAGTGCTTGTAGGATATAGCTCGGTACCCTCGCTTGATTGTTGCTATATCAATACTTGTAAGTCGTAGTTCCTATACATTCAATCGCTGTACGTAAGAGAATGTACCCATTTCATGTTTTATTCAAAACTCGAATTACGTACGTAAGTGGCAGATGTCAAAGCATAGGTGATGAATTGGTCTTCTGTTCCGACGCGCCCCTGACCTATCTTGATTAAGATCGAAAACCTATAAAAAATGGAGCCTAGTTTAAGCTGTCAAATAAATGATAGAATGGAAGAAGAAATTCACTGTCGAACCCTTAAAGCAACAAGCGAGAAAGTTGCCCCGTTCCACTTCTTTTAAGAATTCCAATCTCGAAAAAGAATTGATATCTTGGACTTGTGATGTATCAATTATCATTTTAACGATCAACTTCTCCCAAGGGTGAGGAGCGATAATTTCTCATTTCTTCTTCGAGAAAGCTTGCTTCTTGAGAGTCAAAGAAGAATCAAGGTTTGGAAAATGGTCCCCAGGTCCCTTTGTGATCAAAACTGTGCTATCCAATAGAGCCCATCATTTGATGGATATAGGCGATAGTAAATGGGAATTTTTTAAAAACATTACTTGTCTCTTTTTTTCTTTCTTGAAACAGTTATTGGTTAGGGAGAGTCATACGAGACATATTGTTTAATAATAGATCCGTGATCGGTTTCATAAAGAGATGCATGTGAGACTCTTTTTGTTGATACCTCTTTTACAGACAAAGACCTCTCATGGCAGAGTTAGTATAAACAGATTGATTTTCTAAAAAACAGATAACTGATGGAGTCGTTTCACTGTAATAAACAAACATATCATGTTCCTAGGTAAATTACCTAAAATCTCATATTTCAGTCCGATGTTCGGTGGAGTGAAAACTTTACTGCAAAAAAGCTTCGACGAAGAAGAAACAACATTGGTTCTTAAAAGAGAAGGTGTATCAAACAATACATCGTTGTCTACTAGTTATAGAAATCCAATTACTAGTATTGTTCATAATACAGCTAAGTATTTGTTTCAACAACCAATTTGTGAGAAACCTTGCAGATCCACTCTTTTTCCTATTCAAAGATCAGCCTTTTGTCACTATGTTTCAATGCAACAGCAAGATGTTATTTGTAACAAGTAGTTTTGTTGGTTGGTTAATTGGTCACATTTTATTCATGAAATGTCTATTCCTCTTTATCAAAGATAGCTTTTTCTCCAGCCTGTTAAAAGACTCCCCTAAAGAAATTCTACGGATTCCTTGTTCCAGATGGGACCCTTACCTTAGTTCTCTATTTATCGAGATTTGAATTTGAAATCTCCCCTATGTGTTGAATCCTAAGTAGCAAACCGAAGTAGGCTTGGTGGCCTAGCTGTTGGGTGAACTTCCGGTGCTAGTGAATCCGATGTTGGAAGGCAAAATGCCACCTTGAATTTGTCGTACTCGTCCCGTCCACAAATGCCCTATACAAACATCGAATTAGCTCGAATTAGTTCCTCTCTTTCTTGCCCTGTAGCAGCAAGAAGTACACATTCATCTCTTTCTGTAATTCAATATACCTGGAACTTTTGAATGTGCAAAATCTATAAAAGCAAGAGAAGAAAGGAGTTTCTCATCAAAGTTAGTAAACATAGAACTAATAGTTAGATAACATAAGGATAAAGAAGAGTTACAGGTGTAATATTTGTATTTTCTCTTTCTTTAAGAGTTAGTTTACAGTCTTTCATTTATTCTATTTCCCGGTAACAACAATTGTAGTTTCAGAGTTGACGTGTAACGTCATAGAACATTTCTTCTTCTTGCTCTATCCTTCTTTCTATTTCTAAGAGTTAGTTTCGAGTTCAGAGTTAGTGTTAGTTTACACTCAGTCAGCTTTCCCGGTATAGAGTGACTTGTTATAACTGTAACATCAATGGGACATAAAACAATACAACATAGAACATCTCTGCTCTATCCTCAGTATTTTCTATTCTTTTACAGTGAAAAGAGTTTCTCAGAAGTTGTTAATAATAGATTACCGAGAGATATAGGTAAAAGAAATTTCCATCCGAGATTTCATAGTTGATTTATTCTTAGTCGGGGGAAAGTCCATCTTGTTGCTATAGAAATGAACAAGAACAAATAAGTTTTCGCTAATGTATCCTCTTCCCGCCGAGCCCCCTTTCTCCTCGATCCACAGAGACAAAATGGAGGATTGGTGCCAACAGTTCATCACGGAAGAAAGGACTCGAGATTGGCTAAAACAAGGCGATAACCAAAAGGAATTACTGAATAGCTTATCAAATTGATATGACTGCTATGGATGGTCCGATACTGAATAAACGAGTATCACCTCTAGATGGAAACAGATTTTCTTTAAAAAGTCGTTTTGTACCATCTGCTAAAGCTTGAAGAACTCAAAGGACCAGCATATTCAGGCCCAATCTGTTGTTGTATCCCTGCGGATATTTCTCTTTCTAACCATACAATTACTAGTACGCCTATTGTGATTCCCAATACAGTAGTCAAAATAGGGACAAGTGCCCAGAGAATTCCATAGACTTCTTTTTTGAATTCATAGGATATTTGCATAAAGAAGCCCCTTCTTCATTATTATTAGTAGTAAGAGTAAGGTTTTCATAAAGGTAGCTTCATACCATGAGTATATCAAAGGACTGGAATTTCATTATCGATTACCAGATCAGGGTCCTTATTTGACTCATAGTTTCGATTTATCTCTTTTAAACTTAGCTAGGTTAGATTCTTTAATTCAAAAAGTACTTGGAATAACGGATTTTCAATCTACAATGTTCTTTGGATATTCTGAGTATGAAGTTTTAAAGAACTTTGATACAAGACAAATTATTGATGTTATAGAGGCAAGTGAATTTGGTGAGCCGTATGATGGGCAACTATCTCCTGTGGTTCGGAGAGGACTCAGCTGTTAGTTAGTACCCCCTTGGTTTCGGGGTGGACCCTTTCACTCTATTTTATTATATACGCTTAGCGAAAAGAATGTTTTTTGATACACCTAGGACATGGATTCTATATGAACCAATGGATCGTGACAAGTCGTTACTACTAGCAATGACTTCCTCTTTCATTACTTCATCCTTTCCATATCTCTCTCCCTTGTTCTCAGTTACTCATCAAATGGCACCCAATTCATTTTTTTAAGTTCGATCATTGACAAGGTTCAAAGAAAGGGTGGGCCATTGATAAAGAATCGATTCCAAACCACAATGCTAGCAGATGGTGGGCCTCCGCTTTTCTTTTCATTAATGAAACCTGCCAGTTATTTATTATTAACTCAAATCAAAAAGACAAAAAATGAGGTCTTTGTTAAAAAAAAAAAAAAAAAAAAAAAAAAAAAAAAAAGACGTGGGTGGCATTATGACTGGAGTGTCAGTTAGAAAGGTTCTTACAATGTTCGTTCAAATCAAGCAACATTCTTTTTTTTTTTAACTTAAGGAGGGCTTTCTAAGAAGGGCTTGGTACCTATGAACAAAAATAGCAATACCGGGACGAACGAAGATTATTGAAATCCACCCCTAGTCTCGCCTATATCCTATTGCTATTATAGCTGGGATATTATCTCTATTAAAATAGAAGAATCAGAGGTAATTTTTTTTCGTTCCTATTCTTCTTTCTGGGAAGAAGGGGACTTACTAAATAAGGGATTATTTCGTTTCTGATAGTCATTTATTTAATGGGTGGATAGGCATATACTCTGGATCGGAATCGTGGGGAGTACTGCCTGTTCATTTCTACAAACTTAAAGCCCCAATTATTCTTTTTATATGTCGCATTTTGCAAAAATGTCCTTCTCTCTCTTTTTGGATAATTTTGAAAATCTCCATTACTAATCCTTTGTATATCTTAATGTTTCTAACCATCCACTCATTTTTGCTCAATCGGCTGTGTTATGGTAATACACAAATGGTAGTACATACAAATAATAGTGAAAACTCAATCCGGTTGATCTTTTGAGTCCGCTTCAAGACAAGATAACTAGTGACCCAATCTTGGGATAAAGGCTCCCTTGCGCCTATATTTATTTCTGTTAAACCCCATTTACTATAGACAGGATAGAAAGATTTACATAGGTTATTCGCTGAAGGTGCTCTAAGGATAGGAAAAGATTCCAGCTGAATACAAGACAAGATAGCTCGACTACATAACTTTTGAATTTCCCGCTACATCAGATGGTAAGGGAAAGGATTTACTTTTGACGTTGATGGTATTGATTCCACCACGGCTAATAGGTTGCCTAGTAGGGCCAATAGTAGTACACTGTGTGGGACGGAGTAAGGGTTTGTGTCACATCCTATAATTCGGGAGAAGGCTTTCTAGTTATCTCTAAAATTATAGGCATTGAAGCGATCGAGCGGGAGAAAGAAAGAAAACTATTGCACACGCCCCTCATTCGCCCTTCACTAAAGGTTAATGAAAGCAAGCCCTTTCATCCTAATCTCATCTACTGAAAAGGGGGTCGGGTGTAGCGCGTTCTTTTTTGGGACCTATGTGTAGGCTATTACATACGCATCATTAAACACTTTGCGAAGCACGGAACCCCATCGACTTTGCAAGTAGACGACTTTCCACTTGGGAATTATACAACCACCAAACCTTCTTTATCATGATCCAACCCACACCTAAGACCCAAAATTAAGCACCAGAGCAGCTAATAACAACATACCAAAAAGAAGAACACGAATGAGATCCACAATGCCATCATTGTATGGCCGATAGTAGTACATGGCTTGACCTTGGCATCTTTCCTATCTTTATCTTTCTCGAAGCAATTTGACCCCCTCCTGTCCTTGGAGTTCCCCTAACTTTTCTTATTTCGATACGGGATATGAAAGGGATTTAAATGGTTTTGCTCTAGCCTCAGGTTAAGTAGCAGTTGTAGCCTCGACTTTCTTATAGTTGTAGCTTGCAGGATTTTTGAATGCTACTTTAGGATTCAAAAAAGGCTTCAAGCTCAAGTGCAAGCTAAGTAAACTTGTGTTGCCTTTACTGCAAGTCTAAAAGGCAAAGTCCACTCGCTATTAGCTCGCAACAATCTCTCCACTCGCATAGTAAACAGCGCTCGCCCTAGTCAAATCCAGATCTTGTTCCTTTGCGCGCTAAAGTCAGAACGAATACCGAGACTCCTTCGGTTAACCATATCCGCTAATATTTATCCCAATCTTCCTAGTGATATGCGGGACAAACATCGTGAGAAGTTGTCCAAGTTGCCAAGAAAGAGTTCCTTTGCACGAGTAAGAAACCTATGTATTCCTCAACACCCTACAATCTTTCTAAAGCGCTAACGCCGTCGATGATCTAAGCACGAAATCTCCAGAGGAGCGGGTCATACACCAAAGGAAAAATCAATCACACACACAATCTTTTTTAGATTCTTTTCAACAATTCAATCAATTGACAAAATAGTTACCAAGATCTCTGACAACAACGCCAATTTGATCAAGCTAAAAATACGCCATCGTTAAATACATTTAAAGGATCAAAGATTTTATAACACCAAACTTATAAACAATGTACAATATAGCGTAAGCGGTAAGTTTGGGTTCGTTCCACAGAGATCTACGAACTATTTATAGCAATCAATTGAATTCTATCTATTGTGAGAGGGGTTTTGAAAAAAAATGAAAATGAAAATGATCCAAGAATTTAGAATGTTTTCTATATATGAATTTTGGAGAGACAATATTGAATAGTATGGAAATTTGAGCAAGTTGAGTTCAATTTCAATCATTGGATTAAAAAAGGCATGATTTATGCAAAGAATCTAAAACCAAAGAGAGATTGACATCCTAATTGTTCTAACTCATAAAATTAGTCAAATTAAAGTTCAATTTCTAATTGCCCTAAATTGTTAATCAAGAATTTCTTCAAGATTAACCCTAAACTTCATTTAAGTATGTACTATCCCTCGACAGTTTTTAATACCAAATGAAATTTGCATTAAGAACTAGGTTTCGTAGTTGCAACGAATTAAAGAACGGCCAGCCCTTTACAATAACTCGATTTATTGACTAATCCTAATTAGTTCGACATGCTATGATTTAAAGGAAAATACTTTAAACGAAGGCATGCATCCCTAATCTTGCAACTTATTTACAACTTTACCGCTCAATGCATCATGAATTTACAATCAAGAATTTGAATCTAAACATGAGTTGTCACTTAAATCGATACAAATTCCAGAAATTAGCACAAGGATTAATCAAGATTCATGCATTTAATCAAAGATTTACAAAATAATCCTCAAGAAATTGAACTACAACTATTAAATTCCCAAAATAGTTATCTTAGCCTTACATCCTTCAATAGATCTTCAAGGAATAGATGAAAGGATACAAGAAAGTAGAGAGAAAAGTAAAGGAAAAATGAAGAACTCCCTGAAATTTCTAAAAAATGGGTCTCTCCCCCGGGCAAGAACTAAAACAATCTATTTAATTCCTATCGAGAGAGCGCATCGCTGTGTTTAAGCGTAGCGACGCTGGTCTTTTAAGTCGCAGTGTAGCGCTGTGCTATGTTGAGCAACGCGACGCTGAGGGCGATGTGCAAAAAATGATGCTCTGGTGTGGACAGTGTAATGGGGGCGTAATTGGGGCGCAGCGACACTATCGTGAGGTCAATTTGGTAATTTTTACCCTTTGATGAACTTTGATGTCCTAAGCTTGTTTTAGGTTTGTTTTGTTCCAAATGACCATTTTACCCCTATAATGATTATTACCTACAAAATTAGAGAATTAGTGAGTAAAATTAGTTATTTAGGGTAGATTTAAGCTAAGAATACTAGCGCTTTTAGGGTGTTAACCTACATTCTTGACTTATTGATTGTTGCATGTTAAAATTGGTTTGTTTTATTAACCAAAATTTGTTTTCCAACTGATGAAATCTTTGTCCGGAGTCCTCCCTCTTATTTGTCTCCACTTAGGTAGATTTCACTCCACTTTTAGGTTCTCTATATAAAAAAAAATGATAAAATGTACTTTGGGTCCTTAAGGTTTGAAGTTCACATATTTAGTCCCTGAAGTTTCAAAACAGCCACTTTAGTCTCTCACGTTTGAAAAATACTTCTAAATTGTCCCTCACTTAACTTTAAGTTAACGGAATGCTTACTAGATCGTTGTGTGGTGAAGTGGATGTTAATTGTATTTGATGACATGTCAATGTTATTGTATTAGTTGAAAAATTAATTTAAAATTAATATTCTTTTTTAGTTATGCCCATAATCTATTGGCCTGCATTTTAGTTTAATACCTACAAGTCTTCGTTTCAAATCCTTCCAAAGCACATATTCTTTTGTGAAGAAGAATGTTTCCCACAACCTTTTGCTCATTTTATTAAAGAATAACTTTGTGTAGTTAGCACAAAAGAATTGATTGATCTATGTATCTCTTTTTTGCTTAGCCGAACTTAAAACATGTTGCTTAAATAAATTTATAATTTATGACCAAATAAGATGGTGTCTAAACTAGGGAAATGGTATATAATTTTATCAGTCGATGACTGATTGAAACTAAAAACGTGTGTCGTTAAGCACATTTAAAGAATCAAATTAATTTATAATACCTACTTATGTAAACTACAGTAAAGAACATAGCATACATGATAAAGTTAGGGATCGATCTGCAGGGAGCTAAATAATTAATCTAATTTTAAACTAAACTAATCTTCGAAAAGCGATAAAGCGGGGGTTTGAAAAAAAAAAAAGAAAAATCATGTAAAGAATTAAGAATATTTTTTGTATTTATGATTTTTAAGAGAGACAACTTGATAGATTTGGGAAATTGGCTAAGAATTCAATCATTGAATAATTAAAGAGGTTTTGATTAATGAACAAGAATCCATAACCAAAGAGAGATTAAATCCCTAATAATTCCAATTCATAAAATTGGTCCAATTAGAGGTCAATTTCTAATTGTCCTAAGTTGAATCAAGAATTTCTTCAAGATTAACTCTAAACTTTGTTTATGTACGTATATTCCTTGCATTCAATACTAAATGAAATTTGCATTGAGATCTAGGTTTTGTAGTTGCGACAAATTAAATAACGAATAGCCTCTTCGTTAATCTAATTTATTGATTAATCCTAATTAGTTCATCATGCATTGATTTAAAGGAAACATGCTTTAAACAAATACAAGAATTCCTAATCTTGCAACCTATTCATAATTTTGATGCTTAGCGCATTATGAATTTACAAAGAAGAAATTAAATATCATGAATCGTCAATTCGGTCAATTCAAGATCTATTATGAATTTGCATAAGAATTAATCAAGACCTCATGCATTTCAATCAAAGATTAACAAAAGAATTCTCAAGAAATTGAAAAGAAACTTACCAAATTCCGTAAAGAATTGCCCTACACTTGCATCCTTTGAAGAATCTTCAATGAATTAGGGAAGGAATACAAGAAAATAGAGAGAAAAGATAAAGGGAGAGTGAAGAACTCTCTAAAATTCGGGTAAAATTGGCTCTCTCCCCGAAATGAAAATGAAAGAAGGCTTTTAAAATCTGTCAAGAGCGTCGTGACACTAGTCTGATTAGTTGCAACGTAGCACTGCTTGGGCTTAGCGTCGCGACGCTACTGGCCTATGCATAAAAATGCTGCTCTTGGATGGACAGCGTAATTGGGGTGTAAAGCTAGCTGTGTGACGCTCTTCACAGGGCATTTTGGTAATTTTTACCCCTTATTGACTTTTATTGCTCCTTAGCTTGCTTTGGGTTCATTTTAGCTCTAAATAACCCTTTTACCCTCGAATGACAAAAACCTACAAGATAGAGAATTAATGAGTAAATTAACTTATTAACGGTAGATTTAAGGTAAGAAATGTAGCGTTTTTTAGGCGCTATCAATGACGAATCATAAAATCTGAGTTGGTGTACAATTTTAATAGCTACCATTTCTTGTTGCACTATCTAAGGGCTGGCAGACAGTGAAAGGCATATGTGGCTAGGAAATCCGACAAAGGCAAATGGTGAGCAACTAAAGGCAGAAGTCGACAACTGAAAGAGGCGGACGGCGAACGATTGTGGGCGAATGGCTAGCTACTGAAAATAAGCGGTGGTTCACATTCTTTAAGCATCGTACGACAATTAGGGCTCATAGGGAGAAAAATATTAATTTCAAATTGATTTTTCAATTGATCCAATAGTATTGGCATGTCATCAAATACAACTGACGTCCAAGTTATCACATAACAGTCTAATAAACATTTCGTTAACTTAAAGTTAAGTGAGGGACCATTTAAAAGTAGCTTTCAAACGTGAAAGACTAAAGTGTTTGTTTTAAAATTTCAGAGACCAAATAGCATGAATTTTAAACTTCAGGACAAAAGTGCATTTTACTAAATAAATAAATAAGTATATATATATATATATATATATATATATATATATATATATATATATATATATATATATATATATTAATAACTATGATGCTTCCTCAAACTAAAAGTTCAATCATAAAGATAACACTCGACACTCAAATCATTATATTAAAATTTGATGTTGTACATTTTCGATGTTGGATGTTGTAAAAATCACTTTCTGTCTTTATTGCCTTGGAATGATGAATATTTAGTTTGATTGACATTGTTGTGAATATACTGAATTTTAATCTCGTGCTTTTTTTATATGTATCTTATTGTACTCCTGTATTTCTTATTTTGTCTTGTATTCCTCTGTTTGTATTTTTTCCTTGCAGTTTTTTTTTATTAGATTTTTTTAAAAAATAGAAAAATAAAGTAAACTAATTACACAAAATAGCAAAATTTTTAGATAGTTGTGATAAACAAATAGAAGTCTATCAGGTCTATCAGTGATAGACAATGATAGAAGTCTATCACTTAGATGCTGATAGAAGTCTATCAATGTCTATCAGTGTCTTTTTTGTTATTTTGTGTAAATAGTTAGACATTTTTTTTTTTATTTGTAAAAATTTTCCTTTATTATTTATTCTTTTATTCTTTTCATACTTTATCCTTTTATTTTGTTTATTTTCTATTCTTTTTATTCTTTAATTTATTTATTTATTTTTTTAACTATTTTGTCTCTTTTTGCTTTCCTCAAGCTCCTTTGAAGCGTGAGCAGTTCTTGGGAGGGAATCCAAGCACCCTGTATTTTTGTTTTTCTTTTATTCTTAGTTTAGGTTGTTTGAGCTCCATTTAAGATTATTGTAGCTTTTAAAATAATTGTTAGCAGAACTTCTAGAAAAATCAGGTGTTTGGTAAATTTTAATTTTAAGTTAGAAAAATTTGTTACAATGTGAATAATACTAAATTAATGCAATTTAGTTATATGGGGTAAAGTGTCTTATTATTTCAATTATTATCATATTAATATTTCATTTAAAATTTATTTATAATATTTATATTTAAAATTTTATATGAATTGAATTTCGTTGATTTGGTTTAGTTTAGATTATTCAATAAAAGTATAAAAAAAATAATTATTATAAAAATTGAATCAATTAAATTTTGAAAATAGATGTGACAAAATATTTTAATATAAATTGATATTATTATAATATATTTACTTAAATGGATAAGAAGGTAATAGATTTCTAAGAAAGCTAAATCTAAAAGTTGGTATTTATAAGCTTTTAGACATTAGTTAAAGTTTAAAAGTAATTTTTACAAACTAATAAATAAGTTGTTTTACCAACCGACAAAATGCAAACGCAATCCCAAATGAAGCCTGAAGTGTCTTCCTTCTTTCCTCCTTCAACAATGTATGATTTAAGCTTGGGATACACAATACTTTAGAAAACCCAGACTTTTTTTTTTTTTTTTTAACATAATTTTAAAATGTTGAGCATGTTTTGTACTTTTTAGTTGAATTCAGACCTTTGGCCCTTTCGTCAAGAACATAGTGACTTGTATGCTCAACTTATAATGAGAAAATCAGTCAAATTAAAAGTAACAACATCCACAGAAGAGATTTTATGAAACGGCCATTATTTCAGGACCTTTCGATAAACTGAGAAAATCCTATTACAAAGTTCACTTGAATGTATCTGAAATGGATAGGAGTAAATTGCAATACATCCTGACAATACCTACATATTATTCCTGATGACTTCCTCATTCTCTACAATACTGGTAGCCCAGAATACTACCCAAAGGCTTGTTATTCAAAACGCAAATTTAAATTTTGGGATTTTGATTTTGATTTATGGTAACTCAACAGGCTTGATGCTCCATATGTCTTTGGCATATTCATGAATGGTTCGGTCACTGCTGAACTTGTATGACCCTGCCGTGTTCAATATTGACATTCTCGTCCATCTCTGAATCAAACAAACAAGTTTTACAGATATCACAAACTAGTACATATTTCATTTCGACAACACTTTGTTTGAACAAACTTATGTCAGGACATGCGTTTTCCTAATAAATTGGGGAGTCCTTTAACTTGGAAAAAATCTCACATGAGTCCTGAACTATTAAAATTGTGCCTTCAGCAAGTACTTAAACTTTAAAAATGTCTCATAAATCAAAGATTTGATGATACAAATATTAAATGTTCAAAATTCATGTCAGACACAATTTTGAAAGTTGATGACTAACTAGACATTTTTTAAATTTCAGTAACTTAAAGGAATTAATTAGACACGACTTTCAAAGTTTTTAAACTCCTAATTTAACCTGCTATTTTTATTTTAATAGTGACTCCATGCATCCAAATAATTATAGATCATACCTTTTGATCCCGGTAGGCCTCGTCGACCTGCTCTTGACATTCGATATAACTGGGGAAGTCCTTTCCCACAAGGAAATAATCTGCACGACCAAAACCTTCATTTCCCTCCAATGATCCTATCAGTTCTTCGTAATCACAAGACCCAAAAACACCACTTCGAACATATTCTTTCACTTCTTCAAAGCGTGGGTCCGGAATAAACTACATTGAGACACCAGTCTTAGTATAGCAAGATATGTATGTATGTAAAAATTGTAACTCACTCTATTGACTCTTCTTATTCTATTTGTTGTTATATTTTGCATAGGAAACGGATTTGGCAAACAGATACACCTGATTTTCCATTGTTACCACACTTATTCGTCGGGTCAAAGCATAAGTATACCTTTCCCTCGGCTCTTTCTTTCCTAAGACCAGCAATCTCGTGGGCTTCAGCGCCGAACAGGAAAAAGTTGTCAGCTCCAACTTCTTGCCTTATTTCAACATTCGCTCCATCCAAAGTCCCAATCAGGATGCACCCGTTCATTGCAAACTTCATATTACTTGTTCCACTGGCTTCCATTCCAGCGGTACTGGAGAGAGAAAACGAAGGTTGAAGAACAGCATTAGAATTTCTCAAAGACAAAACGATTTACCAATCATTTTCATCATTAAAATGGAAGGCACTAAGAATTTTAAAAGCTTAAAAGTTTGTGCAGAGTCCTCCTCTTGTTTTCCCTCTTTAATAGGATCTCCAATTTAGTTCTTAGGCTTTCTATAGAGAATGACTACAAACTTTAAATATTGATGTAATGTTGGATGTTCTCTCTCCCCCCAATATATAAAAAACTGTTGAATATTCTCTACAAAACCACTCTAAATATATCTGGTAGACTGACTTTCGTTGTAAATTTTGGATGCACTTTTTTGCTCATGTTATATTTCAGCATCTCACTACCACTTGTACATTTGCCTTCTATATTAGTTTATATTGAGAAACACCAGTTTGACGAAGCTAGGGGTCAATAAAGTTTAGGGCAGGATTCCTCTTTTCCATCATTAACATCCAACAACTGGGGTCAAAATTTCCTATACTAGCATGCTGATCCACGTTCTAATATTTCTACATAGTAAAGAAAAATGAGCAACAATGAAAGATCAATACCTGATATGCTGTGACAACTCGCTTGCAGGGATAAGTAATTCAGCAACACTGACATTGTAATCAGGAACAAAAATTACCTGGGGAAAGCAGGCAGAACAGTTATGAGATGTCCTTCGTTTTGTAATATGAAACTACTCAGAACTTTCACTAAAAAATGCACCAAATGGGCCGGAACAGCCTAAAGGACCAAGGACAATGTTGTTACTTCTCCAAAAAAGATAATTACATAAAAGCCCTCCACTCTTTGAAAAAAAAAAAAAAGAAAAAAAATGGAGCTTGTATTGGGCAGTCCAATTAGATGCCATGAACTGTACAAGAGATGCCATTAGGAAAATAAAATGCAAAAAAAATGTAGAATTTACTTCTGTGGAAATAATACACTTCTCATTGATGTATTAAGGTCAAATCTAATATGAATTACTTTACCACCAGAGTTAAACTAAAACAAGGTTACTATTATAAACCTAGATGCAACTCATAAAAATTAAGTCAGGGAAGTCCACTAAGTCCAGGCTTTTGAATGCACAAACTACTTGTATTCCCAGATTATGGTCCATGTCATGTATTTTTATTTAGGGAAGAAAACCAACAAAAAGACATGCTATACATGAAAGCAGGTAATATGCAAAATTTAAATGATTGTAGAAGGTAATATGCTAAATTTATAATGATGATTCATGTGCACGATTGTACCTTCAACAAGTCACCAATTTCAGGATCATGGTTTACTGTAGCTCCCACATCTGTAATAAACTTCACGATCCTCTTGGCTTGCACATAAGTGGCAAACGCTTTCCCTCCAAAGATACAAACTCGTGGAACATATGTTTCTTTCCTTTCTTTTGCACTCATTTCTTTCATCTTCTTGTAGCGGTAGACAATTCCGAATATATTCATTAGCTGTCTCTTGTATTCATGAATGCGCTTCACCTGAAATAGATGGAGGGAAAAAAAAAAAAGATAAGCAACAGATTATACTCTAACAAAAAAGTATACATATCAGAACACATAATTTGATATAATGTTGGACAATGAAAGAAAATGAATAATCTTTTATAATTATTATTATGTTTAGCCAAAGATAGCGGAGGATAAATCAAGAGATTTCAATAAATTTTCTGAACACAGCAACTTGCTAGAGGAGGCATCGAAGCAAAGGACCTGGATATCAAACATCGCATCTGGGCTGACAGTATACCCAGTTTTTTCTTTAAGAAATGACACAGCTTTCAACTTATTGTTCCTTTTTGCTATCCTCCACTGATTTTGAAGATCCTCATTATCTGCAAACTGCGTGTGAAAAAGAGAGAGAGTCATGCTGGGTCACACAAACCAAGAAAACCAGTTTGTTATACAAAGAATATATATACATACCAGTAACCAAGTATAATAAGATCAATAACCTAAAAAGTGCATTACCTTTTTCAATCCACCCAACTTTTCAGTGTCAAGGACCCAATCCTCTGAGCCAATCCAGTTTGTTATAAGTTTGCTTAAATCAGGGTTGCAGAAACGAATCCATCTTCTAGGTGTCACTCCATTGGTTTTATTTTGAAACTTTTCAGGCCATAACTGCCAAATTAGAACATCGGATACAAGAAATGAGTACAGATACCTTTTCAACAAACATTGAAAACTCAAGCAGGTTTTAACATTCATTCAAGTGCATACCTTATAAAATGCATTAAACACTTCGTCCTTTACTATTTCACTATGTATCTCTGCAACCCCGTTAACTGCATGACCACCTACAACACATAGATTAGCCATTCGAACCATCTTCGGCGGTGGTGGTGGCATAGGTTCCACTTTCTTATCCTGAATGTCTTTGCTTTCCGGCTCATCATCTACCTCAACAAATTCATCTTTATCAACAGACTTGGCTAGCTTTGATAAATTTTCTTCATCAACAGAATTAGCTTCTTCGGAGCTTTTAAGTACTTCAGTTGATGCAATGGTAGAACTTTCTTCAGGTTCAATAAATAAATCGGAATAGGCAGCTGGCAAATCAACATTTTCTAAGATTCTCAACTCCTTGAGCTTTTCATGTAACAGCTTAAGATCTGCCGAACCATATTCTGAAATAATAGTTCTAATAAGCTGAAAACAAGAAAGAAAGTATAAGAATAAATTAGAACTGAAGTGTCAATGCTGTCGAATTCTCAATAGGGTGTTACATAGCAATACCTCTTCATCAATCAGTTCTATGATCTCAACATGTCGAGGAAGCAATTTCTGCATGAGTTCAAAACTCCATTTCTCCAATGCCTCAGGTAGAACAGTATGATTTGTGTAAGCCACAGTCCTAAACAACAGAAGGTGGAACAAAAGTAAGCTATAGGCTTAAGATTAAACTCAACATACATTAAAATCATTGCAATCAACTACCAAGAAGTAATACATTAGGGCAGTGAGGCTTCATGTTTTTATCAAGCTTTTTGTATCTAAGGCAAACTTGTTTAACATGAAATAATAAGTAGACCACAAGGCTCGCCTCTTTATTATCCAAGGATAGATAATCCTCAGCTATTCCCTGAAATATATTGGCCTTATGTAAATCAACCATCATTAACATATTCACAAGGATGTACCTTTGAGTAATATTCCAGGCTTCCTCCCAGCTTAAACCCTTCAAATCCAATAAGATTCTCATGAGCTCTGGAATGCATAGAGTTGGGTGAGTGTCATTCATCTGCACAGCAACTTTCTCAGGAAATTCTTCCCATTTTTTGATTGCACCAGATCTTCTCTCAAAGCGTGCAACTATATCCTGTAGAGATGCTGAACATAAAGTATACTGTTGCTTCAGGCGAAGAATCTTTCCTTCAATTGAATCATCCCCAGGGTAGAGCACATGGCAAATCTGAAGTAAATAAGGCAAACCATTATTATGAATTGTTACGAGGGATATTCTTTGATTTCTTTTAACCACAATTCTGATAAAATTGCTTAAACTCAATTCATCCAAAGCAAACGAGCCTTGAACTATGAACAGGACCCTCGAAGGACATTGGTAAAACCCAATGCAGATTGAAGATTGCAAAAAATTTACCCACTATCAGCAAGCATAAGAACATTAAAAAAAGATATGATTCAAAGATTCCCCATTTTGAAGACATAGAAAACAAACAGCAGGCATATGATGCATTTGGTTGGGGTTTTCTTCCACAAACATCAGCTGTGTAAAGAGTCAAGTGGCAATCTTCTAGAGTCTTCAAACGAACCAATACTGACAGTAAATATAATAAGCGAAAGAGATTGAAAATCCTCTATTTCCTCTTCCTTCAAAACTCTGCAAAACAAAGAGACATAATAAAAGGGATACTTGACAATACGGATGAACCAAGAGAAAAATGCCTTCCTCTAGATAATGAAAACCCCTTCCATATGTTTCTTGAGTACTGGTTGCCAAAATATTTCCTTTTTGGGATGCCTATAATAGAAAACCAAATAATTAAAGGAGTAAGTTTTCAACTTTGCAATTCAATCTGGAAGCAACTGGCAGACCTTTGATTCTTCTATATTGATTCCACATAGGCTTGATTTGTCCCAATTAACCTTTAGCCCCGAGCTCCATTCAAAAAGTTCAACTGTTTGGTACAAATTATAACGCAAATACAAATTGAAATATTGATACAGGTACATATTGTCGTCATTTTTGCAAAATAAAAGGGTTTATATACAAATTGAAGTATTGATACATGTACATTGTCTTTGCCAACTTCAAACCCTTCATAAACACCTCTTGCATGAACCTTAGCAAATAATGCACTTTCACTGACCAATAGAAATAAGAAAGGAGAAAGTAGATTTCCTTGACTTAAACTGTGAGTAGCTGCAATTCTTCCTTTAGGACGACCATTAATAAATACTAAAAATTTAGGATTTCGCACACAACCTTGCATCCATCGAATCCATTTACTGTCAAGTTTTTTGCCTTCATACCTCATCCACAAAATCTCAATCCACACAATCAAAAGCCTTTGCTATATCTAGCTTTAGCAACAAACCACTTTTCTTTTTAGCTCAGTAAAGTTTCACCACTTCATTAGCAACAAGAATTGGATCTAGAATTTCCCATCCTTCAACAAAGGCATTTTAGAATGGAGAGATAATAGAGGCATTTTAGAATGGAGAGATAATAGAGGTATTGCCAACTATGAAGCACATACACGGACATACACTAACACAGATATGACAGGACATGGAGATATGCTAATTTCTAAAACTAGGACATAGACACGTTTAGGAGCACATACACGGACATACACTAACACAGATATGACAGGACACGGAGATATGCTAATTTCTAAAACTAGGACATAGACACGTTTAGGATACGTTATTTCTTTTTTATTATTATTATTCTTTAAGAATATATGTAAATTTAACATAAAGTACTAAATGTACTCCAAAAAAAGCATAAAATGTCAATGGTCAAGTTAAATTACCATTGTAGTTTGTAGGAGTACAAAACAACAAAACACATTATCCAACATTCAACAAAACAAAGTTCTCAATAGAGAATGAAAGGAAATGGAAAGCATTTTCCATACAAAAAGTAAAACTAACGGCTAATAAAACAATCCTCTCAAATCTAAATAACAACTTCATCTTTATCACCGATTCACAAACTTTAATCTTTATGGCAAGACTTTAGCAAGAACTTTATAGATAGCAGAAATTAGGTTGATTGGTCGGAAGTCCTTGACTAACATAACTTCTTTTTTCAGAATCAAACAATGAAATCCTCTTTTAAACAAGAAACCATTGCTGTGAAGTTCTGCAAATAACCAAGTAAAATCATCCTTCAACAGCTACCAAAATTTAATAAAAAATTCCGTTGTGTATCCATCGGGCCCCCGAGATTTATTCTTACCAAGACCTTTAAGGCCATTCTGATTTCACCAGCAGAAGAAGTTATCAATGCTGAATTTTGAGCATTAGAAACCCTAGGCCAATCAAAATTACAAGGAAACAAGTGCTGCCCTGGTACTTTCTGATAAAGATGGGAAAGATATCCCAATATTTCAGCTTCAATTACTCCAAAAGTTAACAAAATACTCCCATCTGAAGATGTTAATACTGAAATGAGGGATTTTCTCCTTCTTGCCGCCAAAAATCTATGAAAAAAAGAAGTATTCCCATCCCCTGCTTTAAACCAAAATAATTTACTTTTTTTAATTGAATTCCTTTCATCCTCCATACATAAATCCATTAGATCACTTTTCACAAAAGTTCTAATGCTAATTTCTTCTGAGGACAACCCAGTAGTTTCTGCTTTAGCATCAAACCATGCAATTTATTCTATTAAACTCTTTTCCTTGCTTTTCTTTCCTCTTTTTTTTTTTTTTTCTTTTCATAAACAGCAAACTATGCCTTTATACTCATCTTCAAGTTTCACAATTTTTAATTAATGGCAAATCCAGCCCAGCCAAATGATTTGTCTTTTGAGAGAGAATGCTTTGCAATATCCACACCCCCAGACAATTTCATCCCCAATTAAGGTGTTCTTTCATAAGAAGGTGAGAAACGATTATGAAGTTGTTGTTTATCTAAGTTTCGTTCTTCTTTTGGTTGGTTTTTGAAGTGTGCGGTTAGGTCTGCCACTGGTGGAAGGAAAAATCTTCATGTCCCTGCTAGTATAGATTAGAAATGATTGTTAGTTTTTTGGGAAATGATCATAGATTTCCTCGTCTTTCAAAATGTTGAATCGGATTAAGTCTCAGAGATATTCAAAGGAGATGGAGGTCTAATGGTCTTCTACAAATTTGAAGACTGCCAAGATTCTTACGAGAAGTTATGCAGATGTGGTAGTCAAAAATCCTCTTTTCCTTCCCACCAGATACTGATAGCTCGGCAAGTCTCCTCACAATTGATGCACAAAAGTTCTGATTTGTGTCTACTGATATTGAGGCCCGATGGGTGTTCAAAGAGACTAATCAAGTTTAGGAGATTATCTAAGTCATCTTCGTTGTTGGTGGGAAGAGAATAGTATCGTTGGCAAATAAAAGATGGTTGACATTGAGGCTAGTCCGGACAGCTTTGTAACCTTGAATGGTGCCATGAGTAGGAAGCCATTATTTTACAGCAAGTTCTCTTTTATTTTTATAGTAAGTGTTATAATTGTTTTCGGATCCATAAAACATGTTTACCATGGATTAAAAGGCTGATTTGTAGCCTTCAAATAGGGGTCTCTAGGTTATAACTGAGGTATTATTCAAAGAAAGATTGATTCAAGAATTCTCCAAGATTTAGTCTTACACTAATTTCCTTTTGTTCTAGTATATCTCTTTCTCCATTTCTTATAAATAAATAAAATAGAAAAACCCAAACGCTCATTACTGTATTTATGCAATGCACATATGCCAAAAAGTGTCCTGTAGACCACTTTTCCATCAACATCACATGTGCCTTCCTAAGATTTCTAAGTTGTTGCCCCTAAAGCCTCTTGCATTTAAGTCTCTATAAATAGTGTCCTAGCTGATCAAATGACATCCCAGTTAAATACAAAAATTTTCCCTCACAAACGCCTTCAAATGATTTCTCAAAATTTTGGTAATGGTCGAAGGGACTTAAAAAATGGGAGAAAACATAGGTAGAGATATTGCTGAGGGCGAAATTAAGTCTAATTTTTCAGATTATATACTACCATATCCATACATTAGAAGGGCAGGAGAAAACACTATTAGTCAACTACAGTGCTACCAATGGTTGAAGCAGTAGAAGATTTGGACTAGGCTCTAGGTTCAGGATAAAAAGAGATTGCCAGAACATATGTAACAACTCGAGTTCAAGAGGGAGACATGAATGAACCGAGATCACATTCGAATGAGAAGGATCCTGAGGACATGAAAGTATAGTTAAGAAAGGCTTAAAATAATTGAAAGTTACTACCTATACCAACAAGGTGCACCTTTCTTTTCGGTGGCTCAATCATAAGAACTCCACAATTAAGCGTGTTTAGCTTGGAGCAGTCCTATTTTGGATGACCTCCTGGGGATTTTCCTAGGATGCATGTGAGTAAGGACAAAACATGCTGAAAGGACCCGTGTCGGTTTGTAAGGACAACGTTCACTCTTAAAAGCATTTAAGACAGGCAAGGATGACGTAGCCAGGATGCAGGGGAATGCCGAGGCCATCAGTTGCCGAATCCGGATTCCGAATCTTGGGCCTGGAGCGTTACAACATAAGTACAGGGAAAACCCCTTTTTTTCAAGAAAAAATGTCATTTCCAGAGATATGAAGAAAAGAAACCACCAAAGATCCTGAATCTATTTACTTAATACAGAAAACATCTCTTGAATAATCGAGTTCTACAAAGTTCAAGTCATATTTTAGTTTGAAAAAAAGAAACATATAATGTGCCAAGTTCACAAAAACAAAGAATGTCAAACCATAAGAGAAAATTTGTGTAACCAAGAAGCATTTGAACCTTTTCAGCACTTGCAAGAGCCTCTGATGCTCTGGTATGCTCTCCAGCATTGAAAGCAGATAAATCAAAATCTTCAGTTGGAGCTTTAGTAGACCAAAGTCGCAGGTTGATTGTATTTTTTGTTTTATATCCTGGAATTGGAACATCGTATGCTACAGCCTCAATATCCTCCCCACCAGTCCAGTTCTTTTTCCCATCTGATCCAATAACAACCTTTCCGTAGAACTTGATATGATATTTAATATCATTTCTGACGATTTCCCAAGGGTTACCAATCTGGAATGAAGATATGAATAAAAAAAGTAAAATATATTAAAGTCAACGCAGGAAGTCTAATTGTACTAATAATTACAAAAGTGAAACTGAAATACCTCAAGCCAATTTTCAGCAACCTCCTCCTGACCATCTTTAGTGATTTTCTGTTTGAATAAGCCATACTTGTACCTTAGTCCATAACCCCATGCCGGGTAATTTAGCGTTGCCAAGGAATCCAAAAAACAGGAGGCAAGCCGCCCAAGGCCCCCATTTCCAAGAGCAGCATCTGGTTCCTATTATCAATTCAAATAACTTTGTCTTTATCATGGCCCTTCTTTAATGAAAGAAATAAACCAGAAATAGAATTCCACGAGAGAGAGAAAAGCATGTGAAAAGAAATCTTTTACTAAAAGAAGGGTGAGGAGTGGAGTAATGTAATGTAAAGCCAGGAACTAACAAACGCCTTCACCCTATCAAACATTATGAACATCTTGAAAATATTCATATATTCCTTTCCACCAAAAGAGCACAGAGCAGAACTGGGACCCAACTGGCTACTCTTTTTAAAGCCAAGCAACCAACAATACTCAAAGGTAGAACAAAAGAATCCCCAACATCAAAAGGCTGTGGCTCATCATGCTCACCATCAGCAAAGGAAAGAAGGAAATTGTTCTAGGTAGGAACAATATTAAACTGAAAGCAAATCTTATCAAATAACCTTACCTGACAAGCCACATTTTCTAATTCATATCCAAGCTTGTTCAATGCCTCTGCATAGGGACCAGTAAGCTCCAAATTGCCAATTGCATTCAACAGTGCCCTACCCTACAAGGAAGGAAGGGGGGAAAAACGAGTAAACAACTCTGAGAACCACCAACTCCAGGATGAAGTGAAAAATAGTCCACAGTGGTAAATCACTAACCTGCAGAAACTCCATCGATAAATAATATGCCTGCTTGACATTCAACCTTTCGTAAAGTTCATATGTCTCATTCCAATTTATGATGAGAGCATCTCGAACACTTTGTGCAGTAGCAAAGAAGGCCTTAGGAAGATCAAACCGATCGGGAGAAAATAAAGGAGTAAACTCTGCATGGTACTTAATGCTTGAGGCAATAGATGAGGCGTCCGGCTGAAAAGCACTTGCAGCGATTGGAGATTCTGTACGGAAACAAAAGCATATAATATTTCCTATACTAGTTGTATAGTATATGACAGTTTTTAAAATTGATGTTGAAACTTTTACAGAATGCAGTGTGATCCCATTATTTCAAAAATTACTATTAGAAAAGAAGAGAAAATAGAGAGAATCCGCTATGAAAAGAGCATGTCAATTTCTTTCGCAAGGACGCTAGTCGCTAAACGACTTCCAGTCGTCAATTTCGAAAATTTCATTCCAACCGCATCAGAACAGTAAAAATGAGTACATTATATCATAAACCCTAGAGAAATGAAGAAATTAAATAATTCAACGTCCTCCGATGCATTGCCAATGCCAATCCATGCAATTTTCCAGCATAAGTAATGAAGCACAAAAAGCGAAAAACAAATCCTCTCAACCATGAGAAAACCTCGGCGATCAATAATTTCAGAAAGGAAGAAAAAAAAAACATGAGATCATACAATGAGCGCATAATCCAGAGGAAGCATCAACATCAACACCAATCCATAGAACCGAAACGAAATGAAGCAATCAAACCAGAGACCAAGAAAGTACCTTCATCAGCAACCGGATCCTTCAACTTCGGCTTCGGCTCACTGGACACATTCTTCACCACAAATGTCCGCTTAGGCGATCGCCAGATGGAGGTCGGAACCAGCAGCAATTTCGATTGACGATATCTGCTACTGAGACCGATAAGAGAAGGAAAGGAATTGGAGCGCGAAAACGAGTCGGCTCGATTCAAAACAACGGTGAATTGAGAGGTGGCGGCCATGGATTTCAGTGCGAGCAGATCGCAGAGAGGTAAGGAGTAAGGAGCAGATTGAGGGTGGCGTCCACCGAGTTGGCTTTCAGTTTGTTGTTTGCTCTTCAGAGCGTTGCGGTGTATGCCAACATAAAACTTAGATCATGAGTGAGATACTAAAAAGTAGGGACGAGTGACCGATTCACGGGCCCTCAGGTAATGCTAATCTGGGAGGTTTTATCCCCTGCATTCCCGCATAGTGATCCATTTCTATGAGTGGTTCCCATTACCCTTCCTTTTGGATTTTTTTCCTTTTCTTCTTTAACACTTATTTATTACCATTCAACCCATCTCTAAAATTGTGGATGTGGACAAAAATATAGGTCTCAATATCATTCAAAATATCCAAATAGAAATGGTTCCCATCGCAATGTTGATATATCGATAGAAATTGAATATGATGCATTTAGCCTCTCATGTTCTATTTTAGTGTGATTGTATTTGTGATACATTTTATTCAATGTAAGTTATACAATTCTAAGAGAGAGAAAAAATTGCTAAAATTGTTTGATTTAATCAATCTATCTTCTAAACTTACAAAGTTGTTGTAATTAGAGTTTTATTTTTTTTAGTTTCAACAACAATGGAATCAAAGGTATATATTTTTAACCAGTTAAGGTATGTTCATATTAGCGTGATAATTAAGTCCATAAATATTGTAAAATGCACAAACTACATTTATATTACCTGAATTATTGCCATCAAACTTAAATTTCTATTCACTTGAAAAATATAATATTAACCTTGAACAAATTTACTTTTTAAATCCATGTTGAGCCTATGTCTCAATTTAAGTAAAGTAGAAAATTGATGTAAAAATTATATTCATATAACTAAGAGTTTGATTGTGATTTACGATTTAAAAGGTGATGTATGCATTTTTTGCATTACTCTAGAGTTTATTAATTGCAAGATACTGCTGGCCAACAAAGAATTTAAATGAGATATATCATGAGACAAGGTAAATATGATTAGAGAAAACAATCCATGTTATATGGCTACATAAATTTTATTTTTTAGACAGCTTTTTTTAAAAATGTAGATATCTAAAATTATAGATGTCTAGAATTACAAATATATAGCATCTTAGATAACCGTATTTGTTTTATATGAATATTTTTACAAGTGTCTAGAATATTTAGATAATTGTGTTTGTTTCGTAAAATTTCTACTCGAAAATGTCTCAAATTTACATAATGTTTCAAGAATATTCGTACCACTATTCATTAATTTATAATTAATTTAATATAAGTTAAACTTATATAACATATTTGTTTTCAGTAACTTGTTTATTTAAATTAATATAATTTTTATTGTTTTATATCTGTTATTTTTTCGATAAAATAATATATACTAACTTAAGAATTTTTTGAAAAAATAAATATTAATTTAAATTCAAATTCAAATATTTTCTAAAAAGACAACTATGTGCAAGAAAGAGTTACAATTTTATTTTAATTATAAAATACAAATAAAACATAGTGATATATATAAGAAAAAAGAAAGAAAAAAAAAGATGTCCTCAACATGTAAATTCAAAAAATTCATATTTCAAGAAGGTATTCAAAATTTTCGAGATATCCTTTATAAAGGCACTTGAAAATCTATTGATGTTAGTACATCTTACATTACTGCAAAATAAATGTGGTAATTTAGATGTACAATTCATATGAATCTTAAGTTCCTAAATAAATGCGCTTAATAGCTTGAAAAATCAAAATTTTAAATAGATTACTTATTTTGATATATAACATTCTGTTTAAATGATATTGATTACAAAATAATAGCTGCCCATTATGTTTTATATTAATTTGTTTTAAAGAGTGGCATCCAAATAGATTTACACCAACGAAAGTAAACTTGAAATATTTAGTAGAATATTGTTTTCCTTTCTTAGCATTATAATTCTTTATATGCAACTTTTTTTTAAATAAAAAAAGGGAAAAAACATTACATGCAATTAATTTTCTAAATAAATTTAATACATATTTTTATATTTTTATATTGCTTTTCATATAGATTTGATTCCCAGAAAGCTATACAAAATATAAAGAATAAATGAAAATAAAACTATACAACTATATATTTATTCTTATTTGATATTTGTAGATACTTTAGGGATGGTTTTTTAATTTTAAATTTGTTAAAAGAAAATATGATTTACATCTAACTCAACTTATTAAGAAATTAACAAACTTTGTTAATCATAGTTACACATTTTCTTATTTAACCTATAATATTTTAGAACATACTTAATCTTAAATTTTGAGTTGTATCAATTACAATTTTAAACAAATAAGTATCAATTTAAACTTTTATTTATAATTAAATCAACCTTTCATCAAACTTTTGTGTAGAAAATCAATAATGCATAACTTTTACGCATGTTACATGCATAAGACTTTTTTTAAACTATATGATAAAGAGAACTACCTCAATCACGTTTGAGAACTCCCCTTTAAACAAGGTGAACCCCCACAACAATAATAAGAATAACCCCAATAAACAAATTTGATAGACAACCCCAAGAAAGCTAAACAGATTTGGCTTGGAAGATTGATCAAAGATCAAGAAGAAAGGAGAACTTATTCCTAACTTCAAGATTTCGAACTCTCCACAATCTAATTGATCAAACTAGATTGAAAGTTCTAAACATGCATTTAAATACAAAGAAAGCATAAAAGCTTGAGAGATTTACTCTATGAAAAATTCATTCTAATTCAAAGTCTTTTTTCAAAATGTGGAATTACAGCCCTATTTATACTAATTGAAAAGGCACCATGAAAGGATATAACCTTTCAAATTGTCTAAATTCATCTACACCCTTTCAACTACCCTCATAAATATAAAAACATGAAATTAAATTGCATACATGGGAAATTAAATATGTGAATGAATCTGGATTTTTAGATTCATTATGACTCTTGGATGAAAAGGTGTATCTAGAAGCTTAAATTGTTGCAACTTTTCATCATGGGTTGTAAACTTAGCTTGGAAGCAAGCATTTAATCCATCTTGAAGTCTTTTAGCTCTAGCTCTTGTTATTGGTCCTTGTGGCATAATGATTGCCTCATGATTGGGTTGACTTAGAAAGTTCTCCCATCGATTTTCAACATGAGGTTCATTTGAGCTAAGCTGAGCTTGTTGAGCTTCATTTTCCTCTTCATTCAAGCTGGTTTGAGCATGTTGAGCCGTATATTTCTCTTGGTTGGCTAGCTCCTTATCACTATACGTAAGACTTCTCTATGTGTAAAAATTAATGTAATTATAGAGAGAAATGTGAGAATCAAATAGATAATATCGTTTTTTCATCCATTTATCTTTCTCTACTTTTCTTTATTTATCTGAAAAAAATTATTTACTAATTTGATGAGATATTTTAAGAATAATCATTTTATTTAAGTGATTTTGAGCTTATTTTAAATAGCATCAAGTAGTAGAATTACTAGCAAGCTAACTTATTAAAATTTATTTTATAAATTCATACAACTTTTCTTTTGAAATTTTAATGGATAAAACTCAAAAGTTTAGTGTAAAAAAAGTTATATGTCCAATATTTAAAAAAAAAAAATCAAATGAAGTAATTATGGATTAAAAAAGGAATTTTTTCATAAGTAATAAAGTAATAAAAATATTTATAAATATAATAAAATAATAAAAAGTTTACTTGTCCCAATGTATTCTTTTTACTATATTTATAAATAGTTTCATTATTTTGTCATTTAAAACAATTTTCCTTAAAACAAATCAATTTTTTACTTTTCATTTTTCGTTTTTTTATTTCATTTCTTGAGAATGTGAGAATGGACTTTGGAAGGCGAAATGGACCGTCCATTTAATTTTTTATTTCTTTTTATTTTGTTGAGAGATGAGCCGTCAATTCTTTTGTCGTGAATCCCACGGAGATCTTTCTTGATCGTCTTAATTGGCAAAACTTTTTCCAACGTTTGACTTGTATATATGAACGGCCAGGATTATTTGCGAATTTATTTCATTGAGATTCGTCTCATTCCTTTTCTAAATCAAAAACAAAATTGAGGTCATTCCAATTCATTTATTTGTTAAAGGTTAAATTTGTAGAATTAATAAATAGATAATTTGGCACCAATAGTTACCTAACGTGATGCCAGAAATGTTCGCGTCATAAATAGATAAATAAAATTTGAAAAAATTTTAAAATAAAAATGCTAAGGTTGAATGAGAAATTTTAGACTAATCACAGATTGTCAGGATTGTCAGCTCATTTCTTAAATTAATTATGAAATTATAAATGATCAAATTTTGAACTAATTAAAAGTTGACATGTGTCACAAATTGAAAGTGAATACAAAGTTGACAAATCCCGAAGATGTCATGTGTTTTCATCATGACCGTCAAATCAAATAAAATAATTTGATCCAATTTGGTATTAATATCGGGGTTAAAATCCAATTGAGCAAAAAAATAGGGCTGACAAGACAAATAGCAAATTTGAGATTTCATTTGGAAAAATAGCAAAAACTTTTCAAAATCATAAAAATAGCAAAACAATTTTTAAAATTAAAAAATTTTAATTAACAAATATCTAAACTATCCCCACACACTAAAATTGATAAAACCAAACATCACATGCTAAAACAAATTCAGAAAAGCGCACACTATTTCACAAATACATTGTACGATTGCATTACATTTAAATTGAACATCGTAAAACACCCCTTGCTTGATAGCAGCTAAAATTCCCACCAAATTCCAAAATAATTTTTAATTTAATTGAAGCCAATCATATTACAGAAAACAAAACTTTAACAAAAACCCACAAAACAACCATGATACTCACCTAGATACTGTTGGCCAATTCTTCTTATGGCCACATGACGACAATAGTGATGATATTTGATAAATGGAGGCAAAAAAGATATAGAGAAAAGATGAGGAGAGAGTGAATGAGAGAGGAATATCCATGACACTTATCGATGCTACCCTCCACAATGGAGGTAGTCTCGGCACAAACAACAACGTGATCAGGCAGTTGATGGGTGTGGCAGAATGACTCGTGGTAAACTGATGATGTGAACCAAGCAACATCAATTACCATGCCTCAAGGTCTCATTACAAGGTCAAGAGCCAAGAAGCTACAACAAGCTTTAATCACTCATATCCAAGCTATGGTGACCTCAAGAAAGGAGATTGTAGAAGATGTTGGAGTTCTTCCATACATGCTATGCAAAGTTGAGCTTCAAGATGGAGATGCATTAAATGCATTGTAACTTGCATTTAATGAAGTCTTACTTAAATTAATGAAAGTCAAGTTGAAGCTAATTCATGGAATATTAAAAGGACAACACTTTTGTTTTTGGTATTTAATTGTAATTTCAATTTTGTTTTATTTTATTTAAGCCTTGTTTTAATAGGGGGTTATGGAGAATTGAAACTCATGTAGGTTACTTTGTTCTCCATAATTCAGCCATTTAATTTTGTGTCTTTTGGTTTTTCTTTTGCCATTTATATTTAGGGTGTAAAGGCTATATAAAGGTCTCTTTGCAATTTTTTGTATTTTAGAACTTGCATGCTAGAGTCATTCAAGTGGTGTTGATCAAACCTCTTGTGGAGTGATTCGAATCTCGAGTTTAGAAACGAGTTTTCTCTACTCTTGATCTTGATCATCAAGGTAAATTTCTTTCAAAACTTGTTCCTTGGGTTGATTCCATGCTGTTTTGGGGTTTTTGAGCATTAGATCTAAAGGTCTTGTTACTAACAAGGTTGTTAAATCAAAATTCTTAAGGGTTACTTAACATTTGGTATCAGAGCATTAGGCTCTTTGATCGGACCTATGTTTTCGTTGTGTTTATCTATTGAGTTCTCTAATTTTTGCTTCAATTTTTTTAGATCCAGCATATTCTGAATCTGTCTCAAAAAAAAAAAAAAAATAGTTCCATTCATTTTTTCATAATGATGTCTTCTAAAAGTATTTAGATCTATCTCTTATCTACATTTTGATCTTCTTTGTCATCTTTAAATTCGAATTGCTTGTGGCCAAATTGTTTGAATTTTGATAATCTGTCCAAAAGAAGAAAACAAAAACTGTTGGTCATTAAATGTTGGTAGTTATAATTTGGCTCATTAATTGTTCTCTTTCTTGCTATTATAACTCCCATATGTTGTTAAGGCTCAATTAAACAACATAATACATCATTTTGCTGAGAGTTACATTTCAATTAACCATTTTGAATGCCACATGTTCTATTGCTATCCATTCCATTCCTTTCTTATTCTGATTTTTTTCATTTGATCTAAGTTTGATTTTGTTTAATTATTCATTTTTTTCTAATCCTTTTCGTTCCTTCCATATAGTGCTCCTCTTATTTTAACTCGTTTCTTTGTTGTTATTCGGATTGCTCCTTTAATACTCTTGATTGTATTCTAAGTGTGCTGTTCAAAACACTTTAAATTGCTCTTGGCTCTTTCACTTTGTTGAATATAGTTGTTTGGAGTGTGATTCTTTTATACTTGTGAGGGTGTGTTAGTGAGGGAGTGATATATTGATTAGAGTGTTGAGTGTTAAACACGAGTGAACTACATTAACGAGTAAAACAAGTGAGGGAGCGCTTGTGAGGTCCTTTTTTCTTTTTGTTACTTTTCTTTATTTTGCAGTATGGCAAATCCCGAAGATTTACCTAATATCTCAATGAACGAAGGCAAGAAGCACAATAAGCGACCATGGAACGCATGTTTCGTGCTATGGAAGCATTGACAGAACGTATGGAACGGTTGGAGGCTCGATACCAAGCTTGAGAAGAGGAATATGAGGGTGATGATTCCAACAAAGGAGAGGATGACCAAGTTACTTTGGTCGCAGCAAGAGGAGAAAGACATGTTGTTCATGGCTTGGATAGAGGGAGAGGTCATGGATGAGGACATCTTAATTTTCAAAGGAGAGCTCTACGAGAAGAGGGAATTGACTGTAACGTGGGAAGCATCAAACTGAAACATCCAAAGTTTTATGGCAAAACCGATCCGAAAGAGTACCTTGAATGGGAGAAGATGGTGGAATCAATATTTGATTGTCATAACTTTACCGATGAATCAAAGGTACGATTGTGTGTTGCTCAATTTAAACAATATGCTCAAACATGGTGGGATAAGTTGATGTTAAGTAGAGGAGGAATCTTGAAGCACCAATCGATTCGTGGTATGAGTTCAATGAGTCGATGAGAAAACGATTTGTTCCTAAACATTTCCAAAGGGACATGGTGCAAAAGCTACAATCATTGAAACAAGGAAACAAATCCGTTCAGGATTATTACAAGGAGATGGACATGTTGATGGATCGACTTGATCTAGACGAGGACATGGAGAATCTCATGGCACGGTTTCTTAATGGGCTAAACACGGAGATTGCATGCGGACCAAGTTGATCTACAACCATACTTTGACATGGAGGAGTCAGCATATTGCAATCAAGATTGAGAGGCAACTCCAACGAAAGTCTCGACGGTATTCTTCTAAACATTTTCCAACTCTAGTACTACATGGAAAAATGATAATAAGAATATTGATTATAAGCCTAGAAACCAAGAGATGAATGAGAAGCCTAAAATGAAGCTTGAGAAAGGGGAGAGTTCTAAAAAGGGAAAAGAGAAGGTTGATGACTCTAATGTGCGAAATAGGGATTTAAAATGCTGAAAATGTCAAGGGGTAGGTCACTTTAGTAGAGATTGCCCTAATAGGAAAATTATGACCATTAGAGAAGGAGAAATTGTGATGGAAGATGAAGAGGAAAACGAGGTTGTAATGGAAAAAAATGAAGAGAGTGAGAGTGAGGAGTTTAGTGAAGAGGATCCTACACTTATGTCCTTAGTCTGTAGGAGAGCTTTGAACACCCAAATTAAGGAGGATAGTATAGACCCACGAGAGAACTTGTTTCACACTAGGTGCCTTGTTCAATCTGTACCTTGTAGTGTAGTTATTGATAGTGGTAGTTGCACCAATGTTATGAGTTCTATTCTGGTCAAAAGACTTAATTTAGAGACTAAACCACATCCTAGACCATACAAGCTTCAATGGTTGAATGATTGTGCGGAAGTTAGGGTGACTAAGCAAGCTCTTGTTTCGTTTACCATTGGAAAGTATGCTAATGATGTTTTGTGTGATGTTGTATCCATGCATGCTGGGAATTTATTGTTTGGGAGACCTTGGAAATTTGATCGTCGGGTAGTGTATGATGGGTATACAAATCGTTATTCTTTTACTCATAATGGTAGAAAAACAACTCTTGTTCCTTTGTCTCCAAAAGATGTGTTTATTGATCAATGCAAACTTGAAAAGAAAATGCAAGAGACTAATGCAAAAGCAAAAAGTGAAAAAGAAATGACAGAAAAAGAATTAAGAGAAAAAAAGAGTGTGAGTAAAAAGCAAGAGAGTAGAAATCAGCCTAGAGGAAAAAAATGAGAGAAAAGCCAAAACTATGAGTTTTTATACTAGATCGAGTGAGGCTAGGAATGTTTTACTCTCTAACCAGATCACTTGTACTTATGTGTAAAGGGTCTTACTTTTTAACTAATGAGCTTAACCCTTCTTTGCCTAGTGTTTTTCTTATGCTTTTGAAGGAATTTGAGGACTTATTTTCTGAGGAGATGCCTAGTGGGTTACCACCACTTAAGGAGATTGAGCATAAGATTGATTTCATCTCGGGAGCAGCAATTCCAAATCGTCCAGCATATAGGACTAATCCAAAGGAGGCTGAAGAAATACAAAGGCAAGTAAGTGAACTCCTTTCTAAAGGGTATGTACGTGAGAGTTTGAGTTCATGTTTTGTTCATGTTATTCTTGTGCCTAAGAAAGATGGTTCATGGCGTATGTGTGTTGATTGTAGGGCTATCAACAAGATAACGATTAAATATCGACATCCAATTCCTAGATTAGATGATATGCTTGATGAGTTGCATGGTTGTCGTTTGTTTACTAAGATTGATTTGAAATCGGGTTATCATAAAATTCGCATGCATATTGGTGATGAATGAAAAACTGCTTTCAAAACTAAGTATGGTCTTTATGAATGGTTAGTTATGCCCTTTCGATTGACTAATGCACCTAGTACATTCATGAGGTTAATGAATCATGTTTTGCGAGAATACTTAGGAAAGTTTGTGGTTGTCTATTTTGATGACATTCTTGTGTACTCTAAATCTTTAGATAAGCATGTTGAGCATGTACGCTCTGTTTTGATTACTTTGCAAAAGGAATGTTTGTATGCAAATTTAAAGAAATGTAGATTTTGCATGGAAAAAGTAAATTTTCTTGGATTTGTAGTTTCATCTAAAAGTGTTGAAGTCGATGAGGAGAAGGTAAGGGCTATAAGAGATTGGCCTACGCCTCAAAGTGTAAGTGAGGTAAGAAGTCTTCACTCCAACAAAAGTAATATGACTATCCGTCTCTCCACAAACTACATTCAATTTACAAAGATAAACAAAACTTTAAATACAAGACTCTAAAACATTAATTTACATGTTGACCCTCAATAATTGTCTTTTCGAGCGTTAAATACTTCGTAAAGCTCCATCATCAATTTCACCATATACTTTTTGAAGCAAAAACCTACAAACAACAAAGAAATCCGTGATTTAAATTTTCAAAACTCTAAACAATGCTTAGATACCAAACATAAACAAGATAAACAACAATACCATTGACAAACAACATCTAATTTGTATATGAATGAGAGATTACACACTGCAAGAATCAATCCTATTGTTGGAATGCAATAAGTATGAATTCATCTAATATGTACATTAGCCACTCAAAATATTACAAAGTATGTCCAACGTAACAAAAGCAATGGCCACTCCACAAAGAGAAAGTAAGAGATTTAAAGTATTAACAAGAATATGATTGGTATCTGCATGCCTGTGAAACAAACTTCACTCCTATTGTTCTAGAAGATATCTAGAAGTATGTGTTGGAATCACATGACAAAAGGCAAAAAAAAAAAAAAAAAAAAAACTATCAACAAAAAGGAAGACACATTTCATGGTTGAATACATGTAAGAAGAATATAAAATACTTTCACAAGGCTATAGATGTCAATATATACCAACAATAACTTCAACACATCCAAGGACACTGAGGCAAAACCAAGCAAGAAAGAAGGTGGGATGATTACAAAAATCTAATACTACACCATTAATTATTATGACAAAAGACATTATCCTTACCCAATCTATAATACTATTCTTAATAGCAACTACTAGAACCTGTGCAATGCTAGGCATTGGACTGCCAATGGCTTTCATTTTCACATAGATTTTAGAACCCACAAAGAAGAGTATACAAGCAATCAGCAACCCTAAATATAAATCACTTATAGAAAAACTAAACTTATAAAATGAAATAAACTCAATAAGGTAATCAAACTTATGAACTAAAACAAACTCTAATATAAATCATAATAATTCAATAGAAATCATAAACAAGAACTAAGTTATGACTACCATAGTGAAGGATAGTCATAGCACTAAGTCCAACACTTTAGAATAAACTTGAATTTTAAGAAAAATGTCTTATGAATATTACCTTTTAAAAAGTACATCATATTAGTTCAAACTCTACTTACTTATTGTGCTCTTAAAATAATAATTGCAAGATTTCCTAGACAACAAGAATAAGAATTGAGAGGCCAAACTTTAGTTCAAAAATCTTAATCAAAATACAATAATGTTAAGGGGAGTTGATGGTCTTACCTTAACAAAGTCTTAAAAATTGACTTGAACACTCCTAATTAGTTTCAAAGTACAAACCATAGAAGCCATGAACACCTTATAATTAATAAAACTAGAGAACAATAACGTAACAAAAACTAATTAAATTTTTTTAAAGTGTATAGGAAAACTAACAAATTTTTACAGTGTTAATGAAAACCACAAACAAGCTGCTGAGACCAAGTAAGTAAGTTAATCAAAACTAAAAAAAAAGACGACTAATAGAATTTAAGGCATCTATTTCTTCTTTTATCTTCAATGTTAAAAAATGATTTGTTGAACTAAAAAACAAAGTAAACTCGTTTTATTTTTCAAATTAGTTTTGTATTTTCTTTTACTCAGAAATGGAAAGAAGTGAATAATATTTGTTCTGTATTTGAAATTATTCCATGAATGAAAATAAAGGTTAAAAAAAGAAAACCTAAAAGCGCCCATTTTTTCCACAGTCGCAATCCTCCCACGAGTCCTGTATCTGCATCTCACTCGCAACCTCTCTAGCGAATCCACACTGCATTAATAGCAACCCATGAAATCAAAGAAGCTCAAAACAACGAAGTAAAAAATTACCAATCAGGCTATCAAAGAGTAGAATCAAACACCTAAATGCCCTTGGAGCTTCCAAAACGTATCAGCTGACAAAACCTAAATAGAGAAAACAAAGAAAAATCAAATAAGAATCAAAGATGAAGGTGAAACACGTTTTGAGGTAGCAGCAAAGGATGAGAAATGGAAGATGAAGGAGAAAGAGAGGCAAGCATGTCGATCTGATGGGTAGTCCACAAGGGAGATGTTAATCTTAAAGCATGAGTTGCAAAGGTTGCACAACTTTCTTCAATGTTCTTCAACTTTCTTGAAAGATCCTAAAGAAGAGAAGGGGGAGCAATGGAGAGAGACAAGAAGGAAAAAGTGGAAGAGAAATGGAGAGAAAAAAATAATAGGGTTTGAAGTTGTTTTTGTTTTTTATTTTCTAATTGATAATTAGGAAAAGTGAAAAATAAAATTTGAGAGGAAAAGTAAAGTGGAAAACAAAATTTGAGAGGGAAGTGGAAACCAAAATTTGAGAGGGAAATGAAAATGGGAGAGAAAGGGAAACAAAAAATAAAAATTTAAAAATTGTTTGGGATTCAAAAAAGAGGGTAACCTACAATGTCGGTTTTAAACCGACATTAAAGATTCACTTTTTTTTTTTTTAAAGAAACCGACATTGTACGTCCGTTTTTAGTTTTTTCAACCGACACCAAAGCCCAGATTTCTTGTAGTGCTCCTTACATTTGAAACATTGTCTACACAGTTTATTCACATCCTTTCTCATTTTCAACCAATAAAAATGTTCAGACAACATGCTATATATTTTAAATTCCCCAAAATGCCCCATCAATCCTCCCCCACGAGCCTCCTTCACAAGTAACTCTCGAATGGAACACTTAGGAATATAAAGCTTACCCTTCCTAAAGAGCATCTCGTCAAACAAAAGATAATCGTGCACATTTTCCCCTTCTAAACAATGCATATAAACATCATAAAATTTAGATTTCTCAACTTTATACAAATCAATCACGTGTTTAAAACCAGGAATTTTTGCACTAAGGGAAGAAAACAATGCATACCTTCTTGACAACGCATCAGCCACCACATTATCCTTACCTTTCTTGTAATGAATGACATATGGAAATGTCTCAATGAACTCTACCCATTAGCATGCCTCTTGTTCAGCTTGGTTTGTCTTTTGAGATGCTTCAAGCTTTCATGATCCGTGTGGATAACAAACTCTTTTGGCCACAAGTAATGTTGCCAAACTTGCAAAGCCCTTATAAGTGCATATAATTTCTTGTCATATGTTTGGTAGCTAAGTTGTGCTCCATTAAGCTTCTCACTAAAGAACATGATTGGTCTCTTTTCTTGCATCAAAACAACTCCAATTCCTATCCCACTTGCATCACATTCAATCTCAAAAGATTTGTCAAAGTTAGGTAAAGCAAGACAAGGTGCATTAGTCAATTTATCTTTTAATTGAATGCATTTTCTGCTTTTCTTTCCATTCAAATTTCACATTCTTTTAACAAGTTCATTCAATGGTGAGGCTATGCTACTAAAATCCTTAATAAACCTCCTATAAAACTAGCCAAACCATGAAAGATCTCACCTCGGTTGCATTGGTGGTGTTGGCCACTCTCGAATAGCCTTGACCTTTTCTTCATCAACTTTCACCCCATCCCTTCCAACAATGAATCCTAAGAAATTGACTTGGTCTAGACAAAAACTACACTTTTTAAGTTGGCATAAAGCTTTTCTTCTCTAAGTTTAAGATAATTGTCTTGACATGCAAAATATGATCATCCAAACTTTTTGAGTAAACAAGAATATCATCAAAGTATACAACAACAAATTTTCCAATGTATTCTCTCAAAACATGATTCATTAGTCTCATAAAAGTACTTGGTGCATTAGTAAGACCAAATGACATAACAAGCCACTCATAAAGACCAGATTTTATTTTGAAAACCGTTTTTCACTCATCTCCCACATGCATTCGAATTTGATGATAACCACTTTTAAGATCAATTTTAGAAAACAAATTTGCACCATGCAATTCATCTAACATGTCATCCAATCTAGGAATATGATGTCGATACTTTACCGTTATTTTATTGATGGCTCAACAATCAATACACATCCTCCATGTGCCATCTTTCTTGGGTACCAAAATCACCGAAACCGAACAAGGACTCATACTTTCTTGAACATAACCTTTATCCATGAGTTCTTCCCCTTGCCTTTGAATCTCCTTGGTCTCAGTTGGATTGGTCTTATAGCCATATTTGGAAGAGTTGTCCCAGGTATGAAGTCAATTTGGTGTTCAATCCCTCTTAAAGGTGGTAGACCTGTCGGTGCATCTTCATGAGGAAACATGTCATTAAATTCTTGCAAAAGAGATTTAAAAACACTAGGAAAAGCATCATTAAAACGAGGTTCAGTCACTAAACACATTCGTTTATACATAAGTACAAAGTTCAGTGCTTCAATTGAAAACACATTTCTCACTTTCCCCTTTCTTATAATCAAACTCACATTCTTTATTTTTTTCCTCAAAATCACTCTTTTTTCTCACTTGATTTTCACTCATCTTTTGCCCGTCACTTTTCTCTTTTTTTTTTCACTCCTTTCTTTCTTTCAACTTACTCTCTTCTCTCCTCTTTTGATCTTCAAATTCTTTTATTTTCTTTTCTAATTTCAATTTATCACATTGTACTTCATATGGAGATAATGGAAGCAGAGTAAATTTTTTTCCATTCAAAGTAAACATGTACTTGTTTAACAATCCGTCATATGTCACCTCTCTATCATATTGCCAAGGACAACCCAATAATATATCACTCGCATGGATTGGTACTACATCAGAAAGGACTTTATCTTTATATCTTCCCAAAGTAAATGAGATAAGAGCTTGGGAGTTTACCTTCAATTCTCCTTTGTTTGTCAACCATTGAAGTTTGTATAGTTTTAGATGTTGACGGGCAGTAAGTTGAAGTCTTTTTACAAGAAAACTACTTGCCACATTAGTGCAACTTCCACTATCAATCACCAAGCTACATGGAGTTCCTTCAATCAAGCATCTTGTGTGAAACAAGTTGTAACATCCCAAATTTGCAAGTGTTTGAACACTAATTAATTAGATTTGTTTGAATTTGTGTTGATAATGTTGGATCTAAGATTTAATTGTGAATTCAAATTTGGTTGGGACTTTATTTTGGGAGAAGAAAAAGGAATAATAATATATATATATGTCATTAATATCTATTATTATTAGTATTATATATATATTTAATTTAAATATATATATTTATTATAATATATATTTAATAGTAGCCTCGGTTTGCGTGCAAGGTAAAAAAAAGTAAAACTTTCTTTTCTTCTTCTTCTTCCTCGCGCCGCCTAAGTCTCTTCCCTGTGCGTTCGTCTGCGACCGTTCGCGTTTCACAGCCGCTGCCGCCATTCGTGCCTGTCGTCGTCCATGCTCGCCAGACGTCCGCGCTCGCCGGTCGCCACTCGCCCGTGCACCCAGCCGCGTCTCGCTCCTCCGCGCCGTTTCGCTGAGTCGCGCGTCGTCCGCCAGATCGCGCCACGAATCCGCCGCGCGTCCAGTCTGCCAGCCACCGCGCTGCTTCGCCCAGATCGCGCCGCCGCTCACGTCCAGTCGCGCTGCCGCGCCGCTTCACTCAGATTGCGCCGCCGCTAGCGGATTTTTCGTTCGTCAGTTCTTCGGTGAGTTCTCTTGATAAAGGTTGGTTTGGATTTTAGATCTTTGGTCCAAATGCGTTCTAAGTTAGGTTTTGGGGTAACCTTGGGTTGCAGGTTCGAAGAGCGGAAGGCCTTTGTCAGGTTACTACCAGTGGGGTAAGTGATGGTGTAGTAGAGAATCTAATTTTGGGAGAATGGTGAACGTGTAGTTACTGAATGTGGTTTGGATTTGTGATAGGGTTGGTTGGGATCAAGAGTTCTGTGTAGCTGTTGACTGACTGATTGAGGTATGTGGTTCTATTGCTGGCCTGGCCTTCAGGCCAGGCCTCAGCTTGTCTCAACATTATTTTATCCTGCCGTGATTTTAGCATGCATGCTTAGGAACCTTGGTTATCAAGAATTTGCTAGTTGTATACATGTGTATGTCTGGCCGCTTGCTATGATTATTAAATATGTATGTATGTGTGATTAAGTCTCTGTCAGACACCCGTGTTGTCCCATGCTAAAAGTTGTGAACCGTCAAGTTCACCTTCAGTTTTGACGGTGTGCCATCAGGCCACTAGACATGCGTGGACCGACAGGTTCACCTCCATGTTCGTTGGTGTGGGTCATCAGGCTCACACTTCAGCAGTGATGGCGTGCCCTCAGGCCGCTAGGCATAATGACGGGGCAGTTTGTCCATGTATCCAGAAATCCCAGCAATGGGATTACTTACTGAGTTTTTATACTCACCCTTCCATTTTATGATTTCAGGTAAAGGCAGAAACAGACTAGAGGGCGACAAAAAGAATCTGTGACCGGGCCAGTTAGGGACTAGTTGAAGCTTCCAAGTTCTAATTGTTCACGTTTTTTTTGTTTGTCATTGATGAGTCGTTCAACTTTCGTTTTCTAAATTTGTTTCATTGATTAATTATTTTGATTGAGTAATTTGTTTGCTTGGTTAGGGGTACCCCGCTCAAATTTTAATTTGGTTTTTAATTATCTACTATTCATTATTATTGTTATTAGTATTATTATTTATTTATTTTCTTAAAAGAAAAGAGATTTTGGACCAATTCAAGCTTAATTATTTATTTTATAATTTCATGGACTTTAGTCTTGTGTATGAAAGGAGTCGTGTTGAGTGTATGCATGCGTGTAGTAGCGGCTTTTGAAATTCAACGAGCTGTCCCATTTTGCCCCAATACTTGTGGCCACCGAGAAGGACAGGGCGAAAATGTTTATTCAAAGATTGAGGAGCGGAATAGGAAGGTTGGTGCACGCGATAGAGCCCCAAACTTTCGCTGCAGCGCTTCGTGCCGCCGTAAGGATCGACGCAGATGCCAGGGACGGAGGTGAATATAAAAAGTTAGAAGCTGGGGTTTCTGTGGGGCAGAAGAGGAAAGCATCTGAGCTAGCGCCGAGGGACCAGCCTTCGGACAGACCCTTACGACATTATCGGCAGCAAACTTTAGAGGCAGGTTGGGTAGAGAGAAGCCGATCGGTGTGTGACACTTGTGGAAGGCGGCATTGGGGACGATGTTTGGCTGGCTCTGGAGTTTGTTTTCATTGCAGACAGGAGGGGCATTCAGTTGACAGATGCCCTAACAGGAACAGGTCAAGTAGAAGCCAGTCTATCGGTTTTAGTCAGAGGGGTTCAAGCGCCCCACAGCAGCAGCAAGGCCGAGTATTCACTACAACTCGGCGAGAGGCAGACAAGTCTAATTTAGTGGTGACAGGTACACTCCTTATCCTGGGATATTATGCTTTAGCTCTATTTGATTCGGGCTCGTCGCATTCTTTCATTTCATCTTTATTTATAAGGGGGGCCATGTTAGAACTAGAACCTCTGCATTATGTGTTATCAGTTTCGACTCCATCAGGAGAACTTATGTTAGCTAGTGAGAAAGTGAAGGCATGTCAGCTAGTGATAGCGGGGAACCCGCTAGATGTAACCTTGATAGTGTTGGACATGCGGGAGTTCGATATTATCTTGGGCAGGGATTGGTTAGCTGCTAATCATGCCAGCATCGACTGTGCCCGTAAGGAGGTGGTTTTCAGTCCTCCCGCGGGGACCAGCTTCAAGTTTAAAGGGGTCGAGACGGTGGTTTTGCCCAAAGTGATTTCCGCCCTAAAAGCCCATAGACTACTCAATCAAAGGACTTGGGGTGTCTTGGCTAGTGTAGTGGATACCAGAGACACTGAGGTCGCTTTGACCTCAGAGCCAGTTGTTAGAGATTACCCCAACGTTTTTCTAGAGGATCTGCCAGGTTTACCACCATACCGAGAGATAGACTTCACCATTGAATTGAAACCAGGTACGACTCCCATCTCGAAGGCTCCTTACAGAATGACCCCTGCAGAGTTGAAAGAGCTTAAGGTTCAGTTGCAAGAGCTGCTAGACAAGGGTTTCATACGGCCGAGCGTGTCACCTTGCGGTGCGCCAGTGTTGTTTGCAAGGAAGAAGGATGAGTCACTGCGCTTATGCATTGACTATCAAGAGTTAAACAAGGTAACTGTCAAGAACAAGTACCCCCTTCCTTGGATTGATGATCTATTTGACCAGTTACAGGGAGCGACTGTATTCTCCAAGATTGACCTTCGTTCAGGGTATCACCAGTTGAGGATTAAGGACAGCGATATTGCGAAGACGACATTCCGTTCCAGGTATGGGCATTATGAGTTTATTGTAATGTCGTTTGGCTTGACCAATGCTCCTGCAGCATTCATGGACATGATGAATAGGGTGTTCAGGGAATTCCTCGATACCTTCGTGATAGTTTTCATTGACGACATTCTGATTTATTCCAAAACGAAGGCAGAGCATGAGGAGCATTTGCGAAAAGTCTTGGAGACTTTGAGATCGAATCAACTGTATGCCAAGTTCTTTAAGTGCGAGTTCTGGTTGCACCAGGTGTCCTTTCCAGGACATGTGGTGTCGAAGGAGGGAGTATCGGTGGATCCAGCTAAGATCGAGGCAGTTCTGAGTTGGTCTCGTCCTTCAACGGTCAGTGAGGTGTGCAGTTTTCTGGGCTTAGCAGGTTATTACTGTCGCTTCGTAAAAGATTTTTCCCGGTTAGCCACCCCCTTGACTCAATTGACCAGGAAGGGAGTTTCGTTTGACTGGAGTAAAGCTTGCGAAGACAGTTTCCAGGACCTTAAGCAGAGATTAGTTACCGCACCAGTTCTCACAGTACCAGACTGATATGAAAACCCTAGCAATTTGAAAATTAGGAACCCAATTGTTGAACCCCTAACAACAAATCCCAAAACCCTCAAATCAACTAATGTCAATCCAAAGGAAAAGACTAGAATTGGATTACCTTTTGATCGAATACCAAGAGATAAGGAGAACTAGTTCCTTACTCCAAGTTCGTACACTCCACAAGCAAGATGATCAAACTTACTTGAATGTTTTTGGCATGCAACCCTAACTCAATAATTGCAAAAGTGGCGGGATGAAACTCTGTCATCTACCAGAAAATTCTCATTCAAGAAAACCTTAAAGTTCTAAAAACATCAAAAACTATTCCAACAACTTAATGGCTAGACTTTAAATAGTCTCCCAATAAAAGAAACCCTAATGCAACTTAGTAAAAAGACAAAATTACCCCTACTTAAATGTTATAAAAAAAAGGATAAAATTAGAATTTATTAAATTACATCAAAATTATTAAATAATAATTTGATGCCTTGGGCGGTGCATATCATCCTCTCCTCCTTTTGAAGGATTCGTCCTCGAATCCAAATTTAAGCCTTGTAAAGCAGCTTTGAAGTCATGGGAAGAAAATGATGTCAATTTACTAGCTCTCTTGGATGATCTCCCTTGTAAAGCAACCTTGTAGTCATGAGATGTAAAAGATTGGCACACTGTCTTGGATTCCATCTATATTGGAAAGAATACCGATCCTTCCAATCTTCATTCAATTTGTGACAATCAAAAGAACTAGGGTCATTCTTTGAGCTTTGCTTCAAAGTCAATGCTTTAACCTCTTGCAAAAACTCAAAAGAGAAATTAGGCAAACTTGGTTGAAGCTCACCTGTTAGAAAACAAACTCTTTTGCTTAAAAAGTCTTGAATGCTATGTTTTGTAAACAAGAACCAAGTAATCTCACAAATTTTCAAACTTACATTTTTTGCTTTTCTCTCATTTTTATCTCTAGACCAAGTATTTTTCACATTGATAAGGAGCTAGCCAACCAAGAGAAATATACGGCTCAACATGCTCAAACCAGCTTGAATGAAGAGGAAAATGAAGCTCAACAAGCTCAGCTTAGCTCAAATGAACCTCATGTTGAAAATCGATGGGAGAACTTTCTAAGTCAACCCAATCATGAGGCAATCATTATGCCACAAGGACCAATAACAAGAGCTAGAGCTAAAAGACTTCAAGATGGATTAAATGCTTGCTTCCAAGCTAAGTTTACAACCCATGATGAAAAGTTGCAACAATTTAAGCTTCTAGATACACCTTTTCATCCAAGAGTCATAATGAATCTAAAAATCCAGATTCACACATATTTAATTTCCCATGTATGCAATTTAATTTCATGTTTTTATATTTATGAGGGTAGTTGAAAGGGTGTAGATGAATTTAGACAATTTGAAAGGTTATATCCTTTCATGGTGTCTTTTCAATTAGTATAAATAGGGCTGTAATTCCACATTTTGAAAAAAGACTTTGAATTAGAATGAATTTTTCATAGAGTAAATCTCTCAAGCTTTTATGCTTTCTTTGTATTTAAATGCATGTTTAGAACTTTCAATCTAGTTTGATCAATTAGATTGTGGAGAGTTCGAAATCTTGAAGTTAGGAACAAGTTCTCCTTTCTTCTTGATCTTTGATCAATCTTCCAAGCCAAATCTGTTTAGCTTTCTTGGGGTTGTCTATCAAATTTGTTTATTGGGGGTTATTCTTATTATTGTTGTGGGGGTTCACCTTGTTTAAAGGGGAGTTCTCAAACGTGATTGAGGTAGTTCCCTTTATCATTTGGTATCAGAGCTTTGGCTCTAAACAGATTATATCTTTTCTTGTTTTCCTTTCCATGCCATATTTCTTTCTTTAGATCCATTCATCTATTTTCCATCTTTCTTGTGACTCTTTATCTTCTCTTTTTTTTTTCTTGCTTCATACATTATTGTGCTTGTTGAGAAAAAAAAGAAAAAGAAAAAAAAAGTGATAAAGAAAGAAGTATATAAAAAAAAAAGAACAATATTTATGGTCTTCTTGTGACTTTTCATATTGTATGTCACTTGTTTTATGTGTTGAAAAAAAAAAGGGTTTCATCAAGCAAGTTTGAAGCATTGTGATTATATATCTAAAAAGAGTCCATATTCATATCTATATCCATTTTGTCATTCCATCTTTTCATTTTTTTTCTTGTCTTCCTAAAACCTATTTGCTTCTTAAAAGTTCTTTCCATTGCCTAGCCGTACTTGTTTTTCTAAATTTGAGATTTTTGTGACTTTCCACCTTCTAGCTAAATTGACATTGTTCTTGCATGATTCTCATAAGAATACTATAAGACTTGCTGAAGTTTGAGATATTTTTAGTCTTAGGAGTAACTCTTTATATATATTGAGTGCAAACACGAGTGACGTTTCATTTCCTTGAGAGTAATCACGTGAGGGAGTGTTGGTGAGGTCCATTTTTTTTTCGTTTATTTTGTTTCTTTTTACAGGATGGCAAATCAAGATGACGTTGAAGTTAACGAAGTACATTTAAGAGAAGCACAACAAGGAGTTATGGCACGAATGATCAGTACTATGGAGGCACTAACAGCTCGTTTGGATAGGTTGGAGACTGGGCATCGGGCAAGGGAAAGAATACCACCTCCTCCACCACAACCTGCAGTAATTCACCATAATGAGGACCAATATGAGGGTGATGGTTCTGATGACTTAGAAGATGATCAAGTTACATTACTTGGGGTGCCGAGAGGAGGAGAAAGACGAGTTGGACATGGAGTAGTTAGAGGTAGAGGTCGAGGGAGAGGATATCAAAACTTCCAAAGGAGAGCTCAACGAGATGCAACTCTCGAAGAGCGTAATATGGGGGGCATCAAATTTAAAATTCCAAAGTTCTTTGGTAGAACCAATCCAGAAGAGTACCTTCAATGGGAGAAAGAGGTGGAGAACGTGTTTGCTTGCCATAATTTTAGCGACGAGCAGAATGTTAGATTTTGTGTTGCCAAATTTAAGGATTACGCTCAAGTTTGATGGGATAAGTTAATGTCAAGAAGGAGAAGAAATCTTGAAGCACCAATTGATTCATGGTATGAATTCAAAGAATCGATGAGGAAGCGATTTGTTCCAAATCATTTCCAGAGGGACATGGCACAAAGGCTTCAAGGATTGAGACAAGGCAACAAGTCTGTGGAAGACTACTACAAAGAGATGGACACTTTGATGGATCGACTTGATCTTGATGAGGAGATGGAGACTCTCATGGCAAGATTTTTGAATGGCCTAAACAAGGAGATTGCTGACAAGGTTGATTTGCAACCATACTTTGACATAGAGGAGATGTTGCACCTTGCCATCAAAGTGGAAAAGCAATTGAGTACCAAAAGAACAAGGTACACTTCTTCGAAACCTTCTTCTTCTTTCAATTCTTCATGGAAAAAGGAGAATAGAAGTGATTTTAGAAGTAGAGATAAATTTGTGAAAGAAAATTCTAAGAAAAAAGTTGAGTCTTCGATGAAAGGAAAAGCTAAATTAGAAGAGTCGAAGGAGAGAAATTGAGATATTAAATGTTGGAAATGCCCAAGGGTTAGGACATGTTAGTAGAGATTGTCCAAACAAAAGGACAATGATCATCCATAATGGAGAGGTAGTAACTGAGGGCTAGGGAAGTGAAAATGAGGAAGATAGGGAAGAAGTTGTTGAAGTAGAAGAGACTAGTGATGGAAGTTATGAAGAACCAATTGTTGGAGATGTGTTTGTAACTAGAAGAGCTTTAAGTTCTCAAGTTAAAGAAGATCTAGTTGAGGAGCAAAGAGAAACATTGTTTCATACTCGATGTCATGTGAAGGGAAAGACATGTTGTGTGATAATTGATGGTGGGAGTTGTAAAAATGTGACATTTTGCTAAAACGATCAACAACAACAAAAATGCTATCATGCCCTCTCTTAGTCCGAGGTAGACCAAGAATAAAATCCATAGACAAATCAGTCCAAGGTGCATTAGGAACAGGCAAAGGTGTGTACAATCCATGTGGTCTAGACTTAGATTTAGCTTCTCGACATGTAATGCATGTACTACAAACTTTCTGAACATCATGTTGCATGCGTGGCCAATAAAAATGACTCTTGAGTGTCTCATATGTCTTATATTCAGAAAAGTGACCCATCAAACCACCTCCATGTGCTTCCTTAACAATCAATTTTCTATATGAACCCTTAGGAATGCAAAGTTTGTCTTTCCTAAACAAGAACCCATCATAAACATAAAAATTATTTACTCCTATGCCATTCACACATTGGGAAAATAAATTACCAAAATCATCAATTTTCATACATTTCTTTCAAAAATTCAAAACCCATTAATTTAGAAGATAAAGATGATAACAAGCTATATCTCCTAGATAATGCGTCCGCAACGATATTTCCTTACCACTTTTATACCTTATCACATAGGGAAATGATTCAATGAATTCAACCCACTTAGCATGACGACGATTTAACTTGTCTTGTCCTTTGAGGTGCTTCAAACTTTCATGATCAGTATGGATGACAAATTCCTTTGGCCATAAGTAATGTTGCCAAGTTTGTAATGCTCTTACCAAAGCATACAATTCTTTGTCATAAGTTGGATAGTTCAAAGCAGCACCATTCAATTTCTCACTAAAATACATAATGGGCTTTTGTCCTGCATTAAACTGCTCCAATCCCTATTCCACTAGCATCACACTCAATTTCAAATGTATTATCAAAATTAGGTAAAGTCACAAAGGTGCAGAACTTAATTTTTCTTTCAAATCATTAAATGCCCTTTCTTGAGATTCTCCCCATTTGAAAACAACATTCTTTTAACCATCTCATTTAGTGGTGCAGCAATGGTACTAAAATCCTTAATGAACCTCCTATAAAAACTAGCTAAGCCATGAAAAGACCTAACTTCACTAGCATTTTAGGTGTGGCCATTCTTTGATTGCTTTAACTTTCTCACTATCAACTTCAATACCATTGGCAGAAATAACAAATCCAAGAAAATTAATCTTATCTAGACAAAAAGCACACTTTTCAGATTGGCAAACAATTGAGCTTTCCTTAATGCAATCAAAACATCCCTAACATGCTCGACATGCTCTTCTAAAGACTTGGAATAAATTAGAATATCATCAAAGTAAACTATACACATTTCCTAAGTATTCACGCAAAACATGATTCATGAGACGCATAAATGTGCTAGGTGCATTGGTAAGACCAAAAGGCATGACTAACCATCATATACAATCCATGCTTGGTCTTAAATGCAGTTTTCCATTCATCTCCAACCTCATCCTAATTTGATGGTATCCAGACTTAAGATCAATTTTAGTAAACAAAGTAGATCCATAGAGTTCATCTAACATATCATCAAGTCTAGGTATAGGATGACGATACTTTACCGTAATTTTGTTGATGGCTCTACAATCCACACACATTCTCCAAGATCCATCTTTTTTTGGAACCAAGATGACGGGAAAGAACAAGGACTTAGACTTTCCCTCACATATCCTTGGCAAGCAACTCATCAACTTGCTTTTGAATTTTGTCTCTGTAGGATTAGCTCGATACGCTGGCCTATTTGGAATGATGGCTCCCGGAAGATAGTCAATTTGATGCTCAATTTCTCTAACTGGTGGCAACCACTTGGTAGTTCTTAAGGAAAAATGTCCTTAAATTCCTGCAACAAACTAAGAAAAACACTGGGCAAAGAAGTTTTGAGTGTTCAGTTAGAAAACATGGCCCTTTGCACAAAAGTACAAAGATTGGTTTTGTTGAAAACAGAGCTTTTCGCACCTCACTATTCTAGCTATCAAACTCTCTGTTCTTCTTTTCTCTCTCTAGGATGTTTTTCTTTTTTTTTCACTCCTTTCTTTTTCTTCACAATTGTTTTTCTCACTCTCACCAGATTTTCTCTTTTCTTTCAAATTCTTTTCTCCTTTATTTTTTTCACTCAAAGTACTTTTTCCTCTTTCACATTTTTTTCAACTTCCACTCTCATTTCTCTAACTTACATTGCTCATCATACACATCTCTAGTTGACAAAGGAAGAAGAATGGTTTTTCTTCATCTTTGGTGAATTTGTAGCGATTAAGGTAACCATCATGAATAGCTCTTCTATCAAATTGCCATGGCCTTCCCAATAAAATCTCTCCAGCATGCATCGGTGCAACATCACATAAGATATTATCATTGTACCTTCCAATAGAAAAAGACACAAGACATTGTCTATTGACTCTCACTTCCCCACTATTGTTTAACCACTGAAGTTTGTATGGTCTAGGATGTGGGGTTGTAGGAAATCTCAATCTTTTGACAAGTAATGTACTAACAACATTAGTACAACTCCCACCATCAATTATCACACAACATGCCTTTCCCTTCACATGACATCGAGTATGAAACAATGTTTCTCTTTGCTCCTCAACTAGATCTTCTTTAACTTGAGAACTTAAAGCTCTTCTAGTTACAAACACATCTCCAACAATTGGTTCTTCATAACTTCCATCACTAGTCTCTTCTACTTCAACAACTTCTTCCCTATCTTCCTCATTTTCACTTCCCTCGCCCTCAGTTACTACCTCTCAATTATGGATGATCATTGTCCTTTTGTTTGGACAATCCCTACTAACATGTCCTAACCCTTAGCATTTCCAACATTTAATATCTCAATTTCTCTCCTTCGACTCTTCTAATTTAGCTTTTCCTTTCATCGAAGACTCAACTTTTTCTTTAGAATTTTCTTTCACAAATTTATCTCTACTTCTAAAATCACTTCTATTCTCCTTTTTCCATTAAGAATTGAAAGAAGAAGAAGGTTTAGAAGAAGTGTACCTTGTTCTTTTGGTACTCAATTGCTTTTCCACTTTGATGGCAAGGTGCAACATCTCCTCTATGTCAAAGTATGGTTGCAAATCAACCTTGTCGGCAATCTCCTTATTTAGGCCATTCAAAAATCTTGCCATGAGAGTCTCCATCTCCTCATCAAGATCAAGTCGATCCATCAAAGTGTCCATCTCTTTGTAGTAGTCTTCCACAGACTTGTTGCCTTGTCTCAATCCTTGAAGCCTTTGTGCCATGTCCCTCTGGAAATGATTGGAACAAATCGCTTCCTCATCGATTCTTTGAATTCATACCATGAATCAATTGGTGCTTCAAGATTTCTTCTCCTTCTTGACATTAACTTATCCCACCAAACTTGAGCGTAATCCTTAAATTTGGCAACACAAAATCTAACCTTCTGCTCGTCGCTAAAATTATGGCAAGCAAACATGTTCTCCACCTCTTTCTCCCATTGAAGGTACTCTTCTGGATTGGTTCTACCAAAGAACTTTGGAATTTTAAATTTGATGCCCCCCATATTACGCTCTTCGAGAGTTGCATCTCGTTGAGCTCTCCTTTGGAAGTTTTGATATCCTCTCCCTCGACCTCTACCTCTAACTACTCCATGTCCAACTCGTCTTTCTCCTCCTCTCGGCACCCCAAGTAATGTAACTTGATCATCTTCTAAGTCATCAGAACCATCACCCTCATATTGGTCCTCATTATGGTGAATTACTGCAGGTTGTGGTGGAGGTGGTGGTATTCTTTCCCTTGCCCGATGCCCAGTCTCCAACCTATCCAAACGAGCTGTTAGTGCCTCCATAGTACTGATCATTCGTGCCATAACTCCTTGTTGTGCTTCTCTTAAATGTACTTCGTTAACTTCAACGTCATCTTGATTTGCCATCCTGTAAAAAGAAACAAAATAAACGAAAAAAAATGGACCTCACCAACACTCCCTCACGTGATTACTCTCAAGGAAATGAAACGTCACTCGTGTTTGCACTCAATATATATAAAGAGTTACTCCTAAGACTAAAAATATCTCAAACTTCAGCAAGTCTTATAGTATTCTTATGAGAATCATGCAAGAACAATGTCAATTTAGCTAGAAGGTGGAAAGTCACAAAAATCTCAAATTTAGAAAAAAACAAGTATGGCTAGGCAATGGAAAGAACTTTTAAGAAGCAAATAGGTTTTAGGAAGACAAGAAAAAAAATGAAAAGATGGGAATGACAAAAAGGATATAGATATGAATATGGACTCTTTTTAGATATATAATCACAATGCTTCAAACTTGCTTGATGAAACCCTTTTTTTTTTCAACACATAAAACAAGTGACATATAATATGAAAAGTCACAAGAAGACCATAAATATTGTTCTTTTTTTTTTTTATACTTCTTTCTTTATCACTTTTTTTTCTTTTTCTTTTTTTTTCTCAACAAGCACAATAATGTATGAAGCAAGAAAAAAAAAAGAGAAGATAAAGAGTCACAAGAAAGATGGAAAATAGATGAATGGATCTAAAGAAAGAAATATGACATGGAAAGGAAAACAAGAAAAGATATAATCTGTTTAGAGCCAAAGCTCTGATACCAAATGATAAAGGGAACTACCTCAATCACGTTTGAGAACTCCCCTTTAAACAAGGTGAACCCCCACAACAATAATAAGAATAACCCCCAATAAACAAATTTGATAGACAACCCCAAGAAAGCTAAACAGATTTGGCTTGGAAGATTGATCAAAGATCAAGAAGAAAGGAGAACTTGTTCCTAACTTCAAGATTTCGAACTCTCCACAATCTAATTGATCAAACTAGATTGAAAGTTCTAAACATGCATTGTAAACACAAGAATACAAAGAAAGCATAAAAGCTTGAGAGATTTACTCTATGAAAAATTCATTCTAATTCCAAGTCTCTCTTTTCAAAATGTGGAATTACAGCCCTATTTATACTAATTGAAAAGGCACCATGAAAGGATATAACCTTTCAAATTGTCTAAATTCATCTACACCCTTTCAACTACCCTCATAAATATAAAAACATGAAATTAAATTGCATACATGGGAAATTAAATATGTGAATGAATCTGGATTTTTAGATTCATTATGACTATTGGATGAAAAGGTGTATCTAGAAGCTTAAATTGTTGCAACTTTTCATCATGGGTTGTAAACTTAGCTTGGAAGCAAGCATTTAATCCATCTTGAAGTCTTTTAGCTCTAGCTCTTGGTATTGGTCCTTGTGGCATAATGATTGACTCATGATTGGGTTGACTTGGAAAGTTCTCCCATCGATTTTCAACATGAGGTTCATTTGAGCTAAGCTGAGCTTGTTGAGCTTCATTTTCCTCTTCATTCAAGCTGGTTTGAGCATGTTGAGCCGTATATTTCTCTTGGTTGGCTAGCTCCTTATCAATGGTACTTGGAGTGTCTTGGCCAGTGTGGTTGACACTAGGGAAATTAAGGTCACGAAGTCAGCACACTTCATTCCAGGGAAGTCTACTTATTCAGTGAATAACTGGGCGCAGTTATACATAAAAGAGGTGGTGAGGTTGCATGGGGTGCCAGTGTCTATTGTATCGGATAGGGATCCTCGCTTTACGTTTAGTTTTTGGAAGAGTCTTCAAGCAGCATTGGGTACTCGGTTAGATTTCAGCACAACTTTCCACCCATAGATTGATGGTCAAACAGAGCGTTTGAACCAAACCCTGGAGGATATGCTACGTGCATGGGTGTTGGAGTTTTCAGGGAGTTGGGACTCTCATTTTCATCTTATGGAGTTTGCTTATAATAACAGCTATCAAGCTGCTATAGGCATGGCGCCGTTCGAGGCCCTGTATAGGAAGAACTGCAGGTCCCCTGTGTACTGGGACGAGGTTGGTGAACGCAAGTTGTTGGGGCCTAAATTGGTGCAAATTACAAACGAGGTCATTCAGAATATCAAGACAAGGATGCAGATAGCCTAGAGCAGGCAGAAAAGTTATGCCGACGTTAGGAGTTCGAGGCAGGAGATAATGTATTCCTGAAAGTTGCACCTATGAAAGGTGTTTTGAGGTTTGGGAGGAAGGGGACGTTAAGTCCCCATTTCATTAGGCCATTTGAGGTGTTGGAACGAGTTGGCCATGTGGCTTACCGGTTAGCATTGCCACTGTCAATTTCTATAGTTCATAATATGTTCCATGTCTCGATGTTGAGGAAGTATGTAATGGACCCATCTCATGTGGTGGACTTTGAGCCATTGCAGTTGAAGGAGAACTTAAGCTATGAAGAAAAGCCGATCCAAATCCTGGCAAGAGAGGTGAAATCCTTACGCAACCGGGAGATAGCACTAGTGAAGGTACTATGGTAGAACCATCAGTTCGAGGAAGCGACATGGGAGCAAGAAGTTGAGATGAGAACTCAGTACCGAGAGCTTTTTCAAGTTTAAGACTTTCGAGGACGAAGGTTTTTTTTAGGGGGGAAGGAATGTAACGTCCCAAATTTTCAAGTGCTAATAATTTAATTATCTGGATTTTTTGGCGTTGGTTTGATATTTTTGAGGATCTAAGACTTAATTTTGGAATTTGAATTTGATTTTATTTTGGAGATCTTGAGAGGTTAGTTGAGGAGTTGGGTTGTTACATTCTTCCTCAAGTTGGGCATCTTGTTCATCATATTCATCTTCCGAATCGAGTATTCCATTTCTTATTACTATAACTTTTTTATTGACACAATCCTTGCTCATGTGTCCAAACCCTTTGCACTTCCAACATTGAATAGAACTAGATTTCTCTCTTACCTCCTTTGAAGCTTCATTCTTTTTAGCATTGGAGCTCTCGACCTCCATTCTTTTGCCAATCACAAACTTTCCTTTTGCCTCATTCCTATGCACAAAACCGTCTTTATTCCAAGAGTTAAAATTTGGAAAAGGTATTAGCTTTAGAAGTGTACCTCTTGGAACGCTCCTTTTCATCTCTCAATTGATCTTCAATTTTTATGGCATAATGATACATATCTTCCAAGTAAAGTTGTGGATTTCTATCAACCGGATGAGCAATTTCTCGATTCAAGCCTCCAAGGAATCTAGACATGGTGTCTTCCTCATCTTCTCGGATTTTTGCTCTTTTCATCAAATTCTCCATTTCTTAATAATATTCAACCGCACTTTTTGTTCCCTGCCTCAAAGCTTGTAATTTAGTTTTTAAATCTCTTTCATAATGTTTTGGAACATGCCTTTTTCTCATGACTTCTTTAAGCTCTTTTCAAGTTTCTATTGGATCTTCTTATTTCCTTCTTCTCTTGGATTTGAGATGTCGATACCAATTTCCAGCATGGTTGGTGAATTCGACAATGGCAAGTCTCATCTTCTTATTTGCACTAAATGTGTTGCAATCAAACACATGTTCTATCTTACTTTCCCATTCCAGGTATTCCTTTAGATCTGCCATTCCACTAAATGATGGAATTTTGAGCTTAACTTCGTTGTCTCTATCTTCTTGAATTCTCACTCCTCTTCTAGCTTGCATAAAATTATTTCTTCCTCTTCCTCTCACATTTCCTCTTCCTCTAACTTGTCTTTCTTATTCCACAATTCCTTCATCTTCTTGTAAGGCTCGTTCTTCTCTTTGTTATTGTGCCCTCCTTTCTTGCCTATCTTCTATCATCATTTCCATCATTCCTTGAATAGCTTGAAGAGTAGCTATATTAGGATCTTGTATTTGTGGTACTTCTTCACCCTGTGACATTTTTAAGTTAGTAATAAAAGGACCTCACCACACTTCTCACCAATTTCACTCAAGGACACTCGTGTTTATCACTCAAGGGTAGGCTTTTGGTACTAGGTCAAAGATGTAAAGGTTGGCTTAAATTTTGGTGCAATATTACTAAAAGTTTTGATGAAAACCAATTTAAAAAAATCAACTCTCACAAACTAAGACTAGAAAAACTCAAACTTAGGATCAACAATTTGAAAATTGGAACAAAGTAAATGTAATGACAAGAAACTTTTCATGTGCCTTGGATCTTTGAAAACTTTTTTTTCTACTAATTATTTTTTGTTGCGGATTTTTTTTCTCTTTCTTTCTTTCTTTCTTTTTTTTTTTTTTTTTTTTTTTTTTTTTTTTTTTATAATCCAAGAGCAAACTTGAAGAAGATTTCAAGACAAGTTGTAGTATGTCTTGTATTTCAAGATGTAAGCAAATGCTTTGGAGAAAAAAATCAAAAACAAATTCAAATAAGATAAAGATATTTCACCTCTAGGGTTGGCAAAAAATGATGACCAAATGCTCTGATATAAAGCGCCCACGATGTTTGTTGGATGCAAAGCTAGAGGTCCTAGGATCCTTGTAAACACTCACAAAGAAAGCTAACTTAGATCAGACTTAGAATCTATGATGGTCGCTCTTAGATCCTAAGACAACTCACTCTAGAATTAGCTTGATCAAGACTAATCCAATGAATTGATTTAAACATCAAACCTAAAGCAAGATTTGAAAGAAAAGACAACACCAAAGAGGTTGAATAAGCACAAGCTTTTTAATATCAATAATATGAGTTTTGAAGAGTATTACAAGCCATTTTAAAGGCCAAATGGTCGTGGATATGATCAAGAACCCAAAAGTAATTCAAACACTATTAAATCCAAATTTTAGAAATTTCTACCTAGGAACTTAAAACTTAATTGCATACTATTGAATAAGTCAAAATGAAAAACTAAAAAGATAGAAGTCTCCAAATTGTCTTAAATATTTCCTCTAAAAGGCGGAAAAGTTGAGGTGCACGTTTGACAAGGTTTGACATCATGTTTTCCCCCAAATAGTGCACGTTTGACAAGGTTTGACATCACGTTTTCCCAAGTAGTGCACATTTCTTCACAAAATCTGCACACTATTTTTTTCCACCGTGCCATCTTCCAAACTATAAGACTTTTTCTGTGTCATCTGCCATTCTTTTCTTGACTCATTGAACTAACATTGTATATAAATTTGGGTTCAAAATTATTTGTCGCTTCTCGTGAATTTGCTAGCTTTTGAAGATGTAGTGTGAATGCCTCTTGAATCTTCTTTGTCTTGCTTCTTGTAATTGTTCAAAATATATACTGCAGTATCTACTGCATATCCCCAAAATGAATTAGGCAACTGAGCATAACTCATCATTGATCGTACCATGTCTAACAAGGTTCTGTTTTCCCTTTCAGATACACCATTCTGCTGAGACATACCATGTGCAAAGAGTTGAGATTGAATTCCATATTCTATCAAATAGTCCTAAAATTTTAAATCCATATAGTCTCCACCTTGATCTAATCGAAGTGTCTTAATGGTTTTACCTAAGAGGTTCTCAACCTCAGCCTTATACTCCTTGAACTTTTCAAGAGCTTTAGACTTGTGATGCATTAGGTAAATATAACCATACCTTGAATAATATCATCAATAAAACTGATAACATATTCATACCCTTCACGTACCTTGACATTCATTGGACTACAAAGATCTGAATGCAAGAGCTCTAAGGGTTCTCTGGAGAGATCCTTTACACTAGAAACCGTTAGACAGAGGCGGAAAGCATGATCAGAAAAGTCAAAGCAGAACGCGTTGTGGTCCCACCTGCACCAAAGATGGAAAGCGCCATAATAGCGCCTATAAAAGCAAAACAGATGACGACAATTAGGGTAATCGGGAAATCTCACTTTTCTGTGGAGCGCCTCTGCACACCTGCTTACCTTCTTCACAGCGACGGCTGTAGAACATCCTAAGGCGCTACGACTGGCGACGGATTCCGGCTCGAGAGAGGCGATCTCCATTGCTATCAGCATCCACTAATCGCAATCTCAGTATCATTGTAGCTTTGTTGGCTAGCTAGACATTTCTTGCTAACAATTTCTACTTTCATTGTTTGCTCATCAATATAGAGTTTTATGTTTGCATAATTTCTTCAATGTTGAACTTTCTATTCTCATACATTTTTACAGCTAAAATGAGTAACTAAACCTTCACAAGGGTTGGGGGCTATAACAATTAATATTGTTGAAATCGAGTAAATTTATTGATCATTTACAAGATTGTTTTCTTTTATTGACTGCTTGACAAAGTAAGTCTTTAACGATTGCATTACTGTAGATCATAGGATAGTCTTAGAAATAAGCTTTGCCTTAGATCCATTCAAACTGGCACGCATCATAGAAATATGATTAATGTGGCGTTTCTGCCGACAGGTATGAACCAAAGGTGTTTGAAAGAACGATCGATATAATTAGCTAGATGTTCGATGTATTGATGAATAACAGTCCCCAACACTCTTCTTCTCTATCACTGTCACACTAAGATTGCATTGTTAACTCAACCATCCCGTTTAGTTGTTTTCAAGTATTTTTAAATTAGTTTTTAATCACGAATCCTCAAATTATTTTCATTGTCCTCGAGATTTTCATTATAAGCAAGGTTTTAGTCATATAAAAATCCCTGTATTCGACCTTGGTTCTCACCAAGATAACCTGGTATCAATTTATACTTGGATTGATATCTAGGAAAACTTGAATTGCTAATAGTCTAGCAAATCACAAGCATAATCATCGAAGAAGTCTAAAAAGAAATATTTCATCGAAAATTAAGCAACAGTCTCCGGGATGGATTTGGCCTTCCAACGATCCTCGAACCTTCCGGCATCATTGTTTCTTTATACTTTGCTCTAAACTCTCTCTCTAGGTCTCATACTCCAAAATCTGATGATTAGGGTTGTTGAAAACCTCCCAATTTATAGAAAAATATTTCTAAAAATCTTCTCCTAAATAGAAAAGGAAAGTCAGTGTCGCTACGCTGGTCTAATTTTATCACAGCGTAGCGCTGCACTGCGTTTGAGAGCGTAGCGACGCTCTTGCTCTACGCTGCCTGTTTTTGAGCTATTAAATAATATATATGTTTTATTTTAAATTTTAACTATTGCAACATTTAAAAGTTAGATAATGTAATAATTTTAATTGTTTCTAAATAGATCATCACGTGATGGTAATGAGATTTAGTACTTCGTGAGTGGTTTGCGTGATTTACATCGTAGAGGGGCAATCCAAGGTTTTTCCTTTGTTAATCACAATTGTTGTTGCACATGAACTTACTACACATCCAGTAAACGCCGACTGACATAAATTTTTCTTGAAAGTCACCCACCATGGATGGATTCTCTCCTAAAAGTTGATCATTGTTTTTCATAATTTGTTATTTCTTGTTTGTTTTTGTAAATAATAATAATAATAATATAAGAATTTTTATTTTAATGTTTTCATATTAATATATTATCATTACTTCCATAAACATTCTTCTACATAGTATTAAAAAAATTATACTCATAATTAAACTGTCAAATAAATATGTTAACATTTTGATATTTTAATATATATAATACAACATTTTTTATTGGGCTCTTTTCAAATATAGAAAAATAAACCAAATTATTTACAAATATAGAAAAATTTTACAGTCTATCAGTGATAGACTGCGATAGAATTCTATCGCTTTCTATCGCTCAAGCGATAGAGTTCATTTGCTTGAGCGATAGAAAGTGATAGAATTCTATCGCGATCTATCACGGATAAACAGTAAAAATTTTCTATATTTGTAAATAGTTTAATATTTTTTCTATTTACAATAATTTCCCTTTTTTATTTCAACTTGTCGTTATAGTCACTCATACACAAAATGAATATGTTATCGTCTTATACAACTATGTACATCTATGAAGTTTTATAGTTTCAATTCAAAGTAACTAAAGAGTGTTAATTTTTGTTTAAATATTATTTATGTCGTAGATACATATAATTTAAACCTTGTTTTCATAAAAGATATTATAGGTTCCATTTAAATGGTTAAAAAAAAAAAATCTGCAACTCTTCTTTTCCATAGATTCATCCTAATTTTATTACATATATTTTTGTTTAAAATAAAAAAGTTTATCCTTATTATTTTCATAATATTAGTTTTGTTTCTTTAAACGTTTTCAAAGTCTGTATTAATTGTAAGAATAATTGAGGTAGTTAATTTTTTTAGTTTCAAAGATTTTGTTGGTTTTATAAATTATAAAAAGAGAAATTACTATAAACAAAAAAAATATCAACTTATTTACAAATATAGAAAATTTTTACTATCTATCAACGATAGAATTCTATCGCGATCTATTGCTGATAGACAGTGAAATTTTTATATATTTGTAATTAGTTTGGCTCATTTTTCTATATTTGATAACATTCCTTATAAAAAAAATATTTTTTAAAATGAAGACAATCTTGTTATTATTTAAAAAATTACATTAATTTTGTATATTTAAAATACTAAAATAGATATATCATTTATAATTTTTAAAGTAAAATATTAACCCTTGTTTTACCATAAATCTCAAACTTCTAATTTTAATATTTATATCAGTACTCTATATTTCGAAAAAAAGATAGTTTATTTATCAATTCTATTAAATTTAAGAATAATTAGGATAGTTAATTTCCTTTTATTTCAAATTTTTTGTTTGTTCTATAAAATTATACAAAAAGAAAATTAATTTTTTTGAAAAGGAACAAAATCTTGTTATTATTAATATTATAATTATATATATATATACACCAACAATTTAATTTTGTGTTATATTTAAAATAGTAAAATAAATATTTCATTTATAAGTAAAATATTAAACATTCTTTTGTGCAACAAATCTCAAAATTTAAATTTCAATATCTATGTCAATATTTTATGGTCATGAAAAAGCCTATTTTTTATCATTATTCTTTTAATGAATCTTCTTATTTTTTTAGACATGAATACTTTATTCTATTTTATTCATTAATTTAAGAGAGGTTAACAAAGAGTTTTAACTTACCTTGTATTAGTTATAGTCATAAATTTATGATGTGATAAAAAAAATGCCAGAAAAATTAAAATTAAGAGGAAAACAAATATAAAATATGAAAGCTTTGAAAAGTGAGATGAAATTAAAATTAGGATGTCAATTTTTACCTAACATCTCACTAATATTCTCCTCACATCTCTTTCCCCTAATTTTCTCAAATTGATCCTCATCTCCCCAATTTCCTCAACATTCAGAAAATAAAATTCCCTCACGCGTGTATTTAAAAAAAAAAAAAAGTATGCTAAAGAAGTACTTACATTTTTCCGAATATTCTCAACCTTTCCATCATATCTCCTTATTCACTAATTTTCTCAAATTGGTTTTTCTTTCGATCCCTTGACCATCTTCATGTTCTTCTCGATCAAGATAGAGACTACATTTTTTATTATAGAAAAAAATATTTTCAGAATATTCTCCTCTTTCTATATCTTCTTCTTCTCAAGTTAATCTCATCTATCAGATTCCTCATCATTCTCACGTTTTTCTCCATCAAAATAACGCTCTTTACTTTAAATTAAATTCTAAAAATAAACCTCTAATGTGAATTAAAAGAGAAAAATTGAAGTATACCAAGTAGGACTTACATTTTTTTTTTTCTTGATGATACTTTTTTCGGGAATGTTGAGAAAACAATGTAGAGAAATAAAACAAATACAATAATATAAAAAAAAAAAAAAAAGAAGAAGAAGAAGAGGAATAAAATGTTCACAAACAAATATAAATCAAAATAAAAGAAGAAAGAGGAAGTACAAAGGAGGACTTACATTTTGTTTTTGCTTGGTAATTTTTTTTTTTTTTGAAGATGCTGAGAAAAAAAAATGTAGGGAAGAAAACACAAACAATAACACACAAAAAAAAAAAATACAAAACAAAAGAAATAAGAAGATGAACAAAAGTGTTCACAAACAAATATAAATCAAAATAAAAGAAATTCAAAATTTTCTAAAAAAATGATTGTTAAATGTTTTGCAGAAGTGGTGAATTGAAGTAAACACAGGAGGACTTACATTTTTTTATTTGTTTGTTTGTTTGAGAATGTTCTTATCAGGGATGTTGATAGAAAAATGTAGGGAAGAAAACACATAATTAAAACAAAAGAAAAAAGAGAAACAAATGTTCACAAACAAATATAAATCAAAATAAAAGAAATTCAAAATTTCTTAAAAAAAATGGAGAATTGCATTGGGTATCAAAATTTGATTATACATTAGCATTCATATCATCAACTTTAAAAATATTGTAAATAGTCAAAATATATTGATAACAACATAAATGGTAAAAAGATTCTGCTTGATTTGATTTTTATGTGAAAATATATTCCAAAATTACCCTCATATCTCCAAAAATAGAAAATTATCATTTGATATTCCTCCCAAGCGCGTTCCTTCCCACGTGCGTCTTCTTCCTCAGTGCTCTCCAAGTTCCTGCAACAACAAGATTCTTCAATCTCCAATATTCTTGGATTCTCCAAGATTTGAAGTACAAGATTCGATTGTGCAGGTTTTTTTTTTCTTTCCAAATCTTGTTTTGATTTGGTTAGCTAAACCCGCGACTTCAAAATCACGATTTCTTCTTGAAGCCATAATTTATTTTTGATTTTTTTTTTGAATTTTGTCCTCACCTCTCTTATTCACGATTGTAAACACAATTTTATTGGTTTTGGTTTCACCAGCCGGAGATTTCTTGAAGCCAATTTTGAAAGTTTTCAACCATTTTATTTTTTTTTTGTTGAAGTTCGTCCTTACGATTGCGCTCAGGTCCGATATGAGTTTTCTTATGGTTGCTTTGTTATCTGCTTTGTTATTTGATAATATTTAGTTTGTGATTGTCATTTGATTATCATCTAATTGCAATCCGATTAATATTTGATACTTAGTAGTTTGTGATTGTTATCTGATTTATCTTTCATTTGATGGCTATCTTATATTTAGTTTTTATATTTTTGCAATATTTTGCAGTTATGGTTAAACTTCCAATAGTTGTTTTCTATAGTGGTAAGTGGAATGATCGACAGTGTTACGTAGATTACAAAATTATTGGTCTTCTGGTTGACGAGGCGATGCATTTTGACTCTTTTGTTAACTTTATACAAAAGGAAATTGAACTTCATTCATCTATTGAACTTTCAGTTTTATTAGATTTAGGTAGTACTGGGGTCCAACATGTTGTCAAGATTCTTGAAGATAGAGATGTATGTTGGTTTTTTACTGTGGTTAAGGATCAATTTACAAAATATCTCGTTGCTTCTTCTTCTTCTATAGTTGAGGCTGATTTTGAAGGTGACAGAAATCTTTAGAGATGTTCATATTAACAAAATGTCTTCTACATTTTCTTTGAAGAATAAGGATTTGTTTGCTAGTAAATTTTTTTTGTTGAATTCATTTCATTTTATAGCGTTAAAGAATAATTTTGAATTTAGAACGTTGAGATCAAATCCAAAATCTATTGAGTTGGTATGTACTCAAGATGGTTGCCAATGGTTTGTTAGAGCATCACGTTATAAAAGTAGCGAATTATGGATGATTCGAAAGTATGTTAGCAATCATAATTTTTCTATGATGGTTTGTGCTTCTCATAAGCAAGCATCTTCAGAATTTATTAGTCATTGTATGGTTGAAAGTTTAAGATACAACTATGATCATTCGGCTCCCAAAGACATTATACATCATATGCGGATGAACCTTGAACCCATGTGATGGAATATCCTGTTCAAGTATATCGACACTATATTAGTTTCTAATAAATGAGTGTAACAAACATTAATCACTAATTATAAACATGAGTGAATCAATAGAGCAATCTAACAATGCTACTTACTTCAGTGCTTTCTTTGTTCTTTTTTTTTTTTTTGTTGAAGATTCTCCCTTCTCAAATTTCATTGGTCTTTTTTTATTTTTTTCATCTGTCTTGTTCTTCCTATTTTTTGCAATAAAAAAACAAACAATTATATGACATTGGACAAAAGATGAAAAGAAGGCAATCAGAAGTCAATTAAATGATAATCATAAAGTAATCATATAGTAATCACATGACAATCAATTGACTATAAGAAACTATTAACTATCAAATGGAAATCAGCAGAAAATCACATAGTAATCAAATAAAAATCAGCAGACAACCCGAAATCAACAGAGAACTCCATATGAAAATCAAATGGAAATCAGCAGAAAATCATATAGTAATCAAATAGAAATCAACAGACAACCCACATATGGGAATCAAATGGAATCAGCAGGAAATCATATAGTAATCAAATAGAAATCAGCAAACAACCCGAAATCAGCAGACAACCCATATAGAAATCAAATGAAAATTAGTAGGGATATCATATAGTAATCAAATGGAAATCAACAAAAAATCCCATATGGAAATCGAATAGAAATCAGCAGAAAATCATATAGTAATCAAATAGAAATCAGCAGACAACCCCATATGGAAATCAAATGAAAATCAGCACTAAATCATATAGTAATCAAATGGAAATCAGCAGACAACCCCCATATGGAAATCAAATGGAAATCAGTAGGAAATCATATAGTAATTAAATGCAAGGGTATTTTTGACTTTTTCTATCAATGAAATTGGGCTGGGCTTATGAACTTTGACATTTTTGCAAAACCATAAAACATAAACTATGGGCCTAATTTTAACAAATGTTTTTGACATGGCTGCAACTAGCCCTAAACAAATAAAGGTAGAAATGACAAATGTAGGATGGTGGTTACCTTTTTTTTTTGGAGAAGTTGTGAATCATGTAGAAGAAAAAGATTAATGGTCTCCTTATATAGAAATGTTTTTTTACTTTAGATGTGGTGGACTGTGCATGGATTAAAACCCTAACGCAGCGGAAACTTATCATAACCCTAACTCAAAACTAATTTTAGGATTTCGAAAATACCACTACATTGGTAAATAAAACTAAAAATCTAGGTTAAGCATGCTATATAAAAAAAATCAGAGAAGAAAAGATACTTACATGTTGATGGAGAAGAAAAAAAAAACACCACCACTTGGAATCCTTCCTATTCTCTGAACCTTGAAGTTAAAAGATTTATGGGAACCAAGGTAAGGGAAGAAAAATAGATCTCTGTTTCTCTTTTCTTTCTAAGAGAGCTTTTCCGGAGAGAACGTAAAAATCACTAACCACTTTTCTTTCTATTGCAGATTATAATAGAAAAATGAGAGAAGGTGGGATACGTGGGTATTATCCCACGTATTAAGTAACTCCCCTACGTGGGAGTTACAAAAACGAATTAATTTAATTAATAATTAATTAAATCTAATTTAATTAATCAATTCATTTAAATCATATTTAAATGAACATCTCTCGTATAACCTATAGTTTTAATTAAATTAATTAAATTAAATTAAATAAAATAACTAATTAATTCTCCAATTAATTAATTACTAAATTAAATATCAAATATTTAATTTAACCTGCACTTGAATCAAATTCAAATATATTTCTCTCATAATCTATAGTTTTAATGTGCATCTAATGCACATTAATTTTAACCTATAGCTTTAATATAAATCTAATTCATAATAAAATAATATTTGAAAATTTTCAAATATTTAATTCTCTCATAAATTAATTTTGACTCATATCCAAAATTATATTTATACTATAAAGTTTAATTTATAAAATAAACTTTATATTATAATGTATCAGTATACATTATACTTTTCCCTTAGTAAATTTGAACTTTTCAAATTTCATCCAAGAATTAATTACCTCAATATTCTTTACGAGCTAGGAAGGGGACCTAATGGACCTACAGATTAAAAGCTCCAATGATATGAAATTAACGGGCTAAACTCATTAACCACATTAATCAATATTTGTTAACTGTGGGTACACTCCACTAAAGACCCACAGCTGCACTCTTCTCACTGTACATATATTTCAGTGTCCACGGATATAGAGAAATAACAACAAGTTAGTCTTTCACAAGTGTTCATAATACCAGCTGGGTCAAATTACCGTTATACCCTAGGTTACTTCTAAATCCTCAAGTACCAGTGCTCCTCTAATGAATAACCTGTTTATGGTCCAACCATCAAACAAAAACCCCTCTCGGGCCAGTGAGAGGGTAGGGCACTTTGTTCAAGTTCCAGAGACACCACTTAAGGGAACACTTATCTACTTACCCTAAAGTCGGGAAGGAGTGAAATCCATCTTGTATCCAGCTCCTCACTCGGTCTCGTCCCCAAAATGGTATACATATTGAGTCGACAAACCAACCACTCTCACCCATACAAATCAAAGGATAATCCCTTGTAAACAGTAATTCATAATATACTCAAGAGTAAGACTAAGTTGCCTAGGTCAACCTATTGATTAGAAACCTAACCAGTCAACGGAGTTACATCCAGTGGTTACTATTTCGTGGTCCAGTCTTAAGCAAACTCATTGCATAGGATACCTCCACTCGCATGTCTCCTACACGAACACGTTGGATCATTGCGTTTGTATCAAATACAAAGTAAGTCATATCCATAGTGTTACCAAGATAAGGTACACAACCCTATCCTTATACTATAGACTCTTTAGGCAGTAACTTGAACATTGATCCTCATATGTCTCTACATATTGTTCAAGACTCATAAAACAACCTAGGATGTTAGTTTATTGGATTTTAGAGTTATTAAAACAAGATAAAATAATCAAGAACATTTATTGAATAATAAATAATAACAATTTATTAATGACGGTTAAAATACAACATTTACCATCTACGAGTTTTAGAGCATAAAATGCAACAGACTGACCCTAAAGAAAAAGACATATCATTTGCAGAGAGGTAGTTTAGGGAAAATGTATCATTCGTGAAAAGAAAAGATGTTATAACTAACTATTACATGAGGGTATGATGGGAATACGTATAAAAATCAAGGGCAAAATAGGAAGGTGAAATTCTCCTACTTAGCCTCTTTTAATATAATATAGATATAGATATAGATATAGATGAAGGAAGTTTTGGCATAGGGGAGGAAAAAGACAGAAAGATTTGTTCTGAAAAAGAATTATCTCTACAAAAGGTTCTCTCTACCAAAAACTCTCTCTCAAGTACTTCCCAATATGCAAAAGGATCCCACAATCCTATATTCTTATCCGGAGTAGCAATAAAGTCTTGGTTGTTGTATCTTATATGAGATTGTACATATTCGAGGGAGACGTTTGTAGTACGAGGAGTTTGTGATTTCTGACGAAGAATGGAGAATTACCAAGAAGAAAGTCTTCAAAGGTAAATATCTTTTCTCCCTTAATTTTTCCTTAGAAAGCATTCTGGTTATTCTTGATGTTTATCCTGTATGTTTAAGTTTTCTCTGAATTTTTCAGTTTTCCAAAAAGAATTTTATTGGCACAAGGCAATCAATCGCTTCCGCAAGGAATTCAATTCCTTGAATTCTAACCCTCGAAAGAGTGAAGCACCCACTAACCCTATGAAGACTATAGTTTTAAAAGATGAGAAAGTTATAAGTTATCCAATCTTGCACCATGTTCCTTTGTCGAGACGCAAGAAGGGTGAGTCGCTGCTTTGTGGAACGCTCAAAAGGATTGAAGGTTGATGATGTTGAAATCTTAAAAGAAAATTTTATTATGCCGGTTGCAAAGATAACAAAACAAGAAGTTCATGAACCAAAGATAGAACTAACAAAAGGGTATTTTACTGAAAGACGGGCGAAAGATGGGTTCGACTCTAAGACTTGTTGATATAAACAGAGGAACCTAAATCATGCCATATCAACTTCAAGAAAGACACCAAGAATGCAAACTATATACTATCCAAATTTACATTCAAGAGAACTTGCAATTATGAGAAGTCAAGTGGAATTTATGAAGAATCAAACTTCATTTATGGAACAAAGACTTCAAGTGGGTCTTCATAACTCAAAGATGGTTACAGATTGATGGGTTTCTAATTAAAAATAAAAATTTTCGGATTTATTGTATCAATTAAATGTAATTTCAATTTTTAAGTCATTTTATGTGTTTTATGGTACATTTAGATCATGGATGATAATGATCATTAATTTTGAGAGTTACAACTCTTGAAACGACTCATGGAAGGTCTAGGATTATATTTTGAGGCATATATTATGCAATGTAAATGATGAGTAACCCTCGAGGATTTGGATCTAACATCCTTGTAGACGAACAAGACCTTTGGATCTCAAACTCAAAAACTCCAAATCAAGATGATCTCAACCCCTAAGAATGGCTAGATGATAGATTACTTAGACGATCGGCAAAACCACGGATCAGACAAAGCTTATGGCTCCGATCGACTATTGATCTTCGAATCACTCCACAAGTAAGATCGATCAAGTCAAGCTTGAATGATTCTAAACATGCAACAATCTAAATGCCATAGAAAGTAAACATATCTCTAGGCTAAAAGAAAGCTCAAAGGCTGTTTTTTACTATATTTTCCAAGTCTTCCCTTATTTTGTCAAATTACATTGCATAATATAGGTCTCAAAATATAACCCCAGACCTTCCATGAGTCATTTCAAGAGTTGTAACTCTCATAATTAATGATCATTATCAGCCATGATCTAAATGTAACATAAAACACATAAAATGGCTTAAAAACTGAAATTACATTTAATTGATACAATAAATTTGAAAATATTTCTTTTTAATTAGCAACCCATCAATTTGTAACCATCTTTGAGTTATGAAAGTTCACTTGAAGTTTTTGTTCCATAAATGAAGCTTGATTCTTCATAAATTCCACTTGACTTTTCATAATCGCAAGTTCTCTTCAATGTGAATTTGGACAGCATATAGTTTGCATTCTTGGTGTTTGTCTTGAAGTTCATATGACATGATTTAGGTTCCTCTGTTCATATCACTTATAAACTACTGGCAAAAGTAGGTTATGACTTCACAACTCACAATGAATTCAAGAGCCTGGAAATCTACGAGCAGCCTGAGCCTTCTTCGTCCCAAAAGAAGCCTTTGGAAGAAGGGTATGTTATACCCGCGTCGAGAAAAGGACTTGGACACAAGTCTCCTAAGCCAATTCACATAACTAGAAAGGGTAAGGCAAAACTGGCTGATAGCAACCATATAATGGTATAAGAGGTTGATGACGTGAAAGAGAAGGAAGGCAATCATCAAAGAACCTCAATCTTTGACTGCATTAGACCTTGTCGCATGTGCCTTAGTCTTGAGAGATTAGGCACAACTAAAATAGAGAAAGAAAGTTAGCACCCAACACCTAGTCCTGGCCGACGCTCTGCCTTTCTAAGGTTAACTATGCCTTTTGGAGGAGAAGAAAGCATTTGTCAAACTCCAACGGTGACATGACCTCAACATTCTAAAGATTAGGTGTAACCACAATGAAAAGTGATGGAATGCCCTGCGCATCAGTTTTCGGTCGCCTTAAGCATGAAGGTACTGAGAATCACTTCGGCGAAAATTCTGCAAGGATAAAAACCCTAGTCCAGCGGAAGAATATAGAGGACCAATTTCAAATTATAATTTAGAAATTGAGAAATTATGCACTATAAAATATAGAATAAAACCTATTGTATTATCTAGGTTAAGTATAAATTATAAAATGAAAACAAAATACGTTTTCGATGAACTTGAATACCACCAAAAGGAGACTTCCCTGAACTCTGAATAAAGAGGTTGATGGTTGCTAGGAACCAAAAGAAAAAAAAGGAATTTGAGAGAGAAAATTTTGAAGGAAAAAATTACAAAACTTTTTCTGCAAGATCAATCATACAACCCAGAACCATTCTGGGATCTCGCTTTTGTTAGATTGCTGAAGAAGGATGTGGAGAGAGAATAGGAGAACCTGGGATCAACTCCACGTATCAGGTAACCCCCTTTCCCCATTACTAATTTACTTAATTAAATTAAATTAAATATAAATATATTAATTAAATTAATTAATTAAATCTAATTTAATTAATATATTCATTTAAATCATATTTAAATAAATTTCTCTCACATAACCTATAGTTTTAATTTGCATCTAATGCACATTAATATTAGCCTATAGTATTAATATAAATCTAATTCATATTAAATTAATATTTGAACTATTTCAAATATTTAATTCTCCCATGATTTAATTTAATTTTGAATCATATCCAAAATTAAATTTATAAAGTTTGATTTATAAAATAAACTTTATATTATAATGTATCATTATACATTATACTATTTCCCTTAGTTAATTTGAACATTTTAAATTTCATTCAAAACTTAATTACCTCAATACTCTTTAGGAGCTAGGAAGGAGATTTAATGAACCTACAGATCAGAAGCTCCAACGATATGAGATTAATTGGTTAAACTCATTAACCACATTAACCAATGTTCGTTAACTGTGGGTACACTCCACTAAAGACCCACAGCTGCACTCTTCTCATTGTAGATATATTTCTGTGTCCACGGATATAGACCAATAACAGCAAGTTAGTCCTTCACAAGTGTTCGTAACACCAGCTGGATCAAATTATCGTTTTACCCCTAGGTTACTTCTAGATTCTTAAGTACCAATGGAGTCTAATGAACAACCCGTTTATGGCCCAACTATTAACAGAAACCCCTCTCGGGCCAGTGAGAGGGTAGAGCCCTTTGTTCTAGTCTCGGAAACACCATTTAAGGGAACACTCATCTACTTACCCTAATGTCGGGAAGGAGCAAAATCTATCTTGTATAATTATGTTCCCAGCTTCCCACTCGGTCTTGTCCCGAAAATGGTAGGCGTATTGAGTTGGCAAACCGGCCACTCTCACCCATACAAATCAAAAGACAATCCCTTGTGAACATGAGTTCATAATATACTTAAGACTAAGTTGCCTAGGTCATCCTATTGAAATAGAAACCTAACTAGTTAACGGAGTTACATCTAATGGTTACTATTACATGGTCCAGCGTTATGCAAACTCATTGCATAGGATACCACCACTCGCATGTCTTCTACACGAACACGCTGGATCATTGCGTTTGTATTAAATACAAAGTGGGTCATATCCATAGTGTCACCAGGATAAGGTACCCAACCTTATCCCTATACTATGAACTCTTTAGGCTATATCTTGAACATTGATTCTCATATGTTCAAGACTCATAAGACAGTCTAGGATGTTAGTTTATTGGATTTTAGGGTTACTAATACAAGATAAGAGCAATATAGTCAATAACACTTATTGAATAATAATTAATAACAATTTATTACTGATGGTCAAAATAATACATTTACTAGTTACGAGTTTTAGAGCATAAAATCCAACAAATTCATCTTGTAAGATCACAAGTGAAGGAGAAATTCACATTGTTGTTCCCAACACAACTATAAAGAAGTGTGAATGAATATCCCGTGCGTGAATTTGGCGCCACATTAAGCAGGAGGAAATCAGAAATTATTCAAGTGAGAAGCTGTCTTGCGATACAAAGGGTGAAGGGAAAGTTCGTAGTGTTGTTCCTTCATGAATGAAAAGAAATATTTTCATTACTCTCAATACAAGCAAAGACTCATTGAAGGTAAAGAGGTGTGACGTTGTTTTTACTAATCTTGAAAGTGAAAGTTTAGAATAGGGAGAAGGTGAAAATTCATGTCACCACATCACAACCATCGAGGAATCAGAGCATGAAATGTTCGAAGAAGATGTGGAGAACGCCCCACTAACACTTGAAGATGGTGATCAATCCACATTGGATGAACACAAAGAAGTGAATATTGAGAAGAATCGTGACCAACTTTCATTAGGGCATCTCTTTCTGGTGAGGAGGGTGAATATATGAGTCTACTCATTGAATACAGGGACATCTTTGCTTGGTCGTACAAAGAGATGTCAGAACTTGATCCAAAAGTAGCAGTCCATCATCTTGCAATCTAATAAGGAAAAATTGGCAATGATGAGAAGGATATGATTAGAGCTGAAGCATCAAATGTTGACTTCTAAGCTAAGCTTCCAAATAGAGTTGAAGAGATGCAAACTTTCAATCTCAAAGAGACATTTTTTCATCCAAGAGACACAATGAATCTTAAAATTCATATTCATCCACATATATTTTGTGTAACATGTATTTATTTAATTTTATGTATTTATATTTATTAGCGTAGTTGAAAGGGTGTAGATGAATTTAGACAATTTGGCGAAATGATGTGTTCTTTCATAGTGCCTCCAACTTTGAATTTGAATGAAATTTCTTAGAGTTTACTCTCTCAAACTTTATGCCTTTTTTGTATTCTTCTGTTTAGAATACATGTTTTAGAACTTTCAAACTAGTTTTATCAATTCGATTGTGGAGAGTTCGAAATCTTGAAGTTAGGAACAAGTTCTCCTTTCTTCTTGATCTTTGATCAATTCTTTCCAAGTCAAATCTGTTTAGTTTTCTTGGGGTTGTCTATCAAATTTTTTAATGGGGGTTATTTTTATTATTGTTGTGGGGATTCACCTAGAATAAGGGAAGTTCTCAAGCATAATTGAGGTAGTTCTCTTTATGATTTGGTATCAGAGCTCTGGCTCTAAACAAATTATATCTTTTCTTGTTTTCTTTTTCCATGTCATCTTTGTTTCTTTAAATCGATCCATCTATTTCCATCTTTCTTGTGACTCTTCATCTTCTCATTTTTTCTTGCTCCATACGTTAGTGCTTGTTGAAAAAAAAAACAAAAAAGAATTTGCAAAAAAAAACGTGCTTATTGTTTTCTTGTGACCATTGATCTTCTTTTGTTTTCTTCATATTTCGTTATACTTGCTGGAAAAAAAATTAGAAAAGAAATTATCTTTTGCGTCTTTCCATAATTTTTTTCAAACTTCGAGATTTTGTGACTTTTCACATTCTAGACTATATTGGAATTTCTTGCATAATTCTCATAAGAATATTATAAGAATTGCTGAAAGTCTGAGATATTAAAAAGTCTTACAGTATGTTTCACAAAAAAGGAATCATCAGTCGAACTACAATAATGATGATAATTTTTGGAAGAATATTTTTGAGAAAGTTTGGCTGAGTTACGTAATTCGATGGATTACATATCTTAATTGAATGAAGAGTTGAAGTTGCAAAAGCTAGCAAGACAAAATCATGCCATGCGAGGTATTAAAAATTGAGAAGATTGTCCATTTCTAGAAAGTGATCGACCAATTCAAGATGAGGGAAATGATCCACAAGCCATCAAGGAAGATTCTAGTGGTGATGTCGTTGAGATGAAAGAAGATGATCATCAAAGTTTGAGAGAGGAATCAAAATGTGAACCAGTTATGGAGAGCGAGAAAATATTTGAAGTATTGGTCATGACAAACTCCCTAGAGAAAAGTGAAGACGATTTCAAGACTAAGGAAGTAGAGAAAAGTGAGATATTAGAGATAAACGAAAAAGAAGAGAATGTGGTTAAGAGTGGATGTGAAAAACAGTTGTCAAGCGAAAAAAATCATGAGAGTGAAATATTTTTTTCAACTAATGTTCTTTTCTATTATTCTTCTTGTGTTTTTTATGGTTCATTGAAGACACGAAAAACGAGGGGGCATCAGTCTGCACCAGAAGTTCATATTTAATTCAACTGAAAATGTTACAATCCAAGTGTTTTAAACAAGCTTGAGATAATGATTACAAAGTTGCTTTACAAGACGATCCTTAAGATTTGAGGACGAATCTTCTCGAAGAAGGGGAGAATGATAAGGAAAAATTGGCAATGCTGAAAATGATATGGAATTAATTGGCAATGATTAGAGCATCAAATGTGACTTCTAAGTTAAGCTTCCAAATAGAGTTGAAGAAATGCAACCTTTCAATCTCAAAGAGGCACCTTTTTCATCCAAGAGACAATGAATCATAAAATTCAAATTCATCCACATATATTTAATGTAATATGTATTTGTTTAATTTTATGTATTTATATTTATTAAAGTAGTTGAAAGAGTGTAGATGAATTTAGAAAATTTGGCGAAAAGTTGTGTCCTTTCATGTGCCTTTTCAATTAGTTTAAATAGGGCTGTAATTCCAATTGGAAAGAAGACTTTGAATTTGAATGAAATTTTCATAGAGTTTAATGTCTCAAGATTTATGCTTTCTTTGTATTCTTGTGTTAGAATGCATGTGTAGAACTTTCAATCTAGTCAGATTAATTAGATTGTGGAAAGTTCGAAATCTTAAAGTTAGGAACAAGTTCTCCTTTTTTCTTCATCTTTGATCAATTCCTTCCAAGTCAAATCTATTTTAGCTTTCTTGGGGTTGTTATCAATTTGTTTATTGTGGATTATTCTTCTTATCATTGTAGGGGTTCACCTGGAATAAGGGAAGTTCTCAAACATAATTGAGGTAGTTCCTTTTATTATTTTGTGAAACATATCATAAGACTTTGAATATCTAAAACTTTAGAAAGTCTTAGTATTCTTATGGAAATCATGCAAGAATTTTTTATATATCTTAGAAACCCTTCTTGTGCCGATCTATGAACAATGTTGAAGAACATGACCCAATGAACACAACCGCAAAAGACCCTAAAACCAATTTTGCTCTCAACCCCTAAGATAGGCTAGAAAACATATTACTTAGATGATCTAATAAACCAAAGATCAGATAAAGTTAAAAAGTCCCATCAATCCTTGATCTTCAATGCACTCCACAAGCACGATAGATCACTCCTCACTTGATTGCTTCAAATATTCATGAATTCTATCTCAAGAACACACAAGAAACAAAGCTTAAAAGCTTTCAAGGCTTAAAACCCAAATTCTACATTTCTATTTCTTCGTTTCAAATGACAAAATTACACCAATATTTATACTATTTGAAAGGTCACTAGGAAAGGTCACAACCTTTCATCTATTTGTCTAGGTTCAAACAAAACTCTTCAATTCCATGCATGAACCATCATGAATGTAAATACATTACAATAAATTGATACATTTAGTATTAAATATGTGGATGAATTTGAGTTTCTAGATTTACGAAGTCTCTAGGATGACCTTGAAGCTTGAAAGGTTGCAACTCTTCACCATATATCTTGGAAACTTAACTTGGAAGTAAACATTTAATGCTGCAAGAAGACCTTCAACTCTAGCTCTTATTATTGCCAATTATTTCTTTATCAGCATCAATCAATTAAGCAAGCTCAACAACGCTTTCGACCAGAGCTTATTCCCCAATCGAAGCTGAAGTCAATAAGTTGATTGAAGCATGATTCGTTCATGAGGTCAAATATCCATTGTGGATAGCCAATATTGTTCCTGTTAGAAAGGAGAACATACAACTTCACATTTGCATAGACTTTCGTGATCTAAATAATGCATGCTTGAAAGACAACTTTTTATTGCATCACAGAAATCATGGTTGATGCAACCATTAAGCACGATACAACCATTAGGCACGATGCATTATCCTTTATGGAGGATTCTTCATAATATAACCAAATACGAATGGCTCTCGTGGATGAGGAAATACGACTTTTAGGACTCTAAAGAGAATATACTGTTACAAGGTAATGCCCACCCTTTGGATTGAAGAATGCTGATGTGTACCAATGTGCCATGTAAAATGTTTTTGATGATATGTTGCATAAACATGTTGAATTCTATGTTGACAATCTTATTGTCAAGTTTAAGAAACGACGAGATCATCTAGAAGATTTAAAAGTTGAGTTTGATCGCTTGAGAATATATCAATGAAGGATGAACCTGCTCAAGTGTGTGTTTGGCGTAACCTTAAGAAAGTTTCTTGGTTTCGTGGTAACACATTGAGGGATTGAGACAAGCTAATCCAAGATTGATGCTATTCAGAAGATGTCAAGGCCAAAATATTTACATGAGTTAGGAAGTCTCCAGGTGATCAACTGGAAAAAGGGCATCGTAAACTTCTCTCTAACAATAAAATAAATTTATAACTCCAATCTATGCTACCTACACTACAACGTAGTATAAATGGTAAGACGAAGTTGTCTCCACGGGGAACCTTAAGATGTTTAAGTTAATTGATGAATTTGAGTGGTAACAAGGGAGTTGTTGGTATTTTGTTGCAATTGAATGTAAAAGCGTAATTGAGAAGAAAATTAATTCGATTAAAAAGCCTAGCCTAGGGATTTAGAATTCACCCATTTACTTGGTTGATCATAGAACTTATAAGTTATGTAATGCTTACTTGTTTTATTCTTAGCTTATGCGACCTAAAAGACTAAAATTACGTGCCTTAATGTAATGATTAATTTCTTAATCAACTTAGATGCTCAAATAATTGGGTTCATTATGTTGGCTTTTTGGCCCTTAATCTCAAATTAATTAATTTTAATTAATTAATTAATTAATGTTTTGATGATAACAAACCTGCTTTTATTTATTAACAATTTGAGTGTTTTGAAGTGTCCATTGTGTAGAGCTTGGAACAACGGTTCCAACGCAATTTGAATCACTCAAGTCGGAGTTCAAACGAAGAAGATATGGCTGGAACAAGCTTAACGGAAAAATATCCGATGTCGATGACGTGGCGGCCAAATCATCAAAGTGGACCTACTAGAGGATGACAAGCGGAGAAATAGATAAGTGACACATGGAGCTTTTGATTTTTGTTGGTTTTAAAAAGAATGGTTTTAAAAAGAAAATGAATTTAATATTATTATATGTTTGTGTCTAACGGCTAGTTGTCTTTAAAAGAAAATGAATTTTATATTATTTTATGTGTGTTTCTAACGGCTAGTTGAGTTTAAATCTCAACCATTCAATTTTCTTTTACAACATCTAATGGTCCAAATTTAATGTAGTTTCCAACAACTTATTCTCTCTTTTTAAACACTTTATATTCTCCAAAATCAAAACAACAATTTCACATCTTTTTACAATCCTCCATAATTCATTAAGCTTCCATTGTTGCTCTCTCTCCAAGCTTCAATTTTATTCTTTTCATCTTATTTTTGAGAGAAATTTATGTATGGTGAGGATTGATTTGTTGTGAGCTCAAAATTTGTAAATCCACTCTATTTAGAGAGTTGCTCAAGTGTGTTCTTTAATTTTTCCAAACTTTTGTAAGGGTTGCTCTTGATCCCAGAAAAAGAGTGGTTGTAACGGTTTGATCCTAATCCGTGGAAAGGATTGAGTTTGCTCTTGAACTCGCAAAAAGAGCGGTGTAGCAGTTGGGCTCTAATCCGTGGAAAGAGTCGATAGATCCTTATTCAAAATCCTAAGAGGTGCTTGGAAAAGTGGATGTAGGTCGAGTTTGACCGAACCACTATAAAAATTCCCGGTGTTAATTTCTCTATCCCTCTCCTATTTATTTTTGCAATTATTTTGTTATTATATTTTATTGTATGAAATTAATTGCAATATTTATTTCTTGAAATTAATTGGTCATATTTGTTTACTTTGATTGGTAGTCCTTAAATTTGCATATCATTTACTAATCTTATTATTAGAATTAAATAGGGTGCTTAAAAGTATTAGTTTTATTTTCTTGGTTAATTTTGGATTGAATTTATTTGCATGAAATTCTTGTTTAAATTACTTGTTAGTATAAAGTGTATTAATTTGTTTAATTGGGCCCACATTAGTAAAAAGTTTTAATTAGCTTAATAAAACCCTATTCACCCCCTCTAGGGTTACCATACCGGTCCCCCTCTAGGGTTGCCATACCGGTCCAACACATTAGTGTCCATATTAATTAAACACCCCCATTAAGATAGGTAATCTAACTAAGCCGATTTAATAACCCGGGTATCCCTAAGTTACTAATTGATTCATTCTTGAAATTAGCTAATCATGCAATGTTTGTGAAAAGACTATTCTAAACAACTTAATTCACACCCAAGAATGCTTAGCTCTTGCCCTTTGAGATTAAAACTACATTAGAGCAGTCCTAACTCTATCAATCAAAGAATAAATGAGAGTTGGCCAAAAATCCATAAATTCAATGCATAAAAATTTAATTATCATTCAAGAATAGTGATAGAGAGGATTTTATTGTCGCTTGCAAACATACATAGTTCTTCACAATCCTTTACAATAAAACCAGCTCATCATTAGGAAATCCTAACGAGGTTACTTCGCAAATCTCAATCTTGGCAAACCCTATAACGTATATGTTCCCTGTTGTTCCTACATACACAACAGACGATCATTTTCTCTATGTGCACATAGACCTACCTTTTATGGGCTCAGAAGCTAGAGCCGTCGATCCTCTGACCATCCCACGTGAGGTTATACTCACAGGCTCAGAAACTAGGTCTTAAGACCCCTGACTATCCTATGAAGTCCGCCACAGGCTCAGATTCTAGATCCAAAGATCCTCTAACGATCCTTACAGTCTATCCTTCACCACCATTCGCACTACATTAACATGTATGGAATCACAAGAAAAACATTTAAAGGAAACACCACTCACAGTTACAAGCAATGACTTTTGGCTTCCGAGTCCTCTTAACCTCGATATGGACTCTTTATTCCTCCAAGACCGAGCATGCCCAACCCTAAAAGTGCCAACCTAGGTTTATGGTCTACGAAAAACAGCTACAAATGCACAAACAGTGAGTTGGGCGCATAGATTGACCAGTTGAGCGCATGGGTTGCTTAGTTGGGCGCATGGATTACTCACCTCTTCCTCTTTCACGACCAAAATCTCTTCCTTTCCTCTCCCATGCTATTTCTTTGGTGTTTTGTAAGTGAGAACTCCTTTACTCCTAACCTCCCATTTATAGGCTCACAAAAACATCTTTGTCATCCCAACCTCATCTCACAATTTGACACTTTGACTACAAGTGGCCTTAACATGCATGAGCCAACTCACCTCTACATGCATGCTACCAACTCACTTCTTCCTGCATGCTGCCAACTCAACTCCTCATGCATGTTACCAACTTAATTCCTTAAGGTGTTCACCTTGGAGTTGGCCATCTCCACCTTTTATATTTGATCCAACACTTAGCCAAGATCTCACCCCGAACACACCATGCGTCCAACCCTATTTTTTTTTCCTGAAGCATGCATCCAACCCTAGATACAAGAGTGATGGGTTGAATTCTTCACATTTTATTTCATGCTTCCAACCTTCTATTTCAACAGTTAGTCAATTTTTCAACACTTAAACTATGAGTCCAACATACTAGGCTCCAAGTTCACCATATAGTAGCAAGTTCACCACATAGTTTCCATTCTCAAAGCATAGTTAACTTCTATTCTCAAAGCATAGTTAACTTCATTCTCACAACATAGTTAACTTTCATTCTCACAGCATTGTTCTCAAAGCATAGTTACTTCTATTCTCAAAGCATAGTTAACTTTCATTCTCACAGCATAGTTCTCAAAGCATAGTTAACTTCTATTCTCAAAGCATAGTTAACTTTCATTCTCACAGCATAGTTCTCAAAGCATAGTTAACTTCTATTCTCAAAGCATAGTTAACTTCCATTCTCACAGCATAGTTAACTTTCATTCTTAAAGCATAGTTAACTTCTATTCTCAAAGCATAGTTAACTTTCATTTCTCAAAGCATTGTTAACTTCTATTCTCAAAACATAATTAACTTTCATTCTCACAGCATAGTTCTCAAAGCATAGTCAACTTCTATTCTCAAAGCATAGTCCACAACTTTAAAAGTTCATAACATAGTTTTCTCTTAACAACTTCTATACCCAATTTTTACCTCATAGTTCAAGCTTGGACAAACTCACCTCCTCTTTCCCCAAGTTCAATGCATAACTCTCCTAAGCCCCAAAATTTCCTAAGTGCACAAGGCACAACTCAACTCAACGAATCTTGTGAAAGTTTTGGGTGTTACATTTTAGCCTTTCCCTTTGAAATTAAAACTACATTAGAGCAATCCCCAATCTCTAGCAATCAAAGAATAAATGAGATTAGGCCAAAACCAATGAATTTCAAGCATAAAAATTATAGTATCATTCAAGACCAGAGGAATATCAGCAAGCATACATCATAGGAATTAAAATACAAGTCTCCCAACTAAGATTAATGGGTTTCAATCCTACCCTAAGTTAGAAATACTTACCTTAGCCACACATAATGTGCCAAGATGAAGTCCAAAATGCAAATAAATGAGAAACTAAAAGAAGTAAAGTCTAAAAAGGGGAAAATACAAAAGGAATGAAGTTGGTGGCTGGAAAATCGAGCATAAAATGATCTTAATCAGGCAAAATTTCATTTATACATAGGGTCGAGCGTCGCTTGGCCATAGTTGCTGCACCGCAGCCCATGAGCGCAAAGACGCTGAGCGTTACACTCGTGCGTACGTGTGCGGGGCTTCTTCCCATTAAAATTTGGAGCGTAGCAATGCTCCAGGACAGTGTCGCGACGCTCCCCAAAATTTAGCTCTCTACCTTTGAGCATAGCGCTGCACTCAGTAGAGCGCAACTATGCTGTCGTTAGGGACAATTTTGTCATTTTCCTTCTCTCTCCTCATGGCTGATGCACCAGAGTTTTGTTTTGGTTCATTTTTGTCCCATTTGGACTTTGACCCATTTTACCTCTTAATTGCTCAAAACTTACAAAATAGCATAATAAAAAAATAAAATCACCAAACAAGCTCGAATTAAGCTAAGAAAAATAGCACTTTTATGGTGCTATCAAACATCCTCAACTTAATTCTTGATCATCCCGAACAAAGTAGAAATACACAATCATGCAATAATTTGTTTGCTTGGTTAGACAGCTCATGACTCTGCTTTTAACAGTTTTCAAGGCATGCTTGCAATCTCATAGGCAATCCAACTACAAGTAATCAATTGAGATGCATTTTTAAACACTTTTCAAGTTAAAAATAATGCATGAGTGAGTGCAAAACTTCATAATTTTGACTCTAAGTATACTCGGAAAGGTTTTATCCAGCTCTCAATTTGTTTTCCACTACTCTGGTTTGGTTATCGGCCTTCGAGCAACCCAAATCATCAAAAGGGCAATACTTCGACTAGGGTGCCTAACACACACACAACCAAAAAGTAAAGGGCATTTATTTTACCTAGGGGGGCTAGCCTTCACACACCCATTGTAGGGACTTGTATCCACTCTTTTCTCGAGGGCGTCCTAACAGATCACAACGGGGGTAACTTTTTTCAACCCCTATCCATGCACTCACACATACTTTTTTTTTCTTTCCTTTCTTTCCCTTTCTTTTTATTTTCTTTTTCTTTTATTGTTTTCTTTTCCCATCTTTTTCTTTGACACATAGGCTTATTACTCTTTTGTTCTCCTAGTTTAGCATTACACCCAATCAAGAAAGGTTACTCTCTAACTGAAGGTGGACCTTTCGAGGTGACAACAAAAATACGAGCAAGATAATCCAATTCTAAGAATCTAATATTCAAAATGACTCAACAAAACACTTAAATATGCATTAAATGCCAAGAAAGTTTTTTAAAATTGGCTAAAAAATCATGAATGTTTTCTTCATACCAAGATCATGCAAGAATAACCAAGAAAGGTGCATCATCAACTTTCATAGAAACGAGTACGAACAATAAAGCAAACAAGCAATTCAATTCACACGAGTCCGAGCCAGATGCTCAAGGACTATGATAAAGGGAATTACCTCAATCACGTTCGAGAACTCTCCCTTAAACAAGATGAGCTCTCACAATAGTAATAAAAATAACCCCAATTAACGAATTGATAACAACCCTAAGAAAGCTAAATAGATTCGGCTTGGAAGATTGATCAAAGATCAAGAAGAAAGGAGAACTTATTCCTAACTTCAAGATTTCGAACTTTCCACAACCTAATTGATCAAACTAGATTGAAATTTCTAAAACATGCATTCTAAACACAAGAATACAATAAAAGCATAAAAAACTTGAGAGATTAAACTCTAAGAAATTTCATTCAAATCAAAGTCTTATTTCCAAAATGTTGTAATTACAGCCTATTTACACTAGTTGTGAATACACTATCAAAGGACACAACATTTCACCAAATTGTCTAAATTCATCTACACTATTTTTGTTGGGGTTGATGCCCTAAATCTCATGATCTTGTATTTTGTAAACTTGTATTGTATAAATCAAATTATTTATTTAATAAATAATTGTTATTTTATTTGACATTTAGTTGCACTAACCCAAAAAACCAATAAACTAAGATCCTAGGTTATTAGTAGTAACTTAAACACGTATGTAGAGACATACAAGTGGATCGTGTTTAAGTGATAACCTAAACGGTCCGTAGTAGATGGATAAGGATGGGTACCTTATCCTGGTAACACTGCGGATACGGCCCACTTTGTGATTGTTACAAGTATTGTAAAGTGTCACAAACGTTTAGATCCTAAATGTTCATGTAGAGACATGTGAGTGGGGGTATCCTATATATGTGAGACATATATAAGACCGGACCGCGAAATGATTAGTCTCACGTATTAACACCGTTACTTAATGAGACTTACATTTCACTAGGATGATCATAGGTGACTCGACCTTAATCTTGAGTCAGTTGTGAACTTCTACTTGTGAGGGCAATCCTTTGATTTGTATAGGTGAGGGTGGCCAGGTTTTCCGACTCAATAAGCCTACCACTTTGTAGATTTGTCCGAGCAGGCAGCTGGGAACTCAGCTGTACAAGAAGGAATTCATGTCTTATGAATTGCTCCCTTAAGAGCTGATGCCGGGTCTTGAACAATGAGGCGCCTCACCCTCTCACTGGCCAGAGAAGGGTCTAGCTCATAGTTGGACTATGACTAAATTGTTCATTAGAGGGATCAGTGGTACCTAAGGAGTTAGAGGTAACACAGTAGTAAAACGGTAATTTGACCCAGCTGTTGTTACGAGCAATTTGTGAAGGGTCGACTCGCTGTTGATTGATTATATCCATGGACATAGAAATATATCTACAGTAAGAAGAGTGTAGTTGTCGATCTTTAGTGGAATGACCGATAGTTAATGATTGTTGATTAATTTAATTAAAGAGTTTAATTAATTAATCTCGTAGCATTGGAGCTTCAAACTGATAGGTCTATTAGGTCCACTTGCTAGCTCATATAGGTTAAGATGACAGTCAGTTGTCTTGGTTTAATTTGAATTGTTCAAATTAAGTTAAGGGAACTAATTGTATGAGATAAAATTAAATAATGTATATTGATACATTATAATATAAAGTAGATTTTTATATGAAATGTAGAAATTAAACTTTATAATATACATGAGAGAAATATTTGAATAAGATTCAAATATTAAATATTATATGAATGAGATTCATATAAAACTATAGGTTAAAAATAATGTGAATATGATTCATATTAAACTATAAGTTATGTGAGAGAAATTGGTTAATTAGTAACTAATTATTATATATTAAATGAGATTTAATATATATATATATATATATAATTTCATTTAATTTATTTAAATTAAATTAAAGAATATATTAACTCCCATTTTGGAGTTATTATGAATATGGTGTGAAGTTTTTTTTTTCATAAATTCTCCCCACTAAGTCTCTCCATAAAATCTCTCTAAATGAAAAGTAGCTTCTTCTTCTTCGTCTCTTTAAATAGACAAATGGAGACCACTATCCATGGATTTGATAACGTTGAGAATAGTGAGTGTTCTTTGGTGGTAGTGTCCTTATCTTTTTGTAGAAGGATTTTGTGATGAAGATTCATCAAGGGTAAGCAACTTCTTCTTCCTTTTTCTTTTCCTTCTGAAAAAACATGTTGTTTATCATTTTTTTTCTATCTTATTTATTTTTTAAAATTCATAATTGAGTAATTAAAATCACTACGCGATAAATCGTTTCCGTTAGAAATTCAATTCCTTCACTTTTAACTACCGTTGGATTGTTCAGAATTCGCCTCGAACCAGAAGATACTCTTACTTCACGATTTCTACAATCCTTTCTGTTCCACCTACGAAATCATTCATATCCCTTCATTTTTAAGTTTTGAATTCTACAGAAAAGTTGTTAGAAATCGAATTAGCTAACTAACCTTACCAATTTCAGCTTCTAACACCTCTTAGAAAGTTCAAACCGCTTCAAAAACCAGAGGTCTCTCCAGTTTCGCGATTTTTCCTATCCACTGACTTCCACCTGCAATTTCATCTACTTCTAATCATTTAAAGCTTTAACAACCTTCACCAAAGTTGTTAATAATTGAGTTAGCTTACTAGCCTCAAATTTCAGCTTGCAATTTGCTCTCTACAGCTCAAAATCGTCCAGACACTATAGACTGCTCGAGTTCTCTTCAATTCCAGACCACAATTACATTTTTCCTTTCCAGCCATTCTCCGGCCATAAATCCGGTGAGAAAACCTTCAAACGTTTTCTTCTCAGACCAAGGAGAGTGGAGGTCGGTCTCCCAGCTTCAACAAATGTAGAATAAGGAAGAAAAATAAGAGAACTCCCATTTAAACCCATTTCCACTTCCACTGACATGCACTTTGCTTTCCTACCTTTCTCCTTTTTTTTTCCATTTTCCCACTAATTATCAATTCCCATTTCCTTGATTAACTTATTTAATTTCTATTTATTAATAAGTATAATAATAATAATAATAATAATAATAATAATAATAATAATAAGTATATACTTAATTCTAAAATGTAACCAAAGTTAAATAAATCTTTCAATCAAACTAACTTCCTTTGTGCTCTTCTTTTATTTGCTAATATTCCGTTACTCCATCTTTAATTTACTTAAATGAAGATCAAGCTTAAGAAATTACATAAGAATTTAGGGTTACGGTTTAGGGCTTACATATTGAGGTTAGAAAAACTTTATTTTCAACAAAACCAATCTTTGTGCTTTTGTGCAAAGACTCACGTTTCTAATTAATGACTCAAAAACTTCTTTGCCTAGTGTTTTTCATAGTTTGTTGCAGGAATTTGAGGACATTTTCCCTGAAGATATACCTAGTGGGTTACCACCACTTAAGAGAATTGAACACCAAATGGGCTTTCTTCCAGGAGCCGTCATTCCAAATAGGCCAACTTATCGAGCTAATCCTATTGAGACCAAAGAAATTCAAAAGCAAGTTGATGAGTTGCTTGCCAAAGGATATGTGAGAAAAAGTCTAAGTCCTTGTTCTGTCTTCATCTTGGTTCCAAAGAAGGACGTATCTTGGAGAATGTGTGTGGATTGTAGGGCCATCTACAAGATTACGATAAAGTATCGTCAACCTAGACTTGATGATATGTTAGATGAATTGCATGGATCTATTTTATTTACTAAAATTGATCTTAAGTTTGGATACCATCAAATTAAGATGAAAGTTGATGATGAATGGAAAACTGAATTTAAGACCAAGCATAGATTGTATGAGTGGTTAGTTATGCCTTTTGGTCTTACCAATGTACCTAGTACTTTTATGCGTCTTATGAATCATGTTTTGAGTGAATACATAGGAAAATGTGTGGTAGTTTACTTTGATGATATAGTGATTTATTCCAAGTCCTTAGAAGAGCATGTGGAGCATGTTAATAAGGTTTTGCTTGCATTGAGAAAGGCTCAGTTGTTTGCCAATTTGAAAAAGTGTGCGTTTTGTCTAGATAAGATTAATTTTCTTGGGTCCCTGCTACGGATTCTCCCTTAGTTTGTAAATATTAGATTTTGAGTTAATTGGCATATAGTAGAGGGAGAAAAAGCTTGGGTTAGAAGAAGTCTTGTTGTGTAAATTTAGCAGATGATTATGTAACCTCTACTTCTGTCTATATGAACATGTGGTGAATGGATTTCTGTATGCATGTGTAGTTGAAGAGCGAGTTATATATGAACTGTTTATCAGGTGTCCAGGTGTATAGGTTGAGTAAACCTCTTGGGTTGCATTGTTTATATGTTAATGAGGAGAATATCATATAGATGAATGTATGTAACTCATGCTCTTTCCCAGGTTTAAAAGGGTAATTTGGGGAAGGGTGTGACAAGTTGGTATCAAAGCATAAGTTCATGGGAATCCTAGGTTTAAAGGGGAGACTAGGATCATGCATATAGCTAGGAGCATGTCATAACTATAATATCCTAATGTGTGGTATATTATAGGAGTCATGCCCCGAACGTGCAGGCAAGGTAGGCAAGCGAGCACTTGAGTACCTGAAGCTACTGGGAGCAAAGATGGAGTGCCAGTTTCAGAGGGGGAGTTCAGTAACCCTCATGTGCAGACTGAACCTAATATAGAAGAACAAATTTTTAACAGGATAGCCCAGAGGTTGGTTGACAGTGTAGGGTCAGTATCTACTGATCCAAAGAGGAAGTTTGGCATCGAGAGACTGAAGGCCTTAGGTGCTACACCTTTTGAGGGTACCACGAATCCCGCAGATGCAGAGGCATGGTTGAATCTGATTAAGAAATGTTTCAGGGTAATGAGGTGCCCTGAGGACTGAAAGGTGGAGTTAGCTGCTTTACTGCTCCAGAAAGGGGTAGAGGACTGGTGGAGACTCTTCGAGGCTCGAAGAGGTGATGCAGGAGTAATGCTTTGGAATGATTTCAGAAAGGCATTCCAAGAGAAGTATTATCCTAGATCTTACTGTGATGCTAAGAGGAATGAGTTTCTAAGGCTTAAGTAGGGTTCTATGACTGTTGCTGAGTATGAAAAGAAGTTTACTGAACTTGCTAGGTATGCATTGAACCTCGTAATTGACGAGGTAGATCGTTGCAAAAAATTTGAGGAAGATTTAAGAGTAGAGATCAGAACACCTATAACGGCTAGTGCTGACTGGGCTGATTTTACTAAATTAGTGGAGGCAGCAATGAGAGTTGAAAAGAGTTTAGCTGAAAAAACAACAGATGTAGGTGAATATAGAGCCGGAGGTCGAGACAGATATGATACCAGGAGATTTACGCCTAGGGTCCAACAAAAAGGTAGATTTAAACCTCGATATAGTGGGCCATCTGGGTCTAGAGCTGGTTCAGCAGGTGGACCTCAGAGGCGAGATCAGAGACGAGCTACTAGTGAGGCAGGGGTTGGTTCACAGGTGGGACAACCTGGAGAATCCATAGATAGTTCAGTGAGGAAACCTCTTTGTCCTACATGTGATAAATATTATTTTGGGCAGTGTTTCAGTGGCTCGAATGTTTGTTATAATTGTGGCCAAGCTGGGCATTATAAGAGAGACTGTCCTCAAACTACAACAGATAAAAGAGACCAAAGAACTTTGTCTCAGACAGGGAGTCAAGTGAAATCAGGAGGGAATACAAGTGAATGCACTAGTGGTGCCAAGGCAAAGGGGCCAGGTACGTCTAAACAGCAAGACAAAGTTTATACCATGACACAAAAGGAAGCCGAGCATACACCTGACGTAATCACGGGTACGATGTTAATTTGTGATTTACCTATGTATGTATTGATTGATTCTTGTGCTACACATTCCTTTGTATCTGTTAGACATGCTGAATGTTAAGTATGAACTTAGAATCTTTGAATGATGATTTCGTAATTAGTACACCTACGGGGGATGTGTTAATTGCTGATTCTGTATGTAAGAATTGTGAAGTAAAATTGGGTAATGTATGTATGTTGATTGATTTAATCCTGTTAGAAGTTCATGAGTTTGATGTGATCATGGGTATGGATTTCCTGACTAAATATCATGCTACTATGGACTATTATAATAAGGAGGTAGTCTTTAGAAAATTAGAAATAGCTGAAGTTATGTTTAAAGATGATAGAAAAGCTATGTCCACACGCTTAATATCATCCATTAAGGCTATGAAGTTGTTGACTAAAGGTTGTGCAGCATATCTGACTTATGTAGTTGATACTCAGGTTAAGAAGAAAGGATTAAAGATTCAGCTACAGGAACTAGTAGATAAGGGTTATATTAGACCTAGTGTTTCTCCTTGGGGTGCGCCAGTTCTGTTTGTTAGGAAGAAAGATGGAACGATGAGGTTATGTATCGATTACCGTCAAAGCAATAAGGTAACAATACGTAACAAGTATCCTTTACCTCGTATTGATGACCTATTTGATCAGTTGAAAGGTGCTTCGATTTTCTCAAAGATCGATTTACGATCAGGATATCATCAGTTGAAAATCAGGGAATCAGATGTCCCTAAGACCGCTTTTAGAACCAGGTATGGACATTATGAATTCCTAGTTATACCATTTGGATTGACTTATTCTCCTGCAGCATTTATGGACTTGATGAATCGAGTGTTCCATCCCTACCTGGATCAATTTGTGATTGTATTCATAGATGATATCTTGGTGTATTCAAGGAATAGGGAAAAGCATGCTAAACACCTCAGAATTGTATTGTAGACACTTCGAGAAAAGAAGTTGTATGCTAAGTTCAGTAAGTGTGATTTCTGGCTTGATCAAGTAGTATTTCTTGGTCATGTTGTATTAGTTGAGGGAGTTAGAGTGGATCCTCAGAAGACTGAGGCAGTGGTTAGGTGGGAACGACCCACATCAGTATCCGAAGTCCGTAGTTTCCTTAATTTAGCAGGATACTACAGGAGATTTGTTGAGGGATTCTCCAAAATAGCATTGCCATTAACAGAGTTAACCAAGAAAGCTACAAAGTTTGGATTGACAAACAAGTGTGAGCAGAGTTTTCAGGAGTTGAAAGAAAGACTTGTATCAGCACCGGTACTTGCATTACCTACTTCAACAAAGGAGTTTGAAGTTTATTGTGATGCTTCACATTAAGGTTTGGGATGTGTATTGATGCAAGAGCGTAAGGTAATAGCTTATGCCTCGAGACAATTGAAGAAACACGAGCATAACTATCCTACTCATGATCTAGAGCTAGCTGCAGTTGTCTTAGCTCTGAAGATCTTGAGCAGGAAATCAAGACAAGGTAAAGAGAATGTGATCAGAGTATCCTTGTTAGAGGAATTGATAAGTTCCAAAGCAATGTTAGCCACAGGAGCAACGGGGAGTCTATTAGCACAATTTCAGGTGAGACCTACTTTGGAAGATGAGATTATTAACAAACAACCTGAAGATCACGAGCTTAGAAGAATAGCTGAAGAAGTGAGACTTGAGAGACGTTCTGATTTCACGTTTAGACACGATGGTGTGTTGATGAAGGATAACCGATTGTGTATTCCTAATGATAAGTCACTAACGGATGCCATTTTAGAGGAAGTGTTGTGTTGTAAATGTGTTGTTGTTTGATTTATATTCACGATTTATTGGATTCCTAATATCTCAAGTTTTTCTTAATATCAGTCCAAGTATAAACTGATACAAAGATTTCTTGGTGAGAACCAAGGTCGAACACAGGGATTTTGTGATTAAATGCTGAATAAATTAGAAATCTCGAGGTAGTAAACAATTAAGATGAGATTCAATTCGAAGTATGAAAATTAAATGAATTTAACTTTTTAACTTGCAGCTACAAAAATAAGGATGCCTTATGAGTAATGCAATTTCAGTGATGTGATGGATAGAGAAAAGAGTGTTGGAGACCGTCATTCATCAATCTGTCAAATCTCGATTTAATTACATCGATCATGCTTTCAAACACAATTGGGTCATACCTTTCGGCAGAAAAGCCACACTAGTCATATGTCTATGATGCGTGCTAGTTTAAATGAGCCTAAGATAAATCCTATTTCTTAGATTAACTTCTTAGTTACAACAATGTAGCCTATGGTTATTTGCTCTCTCGAGTAGTCGACCGCTGGAACTAAAACAACGTTCTCACGTTAAAATAAGGACAAGTGATTCACAATGCATTGCTATAAATGACCTAGTTATTAAACTTGATTCAACAAGATTGATGAATGCAGCCTCCAACCCTCGTGGAGGTTTAGCTACTCATGATGAGTTGTGAAATATTTGTAAACATGAAGAGCAAATAATGATTGATAGATGTGAAGTTACGATATATTAAAATGATAAAGATTTGATGTTCTTGATCCAATGATAATACAAATAAGTAAACACTGGCGGTGCACTTAATAATAAAGAGGTTGAGAGAAGAAGCTGTCGGCAAGAGTGTCCTGCTCAACAACGGTGAAGATATATCGCTGATATTACAGATGGCGATGGAAACAGTGGCGAGATCCTTTTTCCTGTCGAGCTTCGGTTCACCGCGTTCCTTGTGGCAGATGTGAAAACTGATCCTCTCGACTATCGTCGTGAGGAGGAAGAAGATGATGTGTGGCGATGCTCTCCCAGAATTGTTTGCTTCTAACCCTACTTTTTTCTTAGGATTTTCGGTCTTTTTCTTTTTTTCTCTTCTTGGGTGGCTTTTATAGCCCTCATCGTAATACTTTCCATATTGGAGCAGGGTGGGCCCACAATGCGTTCGACTTCGTCCTTTCTGATCTCGCAGTCCGTCTCTGTCTAACGGCTCATGGTACTAAAAATATTCTGGCACAGCTGTCATGGTTGGATTTTTCGGAATCATAGGCTTTGTCTTTATTAGCCATGCGTTGATGTAATCTTTGACGCATGGTTGCGATGACATTTTCATGCAAACAAAGTGTTCAAGGGTGTTAATTCTCATCAATAATATCTTTTTTTCTTTTTCATACACTTGTGCGCGTAATAAGAATATATCAGAGATTCATGCGTTGAAATGGTGTTCTTTTCACTAATCTTCCATTTTTTTCTAAGTGAAAGAAGTAAAATAACTTGTATTTCTACAAGTTATCTCACCCCTAAATTTAGAATAAAGCTTGTCCTCAAGCGTGTCTTTACTAAAAAAATTCAATGTCAAATCTCCTTTTCTTGCTTTGATAGGCCTCTCAGATTACCCTTTCACCCTTACAATCGCACTCACACTACATCTACTTTTAACCTGTCACTTGTCCCGAAGTAGTCCCTAAGTTTGAATGCGGCAAGCTCTTTTTCAAAAATTTACTTTTTCATTTCGTACATTTCTTTTCTTGTCTTTTCATACTATCCGCTGCTTGTGTCATATACTCGTAAAAAAAAAAAAAAAATTCCATTGCTTCAGGCTACATGCATTCGTTTTGGCTTGCCAGCACAGGTGTCATGCACAGCATCCAACTACGAGCACATTCCCTTCACAACTTTTAGACTCTTATCTTGATTTTGGTTACAAGACATAAGAATCTGCATCCAAGCGCTATAATGCGTTGATTCAGACCACTAACCTTCGTTTTGGCTTTGGCAGCACGGGTGTCATGCGCAACATCCAACTACGGGCTAGTACCCTTCACAACTTAACTCTTATCTCTGGCTGAAGACATTGGAGTTAAAATGGATAGCACTTGGCAGGTGGGCAATCTTAGACAAACTTTTTGCTGGGATTAAAACCCAAGCGCAGCGGAAACGTATCAGAATCATATCTCAAAATTAATTTTAAAAATTTTGAAATACTTTTACATTGGTAAAAAAAAAACTTAAAAATATCTAGGTTAAGCATATAGAATACAAAAAAAAAAAAGAGGAAAAAAAACTTACGTGTCACCACCACTTGGAGACCTTCCTTTTCTCTAAATCTTGAGGAAAGATTTGTGGGAACCTTTTGGCAACAGAAAAAAAACGCAGAGAATTTTTCTTTTTTTTGTTGAGAGAATGAACCATTCGATTCTTTTCTGTTAGATGCTATATAAGGAAGCAAGAGAAAATGGGAAACGTGGGTGTTATCCCACGTATTAAGTAACTCCCCTACGTGGGAGTTACAACAATATTGACTCTTATTTCATATTAATTATATTAATTAATTAATTAAATTAATAATTAATAATAAAATAATTAATAATTAATTAAATCTAATTTAATTAACCAATTCATTTAAATCATATTTAAATGAACATCTCTCACATAACCTATAGTTTTAATTCAATTAATTTAATTAAATCAAATTTAATTAAATTAGATTAAATTAAATAACTAATTAATTATCCAATTCATTAATTACCGAAATATCAAATATTTAATTTTAACTTGCATTTGAATCAAATTCAAATACATTTCTTTCATAACCTATAGTTTTAATGTACATCTAATGCGCATTAATTTTGACCTATAGTTTTAATATAAATCTAATTCATATTAAAATAATATTTGAACAATTTCAAATATTTAATTCTCTTACAAATTAACTTTGAATCATACCCAAAATTATATTTATACTATAAAGTTTAATTTGTAAAATAAACTTTATATTATAATGTATCATTATACATTATACTTTTCCCTTAGTAAATTTGAACTTTTCAAATTTCATCCAAGAATAAAGTTCCTCAATATTCTTTACGAGCTAGGAAGGGGACCTAATGGACCTACAAATCAGAAGCAACAATGATATGAGATTAACAGGCTAAACTCATTAACCACATTAATCAATATTCATTAACTGTGGGTACACTTCACTAAAGACCCACAGCTGCACTCTTCTCACTGTAGATATATTTCTGTGTCCACGGATATAGACCAACAACAGCAAGTTAGTCCTTCACAAGTGTTCGTAACACCAGCTGGGTCAAATTACCGTTATACCCCTGAGTTACTTCTAAATCCTTAAGTACCAGTGCTCCTCTAATGAACAACCTGTTTATGGTCCAACCATCAAACAGAAACCCCGCTCGGGCCAGTGAGAGGGTAGGGCCCTTTGTTCAAGTCCCAGAGACACCACTTAAGGGAACACTTATCTACTTACCCTATGTTCCCAGCTCCCCACTCAGTCTTGTCCCCAAAATGGTAGACATGTGATAACTTGTAGGAATACAAGTTATTTTACTTCTTTTTCTTAGAATAAATGAAACATTAGTGAAAAAAAGGGCATTTCAACGCATGATTCTTTGATGTATTCTTATCACACGCACAACTGCATGAAAGATATTATTGATAAGAATTGACAACCCTTGAAGGCTATTTGTGCAGGAGAATACCATCGCAACCATGCGGCGAAGATCACATCAACGCATGGCCAACAAAGGCAAAACTAACCATGACAGCTGTGCTAAATTATCCTCAGTACCATAAACCGTTAGACTAAGACGGAATGCGCGGCCAGAAAGGACATAGCCGAACGCGCTGCGGGCCCACCCTGCACCAAGATGGAAAGTACCATAATAAAGGCTATAAAAGCAAGGGAGAGGAGAAAAATAGGGCACGCAAACTTATCCCTCTGCGCGGCGCCTCCATACACGAGTCCATATTCCTCACAGCGACGGCTGCTAGGATCATTCGGCACATCCACTACAAAGAAGGCGATAAACTGAGGCTCGAGAGAGACGAAGTCTTCGCCGCTATTTCGATCGCCATCTGCAATTTCAGCATCGTCTTTACTCTGTTGGCGAGCTAGACATTCTTGCAAACAGTTTCTCCTTTCATTTTCTTTATCATCAAAGTGCTTAGTGATTGTTTAGAGATTCGATCTGTTGTTAAATTGAGAACTGCAATTTAGCTAAAAGTTTTAATCCTCTGAAACTTTATATTCTTTGTTGATCTTTCTATTCATATACATTTTCACAGCGTAATATGAGTAGCTAAGCCTCCACGAGGGTTGGAGGCTGTGTTCATCAATATTGTTGAAAATAAGTCTAATTCCTTGTTCATTTACAAGTAGTGTATTCTTTTGTCGGCTGCTTGAGAGAGCAAGTCATTATAGATTTCATTGCTGTAGCTCATAGGCCAATCCTAGAAATAGGCTTAGCCTTAGAGTCATTCAAACTGGCATGCATCATAGATATATGACTAGTGTGGCTTTTCTGCCGATAGGCATGAACCAATTGTGTTTGAAGGTTTGATCGATACATTTAGATAGATATTTGACATATTGATGAATGACGGTCTCCAACACTCTCCTTCTTTATTTCTCTTGACACTGAAATTGCATTTTTCATCAGACGCCCCCGTTGTAGTTGATTTTAAAATATTTAAGTTATTCTTTGTTCACACTCTGATTAGAATTTCCTCCTATTACTTTCCTTTTCCTCGAGATCTTCAATATAAGCAAAGCGTTAGCTACATAAAAATCCCTGTGTTCGACCTTGGTTCTCACCAAGAAATCTTGATATCAATTTATACTTGGATTGATATTAAGGAAAACTTGAATTGCTAATAATCCAGCAAATTGCAAGCATAGTCAGCATAGAATTCTAAGAGAAAAGATAAAACCAAAATTCAGTAACAGCATATTGAGTCGGCAAATGGGTCACTTTCACCCATACAAATCAAAGGACAATCCCTCGTAGACATGAGTTCATAATATACTCAGGATTAAGACTAAGTTGCCTAGGTCAACCTATTGAAATGGAAACCTAACCAGTTAAAGGAGTTACATCTAGTGGTTACTATTTCGTGGTCCAGTCTTATGCAAACTCATTGCATAGGACACCCCCAGTCGCATGTCTCCTACACGAACACATTGGATCATTGATGCATGCCAGTTCAATTAGTGAAAGGTTGTGTCCTCAATCACGTTTGAGAACTCCCCTTTAAACAAGGCGAACCCCCTCAACAATAATAAGAATAACCCCCAATAAACAAATTTGATAGACAACCCCAAGAAAGCTAAACAGATTTGGCTTGGAAGATTGATCAAAGATCAAGAAGAAAGGAGAACTTGTTCCTAACTTCAAGATTTCGAACTCTCCACAATCTAATTGATCAAACTAGATTGAAAGTTCTAAACATGCATTCTAAACACAAGAATACAAAGAAAGCATAAAAGCTTGAGAGATTTACTCTATAAAAAATTCATTCAAATTCAAAGTCTTCCTTTAAAAAATGTGGAATTACAGCCCTATTTATACTAATTGAAAAGGCACTATGAAAGGACACAACCTTTCACTAAATTGTCTAAATCCATGTACACCCTTTCAACTACCCTAATAAATATAAATACAACAAATTAATTTGGTACATAATATATTAAATTAGAGGATGAATGTGGATTTTGAGATTCATTGTGTCTCTTTGATGAAAAGGTGTCTTTTGATACTTGAAATCTTGCGTCTCTTCAACTCTAGTTGGAACCTTAGCATGGAAGTAACTCATCTAATGTTTCAACTAATCATTACCAATTATTTCCTTATCAAAAATAATATTATTTTATTATTTAATATTAAAATAATATTATATTTAATTAATTAAATATAATATTATTTTCATTTAATTAATTAATTTTAAATTAACTTTTGAAATTAAAATTAAAATTAGAAATTGATTTTAAATTCATTTTGGAAATTCATTTAAAATTGATTTTTTGAAAGTTTGGATTTTTCCCACTAACTAAGCAAGTAGCTTAGTTGTTATCTTCACAATTAGCCAACAAATTGAACATTTGTGTTGTCAATTTGTGATGCAATTAGGTTGCATGTTAATCCTTAATAAATAAGGATGATTTTGGCTTAAATTTTGTTCGGAATTTTGTGAAATTAATGGTTAATTTTGCAAAATTTCATCCATAGTTCATCTTCTTCCCAAACTTCATTCCTTCTCAAATTCACCACAAATTTGGATCCCACCATCCAATCTAAGGCCAAAGAATAGTAGAGAAGATTCTTGTGGTGGTCTAGAAATAAGTGGTGTGGATTTTCATCAAGAATTGAAGGAGAATTTTGAACTACAAGGGTAAGTGTTCTTCAAACTTTGTTTTTTTCCTTTTTAGTTGTGCATGCTTTATCCTCAAAATTGAGTATCTTAGAGTAAAAATTGATCTAATTAATTTTTGTTGCATGCTCGTTTATCCTTCATCTTGGATGTTCAAGTGCCTTTTGGAGCTTCCAAGGTTGCATCTCTTCAAATTTTGCTGGAAACTTAGCTTGGAAGCAACCATTTAATCCTTCTTGAAGTCTCTTAGCTCTAGCTCTTGTCATTGGTCCTTGTGGCATTATGATTGCCTCATGATTGGGTTATCTTGGAATGTTCTCCCAATGATTCTCAGCACGAGCTTCAATTGAGCTAGTTTGAGCTTGTTGAGCTTCATTTTTATCTTGTCCTCATTGTCTAATTCGCTTGTCGCCTCCTTATCAGATTGCTAGATATGCATCAAGCGTTATACCCAAACCACCCCCAACTTTTAGAGCATACATTGTCCCTAATGTATCAAATCAAAAGCAATAAGTAGGGGACAAATTAAAAAGGAAAAAGAGAAACTCCTCTGAATTTGGAGCACGATAAAAGAATGGGTGAGCTTGCTTTAGAATTCAGGATCAATTTTTTTTCCAAATAAACTAAAGAGAAAATAAGAAGCTACACTAAAAATAAAAAAAATAAAGGAAAGCAGTAAATGTTTGACGTTTGGGAGCCTTCAGGAAGCTCAAATTTTTAAGGTGGATTGCTCAACCATATTCTGTCTGATCATCCTAACTTGAAGTTAATCGACTTCTCCCTTCCATCCATCTCTACTGTACTTGCTTCACCATTATCCTACAAGGGTAGTAACTCACAGTAATCGAAAGGATTAATGAAAGCAGAATCATGCAAGACAGAATTTTTTAACAGTTCCCTCAAACTATACAGATAGGACCCTTCTACTACATCAATCTTAGCTAAAGCAGTTCTTAGGAAAGGTCGACCCAATATAATAGAATTCCAAGGGGGGTGAGCATTTTGATCATAATTTAGGATGTAAAAATCAGTTGGTAACACTAATCCATCAACATTAATCGACACATCATTAACAACTCCTAATGACTTATATAAACTACAGTCAGCCAGCTGAATCACCACATTAGTGCTACAAAGATCTAGCAGTCTAAGCTCATAAAACAGAGACGCATGCATGATACTTATAACAACTCCTAAGTCAATCAAACCATTTTGTAACTTCTTCTTACCTACTTTACAGGGTAGGTAGAATATATCTGGATCATCATGTTTGACTGGGAGGTTACTGGGAATGATCGTAGTTGCCTATGAAACAAGCATTTCTTCCTCCTTGTCCCACTACATCGAGCTCATCTTAGGGGAGCTAGCAGTCACCATTTCAGGGGTTTCAATGGATTTACCTTTTCCTTCTCTCAAGACTGAGGAATCTTCCTAGAAAAGGAGCAGCAAGAATGTAAGTATTCAAATTAAACTCAATTAAGGGTTCAGTACTAACCTACTCAGGGCTCCTAGGAGCTTGGGGTCTATGTCCATTCTCATCAAAACCAAACAATTCATTAAATTATTTTCATAAATAAAGTTCATAGATTCAGAGGGAGTAGGGAGATCAAATGTACTCACAGTGGTCAAGGCACTTATATTTCTCACATTGGGTTTGGGTTGAGCTGGGAGCTTACCACTTTGAGTGTCTAACTTGCTCACTATGGTGGTGAACTAAGTGATCTGTATGCCCAAGTGTACATACCCATTATTGTCTCTTTTTGGAATAGAGCATTTTCCTCATGGATCTTCTTCTTCTCTTGCTAGAAGAAGGTAATCTGATAAGAAAATAAGTAGAAATCACATTAAAGAGTTACTTCCAAGCTAAGGTTTGTACCCTTGGTGAAAAGTTGCAACATTTCATGCATCAAAAGACACCTTTTCATCCGAGAGTCACAATGAATCTTAAAATTCAGATTCGTCCACATATTTACTATTACATGTATTTATTTAATTTTATGTATTTACATTTATGAGAGTAGTTGAACGGTTTTAGATGAATTTAGACAATTTGGTGAAAGGTTGTGTCCTTTCATAGTGCCTTTTCAATAGTTTAAATAGGGATGTAATTTCAACATTTTAAAACAAGACTTTGAATTTGAATGAATTTTTCATAAAGTTAAATCTCTCAAGCTTTTATGCTTTCTTTGTATTCTTGTGTTTAGAATGCATGTTTTAGAACTTTCAGTCTAGTACGATCAATAAGATTGTGAAGAGTTCGGAATCTTGAAGTTAGGAACAAGTTCTTCTTTCTTCTTGATCTTTGATCAATCTTCCAAGCCAAATATGTTTAGCTTTCTTGGGGTTGTTATCAATTTGTTTATTGATAAAGAAACCCTTCGAGTGTTGGATCTTAGAACCTTGTTGAACAACAAGACCCAAAGAACTCAACTGAGAAGACCCCAAAACCAATTTTGATCTCAACCCCTAAAATAGGCTAGAAAACAGATTACTTAGATGATCCAATAAACCAAGGATCAGACAAAGTTAAAAACTCCCATCAACCCCTGATCTTTAAAGCACTCCACAAGCAAGACAGATCACTCCTCACTTGAATGCTCCAAATATTCATGCATTCTATCTCAATAACACACAAGAAACAAAGCTTAAAAGCTTTCAAGGTTTAAAACCCAAATTCTACATTTTCCATCTCTTCTTTTGAAATGACAAAATTGCATCAATATTTATACTATTTGAAAGGTCACTAGGAAAAGTCACAACCTTTCATCTATTTGTCTAGGTTCAAACAAAACTCTTCAATTCCATGCATAAACCATCATGAATATAAATGCATTATAATAAATTGATACATTTAGTATTAAATATGTGGATAAATTTGAATTTCTAGATTCATTTAGTCTCTTGGATGACCTTGAAGCTTGAAAGGTTGCAACTCTTCACCATATCTTAGAAACTTAACTTGGAAGTAAACATTTATTGCTTCAAGAAGATCTTTAGCTCTAGCTCTTATTATTGCCAATTATTTGCTTATCATAATCACATCCTTCTGGAATGTCAGCATAGAATCGACCAAGGACTTCACCACATCTTCCAATGGTAACTTAGGGCTACTGGATGCACTAGTCTGTTGGTCTCCTTGACCTCCCCAACGAAAGTTGGGATGGCTCGCCATCAAGGGTTGTAAGCGTTGCTGTATGGATCACGCCTTTGTCCTCTTTTTCCTCCTACATAGTGGACTTCCTCAACAGGGGTCTGAGGTTGCAACTGATTATGGTTCATCTGTTTCACAAGAGAAGCAAGATCAGACAATTGAGAACGTAATTATTTTACCTCTTGTGCGTCAGATGGGACGATTCCATTTGCTCTTGTCCCAAATTGCTATAAGTTTTCTATCGTCCTAGAGATCGAACTCCCTGGCTTCAGAAGGAGTCTTATCAACAAGGGCTCCGCCAGCTGCAACATCTATCGAGCTTCGGTCATTGGAGGGAAGCCCTATAGAAGTATTGGATCGGCAGCTAATTCGATGTTTGGTGATGAGCGAAGCGCGCATCGAGTTGCTTGTATCTCTCCAAGTACTCGAATAATGTCTTGCCAATGTCTTGAGCTATGCCATAGACCTATTTTCTGATGTTGTTTGCCTTTGATGTAGGGAAATATTTCTCCAAAAATAGCTTCTTCAACCCGTTCCATGTAATGATCAAACCAGAGGGCTGGTAGTATAACCAATCTTTGGCATCCTCCTTTAGAGAAAAGGGGAATGCTCTAAGATTCAGCTGCTCTTTAGTGACTCCATAGGGTCTCATCCCTTCACAAACAACATGAAAGCCCTTCAAAAGATTGTGAGGGTCTTCCTTAGCTTTGCCATTAAACTGAGGCAATAGATGAATTAGGCCCGGCTTAAGTTCGAAAGGAACGGTGGTGGCAGGGTAAACTATGCACAGAGGCTGTTGTGTGATGTCAAGCTCAGACAACTACCTCAACGTGCATCCTCCATGACTACCACAGGCTGTAAGTCTACCAACTCTTCCTCTTTTTCTGATTGATGTCTTTGATGAGATTGTTCAGTCTTTTGCTCCACTTTTCTTTGTCTTCTCCTCTCTTGTTGAAGTCACCACTCTTTCTTGTCAATATATGCAAAAATTTGAAGTCTAGGATTTCTAGAAGAACGGGTCATACATGATAAGAAACGGATGCACACAAAATCGAATTCAAGGATTGGCTAAAATAGTTGCTAAGATACCTCGACAATGGTGACCTTAAAGAACAAAAATTTGTAGATCAAGACACAATCTTTAAACTAACAAAAGGTAACAACACCAAACAAGCAACGAAACTAACACTATTTTTTTTCTATGTTATATGTTTGGATAAAAATTGACAAGATGAATAAGAAGCAAAGGGAAATTGACCGAACGAAAAAATAATAAGAAAACACTGCAACAACATAAACATATATTTGATCTAGAGCCAAAGCTCTGATACCGAAATGTTAAGAAACCTTTTACGAGTCGAATTTAAGAGCCTTGTTGAAAAATAAGACCCAAAGAACTCAACCTCAAAAGACCCCAAAACCAATTTGATCTCAACCTCTAAGATAGGCTAGATAGCAGATTACTTAGATGATCTATTAAACCAAGGATCAGATAAAGTTAGAAACTCCATTAACCCTTACTCTTCGAAGCACTCCACAAGCAAGACAAATCACTCCTCACTTGAATGCTCCTTATTCATGTATTTTATCACAAGAACACACAAGAAGAAACAAAGCTTAAAAGCTTTCAAAGTTTAAAACCCAAGTTTGGTCACAAGCAAATGTCATAACCTTTCATCTATTCGTCTAGGTTGAAACAAAACTCTTCAATTCGATGCATGAACCATCATAAATGTAAATACATCAAAATAAATCAATACATTTAGTATAAATATGTGGATGAATCTGAATTTTCAAATTCATGGTGTCTTGTGGGTGGTTTTGAAGCTTGGATAGTCGCAACTCTTCACCGTAGCTTGGAGACTTATCTTGGAAGTAAACATTTAGGGGTTGTTTGGGAGGCTAGAATGTAATCAGAATTACTGAAAATCAGAGAAGTGTTAGAATGAGTGAGGTATGGAGAGCAAAACGAAAATGAGATCATGAAATGTAAAAATTGTGGGAAAAAGGATTTGGTTAAAAACTGTCAGATCGAAATGAGTTTATATTACAAATCGGGCTCAAAATGCTAAATCCAAACATGATTTTGGATTACATTACAATCTAAATCCATTTCATTACGACTCCAAACAACCCCTTAATTTTTTAAGAAGACTTTTAGCTCAAGCTATTGTAATTGTCAATTATTTGCTTATCATTTTATTTTTTTGAAATGATATTTTCTTATCATTCTCCACTTCTTCAAGAATATTCGTCTTTAAATCTTAAGGATCTCTTTACGATGCAACTTTGTACTCATCATCTCGAACTTGTACAAACAACTAGATCAAAACCTTATTTCTTGGATTAATAGATGCATGGTTGTCACAACATCTTTATAAACACAAGGATCATCTGGATGAACAAATTTTGTGAAACATGCAAATCAGTTAACAAAATTGAATAAGAAATCACCTCTCGGCTTGCACAACTTTTCTCTTGACAGATTTTCAAAACACAATATTTGAGCTCTACACTATGAACTATTCAAAATATAAAAAATATTAGTAAACAAAATCAGACACATCATCAAAATATTAATTAATTAATTAATTTGAGATCAATGGCCAAAAAGCCAATAAGATGTGGGGTGGGATCTTGAGTCTGTTGGAGTCTACCCATTGAGTGACGGGTTGGGGGGTTGACTTGGAGTGGGGGGATAGTAAGGTGTTAAAGAAAAATTTATGGCATATTCTCTGGTGTGTTGCTATTTATTTTATTTGGCAGGAGCATAATCAACGACTGCATGGTGGTTCTCCTCAGGCTACTTCTCTAATTTTGCATCTCATTCAATTGGTTGTTCGTGTGCGTGCTACTTCGTGACCGAAAGATCTTTCTAGTTTGATTTAGTTGTGGTATCTTTTCCTTGTGTTTTTTGTTGTTGTTTGTGCTCTGCCCCAGGCAGTGGGGTTTTGCCTCTTATTCTCTACTTTGCCCCTGGCTGTGGGGTTTTGTTTTTGCTTTGTTCTGTGTTGTGGTTTTTTTCTTTTTTTTTTTTTCTCTTTGGTTTGTCTATTGGCACTATTCTTTGTGGTCCTGGGGTTTTTGGTTTCTCTGGATTGTTCTTGGTTTGTTCCTCTTGAAGGCTTTTGTTGGTTTGTGTGTATGGTGAGGCCTCTGTTGTTTGGTGTCCCCTGTTGCTCGTTTTTTGGTGCCTTGCCCCGAGCTGTGAGGTCCTCTTTGTTGTTGTATATTTCAAAAACAAAAATTGACAAGATGATTAAGAAGAAAAAGGAAATTGAGAATGAAAAAATAATAAGAAAATACTACAACAATGGAAATATATCTGATCTAGAACCAAAGCTCTGATACCAAAATGTTAAGAAACATAATAAGTGGGTGAAGGGTGTGTGTCAACACGTCCTACGGTCTCTTCCATTAGGTCACAACGTGAGATTCCTATATTGCACCTACTTAGCGTAATAATAGGCGCTTATCCAATCGGGGGGTTTGTAACATATGATTCGGAACACCGTGAACTCCAGAAATGGATAGGGTTTCTTAGCTCCGTTTTCAAGCATTTGTTTTTCCCTCGAGAGCATGTTTGATTCTGATCTATTAAATCTGAAAATGGAGGGTCCACACTTACGAGATTTACTAAGTGTTAGTAAAATCTTGACCAAATAAACGATAATTAAATACTATAGAAATAAGAGTTATTTTGGTATTAGTATTTAATCAAATGGTTTGGTTTAGTGATGGAATAATTGACTGCCCCTCGGTAGCAATTGTTCTGACTCACTAAAGTATCGTTGCAAGTTTAATAATGACGGGTAGATTATTAGAAATTTGCTAAAACTTGATTGGTTTTAAAAGAGTTAATCAATACCTAATATAATTTGTTTATTATTTCAGCAATGACAAGCGCTATAATCCAATTATTAGCCTCCGATAAATTAAATGGTGATAATTATGCTACATGGAAATCCAATATGAGTACGATACTAGTAATAGAAAATCTCCAGATTGTTTTAATGGAGAACTATCCTCCAGTTTCTAGCTCAACGGCTAATCGAAATGTTCGGGAAGCTTATGACAGGTGGACCATGGCAAACGAGAAAGCCCGGGCGTACATATTGGCCAGTATATCTGATATACTGCCTAAAAAGCATGAGAACATGGTTACCACTAGGAAAATCATAGACTCGTTGCGTGAGATGTTTGGACAACCGTTCTCATCTCTCATGCACGATGCTTTAAAGTACGTTTACAACTACCGTATGAAAGAAGGATCCTTTGTGAGAGAACATATTTTGAAAATGATGGTCCATTTTAATGTAGCAGAAGTAAATGGTGTTGTCATTAACGAGAAGAGGCAAGTCACGTTCATCATGGAATCTCTTCCAAAGAGCTTCCTACAGTTTAGAACTAACATAATGATGAATAAGATAGAGTATTCTCTGACTTCTCTACTCAATGAGCTCTAGGTTTATCAGTCTTTATTAAAGAATAAAGGTACTGAAGTAGAAGCAAATGTTGCTACTACTAAAAAGTTCCTTAGGGATCGTCCTCAGGAACTAAACTTGGCCCTTCTAAATCTCAGATGAAGAAAAAGGAAAAAGGAAAAGGAAAAGCTCCTGCTAAGAGAAAAGGCAAGGGAAAGGTACAAGTTGCAGATAAAGGAAAGTGTTTCCACTGCAACCAAGACAAACATTGGAAAAGAAATTGTCCACTTTACCTAATAAAAAAGAAAGCTGAGAAAGAGAGACAAGGTAAATATGATTCATTGGTTATCGAAACATGTTTAGTGGAAAGTGACAACTTAACCTGGATACTGGATTCAGTGGGAGACATGAAGTTGTTTTTTAGAGATAGATTTATTTTGTTAGAAAATGTACTTTATGTTCCTAATTGTAGTAGGAACTTAATATCTATCTCCTCTTTATTAGAACATATGTACAAAGTTACTTTTGATATTAATGAAGCGTTCATTAGTAAAATAGGTATTCCAATATATTATGCAAACTTAGAAAACAACTTAAACAAGTTAAAACCCACCAAAGCTAAAGTTGTTTATAATACTGAAATGTTCAAAACAATCGAAACTTAAAATAAAGGGCAATGTATTTCTCAAAGTACTTATCTTTGGCACTTAAGACTTGGTCACATAAATCTCAATAGGATTTAGAGATTGGTTAAGAGTGGACTCCTAAATCAGTTAGAAGACAACTCTTTACCACCTTGTAAATCATGTCTTGAAGGTGAGATGAACAAAAGATCTTTTTTTGAAAAAGGTCTTAGAGCCAAAGAACCCTTAGAACTCGTGCACTCGGATCTCTGTGATCTAATGAACGTCAGAACCCTTAGAACGTCAAGGCACGTGGAAGGTATGAATATTTCAGTAGTTTTATTGATGATTATTTAAGGTATGATTACATTTACCTAATACATCACAAGTTTGAAGCTCTTGAGAAGTTCAAAGAGTATAAGATTGAGGTTGAGCACCTCTTAGGTAAAACCATTAAGACACTTCCATCAGATCGAGGTGGAGAGTATATGGATCTAAAATTCCAGGATTATATAATATAATAGGAAATTCAGTCACAACTCTCTGCATCTGGTATGCCTAAGCAGAACGGTGTATTTGAAAGGAGAAATAGAACTCTATTAGATATGGTTCAGTCGATGATGAGCTACACTCATTTGCCAAATTCATTTTGGGGATATGCAGTAGAGACTGCGATATACATTTTGAACAACATTCTCTCTAAAAGTGTTTTAGAAACACCTTATGAGTTATGGAGAGGACGTAAAGGTAGTTTACGTCACTTCAAAATTTGGGGATGCCCGACACACGTGTTGGTGCAGAATCTTAAGAAATTGGAACGCCGTTTAAAATTGTGTCTTTTTGTAGGATATCCCAAAGAAACGAAAGGTGGTTTGTTTTGTGATCCTCAAGATGATAAAGTGCTTGTATCCACAAATGCTACTTTTCTAGAGGAAGACCACATAAGAGATTATCAACCACGTAGCAAACTAGTATTAAAAGAGATTTTCGAAGAAACTACAGATAAATCAACAAGAGTTGTTGATCAAGCTGGTCCTTCAACAAGAGTTGTTGATAGAATCAGCTCATCTGGTCAATCTCATCCTTCTCAAGAGTTGAGAGAGCCTCAACGTAGTGGGAGGGTTATTCATCAGCCTGATCGTTACATGAGTTTAACTGAAACTCAACTCGTTATACCTGATGATGGGCTAGAGGATCCATTGACCTATAAGTAGACAATGGTTGATGTAGATCGTGATCAGTGGATCAAAACCATGGACATCGGGATGGAGTCTATGTACTACTATTCAGTTTGGAAACTTGTAGATCAACCAAGTGAGGTAAGACTTATTGGTTGTAAATGGATCTATAAAAGGAAAAGAGATCATGCCGGTAAAGTACAAACTTTTAAGGCTCAACTCATGGCAAAGGGTTATACGTAGGTCGAGGGGGTTGACTATGAAGATACCTTCTCTTCTATTGCTATGATAAAGTCGATTAGAATACTTTTGGCCATTGTCACCTTTTATGATTGTGAAATTTGGCAAATGGATATCAAGACAGCTTTTGTAAATAGCTATCTTGAGGAAAGTATCTATATGACTCAAACAGAGGGGTTTATAGAACAGGGTCAAAAGCAAAAAGTTTGCAAGCTTAAACGATCAATTTATGGGTTGAAATAAGCATCTCGCTCCTGGAATATGAGGTTTGATGCTGCGGTCAAATCTTATGGTTTTGAATAGAACGTTGATGAACCTTGTGTATACAAGAAAGTAATCAACTCCACTGTAGCTTTCTTAGTATTATATGTAGATGATATCCTTCTCATTGGGAATGACATAGGATTCGTAACTGGCATAAAATAATGGCTATAGACCCAATTCCAAATGAAAAATTTGGGAGAGGCTCAGTTTGTTCGTGGAATCCAAATAGTTCGGAATTGCAAAACAAAATATTAGCCATGTCTCAAGCATCATATATTGATAAAATGTTGTCTAGATATAAAATGCAGAATTTCAAAAGGGGTCTGTTACCATTCTGACATGGAATTCATTTGTCTAAGGAACAGTGTCCTAAGACGCCTCAACAGGTTGAGGATATGAGACGCATTCCTTATGCTTTAGCTATTGGAAGTTTGATGTATGCTATGTTGTGTACACGACCTGACATATGCTATGCAGTAGGCATTATTAGTAGGTTCCAGTCCAATCTTGGATATGATCATTGGATTGCTGTTAAAAATATCCTCAAGTATCTTAGGAGAACGAGAGACTATGTGCTCGTGTATGGCAATAAGGATCTGATTCTTACAGAATACACAGACTCTGATTTTTAGACCGATATAGATTCTAGGAAATCTACATTGGGATTAGCGTTTACTCTGAATAGAGGAGCTATAGTTTGGAGGAATATCAAGCAAGGCTGTATTGCTGACTCCACGAAGCTGAATATGTAATTGCATGCGAAGCAGCCAAAGAAGCAGTATGGCTTAGGAAGTTCTTAAACGATTTGGAAGTGGTTCCAAATATGCATTTTTCGGTCACTCTGTATTATGATAACGGTGGTGTAGTTACAAATTCAAAAGAAGCTAGAAGCCATAAGTGCGGTAAACACATTGAGCGCAAGTATCATCTCATTAGGGAGATAGTACAAAGAGGAGACGTTATCATTAAGCAGATATCGTCAGAAGATAACATTGCTGATCCGTTTACAAAGGCCCCCACAGCTAAAGTGTTTGAGGGTCACCTAGTAAGTCTAGGACTTCGAGTTGTATAGCCTAGGGAAAGTGGGAGAAAGACATGGGTATCTAATGCCCAAGTTTATTGTATTTATGTTCTCTCTGTAAACTCAGCATATTATGTATATACCCCAATAGGAGTTTTAGTCCAAGTCGGAGTTTGTATGGTTTTATGTCCTTCTCGTAGTTTGTAAATATTAACATGCATTCTATTTATCAATAAAGTTATCGATGTTATTCAGTAAACTTGTTATTGAATAAATTGTCGAAGCGCCACGGTACTTAGGAACAACGTTGCAACGCTATAGTACTTTCTACCCTCGAAGTCATAGTGTTGTGTTGTGTTGCGGCATAGTGCTATTGCGCGTTCCTCAAATCGCATTAGTGCAGCAACGCTGTGCCATAGCACTGCTGCGCTGTTGCCAAACGCCCTAAGGCACCGCGGTGCTATGGCACAACGTTGCAAAACCATTTCCAAAAGCTTCAAAATGAGCTTATTTTCATGATATTTTTCCTCTATTACGGTCCTCCTTTTCCAGCAACATCTTGCCTCGAACGATCCAGACTTGATTTACATACAATTTGCCCAAAAACAACAAACCCTTACAATGATTAAATTAATGCAATTGCACAAATCTAATGCCAACATTAGAAACATATATTACGCAAAACTTAGTTTTCAAAAGCATCACCATACATGTACAGAAAATTGAACCCAACAAGTAATTCTAACTTTCAATCTTAACCAAAATAAAAATAAAAAAAAATTGGGCTCTGATACCAATTGAAGAGATAGATTCCCACAGCGGAAGCGAATAATCGCCATTGTTTTGATTTTGCGAAGAAGAAATCATACAAAAAAAAAATAGAACATACAATAACCTACCATATTTCTAATAGGCTAAGCATTAAATAAGGTTGAGAAGAATTACCTTTGAAAAGTGTCTTCAAAACTTCTCAGAGTTTTCTCCTTTTGAACAATAAAGCCAATACTTCTTCTCTGCAAATTGGACACCTCAAATTGATCTTCCCCACTATATCTCTGGCAAGGAACCTCACTTGTGGGAGTGCTATTGAGAGAAAAGGGAATAAACAAATTCTGCAGAGAACTTTCTTCTCTACGTAAAATGGAGAGATATATTATTTTAAGAGAGAATTTTCCTTGTGCGTGATCAACCAACTTCCTTTTGCCAAATACTAAAGAAGAGTTTTAATGTGAGAGAGAGTTGACTCCCTGTCCCCACTCACCACTCCCTGAATTAACTTACTCTCTCCACTCACCACTCTCTGCATTGTAGGGGAGCTATTTAATTAAATTAAAACTTAATTAATTTAATTAAATAATTAATTATAATTCAATTAATTAAATAATTAAATTTCTCATATCTAATTAAATGAATATTTGAATTATATTCAAATATATAAGGGCTTATTTGGAAGGCAACCTGAAAATAGAAATTTGAAAACAATGGATTCAATGAAAATAAAGTTGTATTTCATGGTTTCTCATGTGTGGTTGGTAGCAAATTCAAAAGATTTCTAATTTAAAAAATTTTTTAAAATGTATTTGATAATATATTTATAAATCAAAGACTAATTGTAGTTACTCACTAAATATTAGGTTAAATATAAATTATTACTAATTACTTTATGAACTTTTTTATGTTGAAAATTTTGTATAATAATTATTTTGTAATATCATATAATATATAATATATTACATATTACATATTTTAATTTAACAAAAATAATTGAGTTTATGACATAAAATACTATATTTGATAATGTTTTTATCTGTTTTAGTATAATTTTACATTTTAAAATATCAAATTCAAAATCTGTAGACACTGAAAACACAGAAATATTGTTTTTAAAATTTGCACTGTTTGAATCACAGAATCCGAAAATAATTTTCGAAAACAGAATTCAAACTATCTACCAAATACATATTTGTTGAACTCAGTAAATCTGAAAACATAAAACAGAATCTGAGTAGCCTACCGAATAGACCCTAAATCTCTTATAACCTATAGTTTTAATATAAATCTTATTTATATTAATTTAGTATTTGAATCAAATTCAAATACATTAAATCTCTCATAATATATATTTTAATTCAAAATAAATATATATTATAATGTATTTACATACATTATGTTTATGTATCATATACCATTAACATATATTGCCTTAAATTAATTTGAACATTTCAAAACTATAGTCCTTGTTTATCCGTTGTGAGCTAGTAGGTGGAACTAATGAACCTCTAGATTATAACCTCCAATGATCCAAGATTAATTTATTAATCTCTTTAATTAAATTACTCAACATTCATTAACTATGGGGCAAACCACTATAGACTCATAGCTGCACTCTTATGCATTGTAGAACATGTTGCGTTCGTGGATATAACCATTTCATATAAGTCGATCCTTCATGAGTTGTGTCGTAATTACTGTTGGGTCATATGTTCGTTTTACCCCTATAATTACCTTTATATCTTTAAGTATCATTGATTCTCTAATGAACAATTCATTAATGGTTCAATCTTATACAAACTCATTGTATAGGATACTCCACTCACATGTCTCCACATGAATAATCTAGATTACATTGTTTACCCTTACAAATTGAGTCGTATCCATAGTGTTACCAAAATAAGTCACATAATCTTATCCATATACTATAAACTTTTTAGGTTATTGCTTGAATGGAATCCAATATATGTCTACTACATAGCATTTTAAATTTCATAAAAATAACCTTAGATTTTCGTTTATTGGATTGATTTAATGCAAAAGTAAGACAGAATATAAAATAATAAATTATTTTATTAATTATCAATAATTTGTTTATACAATTTACAACCACAAGTTTAGAGCATAAAACCCCAACATCATCCTGTTGTTGTGATTCAACAATTCGTATTACATCCCACCTCCACTGTTATCCCATATTTTCCAATTGTTTTGTCTATTTTTTCCCCGCAAAAATCAGAATATTGTGTAATTGGTCACTATAAATCGGAGTAGAAAATCATTCTTAAATTTGTAGTAATTAAACAAAGCCCCTGAGTTCGCTTCAGTCCTCACTAACATTCAACCTTTTTAGAGCTTACACTTGGGTTCTTTGAAGAAAAACTAGTGATTTAAAGCAACTTAATTTCCACACATCTAAGCATGAATGAGAAAAAACTATCATCATAAGACTCAAGACACTACTGCCTTGCTCCTTCGAGTTGCAACCTTACCAGTTATTGAGGATAAGGTCTCGAGGTCCATACATAAGCATGACACATATATTTGAAGTTAGGGGTCATTGTATACAACAAAAATAAATAAATAAATAAGAATAGGTAAAGGAACGTGTAGTAGCAGGAAAGCTTAAGGGAACCCACAAAGAGAGTACTTCACAACAAAGTCTTTGATCTAATTTCTTAGACCTGTTGACATCTTAGAGACCTGCATGAATATTGCTTAATTTTCGATGAAATATTTCTTTTTAGACTTCTTCGATGATTATGCTTGTGATTTACTAGACTATTAGCAATTCAAGTTTTCCTAGATATCAATTCAAGTATAAATTGATACCAGGTTATCTTGGTGAGAACCAAGGTCGAACAAGGGATTTTTATATGACTAAAACTTTGCTTATAACGAAAATCTCGAGGATAACGGAAATAATTTGAGGATTCGTGATTAAAAACTAATTTAAAAATACTTGAAAAATAACTAAATGGGATGGTTGAGTTAACAACGCAATCTTAGTGTGACAGTGATAGAGAAGAAGAGTGTTGGGGACTGTTATTCATCAATACATCGAACATCTAGCAAATTATATCGATCATTCTTTCAAACACCTTTGGTTCATACCTATCGGCAGAAACGCCACATTAATCATATTTCTATGATGCATGCCAATTTGAATGAATCTAAGGCAAAGCTTATTTCTAAGACTATCCTATGATCTACAGTAATGCAATCGTTAAAGACTTACTTTGTCAAGCAGTCAATAAAAGAAAACAATCTTGTAAATGATCAATACTTTACTCGATTTCAATAATATTAATTGTTACGGCCCCCAACCCTCGTGAAGGTTTAGTTACTCATTTTAGCTGTAAAAATGTATGAGAATAGAAAGTTCAACATTGAAGAAATTATGCAAACATAAAACTCTATATTGATGAGCAAACAATGAAAGTAGAAATTGTTAGCAAGAAATGTCTAGCTAGCCAACAAAGCTACAATGATATCGATTGCGAGTAGTGGATGCTGATAGTAATGGAGATTTTGCCTCTCTCGAGCCGAAATCCGTCGCCAGTCGCAGCGCCTTAGGATGTTCTACAGCCGTCGCTGTGAAGAAGGTAAGCAAGTGTGCAGAGGCGCTCCACAGAAAAGTGAGATTTCCTGATTACCCTAATTGTCGTTGCCTGTTTTGCTTTTATAGGCGCTATTATGGTGCTTTCCGTCTTTGGCGCAGGTGGGACCACAACGCGTTCTACTTTGACTTTTCTGATCGCGCTTTCCGCCTCTGTCTAACAGTTTCTAGTGTAAAGGATCTCTCCAGCTGTCATGATTGGCTGGCCATGCGTTGATAATGTTCTCGCCTCATGGTTGCGCTGAAGCGACCCTATACATAAAACATTCAAGTGTCAATTCTTATCAATAATATCGCATATTGTCTTTTGATGTAAATTCAACAATTGAACCATTACATGTACCATAGGCAGCGATTATAAGAAGCAAGACAAAGAAGATTCAAGAGGCATTCATACTACATCTTCAAAAGCTAGCAAATTCACGAGAAGCGACAAATAATTTTGAACCCAAATTTATATACAGTGTTAGTTCAACGAGTCAAGAAAAGAATGACATGAAGATGGCATGGGAAAAGTCTTATAGTTTGGAAGATGGCATGGTGGACAAAAAAAAGTGTGCAGATTTTGTGAAGTAAATGCTGTCAAATGTGCACTGCTTGGGAAAACGTGATGTCAAACCTTGTCAAACGTGCACCTCAACTTTGCCGCCTTCTAGAGGAGATATTTAAGACAATTTGGAGACTTTCTATCTCTTTAGTTTTGCATTTTGACTTATTAAATAGTATGCAATTAAGTTTTAAGTTCCTAGGTAGAAATTTCTACAATTTGCATTTAATGGTGTTTGAATGACTTTTGGGTTCTTGGTCATATCCACGACCATTTGGCCTTTAAAATGGCTTGTAATACTCTTCAAAACTCAGATTATTGTTATTAAAAAGCTTGTGCTTATTCAACTCCTTTGGTGTTGTCTTTTCTTTCAAATCTTGCTTTAGGTTTGATGTTTAAATCAATTCATTGGATTAGTCTTGATCAAGCTAATTCTGGAGTGAGTTGTCTTAGGATCTAAGAGTGACCATCATAGATTTTAAGTTTGATCTAAGTTAGCTTTCTTTGTGAGTGTTTGCAAGGATCCTAGAAGGACCTCTAGCTTTGCATCCAACAAACATAGCGGGCGCTTATCATTTTCATGCACTTACGCGTAGTATGAGAATATATTAAGGAATCATGCGTTGAAATGCCTTTCTTTTCACTAAACATTCATTTATTCTAATAAAAAGAAGTAAAATAACTTGTATTTCTACAAGTTATCACACCCCTAAATTTAGTATAAAGCTTGTCCTCAAGCGTGTCTTTACAACAGAAATTCAACGCTCAATCTCCTTTGCGTAATTTGATCGGCCTCTCAGAATACGCTTTCCCTTGCACTAGCTCCATTTCTCAACATCAACTCTTAACTTTGTAACTTGCCTTGAAATAATTCCTAAGTTCAAATGCGGCAAGCTTATTGTCAAAAATTTACTTCCTCATTTATACACCTCTTTTCTTGTCTTTACTTAATTCCCACTGCCCTTGTCATACCCGTATAATAGTTTCTTTTTAAATGATCATGCGTCGATTCAGGCCACATGCCTTCGTTTTGGCTTGCCAGCACGGGTGTCATGCGCAGCATCCAACTACGAGCACATTCCTTGCACAACGTTTAGACTCATATCTTGACTTTGATCACAAGACATAGGAATCTGCATTCGCGTGTTGTGGTGCGTTGATTCAGATTAATAACCTTCGTTTTGGCTTGCCAGCATGGGTGTCATGCGCAGCATCCAACTACGAGCTAATGCCCTTCACAACTTAACTCTTATCTCTGATTAGAGAAATTGGAGTTACACCGATATAACTTGGTAGGTGGGCTATTTTAGGCAAGCTTTTCACCACCCCTAAATTTAAATAGTCGCAAGGTCCTCAGTGCGGTAAAGAAAAGAACTAGAGAAGAATTGTATAAAACTGTCGGAAGAAAAGTTTGAGCTAAAGCTGACCAACGATGACTTAGGATGTATTTCATTAAGACATGATCGAAAGCGTCAAGTAATGTTGAGAAAGAGCTGACGTGCCAGTGTAGTGTATAAATATCATCACAGGGCCAAATATTCAACGCAAAAAGGAAATAGATATGAATTTCAGAAGGAAAGATAAAGATATCAATCAAGAAAAATATTCGGAAAAGAAGGCATGCAATGAATTTTTCCATTAATGTATGCTAATACATGATGCTAAGCGTTGAGAAGACAAAAAAATTCAAAAATAATAAGGTGAAAGAAAAAGAACGCTACACCCCTAAATTTTATTTTGGTCGTTCAGTATCATTGGTCCTGCGGGCAGGCGCAGGAGTTGAATTGGTTGGAAGTATGAACGGCTGAAGAAGATGCGCTAAGATTACGCATGGGTCGAAGCGTTTCCTTGAGCCGCGCAGACTGCACCGTTTCGCATGTCTACTCTCGCCGCATCCCATGTGAGTTTGGGCGCAAGACGAACTGGAACTGATCAACGCATTGCATACGTTCATTGTATCTCAAAAATATTATCAATCTCACCATCATCGTAACAACTAAAGTTCTACTCCTAACTGGAAGAAAACTAGAACGGAAACCAAAAAGAAAAGAGAAAGAAAAGCGACTACTACCACTAAAACAGTAAAAAAGAAAGGATAGAGAACGTCCCTGGAGGTATATTTGTCTGGCTTCAACCGCAGGGTGTCTCTGTATGCGTTCTTATGTTTGTTCGTGGAGGTCAATTGAGGCTTTTTCCCTGTCAATCACGCCTCCATAGTATGGCTTTACATGCTGGCCGTTAACTTTGAATAGCCCCGTGCCATCGTCATTCATCAATTCCACTACTCCATGCGGGAATACTTTGTTTATAGTGAAAGGTCCCGACCACCTAGACTTCAATTTACCTGGAAACAAACGCAATCTCGAATTAAATAGTAACACTTTCTGACCGGCATATAGATCTTTCTTACTAAGCTTGCTGTCATGCCATTTCTTGGTTTTCTCTTTATAGATCTTTGCGTTCTCGTAGGCAGCTAATCTCCACTCCGTTAATTCGTTCAACTTCCGTTTTCGAGCCTCTCCTGCTAACTCCAAATCAAGGTTCAGTCGCTTTAACGCCCACTGTGCTTTATGCTCGAGTTCCAGCGGCAGGTGACAAGGTTTTCCATAGACTAACGCATAAGGGGACATCCCTAAGGGTGTTTTGTAGGCAGTGCGATAGGCCCATAGCGCCTCGTTTAGGTGTTGCGACCAATCCTTCCTCGATGCGTTCACCACTTTCTCTAATATCGTTTTGATTTCTCTATTGGTCACTTCGGCTTGTCCATTTGATTGCGGGTGATATGCAGTTGCGACCCTGTGCTTAACATTATATTTTAGGAGAAGGTTAGTAATAATGCGATTAATGAAATGCGAACCTTTATCGCTGATTAATGCTCGTGGCGTTCCAAAACGTGAAAATATACTCTTTTTTAGAAATTTCGACACTGTGGCCGCATCGTTCTTAGCGCATGAGATTGCTTCAACCCATTTGGACACGTAGTCCACAGCAACCAAAATATAAAGGTGCCCACAAGAAGGCGGGAATGGTCCCATGAAGTCAGTACCCCAAACATCGAACAGTTCCACCTCTAGTATTGAATTAAAAGGCATCTCATTTTTATTTGAGATATTTCCTGTCCTCTAGCATCTATCGCATTGCACCACATAGTTCCTTGCGTCCTTGAAAAGTGTAGGCCACCAATAACCGCTGTGCAATACCTTGGCTGCTGTGCGCTGACCTCCAAAATGCCCTTCATAGGGTGATTCATGACATTGAGACAAAACTTGTGGACTTTCAGTTTCGGGCACACACCGACGCATGATGTGATCTGGTCCTAGTCTGTACAAATATGGCTCATCCCAGCAGTAGAATTTGCAGTCATGCAACAACTTCTTCCGTTGCTGCGAGGTGAACTCGGGGGGCCATTGTCCACAGACAAGATAATTCACAATGTCTGCATACCATGGTTCTTGACCGACCACTTCCATCAGTTGCTCATCTAGAAAACTCTCTGCAATATTCTCCATCTTATCTTGTACCTCTTTGTTTTCCAGCCTCGACAAGCGATCAGCAACCTGATTTTCCGTTCCTTTCTTTTCTTTTATTATGAGGTCAAATTCTTGCATAAGGAGCACCCATCGGATGAGTTTGGGTTTGGCGTCTTTCTTTGTCATTAAATATTTAATTGCTGAATGATCAGTATAAATGACAACGGGAGATCCTATTAAGTATGCACGAAATTTTTCCAACGCAAACACTGGTACCAGCATTTCCTTCTCTGTGGTTGTGCAATTTTCTTGCGCATCGTTCATGGTCTTACTCGCATAGTAAATCGGATGCAATATCTTTTCTTTTCTTTGGCCCAGCACTGCTCCCACCGTATACTTGCTTGCGTCGCACATTAGTTCGAAAGGAATTGTCCAATCTGGTGCTACAAGAATTGGCGCTGAGATTAGTGCTTGTCGCAAACACTCAAACGCTTGCTTGCACTCTGCGTCGAAATTATACAGGCGGTCAACTTCCAGAAACGCACTCAATGGTCTGGCTATGTGAGAAAAGTTCTTGATAAACCTCCTGTAAAAACCTGCATGCCCCAAGAAAGTTCTTAATGTCTTCACATTTGTTGGAGGTGGAAGTTTGGCAATAGCGTCAATTTTGGCCTGATCCACCTCGAGGCCAGCTAGAGAGATTTTGTGGTCTAATACAATGCCTTCAGTCACCATAAAATGACATTTTTCCCAATTCAAGACCAGGTTTGTATCCTCACATCTCTTTAACATTGCCTCCAAATTGTTCAAACATGCAGGATAGGAGTTCCCAAAGACTGAAAAATCATCCATGAATACCTCCACCGAATTTTCCAAAAAGTCCGAGAATATGGCCATCATGCACCGCTGAAATGTTCCAGGTGCATTGCATAGCCCAAAAGGCATGTGTCTGAACGCGAATGTCCCGTATGGGCAGGTAAACGTGGTTTTCTCTTGATCTTCTGGTGCGATCATGATCTGGTTGTAGCCGGAGTATCCATGAAGGAAACAAAAGAACTCATTCCCGGCCAAACGATCAAGCATTTGGTCAATAAATGGTAACGGAAAATGGTTTTTCTTGGTAGCGAGGTTCAATTTTCTATAATCCATGCAGATTCGCCACCCAGTTACTGTTCTTGAAGGAATTAGTTCATTCTTGCTGTTAGTGATAACTGTCATTCCTCCTTTCTTTGGAACGCATTGCACTGGGCTCACCCAACTACTATCTGAAATAGGATAGATCACTCCTGCGTCGAGCCATTTGATTATTTCCTTCTTGACGACTTCTTTCATCGCAGGATTTAATCGTCTTTGCCTCTCTATCGACCCAGTTGTCCCTTCTTCGAGCCTAATTTTGTGCATACAGTATGAGGGGCTAATTCCTCGAATGTCTGCAAGAGTCGAACCTATGGCTTTGATATGTTTCTTCAGAACCTGCAATAAAAGGCGTTCATTAGCTTGGGTAAGCGTTGAGGAAATGATAACAGGTAAAGTGTCATCATCGCCCAAATATGCAGATTTTAAATGAGACGGGAGAGGTTTAAGCTCTAGCAATGGTGCTTCTTCCAGTGATAGTTTTGTTTTTGCAAGTGTTCTGTTGCTTAGATCAATAGCTTCAAACGCATTGATTGTGTGTATTGCTGAAATATCTTCCTCTGCGTTCAGCAACAGGATGTCATCTTCCCCTGTGTTCAACAACTTCTCCGAGCCAGTTTGTATTGCTTTCCAACAATTCAACTCTTTGTTTTCCACGAGCTGGCATGATTCGGTGTCGTTGGGGTATTTCATTGCGTTGAACATGTTGAATTTGATCTGCTGGTCATCAACACGGATGATCAACTCCCCCTTCTGGACATCAATCAATGCGCGGTCAGTTGCTAGGAAAGGTCTTCCCAATATTATTGGCACTTCCTTGTCAGCCTCATAATCTAAAATGATAAAATCAGCTGGGAAGATGAACTCATTAACCCTGACCAAGACGTCCTCAATATTTCCTTCCGGATGCGTTATAGAGCGATCAGCCATTTGTAAGGTTACACTTGTGGGTCGAGCTTCACCTATTCCAAGCTTTTTAAATATGGAAAGCGGCATCAAGTTAATGCTTGCGCCCAAGTCGCATAATGCTCGTCCCACATCCATCCCACTTATAGAACATGGCAGTGTAAAACTCCCAGGATCTTTCATCTTCTGAGGAATGACATTTTTTATTAATGCACAACACTCTTGCGTCAGCGCAATTATCTCTATATCCTCTATCCGTCGCTTTCTTGAGAGTATGTCTTTTAGGAATTTGACATAACTTGGCATCTGCTCCAATGCTTCGATTAAAGGGATATTGATGTGCAATTGTTTCAAGTGATCCATAAAACCTCTGAATCGATTCTCATCATTTTTCTTTCGCAGCCTTTGAGGAAAGGGTGGATGCGTTGGTTGCTCTGTTTCGTCAGCGTCTGCTTCCCTAGCATTATCGTGGGTGACTGATTATTCTGTGCTACTGGCTTCGAGCACGTTGTGTCCAGTTTGCTGGGGGTGTTCCTAGTGAGGTTAATATCATTTCGGGTTGTTTTGCCACTGCGCAATGTCACCGCTTGACATTGTTCTTTGCCATTACTTTTCAATACTTCCGTTACTTGGGAGGACACCAAGCGTCCTACTATGGAGTTCCTCAGCGAGCTGTCCCATTTGAACTTCCAGATTGCGAATAGATGAAGCCTGGCTTTGAATCAACGCATCATTCTTCATAATGTACGATGTTAGCAACTTTTCCAAATTGGTTCCTGAACTTGTCTCTGGCACGGATTTGTTGTAAGTTTGTTGCTGGTTATGCGTTCCTGAGTTTCCTGTGAAACTGGACGCATGGCTATTGAAGACTGGAGGTGTAGTCCTATGAACTTGTTGCGGACTCCCGGATTGTTCTCCAATGTTTTGCTGGTTCCCACCCCATTGAAAATTGGGGTGATTTCTCCACCCGGGGTTATACGTCTTCGAATAAGGGTTGTTTTTAACAAAGCATATTGATTGGGGGTTATAAGGACACATATCAAACCCATGGGGTTCACCGCATCCCACACATCTGAGAACAGCCTGATTTACCAAGCTAACTTGTTTTGCCTGACTACTTGCAGAATTGCTAGTAGCTGCCATATTCTGGAGAATAGTAGTCATTGCTGCCATTTGAGCTGATACTTGAGCCACCGCATCACTTTCAATCGAGTGGACATTCCTTCTTCGCTCTAGCGTTCGATTCCCATACCCTTCATCGTCCCACTCAGTTGTATTACGCGATATTCTGTCAAAGGTGGCTTTGGCTTCTGCATATGTTTTGTCCATTAACCCTCCAACTGCTGACGCATCTGCTATAGCTTGCGACGCACGGTCTAACCCATTATAAAACATTTCCATCTGAATGCAGTCAGGAATTCCATTGTGCGGGCAGTTTCTTACTAACTTCTTAAATCGCGTCCATGCGTCACTGAGGGTTTCAGTGTCTTTTTGCATGAAGCTCGCTATTTCGCGTCGGCGTCGTGCATTCACTGTGGGAGGAAAAAACTTCTGCATGAATCTAGTGACCATTTGTTCCCAGGTGGTTATTTCACTAGGCTCTAAGGAATAGGCCCATTGTTTTGCTTCATCGCGTAATGATAAAGGGAATAAGGTCAGTCGAATTCCTTCTGGTGTAATCCCAGGGATCTCAAAAGTGTTGCAAATCTCCATGAAACTGGTGAGATGTGCGTGCGGATCTTCGCCAGGTGCTCCTCCAAACTGACCTGCAGTTTGGAGCATCTGAAGCATCACAGGCTTCATTTCAAACCTTGTTCCTTCAAAAACTGGTCGTGTTATACCAGGCGAAAAATCATATAAATTAGGAGACGCATATTCACGCATTGGCCTGTCATGATCATGCGCTAGCAAGATTGGATTAGGCTGATGAATGGCGTTAGCTTCTTGGTTTGCTGGGTTGCGTTGTTCAGCCATGTTTCTTTCTTGTCTCCTTTGCCGGTTCCTTCTGATCCTGCGTCAGAAGGTGCGTTCAATCTCAGGGTCAATATCAAGCTCAGGTTCCGAACCTTCACTCATATACTGTTTGTAACCTCCCGGCGGAAGTTACAATACACCTGAATTTTAAAGGTCCTGCAAGAGATAAACAATTAAACAAAATTAGCCGTAAAAATCCCCGGCAACGGCGCTAAAAACTTGTTGCTTAATTTTCGATGAAATATTTCTTTTTAGACTTCTTCGATGATTATGCTTGTGATTTGTTAGACTATTAGCAATTCAAGTTTTCCTAGATATCAATCCAAGTATAAATTGATACCAGGTTATCTTGGTGAGAACCAAGGTCGAACAAGGGATTTTTATATAACTAAAACTTTGCTTATAACAAAAATCTTAAGGACAACGAAAATAATTTGAGGATTCGTGATTAAAAACTAATTTAAAAATACTTGAAAAATAACTAAACGGGATGGTTGAGTTAACAACACAATCTTAGTGTGACAGTGATAGAGAAGAAGAGTGTTGGGGACTGTTATTCATCAATACATCAAACATCTAGCTAATTATATCGATCGTTCTTTCAAACACCTTTGGTTCATACCTGTCGGCAGAAACGCCACATTAATCATATTTCTATGATGCGTGCCAGTTTGAATGGATCTAAGGCAAAGCTTATTTCTAAGACTATCCTATGATCTACAGTAATGCAATCGTTAAAGACTTACTTTGTTAGCAGTCAATTAAAGAAAACAATCTTGTAAATGATCAATACTTTACTCGATTTCAACAATATTAATTGTTACAGCCCCCAACCCTCGTGAAGGTTTAGTTACTCATTTTAGCTGTAAAAATGTATGAGAATAGAAAGTTCAATATTGAAGAAATTATGCAAACATAAAACTCTATATTGATGAGCAAACAATGAAAGTAGAAATTGTTAGCAAGAAATGTCTAGCTAGCCAACAAAGCTACAATGATACTGAGATTGTGAGTAGTGGATGCTGATAGCAATGGAGATTTCGCCTCTCTCGAGCCGGAATTCGTCGCCAGTCGCAGCGCCTTAGGATGTTCTACAGTCGTCGCTGTGAAGAAGGTAAGCAGGTGTGCAGAGGCACTCCACAGAAAAGTGAGATTTCCCGATTACCCTAATTGCCGTTGCCTGTTTTGCTTTTATAGGCGCTATTATGGCGCTTTCCGTCTTTGGCGCAGGTGGGACCACAACGCGTTCTGCTTTGACTTTTCTGATCGCGCTTTCCGCCTCTGTCTAACGGTTTTTAGTGTAAAGGATCTCTCCAGCTGTCATGATTGGCTGGCCATGCGTTGATAATGTTCTCGCCGCATGGTTGCGCTGAAGCTGCCCTGCACATAAAACATTCAAGTGTCAATTCTTATCAATAATATCGCATATTGTCTTTTTCATGCACTTACGCGTAGTATGAGAATATATTAAGGAATCATGCGTTGAAATGTCTTTCTTTTCACTAAGCATTCATTTATTCTAATAAAAAGAAGTAAAATAACTTGTATTTCTACAAGTTATCAATGAACAAAACAGTTTGTCTCACTAAGTAACCCAAAGGAAATAAAGAAATCGATCACAGTTTCGCTATTAGAGTCTCACTCTCGTTTTATGCTCTTCACTCTCACCAGAGAAGTATTGCTCTCAGTATTTCGTTCTAAGTATCTCGCTTTCGCTCTATGTTCTTAGTTTCCATTAGTCATGTTCTTCCTCTTACTCTCTCGCTTCTCTTTCTGTAAAACTGCTTCCAATTCACTCGGATCATATACCGAAACCCACCAAATGATTTCAAACCCAAAACTGAAACCACTGATTTCATGCAAATTTGAAAACCCAAAACCCCGATTCATGCAAATTTGAAAACCCAAAACCCTGATTCATGCAAATTTGAAGACCCAAATCACAAACAAAATAGATAGTTGACCCAAATGAATCCAAACGATGGTTGTGACGGTGGGTTTTCTCAAGGTTGACAACGGATGGAAGGAGCAGAAGATCGAGAGAGAACATGAGTATGACAACCTCGAACTTTTTGGATTTCAAATTAAGCATCTCAATTTAATTGGGCCATTTGTTTTGTTCATTTTAAGATGTAATTGAGTTATTATAGTAAAGGTGGTTCGATTTTTCAGTTAAGTGGTAAATGTCTTATTATTTGTATTTATTTTGGAGATTTTGAGAAATTAGATTTTTGTGGAGTTGATAAGAAAGAAGAAAAAAAATTGTTAAATTTGTAGTTATAGGTTTTGGGTGAAGAAAAAGTAAGTAGGTATATTTATTAGGGTTTTAAAAAATATATATATATATATATATATATTTATAAAAGAACCTCGATCAACGTGCCAAAGGAAAAAAAAGAAAGAGCTTCATCTTCTTCCTCGGTTTCTTCTTTGCGTGGACGCCAGCTGCTGTTGGGTTTTATGCCCTAAAACTCGTAGATAGTAAATGTTGTATTTTGACCGTCATTAATAAATGGTTATTGTTACACCCTCTCCCCAGATCACCCTCTTAGACCTAGGAAAAGAGCGTGAGTTACATACATCACTTTTATACACAAACATCCTTTAATACATACAAATAGTGGTTACACTATCGTTTATACAACCATACTTTTCTAGTTCCAACGTTTCCCTCTCTATTATATACCAGTCAACACAGAAAAAAAACTAATATTTACAACTAAAAGAGGATCCGCAGCAAGGACTTCGCGAGGGTAGGTCAAGCTCCTGGATACCGAACGCTACCTGGGGAGTAAGAAAACATTTAAAAGAAAACGTTAGACATAAGTCCAGTGAGTGACAAGATGTAAAACATTCCCACTAAACATGCTCGCTTAGCATAAATGGAATTCTTAATATAAAACATCTCATAACTTAGTTTATCATCGTTTATTCAACTAAAAACATAACTCATAAACATCATTCTCATCTGAACTTGGTATTCTTAAATCCTTAGTCGAGGTGGAGCAAACTCAACACTCTCAACGTCGTAAATTCATTACTGTCATGCATACATTCATGGCTAATACATGTGTATATATATATATATATTAGCTATACCTATATATAAATATTCATTAGGGCTGTCCTGACTCGTCACCGAAATTCTCATATATCAGGATCCCAACTACCTCGATACCGTCTCAATGTCCTTAGGTATCGCTTTATAACTATCTCAATACCGTCTCAATGTCCTTAGGTATCGTTTTATAACTATCTCGATACCGTCTCCATGTCCTTAGGTATTGTTACACTTTCATCTTGATACCGTCTCAATGTCCTTAGGTATCATTACATATTTATCTCGATACCGTCTCAATGTCCTTAGGTATCGTTACATATTTATCTCGATACCGTCTCAATATCCTTAGGTATCGTTACATATTTATCTCGATACCGTCTCAATGTCCTTAGGTATCGTTACATTGAGTATTTATCTTTTAACTAAACCGTATTCAACAGTCAAATCTTATCGGCATAATCAAGAAACGAGGAACATAGAACGTCTTGCAATTCATACATATACAGTTCATGAATTACAGCACATCATACTTAAATAGAACATTGCTCACTAATATACAAAGCATCTTGCTTAATTCAATAGTTTATAAAGCTTTGTTAAAACATTTTGTCACTCACGGTTTATAGTCGACTAGCTCACAAGGACTTGTAAGCTTCTCCCAACTCTATTCGTCCTGAAAAGAGTAAGTCTCCTTAGGTTAGTCCTTAACATGCTTGTAGTCTTTGCCATAGCCACTTGAAAAACTAAACTTATGATGTTCATAAAACTCCTTAACAAGCATTGTCTAAACATAAGTATAATCACACCAATTTTTAATTGATCATAACTTCCTCAATTCTTAATCAAATAAAATGAAATTTATGGCAAACTCTTCATTTTACAGTCCCCTACAATTTATCTTCAGAGTACAAGATCTAAAAATGTATAAAATGAAATTTATGGCAACTCTTCATTTACAGTCCCCTACAATTTATCTTCAGAGTACAAGATCTAAAAATGTATGGTTTATTTAGGATTTCCCTTATACCAGTAGCTACTCGAAAAATTCTGTTTTGATCCTGCTTATAATTTCCAGCATTTTAGCCATACTTCAAAAATTCGTAACTTACTCAATACTTAACCAAACAGAGTAAATTTTAGATCCAACGCTTTGTTTCATGATCCTCTACAACTCATCTGAAGACAATAAAGCTTAAAAGTCACTAGATTATTCGAAAATTACCTCAAACCAGTAGGTATTATCCTTCTCGATTCCTGCAGCTTCCCTCTGTTTCACAGAAAAATTCATTCACATCCACTCATTTTTAGACTTCTCATCCTTCATAAAAGTTGTTAGAAATTGAATTATCTAACTATCCTTACCAATTTCAGCTCCTAAATCTTCCCAGAAAGCTCAAACCGATTCAAAAACCAGAGATGTTCCCATTTTCTCGAGATTTCTCATCTACTGATTTCCACCTAAATATTCATCAATTTCCAATTACTTTCAGCTCAGGCAATCTTCACAAGAGTTGTAGTAAATTGTGTTAACTTACTAACCTAAAAATGTCAGCTTCAAAATCGAACACTACAGCGTGAACTCGTCCAAACACCACTGACTGCTCAAGCTTCTTCCTGTTTCAGACCAGAGTGATATTTCCTCCAATTTCTGCTTCCTCTCCGGCCAAAACTCACCAGAAAACCTTCAATCCTCTCCTTCTCCGACCAGTTTGGTCATAAACGGTGGCTTCTCTCTTTGAAGAAGGATATAATCGGTGGCTCTCTCTTTGAAGAAGAAGAAAATTGAAAAGAAATGAATTTCCTCTCCCAATTTGAATCTCCACCGACTAACACTTTTCTTTTTCCTTTTTCTTTCTCTTTTTTTTTTTTAATTTACTCCACCAACTCCCACTTTCCTTTTTTTTTTAAAAAAAAAAACATAATAATAATAATGATGATTATAATTTACTAATTTAATAACTAATAATTAGGTATTTTCTGATTAACTCGCCTTAACGACATTTCCCTTCTTTTCTTAGTATTGTAATTCTACCTTTTAGTCTTTTACTTATCCAAAGCACAATAAAAGAGTAATAAAAAGTTTAGGGCTTACAGTTATTCATTATTATTCAATAAATGTTATTGATTATTTTATCTTGTTTTAATAACCCTAAAATCCAATAAACTAACATCCTAAGCTGTTTTATGAGTCTTGAACAATATGTAGAGATATATAGAGATCAATGTTCAGTTACAGCCTAAAGGGTCTATAGTATAAGGATAGGGTTGTGTACCTTATCCTGTAACCACTATGGATACGGCCCACTTTGTATTTGATACAAATGCAATGATCCAACACGTTCGTGTAGGAGACATGCGAGTGGGGTTATCCTATGTAATGATTGTATAAGACTGGACCACGAAATAGTAACCACTAGATGTAACTCCGTTGACTGGTTAGGTTTCTATTTGAATAGGTTGACCTAGGCAACTTAGTCTTAATCTTGAGTATATTATAAACTCCTGTTCACGAGGAATTGTCCTTTGATTTGTATGGGTGAGAGTGATCCGTTTGCCGACTTGATATGCCTACCTTTTTGGGACAAGACTGAGTGGGGAGCTGGAAAAATAATTATACAAGATGGATTTCACTCCTTCCCGACTTTAGGGTAAGTAGATAAGTGTTCCCTTAAGTGGTGTCTTCGGGACTTGAACAAAGGGCCCTACCCTCTCACTAGCCCGAGAGGGGTTTCTGTGTGATGGTTGGACCATAAACAGATTGTTCATTAGAGGAGCACTGGTACTTAAAGATTTAGAAACTACCCAGGGGTATAACGGTAATTTGACTCAACTGGTGTTACAAACACTTGTGAAGGAATAACTTGCTGTTATTGGTCTATATCCATGGACATGTATATCTACACTGAGAAGAGTGCAGTTGTGGGTCTTTAGTGGAGTGTACCCACAGTTAATGAATATTGATTAATGTGGTTAATGATTTTAGCCCGTTAATCTTATATCGTTGGAGCTTTCGATCTGTAGGTCCATTAGGTCCCCTTCCTAGCTTGTAAAGAATATTGAGGTAATTTATTCTTGATGAAATTTGAAAATTCAATTTACTAAGGGAAAAGTATAATGTATAATGATGCATTATAATATAAAGTTTATTTTACAAATTAAACTTTATAGTATAAATATAATTTTGGATATGATTCAAAGTTAGGTTATGAGAGAAATGTATTTGAATTTGATTGAAATGCAGGTTAAAATTAAATATTTGATATTTAATTTGGTAATTAATTAATTGGAGAATTAATTAGTGATTTAATTTAATCTAATCTAATTTAATTTGATTTAATTAAATTAATGAATTTAAACTATAGGTTATGTGAGAGATGTTCATTTAAATATGATTTAAATGAATGGTTAATTAAATTAGATTTAATAATTATTAATTATTAATTTAATTAATTAATTTAATTAATATTAAAGAGATTTATATTGTTGTAACTCCCACGTATGGAGTTACTTAATACGTGGGATAACAACACCCACGTTCCCACTTTCTTCATTTCCTTATATATTGTCTAACAGAAAATTCTTTCAGTAGCGTCTCTATCAAAAATTCTCTCAGAAGAGTTCTCTGTATTTTTTTTTCCCTTCACCAAAAAGGTTCTCATAAACCTTTCCTCAAGGTTTAGAGAAAAGGGAAACTCCAAGTGGTGGTGATCCAACGTAAGTTTTTTTTCTCTGATATTTGTATTTTTGTATTCAATATGCTTAACCTATTTCTTAGATTTAGGTACCAATGTAAAGTATTTCAAATTTCAAAATTTTTGAGTTAGGTTTTCTTAGGGTTTCTGTTGTGTTGGCTGCACTAGGGTTTTTATCTCAGCAGCTGCAACACACGGATGCCTTCCTCTCGCCCACTGTCGTCTGGTCTTCGCTGCCGCTCGCACATCTCAGCTGTGGTTTGCGTCGCTCTGACCCAGTCCGCGCCGCCCATCACCCGGCGTGCCGCCAGCGCCCGTCACGCCTCTCGGTCGTTCGCCGGCAGTGACCGCCGTATGGTCTTCGGTCGTCGTAGGCGTTTAGCGGAGCAGCCCGTGGCTGCTGGCAATGCTCCCATCGCCATGTTTAGTTTTCGGGGTAGTTTTTTGGTGGATGAGTTGGTTTGGGTTTAGATTTAGTGCTCGAATGTGTTCTAACTTGAGTTTTGGTTTCGCTTGGGGTGTTACCCAGCACATTGATTCTAGAGTGTTAAGTATTATGGAGAATCTAAATTTTTTTTGTGGGAGGTAGGCTTTTGTTGCTAATTGTAAATTTGGATTATGTGATAGGATCGATTTAGGTCCAAGAAATTTGCATGTTAAGTGCTGATGGTGTTGGGTTTGAATTGGAGGTAAGTGACGCTACTATTGGTTTGCTTTCATACCAGGCCCCAATGCATGTTACTAGTGTCTTCGATTTTATACTCTCGATTTATTATATTCTTAATTTCTCAAGTTTTTCTTAATATCAGTCCAAGTATAAAATAACATAAAGATTTCTTGGTGAGGACCAAGGTCGAACATAGGGATTTTGTAACTAAATAACCGAATAAATTGGAAATCTCGAGGAAGTAAACAAATAAGATGAGATTTTGATTCGGAATATGGATATTAAACAAATTTAACTATTTCTTGCAGCTACAAATATGGGGATTACTGATGAATAATGCAATTTCAGTGATGTTATGCTAGATGGAGAAAAGAGTGTTGGAGACAATCCTTCATCAATCAAAATTCTAGTTTAATTATATCGATCATGCTTTCAAACATAAATGAGTCATACCTTTCGACAGAAGAGCCACATTAGTCAAATGTCTATGATGCGTGCTTATTTAAATGAGCCTAAGATAAATCCTATTTCTAGGGTTAACTTCTTGATAAGGAAATAATTGGTAATGATTAGTTGAAACATTAGATGAGTTACTTCCATGCTAAGATTCCAACTAGAGTTGAAGAGATGCAAGATTTCAAGTATCAAAAGACACCTTTTCATCAAAGAGACACAATGAATCTCAAAATCCACATTCATCCTCTTATTTAATATATTATGTACCAAATAATTTGTTGTATATATTTATTAGGGTAGTTGAAAGGTGTGTACATGGATTTAGACAATTTGGTGAAAGGTTGTGTCCTTTCATGGTGCCTTTTCAATTAGTATAAATAGGGCTGTAATTCCACATTTTGAAAAAAGACTTTGAATTAGAATGAATTTTTCATAGAGTAAATCTCTCAAGCTTTTATGCTTTCTTTGTATTTAGAATGCATGTTTAGAACTTTCAATCTAGTTTGATCAATTAGATTGTGGAGAGTTCGAAATCTTGAAGTTAGGAACAAGTTCTCCTTTCTTCTTGATCTTTGATCAATCTTCCAAGCCAAATCTGTTTAGTTTTCTTGGGGTTGTCTATCACATTTGTTTATTGGGGGTTATTCTTATTATTGTTGTAGGGGTTCACCTTGTTTAAAGGGGAGTTCTCAAACGTGATTGAGGTAGTTTCCTTTATCACTTCTTAGCTATAACAATGTGACCTCTGGTTGCTTGCTCTCTCGAGTAGCCGACTGTTGGTACCTAATCAACATTCTCACGTTAAGATAAACAAAAATGATTAACACTGCATTGCTGTAAATGACCTAGTTATTAAACTAGATTTATCAAGATTGATGAATGTTAGCCTCCAACCCTCGTAGATGCTTAACTACTCATAGATATTTGTGGAATAATCGCAAACATGATGGACAAATGATGTTTGATAGAGATGAAATAAGAGTATATTAAACTGATAATGATTTGATGTTCTTGATCTAATGGCAATACAAATAGCTAAACACTTTGGTGATACAAATGAATGATAAAAAGATTGAGAGATGGAGCTGTCGGCAGGAGTGTCCTGCTCGCCGACAGTGAAGTTGTATCGCTGAAATTGTTGGTGACGATGGAAGACAGTGGTGGAATCCTCTTCTCTGTCGAGATTCAGTTCACCGAGTTTCCTATGGTTGAGTGCAGATGATCCTCTCGACCGTCGCCGCGAGGAGGAAGAAGATGATGTGTGGCGGCGCTCTACCAAAATTGCTTGTTGCTAACCCTAATTTTCTCCCTAGGTTTTTCTATATCGATTTTCTCTTTTTGAGCGGCTTTTATAGCCCCCATTGTAATACTTTCCATATTGACACAGGATGGGCCCACAACGCGTTTGGCTCTGTCCTTTCTGACCGTGCAGTCCGTCCTTGTCTAACGGCTCAAGGTACTGAAAATATTCTGGCACAACTGTCATGGTTAGATTTTCCGGAATAATAGGCCTTGTCTTTGATGTAAGCTTCGACGCATGGTTGCGACGATAGTTTCCTGCAAAACAAAGCGTTCAAGGGTGTCAATGCTGTACGCATAATATTCCATCTTTATTCTAAGGAAAAGAAGTAAAATAACTTGTATTGCAAGTTATCAGGTACCCACTTAACTAGTAGAGTTATAGATTGTGATGTCTGCAGTTATGATTAGTAGAACTATGGGTTTTGACGTTGCAGTTTATGATTGTGGTTGTGATACCCTGTTGCTATTTATGAACCGATAGGTTCACTTCTATGTTTTACGGTGCGCCACCAGGCCACTAAACATGTGTGAACTGACGGGTTCACCTCCATGTTACCATACTGTGGATCATCAGGTTCACTTTCATGATTTTTACGGTGTGCCTTCAAGCCACTAGACACGAGTGATTGGGCGAGCAAGTTACTTAGATGTACACCCAGAACAGTATCAGAATGCATGCGATCCCGATAATGGAGTCACCTACTGAGTATTTTATACTAATTCTTTTCTCTATTATGACTTTCAGGTACGGACAAGATTAGACCGGCGGGTGACAAGAAGAATTCGTGATCATGCCAAAGGGGGCGGGTGACAAGAAGAATCTGTGATCATGCCAAAGGGGACTAGACAGAAGCTTCCGCATGTGTTTTTGCCATATTTTCGTGTTTTAAACGGATCAAAAATGTTAAATCCCTTAGTTTGCTCTTAGTGTTTTTTTTGTGTTTATCTAAATTATTTTAGCATTTGGTAGGGGTACCCTGAATAAAGTTTTACATTCCCTTTTGTTGAGATTATTTAATTTATAAAAGCTTTGGCTTCATTTTTGCCTACGTGGCAAGGGAATTGTTTAAAAAAATTGATGCATGCATGTAGTAACGTTCTATTAGTGTGAGTCCGAAAGTTAGGTCGTTATAGTGAAGAAGAGAGAATTGAACCCATGACAATTATTCATTTTGAAGAAAGGGCATCAACATAATTCCACTCCATGATGGCATCAGGAGAAGGTCAATTGGCATCACTATTTTCAAAAGATGGGCAAATATCATTTTGGGCACAAAAAATGGGTCAAAATTACTTTTTTAGTCCCTAAGTTTTGAATAATATGTGCGTTTGGTCCTTGAGTTCTAAAAATGTACCTTTTTAGTCCTTAAGTTTATAAGAATAAGTCCATTTGGTCCCTAAATTTTCAAAATATACCTTTTTAGTCCCTAATTTTTTAAAAATAACTTTAAAAGGTCCTTCAAGTATTTTTTCTTTGATTTCAAAAATAATTATATGATATTTAAAATTAGAAAAAATAGTTTTAGAGAGGAGATGATTTTTAAAAATTATTCTTCTAATTTAAAATGTTAAATAATTATTTAAAATAATAATAATAAATTATTTGAGGGACCTCTTAAACATATTTTAAAAAACTAGTTAGGGACTAAAAAGGTATATTTTGAAAACATAGAGACCAAATGGACCTATTCTTATAAATTTGGGGACCAAAAAGGTACGTTTTTAAAATTTAAGGACAAAACGCACATATTGTTCAAAACTTGGGGACTAAAAAGGTAATTTTTCCATTTTCCTAATGTCTCAGTGGTAGCTAAAATTGTTTCATTTTCCTAAAAAAAATAAAAATTAAGGTGAGATAATTTAACAATTGAAAGGATTAATATTCAATGAATCAAAATTCACAGAGCTTGCAATGTACAAGAACTTTGAAATAAAGGTGAGATAATTTAACAATTGAAAGGATTAATATTCAATGAATCAAAATTCACAGAGCTTGCAATGTACAAGAACTTTGCCTTGCCCTTTGCTCCTTTGAATATATTAACGTAAGAACAACACGTAATACATCAACAATCAAGGCTAACTATTATTAGTTTATGCCAGTTTTTAGTTAACCTCACCAGTAGATAATGCCATACTGTATTTGTATTTCAGGTAAGCTTTGATGAAGGGCTCCAATTCGCCATCCATTACAGAGACAATGTCTGATGTCTCATATCCTGTCCTAACATCTTTCACTAGCTTGTATGGATGAAACACATAGTTCCTTATTTGCTGCCCCCACTCGGCCTTTACAACATCTCCTCGTATTTGCTTGATTTCGGATGCACGTTGCTCCTCGGCTATGACTAACAGCTTGGCTTTCAACCGGCTTAATGCCTTGATCTTGTTCGCCAACTGTGATCTCTCCTCTGCATTATAGTTGAGAAGAAGATGAAATGACTGACATTAATTCAGAGATTATTCATAACTTGTTGTAAAGAAATATCCAACAGAATTTGGGAAGTTATTTGATTCTATCAAAACTTGTCACCAGCCAGGTTGAATTATTAAAACCATGGAACATGGAAAGTGTGAAAGGTTTGCTGTCAAATAAAAACATATTTGGTTCACTCGGTATGAATAGTTCCAGGTTGCCAATATCAATCCTAAGCAGAAGACTTCAAACATGGAGATTTGAAGGACAATACTCAAAATGCAAAACATTTCTGGAAACTATTTGGCTTAAATGTTCTCTCAAAGAAAAGCGATACTTAACATGATAACATTACATGTCAAGCAATTGATTTGATCATAAAAGTGAACTGATTCTGCTTTAAGTGAGAATGCTTTAAGTGAGAATCACTTTGAACAATTTCGATAAAAGTGGGGATGAGTGATGCATACAGAATATGGTGGCTACAAGTACTTTTAAATTAGAATATGAAACCTGTGCAGCGAACTGTGACGCCGTAGGTAGGGTATGAGTGATGCTTACAGCCGTCTCGACCTTGTTAACATTTTGACCTCCTTTTCCCCCTGCCCTTGAAAAGCTTATTTCCAGGTCCTCTTCTAGCAATTCAACATCCATGGACTCGTCAGGAAGGAGAGGCATGACTTCCACACCAGAAAAGCTTGTCTGCATAGAACTTGTATTAGAACAAGTAGATTCAATCATCAAACAATCTATCTTGAGGAGACATGAGCAAGTGATCACTTAGTTTCACATCATTCATTAGAAGCCAATAAATCATTCTGGATTCTACTTTTCGTTCATGAAAAATTTTCCGCATAATGCCATAAGGTACCTTTAATTGTCTACCTTTCCTTAATATCTCCAAGCACTAGCATGTGTGGGTTAGTGTTAAAATTACCTGTCGAAGTCCCTTGGAGTTAAAAGGAGACTGACGCACTATCCTGTGCGTTCCTTTCTCCCCGGATATATATCCATAAGCGTAACGGCCTTCAATTTCAATTGTAGCTGATTTTATTCCAGCTTCCTCTCCAGCTGATTTCTCAACTACTCTTGTTTTATATCTTTGTTTCTCTCCCCATCTCACATACATCCTCAGGAGCATGTCAGCCCAATCCTGCACTGGAGATTATCAAAAATTTAATATTGGAGAAGCAATAAATTTCGTGAAAAAGTTTTGAGTTCAAAATTCCACACACCATAATTCCTACAATCAGTTTAGAAAACAGAGCCAATACTTTGAACACAATTTCTAAGATAAGAAAAATTCCACAACTGACCATAATTCCTACAAGCAGTTAAGAAAACAAAACCAAAAAAAAAAATACTTTGAAAAAGTTGCAGATAAGCCCTTAACTATTTACCTGCGCATCAGTACCCCCAGCTCCAGCAGAAATGGAGATGACAGCACCTTCTTTGTCATACGGACCAGAAAGAAGTTGAGATAATTCAAATTGATCCAATGCCTTGTTTAGGTCTTTAATGATACTAGTAGCCTCTTCAAGAAGCCCAGCATCTACAGAGTCCATCTCTTCAGTCAGTTTAACGATTGTTTCTGCTTCTTCAACCTGAATCATCATTTTACACAACCCGCACCGATTTCATTCACTTTTCAAAAGCTTGGTTAGACTATTGACCCAAATGTTAAAGCTCAGTTTGGTTGCAGTCAAAGGCAGTTTTAGTCTAATTCTCCTCAAATGAATTATTTCCAAGCGATTTTATCTGCACTCTAAGTGAAGAGTACTTTTCCAAGAGTCCATCTTTTCATTCGATTGTAAAATAATGAAAAGAGAAAAAACAATCTGCACATAATAATAGAGCCATAACCATGATGAACTTGTGTAAACTATGTCTAGATTTGTTGCATATTCATTTATATCTTTTAACCAGCGATCAAACCCAGAAACCCTCGCAACTCTTTCACGTTCTTGGGTCGCGGCCATTGGATCATGGCTCGGATCTTCTTACCATCCACCTCCACACCCTAACCAGAAACCCAGTGACCCAGGTACTCTACGATTCTTGACAAACTTTAAAACTTTTTTATCGGCATACAAGCAATGCTCCCTTAACAAACTTAACACAATAGATAAGTGTTGGATTACAAACTATTCTTCCCAAGAACAAGCATAAAGATAAGAGAAAATAAAAGATAACCCCCAGCCAGTTCCGAGGTTGGTATCTCCTAAAAGACTTTTAACTTTTCTTCAAAAATCCAAGATAACGACCCCCTCACCCTTTCCCAACATTATAACGACATTCTCCCTCGCTCGTATGCTGCTACACTGCTGTATCACTACTTGTCTGGGGTGAAATACCCTTCTTGCCCCTCCTCCTAGAAGAAACTTTCGTAACTGGAGGCCAAACAGATTTTTGTATGAATCGGGGAATTTTTAATTTTTATTATGTTGATGTAGTTTTTCTTCTCTTTTTTTTTTTTTTTTTTCCTTTTGTTTGGGGGCTTGTATTTTTTAGCATTGGTCTTCATTACTCTATTCAAAAAATTGTGTTTCTTATTCTTAAAAAGAATAGAGTGCTCTAAATATAAGATTGCATGCTATATATGCTATATATGTACCTGTGTTTTGAAATCAGTAAGCATATTTATTTTATCTTTAACGTCAGTCAGGGCCACGAGAACTTGTTGAGCCTTAGATCTGTCATCCCAGAAAGAGCTGTCAGCAGCCTTAGACTCCAAGTCTGCAACTTCTTGGTCCAACTGTAACAAACCGGCAGAGTTCCTTATCTCTTCCACACGCTCTGAGGTTGTTTCCACTTGTTTCCTTAATGAATAAAAATCTGTCAGCAACAACAAGCACAGGTTATATCATTTCTGGTGAACAAAATATCCCTAATCTCAAGTAATTTTTCTTCAGTGATTGCTTTAGTAAGCTAAAATCATCAACCAATTTTCCGACGTTTTCCTTATAGCATATTATTGAGGCTTGGCTTGCTTGTAGACACAACACAAACAAAAAAAACATCAGGTCCAACAAATAGCCTAGATATTTGACATGCGCACAACACGACCACATAAAAGTATTCAAAAGAAATTAAAGAACAGAGAGAAGGAAGGTGCAACCTTGGTCAATAACAGATTGGCGCCCCCTAATGGACTCTATCGCAGATTTCAAAGCTTGCAATGATATTTGAAAATCCTTAAACAGTTGCTTCCCAAAGCGTTGATCTTGACCGAATCCAAGAACCAAGTGCTCCACAGACACAAATGAGTCCCCATACTCTTTCTTGAAGCCGCTAGCTTGTTGGATCAGTGCTTCCAAGTCAGCCCAAATTGGACCAGCTGACTCGCCAAGGACCTAGTACATTAAATAGAGATTAGTTTAAAATACCAGTAAACTAGCACAAAGATATTTTAGGACATAGGAGCTAAAATTCATATGACAATTCACACCAAAGTTAGAAGTTCATAGACGTGTATACTCCAAGAGACCAAGACTAGATACACATATAAGAATTAAGAATTGGATACCAAGATGCAATTACCTTTGGTTGGCGTTTGATGAATTTATCGGTAGCCTCCAACAGACGGGTATTGTCAACCCCAATCTTAGAAAATATCAGGAGAGCCGCCCATTCTTCTGCTCAGTAGGGTCTTCATCAAATGCTCAGTCTCTACAATTTGATGCTTATTTTCCTTTGCTATTTCTGGAGAAGAAACAACAGCTTGCCAAGCCATTTCTGTAAATTCTTGCTGTGTAACTGTAATCTGAAGTAAAACTAAACAGAATCAGTAAAGACTACGGGGTGAATATCCCAACTACTCGTATAATGCATATATATTATCAGTTTGCTCTGAATAAACCGAAATATCCAAACTTCAGAGCACCTAACGCGCTAAATAGACAACATCCACAAAACTAGTTCAGAAATTATGCATCAGTACAAGTTCGAACCAATTAAACACTACAAGAGGAAGTGACAGAGAATCAAATCGAATCACTACTAGAAATTATTAACAAACAAAAAGGTAAGGGAAAGAACTGAGCTGACCCTTCCATTTGAGGCATCACAGCGAACAACAAACCTCGAATTCATCCCAAACCTCTGGCACCCACCATTCCTCTTCAACAGCAAGGGCAATTTAGATTTCACAGTGAGGGAAAGGGCAAGCGGCGGCTTGAGTATGAGAGCGTTTGTAGTGGAGGAAATGGAAGAGGAATGTGAAGGAAAACGAATACCAGTGGTGAAGACCATTGCTAAAGATTGGCCTCAACGGCGAGTAGCGTTGATGACAAAGTCCGTGCGCAATGATTTACCGGAAGAGAAACAAAACAATCGCAATTATAATTGGAAATTTTAGAGTTTTATTAGGATTTTTGTAAGGATGGTTCTTTTTGCATGTGTGCAAGGGCTGACTCTCGTTCTACCTCTTCGATTTTTGCTCTAATTTTTCATTAGACATAACTTTAATTTTTTCTTTAATTTTTTTCTTTTTTAGATTCTCACTCTAGCTTTTCGATTCTCGCTCCTCACTCTAATTTCTTATTAAAGACAACTTCAATTTTTTCTTCAATTTTTTCTTTTTTTATTCTCACTCTAACTTCTCAATTCTTGCTCTAGTTCCTCATCAGACAACTGTAATTTTTTTCTTCGTGAAAAAACTATAAAACGAAGAAGGGAGAGAAAAAAAAACTACCGAACGAAGAAGAAGGAAGAAGGAAGAAGAAAACGCAAAAAAAAAAAAATAGAAGAAGAAGATGACGACAACGCATAACCAACAAGAAGTGAAAGAAGATGAAGAAGAAACAAAAGAAGAAGAATGCAAAAGAGAAGAAAAAGAGAAACACAAAAAAAAGTACATATTTTTTTTTCCAGATCAAACAAAACGAATAAGAAACAGGAAGAAATGCATTTGAAGTTAAAAGTGGTAATTTCTCATGGTGCTGATATAAGCAAAAGGCCAAAATTCATTTATTTTCAAAGTTGAGGTTAATTTTCATTTTGACCCATAAAAGGGTTTTCTATTCAATTATTTTAGTTTTATTTTCATGAATCATTAAATAGTTAAGAGAGGCAGTATTTTGGTCCAAATGAAATTTGAGTTTTTTTTTTCTTCCACCATTTTTCAAAAGAGAAATATATTTGTACTTTTTTCCAAACCTCTGGATATTTTTTTCGGGCTTTTTTTTAGATAACCCCTTTTTAAGAGCTCAAATTAAAAAAATGTCAATGTTTTATAAAACATGAGTTTTTCTTTGGGCAGAAAGAGAAATGACAAATATGATGTTTCATTTTGAAAAATGGCAAAATATTTATAAAATTGGAAAAATAGCAAAGTGATTTTAGAAACAATTAATTAATAATTAACAGATGACTGAAATACCTTCATAAGACATAGATGATTTTAAAGGATATACGAACATGCAGGGGAAGTGAATTGGAACGTATTACACTCTAGCATGCTCAATTTATGGGATAATCATTCGTGCAAAAGAAGAAAAAACTGAATTTCAAGAACACATATAATCATTCGTGCAAAAGAAGAAAAAACTGAATTTCAAGAACACATACAAAACTGAATTTCAAGAACACATACCTTTGTAGCTCAAAATTCTCCCTCGATTTTTTATGAATTTGATCACGAACGGTTTGTAGACCACCACAAGAGTCTTCTCTACTTTTTTCTGACCTTAGATTAGATGGTGGGATCCAATTTCGTAGTGAAATTGTGAGGGAATGAAGGTTGGTAATCAAAAGAGTTCTTAAGAGAGTTTAACAAAATTAACCATTAATTTGTTAAAATTTCAACCCTTAATTCAACAAAAAAAAAAAAAAAAACTTCATCTTTTATAGAGAACATACACGCAATGAGAATTAACCATAACTTGACAACAAATGTGTCAAATTGGAAGTGGGATTAGTGGCTAAACTAAGAGCAAACACCAAAGTGCTAGCTTGTGAGTGGGGAAATACAAATTTTGAAAATTTTAGTTTTTTTCAAATTTAAATTTTTCGAATATTAAATAAAATTAAATAATTAATTAATTGAAAAATTACTCTAAATAGAAAAAATATCAAACTATTTACAAATATAGAAAAATTTCACTGTCTATTAGTGATAGAACACGATAGAATTCTATCGCTTTCTATCGTTCAAGCAAATACATTCTATCGCTTGAGCGATAAAAAACGATAAAATTCTATCACGGCCTATCACTGATACACTATAAAAAATTTCTATATTTTTAAATAATTTGGCTCATTTTTCTATATTTGAAAACAACTCTAATTAATTTTATATAAAATTAATTTTAAATAAATAAATAATATTAAGTGCTCTTTTCAAATATAGAAAAATGAGCCCAACGATTTACAAATATAGAAAAATTTTACAGTCTATCAGTGATAGATTGCGATAGGATTCTATAGCTTTCTGTCGCTCAAGTGATAGAATTCATTTGCTTGAGCGATAGAAAGCGATAGAATTCTATCGCGATCTATCATAGATAGACAGTAAAATTTTTCTATATTTGTAAATAGTTTGATATTTTTTCTGTTTACATTAATTTCCCTAATATTAATTTAATATCTAATATTAAAATAATATTATTTTCCCACTAATCCCGATTTTTCGAAAAACTGATTTTTCGAATACGAATCCCTATTCATATTTTTAATATTTAAATCATATTTAAACATTATTCTTAACTCTCTTTGTCCATTTAATTTGTAATTAAACGTTGATACGTTTTAGATATATCGCATATGTCTAATTTTGAAGATTTCAAATTCATTCACCATATTATCTAAGGTTTTATCTGTTTGTGAGCTAGTAGAGGGACCTAATGAACCTATAGATCATGAGCTCCAACGATCCGAGATTAACCAGCCAAACTCTTTAACCTAGTAACCAACATTCGTTAACTAAACTCCACTAAAGCTTGTAGCTGCACTCTCCTCACTGTAGATATATTTCTGTCTACTTGATATAACTATAATTAGTAAGTCGATCCTTCACAAGTTGTCCGTAATCACAACTAGGTTAAAATTACTGTTTTACCCCTGTGAATAAATCTTGTTCCTTAAGTCTCACTGATCCTTTAATGAACAATTGATTTGTGATCCAATCACTAACCGGGTCCTCTCGGGCCAATGAAAGGGTGGGGCCCTTTGTTCAAAACCTGGAGTCAGTGCTTAAGGAAACAACCTATCTACTAACCCTAAGTCAGTTAGTAGTGACTTCTACCTTGCAAAACTATGTCTCTAGCTATTTACTCGATCTTACCTCTAAAATGGGAGGCATATTGAGTCGACGAACCCGGGCCACACTCATCCATGTAGATCTAAGGATAATCTCGAATAAACAGGAGTTCATAGTTAACTTAGAATTGAGATCGTACCTAAGTCATCTAGTTGAAATAGTCAGTATTTAACAGTAAACGACGTTATAAAGTAATAGTGACTATTTCGTGGTCTGATCTTATGCAAACTCATTACATAGAACGCCCCCACTTACATGTCTCCACATGAACGACTCAGAATCATATCGTTGGTATCAGATACAAACTGGGCCACATTCAATAGTGTCCCCAAGATATGGTACCCAGTATTATCCCCATACTATAGACCGTTTTGGCTATTTACTCGAACTTGATCCACTTTTATGTCACTATATATATTTCAAGTATTCATACTATAGCATGGGTCTTTTTATTGGATTTAGAGTTATATTAACAACAATTCACTTATTCAATAATAAGTTTACTGAATAACCTCGATAACAACTTTATTGATAAATAGAATGCACGTTAGTGTTTACAAACTACGAGTTTTAGGACATAAAACCCAACAAACTCCCACTTGGGCTAAAAATCCTAGTGGGTATATAAATAAAGCTGAGTTTATAGAGAGAAACTTAAATACAATAAACCAGGGCATCAGATACCCTGTTTTTTTCCACTTATCCTGGATTATACAACTTGAAGTCCTAAACTTACTAGGTGACACTCAAACACTTTAGCCGTGAGGGCCTTTGTAAACGGATCAACAATGTTATCTTCTGATGGTATTATTGACCAAACTATTGCTCCTCCATTTAGAGTGAACACTGATCCCGATGTAAATTTCTAGAATCTATACCGGTCTGAAAACCAGAGTTTGTGTATCCTGTAAGGATCAGATCCTTATTCCCATACATGAGCACATTGTCCCTCGTTCTCCTAAGATACTTGAGGATATTTTTAACGGTAGTCTAATGATTATATCCAGGTTTAGACTGGAACTTACTGACAATTCCTACTGCATATCATATGTCAGGCTGTGTACACAACAATGTTTGCATAATTACTTTAAATCTATATTGTATAGATCAACCCTAGGATCATTCATGCCAAATTGTCAAGAATAAATAACATACTGGATTCCATTGAGAGATTTATGATAACTTTAAGATGATGATAGACTATTGTCTTCCTCAACCAAAACTCTGAATGCCTTTAGTGAGATCTCTCTTTAGATGGGATTCAAGAAAGACTGAATGCTTGTTGTTTTGGTGTGTTGGGGACCATAGCCCTAAGGTCTCTTTATATACTAGTTCAATTAGGGTTCCCATTAAACCCTAATCAATCTAGGAATAGACTTCTACCCATTAAGTCCAAGCTCAAATAATTGGACTCCAGATGGCATTAGAAATGGGAATATCGTACATCAAAATTTATGACGATTCAGAGTTGATAATTAGTCATTGCTCCAATATGATGTGAAACATAAAGATTTAAAACCTTACTTCACCTATGCTAGACAGTTGCTGAAAAAGTTCGACAGTGTGATGTTGGAGCATGTACCAAGGTCAGAAAACAAGAGGGCAGATGCTTTGGCAAACTTGGCTACTGCATTGACGATTCAAGACGATGAAACTCTAAACATATCGCTTTGCCAAATGTGGATTATACCATCGATTGACATTGTATGCGAAGAAATGAAACCGACATCAGTCTATTTGATTGACGAAGAAGACTGGTGCCAACCCATCATAGATTATCTTGAACATGGTAAACTTCCAACGGATCTTCATCGTAAAACTGAGGTGCGAAGGAGAGTAGCGCACTTCATTTACTATAAGGGGACCTTATATCGTCTTTCCCTAAAAGTGTTTTGATAACTTGTAGAAATACAAGTTATTGTCCTTCTTTTCTTAGAATAATGGTGAAAGCATGTTGAAAAATGCATCACCTAATGCTTTAATCTTTGATATATCTTTAGTATGCGCACAAGCTTGTAAATAGGTGAAAGAAAGATTATTTTGAAGTCTAACGCCTTTGAACGCGTTACTTTACAGTAAATCAAGATTCAACGCATGCGTCGAAGATAAACAGAAATGCATATATTGAACGCATGGCGCTAAAAGATAAATTCCGTTACCTCGAGGAGCTTGGCCTTGACTGCTGGAGACAGAGATTTTTGGCACCTTAAGTCATTGGACAGAGACCGGCTACCTGGTCAAAAAGGACGACGCCGAACGCGTCCTGGGCCCTCATGCATCAGAATGGAGGGTACAATCTCAGGGCTATAAAAGCAAGCTTACTCCGCAAGAGAAAGAGAATTTTTGGAGAGAAAATTTGTAGATAGACACTTTAGGAATTAAGGTTAGTGCTCTTCGTGCAAAAGAGGAGTCTGGAATTGCGCCACCGCCCTCCATCTCTCCCCTTTTGGCGACAGGCGAGTGTCTCATCTTCATCTCCGTTGGAGTTCTGCTGAACCTCAACCTTGAAAGAGAGTGAAGCTTCATTAGTCTTTCTCCTCAATGCGAGGCAACACTGAAAACACCATCTCTGTCGATGAACAGGACACTGCTGCCGACAACTTCATCTCTTCACCTTATCATTCTATATTTTTGTACCTTTAAGCAAATTTGGCTGTTTGTACTGTGAAAGAACATAAATCATTTTGTCCCTTAATATATATTTATTTCTTACATCATGAGTCATCTCTTGTCTTCCATATTTAAGTTCATTTCACAAACAAGTATGAGTAGTTAATCGCTTGAGGGGTTGGAGAGTAACATTCATCAATCTTAAGAGTTTTAGCTTAGTTTCTAGTTTGTTTACATCGATGCATTTTTACCTTTTATTGCCTAAATCCATTTGACAACTTGATTTAAGTAGAAATAGTTAACTATTCGAGAGAGCAAGTAACTGTGGATCTCATCTTTGTAACTAAGAATTAATCATAGATATAGGAATCATTTTAGGCTTAACTAAACAAGCATGCATCATAGACATATGATTTATGTGACTCATCTGCCGAGAGGTATGAACCATATAGGTTTAGGAGCACGAACTATGAAACTAAGCAAGAACTCAACCGGTTGATGAAGGGTTTTCTCCTACCTTTTTTTTTCATTTGAAAGCAAACCAAAATTCCGTTGTTTGCACAACCCTCATCAGTGATTCGTTACCTCTTGTTGCAAGTTGCTAGTTGTTTTATTTCTTGCATGTTTGTCACCAATACCTCACTTTATTTGCACACTTCCGCAAGATTTACATTTTATTCATCTGTGTAGTATAAAATTCCCGTGTTCGACCTCGGTCCTCACCGAGAAATCTGAATATTAGTTTATACTTGGGCTAGTATTGAGAAAAACTTGAGCATATCCGAACATACATTATCAACCATAGAGTTCACAACATGCTCTTTCTTCGATGTCTTAGAAAAGAAGAATCAGTAAAAGCGCTAGATGAGGCACATTCAGGCGTCTGTGGTGCACATCAATCTAGACCAAAGCTTCCATTCCAGTTGAAGAGGATGAGATACTATTGGCCCAAGATGATCCAGGATTCGATGGAGTATGCAAAGAAGTGTTAAGCTTGTCAATACCATGCAAACTTTATACATCAACCTCCAGAACCCCTGCATCCAACTTTGGCTTCATGGCCTTTTGAAGTTGGGGACTTGATCTTGTTGGTCCTATAACACCCAAGTCATCAGCATGACATTCTTACATCCTCGTAGCGACAGATTACTTTTCAAGGTGGGCTAAGGTCATTGCGTTGAGAGAAGCCAAGAAAGAAAATGCTCACATTATCTACCAGTACGAGATTTCTTACTGAATTGTGACAGATAATGGAAGACAATTTTCTAATAGCCTGATAGATAAATTGTGTGAAAAGTTCAAATTCAAGCAGTATCAGTCGTCCATGTACAATGCTGCTGCAAATGGGTTGATAGAAGGCCTCATCAATGGCAAATTCCTTAAGAAATTTTATACTTGATAAGTTTGTAAATTGCTCCTTATTGCAAGCGCCGTAACTGCATGGTGCTCCTAGCCCGCATGAGTTTAAAAGGTGAATGGCAAAAAAAAAAAAAAGTTTGAACTACATCATGATAAAAAAAAATTAAAAGAGCTCACCTTTATAAAATATGTGATGAGCCTTGGAAGGTGAAGAAGTTATTTTCTTGTTATGACAACTTAAATCCTGTAAAAAAAATTGGAGGGGAGGAGGGGGGCAAGTTAGTATAATTAAAAAAAATGAAAGAAAAAATGTGAAAAAGAGAAAGAGAAGAGAAAAAATAGAAAGAAAAAAACGTGAAAAAGAGAAAGAGAAAGTGAAAAGAAAAAAAAAACGTGAAAAAGAAAAGAAAAAAGGAAAAAAGAAGAAAACAAACAAACAAAAAAAAGAGAAAAAAATAGAGAAAAGAGAATGACAAAAGGAAAGAATAGAAGAAAGTAAGATGAGAAAGATGTATGTGGGAAGCGAATTCAAATCCTAATTCAATTTGGATTTCCTATTGAAATCTTATTTCCTTGGAAGATTTTCATGACATTCTCAAATAAAATTAAATTGTAGATTGGATCTTAAATTGATCTCAAATTAAAATTTGGTCATATTCTAAATTTTATCCCAAATTCAAATCTCTAGATTTTATCCTCAAATCAAATTGTAAGTTGGATCTTAAACTGATCTCAAATTTAAATTTGACCATATTCCAAATTTTATCCCAAATTCAAATCTTCGGATTTTATCTTTACAATTGAATCTGAAATTGATCTCAAATTAAAATTTGGCCATATTTCAGATTTTATCCTCAAATTAAATTGGCATAATATCTCAAATTGATGTCAAATTTAAAATTTAGCCATATTCCAAATTTTGAACCCAAATCCAAATCTCCAGATTTTATCCTCAAATTAAATTGGGGATAATATCTCAAATTTACCTTAAATTAAAATTTGGTCATATTCCAAATTTTATCTCAAATCCAAATCTCTGGATTTTATCCTCAAATTAAGGGATGTTTTCAAATATAGAAAAATTAGTCAAACTATTTACAAATATAGAATTTTTTTACAGATAGATCGCAATAGAATTCTATCGCTTTCTATCACTCAAGCGATAGATTTATCAGATAGATCGCGATAGAATTCTATCGCTTTCTATCACTCAAGCGATAAATCTATGATAAATCTATCGCTTGAGTGATAGAAAGCGATAGAATTCTATCGCGATCTATCTGTAAAAAATTTCTATATTTGTAAATAGTTTGACTAATTTTTCTATATTTGAAAACATCCCTTAATTTGAGGATAAAATCCAGAGATTTGGATTTGGGATAAAATTTGGAATATGACCAAATTTTAATTTAAGGTAAATTTGAGATATTATCCCCAATTTAATTTGAGGATAAAATCCGGAGATTTGGATTTGGGTTCAAAATTTGGAATATGGCTAAATTTTAAATTTAACATCAATTTGAGATATTATGCCAATTTAATTTGAGGATAAAATCCGGAATATGGCCAAATTTTAATTTGAGATCAATTTAATATCCAATTGTAAAGATAAAATCCGAAGATTTGAATTTGGGATAAAATTTGGAATATGGTCAAATTTAAATTTGAAATCAGTTTAAGATCCAATTTACAATTTGATTTTGGATAAAATCCAGAGATTTGAATTTGGGATAAAATTTAGAATATGACCAAATTTTAATTTGAGATCAATTTAAGATCCAATCTACAATCTAATTTTATTTGAGAATGTCATCAAAATCTTCTAAAGAAATAAGATTTCAATAGGAAATCCAAATTGAATTAGGATTTGAATTCGCTTCCCACATACATCTTTCTCATCTTACTTTCTTCTATTCTTTCCTTTTGTCATTCTCTTTACTTTTTTGTTTGTTTGTTTTTTTTTTTTTTTTTTTTTCCTTTTTTCCTTTTCCACGTTTTTTTCTTTTCACTTTCTCTTTCTCTTTTTCATGTTTTTTTTCTTTCTATTTTTTTTTCTCTTCTCTTTCTCTTTTTCACATTTTTTCTTTCATTTTTTTTAATTATACTAACTTGCCCCCCTCCCCCCCTCCCATTTTTTTTTACCGGATTTAAGTTGTCATAACAAGAAAATAACTTCTTCACCTTCCAAGGCTCATCACATATTTTATAAAGGTGAGCTCTTTTAATTTTTTTTTACTGGACTAAACTTAAAGTATTCTTCAGTTGCTTACGTACCCTATATAATGTATAGGTATCAAGTCATGACGTAGTTCAAACTTTTTTTATATTTGTAAATAATTTGATATTTTTTCTGTTTATAGTAATTTCCCTCAAATTAAATTTTGATAATATCTCAAATTGATGTCAAATTTAAAATTTGGCCATATTCCAAATTTTATCCCAAATCCGAATATATGGATTTTATCTTCAAATTAAATTGGGGATAGTATATCAAATTTACCTCAAATTAAAGTTTGGCCATATTCCAAAATTTATCCCAAATTCAAAACATCAAATTTAGCTTTTATCCTCTATCCAAATTAAATTAAATTGAGGGTAAAGTCTCAAATTTATCTCAAATTAAGATTTGGGCATATTACAAATTTTAAGTTTGGGTACCATCCGAAGCAGATTGAGTGAAATTCAAACTTATCTCCGAATTCGATTCCAAGTTGAGGCCAAGCATCTTCGGTAGAAGTTTAGTTTCACTCCAAATTCAATTTTGAATTAAGTAGCACAAATTCTACTAAAGTTCAAATTGGGGTTTATGCCAAGAAAGAGAATCAAAACTTTGACTTAAATTCAACTTTTGATAAGTTGGCATAATCACAAAAAAGTATGTGTCAGACATATAAAATTACAATCAAACTTATGTACCAAATTCATAGTTTGATTATCAAGAGCAAATAACTTGTGTTTTGATTCTAACTTTATCTTTTTCGAGATTCACCCGCCCATATACGTGCATAAATCTAGAAAATGGGCATTTGTTGAATGAGAAATTTTGGGTCAATCACAAATTATCATGTCATTTATGGCGAACTTAGAAATAATTAAATTTGGGACTAATTAAATGTTAATGTATCCTAAATTGAAATTAAAAACGTAAACTGACATATCCCGATGTACCACGTGTTTTCATCCTCATGGTTGGATTAAATTAATCATTCTTAGTTCAATTAATTATTAATGTTTGGGCTAAAATTAAATTGAGTCTAAAAATAGACTTAATTTGACTCAAAGATCTAAATCCAATTAGTTGGGCCCAAAGGCCAGGTCCATGGACCAACCAAGCCCAAGCCCACAAAGTCCACCTGAGAACTCTATAAATAGAGTAGTTCCCCTTCATTTACCAGGTTCAGATACTTTACACTCTAGAGAGTCCAGAGATGATTCTCCGTACAATCAGAAGACTCCCTAACTCCTAAAGTTGAATCACACGTGAAGACTGAAGTTCAACTTCAAGAACATCGACGCGTTCCGCTTCCATACATCAAGCGCACACGTTCAACTAAGAGAGAATCAGAAGATCAAGTAGAGATCGAACCACATCTGCATCAAATCTACATAAACATCAAGTTCAACCCCACGAAACACGTTTATCAGGAAACGAGCGAACAAGAGCAATTTCACAAAAGATTTGATTGATGCTAATTAAGAAACATGCAATTTCTATCATTAATTAAAAGATCAATTCAAATTAACCAAGAGTTCACAATCTATTAAAAAATTATTCCTAAATGTCTTAATTCACCAAACTAAGCCAATTTTAGGAATTCATTCTTAATAGCCCTAAGTAATTAAACAAGATTTTATTCTTATTCAATAATAACATCAATTCTTAAATCTAGTCCTTAGCGGCATTCAAAACTTGAATTGAATATGCATTACGTGCAAGGGTTCTCTTTATTGCGACGAAATAGAAGACGGATAGCCTCTCTCCTAAATCGATTTGTGGCTAAATTCAACTAGTGCAAACATGATTAATTCAAGAATCGCCATTGAGATTAAACAATTATTCCTAGCTTGCAAATTTACTCACAATTTAGTGCTTAGTGCATTATAAGTTCTTGCTAACAAGATGAGGAGATTCATGCTTTGTCAATTCATAAATTTTGTAATCTATTACAAATCAGCAAAGAATCCAGCCAAACTCATGATTAAGATGAAGAACAAAAAGAGGAATTCAAGAAATTACATAAGAGAAATTGATCGACCAGGTGTGTATGAGTGATAAACATGATAATAAATATGGTCTAAAGTGCAAGCATACACTGTCGATGAAGTAATAACTTGGAGTATTCCAAGTGTCGAATCCCACAGGACTAGATTGAGTTTAAAATTCTTATGACTATAGACCAATGTAACCGGGGTAACCAAAGAGAAAGTTTTAGAATTTTGGTGAAAGGAAACTTAAAACAAATAACAATGGGAATCAAACAGGGGTAACAATGCTATGACCATTCGGGTGTTATGCCTTAAGTGATGTGACCGCATCACACTAAACAATGATTTACACATGGACAGGAAACTACACCTATTCGGTCTTGTATCAAGTTCCTTTAGGAGTTCCAAGTAGCTAATGCCTAATGTTTCCATGGTTAGCTGGATCTTAGATTAAATCAAGTTCAATTCTTGTATCCTATGGTGTCCCTTATTTCTAAGGTAACGTGACCATCCTATGTCTAGGCTCTTAGTCCCATATCCCTTTGCGAAATCAGCTTACACCCTAACCTTCTCAACATTAAAGCTCCGCTAGATCGTTAAATCAAATGGTCAGTTTAACTTACCGATTTTATCTTTTAAAATCAATAAAGAGAATGTGATTACAAAAAGTGGTGTGAACATTACATAACCTAAGCCATAACAACCCTAAGGCTTTCACATTGTCAAACCTCTAAAAATATTTTGCTCGTGATTTTTGATAAAATAATCATTTTTATTAAATCATAAACCATAGCTACAATATAACGTTTGATTGGTAGATTGTAAAATGGAAAATAACACGAAAATAATAAAGCTGGAAAATAGAGACAACTCAAGTAAACTTAGGAAAATCCTCAAGTACAAGCCTTTCCCTAGGACGATTCCTTCTTTTTCAAGAAAGAATCTTGCCTCAACGCACACTTCTGTGGAAGAGTAATCCTAGAGTCGCTACGCCTCAGAGAAACTTTCGTTCTTAAGACTACTGGCTTGAACTTAGAAAAGAATCCCAAGGTGCTGGAAATTGACAGTAAAATGGAGAATAAAGGTGATGATTGCGGGCGGTGGTTAGTTCTCAAGACGTAGGGTTTTCTCGCCTTTTATAGACCTCAAATCTGTTAAGGAGGGCCGAGATTTGCGTTCTGAGGATTCTCCTAGCAGAATTGGAGATTTTTAGCCAGGAAAATCGCAACTAATCTGAGCAGAACCGAATCTGAAAAATTAAGGCTCAACAGCGCTGGTACATCACTTGCTGCTGTCGGTGCACCACATGAAAATTAGCCAGAAACCTGTAAAAAACGTACCAGATCTGTACTAAATCCGCAAAAATCATCTTTTACACATAGTTAGTCCTCGTTAAGCTCATTTAAACATATTAAGATCAAATTTGGGATAAAAGTCATGTAAGAGTTCATTTTTCACATTAAAAAAATACTAAAATAAAGGCCTAATTTCATGCATTTCATAACATGAGTCACACCCCCAAACTTGGATCTTTTCTTGTCCTCAAGACAAACAACCATAAATCAGATTACCACAATTCAAAATATGCATATTCAGAATGATGAATGCAGGGAATACAACTTTCAGAAGGGCTTTCCTAATCAAAATACCTTGCATAACTACAAACTTCCCTAGGATCCTCACAAGAGTTTCATTTTGCTGAAGGCTCAACTTCTTTTAACCATCTTCCCAACATGCCCAACTAATCTAGTTCTAGCTATCAAACCTAGTCAACCCAAAACATGTCACAAACTTACCAATCACCAACTGCTTTATAGAGTACAAAATTTCTACATCCCCAAACTTATAGCTTTGCTAGGCCTTTCCTCATGCTATTTTTTTTTCTAGTCTAAAACCCATCATGTCATCCTTACCTTCGTTCCAGCTTGCCCACACGGGTGTCATGCGAATCATCTGGCTACGAACAAGGTTCACATTCTAGGCTTCACTCACTTCCCTTACCAACCGTTGCTACAAAAGAAAACACGGGTGTCATTCTCGCTCCTGGCTAATTTGGCTAATTTGGGAAGGAGGAGTGTCATCCTAGCTATATTTTTTTTTCTTCTGCTTTTTAAAATTTTTTTTTGGCCTAACACATCACATATAGACAATGTAAGTATCACACTATACTGCATCAACATATACTTTTCCCCCTAAACTTAGAATATACAATGTCCGCATTGCTTTAAATAAGGAAACGACAAACAGGGGCAAAACAAAATGGTGAGTTTTTGGTTTGGATGTGACACGTAAGGCTAAGCTCTCCTAGTGTACTATACTAGAGGTCATTCAGGAGACTAGCCGATAGAGGTTTTGCACAGTTAGACAAAAATAACCCTCTTGGTTTTGCATTTCTGAGGAGTTGACTGCAAGATATTCTAAAAAGAAATGCTCCCTAATGATCATCATCAAGAGTAACATTGCACCACAAACCAAACATCAAGTACAACAACAATATCAAAAATCCAGACATCACACAATTTATAACCCAGCAGTTCATCAACAAAAACAAAATAAAACTAAATTGTGCTGAAAATAAAACAAAAAAACTAAAGTAGTAAAGAAAAATAAGAGAAAGTTTGAGTTAAAAGATATTTGTCAAATTTATAACATGCATTCACATACATACCATAAATTAATATAACAATTATACTAACTCTTATGGTATTCTAAACATGCATACTATTACAACACTTATAACATACTTGCAATGCATTATACATGTTTATCTTATGGTGGGGTTTAAATCTATATAGCATACAATATGCATAAAAAATTAATTTAATTAAACATACCTTAAGGGCTACCTAAGGGGATAACAGACAAAAATTCGGCGTAAAACTCTAAAAAACTCCTCCCACACACCCTCAACTTGTTGCAAACAGAAAAGTCCCAAGCAAAATTTTCAAAAATTTCTTCCATACCACACTTGATAGCCATTCCTCCAAATTTTAACACAATCACCACAAAAGAGCAATACAACCTAAATCTAGGTATAATCAAAGATTGAGAAATTATACCTTGGATTTGGCAAAAAGCTCCAAGTGGTGAGAAGTCTACAAATTTTTGCAAAAATGGCAAAAACCCACGAAAATCGCACTTAAAGGGAAGGAGAATCGAGTTGGGCGTTTGATTTTGGAGGAAAACAAGAGACTTGAGTGTTTTAGTTGAAGAAATTGAGTGAGAGATGGAAATTTGGAAGAGAAACTGAAAGATAAAGGGTTGAAAATAACCCTCTTCATCGGATAGAACTAATATAAGCAGTGTTGTCGCGATGGCACCACGACGTTGTGCCATGTATATATACACACATCAAACTTAATTAAACTAATTTAAACTAAACTAAAAGAAAAATTAAGGAAAGTAATAAAAAAAATTTCACTTGCCTGCCTCTAGGAAACACAAATTTTTAACGTCGGTTGCTTGACATGACCTGTCTCCTATCAAGGCACAAAGAAATTCTCGTATTTCTTCGGCCCATTCTTACTCAAGTTGATGTAGCACTCAATGCTCTGTAGAAACTCCGACCCTTGAAGGGTGCCAGACAGGTTGAATTTGGAATTTTTAATATAATTGAAATAAGGAAAAACAAAATAATCAAAAGATTCAACGGACTCAAACAAGTCCAAAGTAGAAAAAGACTCAATAGACTCTTGAGAACAAAAAGAAGAAACTAAAAAATATACGAAATACCAGACGACGAAACAGGTCGAGGTCTTTTGACCTCTAACTCTATCACTTGGATATCGATGGGTTTCAACTCATGTTCCTCCTCTGTCTTGACAATTGGGGTCAACTATGGCATGGGCTCCATGTTGTCGTCCTCCTCATCAAAGCAAATTACCTCATAGTGGGCCTCAGTAGCCTAAAAAACATGGTGTTGCAGTTGGGATTCCTCGAGCCTCCTAACTGAGTTAGCAATTTGAGCGAGCTAAACACTCAAATACTACACTTAAGCTCTAACCTCCATCTCGAACTGAAAATTTTCTTGCTGGACCCGCAGACAATCCTGCTGCATAGAGAACTGATGTTTGGTTAATTCTCTCACAATATTCTCTAAAAACATACCTTAGTTGGACTCTTGAGCAAACTCTGACGACTTGAGGGCGAAAAGCTATTCGTAATACTGTGCCTGTGCATAGGAGCTACCACAGTCATAGGATTGAGTGGTCCATCCGAGATGGGTGTAAGGCTCGGGCTCCCAATAACTAAGATGACTTCTCAAGGTTTGACTCGTTGGCATTAGGCTCCCTTGCAGTTGCCCTTCAGCCCACAGCCAAACAGACGAGACAATATCACCAAGCATATTTCTAAGTTTCGAAATCTACTTGGCCTCTTCTTTTTGCCGTTCGATAGCTTGCTTTGCGCATCACGCATAGTACATACTGTGCACTTTTTCAGCCATGGAAACTTAATTAAACAAAAAAAATGGCTTCCCGACAATGACACCATTTTGATGTTGTCCTTTTTAGGGCGTCATTTAATTTCCCAAAGGAACAACAATCAAAAGAAATTTATAATTACGGAATCCTACTCTTACTACTACGATGACGTAGGAATAGTGGTAAGTTTGGGTCGATCCACAGGGAAGCACAAAGTTTATTCGAATAGCTAATTTACTAGTTATAGCAATGACAGGGGTTTGTGTGACAGATATAAAATGTGAAAATAAAAGATAGATTGGGTGAATGTAATTCAAAGTCTCATGCAATTTTTGGTCATCGAATATTTAAATTGAATATAAACGCAATTTATTTGCACAACGGCTTGCTAGACTCGATCAAACTTGATGACGCTAATCTTGAACCCGTTATAGACTATCAATTCTTGATTCGAACAAATTATTGAATTTTAAATAAAAATTGACTATAAGGAAATCTGTATATAGATGGTTCTATCTAGGTTGAGGTACTTAAACTCACTAAAAAGAACGCTTCTACAAGAACTAACTAGAAAGTTGAATTAATCAAATTTTTCTTTACCATGATGATGATGAAACTTATTTGAGTGTTGTACACTTAGATTAGGGTTGTTTTCAAATGTAGAAAAAGAATTCTATCGCTTGAGCGATAGATAGAAATAGAAGTCTATCGCTAAAGCAATAGATTCTATCATGGTCTATTACTAATAACCTGTGAATTTTTTTTATATTTGTAAATAGTTTGATATTTTTTCTGTTTATAATAATTTTCCTTTAAATTATTCTTATTTGAATAAAATTTGTGAAATTTTAAAATTTATAGTAGTTACCTATATTTGATTAAAATATCACATGACAAAGTTTGAAAGTTATATAGTGTAATTAATTAATCTTTTTAAAACTAATTTTAATTAAATGCGCTTAAAGTTGCATAAATCAATTAGTGCTTATTTTACTAATATATACCTAAAGCTGCATGGTTTGTCCTCCATTTTAGTAGATACATTTGTAGTTGTACATATTTAGATCAATAAATACTTATAAACTATGAGCGTATGCTACTTTTCATTATTCTCATAAATTGAATATGTTCTTGCCGCTGCAATCTGAGAAATAAAATTTAAAATATTTTGATCAACAAATCTAACAAATGAATGTAGTAAATGTTACCATATTGGTTATAATAGAGAAAGAAGATTACCTAATCAAAGTCATTTAATCTTGTAATATTTGTATTACAGAACTCAATTACACTGTCAAACCTTTTACATTACGAGTATGTGACTTAACAACGAATATTTTAAATCGTCACTTTGGATAAAATTGTTATGAGAAACAAAATTAATAAAATGACAGAAAATAGTCGTCACAGATAAATAAGATCACGTTTAAGATAAACTAATTTAATTTTGGACCTCAAAAGGCAGAAAATAATTACCACGTATATTTCGAAAACCAACTTTTTATATGAACGTTGATTTCTTGAACTGTATACGAAAAAGAAAAACAATTATCCTGCTATGGAAATTTACTAAGAACAAAGCTACCGAGAAAATGTGTAAGTAGGAAGGCATCTTGTTTCATAGAATCTGGGGAGACGCTTCTCTGCTATCTGCATTTGAATTCTCATTAACTTTGTTCTCCACTCTTCTGAAAACAAGTTTTTGCTGCGGAAGTTGGCCGTTAGAGAATGCTGATACTTCTGTGTCTATTAAAATTGTGTCTTCATCCTTGAATTCTCCTTTCAATATACCCTTTGCAATTTCATTCTCCACATTCTGCTGTATTACACGCTTCACCGGCCTAGCCCCATAGTTCGGGTCATACCCGAGACTTCCAAGAAGTTGAATTGCTGCATCGCTCACCTCGATCTTCATTTTCTTGTCTGCAACTCTCTTTTGAACCCGTTCCAGCTGTTTTATAGTGTAAATGTGGTTAATGCATGAGAAAAGAACACAGCCGTACAGGGAGACGTGAAATGATTATTGAACACTCAACTAGAGGAAGGGAAAAGGGAAAGTAAGGCATTATCAGGATGGAGAATTACCTGTAACTGAACAATACTGCTGATCTGATCACGATCCAGAGGTTGGAAAACAATGTATTCATCAACTCTGTTCATGAACTCGGGACGAAAAATCGATCTTGCAGCTTCTAGAACCCGTCGTTTTATGGTTTCATATGTTGTTTCCTTTGTTAGTGTATCATCATCAGTGTTAAGAATATACTGTGAACCCACATTTGAAGTCATGATGATGACTGTGTTAGTAAAGCTCACAGTTCGGCCTTGCGAGTCGGTTACTCGCCCGTCATCCAGAATCTGAAGAAACACATTGAACACATCAGAATGAGCCTTCTCTATCTCATCAAACAGAATGACTGCATAGGGCCTTCGGCGAACAATCTCCGTTAACTGCCCCCCTTCCTCATAACCTACATAACCAGGTGGAGCTCCAATCAGTCTTGAAACTGCGTGCTTTTCCATGTATTCGCTCATATCAATTCGCACAAGGGCCTCCTCTGTGTTGAATAAATAGGAAGCAAGGGCCTTAGCTAGTTCTGTTTTCCCAACACCAGTCGGACCCATGAACATGAAACTAGCAATAGGACGGTTTGGATCAGAAAGACCAGCTCGAGATCTTTGAATGGCATCGGCAACAGATTTAACTGCAGGGTCTTGACCCACAACACGTTTATGAAGTTCTTCCTCCAAATGTAGAAGCTTTTCCCTCTCAGATTGTTGAAGCTTAGATACAGGGATCCCAGTCCATTTACTAACTATTTCAGCAATATCGCTTCCAGTCACTTCTTCTCTCAACATGGACTTTCCAGAATTCATATACTCATCTAGCTCCTTTTCTGCATCCGCAAGCTGACGCTGCAAAGAATTTAAGCTTCCATACTTCAATTCAGCCGCTCGATTAAGATCGTACTCCCTTTCAGCTTGCTGGATCTCCAAGTTCACCCGATCGATCTGCAGGAATGAATTTAGAATTACCAAGTAGATCAAATAGAATAGTTCTACTTCTATAGAACGTTGCCGCTGCAGCCTGTTTATGTCAAATTATATTTTCCTAGGCATAGATCTCGGAGTACTTCAAATGTGGGGTGGAAATTTGAACTTGTGATCTTGTGGTCAATGGTATTATTACTTTAACCAATTTTCTACTCTGTTGTCTTCAAACAACATACCTCCTCTTTGATGGACTGAAGACGAGTCATAACGGACTTTTCATGCTCCCATTGCTCAGTCAGCTGGGCTTGCTTCTCCTTTAGAAGAGACAACTCTGCTTCAAGGCGACTCAACCTATCTCTAGAAGCCCTGTCTGTATCATTTGTTAGCGAAAGTCTCTCCATCTCGAGCTTCAGCACTGCTCTATTGATCTCATCAAGAGCAGTCGGTTTCGAGGTAATTTCCATTTTCAGCTTAGCAGCAGCTTCATCAACAAGGTCAATGGCTGTATTTCGAAATAACGATTAGCACCCATGACATACATCCACAATCTTTCCACTAAAATTTTTTCATTACAATAAAACATGCTTACAACAATATAAAATTATTCCATTCCCAAGGATATTTACCTTTGTCGGGTAGAAATCGTCCACTAATATACCGATCTGAAAGAATTGCAGCTTCTACAAGAGCACTGTCGGATATGCGGACTCCATGATGCAACTCATATCTTTCACGAAGCCCACGGAGGATAGAAATGGTATCTTCCACAGTTGGTTGATCAACATAAACCTGCTGGAATCGGCGCTCTAGTGCTGGATCCTTTTCAATGTACTTTCGATACTCATCCAATGTTGTGGCACCAATACACCGCAGCTCACCCCTACCAAGCATAGGCTTCAATAGATTGCCAGCATCCATTGCACCGTTTGTAGCACCTAAAGAGACACCAGTAGTTTATTAAGTTAAGAAATGAATGCAACAACTCATTTGTCAAACAAGAGTTCCCACCATACTGGGGAACCGCTGCCAATAACCCATGACCCACAAGATGCTACATTTTTCCAAATTCAAGTTCGTATACTCTACCTGCTCCAACTACTGTGTGAATTTCGTCAATGAATAAGATAATCTGGCCATCTGATTCTGTAACTTCCTTCAGTACAGCCTTCAGCCTATCCTCAAATTCTCCACGATATTTCGCTCCAGCAATTAGAGCACCCATGTCAAGAGATATTAACTACAAGAAAAGAGCAAGTTATAAAGGTTGTGGCAAACTTTGAATCCTAAGACACCTCCCTAGGATAAAGGGATGGAGGAACAAAGTGATAGAACCCAAATGTATAGAAAGATAAAAGATACCAAACTACAAGATAAACCAATTGCTCAAGGTACTTGGACCCTCCCTATCTTGAGACCTCTCCTAGGCACTAAATCACTCACCAAAATATTGTCTATCCTCCTCCTTTCCCTTCCATTCATTTTATAACCAAATTCTATAACAAGCTCCCTAGTTAATTACTAATTGACCCCTTTAATATTTACAATACCCTAATAGCATTCCTATCATTATCCAACCCTAAAAACTAAAACACACCGATAGGGTTTAGCCTTTCAATTTATTTATCCACAGAATAAGGGATGTTTCGAGAGCTCCCCAATCTCTCCAACCTTCGATAAGGAAGATTACAATCATTCACAGAATTCTCATACCCCTCACTTACTCTCTCTACCCCTATATATTCTTCTCACGGCGCTTTCCCAAATCCTAACTAACAATATTCTCTCGAGCCCACCTCTAATAACTAACATTCCCCTCCCACATGCTCAACTCTCATTCTCGCACGCTTCCTCACGTATACCTTCGTGATCCGAGGCCTATCATTACCCGCCCCCCAAAGAGCCACCTTGTCCTCAAGGTGGAAATCAGGAAATTGAGCATTGATCATCGTCGCCATCTCCCACGTAGCATCAATAGGTAGGCCGTTCTCCAAGCGATTAAGACTTCCGAGGCTCCCTCCTCTGTAGGAGAATTGCGCACTCCCAAAACTTCCGCCGGTTGTAGAGCATAAGTCAAATCAGGAGCTACCGACTTAGGTAAGGGAAGTAAAGGTAGGTTCTGTCCAACCGCCTTTTTTAAGAGGGAAACATGGAAGACCGGATGAATACCTGAAGTTGGCGGTAGAGCTAATTTAGCCACAGTCCCAATTCGAGCTGTAATTTGGTAAGGACCCACAAACCGTGGGGCCAATTTCGGATGATGGTGATGAGTCAGGGAAGTCTGACGATACGGTCGAAGTTTCAAATAAACCCAGTCATTGACTTCAAACTCCACTTCCCTTCGTTTCTTGTTGGCCAAACTAACCATTCGTTGTTGTGCTCGCTGTAACATTGTCTTAAGTAGGTCCAGTATCTCATCCCGTGTCTTGAGTTGTTGGTCCACTTCACTGACCATACTCATTCCTTTTTCGTAATAAAGCAGAGGTGGCGGTGGGCGCCCATAAACGACCTCGAATGGTGTTAATCCCGTGGCTGTGTGCGTGGAGGTGTTGTAGCTAAATTCTGCCCAAGGAATCCACTTCGCCCACTGCTTCGGTTTGCTCATTGCAAAACATCTCAAATATGTTTCCAGACTTCGGTTAAGAACTTCCGATTGCCCGTCGATTTGGGGATGGTATGCCGTACTCCTTCGTAGTTGTGTACTCGATACTTTAAATAATTCCTCCCAAAAAAGGCTTGCGAAAATCTTTCTCTATCCGATATAATGCTGCGAGGGTAACCGTGGAGGCGCACAATTTCTTTGATAAACACCACGACAACAGAGTGGGCGTTGAACGGGTGCTTAAGGAGGACAAAATGTCCATATTTTGATAAGCGGTCGACCACCACCATTACTGTATCATGTCCTTCAGATTTGGGTAAGCCTTCCACAAAATCCATGGCGATGTCTTCCCAAACTCTGTCCGGAATTGGTAACGCTTGAAGCAATCCAGCTGGGGCTAAAGTCAAATACTTAGCCTGTTGGCATACCTCACATTCGGCCACAAACATTCGCACTCGTGCTTTCATTCCACGCCAATATACTTCTTTTGCTAAGCGTTGATATGTCTTAAGAGCCCCCTGATGGCCCCCGATTGGGCTATCATGGAATTATGCGAGTAACAAAGGAATAGTGGGGGACGTGGCTGGAAGAACTAAGCGACCTTCATACAATAGAAGTCCCTCTCGCATGGAATACCCTGGTGCGGCCATCTGTCCATCTAAAATCGTTTGTCGAATACCATTCAACTCTTCGTCCTCCAAAACTTGCTCCTTAAAGAGATTCGTATTGAGTCCCGCCACCATACTCAGTAAGCCTAGTTCCATTGCTGGTGGCAAACGAGACAGAGCATCTGCGGCGGTGTTTTCAATTCCCCTTTTGTATTCAATATTGAAATCGTAGCCCATTAGTTTGGCTATCCAACGTTGGTATTCCCTCGCAATTACCCGTTCTAGCAGAAATTTGAGACTCTTTTGGTCCGTTCTGACAGTGAATCTCCGACCAAGCAGGTAGGGTCGCCACTTTCGCACAGCAAGCACAATAGCCATCAACTCGCGCTCGTACACGGCCTTGAAGCGGTGCGTGGGTGGGAGAGCTTGACTGAAAAATGCGAGAGGTCGTTTATGTTACATCAAGACAGCTCCCACACCCACTCCGAACGTGTCGGTCTCAACAATAAATGGCTCCTTGAAGTTGGGTAATGCCAACACTGGGATGGTCACCATCGCCGCCTTCAAACGGTAAAAGGACTCCTCTGCCTCGGGATTCCACAAAAAATTTCCCTTTTTGAGCAGTTCTGTCAATGGTAAGGCGATGGCCCCATAGTTTGCGACAAATCGCCGATAATAGCCAGTTAATCCCAAGAAGCCCCGGAGTTCCTTCATGTTACGCGGCACTGGCCACCCCTCCATTGCTTCGATTTTCTTTGGGCCAACAGACACTCCTTCGGTGGACACAATGTGTCCCAAGTATTCGATGCGTTCGGCCCCGAAATGACATTTCTTAAGGTTGGCCACAAATTGATTGTCAATTAACACTTTCATGATGGTCGATAAATGGTGCACGTGATCGGCCAAGGTCCTGCTATATATGAGTATATCATCAAAGAAAACCAATACAAACTTACGTAAATAAGGCCGAAGGATGTCGTTCATGATGGCCTGGAATGTTGAAGGGGCGTTGCGCAAGCCGAACGGCATGACCAAGAATTCAGAATGCCCTTCATGCGTCCGAAAGGCCGTTTTATGAATGTCAGTTGGCTTAACCCTGATTTGGTGATATCCATACTTCAAATCGATTTTAGAGAATATTGTAGCCTCGAACAGCTCATCTAATAGTTCTTCTACCACCGGTATTGGGAACTTATCTGGAATAGTGGCATTGTTCAGAGCTCGGTAGTCTACACAGAACCTCCAGCTGCCATCCTTCTTTTTTACTAAGAGCACAGGTCTTGAGAAAGAGCTACGACTCGGCTGTATTATCCCCACCAAAAGCATTTCTTTGACCAGCCTTTCAATTTCATCTTTCTGAAATTGTGGATTTCGGTACGATCGCACGTTGATTGGGCCGGTTCCTTGTTCCAGTTCGATGGCATGGTCTTGATCCCTAATCGGTGGTAGGGTGTCCAATGTCGTGAACACCTGCTGATACTATGCCAATACAGTTTGTATTTCCTTGGGTAACGTATCCGTTTGTTGCTGCCGGTCTGCAATACTGCCTCCTTTAGTTACATGTTCGACCGCACTAAGTTCGATCAGTACGCCTTGGTCCTCTATGTCGAAAGTTTTCATCATTGACTTCAAGGAAATTTGGGCCTTAATTAAGCTGCGATCGCCCTGTAATCGGACCAACCAGTCTCCGACCGTGAATTCCATTATCGATGTGCGATAATCCACTGTAATTTTCCCAAGAGTTTCCAACCATACCACTCCCAGTATTACATCTGCACTTCCAAGAGGCAGAGGAAGGAAATCGTGATTTATGGTTAGGTCCGAGATAGTGAGCAGCACTTCCTTGCAAATTCCTGCCCCTTGAATGGAGCCACCCGCCCCCAATACTACACCGTAGCCTTCCGTTACCGACATGGGTAGCTGTATTGAAGTGACTAAGTCTTCATCGATGAAATTATGAGTAGCCCCCATCAATCAAGACCACTATTTCTCGGCCCCAAATATTTCCTTTCACCTTGAACGTTCGCGAGGAGTTCCATCCCGCCAGCGAATTGAGCGAGAGATGAGCCACCTCTGTTTCATTCACCGCCTGGTTTAGTTCCCCATTCCCCTCGGCTTGTTCCGGCTCTCCGTTATCCCCTTCTTCCCATGGAGACATGTCCTCGCCGTCTTGTACAAACATGAACCGCAATTCTTTCTTCTTGCAACGATGGCCAAAACTGAACTTCCCGTCGCACTTAAAGCAGATGCCCTTCTCTTTCTTAATTCGCATTTCTTCCTCGGTAAGCCCCCGATATGGTTGATTTCTCGTGTTTTTACTCTCCGCCTCGCATATTGGAGTAATCGTTGTCGATGAGCTGCCTGAGCTGATAGCTTTCTGATTAGGGTTCAAGGTAAAAGATCGTGCATGTGTGGATCCCCCTGACCCGCTGGACCCAGTTACCCCAAACGACCCATTCGACCCGTTTGAAGTTGAGCCCACTTTTCCTCCAACACTATTGGACGGCCCATCCCCTTTTAGTCTGCGCTGCTGGATTGCCTGATCGTCTTCGATTAGTTGGGCCATAGTCATCTTGGCCTTGATGCCCACGGGCTTTAATTTTCTCATTTCGCTTTGGATCTCCTCTTTAAGCCCACAAACAAACTTACTTTCTAGGGCTTTTTCACCTAAATCTTTCAGCCCAGTTGAGTATTGTTCAAATCGTCTTCGATACTCCCTCACCGTCTTCTCCTGTTGCAGCCGCATTAACCGAGCGTACCGGTCAGCCTCGCTCGCCAGTCGAAATGTGTCCCCAAATAACTCTCGAAATTTGCTCCAATTCTCAATCGGTTTCCAATTTTCCTCCCATTGGTACCATTCTAATGTTTCGCCTTCCAGACACAGCACTGCCGCATCCAACTTGTCTTTCTCCGTCAACCGGTTCACGATGAAGTATCGTTCTACCCGATGCAACCAGCCATTAGGGTTTTCTCCATCTTCACCTTTAAATATGGGCACCTCTAGCTTTCTTAGTCTCATGTCAAATAGAGGAACCTCCTTGTTCCCAGGTGCGTTGATTCCTTCTCTTTGCCCTTCCTCCTTCTGCGGTTCCCTGGAGGTAGTTCCTTCAATTCCTTTTCCTTTATCCGTCGCCATTCGCTCCGATGATGCCGACCCTTTCTCTGACATTGTAGCATCAAAACGAGATAACAACAACGCAATCTGACCTTGAATAGCTTGCACTATTCCTGCTAGACTATCCATCCTGTCTCTCGCTTCGTTGAACCCCGATTCCATCTTGCCTTCCAACATCCCCTGATTTTCCCCATCTCCGATACCTTCTCTTCCAATGCTGATACTCTACTTTCCATTTTTCCCACCATGCCCAAGATAACCGCTCTGATACCAAATTGATAGGGTTTAGCTTTTCAATTTATTTATCCACAAAATAAGGGATGTTTCGAGAGCTCTCCAATCTCTCCAACCTTCGATAAGGAAGATTACAATCATTCACAGAATTCTCATACCCCTCACTTACTCTCTCTACCCCTATATATTCTTCTCACAGCGCTTTCCCAAATCCTAACTAACAATATTCTCTCGGGCCCACTTCTAATAACTAACATTCCCCTCCCACATGCTCAACTCTCATTCTCGCACGCTTCCTCACGTATACCTTCGTGATCCGAGGCCTATCACACACCTTTTCTTTTTGTTTGCCAAATCAAATAATCCCACCCCAAGAATAGATCTGGACGGTGATTACATGGTAGGCAGTGGCAGAAGATGGTCAGCAAATGATGGCAGATGGTAGTTTTGGCCAGCGACATGAGCTTGCCCGATGGAGAAGGTCGGCAGCATGAGTATTGGGCAAAACACAATGGCCATTAGGGTTAGTGTCTTCCCATGAGCCTACTCCCTTCTCAGATCAGGTCTCAGATTTTAAACAAAGGACTGTCCAGCCTAAGATCCATCTTATAAAACCATCAAATTTTCTGCTTTCGAAAAATAAATGGGCCTCAACGAATTTCTTCGACTTTTCTTTCTTTGAATATACATGGGCTTCAACAAGTTTATTCAACCCCAGCCCACCAAGTCTAAAACCCAACTTCATTCCAAAACCTTCTTTCCTCTCACAATCTACATGACAAACAAATAAAAAATTTCATTCCCACGCTCCCATCTCCACAGGTGCATTGGTGTCTTCCCCAAGTCTTCATCTCCGTTTGCCAATGTGATCTCGACGTACATTCCATCTCTTCTCTTGGTAATGCAAGAGCAGATTCATCTTCATCTCCATTCTCGATTGTCTTTCTGCTATCTTAGCAAAATGGGAATCCATCTTCATCATATTCTAGATTGTTTCTCCATTACCTCCACCACCAAATGTTCGAGGTACTTAGACTCTTCCTCTCTTGAAATCTCTCTCAAATCCTAAACCCTTCCTCGCTTGAAATCTCTCTCAAACCCTAAACCACTCACTAAAAGCCTTTCCTCCTTATCCCCCTTCCCTCTATTTATAACCAAATTCCATAACAAACTCTCTAATTAGTTACTAATATACCCCTTTAACATCCTTAAGAATACCCTAATAGCATACCTATCACAAAGGTAATCACAAAACCATGAGAAAACCACCAGCATCCTTTCCATCTAAAAGAATATGTGTGTGTGTGTGTGTGTAAGGGAGGGAAGGAGGAAGGAAAAAGTCTTTACATACCCGTCTATTCATCAAAGCTTGAGGTACATCACCTTGAACAATTCTTTGAGCAAGCCTGTTAATATGAAATGAAAATAAATCAAATAAATAAGTACTAAGAGTTGTTAGCAAAATGAAAATATAAGTCAAGCCCTCTTTCCAAGCCAAAATCATACGCTGACAAAAATTCTACACAAGCAACACAACTTCCAATATGCAATCTGCCAAGAGATTAGAAGTTCAATAATATGTTAGGAACCAAGGTAGTATGGGCTACCTTTATCCCACATTGGTTAGAATGGGATGACCAACGTGGTACTTAAGTGGCTTGGCTCTCACACCTCAATAGCTGGCTTTTGGGGTGTAGTTCTCCAATGTACTTAAGTTCCTAACATAGTATTAATGCTTGTGTTCCCTTATGATGTATACTAAAGTGGCAATCAAAATTAATGCCAAATTGTCAGTAACCCAAACAATATTCGAGAAGGACCAAATGCATAGTTATATATGACTTCTATCTTCTACTTTTTCTTTTTCTCTCTTTTCTCTGGGCCTTATTCATTTTTAAAAAAATCTGTACAAGGCGGAACAATGCACTCCTACCCTTCGGAAATAGCAGTTTTTCCAACACCAGGTTCACCAATAAGCACAGGATTGTTCTTTGTTCTTCTAGATAGAATCTGAATACACCTTCTAATCTCATCATCTCTTCCAATTACAGGGTCAAGCTTCCCAGCTTTCGCCAATGCTGTCAGATCTTTTCCATATTTTTCAAGTGATTCATACTTGCCTTCAGGATCTGCAAGAAACCACAATTACTTAAAAATGGAATACATACACATAAATCGGCACATCCTCCCGACATGCCAGCAGGTCATAGAGAGGCACCTGGCATCTATGGAACCTTTTATGAATGAGAAAAGAATATCGAGAATTTCTCACTATATACACTCCAACAAGACAAAAAGAATAAGTATGCACTCACCGAGGTTCATTTTTTTACAAGCTCTATTGGTATGTTAGTTTCCGTTGAACAAAATATCCCTAATCATCAACAAATTTTCCGATGTTTTCCTAATAGCATATTTTTTAGGCTTAGCTTGTATGTAGACACAACACAGCCAAAATAAACATCAGGTCCAACAAATAGCCTAGATATATGACATGCGCACAACACGACCTCATAAAAGTATTCAAAAGAAATTAAAAAAGAGAGAGAAGGAAGGAGCAACCTTGGTCAATAACAGATTGGCGCCCCCTAATAGACTCTATTGCAGATTTCAAAGTTTGCAATGATATTTGAAAATCCTTAAACAGTTGCTTCCCAAAGCGTTGATCTTGAACGAATCCAAGAACCAAGTGCTCCACAGACACAAATGAGTCCCCATACTCTTTCTTGAAGTCTCTGGCTCGTTGGATCAGTGCTTCCAAGTCACGTCCCAACATTGACCCAGCTGACTCGCCAAGGACCTAGTACAGTAAATAGAGATTCGTTTAAAATACCAGTAACCTAAGCACAAAATATTTTAGGACATAGCAACTAAAATTCATATGACAATTCACAACCAAAAGTTAGAAGTTCATAGACGTGTATACTCCAAGAGACCAAGACTAAGATACACATATAAGAATTAAGAATTTGAAACCAAGATGCAATTACCTTTGGTTGGCGTTTGATGAATTTATCGGTAGCCTCCAACAGACGGGTATTGTCAACCCCAATCTTAGAAAATATCCGACGAGCCAGCCCATTCTTCTGCTCCAGTAGGGTCTTCATCAAATGCTCAGTCTCTACAATTTGATGCTTATTTTCCTTTGCTATTTCTGGAGAAGAAACAACAGCTTGCCAAGCCATTTCTGTAAATTCTTGCTGTGTAATCTGAAGTAAAACTAAACAGAATCAATAAAGACTACAGGGTGAGTATCCCAACTACTCGTATAATTCAAATACTATGTCAGTTTGCTCTGAATAAACCAAAATGTCCAAATTTCAGAGCACCAAACGCGCTAAATAGACAATATCCACAAAACTAGTTCAGAAATTGTGCATCAGTACAAGTTCGAACCAATTAAACACCACAAAAGGATGTGACAAAGAATCAAATCGAATCACGACTAGAAATTATTAACAAACAATAAGGAAAGGGAAAGAACTGAGCTGACCCTTCCATTTGAGGCATCACAGCGAACAACAAACCTCGAATTCCTCCCAAACCTCTGGCACCCGCCATTCCTCTTCAACAGCAAGGGCGATTTAGGTTTCACAGTGAGGGAAAGGGCAAGCGGCGGCTTGATAATGAGAGCGTTTGTAGGGGAGGAAATGGAAGAGGAATGTGAAGGAAAACGAATACCAATTGCATAAAATGGCGCAGTGGTGGAGGCCATTGCTAAAGATTAGCCTCAACGGCGAGTAGCGTTGATGGCGAAGTCCGTGGCAATGAATTGAACTGGAGGAGAAACAATCGGAATTATAATTCGAAATCTGATAGCTTTGTTTCTGTTGATCAAAATGGTGAATGGGATTCGAGGAGTATATGTAAGAAGAGAAGTTGCACAGTGGAGTTTCTTCGGGAAGTCTCGCGAAACCGTACTTGGACCGGAAGATTCACGAAATGAAAATATAACGCCTTTGCTTCGAAGAGAAAAAGAATGATATATAAAATACGTTTTCAAAAAAACAAATAGTATACATACATGCACATATATTCTGCCTTCATTACGAGAATCCACCACGTGGCAGGGCAGTATGGATATGGTTCAAGGGGTGAGAAATTAAAAAAAAAAGTCCAAATTTTTCTAGTATTATAGGGTACCATATTCCTTGTGTTCACACTATAAATTTGTGTTCATAAATACTAGTAGACTCTGCATTAATGTCAGTAACTCTCATTTTATTCTTAAAAACATGTTGACGTGACATACAATAAATGGAGGGAGTATAGAAATTTTTCCATACTCTTATTATAAGAAATTTTCCTAACATTACGTTGTCATTAATTAGTTGTCGCTTGAGTATTCTTTTTAAAAATTAGGTAGGTGTTACTATTAGAAAATATTTATAAAGGAAAAATTATAGTATAAACAGAGAGTATCATACTTTTATAGTATTAGAATCTTTTTTGACAAGAAAATGAAATAGAAAATATGATTTAAGATTTGGATATGTTGTTGGGTCATAGAGCCACTTGATTAAAAAAAAATCACTCTTTTAGTATCTACCTTTTGTATTTACGCTCATTTTTCATTTCATTCAACGCCTTGAGATAGATTGAGAACATCACATTGTTGTAGGTCGATGCTTCACTATGTTGCAATGCAAAGGCTCAACATCATGACACTCTCTCAAAGTGTCATGGCGCTCTGAATTTTAGCACCAGTAGCAAGTGGCTCAACTCTGCAGTGTGTTAGAGGCCAACATCGACAGTGTCATAATGCCATTAATAGCATCGCGATACTATCGACCCATGATAAAAAAAAATTCTCTTTTAAGTCAAATCAGAAATTGTCCCTTTGATCCTTAACCTTGATTTTTTTTCAATGTTATTATGGTTTTCCACTATAAACATTCAACTTGGGCCGTAGTTTGTCATTCTTCTTGGAAATCTTGGAGTTTACGATCTTCATGAGTGATAAAGGTAAAATTACACTAGCTTAGTGAAAAGCACTTGAAAAGTACTTTATTTGCCTTTTAGTTAGAATGAATTTTACGTGACTTTGTTAGGTTTGATGTCATTAACTAGTGATTTTCAGGATTTGAAAAAGAAAACGAGACTTGGAGCGAAAAAAGAGTTGAACAGACCAATTTTTTCCAATAAAGTCGAAAAGGGACTTAGTCTCCAAAGTATGGAAGGAAACAAGGTCAAATTGAAAAAAGGGGAGCCAACTTTCATTTTTTGAAAAAAATGTATTTTTGAAAAGTTTTCCTTTTTTAAAAGGTATTTTTGGAAAGCTTTCATTTTCTTAAAAATGTATTCTTTGGAAAGTTTTTCTTTTTCTGAAAAATGTATTTTTGGAAAGTTTTCTTTATAAAACATAGGGGTCCTTAGCCTTCCAAACCACAACAAAATTCAAAGCCCTAAAAGTGAGTTGTGTTGCAAAAGAGAGTAGAGAGTGTAAGGAATTATTTTGGAGGCTATTCGAAATTTCGATGTGCAAATCAAGGCGTTTTTAAAGGATTCCAATGACTATGGAACACTTCGATAGTAGTTTTTCTTCATTCCACTTATTCTCTTTATAAGTTTGCCAAATTGTATGTGAATATGTATTTGTCAACTGCGAGTGGCTAGACTCTTTAGTTCTTGGGTGTTGATGCATTTTTTTTTTATGGATTTAAAGTAATGCATAGTAATTTTATGGAAATTGTGTAATTAAATGTTTTTCAATACTATTGTGCTTATTTCTTGTTGGTTGGTGGTATGCGATAACTGCAAGTGCATGGGTCAAGTTATAATATAGAACGGTTAAGACCGAGTATCGTTCCACTGAGGACTATTGTACGTTTTAATTGCCTAGCTATTCTAGAATTGAATCAACTTTATTTAAGGAATCAAAATCGAGTTTGTGATTGAATTTTGAAAACAAATAAAGAAAGTAAAGACAAGTTGAAAAGCAAGAGACAAAAGTGTTCTAGGGTGTTGAGTTCCTTTAATTAATCCCTTATGTTACATCTAGATTTTCATGGAATTATGCATGAGTAATATGTCTAAGTCTAAAAATTATTATCCAGATTATTTTTCTCTAAGAAACAACACTTTCTTATGCAACCTAATTGATTACTAATTTCTTGAAATCAAGTTAAGAAACATAGTATTATACCTAGTCATTAACAACTTTCTTTACTAACCTAGCTATTTTCATGAAAGATTAATAAATATTCAATGTCATAGATCTAATTAAACATACAACCACTCAATCATATATTTACTTTAATATTCATTGACGATCAATGAATAGAGAATGAAGCACAATAGGATTGAAAAACATATTATTCAACACATCCATGAAAAGTACTAAATAATCAACATAAGTTCATAATTAAATTCACCAACACCATAAAACTAAGAGTTTAGCCACACATAGCCATCAAATACATACTTTTATATGAGTCCTTAAGCATAAAAGATAAATGGAAGGAGAAACTTAGGAAGAAAAACTAATAACGAAATAATTGGTAATGATTAGCAGAAGCATTAAATGGGATACTCCCAAGCTAAGCTTCCCAAATAGAGTTGAAGAGATGCAATTTTTCAAGCTTAAAGAGGCACCTTTTCATCCAAGGGTCATAATGAATCTTAAAATTCAGATTCATCTACATATTCAATGTTACATGTATTTATTTAATTTCATGTATTCATATTTATTAAGGTAGTTGAAAGGGTGTAGATGAATTTAGACAATTTGGTGAAAGGTTGTGTCCTTCCATCATGCATTTTCAATTAGTTTAAATAGGGCTATAATTTCAACATTCTAAAAACAAGACTTTGAATTTGAATGAAATATTCAAAGAGTTTAATCTCTCAAGCTTTTATGCTTTCTTTGTATTCTTGTGTTTAGAATGCATGTTTAAAACTTTCAATCTAGTTTGATCAATTAGATTGTGGAGAGTTTAAAATCTTGAAGTTAGGAACAAGTTCTCCTTTCTTCTTGATCTTTGATCAATTCTTTCCCGGCCAAAACTGTTTTAGCTTTCTTAGGGTTGCTATCAATTTGTTTATTGGGGGTTATTCTTATTATCGTTATGGGGGTTCCCCAGTGGAGTCACCAAAAATGTTAAGAAACCCTTCGTGTGCCGGATCTATGAACCATGTTGAAGAACATGACTAATAACTTATAGAAATACAAGTTATTGTTATTCTTTTCTTAGAATAATGATGAAAGAATGTTGAAAAATACATCATCTAAGGCTTTTATCTTTGATATATCCTTAATATGCGTACAAGTTTGTAAAGAGGCTGAAGAAAGATTATTTTGAAGTTTAACGCCCTTAAACGCCTTATTTTGCAGGTAATCAATGTTCAACCCATGCGTCGAAGACGAATGGAAACGAATACATCAAACGCATGGCACTAAAAGATAAATTTCATTACCTCGGGGAGCATGACCTTGACAGCTGGTGACAGATAAGTTTCAGTGCCTTGAATCGTTGGATAGAGACGGGCTACACGGTCAGAAAGGACAACTCCAAACGCGTCGTGGACCCCCCTGCGTCAGGAGGGAGGGTACAACATTGGGCTATAAAAGCCACCCTAAATCGTTTGATAAAAAGGGATATAGAGAAAATTTTAGGAGAGACAGTTTTAGGGTTAGGGTTCTTCGTGCATACAAGACATCTGGAATCGCGCTGCCGCCCTTCATCTCCTCCCTCTCGGTGTCGGTCGGGTGCTTCCTCCTCATCTCCATGGGAGTTCTGTTGAACCTCAACCTCGAAAGAGAGTGAAATCTCATCAGTTCTTCTCCTCGGCCGAGCAAACACATAAAACATCATCTCTGTCGGCGAACAGGACACTGCCGCCGACAGCTTCATCTCTTTACTCTTTCATCATCAATTTTTGCATCTTTGAGTGTATTTAGCTGTTTGTATTGTGAAAGAACAAAAACCATTTCATTCTCTTAATAGATATATCTATTTCTTACTTCATGATTCATCTCTTGTCTTCCATCTCTGAGATTATTTTACAAACAAATATGAGTAGCTAAATCGCTTTAAGGGTTGGAGAGTAACATTTATCAACCTTAAGAGTTCAAGTTTAGTTTCTAGTTCATTTACAATGATGCATTTTACTTTCCATGGCTTAAATCAACTTGACAACTTGAATTAAGTAGAAATAGTTAGCTACTTGAAAGAGCAAGCAACTACATATCTCATCTTTGTAACTAAGAATCAATCCTAGAAATAGGAGTCATCTTAGGTTTAACTAAACAAGCACGCATCATAGATATATGACTTGTGTGACTCTTCTGCCAAGAGGTATGAACCATATAGGTTTAGGAGCATGAACTGTGAAACTAAGCAAGAACTCAATCGGTTGATGAAGGGTTTTCTCCAACCCTCCTTTCTCCATTTAAAAGAAAACCTAATTTCTGTAGTTTGCACAACTCACATCAGTGATTTTTCAACTATTTATGCACATTGCTGGTTATTTTATTTCTTGTATGTTTGTCACCAACACCTTACATCATTTGTATATTTCTGCAAGATTTACACTTCATTCAATTGTTTAGTCTAAAATCTCCGTGTTTGACCTTGGTCCGCACCGAGAAATCTTAATATTAGTTTATACTTGGACTAATATTGAGAAAAACTTGAGCATATCCGAGTATACATTAGCACAATCATAGAACACCAATACGGATTACATTATTCACAACAAGTTTTTGGCGCCGTTACTGGAGATTTTACGGCTAATTTTCATTTGAATTGTTTATCTTTTGCAGGACCGTTCTTTTGGGTGTATTGCGGCTTCCACCGGGAGGTCACAAACAGTATATGAGTGAATGTTTAGAACCCGAGCTTGATATTGACCCTGAAATTGAACGCTGCTTCTGAAGAAGGATAAGGAGAAACTGGCAAAGGAGACGAAGATCGAGAACAATGGCTAACCAACGCAAGAATGAGAATGTTAACGCACGAAATCGAGTAAATCAGCAGGCCAACGCGCAGCCTAATCAGATCTTGATGGCACATGATCATGACCGACCAATGAGAGAATATGTGTTCTCAAACTTATATGATTTCTCTCCAGGCATTACGCGTCCAATGTTTGAAGGGACAAGGTTTGAAATGAAGCCAGTGATGCTTCAGATGCTCCAGGTTGTAGGCCAGTTTGGGGGAGCAACGGGTGAGGATCCTCACGCCCATCTCACGAGCTTCATGGAAATATGCAACACATTTGATATCTCAGGCATCACGCCTGAAGGCATCAGGTTGACATTGTTTCCCTTCTTTCTGTGTGATGAGGCGAAGCAATGAGCCTATTCTCTAGAACCAAGTGAAATAACCACTTGGGAATAGATGGTCGCCCGATTCATGAGGTTCTTTCCTCCAACAGTGAACGTAAGACACCGACGGGAGATTGTAAATATTATGCAAAAGGACACAGAAACTTTCAGCAACGCATGGACAAGATTCAAAAAGCTTGTCAGAAACTGTCCACATAATGGAATCCCAGATTGCATATAGATGGAAATGTTCTATAATGGGTTGGATCGAGCATCCCAAGCCATTGTCGATGCGTCCGCAGCTGGATAGCTGATGGACAAGACTTATGCCGAGGCAAAGGCCACCTTTGATAGAATATCGCGTAACACGACAGAATGGGATGATGACAACTATGGTAACAGAGCGTCAAAAAGAAAGAAAAGTATCAACTCGATAGAGAGCGAGGCAGTAACACAGCTATCAGCACAGATGTCTGCGATGACCACTATACTCCAGAATATGGCTCTGAATAATACCCTTGTGAATGGGCATGCTAAGCAAGTTAGCATAGTGAATCAGGCAGTGTTAAGCTGCGTTGATGCGGGGAACCGCATGGATTCAAGATGTGCCCCTACAACCCCCAGTCTGTATGTTTCATAAAAAACAACCCCTACTCCAAGACATACAATCCTGGATGGAGAAACCATCCTAACTTTCAGTGGGGAGGAAATCAGTAAACTGTTGGAGAGCAAACAGGAGGCCAACCAGCGCAGAGTGTCACGGTCGGGCTTCTCCAACCGTGCGGCACCATGACATTCACTCGTACATGGTCAACCTTAAGGGGAACTCAAGCCCCAATATTCTTTTTCCCATTCCTTTTGAAGCTTCGTCGGACCAAGGCGAGGTTCTCTCGTCCTCAACCGAACTTGAGTTCATGCAGAACTGAACTCCATTGGACCATACACGTCGTCTGTACGTGTATTTCCCCTCATCAAGCTACTCCATCTGGCTTGCCTTTGATCTAGGCCAAGTCTTGCAGCTCGACCTGGCCTCTACATGAAGCTAAGGTTATTAGCTTCCTTTCTCTTACTCGGGTCTACTTGTCAAGAATCGCCACAACTAACCCATGGGCATTTTTCCAACATCGGGACCACCCGGACATCCATCCATCCGGACATATCGAGGCATGAACCCTCCCGTGTCCATGATAAATCGTTTGTCGAGATAAAACGGCGTAGCGGGTGCTATATCAAACCTCCGGCCCATGGGAGAAGGCGCAATGTCGGCACACTCATGCCGTCCGACACTGTCCACGAGATCCCATTCTCAATGAAAGACGCTCGAGACTCTTGTCCCGCAACGCTTGCCCACGCCATGACACATGTCTGTGCCATAGGGTAGCTCGCTTAAGCCATCAGGCCCAGGGGTGGTGGAGAGCTGACACCATGCCTCCCCTTTTAGTACATTCTGAGCATTTTTCACCTTGACACCCTTGCACGTTGATAATGCTACCTCATCACAAGTTTTTTAGAGCGCCCGTCTGAACTCCGATTGACATGAAATTCGACGTGCTTCTATATTCCATCAATATGGGTCTAACTCTAGAGCCGCTCGTCCAAACTCGCGACAGAACTCCTTTTTTCTGAGGAAACGGCCTGAGGCCCCATCTAACCCCCACTAAGCTTGTCACTGACACTGCCAATGGCACTGATGCTTGTCTTCTTGCTTAATGCTCAACCTGACATGGTTTCCCACTTATCTTGGTGTGTTGGATGATGCATCGTCCTCCTCAGTCGCATCATGACACTTCTCTTGGCCCTCTGTCGTTGCCAAATGTGTCAACACTCCCGTGTCGCCACTTACACTGTCCCCCTACTGCTAGTGGGGTCACAATCTACTTACTTCAAGTATGATTGTGACATTCTCCCCCACTTAAACTGTCATCGTCCTCGATGACATACTTGGGGGTACAATCCAACTTCTTGGGATTGTAACACTCTCCCCCACTTGAACGGTCATCGTCCTCGATGACACACTTGGGGGGCGCAATCCACTTTGTCACGTGAGATTGCAACACTCTCCCCCACTTAAACTCGGCATCGTCCCGATGACAATCCGACTAGGCTGGTTGTTAACGGACTCGTTGAAATAGTTGTGCGTCAGACCAAGTATGAAAGGGCACACTACTTATGGACTATTCCATCTTTGGACCTCCTTCGCGCCCCATTCTAGGACTTGGCCCGAGACTCGCAACATAAGCACGGCAAACGGAACTAAGTGGTTGTGGGTTTACCCCTTTAGGGACTCTCTAGTCCTGGGTTCACCAGACAAACCACGGTAACAACGCTTCGGCATTCTCTCGCCTTAGCAAACACGAGGGTTACTTTCGACCCCTCGAAACCTACGCTTCAGCATTCTCTCACCTCAGCAAACACGAGGGTTACTTTCGACCCCTCAGAACTGGTGACCTATTCTACGGCCACCACATACTTTCTAAGCAGCACAACGGGTGCACCCCTCGGGGTGAGGCTCGCAAGCCAACCACGTAACTCTTGTGGCACCACCGACACCGTGCGAAGTCGGAAAACAAAACACAGCCCTCTCTTTGTTGGCGCTACACTCCAGCCAACTTCCAAGCCACCTACTGTGGCGATGCTGCTAAGATGCTTCTCTCGCTCTTGATGCAACTTCTCGGATCTGAACTGCCAAACTGTTGGTCCTCCCCAACATGAACTGGCCCCAACAACGGTGAAGCCATCCACTTTGGCATGTGGAATGACTTAAGGGACATAGTTACTCCACTAAAGGAGTATTTTCACGGGACAGCAACCCATTCTTGCGAATTACTTCCCAATCAACTTGGCTCTTACTAGCCATGGCGTCCGCCCAGATAGACTTGAATGAATAACTTTGCACTTGACCGGCGCATGTCTCCTTGACCCCTGGTTCTCTTGCTTACGGCATCAACACTATCCCTCCTGGTGATAATGGTTCTTTCGAAGGCCCCGACCTGGTACACCTACGGTACATCTCCTTGTCAACGGAATATCCAAACTCTTGGCAAGGAGCTTGGTTCTTTCTCTACTCACGGGACAAACTTCCCCCAACGACGTGTCAATAGACAACAGTCTTGAGTATAAAGAAGTCTGGCTTCAGCCCACTCGCTGTCTCTAATGATGACTCACATCCGCCCTGCCAAACTGGCACTCTTGATGCATCTGTGAAGTCTTCAATTCGATCCTGGTGTTCTTTCGTTTCTGTCTTGTCCAACTCCACTCGAAAAAGAGTGGCTCTGATACCAAATGTCATGGTCGGGCTTCTCCAACCGTGTGGCACCATGACATGCACTCGTACATGGTCAGCCTTATGGGGAACTCAAACCCCAATATTCTTTTTCCTATTCCTTTTGAAGCTTCGTGTGACTCTTCCGCCGAGAGGTATGAACCATATAGGTTTAGGAGTATGAACTGTGAAACTAAGCAAGAACTTAACCGTTGATGAATGGTTTTCTCCAACCCTCCTTTCTCCATTTAAAGGAAACCTAATTTCTGTAGTTTGCACAACCCCCATCAGTGATTTTTCAACTATTGATGCACGTTGCTAGTTATTTTATTTCTTGTATGTTTGTCATCAACACCTCACATCATTTGTTTATTTCCGCAAGATTTACACTTCATTCAATTGTTTAGCCTAAAATCCCTGTGTTTGACCTTGGTCCTCACCGAGAAATCTTAATATTAGTTTATACTTGGACTAGTATTGAGAAAAACTTGATCATATCCGAGTATACATTAGCACAATCATAGAACACCAACACGGATTACATTATTCACAACAATGACCCAAAGAACACAACCGTAAAAGACGTCAAAACCCAATTTGATCTCAACCCCTAAGATAGGCTAAAAAATAGATTACTTACATGATCTAATAAACCAAGGATCAGACAAAGTTAAAAACTCCCATCAACATTTGATCTTCAAAGCACTCCACAAGCAAGATAGATCACTCCTCACTTGAATGCTCCAAATATTCATGCATTTTATCTCAAGAACACACAAGAAACAAAGCTTAAAAGCTTTTAAGGTTTAAAACCCAAATTCTACATTTCCATCTCTTCTTTTCAAATGACAAAATTACATCAATATTTATACTATTTGAAAGGCCACTAGGAAAGGTCACAACCTTTCATCTATTTTCTAGGTTCAAACAAAACTCTTCAATTCCATGCATGAACCATCATAAATGTATATACATTAAAATAAATTGATATATTTTGTATTAAATATGTGGATAAATCTGAATTTTCAGATTCATTGTGTCTCTTGGGTGGTCTTGAAGCTTGAATAGTGGCAACTCTTCACCATAGCTTGGAGACTTAGCTTGGAAGTAAATATTTAATACTTTAAGAAGACTCTTAGCTATAGTTCTTGTTGTTACCTGATCCCTTGAAACAGATGCGTCGTGTGTGGTGGGGATGAGCGTTTTCTTCACGAAGTACACCCACATGTTGCCCTCAGGCATGAGGCATCTAAAAGACAGAGTATGAATGTCTGTTGGTGAAATCTCCTATTTGGATCCTGGCTTGACCATAATCTGGAAATGGTCTTGCATGAGTTCGCTTGAAGTGTGGGCAATGATGTGGTTGCCTTCAGCTTCCAGGTTGTCCCTCAGTTTGAACAATGTGTTTATCTCTCTGGCGTTGAATGAGACTTCACATCCATTGACCACAACCATGTCTTCTTCTTTGTGCACCTTACCATGGTAGCGTCCAGTCCTTCGGTCTCGTCAAAACTTAATTCTTCCAACTCAGTTTTAAATAGATCCCAGTAGTCAAACTTAAGGTCTTCGATGAACTGACACGATTCAACATCATTCGAGTACTTCATTGCGTTGAACACATTGAACTTTACTTACTGATTGTCAACGCGAATGATAAGCTCTCCTCCCTGGACGTCAATCAAGGTGCGTCCAGTTGCTATGAACGATCTTCCCAAAATAATGGGGACCTCTTTGTCCGCTTCATAATCGAGAATGATGAAATTTATGGAGAAGATGAATTCGTCTACCTTGACCAACACATTTATAATTTTTTCTTTCCCATGCGTTATCGATCGGATGACCATTTGTAAGGTGACGCTAGTTGGTATTGCTTCACCGATGCCCAACTTTTTGAATATAGATAGCGGCATCAAGTTGATACTTACCCCTAAATCACATAGGGCTCATCTCACGTCCATCCTGCCAATTGAGCATGGCAATGTGAAACTTCCTGGATCTTCATTTAGCAGGGATTGTATTCGTTACGAGCGTACTACATTCCTGCGTTAGGGTGACTGTTTCAGACTCTTCGAGTCGCCTCTTTTTAGAAAGGATATCCTTTAGGAATTTCACATAGCTAGGCATTGTTTTAAACGCTTCAATTAACGGGATGTTGATATGCAATTGTTTAAACACATCCATTAAGCATTTAAGCTATCCGTCATCATTCTTCTTTTTCAGTATTCGTGAGAATGGTGGATGCACATGTTGCTCCACCTCATTTGTTCCTTGCTTTTGTTTTGACGCACCATTTCTTTGCGTCAATTTACTCGACACGTGGTGCATCGAGGGAGTTTTCTTGTTTGAATCATCAGTATTCTCTAGGGTCAAAGAGTTATCTTGGGTCTGTACATTCTGGTTTGAAGTCAATATTTGGTCATTCATGGTTTTGGGGTCTAGGTTATCAGGAGTTAATTTCTTTCCACTTTGCAATCTCACAGCTTGACATTGCTCCTTTCCGTTATTCTTTGGCGTTTCTGTGTTGTTCAGAAGAGTGCCTTGCGGCCTACTTCGCAGTTCTTCAGCTATCTGGCCTATCTGTACTTCCAAGTTGCAGATCGATGTGGTTTAGCTTTGAATTAGGGCATCATTTTTCAGTATATAAGCCGTTAGCCGCTTCTCTAGGTTACTGCCCGATCCTGACTCTTGCTGAGATCTACTATGCATTGGTTGTTGATGCTGTGTTCCAGAACTACCTGTAAAGCCTGGTGGTGTATGCTGATTACCGTGCGTTGGATGGCCTCCTACTTGTTCTGCAGCAGTCTGGTTGGTTTCCACCCCATTGGAAGTTAGGATGGTTTCTCCATCTAGGATTATAAGTTTTGGAGTAGGGGTTGTTTTTAATGAAATAAATAGATTGCGGATTGTAGGGGCACATTTCAAAATCATGCGGTCCCCCACATCCAACGCAGCTCACCACTGCCTGATTTACCATGCTAACTTGCTTAGCATTCCCAGCCAAAGAGTTATTGTTCAGAGCCATATTCTGTAGTAAATTAGTCACCATAGACATCTGTGCCGATAACTGCGCAACTGCATCATTATCAACCGAGCTGGTGCTTCTATTCCTGTCCGACGCTCTATTTCCATAACTGTCATCATCCCACTCAATCGTGTTTCTTCTAGTCTATCTATCGAGAGTTTCCATGTCCTCAGCATACGTCTTATCCATCAGCCCTCCTACTGCCGACGTATCAGCAACAACTTGGGATGCTCGATCCAACCCGTTATAGAACATCTCCATTTGGATACAATCAGGGATGTCCTTGTGTGGACAGTTTCTGACAAGCTTTTTAAACCTGGTCCACGCATCGCTGAGAGTTTCTGTTTCCTTTTGCATGAAGTTGGCTATTTCTCTTTGGCGTTTTGCGTTCACTGTAGGTGGGAAGTATCTTTGCATGAATCGAGCGACCATTTGCTCTCGAGTAGTGATTTTACTTGGCTCGAGGGAGTAGGCCCATTATTTTCTTTAATTTAATTTAAATAAATTAATAATATAAATTAAATTAAATCGTATATATATTAAATCTCATTTAATATATAATAATAATTAGCTACTACTTAACCAATTTCTCTCACATAACCTATAGTTTAACATGAATCATATTCACGTTATTTTTAACCTATAATTTTATATGAATCTCATTCATATAATATTTAATATTTGAATCTTATTCAAATATTTCTCTCACGTATATTATAAAGTTTAATTTTTCCATTTCATATAAAAACCAACTTTATATTATAATGTATCGATATAAATTATTTAATTGTATCTCATACAATTAATTTCCCTAACTTAATTTGAACAATTCAAATTAAATCAAGGCAGCTGACCATCATCTTAATCTATATGAGCTAGCAAGTGGACCAATGGACCTATCAGTTTGAAGCTCCAATGGTACGGAATTAATTAAACTCTTTAATTAAATTAATCAACATTCATTAACTGTCGGTCATTCCACTAAAGATAGATAGTTGCATTCTTCTTACTGTAGATATATTTCTATGTCCATGAATAAAATCAATCAACAGCGAGTCGACCCTTCACAAATTGTTCGTAACAACAACTGGGTCAAATTACCGTTTTACCCCTGTGTTACCTCTAACTCCTTAAGTACCACTAATCCCTATAATAAACAATTTAGTCATAGTCTAACTATGAGCTAGACCCCTCTCTGGCCAGTGAGAGGGTGAGGCACCTCATTGTTCAAGACCCGACATTAGCTCTTAAGGGAGCAATTCATAAGACGTGAATTCCTTCTTGTACAGTTGATGAGTTCTCAGCTGACTGCTCAGACAAATCCCCAAAGTGGTAGGCTTATTGAATCGGCGAACCTGACCACTCTCACCCATACAAATTAAAGGATTGCCCTCATAGGCAGGAGTTCACAACTGACTTAGGATTAAGGTCGAGTCACATATGATCATCCTAGTTAAATGCAAGTCTCATTAAGTAACAGTGTTAATATGAAAGACTATTCATTTCATGGTCTGGTCTTATATATGTCTCACATATATAGGATACCCCCACTTACATGTCTCCACATGAATATTTAGGCTCAAACGTTTGTGATAGTTTACAACACTTGTAAAAGTCACAAAGTGGGCCATATCCGTAGTGTTACTAGGATAAGGTACCAAATCTTATCCATCTACTACAAACCGTTTAGGTTATCACTTAAATACGATCCACTTGTATGTCTCTATATACATGTTTAAGTTACTACTAATAACCTAGGATCTTAGTTTATTGGTTTTTGGGTTAATGCAACTAAATGTCAAAGAAAATAACAATTATTTTATTAAATAAATAATTTGGTTTGTACAATACAAGTTTACAAAATACAAGACCACGAGATTTAGGGCACCAACCCCAACACGGACTCATTCACCACCTACCTATTTTCAAGAGAAGTGTCGATGAAGACCCGCACAAGCACATTAAGGACTTTCATATGGTGTGTGACGGTATGAGGCCGCACGGGGGTGATAGAGGAGAAAATAAATCTCTGAGCATTTTCGTTCTCTCTAAAGGACTCGGCAAAAGATTGGTTATACTACTCACCATTCAGCTCGATCACGACATGGAATGGCCTTAAGAAGAAATTCTTAGAAAAGTTCTTTCTGGCATCGAGGGCCTATAGCATCAGGAAAAAAAAATACATGGAATCAAGCAAGCTTTAGGGGAGTCAACTCTTCAAATATTGGGAGAGGTACAAGCATCTTTGTGCAAGCTTCCCTCATCATCAAATATCATATCAATTCTTGATCCAATATTTCTACTCCGGATTGCTCTCCAATGAACGAGCTTTTATCGATGTCGTTGCGGGAGGAGCTTTGGCGGATAAAACCCCCATCGAGGCCAGAGACCTAATGTCGAGGATGGCGGAAAATTCACAAATTTTTGGGACCCGTGCAATCGAGTTTGACCCATCCAATGCTAAAGAGATAAGTGAGCTTAAGACTCAAATATCTAACTTTTCTTCTCTTGTTTCACAGTTTGTACAAAGAGGCCCTCAACAAGTGAAAATGTGAGGAGCATGTGGAGTACTTGGTCACTCTTCTGAGAGTTGCCCTCAAGCAAACCCCGAGGTGAACGCGATTGGTGGCTTCCAAAGAAAATATGATCCCTATGGAAGCACGTTCAACTCCAGATGGCGTGACCACCCAATTTCAAATGGGAAAGCCAAGGGCAACAAGAGAGTCGCCCGCACAACCAAGCCTCATCTTCTTCCCAATGTATGTGTCTTGAAGATGTTGTAAAAACTCTAGCTGACAATTCGCTTAAATTCCAACAGGACATTCACCAACTTCAAAAGGACTCTATTCAACAATCACAAGAAAACAAGGCATTTCAACAAGAGATTAGAACCAATTTCTCGAATCTAGGGACTCAAATCACACAATTGGCCCCCGCCATTAGCAAGCATGCGAACGTGAGTTCTATAAAGCTAAGGAGTGGTAAGGAACTTCCTCCAATCCCTCCTTCTATCATTGCATCGCCTCCTACGCTGACGGTTGGCTAATAAGGTAAAGAAGGAACGGAAGTAAAGACTACCACATCGCCTAAACCAAAGGTTAGTATTCCTTCAAAACCTTACATTGAACCTTATGTGCCTAAAGCTCCATTTCCTAGTAGGTTAGCCTGACCGAAGAAGGAAGGCATCGATGAGGAGCTTGAGGAGATCTTTATAAAGGTGCAAATTAATATCCCTCTTCTCAACGCGATCCAACAAGCTCCAAGGTACGCTAAATTTCTAAAGGACCTATGCGTTAAGAAGTGAAGAGGTAAGGAGAAGGAAAAGGTGAAGGTAAGTGTTGTGTTGAAAACGTGTTGTTGTCTGATTTATATTCACGATTTATTGGATTCCTAATATCTCAAGTTTTTCTTAATATCAATCCAAGCATAAACTGATACAAAGATTTCTTGGTGAGAACCAAGGTCGAACACAGGGATTTTGTGACTAAATACTGAATAAATTGGAAATCTCGAGGAAGTAAACAAATAAGATGAGATTTGATTTGGAGTATGAAAATTAAATGAATTTAACTTTTTTTTAACTTGCAGCTACAAAAAGAATGAGGATGCCTTATGAGTAATGCAATTTCAGTGATGTGATGGATAGAGAAAAGAGTGTTGGAGACAATCATTCATCAATCTGTAAAATCTCGGCTTAATTACATCAATCATGCTTTCAAACACAATTGGGTCATACCTTTTGGCAGAAAAGCCACACTAGTCATATGTCTATGATGCGTGCTAGATTAAATGAGCCTAAGATAATTCCTATTTCTAAGATTAATTTCTTAGTTAAAACAATGTTGCCTATGGTTACTTGCTCTCTCGAGTAGCCGACGGCTGGAACTAAAACAACGTTCTCACGTTAAAATAAGGAAAAGTGATTAAACTTGATTCAACAAGATTGATGAATGCAGCCTCCAACCCTCGTGGAGGTTTAGCTACTCATAATTAGTTGTAGAATATTTGTAAACATGAAGAACAAATGATGATTGATAGATATGAAGTAGCGATTTATAAGAATGATAAAGATTTGGTATTCTTGATCCGATGATAATACAAAAATAGCTAAACACTGGCGGTGCAACTTAATAATAAAGAGGTTGAAAGAAAGAGTTGTCGGCAAGAGTGTCCTGCTCGCTGACAGTGAAGATGTATCGCTGTAATTGCAGATGGCGATGGAAACAGTGGTGAGATCCTCTTCTCTGTCAAGTTTTGGTTCACCGCGTTCCTTGTGGTGGATGTAAAAATTGGTCCTCTCGACTGTCGCCGTGAGGAGGAAGAAGATGATGTGTGGCAGCGCTCTCCCAGAATTGCTTGCTGCTAACCCTACTTCTTTTCTTAGGATTTTTCGGTCTTCTTTTTTCTCTTTTTGGGCGGCTTTTATAGCCCTCATCGTTATACTTTCCATATTGGCGCAGGATGGGCCCACAATGCGTTCGGCTCTGTCCTTTTTGACCGTGCAGTCCGTCTCCGTCTAACGGCTCATGGTACTGAAAATATTCTGGCACAGCTGTCATGGTTGGATTTTTCGGAATCATAGAATTTGTCTTTATTAGCCATGCGTTGATGTAATCTTCGACGCATGGTTGCGATGACATTTTCCTGCAAACAAAGCGTTCAAGGGTGTTAATTCTCATCAATAATAGATTTTTTTCTTTTTCATACACTTGTGCGCGTAATAAGAATATATCAGAGATTCATGCGTTGAAATGGTGTTCTTTTCACTAATCTTCCACTTTTTTTCTAAGTAAAAGAAGTAAAATAACTTGTATTTCTACAAGTTATCAGTAAGCGGTAATGTTTCTTCCCTTCTTAAGAAAAGCATGCCCGAAAAGTGTAGAGATCCCGGAATGTTTACTATCCCATATGTTATAGGCAATAGAAAAATATCTCATGCTATGCTTGATTTATGCGCTTCTATTAATGTAATTCCTTACCATGTTTATGAAGAACTTAAATTGAATGATTTGCAAAAAAACGTCAGTAAGCATTCAACTAGCGGATAGGTCATGCATTAAACCATTAGGGGTAGTAGAGGAAGTCTGAATTCAAGTAGGAGATTTGATTTTTTCCACAGACTTCTATATTTTTCATATGAAACCATCTAATTCTTCAACGGTTTTGTTAGGGAGACCTTTCTTAAAAATTGTTAGGACAAAAATCGATGTAAATAAAGGATCCCTTAGTGTTGAATTTGATGGGAAAATAGTAAATTTTAGTATTTGTGATGCAATGAAGTTCCCTAAGGAAAATAGCTCTCATTGTGTGAAAGCTTTTAAAGCTTGTGATAAAAGCTTTTTGAATGTTGAGAAAAGTTTTGATGGATTTGATAAGAAGTTGATTCCTTTTCCCAACTCTAACATTGATAATCCTTCTATTAATAACTCTTCCTTTGTCTCACAGGGTAAAGGGATTGAGCGGAAGGCTCTCCCAAGCAAAAACAAAAATAAGAAACAAGGTGGCAAGTACCCTTCTCGTGTTTCAATCAAGGAGAAAAAGGCTTCTACAAAGCCCTTAATCAATGCTTTATGGAAGCTAGGAACTGCCCCAAGAGCATCCAAAGTCTTGACCACTATGAGAAGTAACCCTCCCCATTGAGATCGAACACAAACCATAAGGGATGTTATCGATGTTCACATGTGCTAGATGTCACCAACGCTCGAGCAACCGACCTTAAAAATTTGTGCTCTCCCGGAGGCAACCAAGTGTCAAATTTTAATATGCATTCTTTACTTTCTTGTCTTTAGTTGATTTTGTAGTTTTCTACTTTTAGTTTAGTCTATTCCCAACAACTCTTGTTAATAGAGAGAAACTAATAATTTTCTTTTCTCTTTACACGAAAATAAATGATGCTTCAAGTAAACCAAAAGCAAGCTCCAAAAATATGAGATAAGTCTCAAGAAAAATCTTGCACATCTCCAAAAAAAAAAAAAAAACAAAAAGCAAAGGGAGTTTTTATGTTCCCCTTTCATTTTTGTGTCTATGAGCTTTATTTTTCTTCAAAATAAAACCACATGCTTTCAAACATTAAGGACAATGTTTTGTTTGAAAGTTGGGGGTGGGGATTTCCTGATTTTGCATAGGGATTTTGATCAATGTATGCATATTTGTATGTCTTTTGCATGCTTATACCTATAATTATTTTTCAATAAATGTCTTGCTATATTTGGGGTCCTTGAGCGCTGTGCTCGCACAATGCTTGCTTGAAATGCTCGCTTTGTTCTCTTTAGATTGGTTTGATATAATGACATGACAATGACAATGACGCACTCTCATTATGATAAGTTTTGTAAAAAATTATGTTTGTTATTCATGATTTTAAGCCCATTTTTTCAAAACAATTTCTTATCTTTCATGCATTTTTTGAGTTCTCTTTCTTATAAACCCTACATGCTTAGAATTCTTGAATTCGGCCTAGATTTCTACTGTCACCTCGAAAGGCCCACCTTTAGCTTAAGAGTAACTTCTCTTGTTTCAAAGTGTAATACTAGACAAAGTGGATAATAAGCCTTTGAGTATTGAGCAAAAAAAAAAAAAAAAAAGCAAAAGCTTAAAAAAAAAGGTTATTCCTTGCGTGTACGCACATTGATAAAGGTGAAAAGAGCTACCCCCATTGTGATAAGTTAGGATCCCGCGAGAACGAAGTGGCTTGAGTCCCTACTTTGGGTGTGTGAAAGCTAGCCCTGTAGGTAAAACAAATGTCCTTTATCTTTTGTGTGCGTGAGTAAGACACCCTTGTCTTTAGCATTACCTTTTTTTTTTTTGCAAGATTGGTATGTCTAGAGCTAATAACCGAGCTAGAGTAGAGAGAAAACAGATTGAAAACCCTATAAAACCATTCCAAGCTATGTAAGCTTAACCAATAAGAGCTTGAACTTTTCCATGCATGAATAGACTTATAATCATTTTTCTAAAAAATGTGTGCGCTTAATTGATTGATCATCGTTTGGATTTCATTTTTTATTGTGTTACTTATCTTTTGAGACTGTTGAGAGTCGAGTACCATTCTTTTCCAATTTGAACATTGGCTTGAGCGTTTCCAAAAAGAGCATTCTTAACCAAGACTTTCTAACTCTAACATGTCTAACCAACTTTACATTCTAACTTGCATACTGATAAGCATATAGCAAGCATGTTTTAATAGAAAGCAAGATCACATTCTAATAAGCATGTACATACCATTCTTTGATTGATTGATTGATTATTTGTATAAACTTATATTTTATTTCCTTGCTTGGGACGATCAAGCTTCAAGTTGGGGATGATTTGATAGCACCTTAAAACCGCTACATTCTTTAGGTTAATTCTGCCCTTAACGACCATAATTACTCATTAATTCCCTTATTTTGTAGGAAATAATCATCCTGAGGGTAAAATGGTCTTTTGAAGCTAAAACGAGCCTAAATCGAGCTTGGGAGCATCAAAGGACAAAAATGGGTCATAATTACCAAAATGCTCTTGTGAAGAGTGTAGTTGCGCCCCCTTTACGCTCTACTTTACGCTGGAGACTCGAGAGCTCAAAACAGGGGAGCGTAGCTATGCTACTATTGAGCATAGCGACGCTCTAAAGTTTGACAGTAATTTCAAGTTGCAATACGCGCGCCTTCTTTATCAGCAACACAACGTAGCGACGCCCATTGCAGCACAGCGTTATGCTGCGAAAACTCAGACCAGCGTCACGACGCTGTCGACAGAATTAAAAGGAATTCTTCACTTTTTTCCCAAGAGAGAAACCCATTTTCTTAGATTTTTCAGAGAACTTTTCGATTCTTCTTGTATTTTCTCTCAATTATCTTGTGTCCTTTCACTAATTTGTTGAAGATCCATAGACAGATTCAAGTCTAAAATACTTTTCACGGGAATTTAGTAGTTGTTGTTTAATTTCTTGAGGATTTCTTGTTAATTCTATGATTGAAATGTATGAATCTTGATTGATCCTTGTGCTTAATTCTGGAATTTGTTTCGATTCAATTGACAACTCATATTTAGATTCAAGTTCCTGTATACAAATTTATAATGCGCTAAGCATCAAAATTATGAATAGGTTGCACGATTAGGAATTATTGCATTCGTTTAAAGCATGTTTCTTTTAAATCAATGCTTGATGAACTAGTTAGGATTAATCAATAAAGCGGATTAACGAAGAGGCTATCCATTCTTTAATTCGTCGCAACTACGAAATCTTGTTCTTAATGCAAATTTCATTTGGTGTTGAAAATCGCTAAGGGATATACATGCTAAAATGAAATTTAGAGTGAATCTTGAAGTAATTCTTGATTTACAACTTTGGACAATTAGAAATTAGGCTTTAATTTGACTAGCTTTATGAGTTAGAACAATTAGGGCTTTAATCTCTTTTTGGTTGTGGATTCATTGCATAAGTCATTCTTATTCAATTCTATGATGGATTGGACTCAACTTACTATAATTCTCATTCATATCAATTAGTCTCTCCAAAATACAATAAACCAAAAAATATTCTTAATTCTTGCACCACTTTTATTTTCATTTTCACAAACCCCCTTCAAAATAGATAGAATTCAATTGGTTGTGATTGGTAGTTCAATAGATCTCTATGGAACGATCCCAAACTTACCGCCTATACTAAATTGTTGATTGTTCATGAGTTTGAAGTTATAAATTCAATTGATCGTTTAAATATGTTTAACAACGCATATTTTTAGCTTGATCAAGGATCACATCGTTTGTATCAAATACAAAGTGCACCACATCCAATAGTGTCCCCAGAATAAGATACCCAGCCTTATCCCTATACTATAGACCGTTTTAGCTATTTACTCGAACTTGATCTGCTTTTATGTCACCACATATAAATCAAGTATTCATATTATATCCATGTGTTCTTTATTTTATTGGATTTAGAGTTATATTAACAACAATTCACTTATTGAATAACAAGTTTACTAAATAACCTCGATAATAACTTTATTGATAAATAGAAAAACGTTTAACCTTTACAAACTACGAGTTTTAGGACATAAAACCCAACATTTTATTTAATTATTTATGCGTTGTGAATGTATGTTTAATTAAATTAAGTCTTTTATGCATATTGTAAGTCATATAGATTTAAACCCCACCATAGGATAAGCATGTATCATGCAATGCTAGTATGTTATAAGTTCTACAATATATAGTATGCATGTTTAGAATATCATGAGAATTAGTATAAGTGTTATATTAATTTATGATATGTATGCAGATGTATGTTATTTTTTTTAAATATTGTTTTTTATAAGCGTTATAAAATGAACTAAACATTTAAAATCTATAACAAAGATAAATTGCATGCTCACTTAAGAAAAATCGTTGCAATTCAAATCAATCTTGTTTAATAGTTAAATTAGGTCGATTTCTTGTAAAACTTAGTTTATGAGACTCACCCGACAAAATTCTGTCTAAGGCTTGAGGTACTTAAGTTGACGGTTTAGGGAACACCTCCTACCTGGGGATTGAGTCGGCGTTTGAGTTAAGTTAGCTCGATTTTATGAGCATGCGTGCGCCAGGAGATAATAAAAATTGTTTATCACTTAGACATCGTAGGTTAAAATCCGGTAGAAATGTTATGCTCGGATTAAACACCTAGACTTAGGTTATGTTTTATTAGTCGAAATATACCTAAATAAAGTATACCCAAACCGTCTAGAAAAACTTCAGTAGGAGAAAAACGGTATATACGATATATTATTTTTAGCTCTCACATCCCTAAAAGTGAGATTCATGCAAGACTTTGTGTCTCTTTTACCGTGACTGTTCCATTCGAAAAGTGTCTGCCTGAGTCAATAACAAGGTGAATAGGGAAACTAGTTCATGGTAAGTGGGTGAAGGGTGTGTGTCAACACGTCCTACGGTCTCTTCCATTAGGTCACAACATGAGATTCCTATGTTGCACCTGCTTGGCATAATAATAGGCACTTATCCAGTCGGAGAGTTTGTAACATAGGATTCGAAACACTGTGAACTCCAGAAATGGATATGGTTTCTTAGGTCCGTTTTCAAGCATTTGTCTTTCCCTCGAGAGCATGCTTGATTCCAATCTATGAAATCTGAAAGTGGAGGGTCTACACTTACAAGATTTACTAAGTGTTAGTAAATTCTTGACCAAATAAACAATAATTAAATATTATAGGAATAAAAGTTATTTAGGTATTAGTATTTAATCAAATAGTTTGGTTTAGTGAGGGAATAATTTACTGCCCCTCAGTAGCAGTTATTTTGACTCACAAAAGTATCGTTGCAAACTTAATAATGACAGGTAGATTATTCAAATTTGCTAAAACTAATTGGTTTAAAAAGGGTTATTCAATTCACTAATTGAATTTGTTTATTATTTCAGCAATGACAAATGCAATAATTCAACTTTTAGCTTTTGATAAACTTAACGGTGATAATTATGCTACATGGAAGTCAAATATCAATATTGTTGGTTGTAAGTAGTTATACTATATGTGTGCTCAGTGATGTCTTGCTTATCATGCACTAATGTCGAGTTTTTCCTAATATCAACCCAAGTATAAACCAATACTAAGATGTCTCGGTGAGGACCGAGGTCGAACACGGGAATTTTGTATCTATTATGATGAGGGAAATGTTGGTAAACAATTATTGAAATATATATTAATAAGAATGATGATTTAGTTCATACAAAGATAACAAAGCAGCCAAATACACTTAAAGATACAAAAGAAAGAATGAAAAGTTAAGAAATGTGAAGCTAGCGGCGACAGTGTCCTGCTCGCCGACGGAGATGGTGACTTCTCTTGCTTGCTTGCGTTGATGAAGGAGAAGCTAAGGAGGATCCAACTTCTCTCTCGAGGTTGAAGCTCACTGGCTCTCCAATGGTGATGGCAAAGGTGCACTCAACTGTCACTGAGAAGGAAAGAATGGAGGATGGCTAACTGATTCCCGAGCTCTCTCGTAGCCAAAAAATGTCTCTAACTACCTAACTTTTTTTATCTGTTCCTTCAGCTAGTTTTTATAGCCTCAAGGATGTACTTTCATGATGTCATCAGGTAAGGCTCTGACACAGAGGATAATGCTTCGCGTTTGTTAATCGACATCTTTGACCAGGTAGGTTGTCACTGTTACGCGGATCAGAGGGCCGAAAATCCTCTTTGTCTCCACCTGTCAAGATCAAGTTTTCCAAGGTTCAAGGATTTGACTTTTAGTGCCATGCGTCCGAGGTATGCGTTTCTGATATAATTCAACGCATGCGTTGAACCTTGTGTTTTCCTACAGAGTTGGGCGTTTAAAGAGATTAAATCATAGATGATTCTTTCTTAAGTCTATATTCATGCTTGCACGCACAAGAAGTATTTATCATGAAATTAAGCATAAGATGATACGTTTTTCAATATTCTTTCACAATTATTCTAAGAAAAGAGAAACAATAACTTGTATTTCTACAAGTTATCAAATACCATACTAGTTATAGAAGATCTCTGATTTGTTTTAACGGAGGAGTGTCCTTTAGTTCCTAGCTCGACAGCAAATCGAAATGTTCGAGATGCTTATGACAGGTGGACCAAGGCAAATTAAAAGGCTCGGGCATATATCATGGTTGGTATATCTGATAGAATTGTTGATCAAGCTAGTCCTTCAACAAGAGTTGTTGATAGAATTAGCACATCTGGTCAGTCTCATCCTTCTCAATAGTTAAGAGAGCCTCGACGTAGTGGGAGAGTTGTTCATCAGGCTGACCATTACATGGATTTAATTGAAACCCAACTCGTCATACCTGATGATGGGTTAGAGGATCCATTGACTTATAAGCAAGCAATGAATGATGTAGACCGAGATCAGTGGATCAAAGTCATGGACCTCGAAATGGAGTCTATGTACTACAATTCGGTCTAAGAACTTGTAGATCAGCCAACTGAGGTAAGACCTATTGGTTGTGGATCTACAAAAGGAAAAGAGATCATGCCAGTAAAATACAGACTTTTAAAACTCGACTTGTGGCAAAGGGTTATATCCAGGTCGAGGGGGTAGACTATGAAGAAACCTTCTCTCCTGTTACCATGATAAAGTCGATTATAAGACTTTTATCCATTGCCACGTTTTATGATTATAGGATTTGGCAAATGGATGTCAAGATAGCTTTTCTGAATGGCTATCTTAAGGAAAGTATCTATATGGCTCAGCCAGAGGGGTTTATAGAACATAGTCAAGAGCAGAAATTTTGCAAGCTTAAACTATCCATTATGGGTTGAAACAAGCATCTCAGTCCTAGAATATGAGATTTTGATGTTGTGGTCAAATCTTATGGTTTTGAACAGAACATTGATGAACCTTGTGTATACGAGAAAATTATCAACTCCACTGTAGCTTTCTTGGGATTGTATGTAGATGATATCCTTCTCACTGGAATGAGGTAGGATTCCTAACTGACATAAAGCAATGGCTATCGAACCCAATTCGAAATGAAAGATTTGAGAGAGGCTCAGTTTGTTCCTGGAATCCAAATAGTTCGGAATCGCAAGAACAAAACGTTAGTCATATCTCAAGCATCATATATTGAAAAAAATGTTGTTGTTACCATTCAGACATAGAATTCATTTTTCGAATGAGCAGTGTCCTAAGACACCTCAACAAGTTGAGGATATGAGATGCATTCCCTATAGGAATGCTTCAGCAGTTGGAAGTTTGATGTATGTTATGTTGTGTACACAACCTAACATATGTTATGCAGTAGAAATTGTCAGTAGGTTCCAGTCCAATCCTGGATATGATCATTGGACTGCTGTTAAAAATATCCTCAAGTGTCTTAGGAGAACGAGGGACTATGCGCTCTTGTATGGCAATAAGGATTCGATCCTTACATGATACATGAACTCTGATTTTCAGACTGACATAGATTCTAGAAAATCTAAATCGGGATGAGTGTTCACTCTGAATGAAGGAGCAATAGTTTGGAGGAGTATCAAGCAAGATTGTATTGCTGACTCCACCATGGAAGTTGAATATGTAGCTGCATGCGAAGCAACCAAAGGTGCAGTATGGCTTAGGAAGTTCTTAACCGATTTGGAAGTATCCAAATATGCATCTACCTGTCACTCTGTATTGTGCTAATAGTGGCGCAGTTGCAAATTCAAAAAAACCTAGAAGCCATAAGCACGACAAACACATTGAGTGCAAGTACCATCTTATCAGGGAGATAGTACAAAGAGGAGACGTTATCATCAAGCAGATACCGTCAGAAGATAACATTGTTCATCCATTTACAAATGCCCTCACGACTAAAGTGTTTGAGGGTCACCTAGTGAGTCTAAAACTTTGAGTTGTATAATCTAGGGCAAGTGGGAGAAAGACATGGGTATCTAATGCCCTAGTTTATTGTATTTAAGTTTCTCTTTGTAAACTCAGCATTTTATATAGAGTTTGTTGGGTTTATGTCCTAAAACCTGTAGTTTGTAAACGTTAAACGTTTAACGTTTTTCTATTTATCAATAAAGTTGTTATTGAGGTTATTCAGTAAACTTGTTATTAAATATGTGAATTCTTGTTAATATAACCTAAATCCAATAAACTAAGAACCCATGGCTTTAGTATGAGTACTTGAACTATATGTGGAGACATAAAAACGGATCAAGCTCAAAGTAAAATAACCTAAACGGTCTATAGTATAAGGATTAGGTTGGGTACCTTATTTTGGGAACACTATTGAATGCGGTCCACTTTGTATTTGATACAAACGATGTGATTCTGAATCGTTTATGTGGAGACATGTGAGTGGGGGCGTTCTATGCAATGAATTTGCATAAGACCGGACCACAAAATAGTCACTATTACTTTATAACGTCGTTTACTGTTAACACTGACTATTTCAACTAGATGGCCTAGGTAACTCGATCTCAATCCTGAGCTAACTATGAACTCTTGTTTATTCAGGATTATCCTTAGATTTGCACGGGTGAGAGTGGCCCGAGTTTGCCGACTCAATAAGCCTCCTATTTTAGGGGTAAGACCGAGTAGATAGCTGGGGACGTAGTACTGCAAGACAGAATTCACTCCTACCCAACTTAAGGTTAGTAGATAGGTTGTTCCCTTAAGTATTGACTCCGGGCCTTGAACAAGGGGCCTCACCCTCTCATTGGCCCGAGAGAGACTCAGTTTAGTGATAGGATCACAAATTAATTATTCATTAGAGGATCAGTGGGACTTAAGGAACAAGATGTATTTACAGGGGTAAAACGGTCATTTTTGCCTAGTTGTGAATACGAACAACCTGTGAAGGATCGACTTACTGATTATGGTTATATCAAGTGGACAAAAATATATCTACAGTGAGGAGACTATAGTTATGGGCTTTAGTGGAGTGTCCCGTTAGTTAACGAATGTTGGTTAACTAGGTTAAAGAGTTTGACCGGTTAATCTCGGATCGTTGAAGCTCATTTTCTGTAGGTCCATTAGATCCCTCGGCTAGCTCACATCAGACAAAACCTTAGAACAATATGATGAATGACTTTGAAACATTCAAATTTGATTTAGGGAGTAAACGTTAAATATATACACGATATATTTAACGTCTCATTGTTTAATTACGAATTAAACAAGTTAAGAGAGTTGGAAATAATATTTAAATATGATTTAAATATTAAAATATGAATGGCAATTCATAAACGAAAAAATATTTCGAAAAAATCGGATCTGGAACGGATTTAATATTATTTTGATATTTAATATTAAAATAATAATAAATATAATTAATTAGAATTATTTTAATTAATTATTTATCAAAATTATTTTTGGATTTTAAAATTAGTTTTAAAATTCATTTTTAATTAAAGTTGGAAAAGTCCACTATGGTAGTGGATTAGTCCTATTTTTGGTGTTAACTCATCTTCAAGCCACCAAATCCACTCTCCTCTCGTGCAAATTTGATGTCAATTGATGGATTAATATCTTATGCATGTTATGTTCTATATATAGAATGATGTTTGCTAAGATTAAGAGCATGATGATGGTTGAATTGATGAGTTTATGAAGAGAATTTTGTTCTCGAAGACTTCAAGTCAACCAAGCTTTAAAACTCTTGTTTACTCCGAAATTCATCACTCAAGGAGTCTTACCACTCCGTTCTAAGCCCGGAGAATAGCCTAGAAAGCTCTCGTGGTGGTCTACGTGCTATTCATGTTCAAAATCATCAAGATTCAAGGAGAATTTTGTGCTACAAAGGTTGTTGCTCTAAAACTCAATTTTTTCCCTTTGGTGTTGCATGTTTGTTCGTTAAATTGAGTATGTTGGAGTGTAATTTGTTCTAGTTCGCTTCCGCTGCATGTTCATATATCCTTCAAAGCTGGCTGTGCGATGCTGTCCTGAGGGGCATTTTGGTAATTTTGATTTCTTCAATTTTGGTGCTACAGGGCTCGTTTTTTGTCTTTTTTGCTCCAAATGACTCTTTTACCCTAGAGTTTATTAATACCTACAAAGATAGTGAACTAATGAGTAAAATCAACTAATTATGGTAGAATTAAGCTAGGTATTTAGGCCAACTAATTATGGTAGAATTAAGCTAGGGATTTAGGCACTTTTAGGGCGCTAACACAACAACAGAGAAGGCCACCTCTGAAGACTAGCTCCAATGACTACCTCTGGTGGCCAACCCTAGTGAAGACTACCTCCCACTCCCAATTTTGGGGACTAGCTCCAATGACTCCATTTGGCAACCAACTTTGATGATCACCTCCGATGACCAATTCATAGTGTTAACAAACTTCTTTTATAATAGCTTGACATTAATAATAATACTTGGAGTATAGCAAATCAAACAAGCTTGTGTATAAACACACTTTTGAGATCAACTTTTAACATTTTCAAACATAGAGACCAAATGGAAACTAGACCCACAACCTATGGACCAAAAAGTTTTTTTTTTTCTTTTTCTTTTTTTGCCAAAATGAGTTTGGATTAATGGTATTGGCATACGCTCCCTCTCTAGAGGTCGTAGATTCAATCCCTCACCCTCGTAGTTGTTGTACACTAAAAAAAAGGTATTTCTTTTCTTTCTATTTCATACTATTTTTTTTTTTCTAGTTTAGTTCTTAAAAAAGCAAAATCAATGAAATTAAATAAATTCTCAAACTTATAGATTGTAATTTTAAAAATTGGGCCTAAAAAATTGTGTATGAACGGTAAGAAATAACAGATAAAGAAATGTAGGGAAATGATTATTTTTCAAATTTTTATCTAGTTCTATGAAGGAAGAAAATAAATTACAATACAAACAAAAATTTGAATTAAAAAAACAACATATTTTAACAATGATGTAACTAGTTAAAAGTTTAAGGACCAAAATTCTATAAATTTGGAGGCTTGGAGCTACTTATTAATAATTATAAGTTTGAGTATAGTAAAAAAAAAAATTCTTTTAATTACAAATATATGTTTCGATCAATTGAGTTATGCACAAATTAAGAAAGAAGTTCAGTTAATATGTAGTTGACAAAATGTGATATTTTCAAATTATTATAATCCAAATTATTTTAATCTAATTCCCAAACACATCAGACTATTATAACTAGACTACTTTAGTTCCTAGTAGTACTGAACAACTAGAAAGGACTAAAAGAAAACAATTGAAATTAAAAATAAAGAGAGAAGCAATATAAGTATAAAACGGAGAAAAAGAATTTTCTGCACATTTTGTTTCGAATTCGAATGTATATCGTGAATATTACAAAACGAATAGAGATATGAACCTAAAAAATAAAAGAAAAAGAAAAAAAAACCCAGTTGGATGGGACCTGTAGTTGCAAATGTTTTCCATAACCTACTTTCTAAAAAATGACTATAATATGGGTATCAGATGAAGATGAACAACAGGAAAAATGAAAAGCAACTGGCGGGAAAAATGTTGTTTGTAGGGAGAGCTGTCCTAGACCTTCTTCTGTGCACCTAATGGCATGACAGCATAGGCATCAATCAACTTTTTCTTTCCTAATATCCTCTCTTCTATTCCACTTAGTAGTAGTGGTAACCAGGAGAACTAAACTCAAACCCCTGCAGCAAGATGAATTAAGAGTACCCAAAAATATTAAAAACCAAGAATTTCTATTGCCTACAAACTGAAAGAATGAATCTGATGCTGAGACGAATGTGAACGCCCATCGTCATAGTAGTAGTCCAAACGGATGGATTGGGGCAACCTTCTGGACAAGGAAAATGTTGTTCATCTACCCAACCAATTCAATTTAGCTGAGCTTGCTCATCCTCCTTTCAGTTACTTCTTTCACGATTGACTACGATTCCACGATGTGACAGTTTCTTATAAAATCATTGGAGTAATTGACATACTTGGTCCAGAAGGGCCGAAGATGCTCGAAGCCAATCTCCAACCATGGTTTTAGTTGCCCATTGTAGTGGATAACTGCTGCATTCTTCACATTCTCAACATTGGTCCGTTCCTGATAGCCCAAGCCAAGCATGTGCCATGAAGGATCAATAGGATGAACTTGGCCTCTAAATGCAATCAAAGCAGGGGGTAGGGTACCCAGCTTCCACATTGTCAGGTTTGACCTCAGATTCTGAAATAGAAAACCCAACCATCAAAACAAATGCATCCTATGTCATAAAATAGCATCAGCAAAAATTAAAAGAAAGGCCGTGCATCACCTTTCTCAGCCATGAGTGGTAGATTTCCCTTATATTTGTCCTTCTCCAAGCATGAAGATCAAAAACGTTCATCCCATAGGCCCAGGCACATTCATCAGGATTTAAATGTTTTGCTATGATTGGATGGGAGAAATTAAAGTAGTTGCGGAACCGCTTTGACATTACCCACTCGTCATCACCTTTACAAGTTTCCACAGCACCATTTACCTTTCCTTCAAGATCAATGTCCCAAAGGGGAGACAAATCCCGCTGAATCACAACATCATCATCCAAGAAAACCACCTTGTCCAGGTTTGGGAAGAGCTGCAATTAACATCAAGGTAAAATAATTAAGCCTCAAGCATGAAATAGTTACACAATAATATTTATCTGCACTTTTATAATACAACCTAAACATGCTTTGCATTCTCTTTTCAGTTGACAGCTACAGATTTCAATTGTTTGGGAGAAAGAAGAGAGAACTAATTGTCAGTTGAACAAATTCATAGTCCAACAATTACTAATCTTCATGAAATAACAAATCCTAGGATGCAGCAATCAAGATTACAGATCCAACTCCTGACCCCTTGAAAACTTGAAGATCGTACAAATTGTGTTTGAAGCAATCAAAAAAGGAAAGTTATACTTTCTAAAATATTCTAGTCAATTGTGTTTGAAGATCTTACATACTGAAACTGTTACAGAACAAGTCTACTTACCTCTGGTAAATAAATTCGAAGATGATTGAGTAAGGATATATATTTTGGACTTCTAGCCTGCAGTTTTGAAGCAAATATCCGTGGTGTTGTATCACTGAGATTTGCACCCACAATGTGATTCCCATGGTAGTAACTCCTTATCCCATTCTGGTTTTCTACAGCTTCAAGCACTGGGATATTCTCTCTTGTTAACCAGTCAAACTGATGAACGCCTTTCACTTCAACGATTGCAGGTGCGATAGAATTTAGTGCAAACCATGAGTGCATACCAGAATAAGTCTTCTTGTCAGTAATGACATGAAATACTATCTTTTCAGGTCTGAGAGAAGTCTGCACAGCAGAATTGACTACAACAGAAGCGGCCAAAATGTTGTCGGTTGACAAAATAAAGTGGTGATAAGAGTTATCTGAAAGTAAAGGAAGTAACTCTGGAGGAGGCAGTTGTTTGCGTGCATGAGCATTTGACGAATATTCATCAGTTAAACGAAGAGACAGGCAGTGGATGCCTTTTGGAATAGAACTAGCAGCAAAGTGCTTGTGCATCAGCTCTGCAAACTTAGATTCCCTAATGTCCTTTTCAAATTTCTCCATCTACGCAGGATAAAAGGCATTACATTAGAACTGCACAATGGAGGTGTTTATAGTATCTATCAGAAAATCTCAATCTGAAATATAATCAAAACAAAAAATAAGACAATACGCAATTTAATGGTAACTTCTGATGGAAAATTTAGAACCTTATCCATTAAAGGACAACTTTTTATAAATCTAAGCAACTTTTAATATTAACATTAAGGGAAGAAAACATGAATAGCTATAGAAATTGAACGTCTTAGATCGTCATAGATAAATTAGAAAAGTATCATTTGAAAATTGTAACTCATAAACTCATCAAGTCAGGTGATGCCAAGCTTTAAAATTTTTGTTTACTACTGAGTTCCCCGTGTTTGTATGGCCTTGAGTTTCTGCATTCCTATTTTCAAATGGAAAGTTTGTTCCTAGCCCCCAAATAATTTCAAAACTGGGTGTGCTTGCAACCTAAGACATAGCAGATTTTCTTTTCCTTTTCCTCTTTTAGGAGGAATTAGGAAGAACACATTAAATCAAATATATGGCCTTAAAATCTTAATAAAATATAGCAACGGAAGTCAAAGCAATCAAAGTTCTACTCATTCATTACAAATGTTGAATTTATCCAGCTAGATGTGGAAAATAGCTGGATGAAACAAGAATGAAAAATGAGATGAGATAATGGATGTACAAGTGTTCATGTGAAGACATTAAATATACACAAATTTCCAGTTTCAGGCATGAATTACACACTATAATGCTAACAGACCAGATATATACAAAAAAGATTTAAACATGGTAGGAGAGCTGAGAAAAAAATTTATTCTTTTTTTTTTTCACTTAGAAAGAAGGCAAGGGCTCCACAAGATCATAAAAGCAATTGCTCCACAAAGAAGCTACTTCGACATGGATGTAATGGATAGATTCACATTAAAGAACAAATTCATGGAACCATGTCCTATCGAATTGTAGCTTTAAGTACTTTAGCGTTAGTATTGAACTTTGAAGGGAAAACTAAAACCTAAGAAGCATTAGGGCGTGACACACAGGAGACATTAGTTATTTCTTTCAAATTTGTGTGTGTATTATCTTGGCATACTTTAAGGGTGTGTTTAATTTAAAAAATAAGTCATTTTGAAAGAAATACAAGTGTTTGGCAACCACTCAAAATGAATTTTGAAAGTCATTAGTGTCTTTATTTTAAAGAGTTCTTATCAAAAGTGTTTAAATGAAAATGAATTTTTGAAAAATATTTATTTTTTAAGTTAATCCAAACGGACCCTAAATATCCAATACTTCAAAGAGTATGTTCACTTAGTTTTCATCAAAATAGAGAACAAAACACAAAAAGACAAGAAAAACAACCAAGAATAAAGAAGGCAAACTCTTTTTCCTATTCTCATTGCAACATGTTCAGGTTTCTTAGTGGGTTCTTTAACCTAGAAGGTCTTTTTCTTTCCCTATTACCTTCAGTATTTAATTTATCAAGTGGACTATTTAATCCAGAGAGCTCCTTTTCAAAGGGTATAAAATTTGTTATGTTTAAAATTAATAAATTATATGTATAAAAAAAGGTGTTCTGAGCATGTTGCCAATGTGTCAAAAAAGAAGAAAATAATACAATAACTAGATGCTTATTTATGTGTCAAACACACGTTAGGCATGTGTCTCAGCATGTTCATGTCGAACACCAACCCTCTATTAAACACAGGTCACAGAGCATGCTTCTTACCTACAAAGCTATTGTAATTTAAAAGGAATTTCATTTTTAAAAAAAATCAGATAATACAATGAAAATTATAATGAAAGTTAACTTCGTCTCAACCCTCTATTAAACACAATTCATAGAGCATGCTTCTTACCTACAAGCTATTGTAATTCAAAAGGAATTTTATTTTAAAAAAATTTCCGAAAATACAAAGAAAATTATAATGAAAGATAATTTCATCTCATGTATTCTCGCTTCTCAGTTGTAGTCTTTTCAATGAAAGATAATTAATTACAAAGAAAGGAGCCACCAAGAAACTAAAATAGGTTACCACAATTTCCAAAAAATCATTCCTAATGTTTTACAATTATATCCAGGTATAGAATCATTTTCTTAACACCCTTATCATTTCTTTGCTAGTGTCTAAACAGGTTAGGAGTTAACAATATGCTACAGTTTTTCCCTATACCTAGGGTGCCAAAATATCAAAATCACAGCAAGTTTTTAGTAATACAACATTCAAAATCTCTATATATACGTATTACGAAAGAATTTTATTACAAATCCATATAAGCTAAATGTTGATTTAATATAAAGAAATCCTAGAAGTGACAAATGCATCAAAAATAAAATCAAAATCATTCACTTCAGAAAAATATCCATTAATGGCATAGCATTTGCCTTAGACAAGAAACCTGAATGCTACCAAAGCTACCTCTTATCAGCTTTTGACATCCCAATTGCATCATTTTATACAGGTTAACAGTATTATCCATGGGTCTAAACTGAGGAACAGATGCTCTGGTGCCAACTCTAACTAACAAGAAATGTTGTAATATTTCCTTAGGACAACAGTAAATTTTACAGTGGAAAAGAACATAGCGAGGGAAAAAAGTAACAAAAAACATTTTCCACTATGTATATGAATTTGTAGCACAATACATACCATTGCTTTCAACATTATAGCAAAGGTCTTTGCATCATATTGGTTATTCTGCATTTCTGAAACCAATTGAGTGAAAGAATCGGGCAGCTTTAGTCCATCGGGTATTTCCTCAGTTTTAACTTGATTGAGAATCTTGTAAAAGTCACTGACAAGTCTCTGAAGAAACATTTAACCATGACCAAGAGGAAAGAGATCAAGTTAATAACATATGCAACCGACTGAAGCATATTATAAAATTCGAACATTTTTATGATCACATGAGAAAGGAGTTATTTACCCCTGAACCGTCAACCCTACCAAGAAGCCGTGGTCCCAACCGCCTGCCTAAACAATCTGAAACAGAGTAAAGAAAAACATAAATATGAATCCATTATTGGTCACAAAACAACTAAGAAGGGCTGGTGGCGGCAGGGAGAAGCCAGGTAAGAGAACCTAACATAGATGCAGCATTTAAGAATGCATAATTATCAAAACAAAATGAAAATAATCACAAAGACCATCAGCAGACCAGATGTACAAAGAAAAACAAGCATTTCAGCCGGAAGGGAAAGAAAGAGAAGTAGATGTTTCTTTAGGAACCAACGAAATTCCACGAATAGCTAAATTGAGTTTCTATTGAGATTCGCACTAGCTCAAGTTTCCAGTGCATTGTTTTACATTTATATCGAGGAAAAAGAAAACGATAAAAAATCAAGAAAAAGCATCTTGAAGATAATAATTCAAATCTAACAAAGCAATACATATTATAGTCTTGATATTGACAAGCAAATCATCTAACCATTTGCGATTCTCTTGATACTCTCACAAACAAAACCATACGGAAAGCGAAGAACTATCATAAATCAGCCGAAATGGAAAAATTAAATCTCTTGTCCAATAAAGAAATCACGCGAGGCTTGAGCAACCATCCAATTATCAATCCTTAAGATCTGTATCATAGATTCGCAGATGGATAAACCAAAAGAACGTAAACTTATTTATTTGGGAAAAAAAAGATCAAGAAATGGTAAAGTGTAGTACCAAACGAGGAGCACTTATTGACGCCTTCGAGGGTAACGACGGCAGTGAGGATAAAGACAAAAGGCAAGAGAAATGCGAGAAGGAGGAAGGTGTGGAAAATGGTCCGGTAAGAGATATGGCGAGCTGCAACCTTGATCTTCATGAAATCAATAAAGCCATTATTGGTCGAGATCGTGATGCTTCTCATGCTAGGCGAGAAGTGAAGCTGCATCATCCTCTATGCAGCTTCCTTCAGGTAGTCATCGTTGGCCACGACAACTCAACAACAACAACAACCCTAGCACAGCCTCCCCACCGTGCCTACCACCATCCATGGCGGCCAAATACCACCATGAAATCTAAGCTCGCATCAACCACCCCACCGACAATGACTTCGAGATTGAGATCAAGATTCCACAGAAAGAAAACAGAAAAGGAAAAGAAAGAATTCCAAAAATCCCTCAAGATTCCCCTCCAATCCACGTCCTTCAATACAATACCAACAAATTAAATGCGTTCTTCAGGCAACACTCGATCAAGAATTCCAAATCGGAGAATCAATGGTGAGTTTCTTGCAGCCGAACAATTTCCCTCCTGCGGATCAGAAAGTTGAAAGTTTGGAGAGAAAAAGAGGAAGAGAGAGAAAATTATTCGTTGGTGTTAAGGTGGTTTTGGAGTAAGTTTTGCTTTCAAAAGATTGTAAAAACCACTCCCCATTGGCGGATCGCTTCCGATCTAATTTCTCTCTATTCAAAAAAAAATTATAAGAAAATAAATAAATGGTTATAAATAGTTCTTTTTTTTTTAGTCAAATTAAAACCGTGTTGATTTCAAGAGAGAGAAAATCGTGGGGATAAAAGTTGTTTGACCTCCCACATTTGTATGTATTGGTAGAGAGGGAAACATGGGGAATGAGAGATAGGTGGATGGTAAATTTTGGACATTAATTTTTACTACAATTAATTAATATGTCTTATAATTTACCATTTAATTGAATATTCTAATCTTATTTTGGTTGTTATCCAAAAATTAATCTTATTTTGGTCTCCACCTTTCACATATGTTCAAATAAAACTTTACATTAGTAAAGGTTGGTTTAGCCAATTTCATTACAAATTTCCTAAGATTAATAAGTTTTAAGTTTTATTTCTAATTTAATTTTTTTATCTTTCAAAATATTACAATTTTCTCTTTGAGTTTTGAGTTTTGTTTTAATTTAATTTTTAGATTTCAAAATTTACACTTTTAATCTTGTATTTTCTCTAAATACTTATTTTCAATTTTTGATATTAATATCTATTAATTAATTTAAAATATTTATGAAGTGAAATTTTAAATTTAATTTTAATAATGATGAAAATTAGTGGAGCTTAATTAATTAACATTCTTTTAAGAGAAATTTTCACATATAGAAAAAATGTCAAACTATTTACAAAAAATAGCAAAAAAAATACTAATAGACATTGATAGACTTCTATCATTTCTATCAACATCTATCACAACTATCTAAAAATTGTGCTATCTTGTGTAAATAGTTTCTCTTATTTTTCTATTTTTAAAAATTTTCCTTCTTTTAATTATTTTTAAATTAATTAATATACATTAATGCTAAAGACAGAAAGTGAGTCGTTAGTGAAAAATTGAGTTTAAAAGTGTAAATCTTGAAACATAAAGACAAAATTAAAACAAAAATCAAATCTCAAAGGTAAAATAGTAACATTTTGAAACTAAAAGACCAAATGGAAACTGCTAACTAGATCTAAAACCTATGAACTAAAAATGTATTTTTTTTTTCTTTTAACTCAAAAAAGTATTACACTCTTGATCAAAAGATTAGATGTTTGATCATAATCCTCACTCCTATATATAGTTAAACTTTAAAAAGGTCAAAAGTAGGAGTGTAAAAAATCAAACCAAATTGAACTGAACTCGATTCCTCATTTTCCCAAAGCAAACCACATAAATTCAGGATTAGCTAGGGTTCCTTGCTTCCTTCCATCCCAGCTTTTTTCTTTGTCGTTCACTCACTCTTTCTGTCGTCACACACACACCTCTCTCACTCTCACTCACTCATTCACTCACTCAGAAGAAGAAGGTAACAAAAAAAGGAAGAAAAAATGGTTTTGTTTCCCATTCCAATGAAACCCTCAAAACCTCATCATTCAATTTAACATTTGAAGAAAAAGTCGGGATTGACCAGATCCTTAACCAACTTCAGACCCGAGACTAAATTGGGTTCGGGTTAGGTCGGAGTTTGTTCATACCAAATCGAGTTGGGTTGGGTCGGGTTTATTTGGGAGGAAATCTGACCCAACCACCCACTTACACCCTAAGTTAAATTATATAAAAAAATATCTCCTAAATTTTGTACTTTGTTTCAATTTATCCTATGAATTTTTCAAAGTTTCATTAATAATACTTTTAAAGTTTCAAAAATAAATTCATAAAAGAATTTAAGGCTCAATTAGACATAAAATTAAACTTTATATCCAATAAAACAATTAGGTTTTTAGAAACTTGAATATGTTTGCAATATATTAGATGCAAAATTGAAAGTTATAGGTCAATTAAACGTTTTTAAATTATGCTAAAAAATTAAAGTTTAGAGACTTATTGGTTACAATTTTAAAATTTTAAAGATCAAACTTGTAATTCAATATTCACATAAATATAATTTTAAATTGCATTGATATATAGTTTCTAGTCTAAGTAATATTAATTAGGTTACAATAATAGTGTGGTATTGTGTTTTTATAACTCACTCAGGATTTAAATCGAGTCATATATGATCATCCTGTGAAATATTAATATCTTCAATTAACAAATTTATAAAAAGAGATTAAGTATTTTTTCGTCTAGTCTTATAAAAAAACTCATTGTATAAGATACACTCACTCACGTGTCTTCACATGAACGATTTGGATTAAAATTGTTTGTAACAATTATAAACTGGATTGTATCCATTGTGTCACCCGAATAAGGCACCCAACCTTATCCATATACTATGACTTGGTAGGTTATTTCTTAAGCATAATCCAGCCATATATCTGAAGGGATCGAATCTCGTGCGAAAATGAATGATTGCCTTCTGCCATTGATTTTCAAAATATTTGGAATGCAAGAAAAACAAAGAAATACATATATAAAAAAAACATTTACCAATATTAAGCGTGCCTTTAAAAATATACAGTACAAAGAGAATAGTAAAACTCACCCTTAAGACTTTCTTCTTCGCTTTTTCTCTTTTCTACATGAACTCCCTCCACGAATAGAAATAGGACACCACCACTTGACAACCTTGTTATTCTCCGACAAGAAATGGGCTTATGGGAACTAAAATTTGGAGAAGGGAAAGAATTCTTTTAGAGAGTTTTTCTCTAATGGTGAGAAAACTTGAAAGAGAGTTTTTGAGAGAGGGAGAATGCTTTAGAAATTTTCATGTAAAAAACAATCAACCACAAATGCTGAACTCTTCAGAAATTAAAAGACAGAGAGGGGAATTAACTCCCCTCCCACTCTCCCACTCCCCTAGTTTTTTATTATTAATTAATTAATTAAAAATAAATTTAATTTAATTTTTAATTAAATTATAAGAAAAATTAATTAATCCTATTAATTAATTATAAATTTCTATTTATCAATAAAGTTGTTATCGATGTTATTCAGTAAACTTGTTATTGAATAAAGTGAATTATTGTTAATATAACTCTAAATCCAATAAACTAAGAACCCATAACTTTAGTATGAAAACTTGAACCTTATGTAATGACATAAAAATGGATCAAGTTCGAGTAAATAGCCAAAACGGTCTATAGTATAGGGATAAGGTTGTGTACCTTATCTTGGAGACACTATTGAATATGGATTACTTTGTATTTGATACAAATGATGTGATCCTAAATTATTCATATAGAGACATGTGAGTGTGGGCGTTCTATGCAATGAGTTTGCATAAAGACTGGACCACGAAATAGTCACTATTACTTTGTAACGTCGTTTACTGTCAAATACTGACTATTTCAAACCTAGGTAACTCAATCTTAATCTTGAGCTAACTATGAACTCCTGTTTATTCAGGATTATCCTTAGATCTGCATGGGTTAAAGTGGCCCGGGTGCGCCGACTCAATAAGCCTCCCATTTTAGGGGTAAGACCGAGTAGATAGCTAGGGACATAGTTTTGCGAGACTATTTGAATGAACCTAGAATGCAAATCTGTACACAACATATACAAAGTAAGTTGATCATGGTCATAGGCTCAAAAAAACTTCAATTTCATTAAAAATTCATCAAAACTAAATCGTGTTAATGTTACAATAAGGATGGCTTTATATAGCCTTCAAAACATAACCTAAATCCACACACTAAGTCATGTAGTTTGTAACCTTCCAAAATTTAGTGGTAAAGAAGACCGACTAACAAAAGTCTTAAAAAAAATATACAAATTGTCTTTAAATTGAAAATCAACTAATAAAGCTCTATAAATTTAAATTTTGGTCTTTTCAATCAGTCAATCAAGAGTTTGTAACCATCTAAGAATAATTGAAGTTCTACTCGAAGTAGTTTGATGTAGCTTGAAATACTAGTTCCATAAATAAAACTTAAGTACATTAAATGCAACTCTATCTTAAAGTCCTTAGCATGATTAAGACACTGATATACATATCAACAATATTGGATCTAAAGGAAGCTATTAAAGCCCTGATTTAGAAAGAAGGAACTAAAAAAGTACATCAAAGAAGGAAGTAATTTGAGGCTAATCAAGAGTGATCTAATCGAAGCCAGAAGGATCATACCTAGATGCCCCCACATGAGATTAGGACAATTTTTGGGGAGCTAGTAGGAGGTGAGCCCAAGAGAAAGCAAAAGGCTAAGGCTCGAAAGGCACACTTCAATCTCGAGGTTTACGAGGTATGTTCAATTGCATTTAATGAACAAGTAGTTAGCTTTTTAGAGGAGAATGTGGTGAGTATACCGAAGTGAAGGAATCAAATTTCTAGCAGAAGCATGTGATCGCTTTGCCTCAATTTTGTTACAAAATAAAATTCACATAATAGAGAAATTACAGAGAGATTAAATATGTTTTTTTTTTCCAAATTACTAGGGAGAAGAATAATTTACCTTTGTAGATTTCTTCTTCAAGTTTTCCCTTGGTTTGGTTAAACTTCACAATACGAACAAAACTCACGTACTGGACACCACCAATAGATCTTCTATGCTATTCTCTCGACAAGGAGGAATTTGTGGGAACTCTTGAAAGAAAAGGGAATGCAGAGAATACTTCTCTATAAAATTTGAGAGCGTTTCCTAAGAGAGGAAAGTGAGAGGTTTCTATCTTGTAAAATTGCAGACTCTTCCTTTTTTAGATCTCATCCCAATATATAACGTGACGGGAGTTTGTAATACCCTTCCCCACTCACCATTCCCTTGCAACTGCAGGGGAGTTATTTAATTAATAAATATATTAATTTAATCTAATTTAATTAATTAATTTATTAAATATCATATATTTAATTTAATGTATATATGAATCATATTCTAATATACATATTCTCTCATAACCTATAGTTTTAATATGAATCTCATTCACATTAATTTTAACCTATAGTTTTACAACTGCAATTCATATTAAGTTAATATTTGAATCTTATTCAAATATTAATACTCTCATATTATAAAGTTTTAGTTTTGGATCTAATTCAAAATTAACTTTATATTATAATGTATCTTATACATTATATTAATTGTATCATATACAAGTAACATAAATTCACTTAAAAAAATTATTATTTCAAATTTTTTCAACACTAAATATTCTTGTTTAACCTGTTGTGAGCTAACAGGACCCTAATGGACCTACCGTTATAAAATCCAATGATCCGATATTAATTAATTAAACTCTTTAATTAAATTAATCAACCTTCATTAACTACGGGGCGTACCACTAAAGATCCATAGTTTCACTCTTATAAATTGTAGACTATTTCTATGTCCATTAATTTAACACCATTACACGTAAGTCAACCCTTCACAAGTTGTTTGTAATTATAGTTGGGTCAAATTAACGTTTTACCCCTGTAATTACATTTTGCTCCTTAAGTACCATTGATCCTCTAATGAATAACCTGTTTATGGTCCAACCATAAACAAAATCTCTCCAGACCAGTGAGATGGTGGGACTTCATTGTTCAAGTCCCAAAGTCAGCAGTTAAGGAAACAACCTATCTACTTACCCTAAAGATGAGAGTGAGTGAATTTCATCTTATGTAGTTATGTTCCCAACTCCCCACTTGGTATCATCCCCAAAATGGCAGACATATTTATTCGGCGACTAGGGCCACTCCCACCCATACAAATCAAAGGACGACTCCCATAAGTAGGAGTTCATAACTCACTCAAGATTGAGATTGAGTTACATGGTCATTGTTTGGAATATTAATCTCTTCTGTTAACGGACAAAGAGAGATTATATATTTTGTAGTTCAGTCTTACATAATCTCATTGAGGATATCCCCACTTCCATGTCTCTACATGAACGACTTGAATTAAATCGTTTGTAACGATTACAAAACGGGTTGTATCCATAGTGTTACCAGGATAAGACACCCAACCTTATTTATATACTATAGACCTTTTAGGTTATTACTTGAACATGATTTAGTTGTATGTCGACCATTGATAGCGTCCTAAAAGCGCTACATTTCTTAGCTTAATTCTACCATTAATAGCCGTTTTTACTCATTAAATCTCTATCTTTGCAGGTTTTGGTCATCCTGAGGGTAAAATGGTCATTTGGAGCAAAACGGGCCTTAAACGAGCTAAGGAGCATCAAAAGTCAACAAGAGGTCAAAATTACCAAAATACCCTGTGAAGAGCGTCACACAGCTAGCTTTAAGCCCTTTTAACACTGTCCACCCGTGAGCTGCAAAATTTGCACATCACCAGCAACATCGCATCGCTCCACCAAGCGCAACCCTACGCTGCAGCTACATAGACCAGCATCGCGACGCTAGGTAAGAGCGCAGCGACGCTGTCGACAGGAATTAAATAGTTTGATTCACTTCTTGCCCGAGAGAGAGACCAATTTTTGTGAAAGTTCTAGAGAGCTTTTCATTTCTCCTTGCATTTTCTCTCTACTTTCTTGTATCCTTTTATCAATGCATTGAAGATTCATTGAAGGATGCAAGACTAAGGTAATTTTTATGGGAATTTAGTAGTTGTAGTTCAATTTCTTGAGTATTCTTTTGTCAATCTTTGATTGAAATGCATGAATTTGATTGATCCTTGTGTTGAATTCTGGAACTTGTATCGATTGAAGTGACGACTCATGTTTAGATTCAAGTTCTTAATTGCAAATTCATAATGCACTAAGCATCAAAATTATGAATAGGTTGCAAGATTAGGGATGCATGCCTTCGTTTAAAGCATTTTCCTTTAAATAATAGCATGTTGATCTAATTAGGATTAATAAATAAATCAGATTAATGAAGAGGCTATCCGTTCTTTAATTCGTCGCAACTACAAAACCTTGTTCTTAATGCAAATTTCATTTGGGGTTGAAAACCGCTAAGGGATATACATGCTAAAATGAAGTTTATGAAGGATAAACGAGCATGCAGCAAAATTTAATTTGATCAATTTTCACTCTAAGATGCTCAATTTTGAGGATTAAACATGCAACTAAAAGGGGAAAAACAAAGTTTCAAGAACACTTACCCTTGTAGTTCAAAATTCTCCTTCAATTCTTAATGAAAATTCACACCACTTATTTGTAGACCAACGCAGCAGTCTTCTCTACTATTTTCTAGGCTTAGATTGGATGGTGGGATCTAAATTTGTAGTGAATTTGAGAAGGAATGGAGGTTATAGAAGAAGAGTAATGGATGAATTTTGCCAAATTATCCTTTAATTTTACAAAATTCTTCACCACAATTAAGCCAAAATCATCCCTATTTATTAAAGAACAACATGCAATCCCATTGCATCAAAATTTGAAAACTCAAACAATCAAAATTTGAAAACTCAAACAATCAAAATTTGAAAACTCAAACTCTCAAAATTTTGGCTTAATGTGAAGCAAACAACTAAGCTACTTGCTTAGTTAGTGGGAAAATCCAAACTTTCAAAAATCAATTTTTAAACCCAATTTTAAATGAATTTCCAAAACTGAATTTAAAATCAATTTAAATTTGATTTTTTAAAAATAAAAAATAATTAATTAAATAAATAAAATTTAATATTTAATTAATTAAATAATATTATTTTTTTCCCACTTTTCCCGATTTTTCCAAAAAACGATATGAATCCCTATTCATATAATTAATATTTAAATCATATTTAAATATTACAAATAACTCTATTTGTCCATTTAATTCGTAATTAAATGTTGATATATCGTATATATCCGATTTTCATTCCTTAAGCTAAGATTGAACGATTTCAACTTATTCACCACATTATCTAAGGTTTTTATCTATTTGTGAGCTAGTAGAGGGACCTAATGGACCTAATGGACCTATAGATCATGAGCTCTAACGATCCGATATTAACCGGTCAAACTCTTTAACCTAGTTAACTAACATTCGTTAACTAACATTCGTTAACTAACAGGACACTCCACTAAAGCCCGTAGCTGCACTCTCCTCACTGTAGATATATTTCTATCCACTTGATATAACCATAATATGTAAGTCTATCCTTCACAGGTTGTCCGTAATCATAGCTACGTCAAAATTACCGTTTTACTCCTCTGATTACATCTTGTTCCTTAAGTCCCACTGATCCTCTAATGAATAATTGGTTTGTGATCCTATCACTAAACCGAGTCCCTCTCGGGCCAATGAGAGGGTAAGGCCCCTTGTTCAAGACCCAGAATCAGTACTGAAGGGAACAACCTATCTACTAACCCTAAGTCGGGTAAGAGCGAATTCCTTCTCGCAAAACTATGTCCCCAGCTATCTACTCGGTCTTACCCCTGAAATGGGAGGCTTATCGAGTCGGCGCATCCAGGCCACTCTCACCCATGCAGATCTAAGGATAATCCCGAATAAATAGGAGTTCATAGTTAGCTCAGGATTAAGATCGAGTTACCTAGGTCATCTAGTTGAAATAGTTAGTATTTAACAGTAAACGACGTTATAAAGTAATAGTGACTATTTCGTGGTCCGGTCTTATACAAACTCATTGCATAGAACGCCCCCACTCACATGTCTCCACATGAATGATTTAGGATCACATCATTTGTATCAAATACAAAGTGGGTCGCGTTCAATAGTGTCTCCAAGATGAGGTACCCAACCTTATCCCTATACTATAAACCGTTTTGGCTATTTACTCGAACTTGATCCATTTTTATGTCAGTACATAAAGTTCAAGTTTTCATACTAAAGCCATGAGTTCTTAGTTTATTGGATTTATAGTTATATTAACAACAATTCACTTTATTCAATAACAAGTTTATTGAATAACATCGATAACAACTTTATTGATAAATAGAATACACGTTAGTGTTTACAAAGTACGAGTTTTAGGACATAAAACCCAACAGCTTCGAGTGAATCTTGAAACAATTCTTGATTTACCTAGGGTAATTAGAAATTATTGGACCGGTATGGCAACCCTAGAGGGGGTGAATAAGGTTTAATTAAATTTTTTGAAAAATATGCTCTATTTAAACTAATTAAATACTTTGTAATATAAATTAATTTAAACCCTATGTGATGCCAAATAACAAAATTGATAAAACAAAATGTAACAATAAACTCAATCAATCTCAACCAACAAAAGCATGCAATTAAAATTAAATGCAAAAATAATTAGGAAAGAGTTAGGAAGTAGACACCATAATTTTTATAGTGGTTCGGTCAAACTCGACCTACATCCACTTTTCAAGCGCCTCTTGGGATTTCAATTAAAAATCTCCTTTGATTATTTTCACGGATGAGAGCCGAACTGCTACTTTGCTCCTTTTTCGGGTTCAAGAACAAATCGATCCTTTCCACGGGTTAGAATCAAACCGTTACAATGTTGTTGAAAGCTTTAAATCACACAATAAAATTCTCTAAAAAGAGTGAGTATACAAATTTGAGCTCACACTTTAATCCTCACAATACAATACAAATTTCTCTCAAGAATAAGATGAAAAGAACAAAAATTGGAAGCTTGGAGAGAGAGCAACAATGGTGGCCTTTTGCAAACTTTGAGAATTGAAAAGTGTGAAAAAGTTGAAACAATTTTGGGGAAGATGAAGTTTAAAAAGAGAGGGAAGTGGGCTAAAAAATTGGATTTGAATTTTGGCCATTGTATTGTGTAAATTTTTTTTTGAATCGTTGAGATTAAAAGTAAAAAAATATATTTTTTTAAATTTTAAAGTCAACTAGCCGTTAAACACAAACATATATAATATTAAATTCATTTGCTTTTAAAAACAACTATCTGTACACAAACATATATATAATATTAAATTCATTTCTTTATCATAGCAACAGGAGAGAAGGTTTCTTCATATCCACCCCCTCGACCTGGGTATAACCCTTTGCCATGAGCCGAGCTTTAAAAAGTATGTACTTTACCGGCATGATCTCTTTTTCTTTTGTAGATCCATTTGCAACCAATAGGTCTTACCTCACTTGGTTGATCGACAAGTTCCTAGACTGAATTGTAGTACATAGACTCCATTTCAAGGTCCATGACTTTGATCCACTGATCACAATCTACATCAACCATTGCCTGCTTATAGGTCAATGGATCCTCTAGCCCATCATCAGGTATGATGAGTTGAGTTTCAGTTAAACCCATGTAACGGTCAGGCTGATGAACAACCCTTCCACTACGTTGAGGCTCTTTCAACTCTTGAGAAGGATGAGACTGACCAGACGAGCTAATTCTATCCACAACTCTTATTGAAAGACCAGCTTGATCAACAACTCTTGTTGTATTATCTGTAGTTTCTTCGAAAATGATATGAACGGAGGAACCTAAATCATAGCATATAATTTTTTTTATTCTCTGATACCAAATGATAAGTAACCCTCCGATGCGTTGGATCTAACAACCTTGTTGACGAACAAGACCTTTAGAACTTAATCGCAAAAGACCCCAAATCAAGATGATCCCAGCCCCTAAGAATGGCTAGACGACGGATTACTTAGACGATCATCAAAGCCATGGATCGGACAAAGCTTGCGGCTCCTATCGACCCTTGATCTTCGAATCACTCCACAAGCAAGATCGATCAAGTCAAGCTTGAATGATTTTGAACATGCAATCTAAATACCATAGAATTGCAAAGGAAACATAGCTCTAGGCTAAAACAAAGCTCAAATGCTCTTTTTACAACATTTTCCAAGTCTCCCCTTTTTTAACAAATTACATTACATTATATAGGCTTCAAAATATAACCCTAGATATTCTATGAGGCATTCAAATAGTTGTAACTCTCACAATTGATGACCATTATCACTCATGATCTAAATGTAACATATAACCACTTAAAAGGACTTAAAACTGAAAATTACATTTAATTATTACAATAAATCCGAAAATATTCATTTTTAATCAACAACCCATCAATTTGTAACCATCTTTGAGTTATGAAACCCCACTTGGAGTCTTTGTTCCATAAATGAAGCTTGATTATTCATAAATTCCACTTGACTTCACATAAATACAAGTGTTCTTCATTGTGAATTTGGACAGCATATAGTTTGCATTCTTGCATCTTTTTTGATGTTCATATGCTATGATTTAGGTTCCTCTGTTCATATCAGAAAATCTCTTTTAATACTAGTTTGTTGTGTGGTCGATGATCTCTTATGTGGTCTTCCTCTAGAAAAGTAGCATTTATCGATACAAGCACTTTATCATCTTAAGGATCATAAAACAAACCACCTTTCGTTTCTTTGGGATATCCTACAAAAAGGCACAATTTTGAACGACGTTCCAATTTCTTAGGATTTTACACCAACACCTGGGCAACTGAGCGTAGCTCATCATCGACCGAACCATATCTAATAAGGTTCTATTTCTTCTTTCAGATACACCATTCTACTGAGGCATACCAAGTGCAGAGAGTTGTGATTGAATTCCATATTTTATCATATACTCCTGGAATTTCAGATCCATATACTCTCCACCTCGATCTGATCGAAGTGTCTTACTGGTTTTACCTAAGAGGTTCTCAACCTCAGTCTTATACTCTTTGAACTTTTCAAGAGCTAAAAACTGTGATGTATTAGGTAAATGTACCATACCTTGAATAATCATCAATAAAACTAATGAAATATTCATACCCTCCACGTGGCTTGACATTCATTGGACCACAGAGATCCGAGTGCACGAGTTCTAAGGGTTCTTTGGCTTTAAGTCCTTTTTCAGAAAAAGATCTTTTAGTCATTTTACCCTCAAGACATGATTCACATGGTGGTAAAGAGTTGTCTTCTAATTGACTTAGGAGTCCACTCTTAACCAATCGCTCAATCCTATTTAGATTTATGTGACCAAGTCTTAAGTGCCAAAGATAGGTATTTTGAGAAACCCGTTGCCTTTTATTTTGAGTTTCGGCTGTTTTGAACATTTCAGTATTATAAACAGCTTTAACTTTGGTCGGTTTTAACTTGTATAAGTTGTTTTCTAAATTTGCAGAACATATTGAATACCTCTTTTACTAATGAACGCTTCATTAATATCAAAGTAACTTATACATATGTTCAAGCAAACAAGAGATAGATATTAAGTTCCTACTACAATTAGGAACATAAAGTACATTTTCTAACAAAGCAAATCTATCTCTAAAAAACAACTTTATATCTCCTACTGCCTTGGCCAAGATAAGCTCCCCTGATCCAACCCTGAGAGTAATCTCGCCATCTTGAAGCTGTTTCTAGGAATTAGTTTTCTGAAAATAAGAACAAACGTGATTAGTGGCCCATAAATCTAGTATCCAAGTTAAGTTGTCAATTTCCACTAAACATGTTTCGATAACTAGTAAATCGAGGTATTTAGGGCAATTTCTCTTCCAGTGTCCATTTTTGTTGCAATGGAAACATTTTCCTTTTATAATTTTTTCCTTGCCTTTTCCCTCAGCCGGAGCCTTCCCCCTTCCTATTGTCCTTCTTTTTCTGGATGCCTTTCTTCTGATAAGAAGGTCCAGGTTTACTTCCAAAGGTTGATCCCTTAAGGAATTTCCTCTTTGAGGTAGTGGCAACATTTGCCTCTGCCTTAGAACCTTTGTTTTTCACCAAAGATTTATAAACTTGTAATTCATTAAGAAGGGTCATCAGGTTGTATTCAATCTTATTCATCATCGCATTCGTTTTGAATTAAAAATAACTCTTCGGAAGAGATTGCATGATGAATCCAACCTGACTTGTTTCGTTCAAGACTACGTCGTTCACTTCTACAACGTTGAAGTGGACCATCATGTTCAAAACATGTTCCCTTATGATCCTTCCTTCATTCGGCAGTTGTAAACATATTTAATCGCATCATGCATGACAGATGTTAATGGTTGTCCAAACAGGGTTTGCAGAGAGTCCATGATCTCTCTTGCAGTAGCTCATCTCTCATGCTTTTTAGACAATTCATCAGATATACTGGCTAAGATGTAGGCACGAGCTTTCTCATTAGCTTTAACCCATCTATCATGTGCATCCCGAACAGTTCGATTTGCATTAGGTGCAGGGACTAGAGGACACTCCTCCGTTAAAACAAACCTCAGATCATCAATTACTAGTATTGTGTTTAAATTCGATTTTCATGTTCCATAATTATCTCCATTAAGTTTATCGGAAGCTAGAAGTTGTATAATTGAAGTAGACATTGCTGAAATAATAAATGAATTCTATTAGTGAATTGATTAACTCTTTTAAACCAATCAAGTTTTTAGCAAATTTCTAATAATCACCCATCATTATTAAATTTGCAACGATACTTTAGTGAGTTAGAACAACTGCTACCGAGGGCAGTCAATTATTCCTTCACTAAACCAAACCATTTGATTAAATACTAATACCAGAATAACTCTTATTCCTACAGTATTTAATTATCATTTATTTGGTCAAGAATTTACTAACGCTTAGTAAATCTCGTAAGTGTAGACCCTTCATTTTTAGATTTAATAGATCGGAATCAAACATGTTCTCGAAGGAAAGACAAATGCTTGAAAACGGACCTAAGAAACCCTATCCATTTCTGGAGTTCACGGTGTTCCGAATCCCATGTTACAAACCCTCCGACTGGATAAACGCCTATTATTACGCTAAGCAGGTGCAATCTCACGTTGTGACCTAATGAAAGAGACCGTAGGACGTGTTGACACACACCCTTCATCTACTTACTACGAACTACTTCCCCTATTCACCTTGTTATTGAATCATGCAGACACTTTCCGAATGGAGCAATCACGATAAAAGAGACACGAAGCCCTGCATGAATCTCACGCTGTAAACTCTTAGGGACGTGAGAGCTAAAAACGATATATCATATATATCATTACTCTCCCACTAAAGTGTTCTATTAATATTTGGGTATACTTTTACTCAGGTATATTTCGGCTAATAAAACACAACCTAAGTCTAGGTGAACAATCGAAGCATAACATTTATATTGGATTTTTAACCTACGATGTCTAAGTGATTAAACCATTTTAACTCACCTTACACCGATCTCGCATGCTCATAAAACCCGGTTAACTCAACTCATACGCCAACTCGATCCCCAGGTAGGAGGTGTTCCGTAAATTGTCAACTTAAATACCTCCAGCCTTAGACAGAATTTTGTTGGGTGAGTATTGTAAACACAATTTTACAATATATCAACCTAATTTTAACTATTAAGAGAGGAGGATTTGAGTTGCACCGGTTTACCTTAGGTGAGCATGCAATTATCTTTGTTATAGATTTTAAAATTATAATTTATTTTATAACAATTATAAAATAAACAATTCAAAAAACTATAACATGCATATACATTTCATCAATTAATATAACTAATTATACTAAAACTCATGAAATTAATTAATCATGCATACTATACATTATAACATTTATAACATATAAAAAATGCATGAAACATGCTTATCCTATGGTGGGGATTTAAATCTATATGGCATACTTTATGCACAAACAAATTTAAATTAATTAAACATACATTCACAATGCATAAATAATTAAAACACACTAAATTTGACCGGTTTTTGCATTTTTGGCAAGCAAAACACTAAAATATTACAATGATAATTCATAAAACTGCTCCAAATAGCCCCGAACATCTCAAACCAGCTTGAACCGGATTGAAACACCTCGAAAACGGGCTAAACCGGCTGAAAATTGAACCAATCCAAAAAAAGGTTGAACCGGTCAAACTTTGACTGAACCGGTCAAAGTTTGACCGGTCAACACTTTAATCATCTTCAACCTCCAAGGTCAACACACGGGAGAAAGGAACAAACGAACCAGAAGGAAAAAATTCAGCTTGCTTGCTTCTCACTGTTTTTCAGCTAGCTGAACACCTCTCGGATTTCTCGAAATTCGGCCAAAATACAACTCGAAAAAATTCGAAAAAATTACAGACTCTTCCCAACTCAACAACGAGCATAATACCCATATTAATTACAAGAATTGACCACGTAATGAAGGATAAAAAAAATGTCAAAATCAGAAAAACTAATTTAGCTCAAGCCCCACCAAAGGAAATTGAGTGAAATTAATTAGCTCTGATATCATTTGAAGGATAAACAAGTATACAGCAAAATTTAATTTGATCAATTTTCACTTTAACATGCTCAATCTTGAGGATTAAACATACAACTAAAAGGGGAAAAACAAAGTTTCAATAACACTTACCCTTGTAGTTCAAAATTCTCCTTCAATTCTTGATGAAAATTCACACCACTTGTTTATAGACCACCAAAAGAGTCTTTTCTACTATTGTCTAGGCTTAGATTGGATGGTGGGATCCAAATTTGTAGTGAATTTGAGAAGGAATGGAGGTTATGGAAGAAGAAAAAGTAATGAATGAATTTTGCAAAATTAACCTTTATTTTTACAAAATTCTTCACCACAGTTAAGCCAAAATCATCCCTATTTATTAAAGAACAACATGCAATCTCATTGCATCAAAATTTGACCACTCAAACTCTCAAAATGTTGCAAACAACTAAGCTACTTGCTTAGTTAGTGGAAAAATTCAAACTTTCAAAAATCAATTTTTAAACCCAATTTTAAATGAATTTCCAAATTTTAATTTAAAATCAATTTAAATTTGATTTTCTAAAAATAAAAAATAATTAATTAAATAAATAATAATATAATATTTAATTAATTAAATATAATATTATTTTAATATTAAATAATAAAATATTATTATTTTTCCCACTTTTCCCGATTTTTTCAAAAAATCGATATGAATCATTATTCATATAATTAATCTTTAAATTATATTTAAATATTATAAATAACTTTATTTGTCCTTTTAATTTGTAATTAAACGTTGATATATCGTATATATTCGACTTTCATTCCTTAAGCTAAGATTGAACGATTCAAACTTATACACCATATTATCTAAGGTTTTTATCCATTTTTGAGCTAGTATAGGGACTTAATGGACCTACCGATCATGAGCTCCAACGATCCAAGATTAAATGGTCAAACTCTTTAACCTAGTTAACGAACGTTCGTTAACTAACGGGACACTCCACTAAAGCCCGTAGCTGCACTCTCCTCACTGTAGATATATTTTTGTCCACTTGATATAATCATAATAAGTAAGTCGATCCTTCATAGGTTGTCTGTAATCACAGCTAAGTCAAAATTACCATTTTACCCCTGTGATTACATCTTGTTCCTTAAGTCCCGCTGATCCTCTAATAAACAATTGGTTTGTGATCCTATCATTAAATCGAGTCCCTCTCGGGCCAATGAGAGTGTGGGGCCGCTTGTTCAAGACCCGAAATCAGTACTTAAGGGAACAACCTATCTATTAACCCTAAGTTAGGTAGGAGCGAATTCCTTCTCGCAAAACTATGTCTCCAACTATCTACTCGGTCTTACCCTTGAAATGGGAGGCTTATTGAGTCGGCGCACCCGGGCCACTCTCACCAATGCAGATCTAAGGATAATCCCGAATAAACAGGAGTTCATAGTTAGCTCAAGATTAAAATTGAGTTACCTAGGTCATCTAGTTGAAATAGTCAGTATTTAACAGTAAACGACGTTATAAAGTAATCGTAACTATTTCGTGGTCTGGTCTTATACAAACTCATTGCATAGAACGCCTCCACTCACATGTCTCCACATGAATGATTTTGGATCACATCATTTGTATCAAATACAAAATGGGCCGCATTCAATAATGTCTCCAAGATAAGGTACCCAGCCTTAGTTCTATACTATAGACCGTTTTGGATATTTACTCGAACTTGATCCATTTTTATGTCATTACATAAAGTTCAAGTTTTCATACTGAAGCGGTTCTTAGTGTATTGGATTTAGAGTTATCTTAACAACTATTCACTTTATTCAATAATAAGTTTACTGAATAACATCGATAACAATTTTATTGATAGATAGAATACACGTTAATGTTTACGAACTACGAGTTTTAGGACATAAAACCCAACAGTTTAGAGTGAATCTTGAAGCAATTCTTGATTTACCTTGGGTAATTAGAAATTGTTGGACCGATATGGCAACCCTAGAGGGGGTGAATAAGGTTTAATTAAACTTTTTGAAAAATATGCTCAATTTAAACTAATTAAATACTTTGTAATATAAATTAATTAAAACCCTAATTGATGCCAAATAACAAAATTGATAAAAAAAAAAATATGTAAGAATAAACTCAATCAATCTCAACCAACAAAAGCATGCAATTAAAATTAAATGCAAAAATAATTAGGAAAGAGTTAGGAAGAAGACACCATAATTTTTATAGTGGTTCGGTCAAACTCGACCTACATCCACTTTTCAAGCGCCTCTTGGGATTTCAATTAAAAATCTCCTTTGATTATTTTTACGGATGAGAGTCGAACTGCTATTTTGCTCCTTTTTCGGGTTCAAGAGCAAACCAGATCCTTTCCACGGGTTAGAATCAAACTATTACAATGTTGTTGAAAGCTTTAAATCACACAATAAAATTCTCTAAAAAGAGTGAGTATACAAATTTGAGCTCACATTTTAATCCTCACAATACAATAGAAATTTCTCTTAAGAATAAGATGAAAAGAAAAAAATTGGAAGCTTGGAGAGAGAGCAACAATGGTTGCCTTTTGCAAACTTTGAGAATTGAAAAGTGTGAAAAACTTGAAACAATTTTGGGGAAGATGAAGTTTAAAAAGAGAAGGAAGTTGGCTAAAAAATTGGATTTGTATTTGGGCCATTGGATTGTGTAAAAAAAATTTGAATGGTTGAGATTAAAAGTAAAAAAGTAATTTTTTTTTAATTTTAAAGTCAATTATCCATTAGTCACAAACATATATAATATTAAATTCATTTGTTTTTAAAAACAACTAGCCGTACACAAACATATATATAATATTAAATTCATTTCTTTTTAAAATCAATTTTTTCCTTTAGTTTTTAAAACCAATATCTTTTTAGTTTTCTTTTCTTTTAAATAAAATTAAAATCCACCAATTATAAAATTAAGCCTCATATGTCACTCCCTCTATAACTCCAAGGACACTCCTTAATTAGTCCAATTTGATGATTAATTTGGCCACGTTACCACCTCGGGTATCTTTTCGTTAACTTTATTTCGACGTTAACTTTTTCGATTGAACTTCGATTGGGGTGATTCAAGAGGCGTCAGAATCGTTTTTTCAAGTTCTACACTATGGGCTATTCAAAACAATGAAATTGTTAGTAAACGATATCAGGTTTGTTATCATCAAAATATTAATTAATTAATTTGAAATTAAGAGCCAAAAAGCCAACAGAAATTGGGCTTTAATTTGACTTGCTTCATGAGTTAGAATGATTAGGGATTTAATCTCTTTTTGGTTTGGATTCATTGCATAAATCATTGATTCTATGATTGAAATTGAACTCAACTCACTAAAAGTCTCATTCCTATTCAATTTGTCTCTCCAAAATTCATAAATAAAAAATATTCTAAATTATTGCACCATTTTTATTTTCTTTTTCAAAAACTCCCCTCAAAATAGATAAAATTCAATTGATTGTGATTAATAGTTCAATAGATCTTTGTGGATCAATCCCAAACTTACTGCTTATACTAAATTGTTAATTGTTCATAAGTTTAGAGTTATAAATTCATTTGATCCTTTAAATATGTTTAATGATGCATGTTTTTAGCTCGATCAACCATATACTGTTCAAGTTTCATGAAACAACCTTGAATATTAGTTTATTGGATTTGAGTTATGCAAATAATAAATAACACTTTATTTATTTAAAAATAAATAACACTTTATTTATTTATTTTGTTTATAATTTACAGACTACGAGCTTAGGGCATAAACCCCAACAATCTCTCACTTGTCCTAAAACTAGTGGGATGTACAATACATAAAATAAAATACAATAAACTAGTGCATACACTATACCTAATAGAATCTCCCACTTGCCCTAAACAACGTGATGCATATCTCGCATACCTAAACCTTCTAGATGACCCTTGAATACTTTAGCTACGAGAGCCTTTATAAATGAATTAGCAATGTTGTGCTCCAAAGCTATCTTTGTGACGGTCACGTCCCCTCGTTGCACAATCACCCGTATCAAATGATACTTTCTTTCTATGTTGAGTGATGGACAAAGACATACTTAGAACAACTTCCAAATCAGTTAAGAACTTCCTCAGCCATACGGTCTCTTTAGTAGCTTCACAAGCAGCTACATGCTCTGCCTCCATAGTGGAATCTTCAATGCATTCGTTTTTTATGCTTTGCCAAACTATAACTTTTCCATTAAGAGTGAGCACTAATCCCGATGTAGATTTCCTAGAATCCTTATCAGTCAAACGAAAATCAGAGTCAGTGTATCATGTATGGATCAAATCCTTAGCGTCATACACAAGCATATAGTCCCTGGTTCTCCTAAGATATTTGAGCATTGTCTTTACCACCAACTAGTGATCAAATCTTGGATTAGGTTGATACCAACTAACAATCCCAACTGCATAGCATATTGTTGGAAAATTGTGCACTATGCGTTCAACGCAAGGTGGTCAACGCTTGATGGTCAACGCCTGATTGTCAATGCCTGGTGGTTAACGCCTGCTCTGCGATGAGCTCTTGCTGGACGCCTGCTATGCAATGAACCTGCAAAATAAAAACTCGTGAAGGTTGAGTCGCGGAGCTTGCTTTTTTTAAGACGTTTCGCGGCTCTGCCCAAGGTGCTCGCAGTTCTGGATGATTGTCACGTCGTCTCCAGGATAAAATAGCCCAAAAATCACTGTCTCGGTCGAAACTCGCACAAGAATCGATCGGTTGCTCACGCTCTTTCTATATTGCTCGGTATACAGGAAAGTAAAAGTTTTTCGTTCATACGTCAACTGAAGATGACAAGACTTTATATACTACGCGAGGTCCAACCGTCGCATGCTGGACGAGCGCTGGTCCATAGCACGTGCGCTGAAAGAAACGCGCGCGGGCATGATGGACGCGAACACTGTTGACCACGCGATGGATGCGACGAGGGGCAAGATGGTAAATTCTATTTTATATAAAAATAATAATAATTAAAAAACTATCTTTATTGCCACCTCGCCACGCCCGACGGATGGACGGACGTCGGCGACGCGCGTGCGCGTGTGGAGAAGCCACCAAGCCCACCATTGCCTATCTCCTCACCCTTTCCAAGACATGGGTACCCCTTGGGACACAAGCCCATCAATAGAGGAAATGGTATATAAAGTGAGGTCCCAATGCTAAACTAAGCAATGTGGAATTCTCACTTTTCCAAAAACTTAATTTTTTCTTTTGTTTTAAAAGCCTTTTCTAATATTTCCACCAACAATCCCCCACTTGAAAAATTTTTGAAAACAGGAAAACATTTTGTTCATCGAGCAATTTTAGAATGTATAACACTGTGCATAAGCAAAGGTGTCTTACGACTTGGACCTTCACGTAGTGTTGATGATTCTGATTTACTAAGTAACTCTTGGTTTTGAACTCTATCTCTGACAACATCTCATACACAACATTACTAGAGTGTAGTTTGAAAAGCCCATGCTTTGAAGCCATGCACGTGTATCCTAGTCTAATGAACGCTCTAGAGAATTTGCATAAAATTCCATAGGAAACAGCCCTCACTTCCACATTCACATAGGTGAGTCTATAAGGGGTACTCCTGTAGCTAGGTACTCCACTTGACATCAAGTATAGATCTCATTAAGAACTAAGTTCAACCTGTCATTCACTTCAGGATATCATGCCAAGACTCTAGGTCCTAGGAAGAGAACTCTATGTTTATTTGCATGATTCACTACCTATCACTTGTGATTAGTTATTACCCTTTGAACCTGTTTCTTGGGATCTCTAGTCTACAGGTTGGGTTTTCCTCACTCCTGATTCATCTTTCTATAGGCAAGAGTCCCATCCTTTCTGAGGTTTTGAAAACCTTTTCTCTGGCCAGTCCTTTTGTCAAAGGATCTGCCAAGTTCTCATCAATCCGAATATGATCCACTTTGACGGTACCAGTAGTGAGGAACTCTCTAATGGTGTTGTGTGATAACTTGTAGAAATACAAGTTATTTTACTTCTTTTACTTAGAATAAAGATGGAAGATTAGTGAAAATAACACAATTTCAACGCACGAATCTCTGATATATTCTTATTACGCGTACAAGTGTATGAAAAAAAGAAAAAGATATTATTTTTTAGAATTGACACCCTTGAACGCTTTGTTTTGCAGGAAACTATCATCGCAACCATGCTTCAAAGCTTACATCAACGCATGGCTAATAAAGACAAGGCCTATGATTCCGGAAAATACAACCATGACAGTTGTGCCAGAATATTTTCAGTACCTTGAGCCGTTAGATAGAGACGGACTGCACGGTCAGAAAGGACGGAGCCGAACGCTTTGTGGGCCCGTCCTGCGTCAATATGAAAAGTATTACAATGAGGGCTATAAAAGCCGCCCAAAGAGAGAAAATCCATATAGAAAAACCTAGGGAGAAAGTTAGGGTTAGCAGCAAGCAATTTTGGGAGAGCGCCGCCACACATCATCTTCTTCCTCCTCGCGGCGACAGTCGAGAGGATCATTTGTACTCAACCATAGGAAACCTAATGAACTGAATCTCGACAGAGAAGAGGATTCCACCACTGTTTCTATTGTCACCAGCAATTTCAGCGATACATCTTCACTGTCGGCGAGCAGAACACTCCCGCCGACAGCTCCATCTCTCTACCTCTTTATCATTCATTTGTATCACCAAAGTGTTTAGCTATTTGTATTGTCGTTAGATCAAGACATCAAATCATTACCATTTTAATACTCTTAATTCATCTCTATCAAACATTATTTGTCCATCATATTTGCGAATATTCCACAAATATCTATGAGTAGCTAAGCATCTACGAGGGTTGGAGGTTAATGTTCATCAATCTTGTTAAATCTAGTTTAATAACTAGGTCATTTACAACAATGCAGTATTAATCATTTTTTTTGCTTATCTTAACGTGAGAACGTTGTTTAAGTACCAACAGTCGGCTACTCGAGAGAGCAAGCAACTAGAGGTCGCATTGTTGTAACTAAGAAGTTAACCCTAGAAATAGGATTTATCTTAGGCTCATTTAAACAAGCACGCATCATAGACATATGACTAGTGTGGCTCTTCTGCCGAAAGGTATGACTCAATTATGTTTGAAAGCATGGTCGATGTAATTAAACTAGGATTTGACAGATTGATGAAGCATTGTCTCCAATACTCTTTTCTCTATCTAGCATAACATCACTGAAATTGCATTATTCATCGGTAATCTCCATATTTGCAGCTGCAAGCCAATAGTTAAATTCATTCAATATTCATATTCCGAATCAAATCTCATCTTATTTGTTTATTTCCTCGAGATTTCTAATTTATTCCGTTATTTAGTTACAAAATCCCTGTGTTCGACCTTGGTCCTCACCAAGAAATCTTTGTATTAGTTTATACTTGGACTGATATTAAGAAAAACTTGAGAAATTAAGGATATAATAAATCAAGAGTATAAAATCGAATACACCACCGTGCTTACGATGTATTTATCGTCTCTTTCCGTTATAATAACAGTTCTAAACTTTTGCGATAACTGCAGTATTATCACAATGGATCAAGATGGTTGGTACCGGGTTTTCCCATAAGGGAATCTCTGATAGCAGACTTCTAAGCCAGCCTGCTTCTTCACTAGCTGTTGCCAGTGCTATCATTTCTGACTTTATCGTTGATTGGGCTAAGATTGTCTGTTTCTTAGACTTCCAGGAAACAGCTCCACCAACTATATTGAAGATATAGCTGCTGGTAGCCTTTGAGTCATCCGAGAGGGAGTTCCAATCAACATCGCTGTAGCCTTCTAGGACAGCGAAAAACGTTTGATAGTGTAATCCTAGGTTCTGGGTTTTCTTTAAATACCTCATAACCCTTTCTACAGCATTCCAATGCTCTATACTAGGTTTGCTTGTAAACCTACATAGTAAACCTACGACCTAAGCTATGTCCGGTCTAGTGCAATCAGCAACATATGTAAGACTGCCTATGATGCTCGCATACTCGGAATTGATTAACACTGTCACCAATGTTCTTGAACAACTTTACGCTAGGATCATAAGGAGTACATGCTAGTTTACAATCAAAGTAATTGTATTTCCTAAGGATCTTTTATACATAATGAGATTGATCTAAGGAAATTCCCTTTTCTGACCTAGTGACTTTTATGCCTAAGATTACACTTGCTTCTCCTAAGTCTTTCATATCAAAGTTTGCACTCAACATAGATTTTACGTTATTTATGACGTGCAAATTTGAACCAAATATTAACAAATCATCTACATATAAGCAAAGGATTGTGCAAAGGCTATTTTCAAACTTATAGTAGATGCATTTGTCACTTTCATTAACTTTGAAACCTTCAGACATAATAAGGTTATCAAATTTCTCATCCCATTGCTTAGGAGCTTGTTTCAGGCCATAGAGAGATTTATCTAACTTACAGACTTTGTTCTCCTGACCATGGACTACAAAGACTTTAGGTTGTTCCATATAAATCTCTTCTTCCAAATCACCATTTAGGAAGGCAGTCTTTACATCTATCTGATGTACTACGAGGTTGTTTAAAGCAGTGAGAGAAAACAGTACACGAATGGAAGTGATTCTAGTGACAGGTGAATAAGTGTCAAAGAAGTCTATGTTTTCTCTCTGTCTGAAGCCCTTGGCTACTAACCTAGCTTTAAACTTGTCTATGGTTCCATCAGGTTTGAGTTTCTTCTTCAGGATCCACTTACAGCCTATGGCTTTGCAACCTGGGGGTAGGTCTACTAAGTGCCAAGTCCTATTAGACTCGAGAGAGTCCATCTCGTCATTTATAGCTTCTTGCCATAAGTTGGCGTCTACAGAGGACAGGGCTTCCTTAAGGTCTCTAAGATCTTTTTCTACATTGAAGGTTGGAAGTCGTCTCCAAAGTCTTTGACAGTTCTTGTCCGTTTGCTCCTTCTAGGCTCAGAGACGGCTTCCTTAGATGAGGGAAGACTTCTAACTGGAGGTAGACTACTGGAGCTCGCCCCCCACTATTTCTAGATTTAAAGGGAAATCTATCCTCAAAGAAATCGGCATCTATCGATTCAATGACTAGTTGGTTTATAAGATCGTAGAACCTATAGGCTTTACTATTCACGACATAACCTATAAAGACACACGCATAGGCCTTATTGGCAAGTTTTCTCCTATTTGGGTCAGAAATCCTAACGTAGGCTAAGCTCCCTGATAACTTGTAGAAATACAAGTTATTTTCTTCTTTTACTTAGAAAAAAGTGGAAGATTAGTGAAAAGAACACCATTTCAAAACATGAATCTTTGATATATTCTTATTACACGCACAAGTGTATGAAAAAGAAAAAAAAGATATTATTGATGAGAATTAACACCCTTGAACGCTTTGTTTGCAGGAAAATGTCATCGCAACCATGCATCAAAGATTACATCAACACATGGCTAATAAAGACAAAGCCTATGATTCCGAAAAATCCAACCATGACAGCTGTGCCAGAATATTTTCAATACCACGAGCCGTAGATAGAGACGGACTGCGCGGTCAGAAAGGACGAAGCCAAACGCATTGTGGGCCCACCCTGCGCCAATATGGAAAGTATTACGATGAGGGCTATAAAAGCCGCCCAAAAAAAGAAAAAAGGAGACCGAAAAACCTAAGAAAAAAAAGTAGGGTTAGCAGCAAGCAATTTTGGGAGAGCGCCGCCACACATCATCTTCTTCCTCCTCACGGCGACAGTCGAGAGGATCTGTTTTTACATCCACCATAAGGAACGCTGTGAACCAAAGCTCGACAGGGAAGAGGATTTCACTACTGTTTCCATCACCATCTGCAATAACAGCGATACATCTTCATTGTCGGCGAGCAGGACACTTTGCCGACAGCTCTTTCTCTCAACCTCTTTATTATTAAGTTGCATCGCCAATGTTTAGCTATTTGTATTATCATCGGATTAAGAACACCAAATCTTTATCATTTTGATATTTCGCTACTTCATATCTATCAATCATCATTTGTTCTTCATGTTTACAAATATTCCACAACTCATTATGAGTAGCTAAACTTCCATGAGGGTTGGAGCCTGCATTCATCAATTTTGTTGAATCAAGTTTAATAACTAGGTCATTTACAGCAATGCATTGTTAATCACTTTTCCTTATTTTAACGTGAGAACGTTGTTTTAGTTCCAGTAGTCGGCTACTCGAGAGAGTAAGTAACCATAGACAACATTGTTGTAACTAAGAAATTAATCTTAGAAATAGGATTTATCTTAGGCTCATTTAAAATAGCATGCATCATAGACATATGACTAGTGTGGCTTTTCTGCCGAAAGGTATGACCTAATTGTGTTTGAAAACATGATCGATGTAATTAAGCCGAGATTTGACAGATTGATGAATGACTGTCTCCAACGCTCTTTTCTCTATCCATCACATCACTGGAATTGCATTACTCATAAGACATCCTCATTTTTGTAGCTGCAATTTAAAAGTTAAATTCATTTAATTTTCATACTTTGAATCGAATCTCATCTTATTTGTTTACTTCCTCGAGATTTCCAATTTATTCAGTATTTAGTCACAAAATCCATGTGTTCGACCTTGGTTCTCACCAAGAAATCTTTGTATCAGTTTATACTTGGACTGATATTAAGAAAAACTTGAGATATTAGGAATCCAAAATAATTTGTGAATATAAATCAGACAAGAACACGTTTTCAGCACAACACACCCCCACGTTCTAAAATAGGTCAAGTTTGATCTTTTATTCTTAAGGACTTCGTACGGTGAGTTGTGTTTTTAGACTTTGGAATTCTATTTAGGACTTATCACATGGTAAGGATAATTTCACCCCACCAATAAGACGCAGCTCATGAATTAAGGAGAATAGCAACTACTAGCTCGGCTAGAGTTCCATTCTTCCTTTCAGCTTTGTCGTTCATTTTAGGAGAGTATGACGCAGTCTTTTCATGTATTATTCGATGTGAGTTATAGACTTTATTAAAATTGTTTGAGTCATACTCAATTCCCCTATCACTATGAAGTATTTTAATCTTTCTATTTCAACTACAAATAGCTTGAAAGCATCAAACACATCACTTTTATTTTTCAACAAGTAAACAAAAGTGAAATCAGAGCAGTCATCGATAAAAGTGATAAAATAACGTTTGCTATTTCTAGTCAAAACACCATCAAATTCATAGATATCAAAATAAATTAAATCTAGAGGCTCAGATTTCCTAAGTACAGATTTATGCGAGGTTTTTATTATTTTAGTCTAACTACAAAATTCGCATTTCTCAAATTCATTTGAAGATAACTTAGGAATCATTTCTAACCTACTCATGTTACTAATTATGCGATTATTAACATGACAGAACCTAGCATGTCAAACATTAAAAGAACACAACATATAAGTAGAAATTTGTTTTATTAATTTCAACATTAAGTTTAAACATGCCATCAGTTGCATATCCTTTTCCTACAAACATATTATTTTTAGTTAGAGTGTACAAATCTGCCCCTATAGTCTGAGTGAAGCCAACCTTATTGAGGAGATAGCCCGAGACCAGATTCTTCCTTATCTCTAGAGTGTGCAGGACATCCCTCAGAGTGAGTGTCTTTTCGGAGGTAAACTTCAGCTCCACCTCGCCCGTTCCAGCAACTCTCGATGAGTGGTGATACCCCAACAGAACATTCTTATCCTTAGTTTCAGTATATGTTTTAAACTGGCTAAGGTCGTGACAGACATGACATGTGGCACCCGTGTCTATCCACCAGCCCTTAGAACAACCGATCACATTTACTTCTGTGATTAGAGCTATTAGCGGCTCTTTTGTTAGGTTCGCATGCCCAGCAGGACGACGCCTGTTCTTACAGTTCCTAGCCATATGCCCAGGTTTATTACAATTATAGTAGAGGAATTGTACTATTTCTCCTGAGGGGGGTTTCTGTCTCTTCTGTTTTTGTTGGTTGCTAGGTTCGTGATTTTGACCTTTCCTTTTAGTTCCTTTCTGCTTCTAGTTAGGTTTCACGGTGGCTGGGGCAGGTTTCCTCGGCATGGCGTTTACCTCCTCCTTTTGGTCCTGCTTTCGGGCCTCCTCCTTGATCCTTAGATGCGTGATCAGGCTCTCCAAGGAAAATTCCTTGGTCTTGTGCCTCAAAGTGTTTTTAAAGTCCTTCCACAGAGGGGGTGGTTTGTCAATAACAACAACAATTTGAAATTGCTCGTTCAGAGGCATACCTTCGCTGATAATTTCATGAGCGATCTTCTACAGTTAATGGGACTGAGCCTCCACATACTTGTCGTCTGTCATCTGGAACTTTAGGTAACGGCTGATAACATATTTCTTCAACCCGGCTTCCTCGGTGTCGTATTTTTTCTACAGTGCCTCTGATAAGGAGCTAGCCAACCAAGAGAAATATACGGCTCAACATGCTCATACCAGCTTGAATGAAGAGGAAAATGAAGCTCAACAAGCTCAGCTTAGCTCAAATGAACCTCATGTTGAAAAATCGATGGGAGAACTTTCCAAGTCAACCCAATCATGAGGCAATCATTATGCCACAAGGACAAATAACAAGAGCTAGAGCTAAAAGACTTCAAGATGGATTAAATGCTTGCTTCCAAGCTAAGTTTACAACCCATGATGAAAAGTTGGCAACCATTTAAGCTTCTAGATACACCTTTTCATCCAAGAGTCATAATGAATCTAAAAATCCAGATTCATTCACATATTTAATTTCCCATGTATGCAATTTAATTTCATGTTTTTATATTTATGAGGGTAGTTGAAAGGGTGTAGATGAATTTAGACAATTTGAAAGGTTATGTCCTTTCATGGTGCCTTTTCAATTAGTATAAATAGGGCTGTAATTCCACATTTTGGGAAGAAGACTTTGAATTAGAATGAATTTTTTATAGAGTAAATCTCTCAAGCTTTTATGCTTTCTTTGTATTCTTGTGTTTAGAATGCATGTTTAGAACTTTCAATCTAGTTTGATCAATTAGATTGTGGAGAGTTCGAAATCTTGAAGTTAGGAACAAGTTCTCCTTTCTTCTTGATCTTTGATCAATCTTCCAAGTCAAATCTGTTTAGCTTTCTTGGGGTTGTCTATCAAATTTGTTTATTGGGGGTTATTCTTATTATTGTTGTGGGGGTTCACCTTGTTTAAAGGGGAGTTCTCAAACGTGATTGAGGTAGTTCCCTTTATCATTTGGTATCAGAGCATTGGCTCTAAACAGATTATATCTTTTCTTGTTTTCCTTTCCATGCCATATTTCTTTCTTTAGATCCATTCATCTATTTTCCATCTTTTTGTGACTCTTTATCTTCTCTTTTTTTTTTCTTGCTTCATACATTATTGTGCTTGTTGAAAAAAAAAAGTGATAAAGAAAGAAGTATATAAAAAAAAAAGAACAATATTTATGGTCTTCTTGTGACTTTTCATATTATATGTCACTTGTTTTATGTGTTGAAAAAAAAAGGGTTTCATCAAGCAAGTTTGAAGCATTGTGATTATATATCTAAAAAGAGTCCATATTCATATCTATATCCTTTTTGTCATTCCCATCTTTTCATTTTTTTTCTTGTCTTCCTAAAACCTATTTGCTTCTTAAAAGTTCTTTCCATTGCCTAGCCATACTTGTTTTTCTATATTTGAGATTTTTGTGACTTTCCACCTTCTAGCTAAATTGACATTGTTCTTGCATGATTCTCATAAGAATACTATAAGACTTGCTGAAGTTTGAGATATTTTTAGTCTTAGGAGTAACTCTTTATATATATTGAGTGCAAACACGAGTGACGTTTCATTTTCTTGAGAGTAATCACGTGAGGGAGTGTTGGTGAGGTCCATTTTTTTTTCGTTTATTTTGTTTCTTTTTACAGGATGGCAAATCAAGATGAAGTTGAAGTTAACGAAGTACATTTAAGAGAAGCACAACAAGGAGTTATGGCACAAATGATCAGTACTATGGAGGCACTAACAGCTCGTTTGGATAGGTTGGAGACTGGGCATCGGGCAAGGGAAAGAATACCACCTCCTCCACCACAACCTGTAGTAATTCACCATAATGAGGACCAATATGAGGGTGATGGTTCTGATGATTTAGAAGATGATCAAGTTACATTACTTGGGGTGCCGAGAGGAGGAGAAAGACGAGTTGGACATGGAGTAGTTAGAGGTAGAGGTCGAGGGAGAGGATATCAAAACTTCCAAAGGAGAGCTCAACGAGATGCAACTCTCGAAGAGCGTAATATGGGGGGCATCAAATTTAAAATTCCAAAGTTCTTTGATAGAACCAATCCAGAAGAGTACCTTCAATGGGAGAAAGAGGTGGAGAACGTGTTTGCTTGCCATAATTTTAGCGACGAGCAGAAGGTTAGATTTTGTGTTGCCAAATTTAAGGATTACGCTCAAGTTTGGTGGGATAAGTTAATGTCAAGAAGGAGAAGAAATCTTGAAGCACCAATTGATTCATGGTATGAATTCAAAGAATCGATGAGGAAGCGGTTTGTTCCAAATCATTTCCAGAGGGACATGGCACAAAGGCTTCAAGGATTGAGACAAGGCAACAAGTCTGTGGAAGACTACTACAAAGAGATGGACACTTTGATGGATCGACTTGATCTTGATGAGGAGATGGAGACTCTCATGGCAAGAATGGCCTAAACAAGGAGATTGCCGACAAGGTTGATTTGCAACCATACTTTGACATAGAGGAGATGTTGCACCTTGCCATCAAAGTGGAAAAGCAATTGAGTACCAAAAGAACAAGGTACACTTCTTCTAAACCTTCTTCTTCTTTCAATTCTTCATGGAAAAAGGAGAATAGAAGTGATTTTAGAAGTAGAGATAAATTTGTGAAAGAAAATTCTAAAGAAAAAGTTGAGTCTTCGATGAAAGGAAAAGCTAAATTAGAAGAGTCGAAGGAGAGAAATAGAGATATTAAATGTTGGAAATGCCAAGGGTTAGGACATGTTAGTAGAGATTGTCCAAACAAAAGGACAATGATCATCCATAATGGAGAGGTAGTAACTGAGGGCGAGGGAAGTGAAAATGAGGAAGATAGGGAAGAAGTTGTTGAAGTAGAAGAGACTAGTGATGGAAGTTATGAAGAACCAATTGTTGGAGATGTGTTTGTAACTAGAAGAGCTTTAAGTGCTCAAGTTAAAGAAGATCTAGTTGAGGAGCAAAGAGAAACATTGTTTCATACTCGATGTCATGTGAAGGGAAAGGCATGTTGTGTGATAATTGATGGTGGGAGTTGTACTAATGTTGTTAGTACATTACTTGTCAAAAGATTGAGATTGCCTACAACCCCACATCCTAGACCATACAAACTTCAGTGGTAAACAATAGTGGGGAAGTGAGAGTCAATAGACAATGTCTTGTGTCTTTTTCTATTGGAAGGCACAATGATAATATCTTATGTGATGTTGCACCGATGCATGCTGGAGAGATTTTATTGGGAAGGCCATGGCAATTTGATAGAAGAGCTATTCATGATGGTTACCTTAATCGCTACAAATTCACCAAAGATGGAAGAAAAACCATTCTTCTTCCTTTGTCAACTAGAGATGTGTATGATGAGCAATGTAAGTTAGAGAAAATGAGAGTGGAAGTTGAAAAAAATGTGAAAGAGGGAAAAAGTACTTTGAGTGAAAAAAATAAAGGAGAAAAGAATTTGAAAGAAAAAGAGAAAATTCTTGGTGAGAGTGAGAAAAACAATTGTGAAGAAAAAGAAAGGAGTGAAAAAAAAGAAAAACATCCTAGAGAGAGAAAAGAAAGAACAGAGAGTTTGATAGCTAGAAATAGTGAGGTGCGAAAAGCTCTGTTTTCAACAAAACCAATCTTTGTACTTTTGTGCAAAGGGCCATGTTTTCTAACTGAACACTCAAAAACTTCTTTGCCCAGTGTTTTTCTTAGTTTGTTGCAGGAATTTAAGGACATTTTTCCTGAAGAACTACCAAGTGGGTTGCCACCAGTTAAAGGAATTGAGCATCAAATTGACTATCTTCCGGGAGCCATCATTCCAAATAGGCCAGCGTATCGAGCTAATCCTACAGAGACAAAAGAAATTCAAAAGCAAGTTGATGAGTTGCTTGCCAAAGGATACGTGAGGGAAAGTCTAAGTCCTTGTTCTGTTCCCGTCATCTTGGTTCCAAAAAAAGATGGATCTTGGAGAATGTGTGTGGATTGTAGAGCCATCAACAAAATTACGGTAAAGTATCGTCATCCTATACCTAGACTTGATGATATGTTAGATGAACTCTATGGATCTACTTTGTTTACTAAAATTGATCTTAAGTCTGGATACCATCAAATTAGGATGAAGGTTGGAGATGAATGGAAAACTACATTTAAGACCAAGCATGGATTGTATGAGTGGTTAGTCATGCCTTTTGGTCTTACCAATGCACCTAGCACATTTATGCGTCTCATGAATCATGTTTTGCGTGAATACTTAGGAAAATGTGTAGTAGTTTACTTTGATGATATTCTAATTTATTCCAAGTCTTTAGAAGAGCATGTCGAGCATGTTAGGGATGTTTTGATTGCATTAAGGAAAGCTCAATTGTTTGCCAATCTGAAAAAGTGTGCTTTTTGTCTAGATAAGATTAATTTTCTTGGATTTGTTATTTCTGCCAATGGTATTGAAGTTGATAGTGAGAAAGTTAAAGCAATCAAAGAATGGCCACAACCTAAAAATGCTAGTGAAGTTGGGTCTTTTCATGGCTTAGCTAGTTTTTATAGGAGGTTCATTAAGGATTTTAGTACCATTGCTGCACCACTAAATTAGATGGTTAAAAAGAATGTTGTTTTCAAATGGGGAGAATCTCAAGAAAGGGCATTTAATGATTTGAAAGAAAAATTAAGTTCTGCACCTTTGTTGACTTTACCTAATTTTGATAATACATTTGAAATTGAGTGTGATGCTAGTGGAATAGGGATTGGAGCAGTTTTAATGCAGGAACAAAAGCCCATTATGTATTTTAGTGAGAAATTGAATGGTGCTGCTTTGAACTATCCAACTTATGACAAAGAATTGTATGCTTTGGTAAGAGCATTACAAACTTGGCAACATTACTTATGGCCAAAGGAATTTGTCATCCATACTGATCATGAAAGTTTGAAGCACCTCAAAGGACAAGACAAGTTAAATCGTCGTCATGCTAAGTGGGTTGAATCATTTCCCTATATGATAAGGTATAAAAGTGGTAAGGAAAATATCGTTGCGGACGCATTATCTAGGAGATATAGCTTGTTATCATCTTTATCTTCTAAATTAATGGGGTTTGAATTTTTGAAAGAAATGTATGGAAATGATGATGATTTTGGTAATTTATTTTCCCAATGTGTGAATGGCATAGGAGTAAATAGTTTTTATGTTTATGATGTATTCTTGTTTAGGAAAGACAAACTTTGCATTCCTAAGGGTTCATATAGAAAATTGCTTGTTAAGGAAGCACATCGAGGTGGTTTGATGGGTCACTTTTCTGAATATAAGACATATGAGACACTCAAGAGTCATTTTTATTGGCCACGCATGCAACATGATGTTCACAAAGTTTGTAGTACATGCATTACATGTCGAGAAGCTAAATCTAAGTTTAGACCACATGGATTGTACACACCTTTGCCTGTTCCTAATGCACCTTGGACTGATTTGTCTATGGATTTTATTCTTGGTCTACCTCGGATTAAGAGAGGGCATGATAGCATTTTTGTTGTTGTTGATCGTTTTAGCAAAATGTCACATTTTATTGCTTGTCATAAAACTGATGATGCCAAGAACATTGCTAATTTATTCTTTAGGGAAGTTGTGAGATTACATGACATTCCAAGTTCGATTGTTAGTGATAGAGATGTCAAGTTCTTAAGTCATTTTTGGAAAGTTTTGTGGGGAAAGTTGGGAACTAAGTTGTTGTTTTCTACCACATGTCATCCACAAACTGATGGTCAAACTGAAGTTGTCAACAGAACATTAATAACTTTGCTTAGGGCAATTCTTGAAAAGAATCTTCGTCTGTGGGAAGAAATTTTGCCTTTTGTTGAGTTTGCTTATAATAGGGTTGTTCATAGCACAACTAAATGTTCACCTTTTGAAATAGTTTATGGATTTAACCCTAAGACACCTCTTGATTTATTGCCTTTGCCAACTAACCAGTTTGTTCATCTTGATGCCAAATCAAAAACTGAATTTGTGAAGAAGCTTCATAAGCAAGTGAAAGAAAAAATTGAGAAGCATAATAAAGAGTCGCCAAAAATGTGAATCGGGGAAGAAGACCGCTCATTTTAAAGCCAGGAGATTGGGTTTGGGTACATTTTCGAAAGGAGCGTTTTCCAAACCAAAGGAAGTCTAAGTTACATCCAAGGGGAGATGGACCATTCCAAGTTTTGAAAAGATCAACGATAATGCATACAAAATTGATCTTCCAGGTAAGTATCATGTGAGTGCTACATTTAATGTTGCTGACTTATCCTTTTTTGATGTAGGTAATTTTGATTCGAGGACGAATCCTTTCGAAGAGGGGGAGAATGATAAGGAGCTAGCCAACCAAGAGAAATATACGGCTCAACATGCTCAAACCAGCTTGAATGAAGAGGAAAATGAAGCTCAACAAGCTCAGCTTAGCTCAAATGAACCTCATGTTGAAAATCGATGGGAGAACTTTCCAAGTCAACCCAATCATGAGGCAATCATTATGCCACAAGGACCAATAACAAGAGCTAGAGCTAAAAGACTTCAAGATGGATTAAATGCTTGCTTCCAAGCTAAGTTTACAACCCATGATGAAAAGTTGCAACCATTTAAGCTTCTAGATACACCTTTTCATCCAAGAGTCATAATGAATCTAAAAATCCAGATTCATTCACATATTTAATTTCCCATGTATGCAATTTAATTTCATGTTTTTATATTTATGAGGGTAGTTGAAAGGGTGTAGATGAATTTAATTTGAAAGGTTATGTCCTTTCATGGTGCCTTTTCAATTAGTATAAATAGGGCTGTAATTCCACATTTTGGGAAGAAGACTTTGAATTAGAATGAATTTTTCATAGAGTAAATCTCTCAAGCTTTTATGCTTTCTTTGTATTCTTGTGTTTAGAATGCATGTTTAGAACTTTCAATCTAGTTTGATCAATTAGATTGTGGAGAGTTCGAAATCTTGAAGTTAGGAACAAGTTCTCCTTTCTTCTTGATCTTTGATCAATCTTCCAAGTCAAATCTGTTTAGCTTTCTTGGGGTTGTCTATCAAATTTGTTTATTGGGGGTTATTCTTATTATTGTTGTGGGGGTTCACCTTGTTTAAAGGGGAGTTCTCAAACGTGATTGAGGTAGTTCCCTTTATCAGCCTCCCATATATCTTTTGCTGTCTTCATGGAGCTGTAATAGTTATACAGATCATCAGTCAAATTGTTTAATATAAAATTCTTACACAGAAAATCCTTTTCTTCCCAGTCAGCGGCTGCCTTTATCTGCTCATCGGTTGGATTTTTCTCCAAGACTTCTGGATTTTCTGTATTGCAAGTATCAACGACCTTCGTGACGGTGAGGAAGAACATCATCTTCTGTTTCTACCTCTTGAAGTTCGCTCCTTCGAAACGGAATGGTCGCTTGAGATCGGAGACCATGACGTCGTTTTGGGCCATCACTACAGCGGCAGATGTAATTGTCTTAAAATTGTTGGAAAACTGTGCACTATGCGTTCAACGCAAGGTGGTCAATGCTTGATGGTCAACACCTGATGGTCAACGCCTGATACTCAACACTTGCTATGCGATGAACCTGCAAAATAGAAACTCATGAAGGCTGAGTCGCAGAGCTCGCTCTCTTTAAGACGTTTCACGGCTCTACCTAAGGTACTCGCAGTCCTGGATGATTGCCACGTCATCCCAAGGATAAAACAGCCCAGAAATCACTGTCTCGGTCGAAACTCGCACAAGAATCGATCGGTTGCTCACACTCTTTCTATATTGCTCAGTATACAGGAAAGTAAAAGTTTTTCGTTCTTACTTCAACTGAAGATGGCAAGGCTTTATATACTACGCGAGGTCTAACCATTGCATGTTGGACGAGCGCTCAACCACAGAACGTGCGCCGCGCGGTGAATGCTCGTCCACAACATGTGCGCCGAAGGAAACAGCGCGGGCACGATGGAAGCGAAGACCAGAAGACCACGCGATGGACGCGAAGACTGTTGACCACGCGATGGACGCGATGAGGGACAAGACGGTAAATTCTAAAAGAAATTTTATTTAAAAAAATAATAATAATAACTAAAAAACTATCTTTATTGCCACCTCACCACGCCACGCCCGACCAAACGGACGGCAGTGGCGCGCGTCCTATCTCCTTACCCTTTCCAAGACATGGGTACTCCTTGGGGTCCAAGCTGATTACTAAAGGAAATGATATATAAAGTGAGGTCCCAATGCTAAACTAAGCAATGTGGGATTCTCACTTTTCCAAAAACTTATTTTTTTTCTTTTATTTTAAGAGCCTTTTCTAATATTTTCCATCAACATGTCAGGGCTTGTACACAACATGACATACATAAGATTACCCATAGTTGATGCATAGGGAATCTGCCTCATCTCAACCTCTTGAGGTGTCTTAGGACAATGTTCCTTAAACAAAGTAATTCCATGCCTCAAAGATAAATTACCGTTCTTGGAATTATGCATCAAATATTTGATAAGAATTTTGTCAATATAAAATGCTTGAGACAAGGCTAATATTTTGTACTTGCGATTTCTAATAATTTGAATTCCAAGAACAAGCTACGCTTCTCCCAAATCTTTCATTTGGAATTGAACAGATAACTAGTTTTTATGTATGTAAGAAATCCTACATCATTCCCAATGAGTAGGATATCATCTACATACAACATAAGAAAAACAACAATACCTTTGATGATTTTCTTATACATACGAGGCTCATCAACGTTTTGATCAAAGTCATAAGATTTTGACCGTAGTGTCAAACCTTATATTTCAAGATCAAGATGCCTGTTTTAATCCATAAATAAACCGTTTAAGCTTGCAAACATTTTGCTCCTAATCTTATTTTAGGAATCTTTATGATTGATTTATGTAGACGCTTTCATCAAGATTGCCATTTAGAAAGGCAGTCTTGACATCCATTTGTCATATCTCATAGTCATAATTTGTGGCAATGAATAAAAGAATGTGAATAGACTTTAAACATGACAATGGGAGACAAGGTTTCTTCATAATTAACCCCCTCTACTTGGGTATAACCTTTTGCCACAAGTCTAGCCTTAAAGGCATGTACCTTTCCATCTACACCTCTTTTCCTTTTGTAAATCCATTTGCAACCTATAGGTTTTACCCCATCAGGTCGATCTTCAAGATTCCAGACTGAATTGGAGTACATAGACTTCATTTTAAGATCCATGGCCTTCACCCATTCATCTTTATCAACATCATTCATTGTCTGTTTAAAAGACAATGGATCCTCTGATGTTATCATCATGTATGATGATTTGGTTTTCAATTAAACCTATGTATCGAGTAGGACAAGATATAACCCTCCCACTATGACGAAGCTCTCTCAACTCTTGAGAAGAATTTTGATTAAATGTGCTTGCACCATCAACATCTCTTATTGATGTACTAGCATTGTCAATAACTCTTGTTGACGTACTGCCATTTTCATTAGAAACTTCACTTAAAATTAACTATGATCTCTTATATGATCTTCTTCTAAGAATGTAGCATTTGTGGATACAAACACCATGTTATCATTAGGATCATAAAAGAGATGACCTTTGGTATTTTTGAGATAGCCTACAAATAGGCAAACTCTTGAACAAGGTTTCAGTTGCTTTGGATTTATCATCAGCACGTGTGCTAGACATCCCCAAGTCTTGAAATGTCATAAACTACCTTTATTACCTTTCAATAACTCAAAAGATATTTTAGAAATACTTTTGAATGGAACATTGGTCAAGATATATACTGCAGTCTCTACTGCATAACCCTAGAATCAGGTAAATGAGCATAGCTCATCATAGACCGAACCATGTCCAACAAGGTGCTATTTCTCCTTTCTGATACATCATTCTGTTAAGGTGTACCAGGTGCCGAAATTTGAGATGTGATATCATGTTTTATCATATAGTCTTAGAATCTCAAGTCCATATACTCTCCACCTCGATTAGATCGAAGTGTTTTAATTGTTTTACCTAACAAGTTTTCAACTTCAGTCTTATACTTTTTAAACTTTTTAAGAGCTTCAGGCTTGTGTTGCATTAAGTAAAGATACCCAAATCTTGAATAATCATCTATGAAAGAGATGAAGTATTCATACCCTCCTCTTGCCTTAACATTCATCGTACCACATAGGTCTGAATGTACAAGTACTAAAGGTTCTTTGTGTCACACCCCCTCCTAGATTTACCTCTTTCACTTAGAAAGAGGCATGAAGACAACAAATATCACCCTTTTGTGGTATTTACTGCCCACCTCGACCTGTTCTATCTGACAATCCCTTAAAATTGCCTAAATAGTAACATAGACAAACTATTATTTAAATCAATAATCAATTAAAAAAATATACAACTTATTTTACAAGTCCCACAACTCTTTCTCACAAACCAAACCCTAAGCTATTTAAAAAAAAACCAATCATGTGGCAGACCTCAACCTTTAGCAGCAACTAGAACTCCTTCTCTACTTTGGGGGGGGGGGGGGGGGAACAAAAATAGAAAGGATGAGCTAGGAAGCCTAGCGAGTGGTATTTTATTAAAAGTATAAGGTTTTCGGAAAACCTTTTGAGAAATCAAGTTTAAGCAATGGTAAATCTCAATAAGGTATTAAGATAGCAAAACCACAAAACCAACCAAAACCTATATCCATTCCCTACTGGTATAACTATATACAACAATTTGACAACTCGTCATATGTGCACATAAACATACCTCTTATGGGCTCAGAAGCTAGATCAGCAGATCCTCTGACCATCCCATACGAGGTTCCTTCCACAGGCTCAAAAACTAGATCCGAAGATCCTTTAACTATCTCATGTGGTATTATGGAACATATTCCAGTCACAACCATATATACTACAGTACCTTGTATGAATTTGATAACTTGTAGAAATACAAGTTATTGCTTCTCTTTTCTTAGAATAATTGCCAAAGAATGTTGAAAAATGCATCATCTTATGCTTAATTTCATGATAAATACCTCTTATGCGTGTAAGCATGCAAATAGGCTTAATAAGAAAGAATAATCTGCGTTTTAACTCTTTAAACACCCAATTTTGCAGGAAAACACAAGGTTCAATGCATGCGTCGAAGAAGATCAAGAAATGCATACCTCAGACGCATGGTACTAAAAGACAAATCCTTGTACCTTGAAAAACCTGATCTTGACAGCTGGAGACAAAGAGGATTTTTTGCTCTCTAATCCAGAAAACAGTGACAACCTACCTGGTCAGAGATGACGATTGACAAACGCGAAAACCTTGTCCTCTACGTTAGAGCTTTACCTGATGACATCATGAAAAGTACATTCTTGAGGCTATGAAAGCCAACTAAAGCAATAGATCAAAAAGGTTAGATAGTTAGAGTTTTTTTTTTGGCTAAAAAAGAGCTCGGGAATCAGTCAGTCATTTTCCATCTTGCCCCTCTTAGTAACAGCTGAGTGCACCTTTGCCATCACCATCGGAGAACCAGTGAGCTTCAACCTCGAAAGAGAGTTGGATCTTCCCTTGCCTCTCCTTCCCTAATGCAAGCAAACAATAGAAGTCCCCATCTCTGTCGGTGAACAGGACACTGTCGCCACTAGCTCCATCTCTTTAACTTTCCATTCTATCTTTTGTATCTTTAAGTGTATTTGACTGCTCTGTATCTTTGTATGAACTAAATCATTATTCTTGTTAATATATTTCTTACAGCATGAATCACTCCTTACCTTCCATCTTTATGTTCTTTTCACCATCAAGCATGAGTGGCTAAATCACTTGACGGTTGAAAAAAAATACTCATCAACCTTAAGAGTTTAAACTTAGTTTCTGGTTCGTTTACATTGATGTATTTTATTCTTCATTGCTTAAATCCACTTGACAACTTGATTTAAGTAGAAATAGTTAACTACTTGAAAGAGCAAGTAACTATGGATCTCATCATTGTAATTAAGAACTAAACCTAGACATAGGAAACATCTTAGGCTCGACTAAACAAGCATGCATCATAGACATATGATTTATGTGACACATCTACTGAGAGGTAAGAACTACTTGAGTTTAGGAGCATGAACCATGAAACTGAGCAAGAACTCAACCGGTTAATAAAAGGTTTTCTCCAACCCTCTTTTCTTCATTCGAAAAACCAAAACTTCTTTGTTTGCACAACATCTCATTGATTCCCAGTTCCCTTGTTATATTTTTTTATTACTTTATTGTTTAGTATTAATCACCAACATTTCATTGCATTCTATAGAACACTGCAAGTTAAGCTTTTCACTCTACATAATAGCCACAAATCCCCATGTTCGACCTTGGTCCTCACCGAGTTATCTTAGTATTGGTTTATATATGGGTTGATATTAAAAAAACTTGACATTAGTGCATGATAAGCAATACACAACTGAGCACACATTTAGCACAGCTAATTTCAGCACAATAGAATTATAAATCAAAATACATTGAAATTAACCACTCACAGTCATCGGTAGGGATTACTTTTCCTTCAAGACTTCCTAATAGACTTGGATCTCCAATTCCTCCAAATTCCAACTTTGCCAACTCCAACCGGTGCAAAACTAGGCTTTTGGCTTCCAAAAGCAGCGATGGACACATATACATTTCAGTTGAGCGCATAGACTATCAGTTGGGTGCATAAGTTAGTCAGTTGGGTGCATAGGCTGTCAGTTGGTGATGGCGAACCTCTTTTTTCTCACCTCAACGGCTGCATTTCCTCTTTTATTTCCTCCAAGAAACTTGGAAAAAATTTCTATATTCCGTTGTGACGTCCTCCTTACTCCTACTCCAGACTTAGTATTTATAGAGTCACAAAAGTTATCTTTGTCATCCCTTTAACACTTCATAACATGCCAGCTCATCCTTTCCTCATATTTCGTGGCCTCAGCATGCATGTGCCAACTCGCCTTAACATGCATGTTGCCAGCTCTTACTTCAAATTGTCTAAGTGTCCTCTTAGGGTGGTTTTCACCTCAGAGTCTGCCACCTCCACCTTCTACACTTAGTCAAATTCTTTCTATGTTGCCACCTATCTCTCTAAGGTGTTCACCTCATAATCAGACACTTCCACCTTCTACACTTAGTCAAATTTTGTTATGCTGCCACCTGTCCTTTTTGAGGTGATTCTTCACCTTAGAGGTAGCCACTTCACCTTTATACTTAGCCAAATTTCCAACCTTAACCAACCATGCATCCAATGTGTCTCCTAAACCATGCGTCTATCATGAGCTGTCCAACACTTAGCCAAATTTCTAACTCTAGCCAACCATGCATCCAACACAAAGAAACTAGGATGATGAGTTGAACTTGTTCAAGTATTGCTCATGCTCTAAACAAAGGTTGAGCCTTACCCTTCTCTTACTAACACTTAACCAATTTTACTCCTCATTCTTTTCCCTCCTAGTCCCAACGCATGCTTTACTCCTATAATTTCTCCTAAGTAACACAACCTTCTTCACACACATGCTCCACATCTCCCTCTAAATGCAACTTAAAATTTTTAGTCCAAATTAAAATCCTAACTTTACTTTAAACTTAAGGAACTATAGAAAGGTTTAAGGGCTGACACTTTGGCTCTATAACCTTTTCCAATAAAAGGTTTTTTAGTCATCTTGCCTTCACGACATGACTCACACACTGGTAAAGAATTATCTTCTAACTCACTTAGAAGTCCATTCTTAACCAGTCTCTCAATCTTATTGAGATTTATGTGACCCAGTCTTAGATATCAACGATGTGCATTTTCTTTAGGAGAAATTCTTTGTCTTTTATTTTTAATCATTGATATTTTGAACAATTCAGTATTGAGGAGCAATTTAGATGCTAACGGTCTAGCATATATAAACTATTTTCTAATGTTGCTGAACAAATTTCAATACCATTCTTGTAAATAAATGATTTATTCAAAGAAAAAGTAATTGAATAACATTGTTCCAAAATACAAACAACGGAAATCAAGTTCCTCTTTATATTAGGAACTATGAAAACATTGTCTAACAATGAAAAAGATTTCTTAAAAACTAATTTTATGCTCCCCACAGCCATGGTTGGATGACCTCTCTTGTTCCAACCTTCATGGACATCTTTCAGCATCTAGCTGCCTCTAGGAACTAATTCTCTATAAAGAAGAACAAACATGATTAGTGATCCTCGAATCAATTATCTAGGCAGAATCATCATTCTCTACAAACAGGTTTCTAAGGCAAGCAAATCATATTTACCTTCTTTGGCTTTCTTCTTTTCAACTAAGTACATTGAGTAGTTCCTCTTCTAGTGTCCATTCTGGTTGCGATGGAAACAAATTTCCTTTGTAGCCTTGGCCTTCTTACGCTTTTGAGCAGTGGTTGGAGTCGCTTTATTCCCATTTCCCACCCTTGTTCCTCTTCCATTTTTTAGTACTAGAGGAAGGCCTCAAACTTTGTCCCAAAGGTCAAACCTCTGTGGAAATTCCTGTTGGAAATAGAAATATTTGCCTCTCCCTTTGCAACCTTAACTTTCACCAAGGGCTTATAGGTCTGTAGTTCATTTAAGAGAGTGGTCAGGTTGTAGTCAATTTTTTTCATAACAACATTGCTATGAAATTGAAGGAAACTCTTCGGAAGAATCTTCAGAATAAAGCTAACCTGACTGGACTGGTCAATAACAACTCCATTCATCTCAACCACGTTGAAGTGGACCATCATGTTGAGAACATGTTCTCGAACAGGCGATCCCTCATTCATCCGTGCATTAAAGATGAATTTGTAAGCATCATGTTTGAGTTGAGTGGATCCATACTATAGCCATGTGGACTAGTCAATTTTGTCAAGCTAGCCAAGATATAGGCTTGGGCCTTTTCATTGGCCTTCGCCCATCTGTCATATGGATCGCAAACATTTCGCGTTGCATTCAATCCAGGGACTGGAGGACATTCCTCAGTCAGAATGAATTTCAAGTCGTCTATTACCAACACAGTGTTAATTGTATTTTTTCAAGACGTGTAGTTTTTGCCAGTAAGTTTATCGACACTAGGCAGGTTAATTACAACACTTGTCATTTTTAAATTGCTGAAATAAATAAATTTAACTTAAGTTAGAAAACTGCACAACTATTTAAAACCCAATCTATATTTAGCAAAGATAATAATGAAAACCCATAAACTCATTAATTTTTGCAATGATACTTCAGTGATTCAGAACTAAAACCTACCGAAGGGTAGTCGATTATTGTTTCACTGAATTGAGACATTCTCAACCAAACAATACATCAAAATAATTCTTATTCATATAGCGTTTGTAACCCTTCACTTTAAACCCTCTCCCACTTACTATTAATACTTTCTCCATTTACCTTGGTATTGACCCATACAAACACCTCCCGAAGGGAGGATGCACCCAGGGCACCATTTGGCCGAGTATGAATCTCACGGTGTGAACTTTAATGGAGAACATGAAAGATTTATATTTTTCCTCCCACTAAATATTTTATAAAAATGGTTCATTACTTAGGTAAATTTAGGCTAAGGAATTTATCTAAGTGATTTTGGTTTTCCCAATATAACACTTATATTGGATAAGAACATGATGTTTTAATTCATTAAACACTTTAATGAATTAATACATTATTGCATGCCTATCAAATTTTGACTAATTTACCTTCTAGGTCGGTTCTCAGGTAAGGGTATTCCCTTACGGTCAGCTTCAATACCTCAATCCTAGGCAAAACCTTCCTTTCAAAGGTCCCTTATAGTCAATATTTTATAAATCAGTCTTTTATTTTTCCCATTTTAATCCTATTAAAAAGAAATAAAAGATTATTTATTTCTAATCTTATTAGGAAAGTTTAACATAAAGTTTTAATTTTAAAATTTTAAACTCTTTAAAAACCATCAATTAAAACCTTATAAATATTAATTTCTATGTCATATAACTTTTATATAAGGAAGAAATTAAAACTATAACATGCTCTTATGGCATTAAAAATTTAACATTTATATTAATATTAATGAAAAACTATATAGTAGGGCATGCTTTTAATCAAACACTAGAACATATAATATAACTCTTATATTATAATCATGCAAAGTATATAATATATATATATATATCATACATGTACATACTTTAGGAATTAACCTAAACTTTAAATATAACAATTATATTTAAATATGATACATGATCATGCTTAACCTATAGTGGTTGTTAAACTATATGCCATACTATATGTAACATATAATTAATATAATTAAACATACATCTTAGGCATATTAAAACTATATTATAGCATTAATAGACCAAGCATTGGCACCCTATAAAAAGTAATTAAATTAATATAACTAATTATATTAATTTAATTATATAAAATTAAAAAATACATTAATTTTAAAAAAAAAACTGCTTTTGCACGATGGCCTACTGCCTACAAAGCGCGGACGGGCCTGTCATGAAATTATCGGAGTGTTGTGACGCTTAGGGACAGCGTCGTGGTGTTGTAGCACTTCTACCTTCAGAGTCGTACTGCCGCTTGAAGCACCCAGGCGCTACGACATGTGAAGGAGCAGCGTCTGGCGCTCCAACACAGAATGCTTGCTGATCTTCACGATTCTGCAACTTTTCTTCTGTTTTCCAATCCTTTTCACGAAAAACACTTCCCCATGAACAACATGGATTTATACAGACTTGATTTATAGAATAATACCCAAAACAAATAAGCCCTTACATTTGATCAAATCAAATTAAAAGCTGTAAATCTAAGTCTAATACTTGAAAAAATCTATTATGCAAACCAATGCTTCAATTTACAAAAAATAAAATTCACAGAATAGAGAAAATACAAAGAGATTAAGCATCTTTTTTTTTTTTTTTTTTCAGATTACTAGGGAGAAGAACAATTTACCTTTGTAGATTTCTTCTTCAAGTTTTCCCCCAGTTTGGTTAAACTTCACAGCACGAACAAAACTCACATATTGGGCACTACTAGCAGATCGCCTTTGCTATTCTCTGAACAAAGAGGAGTTTGTGGAAACTTTTGAAAGAGAAGGGAATGCAGAGAATACAAGTTTTGAAAGGTAATTTCTTTAATTGATTGATTGCATTTCATTAAATTTCTTGAGAATCCTCTATCTAAGATAAATTCTTGAATCTTGGTTGATTCTGAACTTATTCTTTATAGATTTTGATTTTATGAACTGACAACTCATGAATTTTAATTTTTTGTATGCAAATCTTCATAATGTGCTAAGCAATCCAATTATGAAACAAGTTGCAAAATTAGGGATTCTTGCCTAGTTCTAAGACATTTTCTTGAATTATGCTTGTATGAATTTATTGAATTTAACCATGAATTGATTTGAAGACATTTTCTAATAGCCTGATAGATAAGTTGTGTGAAAAGTTCAAATTCAAGCAAAATAAGTCGTCCATGTACAACGCTGCTGCAAATGGGCTAGCAGAAGCTTTCAACAAAATGTTGTGCAACCTATTAAGAAAATTGTCTCTAAGTCAAAGAGATATTGGCAAGAGAAGATTGGTGAAGCGTTATGGGCTTATCAAACGACTCATCGTACCCTCTATCATCAAAGAAGTATACACAAATGGAGCATACAAGATCGTCGATTAAGATGGATTAAGAATTGGCCCTATCAACGACAAATTCCTTAAGAAATTTTATGCTTGATAAGTATGTAAAGTGCTCCTTATCGCAAGAGTCTAAACTGCATGGTGCTCTTGGCCCGCATGAGTTTAAAAGGTGAATGACAAAAAAAAAAAAACTCTTTGAACTACGTTATGACTTGATCCCTATGCATTATATAAGGTACGTAGGTAGCTTGAAGGAAACTTTAAGTTCAATCCAGTAAAAAAAAACTCAGTTGAAGAACCATCTGAAAAGAGAAAAGGGTCTGTAAAGTATACCTTGGTAAAAAGAGAAAGGGTGTTCCTGCAACAAAAAAAAGAGACAATTGTCAAGTTAAAAAAAATATAAAATTGCTAAAATAAATAAGGACATAAAATAAATGCGACGACCCAGGTTGTTGGAATGTCGGACCGTTCCAGCAAGTTACGCAACCACAAGGGAAGGTACCAAGCAGAAGTGGGGTCGCTAACGGCGAAGCTGACAACGACAAAGTTGGAACGCCCGAACATTCCTACAGGTTACACAACCATAAGGGAAGCTACCAACAGAAGTGGGGTCGCTGACGGTAAATCTGGAACGCCCGACTGTTCCTGCAGGTTACGCAACCACAAGGGAAGGTACCAAGCAGAAGTGGGGTCGCTGACGGCGAAAGTAACTACGACAAAGCTGGAATGTTCGACCATTCCTGCAAGTACGCATCCATAAGGGAAGGTACCTAGTAGAAGTAGGGTCACTGACGGCAAACTGGAATGCCCGACCGTTCCTATAAGTTCACATCCACAAGTGAAGGTACCTAGTAGAAGTAAGGGTTGCTAACGGCATACCTAATAATGAAAGTTGCTAAAGACTAATCCTAATGCCATGTAATTAGATTTGGTTTCAAGATGTTAGTAATCAATTAAGTTGCATGAGAAAGGTTTGTTTTTAATAGAAAATAATCCGAAATTACATTTCTAATTGTAGGCATATGAATTGCAATCAAGTCCATGAAATTCTATAATATTGCATGATGGATTAAATAAGGATTCAACACCCTATAACGCTCTTTTACTCTTGATTTTTCATAACTCTACTTACTTTCTTTAATGCTTTAAGATTTTCATAAAACAAACAATCGATTTAAAATCCTTAAATAAAATCAACTCAACCCTAGAATAGCTAGGTAATTAAATCGTAATTGGATCCTCAGTAGAACGATACTTGGACTTAACCGTTCTATATTATTACTTGACCCGTGCACTTGCAGTGTTCACATCACTCAATTCTAGGTGAAACCCGTGGATTGATTGTGAGGATTTTTGTGTTTAATCTATATTTCTCTCTGAATTCTCAGTTGTTCTTGAATGTAATTGAATTTTTATGCTTATATGTAGATTGACCTGATCAACCATCCTACATCCTTTGATTGCTAGAGGTTAGGGATGCTTTGTTCTTAGTCTCAAAGAGGGCAAGAGTTAAAGCATGCTTGTGTGTGAATTTAGGTTGTTCAGGACGATCTTCTCACAACATTGCATGATTGACTTATTTCAAGGACGAATCGTTTAGTAACTAATGAGCTTTTCAGGTTATTAAATCAACTTATCTAAATTACCTCTCTTAATGCTAGCGTTTAATTGATATGGACGCTTGAACCCTATTAGTTGAGCATCTAGGTTGATTGAGTAATTAATCAATGTATTAGGGCACGTTGCTCTGGGCTATTTGGGGCAAGTGGGCTAAATACATTGAATCGAAGGAGAGATAATTCTTAGTAATCCTATGATCAATTGAACATTGAGTGGATCCTAAGATATGAGCTAGCTGTTTCTTTTACTTTCCCTGCACTTTTATTTTTTTGCACTTTACTTTCCTCGCTTTAAATTCTCATCCATACCAAACCCCCTTCCCCCATTTCCACTTTAGCTAGAAAAATCCTACTTGCTTGAAAGTACATTAGAGCTTCCCTATGGTTCAACCTCAGACTTTCTGCTTATATTACATAATCGTAGTATAGGTAGTACTTTGGTGAATTATATATTTATTTGTTTAGTGAGAGTTTGTGGCTGATGACAAATTTTCTCGCTAACAATAACTATAAGCGTCTCTTATTCAAATCATTCAAAATACCTTTCTTTGACATGATATAGAAATTTAAAACTAAAAAAATATATGGAAAAAATTGCGTCCAATAGGATTTGAACCTATACCAAAGGTTTAGAAGACCTCTGTCCTATCCATTAGACAATGGACGCTTTTCATTCCAATTTTTTTTTCGTATTTTCACCTCTCTTGTTCGTAAAAAAATGTGTGAGAATTCCAGAAATTGCGTATTCAATTCAATGATGAATAATTGTTGGAGACTCAAATGGTGGATATGCAAGCATGATAACTTATATGTTGTTCTATATCGCCATGAATCTAGGAACTTTTGCTCCAGACAAACCCGTTACACTAAGACCCACAGAAACACGTATGGGTTCAGGGAAAGGATCCCCCGAATATTGGGTAGCTGTTGTTAAACCAGGTAGAATACTTTATGAAATGAGTGAAGTAGCCGAAAATATAGCCAGACAAGTTAACAATAACATTCATGAAATAAAAGGAGCTCGAGATTGAAAAAAGATTATTTTGAAGTTTAATGCCTTTGAACGCCTTATTTTGTAGGTAGTCAATGTTCAACGCATGCGTCGAAGACGAACAGAAATGCATACATCGAACGCATGACGCTAAAAGACAAATTCCGTTACCTTAGGGAGCATGACCTTGACAGCTGGAGACAGATAATTTTTAGTGCCTTGAGCCGTTGGACAAAGACAGGCTACTAGGTCAGAAAGAACGACGCCGAACGCGTCGTGGGCCCTCTGCATCAGAATGAAGAGTACAACATTGGTCTATAAAAGCCACCCTAAATCGCTTGGAAAGGAGGACAGAAAAATTCAAAAGAAAGACATTATTAGGGTTAGGGTTCTTAATGCCTACAAGAAGTCTCGAATCGTGCCGCCGCCCTTCATCTTCTCCCTCTCGACAACAATCGGGTGCCTCCTCCTCATCTCCATTGGAGTTCTCCTGAACCTCAACCTCGAAAGAGAGTGAAGCTTGATCAGTCCTTCTCCTCAGCGCGAGCAAACACAGAGAACACCATCTCTGTCGGCGAACAGGACACTGCCGCCGACAGCTTCATCTCTTTACTCTTTCATCATATATTTCTGCATCTTTAAGTGTATTTAGCTGTTTGTACTATGAAAGAACAAAAGCCACTTCATTCCTTTAATATATATATCTATTTCTTGCATCATTATTCATCTCTTGTCTTCCTCTATAAGTTTATTTCACAAATAAGTATGAGTAGTTAAATCGCTTTAAGGGTTGGAGAGTAACATTCATCAACCTTAAGAGTTCAAGTTTAGTTTCTGGTTCGTTTACAACGATGCATTTTACTTTCCATTACTTAAATCCACTTGACAACTTGAATTAAGTAGAAATAGTTAGCTACTTGAAAGAGCAAGCAACTATATATCTCATCTTTGTAACTAAGAATCAATCCTAGAAATAGAAGTCATCTTAGGTTTAACTAAACAAGCACGCATCATAGATATATGACTTGTGTGACTCTTCTACCGAGAGGTATGAACCATATAGGTTTAGGAGCATGAACTGTGAAACTAAGCAAGAACTCAATCGATTGATGAAGGGTTTTCTCCAACCCTCCTTTCTCCATTTAAAAGAAAACCCAATTTCTAGAGTTTGCACAACTCACATCAGTGATTTTTCAACTATTTATGCACGTTGCTGGTTATTTTATTTCTTGTATGTTTGTCACCAACACCTTACATCATTTTTATATTTCTGCAAGATTTACACTTCATTCAATTGTTTAGTCTAAAATCTCCGTGTTTGACCTTGGTCCGCACCGAGAAATCTTAATATTAGTTTATACTTGGACTAGTATTGAGAAAAACTTGAGCATATCCGAGTATACATTAGCACAATCATAGAACACCAATACGGATTACATTATTCACAACAAGTTTTTGGCGCCGTTGCTAGAGATTTTACGGCTAATTTTCATTTGAATTGTTTATCTTTTGCAGGACCGTTCTTTTGGGTGTATTGCGGCTTCCACCGGGAGGTCACAAACAGTATATGAGTGAATGTTTAGAACCCTAGCTTGATATTGACCTTAAAATTGAACGCACCTCCCGAAGAAGGATAAGGAGAAACTGGCAAAGGAGACGAAGATCAAGAACGATGGCTGACCAATGCGAGAATGAGAATGTCAATGCACCAAATCGAGCAAATCAGCAGGCCAATGCGCAGCCTAATCCGATCTTGATGGCACACGATCATGACCGACCTATGAAAGAATATGTGTCCAGTGTTCGAAGGGACGAGGTTTGAAATGAAGCTAGTGATGCTTCAGATGCTTCAAACCGAAGGCTAGTTTGGGGGAGCAACGGGTGAGGATCCTCACTCGCATCTCACGAGCTTCATGGAAATATGCAACACATTTGATATCCTAGGCATCATGCCTTAGGGCATCAAGTTGACACTGTTTCCCTTTTCTCTGGGTGATGAGGCGAAGCAATGGGCCTACTCCCTTGAACCAAGTGAAATAACCACTTGGGAACAGATGGTCGTTCGATTCATGCAGAGGTTCTTTCCTCCAACAGTGAACGCAAGACGTTGACGGGAGATTGCAAATTTTATGCAAAAGGACCCAGAAACTCTTAGCGACGAAGGACAAGATTCAAAAAGCTTGTCAGAAACTATCCATATAATGGAATCCCAGATTGCGTACAAATGGAAATGTTCTATAATGGGTTGGACCGAGCGTCCCAAGCCATTGTCGATGCGTCCGCAGCTGGAGGACTGATGGACATGACTTATGTCGAGGCAAAGGCCACCCTTGATAGAATATCGCGCAACACGACAGAATGGGATGATGAGGTTATGGTAACAGAGCGCCGAAAAGAAAGAGAAGCATCAACTCGATAGAGAGCGAGGTAGTCGCACAACTATCAGCACAGATGTCTGCGATGACCGCTATACTCCAGAATATGGCTCTAAATAATAACCTTGTGAATGGGCATGCTAAGCAAGTGAGCATGGTGAATCAGGCAGTGTTAAGCTGCGTTGGATGCGGGGAACTGCATGAGTTCGAAATGTGCCTCTACAACCCCCAGTCTGTATGTTTCATAAAAAACAACCCCTACTCCAAGACATACAATCCGGGATGGAGAAACTATCCTAACTTCCAGTGGAGAGGAAATCAACAGACTGCTTGAGAGCAAAAAGGAGGCTGACCAGCACAGAGCAATCAGAATGCACTACTAGGCTTTGCGGGTAACGCGACTAGCTTCGCAGGAAGCTCAGGAACGCATAACGAACATCAAACGCATAGCAGACCCTAGCAAGAGTCAAGTTCGAGCAACAATTTAGAAAAACTTCTTATTACAAATATAATGAAAAATGATGCTTTTATTCAAAGCCAAGCCACATCGATAAGAAATCTGGAAGTACATATGGGCCATATAGCAGAAGAGCTGAGAAGCAGGCCACCAGGCGCTCTCCCGAGTAATACTGAAGCACCGAAGCATAATGGCAAGGAGCAATGTCAAGCTGTGACATTGCGAAGTGGTAAGACAACGACACTTGTAAATTCAGATCCTAGAAGAACTGGTGAAACAACACCAACAGCCAACCAGAATGTAGATATCCCACAAGACTCCTTGAATCTCAACAATACTGACAGTTCAACCAAAACAACTCCTCTAGTGCAGCTCAAGCAAAAAGCTTCGATGCAGAAAAGTGCTGCACAACAACAAAAACAAAGAACACCTAAGGTGGAACAGCCTCAGTTCACCCTTTCCGCGCGGCTCAGGAAGAAAAATGATGAAGGACAATTTAAACGCTTCATGGATGTTCTTGAACAACTACATATTAACATCCCTCTTATTGAAGCGTTGGAACAAATGCCAAGTTATGTGGAGTTCTTAAAGGATATCCTCTCCATGAATCAGCGATTAGAAGATTCGAAAACAGTTGCCCTGACGCAAAAGTGTAGCGCTCTCATAAGGAATACAATCCTTGCAAAGATGAAAGATCCTGGAAGTTTCACATTGCCTTGTTCAATAGGGGGGAATGGATTTGGGCCGAGCACTATGTGATCTAGGAGCGAGCATCAATATGATGTCGCTATCTATATTCAAGAAACTAGGAATCGGAGAAGCACGACCCACCAGTGTCACCTTGCAAATGGCTGACAGGTCTATAACGCATCCTGAAGGAAAGATTGAAGATGTGTTAGTCAAGGTTGGCGAATTCATTTTCTCCGCAGACTTCATCATACTTGACTATGAAGTGGATAAGGAAGTCCCCATTATTTTGGGAAGACCATTCCTTGTGACGGGACGTGCTTTGATTGACGTCCAGGGAAGAGAACTGATCATTCGTGTTGATGATCAGCAAGTAAAATTCAACGTTTTCAACGCAATGAAGTACCCGAACGGCAGGGAATCTTGTCAGTTTGTGGAGAACATGGAGTCTGACTATTGGGACTCATTTGAAAATAAGTTGGAAAATTTTGACCTTGATGAGACTGGAAAACAGAACACAGATGACAGCGTCCTTGCCTTAAACACACTTACTACATTTGAATCCATTGATATGAGCACCCGCACAATCTCCAAAGTGAAACCCTCACTAGAAGAAGCCCCAATGCTGAAGCTCAAGACCCTTCCCGTGCACTTAAAATACGCATACTTGGGGGATGATAACACTATGGCTGTTATTATCTCCTCATCTCTAATGCCTACTGATGAGCATCTTTTGTTGCAGGTCCTTAAGAAATACATCAAAGCTATTGGATAGACCCTTGCAGACATAAGAGGAATTAGCCCCTCTTATTGCATGGTAAGATCAGGCTCAAAGACGGGAAGGAGGAATCGGTCGAGCGACAGAGACGACTTAACCCTGCGATGAAGGAAGTTGTTAAAAAAGAAATTCTTAAATGGCTCGACGTAGGAGTTATTTATCCGATCTCTAACAGCAGTTGGGTGAGCCCTGTTCAATGCGTACCCAAAAAGGGTGGAATGAAGGTTGTCGCTAACAGCCTCGAGGACAGTGACTGGATGGCATATTTGCATGGATTACAGGAAATTAAACCTCGCCACCAAAAAGGATCATTTCCCACTGCCATTCATTGATCAAATGCTCGACCGCTTGGCTGGAAATGAATTCTTTTGCTTCCTCGACGGGCATTCTTTTATAATCAGATCGTGATCACCCTCGAAGATCAAGAGAAAACTACGTTCACATGTCCATATGGAACGTTCGCCTTCAGACGCATGCCCTTCGAGTTGTGCAACGCACCCGAAACATTCCAGAGGTGTATAGTGGCTATTTTCTCTGAATTTTTGGAGCAATCCGTAGAGGTCTTCATGGATAATTTTTCTATATTCAACAATTCATACTCTGCCTGCCTAGCCAATCTAAAAAATGTGCTAAAGCGCTGCGAAGAGACCAACCTCGTGCTAAATTGGGAAAAGTGTCACTTTATGGTGACTGAAGGCATAGTGTTGGGACACAAAATTTCCAAGGCAGAATTAGAAGTGGATCAAGCGAAAATTGACGCCATTGCAAAGCTTCCCCTGCCTACAAATGTGAAAACATTAACAAGCTTTTTAGGGCTTGTCAGATTTTACAGAAGGTTCATTAAGGGTTTCTCTCAGATAGCCAGACCGCTCAGTGCTCTGTTGGAAATTGACCGCCCATATGTTTTCGACGCATCCTGCCAACAAGCTTTTGAAAATCTAAGGCAGGCATTGATTTCAACACCAATTCTCATCGCACCAGATTGGACGCTACCTTTTGAGGTAATGTGCGATGCGAGCAACTATGCGGTGGGAGCAGTGCTCGGACAGAGGAAGGAGAAAATTATGCACCCTATCTTTTACGCCAGCAAAACCATGAACGATGCCTAGGAACATTGCACAACAACTGAAAAAGAGATGTTGGCAGTAGTGTTCGCCTTGGAAAAATTATGTGCCTATTTAGTGGGATCTCCAGTGGTTATATATACTGATCATTCTATGATCAAGTATCTGATGGCGAAAAAGGATGCAAAGCCCAAATTGATACGGTGTGTGCTGTTGATGCAAGAGTTTGACCTGAGTATCAAGGACAAGAAAGGAACTGAGAACTAGGTAGCCGACCATCTTTCCCGTCTAGAAAACAGAGAGGTCCAAGAGAAGATGAAAGGTATTGAAGAAAGATTTTCAGATGAGCAGCTGATGACAATAAACAACCAAGAGCCGTGGTATGCGGACATTGTAAACTACCTCGTCTGCAGGCAGTTGCCTAAAGACTTTACAACTCAACAGAGAAAGAAACTGCTCCATGAATGTAAGTTCTATTGTTGGGATGACCCTTATTTGTATTGGCTAGGCCCTGACCATATCATGCATCGCTGCGTGCTGGAATTCAAAGCTCAGCAAATTCTGTCCCAATGCCAAGAATCTCCATATGGCGGGCATTTTGGCGAACAGCGCATAGCAACAAAGGTACTGTAGAGTGGTTATTTCTGGCCTACTCTTCTTAAGGATGCAAGGGCTTATGCGGTGAAGTGTGACCGATGTCAAAGAACAGGGAACATCTCCAATAAGAACGAAATACCCTTGAACTCAATTTTAGAAGTCGAATTATTCGACATTTGGAGCATATATTTCATGGGACCATTTCCGCCGTCCTGTGGCCAGCAATATATGGGGCATAGATCCATACCAAACCCCCTTCCCCCATTTCCACTTTACCCTTGAACTCAATCACCAACCTTTTGCTCAAATACAATGTCAAAGATAGAGTAGCTACTGCCTATCATCCGCAATCCAACGGACAGGCAGAAATGTCCAATTGGGAGATTAAGTCCATACTGGAGAAGGTGGTGAACGGATCCAGAAAGGATTGGGCACAACACTTAGATGAAGCTCTCTGGGCTTATCGCACTGCGTTCAAGACACCTGTTGGGATGTCTCCATATGCATTAGTATATGGGAAAGCTTGCCACCTCCCCCTAGAGCTTGAGCACAAGGCACAGTGGGCGTTGAAACGGTAACCTTAACTTGGAGTTGGTAGGAGAAGCACGAAAACTGCAGTTGAAAGAGTTGGCTGAATGGAGACTGGCCGCATACGAAAACGCCAAAATTTACAAAGAAAAAACCAAGAAGTGGCATGATAACAAGATCAATAAGAAAAATATATTTGCTGGTCAACAGATTTTGCTGTTTAATTCTCGGTTGCGTTTATTCCCAGAAAGCTAACATCCAGGTGGTCTGGACCCTTCACTATCAAGACAGTGTATCCACATGGTGTTGTGGATTTGATGAATGAGGATGAAACCAGCGTGTTCAGGGTCAATGGGTAAGGGTGAAGCCCTATCATGGAGGCAAGATTAATAGAGAAAAAGTTTTCATTAACCTCCATGAGCAGGATTGAGAGCTCGTGGTAGAATTTCCACACGTTGAACCAAGGATGATATCTTTCCAGGGACGCCTTCTAAACTTTTTAATGCTTTCTTTAATTTTCATAATTAGGAGTAGTGTAATTAACCGGGTTGAATCTTTGGTGATGATAATGTCTTGTTGAGTAGTTGATTGCTTGAGTTAATTGATTATGTGTTGAGTTGGTTTTTGATTGTTCCTTGTTGTGTTGAAAACCAATGGATATGCGTCGAACAAGGGGGTTAGAAATAAAATCTGACGATTGAAAATTCGTGCACTCAAGAGCCTGCATGTGTGCGTGGAGTGGAAATTATGAGGTAGACTCTGCATTGCACAGCTCGAGGAATCCCATTGATTCACAAGAGATTAGAGGCGTCATTACTAACTGCACTCATTACTCGCCCATGCATTTTCCCACTATTTATACCCCCTCGGCAGCTTCAAATCCATTTTTTTTAATTCCCACCGTTTTTGCAACTCAAGCAACCCGAAGCCCTGCTGTCAACTCTCAACATTCCGGTGATGTCCATACCCACTCGATACTCAACCTCTTCGCCCTCCTCTTCTTCTGGCATTCGACAACCATCCCCTCCGACCAAAGCTCCCTCCCAGCAACCCATAAACGCCCAACTCCTCGCTGTCGAATTTCCTTCTCTTCCACGTCATCTGCCTCTAGTGATCATTATCGACTCGGATTCTGACGAGTCTGTGGAGAACACAGCCCAGCAATCCATAGACGCCCGACCTCTCGCCTGTGAATTTCCTTCTCCTCCACCACCTCCACGACGCTGACTCTTGTGGTCATCGACTCAAATTCTGACGAGTCTGTGACAACAACTGCTAGAGCCTTCCCATCCCGTCGTCGAGCTAGAAGAAGGTGGTGAGGGAGAGTCCGAGCACCTCTGCCAATCGTTCGTCTTTCCTTCTTCTTCTTCTTCGTCGAGCTTTCCCCAACCCTCATTTCTCCATTTGAAAGAAAACCTAATTTATGTAGTTTGCACAACCCACATCAGTGATTCTTCACCTATTGTTTCACGTTGCTAGTTATTTTATTTCTTGTATGTTTGTCACCAACACCTCACATTATTTGCTTGCTTCTGCAAGATTTACACTTCATTCATTTGTTTAGTCTAAAATCTCCGTGTTCGACCTCGGTCCTCACCGAGAAATCTGAATATTAATTTATACTTGGGCTAATATTGAGAAAAACTTAAGCATATCCAAACATACATTAGCACAATCATAGAACAACAACACGGATTATATTGTAAACAACATTATCAAACACCAAGTTTTAATATATTAGAACTCATGATTAGAAGTGTAACCGATTACCTCATTTTACGACAAGTTTATGTTTTTGGTCCCAAACACATGTTTTTATAACACGTTGCATGTCATTGTGTATTTGGTACTAGGTATGTTAAATACTCATCCTATTCACAGACTTTATATGTAAGGGCACAATGTAGGAGGCATGACGGGCATCATTCAGAGGGCCAACCATCAAACTCACTGTTTTGGTCATATATGCATTTTGTTCAACTACACTAATGTTTTGTTTTATGGATCCTGGTGTTTTGTAAAAGAACTTTTTGTGAAGTTTTTATTTAACTAGTAGAAGTTTTGATGTTTACTTTTAATTTTTTTTACCAAAACTCATCTCATGATAGAAAAGTTTAGGTATGCATGTCATAGCATCTAAATCTAGTTATGTAAGGGTCAGCTCATTACGGTTTGGTATCAAAGCATCTAAGCCAGTTAGGCTTACCTGCATCAGAAGAGTCGTGATGTTTTATGGTCTGAACTGTTAAGTGATGCCCTCAGTTATGTCGAATATGCTGGTAGGTGGGGTTGTGAGATAAGTGACCTAGTAAAGAATTTAGTAAGCATAAGTATGGGCAAAAGAAGTAGGATTAGATTATTTCCTTATTATGAAAATATGTGTGTACTAGATGGCACCTCAACAACTTCCAACACGACAGGCAGCTTGAGGTGAATCGACAGGAGTTCAAAATTAAGGAAATGGACAAATGCCTTATGTGCAACTTACACCAGAAGCACTACAAATGTTACATAATATGAGTAATGGAAGTACAACTTCGTCCACCACACCAGTAGTTAATGATATAGATAACTCGAAAATCATTTGTGAATTAAAAAATTCGACCCTTCGATATTTGATGGGACCTCTGTAGATCCAAATATAGCAAAAAACTGGATAGCAAAAATAGAAACTATTTTCCGCCACATGAACACCCCAGAAAGACAAAAGGTTAATTACGCCACCTTCATGTTAAGAGGTGATGCAAAGTTTTGGTGGGAATCAACACAAAGAGCAATCAGAGGTTCGCTCTCTTAGCAACAATTTAGACGGGTTTTTTTACAATAAATACTTCCCCTTGATAGTCAGATATCAAAAGGAGGTAGAATTTCCGGACCTTCATCAAGGGAACATGTCAATAATGGAATATGAATGAAAATTTGATTACCTTTTGAAACGCACCTAAAATGTGTGTTATTTTCCTTTTTATTTAGAAATGTTTTTATTGGATTTAATGTGTTTGTCCGTGGTTTTCAGGTATGAATGAAGAAAAGGAGTTTTAGAAGTCAAAAGAACAAAACCAGGGTAAAACGGGATGAAAAATGGAAGAAAAGATGCAAAAAACTCTAAGAACAGAACTGCTAACTCAGAGCGTAGCTACTCTGCCCTCTACACTCCAAACCCAATAGCATGGTATTTTGGAATTCATCAAAGCGTAGCGTCACGGTCAAGGGAGCGTAGCGCTATGCTACGGCAAAAATTCTAGAGCGTAGCGACGCTCTACTAGAGCACCCGACTAGCCTTTCCAAAAAATAAAAAATTGCGAATTTAGAAAAATCTTGCACTACACATATATCACTTACGATATCATTAAAATAACGCTATTGTAGACTTTCCATAGCGTTTTTGAAATGCGGTCGTAGCCCATGTTATTGAAAGTCTTTGACTTTCCATAGCATTTTTTCACCGCTATAAAAAAGGCTATAATAAATTCATTTTTGATAGCACAAAATTACTGCTCGGCTTTGCTTCTTTCTTCGTAAGTATTTTAATGCTGAATGGTCAGTGTGGACAATGACCTTGGTCCCTAATAGATAAGACCTAAATTTGTCAAATCCAAATACGACAGCGAGCAACTTCTTCTTTTTGGTTGTGTAATTCTCCTGTGCTGCGTTCATTATCCTGCTAGAATAGTATATTGGGTGAATAACTTTGTTCTTTTTTTGTGCTAGAACTGCTCCCATTGCAAAGTCACTGGCGTCGCACATTAATTTGAACGGCAATGTCCAATTAGGTTCTGCCATAATAAGAGCTATTGTTAGAGCTTCATTCAACTTGTTGAATGCTTCTTTACAGTCTTGATCAAAGATAAATGGTTTATCTACTTCCAACAGTCTGCATAAAGGTCTTGCAATCCGCGAAAAATCCTTGATAAATCTTCGATAGAATCCTACGTGTTCTAAAAAGCTTCTCAAGTTTCTTACTGAAGTGGGAGTAGGGAGTTTTGAGATGAGCTCAACCTTGACTTTGTCTACTTCTAACCCGTGCTTCGATATTTTATGTCCTAACACGATCCCTTCTGTCACCATAAAGTGACATTTTTCTCAATTCAGGACCAGATTGGTTTCTTCACATCGTTCCAACACCTGTTTTAGATTTTCTAGACAAATTTGAAATGATTCTCCATGCACTAAAAAGTCGTCCATGAAGACTTCGACTGTACGTTCTATGAATTCTGAAAATATTGCTATCATGCATCTTTGAAATGTGGCGGGAGCGTTGCATAATCCAAATGGCATTCTTTTGAAAGCGAAGGTACCATAGGGGCATGTGAATGTCGTTTTACTCTGGTCCTTAAGAACGATTGTAATCTGGTTGTACCCTGAGTAACCATCAAGGAAGCAATAATACTCCTTCCCTGCTAACCTGTCTAACATCTAGTCAATAAAAGGCAACGAAAAATCATCCTTCTTGGTGGCTTTGTTTAACTTTCTGTAGTCCATGGATACTTGCCACCCTGTCACTGTTCGCGTTGGAATTAATTCATTCTTCTCATTAGCAACTATCGCCATGCCTCCTTTCTTTGGCACACATTGAACTGGACTCACCCACGAGCTGTCTGAAACGGGGTATATTACTCTCGCGTCTAGCCATTTGATAATCTCCTTTCGGACAGCTTCTTTCATGTTTGGGTTCAGTCGCCTCTGGGTTTCTACAAAATTCTTTGATCCTTCTTCGAGGTTGATTGGATGCATGCAAAACGGGGGGTTGATTCCTCTTAATGTCTGCGATTGTCCATCCTATTGCCTGCTTATGCTTTCCTAGGATCTGCAACAGCGACTGCTCATTCTGCTCTATTAGCTTAGCAGCAATGATGACTGGCAAAGTATTGTGTGGGCCTAGGTATGCGTACTTCAAGTGTGAAGGTAATGGCTTAACTCAAGCTCGGAAGGCTCTATTATAGATGGTTTTAATGGCTTTGACGCTTCACATTCGTCCTCGATATCGGTCATTACTTCTATTGTGGCAACCTGTTCTATCTTTTCTTCAATTTCTTCAGGACCTTCTGCTTCATTATCTTCAAGCACATCATGCACATTAGAAATTAAAACATCAATATCTTCTATGAACGAGCATTCGTCCATGTCTCCAAGAAATTTTAAAGCACTTAAAACATTAAACGTGATTTTCTGATCGTTGACTCTCATTGTCAGTTCTCCCTTTTGTGCACATCAATTAGGGTTCTTCCTGTCACTAAAAAATGGTCTTCCCAAAATTATGGGTACTTCTCTGTCAGCTTCACAATCCAGGATTATAAAGTCTGCAGGGAACACGAACTTGTCTACTTTAACTAGCACATCTTCAATCTTTCCTATTGGTTTTGTTGTCGACCTCTCAGCCAACTGTAGCATCACAGTGGTTGGCTTTACTTCTCCAATTCCAAGTTGAGTGAACACCAAATATGGCATCAAGTTATGCTAGCTCCTAGATCGCACAATGCTCTGCCCAAGCTCTACCCTCCAATGGAACATGAGATAGTGAAACTTCTCGAGTCTTTTAGCTTCGGCTGGATTTTGCTACTAACCAAGGCACTACAACATTCGGTTAGTGCAACCATTTCATACTCTGGTAGCTTTCTCTTCTTGGAGAGGATGTCTTTCAAGAACTTCACGTAGTTGGGCATTTCCTCTAACGCTTCAACTAACGGGATATTTATGTGCAGCTGCTTCAAGATGTCTAGGAATTTCTTGAACTGTGTATCTTGATTTACTTTCTTGAGTCTTGGGGGGAATGGTATTGGTGATAGATATATTGGGACTGCATTTTTTTTTTCTTTTTCCTATACTATTGGTTCAGCATCGTCCTTCTTTTTGTCTTCTTCAACAACCTTTTTCTTCTTCATAGCTGTTGATGTGATGTCTTTTGCATTGCTGACGCTTGTGGACCCTTTCTCTGGACATCGATCTTGAGCATCGGACATTTTTGGTCCTTCGTACTCTAGTCTGCTCCTCAATGTGACTGCCTTGCAGTGCTCTTTTCCATTCTGTTTGGGAGATTCTTGTTGCTAGGCAAGGCTCCTGGAGGCCTGCTCTAGATTTCCTTGGCCAATTGTCTAACTTGCATCTCCAAGTTGCACAGAGCTGCATTGTTACTGGTCATGTAATCTTTCAACAGATAAACCATTGTAGGGCTTTTCTCAGAGGGAGACACTAGTGGTTGTGCTTGTGACTGCTGGAGTGGTACTATAGGGAATCCTAGTGGTGTTGTCCTTATGCTCTGATGTATTGTGCTGGTACTGCTACCTGGTTTTTGGATGTGATCTCCACCCCGGATTGTATGTATTATAATAGGGATCCCAATGCTCTTGCGCCTTTTGGCAACCTACATAACACACCGATTGGGGGTTATACAAACGTTCACTAGTTAAATGATTAGCAGTACAAAATTCACAAGTTTGAGAACGAGGGTCTGTTTGAACAGTTGCCACTTTCTGTGGTCCTATAACCAAATTATGTAACATGTTTCCTATGGCCGTCAGCTGTTGATTTATGGATGCGAGTGTATCAACGTCTTGTATTTCAGCTACTGTCTTTGTGGTTGGAGTGTACTCTGTGCTGGGATTAAAACCCAAAACACAGCGGAAACGTATCAGAACCGTATCTCAAAATTAATTTTAATAATTTTGAAATACTTTTACATTGGCAAAAAAGACTTAAATTAATCTAGGTTAAGCAAAAAATTAGAGAATAAAAACTCTTACGTGTTGTGTCACCACCACTTAGAGACCTTCCTATTCTCTGAATCTTGAGGGAAGGTTTGTGGAACCTTTTTGGCACAGGAAAAAAATACAGAACTCTTCTGGATATTTTTTTTAGAGAACGCTGAGAATTTTGTTTTTTGTTGAGAGAATGGTTCACACCAAACAAAATTCTGTTTTTGCACTATATAAAGAAGCGAGAGAAAAATGAGAAACGTGGGTGTTATCCCACGTCTTAAGTAACTCCCCTACGTGGGAGTTATAACAAACTTAATTAATTAAAATTAAATTAATTAACTAAATCAATAATTAATTAAATTAATAATTAATTAAATTAATAATTAATTAAATTTAATTTAACTAATCAATTCATTTAAATCATATTTAAATGAACATCTCTCACATAACCTATAGTTTTAATTCAATTAATTTAATTAAATCAAATTTAATTAAATTAGATTAAATTAAATAACTAATTAATTCTCCAATTAATTAATTACCAAATTAAATATCAAAATTTAATTTTAACCTGCATTTGAATCAAATTCAAATACATTTATCTCATAACCTATAGTTTTAATGTACATCTAATGCGCATTAATTTTAACCTATAGTTTTAATAAAATAATATTTGAACAATTTCAAATATTTAATTCTCTTACAAATTAACTTTGAATCATATCCAAAATTATATTTATACTATAAAGTTTAATTTGTAAAATAAACTTTATATTATAATGTATCATTATACATTATACTTTTCCCTTAGAAAATTTGAACTATTCAAATTTCAACCAATAATAACCTCAATTCTTTACGAGCTAGGAAGGGGACCTAATGGACCTACAGATCAGAAGCTCCAACGATATGAGATTAACGGGCTAAACTCATTAACCACATTAATCAATATTCGTTAACTGTGGGTACACTCCACTAAAGACCCACAGTTGCACTCTTCTCACTGTAGATATATTTCTGTGTCCACGGATATAGACCAATGACAGCAAGTTAGTCCTTCACAAGTGTTCGTAACACCAGCTGGGTCAAATTACCGTTATACCCCTGGGTTACTTCTAAATCCTTAAGTACCAGTGCTCCTCTAATGAACAACCTGTTTATGGTCCAACCATCAAACAGAAACCCTCTCGGGCCAGTGAGAGGGTAGGGCCCTATGTTCAAGTCCCGGAGACACCACTTAAGGGAACACTTATCTACTTACCCTACAGTCGAGAAGGAGTGAAATCCATCTTGTATAATTATGTTCCCACTCCCCACTCAGTCTTGTCCCCAAAATGGTAGGCATATCGAGTCGACAAACGGGCCACTCTCACCCATACAAATCAAAGGACAATCCCTCGTGAACAGGAGTTCACAATATACTCAAGATTAAGACTAAGTTGCCTAGGTCAACCTATTGAAATAGAAACCTAACCAGTCAACGGAGTTACATCTAGTGATTACTATTTCGTGGTCCAGTCTTATGCAAACTCATTGCATAGGATACCCCCACTCGCATGTCTCCTACATGAACGCGTTGGATCATTGCGTTTGTATCAAATACAAAGTGGGCCGTATCCATAGTGTTACCAGGATAAGGTACCCAACCCTATCTTTATACTATAGACCCTTTAGGTTGTAACTTGAACATTGATCTCTATATGTCTCTACATATTGTTCAAGACTCATAAAACAACCTAGGATGTTAGTTTATTGGATTTTAGGGTTATTAAAACAAGATAAAATAATCAATAACATTTATTGAATAATAATGAATAATCATTTATTAATGACGGTCAAAATACAACATTTACTATCTACGAGTTTTAGGGCATCAAACCCAACAAACTCCCACTTGAACTAAAACTCTAGTTAGTGGGTTGTACAAGATAATACAAAACAATGGAGATGGTAAATAATACGAATACAATAAACTAGGGCATCAGTATACCCATTACACATCTCCCACTTGCCCTAGATTACCCAATGTACAAATCTCGCAGACCTAGATTTTCTAGATGACCCTCAAACACTTTAGCCGAGAGAGTCTTCGTAAATGGATCAGCAATATTGTGCTCCGAAGCGATCTTTGTGACGATCACATCTCCTCGTTGCACAATCTCTCTTATCAGGTGATACTTCCTCTCAATGTGCTTTCCTCGTTTATGGCTTCGAGGTTCTTTAGAGTTGGCTACTGCCCCGCTGTTGTCACAGTGGTAATAGGCAAGTTCATATTTGGAACAACTTCCAAATCACTTAAGAACTTTCTGAGCCAAACTGCTTCCTTTGCTGCTTCACAAGCAGCTACATACTCTGCCTCCATAGTGGAGTCTGCTATGCATCCTTGTTTGATACTTCGCCATACTACAGCTCCCCCATTTAGGGTAAACACTGATCCCGACGTGGATTTCCTAGAATCTTTGTCAGTTTGAAAATCAGAGTCAGTATAACCTGTAAGGATCAAATCCTTAGCTCCATACACTAGCTTGTAGTCCCTCGTTCTCCTAAGATACTTGAGGATATTCTTAACTGCTGTCCAGTGGTCAAACCCTGGATTAGACTGGTACCTACTAACTATTCCCACTGCATAACAAATGTCTGGCCTAGTGCAGAGCATAGCATACATTAAGCTGCCCACAGCTGAGGCATAGGGAATACGTCTCATATCCTCAACTTCTTGAGGTGTCTTAGGACATTGTTCCTTAGACAAGTGAACCCCATGTCTGAAAGGTAATAAACCCTTCTTCGAGTTCTGCATCGAATATCGAATCAACATTTTGTCGATATAAGTTGCTTGAGACAGAGCTAGCGTTCTATTCTGACGATCCCTAATAATTTGGATCCCAAGAACATACTGTGCCTCTCCTAAATCTTTCATTTGGAATTGGGCTGCTAGCCATTTTTTAATGTCAGTAAGGTATCCTACGTCATTCCCAATGAGTAAGATATCGTCTACGTATAGTACCAAGAAAGCTACTTTACCTTTGATGATTTTCTTGTAAACACAAGGTTCATCAACGTTTTGGTCAAAACCAAAAGATTTGATCGCAGTATCAAATCTAATATTCCAAGATCTAGATGCTTGTTTCAACCCATAAATGGATCGATTCAGTTTGCAAACTTTTTGCTCTTTACCTTGGGCTATGAACCCTTCGGGCTGAGACATAAAGATATTCTCTTCAAGATTTCCATTCAGAAAGGCCGTCTTGACATCCATTTGCCAAATTTCATAGTCATAATATGTGGCTATGGATAAGAGAATTCTTATAGACTTAAGCATAGCAACAGGGGAAAAGGTTTCCTCATAGTCAACCCCTTCCCTTTGGGTATAACCCTTTGCTACAAGTCGAGCTTTAAAGGTTTGTACCTTACCAGCTATGTCCCTCTTTCTCTTATAGATCCATTTACACCCTATGGGTTTAACCCCTTCAGGTGGATCTACAAGTTCCCATACTGAATTGAAATACATAGACTCCATTTCAAGGTCCATGGCTTTGACCCATTCGTCCTTATCAACATCATTCATTGCCTGTTTAAAAGACAATGGATCCTCAACACCGTCGTCAGGTACGACAACCTGAGTTTCTGTTAAACCCAAGTAACGAGAAGGTCGTGATACAACCCTCCCACTGCGTCGAGGCATTCTCAACTCTTGAGAATGATGAGATAGACCTGAAGTGTTAGGTCCTTCATCAACTCTTGTTGAAGAACCAGCTTCATCAACAACTCTTGTTGACTCTTCAGTAGCTTCATTTAATACTAATTTGCTTCGTGGTTTATGATCTCTCATGTGGTCTTCTTCCAAGAATGTAGCGTTTGTCGATACAAACACTTTGTTATCTTGTGGATCAAAGAAGAGACCACCTCTCGTTTCCTTAGGGTAACCAATAAATTGGCATAATCTTGAACGAGGTTCCAATTTCTTAGGATTTGTCACTAGCACATGTGCAGGACAACCCCAAATTCTGAAGTAGCGCAAACTAGGTTTACGCCCCCTCCATAACTCGAAAGGTGTTTCAGAAACACTCTTCGAGGGAACGTTATTTAAGATATGAACTGCAGTCTCTACTGCATACCCCCAAACGAGCTAGGCAATTGAGCATAGCTCATCATAGAATGAACCATGTCTAACAAGTTCTATTTCTCCTTTCTGATACACCATTTTGTTGAGGTGTACCAGGTGCTGAGAGTTGGGAATTGGATTCCATGTTCTATCATATAGTCTTGGAATCTTAAATCCATATACTCTCCACCTCGATCAGATCGAAGTGTTTTAATTGTTTTACCTAACAGGTTTTCAACCTCAGCCTTATACTCCTTAAACTTTTCAAGGGCATCAGACTTATGTGTCATTAGGTATAAGTAACCATATCTCGAATAATCATCTATAAAAGAGATGAAGTATTCGTACCCTCCTCGAGCTTTTACATTCATTGGACCACAAAGATCCGAATGTATCAGCTCTAAAGGTTCTTTGGCTCTATAACCTTTTCCACTAAAAGGTCTTTTAGTCATTTTTCCTTCGAGACAAGCTTCACAAGGAGGTAATGAATCATCTTCTAACTCACTTAGAAGTCCATTCTTTACCAATCTCCCGATCCTATCGAGATTTATGTGACCTAATCTCAAATGCCAAAGATAGGTATTGTTACTTGGAGAAATTTTTTGCCTTTTAGATTGAGTATTAGCAGTTTTAAACATTTCATGATTTAAAAGTGCTTTTGTTTTAGTTGGTCTTAACACATATAAGTTGTTTTCTAATTTAGCAGAACAAATATGTACACCATTTTTTGAAATGAACGCTTCATTTGTTAAAAAAGTAATACAATACGATTGTTCAATTAAACAAGAAATAGATACAAGATTTCTCTTAATTTTTGGAACTATGTACAAATTTTTCAAAAATAAATATCTATTTCTAAAAAACAACTTTGCAGCTCCCACTGCACGAGCTGAAATGACGTATCCCGTTCCAACCTTGAGCGTCATCTCACCCTCCTCGAGCTGCTGGAAGGAACTAGTTTCCTGAAATGAAGAACAAACGTGGTTAGTGGCTCCTGAATCAAGTATCCAGGCATTATAGTCATTTTCCACTAAACAAGTTTCTAAGACAAGTAAATCATATTTACCTTCCTTTTCCTTCTTCTTCTCGGCGAGGTATTTGGGGCAATTGCGCTTCCAGTGACCATCCACATTGCAGTGGAAGCACTTGCCCTTGTCAGCCTTCTTGGCCTTACCCTTGCCTTTGCCAGCAGCGGGAGCCTTCCCCTTCCCTCCTTTCTTCTGGATCTTTTTGGGACCAGAAGATGATGGAACAGACTTAGTTCCAGAGGTTGAACCCTTGTGGAACTTCTTGGAATGGGCAACATTTGCCTCTCCTTCTTTCGGTCTCTTATTTTTTATAAGAGACTGAAAAGTCTGTAGCTCATTTAGGAGGGTAGTTATGGTGTACTGTATTTTATTCATTACCGCATTGCTGCGGAATTGAAGGAAACTCGTCGGAAGAGATTCCAAAATAAAGGACACCTGACTTTGCTCGTCTATGACCGCGCCGTTCATTTCAGCAACGTTGAAGTGAACCATGAGGTCGAGAACATGTTCTCTCACTGATTGGCTTTCCTTCATACGTGCGTTATAAACGTATTTGAGGGCCTCGTGCCGGATCTGTGTGGACGGTTGCCCAAACATATCCTGCAACGACTCCATGATCTCACGAGCAGTGAGCATGGCCTCATGTTTCTTGGTGAGTACGTCAGACAAACTCGCCAAGATATAGACTCGGGCCTTTTCATTGGCCTTCGTCCAGCGGTCATGTGCATCCCTCACAGCTTGGGATGCACCACGAGCGGGGAGTTGAGGACATTCCTCAATTAAGACAAACCGTAGATCTTCTATAACCAGAATCGTATTCAGGTTAGATTTCCACGTTGCATAATTTTCACCAGTTAATTGGTCGCTTTTTAGTAATGCAATCATAGAGGAAGTCATGCTGGAAAATTTAACAAACAATTGACCGTATTAATTATCTTTGTTTTAACCCATTACACAACATCCAATCAATATTTAGCAAAACATTCAATCAAAGAACCCAGAAAAATGATTAAGTCTTTGCAATGATACTTCAAAGGTTTAGAGCAACAGTCACCGAAGGGTAATCAGCTACTCCTCCCTTGAATTGAGACGATTTCAGCTAATTACTAATTCCAGAATAACTCTTATTCCTATAGCTCTTAGCTACCATTCGTTTGGTCGAGAATTCATTAACTAGCTTAATACATCCCGTAAGTGTAACCCTTTCATTTTCGGATCCCAAAGGTACGCTTCAATAGGCTACCGTTAGGAAAGACAACTGTTGAAGATTAACCTAAGAAACCCTATCCATAACTGGAGTTTGCAGTGTTCCGAATCCTATGATCAAACCCTCCGAAGGGTGGTCGCTCCAAGACGACACGCAGGCAGATCATAAGAATCTCACGTTGCAACCTAATGAAGGAGACCGTAGGAAACGTTGACACGTGTCCTTCTCCCACTTACTATGAACATTTTCCCTATTCACCTTGGTATTGACCCATGCAAACACTTTCCGAAGGGAGGCCGCGCCCAAGGCGACACGAAGCCGAGCATGGATCTCACGGTGTGAACTCTTAGGGACGTGAGAGAAAAAAATTGATATATCATATATACCATTTTTCTCCCACTAAAATGTTCTACTTATTTTAGGGTTTTATTATACTTAGTTAAAAACCGGATAATGAATCTATCTAAGTCTATGCCTATTATAACTCTTATAAAAGGTCTTTAAACTATAGTTCTAGGTGAATTAAACAGTTTAATTAACCTAGTGACATTGCATGCTAATAGGACTTAGTTAATTCAACTCAAGTTCTGATTCAGTTCCCAGTTAGGAGGTGTTCCGTAAAACCGTCAACTTAAAAACCCCCAATCTAGCCAGAACTGAACCAGTAGAGTTCCCTTATAACCAAAATCCTATTTGTCCTATTTATTCCAATTTAAAACTATTTTAAAAGAAAATAAGACTTAATTTTAATCTAATTAGAATTAATGTGATCTTAAGTTTAAATTAATTTTAAACAATTTAAAACCAATTTCCTAAGATCCTATATTTGCAAGCAAATTTTATTATAGGTTGACGGTTCTATTAATTAATTTTATAACTTATTTACAAAATTAATTAATTAGCCCTATAATCATACATACTATGGTTTAATTAATTAACAATCAAATTATAATTAATTAAAAAACCATATTATATGCAAATCATTAAATATAATATAACAATTATATTAATTTATGGATGTTTCATGCTCAATGCAATTTTATTTTCATAAATTAAAATTATAACAATTATAACAATCATGAAAATAAATTGAGCATATGCATCACATTAAATAAATATAACACTTATATTTAACTAAATTAATGTCATGCATCATGCTTTTTCAATTTCATATATTTAACATATCAACATATATTAAATCACTCATGAAATTATTAATCATGCATTAAAACCATACATTATAACATTTATAACATATTAAAATGCATGAATATGCTTAACCTAAGGTGGGATTTATCTAAATGACATCCATAAAGCATTTAAATAGCAATTGAACCCATAAAATTGGCCCCTAGGATAAAATAAAGCAATAAATTACAATAATTTAGCTAAATTTCTCCTAAAATTAGTCTTTGCCGCTCCAAAACCAGACCAAAAATCTTGAACCGCTTCAAAACGGGTCTCAAAATTGCGAACCAAGCCAAAAAATAGCAAAAACCGGACCAAAATAGCTGAAATAGGCGCGAACCGGACCAAAACCGGATAAAACCAGCCCAAAACAGCTAAATCAGCCCACTGATGTCAGCATGATGTCAGTGATGACATCATGCTGAGTCAGCCCTAGCAGCAGCACAGCAGCAGTTTTTTTTTTTTCGTCGTCTTCTTCGTACAGTAGCGAAAAAACAATGAAATCTTGGCCTCCGGGCATCCGATTTGGGCAAAATTGGTGTCGTTTTTCTCAGTAAAACGAACCCGATCTAGACACGGACTTACAAAGACTCAATTTACATTAAAATGCCCAAAAACGCAGGGGCCTTTACAATTGATCCAATAAAAAAAATGTAAATCTATGGCCAAATTTTACAGAAAACATTCAATGCAAAAACCACATTCACAATGCAGTAAACCCACCAAACCAATGCAAATTTCAAAACCTAAATTAAATTTTAAGATGGCTCTGATACCAATTGCTGGGATTAAAACCCAAAACGCAGCGGAAACGTATCAGAACCGTATCTCAAAATTAATTTTAATAATTTTGAAATACTTTTACATTGGCAAAAAAGACTTAAATTAATCTAGGTTAAGCAAAAATTAGAGAATAAAAACTCTTACGTGTTGTGTCACCACCACTTGGAGACCTTCCTATTCTCTGAATCTTGAGGGAAGGTTTGTGGAACCTTTTTGGCACAGGAAAAAATACAGAACTCTTCTGGATATTTTTTTTAGAGAACGCTGAGAATTTTGTTTTTTATTGAGAGAATGGTTCACACCAAACAAAATTCTGTTTTTGCACTATATAAAGAAGCGAGAGAAAAATAGGAAACGTGGGTGTTATCCCACGTCTTAAGTAACTCCCCTACGTGGGAGTTACAACAAACTTAATTAATTAAAATTAAATTAATTAACTAAATCAATAATTAATTAAATTAAAATTAATTAAATTTAATTTAATTAATCAATTCATTTAAATCATATTTAAATGAACATCTCTCACATAACCTATAGTTTTAATTCAATTAATTTAATTAAATCAAATTTAATTAAATTAGATTAAATTAAATAACTAATTAATTCTCCAATTAATTAATTACCAAATTAAATATCAAAAATTTAATTTTAACCTGTATTTGAATCAAATTCAAATACATTTCTCTCATAACCTATAGTTTTAATGTACATCTAATGCGCATTAATTTTAACCTATAGTTTTAATAAAATAATATTTGAACAATTTCAAATATTTAATTCTCTTACAAATTAACTTTGAATCATATCCAAAATTATATTTATACTATAAAGTTTAATTTGTAAAATAAACTTTATATTATAATGTATCATTATACATTATACTTTTCCCTTAGAAAATTTGAACTATTCAAATTTCAACCAATAATAACCTCAATTCTTTACGAGCTAGGAAGGGGACCTAATGGACCTACAGATCAGAAGCTCCAACGATATGAGATTAACGGGCTAAACTCATTAACCACATTAATCAATATTCGTTAACTGTGGGTACACTCCACTAAAGACCCACAGTTGCACTCTTCTCACTGTAGATATATTTCTGTGTCCACGGATATAGACCAATGACATCAAGTTAGTCCTTCACAAGTGTTCGTAACACCAGCTGGGTCAAATTACCGTTATACCCCTGGGTTACTTCTAAATCCTTAAGTACCAGTGCTCCTCTAATGAACAACCTGTTTATGGTCCAACCATCAAACAGAAACTCCTCTCGGGCCAGTGAGAGGGTAGGGCCCTATGTTCAAGTCCCGGAGACACCACTTAAGGGAACACTAATCTACTTACCCTACAGTCGAGAAGGAGTGAAATCCATCTTGTATAATTATGTTCCCACTCCCCACTCAGTCTTGTCCCCAAAATGGTAGGCATATCGAGTCGACAAACGGGCCACTCTCACCCATACAAATCAAAGGACAATCCCTCGTGAACAGGAGTTCACAATATACTCAAGATTAAGACTAAGTTGCCTAGGTCAACCTATTGAAATAGAAACCTAACCAGTCAACGGAGTTACATCTAGTGATTACTATTTCGTGGTCCAGTCTTATGCAAACTCATTGCATAGGATACCCCCACTCGCATGTCTCCTACATGAACGCGTTGGATCATTGCGTTTGTATCAAATACAAAGTGGGCCGTATCCATAGTGTTACCAGGATAAGGTACCCAACCCTATCTTTATACTATAGACCCTTTAGGTTGTAACTTGAACATTGATCTCTATATGTCTCTACATATTGTTCAAGACTCATAAAACAACCTAGGATGTTAGTTTATTGGATTTTAGAGTTATTAAAACAAGATAAAATAATCAATAACATTTATTGAATAATAATGAATAATCATTTATTAATGACGATCAAAATACAACATTTACTATCTACGAGTTTTAGGGCATCAAACCCAACACTTTGTATCTCCCCAATCTGATTGTTGTTACCAATAATATACATGATCTCTCGTGCTTCATTCGTGGATTTCTTAAGCCATGACCCTCATGCGGACACATTCACCATTGTTTTCGAGACTTGATTTAATCCATTGTAGAATTGTTCCATCACAAAGCAAGCTGGGAATCCGTGATGTGGGCATTTCTGTACCAACCTCTAGAACCTTAGCCACACTCCATCTACAGATTCTGATGGTTCTTGCCTGAAAGCGATGATATCACTTCTATACTTGGCATTCTTGTCTGGTGGGATTTTTTTTAGAAATTTGTCTACGAGGTTATCCCATGTGGTGATGGAATTCAGCTGTAATGAGTCGAGTCATACTTCCGCGTCTCGCTGCAAAGAGTAAGGAAATAACTTAAGTCTCAGTGCCTCTTTAGAAACACCATTAACTTTAAAAGAACGACAAATTCTCATAAAAAGTTTGAGATGTCTGTGGGGGTCTTCATTGGGTAGTCCGGCAAATTGACCAAATGAGTTCAACATTTGAAACATCAGTGATTTCATTTCAAATGTGGGCGCACCAATTAGAGGATCAAGGATGTCAGTGTCCAAAGTTTAAAATGCGAGCGCAATATAGTCTCTGATTGCTCTATCTCTATCATATGCTATGAGATGGGATTTCGTGGGTCTACAACAGGTTGTTGTTGTGGTTACTGATCTCCATTTTGTTGGACGTTATTTTGAGGAGGTACAAGAGGATCGTCTCCAAGCAGATCCATTAGAACTGGTTGCACGAATGCGGCTTCCTCAAGATTTACTTGTGCGCTCAACTCTTTCTCCTCTTGACGCTTTCGCCTTTCTTCGTTTCTTCTTCTGCGAAAGGTCCTTTCTATTTCAGGATCTGGCTAAAAAAGGCAAGGCCTCCTTCTCATGCACTACTCATTCCTCATAAAATAACACAAAAATGATGAGTTAGATTTTTCCTGCAATAGAAGCAATACGGTCGCATTGATCAATTATAATAAAAAAAACTACTACTAGTCCTCGGCAACGGTGCCAAAAACTTGATTGACCAGGCATGTATGAGTGGTAGAAATATAGGATGAATGACGAAAGTATGGAATGGATGAGGTCTAGTGCAAGCATACACGATCGATGAAGTAATAAACTTGGAGTATTCCAAGTGTTGAATCCCACAGGACTAGATTGAGTTTAAATTAATTATGACTATGGATCAATGAAACTAAGGTAACCAAATAAAAAGTTTAGAATTTTTGTAGGTGAAAGAAACTTAAAAGCAATAAACAATGGTAATCAAACAGGAGCAAACAATGCTACAACCATTCGGGTGTTGTGCCTTAGGTGATGTGACTACATCATACTGAACAATGAATTACACATGAACAGGAAACTACACCTATTCGGTCTTGTGTCAAGTTCCTTTAGGAGTTCTAAGCAGCTAATGCCTAATGTTTCCATGGTTAGCTGGATCTTAAATTAATTCAAGTTTAGTTTCTTTATCTTATGGTGTCCCTTATTTCTAAGGTGACGTGACCATCCAAGTCTAGGCTCTTAGTCCCATATCACTTTGTGACATCCGCTTACACCCTAACCTTCTCAGCATTAGAGCTCGCTAGATCGTTAAATCAAATGACCAGTTTAACTTACCGATTTTATCTTTTAAAATCAATAAAGAGAATGTGTTTACACAAAGTGATGTGAAGTGTTGCATAACATAAGCCATAACAACCCTAAGGCTTTCACATTGCCAAACCCCTAAAAATATTTAGCTCATGACTTTTGATAAAATAATCACTTTTATTAAATCATAAACCATAGCTACAATCAAGAGTTTGATTGATAGAAATTAAAATGAGAAATTAACAACGAAAATAATGCTGGAAAATAAATGCAACTCAAGAAAACTTAGGCAAATCCTCAAGTAACAAGTCTTTCCCTAGGATGATTCCCTCTCTTTCAAGGAAGAATCTTGCCTCGACACACACTTCTGTGGGAAGAGAAATCCTAGAGCCGCTACGCCTTAAAGGAACTTTCGTTCTTAAGACTACTGACTTGAGACTTTGAGAAGAAACCCAAGGTGCTGGAAAAATGACAGAAAATGATGAAGAAAGTGGTGATCTCGACGATAGAGAGTTGTTGTTGAAAATGGAGGGCTTCCTCACCTTTTAAAGGCCTCAAATCTGTTAAGGAGGGTCGAGATTCGCGTTCTAAACATTTATCAGGCAGAATCGGGGGTCCTCAGCCGATAAAATCGTGAAAATCACAACTAATCTTTACAGGATTGAATCTGGAAAATTAGGGCTCGACAGTGCTGGTACATCACTCACTGCTGTGGGTGCATCACATGAAAAATAGCCAGAAACCTGTCAAAAACGTACCTGATCTGCACCAAATTCGCAAAAATCATCTTTTACGCATAATTAACCTTAGTTAAGCTTATTTAAACATATTAAGACCAAAGTTGGGATAAAATTCATGCAAGAGATCATTTTTCTCATTAAAATACTCAAATAAAAACCTAATTTCATGCATTTCACAGCATGAGTCAATCAACCTATAAACATGTCGTTATAGATGCAAGTTTAGGGATCATCCTCAAGGATCTATTGGATTAATCATGCAATTTATTGAATTAACTTTATTTTTAATGGGGGGTTTGTAAAAAAAATAATCCAAGAAAGTAAATGTGTAAGAAATTAGAATCTTTTTGGAGATTTATGTATATGTGAGAGAATCAATTCAAAAGGTTTGTGATTAGAAACATATTCATTCAATTTCTTTCATGGAATTAAAGAAATTTCAATCAATTCAAGAACCCACAACCTATTAGAATCTCACACCTAAATACCCTGAGTTTCAATTCTAATAGCCCTTCATTAAACAAGAATCACTCATATTTAATTCTAAATCCAATTCATGCATTTATTCCTTAACAGCATTCAATCCACAATTGAATTTGCATTAAGACCTAGGGTTTTTGACGTTGCGAGGATGTAAGAATGTCCTGCTGACGACTTGGGTGTTATAGACCAACAAGATCAAGTTCCCAAGTTTCAAAAGGCCATGAAGCCACAGTTGGATGCAAAGGTTCTGGCGGTTGATGTATGAAGTTTGCATGGTATTGACAAACTTCACACTTCTTTACATATTCCATCGAATCTTGGATCATCATTGGCCAATAGTATCCTATATTCTTTAGTTGGAATTAGAGATTTGGTCCAGATTGATGCGCACCATAGACACCTGAATGTGCCTCATCTAGTGCTTTTACTCACTCTTATTTTCCAAGACATTGAAGAAAGATTCTAGAGAACGACGATATAAGGTCTCCTTGTAATAAATGAAGTGAGCTGCTCTAACGCATTCGTGTAGGAGACATGCGAGTGGGGGCATCCAATGTAATGAGTTTGCATAAGACTGGACCACGAAATAGTAACCACTAAATATAACTCCGTTGACTGGTTAGGTTTCTATTTCAATAGGTTGACCTAGGCAACTTAGACTTAATCTTGAGTATATTATGAACTCCTGTTCACGAGGGATTGTCCTTTGATTTGTATAGGTGAGTGGCCCGTTTGCCAACTCGATATACCTACCATTTTGGGGACAAGACTGAGTGGGAAGCTAGGAACATAATTATACAAGATGGATTTCACTCCTTCCCGACTTTAGGGTAAGTAGATAAGTGTTCCCTTAAGTGGTGTCTCTAGGATTTGAACAAAGGGCCCTACCCTCTCACTGGCCCGAGAGGGGTTTTTGTTTAATGGTTGGACCATAAACAGGTTGTTCATTAGAGGAGCACTGGTATTTAAGGATTTAGAAGTAACCCAGGGGTATAACGGTAATTTGACCCAGCTGGTGTTACGAACACTTGTGAAGGACTAACTTGCTGTTATTGGTCTATATCCCTAGACACAGAAATATATCTACAGTGAAAAGAGTTCAGCTGTGAGTCTTTAGTGGAGTGTACCCACAGTTAACGAATATTGATTAATGTGGTTAATGAGTTTAGCCCGTTAATCTCATATCGTTGGAGCTTCTGATTTGTAGGTCCATTAGGTCCCCTTCCTAGCTCGTAAAGAATATTGAGGAAATTTATTCTTGGATGAAATTTGAAAAGTTCAAATTTACTAAGGGAAAAGTATAATGTATAATGATACATTATAATATAAAGTTTATTTTACAAATTAAACTTTATAGTATAAATATAATTTTGGATATGATTCAAAGTTAATTTGTAAGAGAATTAAATATTTGAAATTGTTCAAATATTATTTTAATATGAATTAGATTTATATTAAAACTATAAGTTAAATTAGTGCACATTAGATGTACATTAAAACTATAGGTTATGAGAGAAATGTATTTGAATTTGATTCAAATGCAAGTTAAAATTAAATATTTGATATTTAATTTGGTAACTAATTAATTGGAGAATTAATTAGTTATTTAATTTAAGGGGAGTTTTTAAAAATAGAAAAATGAGGAAAACTATTTACAAAAAATAGCAAAATTTTTAGATAGTTGTGATAGACACTAATAGAAGTCTATCAGGGTCTATCAGTGATAGAAATGATAGCAGTCTATCACTGATAGATGCTGATAGATGCTGATAGAAGTCTATCAATGTCTATTAGTGTTTTTTTTGCTATTTTCTGTAAATAGTTTGACATTTTGTCTATCTGTAAAAATTTTCCTTAATTTAATCTAATTTAATTTAAAACTATAGGTTATGTGAGAGATGTTCATTTAAATATGATTTAAATGAATTGGTTAATTAATTATTAATTATTAATTTTATTAATTAATTTAATTAATGAATTAATATTAAATAAGATTTAATATTGTTGTAACTCCCACATAGGGAAGTTACTTAATACGTTGGATAACACTCACGTTTCCCATTTTCTCTCGCTTCCTTATATAGCGTCTAACGGAAAAAAAATTAAATCGTTCATTCTCTCTCAAAAATCCTCTCAGAAAAGTTCTATGCAATTTTTCCTTGCCAAAAAGGTTCCCACAAACCTTTCCTCAACATTCAGAGAAAAGGAAGGACTCCAAGTGGTGGTGATCCAACGTAAGTTTTTTTCTCCCTCTAATTTTTGTATTTAATATGCTTAACCTAGATTTTTAGATTTATTTTACCAATGTAGAAGTATTCCAAAATTTTAAAATTAATTTTGAGATAGGGTTCTGATATGTTTCCGCTGCGCTAAGGTTTTAATCCCAGCAATTTTTTGTTGGGTTTTATGCCCTAAAACTCGTAGATAGTAAATGTTATATTTTGATCGTCATTAATGAATGGTTATTCATTATTATTCATGATAAGGAAATAATTGGTAATGATTAGTTAAAACATTAGATGAGTTACTTCCATGCTAAGGTTCCAACTAGAGTTGAAGAGACGCAAGATTTCAAGCATCAAAAGACACATTTTCATCCAAGAATTACAATGAATCTTAAAATTCAGATTCATCCACATATTTAATGTTCTATGTATTTATTTAATTTCATGCATTTATATTTATTAGTGTAATTGAAAAGGTTTAGATGAATTTAGACAATTTAGTGAAAGGTTGTGTCCTTTCATAGTGTCGTTTCAATTAGTTTAAATAGGGTTGTAATTCCAACCTTTTGAAAAGAAGACTTTGAATTTGAATGAATTTTTCATAGAGTAAATCTCTCAAGCTTTTATGCTTTCTTTGTATTCTTTTGTTTAGAATGCATGTTTAGAACTTTCAATCTAGTTTGATCAATTAGATTGTGGAGAGTTCGAAATCTTGAAGTTAGGAACAAGTTCTCCTTTCTTCTTGATCTTTGATCAATTTTTCAAGCTAAATCTGTTTAGCTTTCTTGGGGTTAATATCAATTCGTTAATTGGGGTTATTTTTATTACTGTCGTGGGGGTTCACCTTATTTAGGGGGGGTTCTCAAACGTGATTGAGGTAGTTTCCCTTTATCATTTCAGATTCATTGTAATTCTTGGATGAAAAGGTGTCTTTTGATGCTTGAAATCTTGCATCTCTTCAACTCTAGTTGGAACCTTAACATGGACGTAACTCATCTAATGTTTCAACTAATCATTACCAATTATTTCCTTATCAATTCAATAAATGTTATTGATTATTTTATCTTGTTTTAGTAACCCTAAAATCCAATAAACTAACATCCTAGTATATTTTATGAGTCTTGAACAATATGTAGAGACATATAGAGATCAATGTTCAAGTTACAGCCTAAGGGGTCTATAGTATAAGGATAGGGCTGGGTACCTTATCCTGGTAACACTATGGATATGGCCCACTTTGTATTTGATACAAACGCAATGATCCAACGCGTTTGTGTAGGAGACATGCGAGTAAGGGTATCCTATGCAATGAGTTTGCATAAGACTGGACCAAGAAATATTAACCACTAGATATAACTCCGTTAACTGGTTAGCTTTCTATTTCAATAGGTTGACCTAGGCAACTTAGGCTTAATCTTGAGTATATTATGAACTCCTGTTCATGAGGGATTGTCCTTTGATTTGTATGGGTGAGAGTGGCCCATTTGCTGACTCGATATACCTACCATTTTGGGGACAAGACAGAGTGGGGAGCTGGGAACATAATTATACAAGATGGATTTCACTCCTTCCCGACTTTAGGGTAAGTAGATAAGTGTTCCCTTAAATGGTATCTCTGGGACTTGAACAAAGGGCCCTACCCTCTCATTGGCCCGAGAGGGGTTTCTGTTTGATGGTTGGACCATAAACAGGTTGTTCATTAGAGGAACACTGGTACTTAAAGATTTAAAAGTAACCCAGGGGTATAACGGTAATTTAACTCAGCTGGTGTTACGAACACTTGTGAAGGACTAACTTGCTGTTACTGGTCTATATCCATGAACACAGAAATATATCTACAGTGAGAAGAGTGCAGCTGTGGGTCTTTAGTGGAGTGTACCCACAGTTAACGAATATTGATTAATGTGGTTAATGGGTTTAGCCCGTTAATCTCATATCGTTGAAGCTTCTGATCTGTAGGTCCATTAGGTCCCCTTCTCAGTTCATAAAGAATATTGAGGAAATTTATTCTTGGATGAAATTTGAAAAGTTCAAACTTACTAAGGGAAAGTATAATGTATCAATACATTATAATATAAAGTTTATTTTACAAATTAAACTTTATAGTATAAATATAACTTTGGATATGATTCAAAGTTAATTTGTAAGAGAATTAAATATTTGAAATTGTTCAAATATTATTTTAATATGAATTAGATTTATGTTAAATCTATAGGTTAAATTAGAACTATAGGTTATGAGAGAAATGTATTTGAATTTGATTCAAATGCAAGTTAAAATTAAATATTTGATATTTAATTTGGTAATTAATTAATTGGAGAATTAATTAGTTATTTAATTTAATCTAATTTAATTAAATTTGATTTAATTAAATTAATTGAATTAAAACTATAGGTTATGTGAGAGATGTTCATTTAAATATGATTTAAATGAATTGATTAATTAAATTATATTTAATTAATTATTAATTATTAATTTAATTAATTAATTAATATTAAATAAGATTTAATATTGTTGTAACTCCCACGTAGGGGAGTTACTTAATACGTGGGATAACACCCATGTTTCCCATTTTTCTCTCGCTTCCTTGTATAGGGTCTAACAGAAAAAAATTGAATCGTTCGTTCTCTCTAAAAAAATACTCTCAGAAAACTTCTGTGCAATTTTTCCTTGCCAAAAAGGTTCCCACAAACATTTCCTCAACGTTCAGAGAAAAGGAAGGACTCCAAAAAGTTTTTTTTTTCTCTAATTTTTGTATTTAGTATGCTTAACCTAGATTTTTAGATTTATTGTACCAATGTTTGTATTTCAAAATTTTAAAATTAATTTTGAGATAGAGTTCTGATATGTTTCCGCTGCGGTAGGGTTTTAATCCCAGAACTTCGCACCTTAGTTTTACGACGGAGATATGTTGGAAGTTTACCATACTCAAGATAATCTATAATGGGTTGGCGCCAGTCTTCTTCGTCAATCAAATAGACCGATGTCAAGTTCATTTCTCCACATTTATTCTCAATCGAGGGTATAATCCACTTTTGACAAAGTGATATGTTTAGAGTTTCGTCATCAAGAATCATCAATGCAGTAGCCAAGTTTGCCAAAGCATCTGCCTTCTTGTTTTCTGACCTTGATACATGGTCCAGTATCACACTGTCAAACTTTTCCAGCAATTGTCTGGCATAGGCGAAGTAAGGTTTCAAATCTTCATGTTTCACATCATACTAGAGCAAGAGTTGACTGATTATCAACTTTGAATCGCCATAAATTTCAATGTATGATATTCCAATTTCTAATGCCATATGAAGGTCAATTATTAAAGCTTGATATTCGGCGACATTGTTTGAGCATAATTCACCAAGTGTAAAGCTATAGGGCAACTATGCCTCTCAAGTGAGATAACGACGATGCGTGCCCTCGCTTCACTCCTTTGTGCTGCACCATCGAAGTACTGAAGGGAATTGAATCTCAGCGAAAGCGTGTGATCGCGTTCTTTGATTTCTTGATGGAATTAAAAATTAAAATAAACAAGAAAAGGTTAAGCATCATACCTTTGCCGATCCATAGATGCAGAAAAAACTTCTCCTCGAATCAGTAGTCTTCTCCACCACAAGATCTTCCTTGTTATGACTCTGGCAAGGATCTGGCATGTGGGAACGCTTCTTGAAAGAATAGAGGGAATGAGAAGAAGCATTTTCTTGAGGGAGAGTGTGTAGGGTATGTTGTCTATGAGGGCTCCGCAAGGGCCCTAGGGTTACTCCTAATCCTATTGAGATAACCCTTTGCAGAGATTTTTAAATTAAATATTTAATAATATCTAATATTATTAAATATCTACCCAAGTAATATCTCATATTAAATGGTTTTAAATATTTATCTCCTATAGAATCTTTAATTTGAATCTCATCCAAATTAAACAATTAATTATTTGAATCCAATTCAAATTAATTAATTCTTCCTCCAATTATTTAATTCAAATCTTATTTAAATTAAATAACTTTATTATATGGATCTCATCCAAACAATTAATTATTTGAATCATATTCAAATAAATTAATTCTCCCATTATCTTATTCAAATTAAATAATTTATTTATTTATATGGATCTCATCCAAATAAATAATTATATGAATCATATTCAAATAAATTAATTCTCCATATTATAAAGTTATAATTTGAATCTCATTCAAATAAACTTTATAATAAATCATGTAATTTAATTTTATCCAATACAATTAATATTTTCCCTCATAAATTTGAACATTTCAACTTTTTGTTTCAACATAGTTGATCCTTGTTAGTCTGTGGTGGGCTAGCAAGGGGACCTTATGGACCTACAGATTATAAGCTCCAATGATCCAAGATTTATTAATTAAACTTTTTAATTAAATTAACCTTCCTTCATTAACTATAGGACAAACCACTATAGATCCATAGTTGAACTCTTATGAACTGTAGGACAAGTTGTGTCAATGGATATAATCAATATAAGCAAGTTGATCATTCACGAGTTGTTCATAATTACAGCTAGGTCAAATGTCCGTTTTACCCTTGTAATTACCTCTTTTCCTTAAGTACCACTAATTCCTCTAATGAACAATTTGTTTATGGTCCAACCATAAACTAAGTCCCTCTCGGGCCGGTGAGAGGGTGGAGCCCCTTGTTCAAGACCCGAATCAACATTTAAGGGAACTACTCATCTACTTACCCTATGCGGAAAGGAGTGAATTCCATCTTGTGAAGCTTATGTTCCCAGCTCCCCATTTAGTCAAGTCCCCAAAATGGTAGGCTTATTGAGTCAGCAACTCGGGCCACTCTCACCGGTGCAAATCAAAAGACTGACCTTACAGACAGGAGTTCATAAGTCACTCAAGATTAAGATCGAGCCGCACATGATCATCCTATGAAATATTAATCTCATCAATTAACGGATTTACAAAGAGAGATTAAATTTTTGCGGTCCCGTCTTATACAAACTCTTTGTATAGGATACCTCCACTCACATGTCTCCATATGAATGGTTTGGATCGTAACTATTACAAAGTGGGTCGTATCTATAGTGTTATTAGGATAAGGCACCTAACCTTATCCATATACTATAGACCTTTAGGTTATTTCTTGAACATGATCCACCCATATGTCAACTACATACATGATCAAGACTTCATATAATAACCTTAAATTTTTACGGTTAATGGATAAATTGATATTGCATAATTAATAATTAAATTAATCAACTAATAAATTACGAGGCTCTAGGGCACAAATCCCAATAAGTACATGTCCAAGGCTCCGTAATTTCAACCAAGAAAACTTCCTCATCGGGCAAGTCTTCGCATAACTTCCAATCTGATGGAATTAGGTGATTTACTAAGAAGTCAGCCAATGCTTGTCCTTTAATCGCCTTTTGTGGTACATGCACAATGTCGTATTGCTGGAGTAGAATTGCCCATTTGGCCAGGCGCCTAGAGATGATCGACCTGGGATAGGATATACTTAATTGGGTCAGCTTTCGCAGATAGGTAAGCTGTGAAAGCCTGCATGTAGTGTCTTAACTTATCTATGGCAAAGAAAAGTGCAAGACACATTTTCTCGATAGGGGAGTAGTTGATCCCAGCTCCAGTTAGGGTCCTACTTAGATAGTAGAGAGCGCGCTCCTTCCCTTTCTCCTGTTCTTGCGCAGAAATGTACAATATCGATGGCTTGCCTGCTAATGGAGCGCCTAGGACAGGAGGATTAAGCAAGTATTTCTTTATGCTGTCAAAGAAGTTGTGTCGGTTTCCACAACGGAGGATTCTTTGGTAGTAGAGTATTCTCCTATTTCTCTCTTATTTCTCTCTTCCCTTTATTGAATTTGAATGCAATTATGTTGTCTAAGGCTACGAGTGGCTAGACCCTTTAGTTTTAAGGTATTGATGAACTATTTATGAAGTTATGTTAATCTTATAGAACTTTTTATGGATTAATGCAATTCTATACTTTTCATTATTATTATACTTATTTTGTATTGATTGGCCTTCAATACTTATTAGATTAGATATGTAATTTGATGGATTGCATGTTTAATTAGACTTATAACAATGAGTCGTTGTTAGTCTCTCATGAAAATAGTTAGGTTAATAATGAAAGTTGCTAAAGATTACTATTAATGCCATGTCATGTAATTTAATTTGATTTCAAGATGTTAGTAATCAATTAGGTTGCATGAGAAAGGTTTGTTTTTGATAAAAAAAATAATCCGAAATCAAGTTTCTAGACTTAGGCATATGATTTGAGATCAATTCCATGAAACACTATGATATTACATAATGAATTAAATACGGATTCAATACTCTAGAATGCTCTTTTACTCTTGATTTCTCCAAACTTTACTTGTTTTCTTTTAATGTTTTTAAGGTTTTACAAAAAAAAAAAAAAAAATCGATTCGAATCCTCAAATAAAATCAATTCAACCCTAGAATAGCTAAATGATTAAACCGTGATTGGATCCTTAGTGGAACGATACTTGAACTTAATCGTTCTATATTATTACTTGAGCTGCGCACTTGCGGTGCCCGTATCACATGTACACACCATTGAGGTGGGGACATTTGAACTTGATGAACTTAATGCACCTAAGTTTAGCAATGCATTAATAAGAGCAATCTTAGATGCCTGGTTGAGCACAACAAGTCATCTATAGGGTAGGTCTTTTGATTCTACTACCGTCTCCAACAAACTTGGAGGAATATCCTAGCCTTCTGATGTGCTAATAACATGACACACGACAACTTCTAGTACTTCCTTTGGATGGTTATCAAGGAAGTTTCTTGGATAGAAATCCACCAGAGTTACTGGTCGTCGAGGTTGAAGAAAATCTCCATCCTCCTCATTGACAGGCTTAGATTTCCACACCTTCTTCTTTGCTTTTTTTTTTAGTCTTGCTTCCTCTTCTCTAATCTCGACGAAAGCGCAACTCTTTTTGGGTGGAGCTCGACTTTCTTTTCTTTCGACAAGTCACAAGGATCCACCCTTCATCATCATCTTCAACAGACTCATCTTTGCTTTGGGAGTTTGTCATTAGAACCTCTTGTTCAAATCTAACAATTATAGGCTCAAAGGCCCAAAATTGGATTAAGCTTTCAGTTTTTTCATAATGCTTTTGATCATTAAACTCAGTCGGTGTCGAAACACTTGAAGTCACCGTCACTGCAGCGTGATTTGTTTGAGCTAATTCATCAAGATCTAGCTCTATTTTCTTTTCGCGAGCTAACCTCATAATCAGCTCCTTTAGCACAAAGCACTTTTCAACTAGGTAGCTAACGACCCAATGATATTTACAGTAGTTGGGGTCATTGACTTTCCCTAACTGCTCTGGCAGCTTACATTCTGGCAATTGAATCAGTGTTTCTCTAGCAGTTGCTCTAGCATGTCTGCAACATCAGAGTCAGGGAATGGATAGACCTTTTTCTGCCTTTTCTTCAAAGTTACGCAACGCCGCTCGCCTCCATCATCTTTCTTTTCATCTCTTGACTCTTTTCATTTGGAGGAAAATTTCAATGGGATCGTATTGACGACCATAGATTCTTTCGTGGCACTCTTCACAGTTTTCTTGGTGTCCTTTATCTCTTTCTTATTTTTCTTTCCCTCTGTGACCAGGAAGTCTTTTGTTCCTCTGTTAGCGATGCTCAACTGATCCATATCATGGGCGCGAGTCGCCAACTCTTCAAACATGCAGGGTTTTATTCCTTGCAGAATATAGAGGAGTTCCAAGTGCATGCCTTGGGTGCACATCTCCACCGAAGATAATTTAGTGAGTTGGTCCTTGCAGTCAAGACTCAAAGCTCTCCACTTATTAATGTAGTCGATGACTGGCTCTCCTTTCTGCTACCTGACATTTGTCAGCTCCATCATGCTAATAGTCCGCCTAGTGCTGTAAAAGCGGTTCAGGAATTCTTTTTCCAGCTACTCCCAACTGTCAATCACTTCTGGTTCTAGATTGGTGTACCAATCGAAAGCATTTCCTTTTAAGGTTCCGACAAATTGTTTGACAAGCAGGTATCCTCTAGTTCTTGCATTTCCCAAGTTTTTACAAAATGAGCAACATGTTGTTTTGGGTTGCCTTTTCCATCGAATTGCTGGAACTTAGGTAGTTGATATCCAACAGGCAACCTCAAATTATCAATTCTTTTAGTATATGGTTTAGAATACATAAAAGAATTCTGAGACGGTCCTTCAGACTAAGCTCTGATAGTGTTTGTGATCATGTCTTGCAGTTGTTGGACTGATAGAGAAGCGATAGAGGTAGAGTATTGCATCTGGCTTTCCTGCAACGGAGTTTTCCCTTTGTCATTTGCCTTGACAACAGGGGTTTGGCTTGACTCAGCAGTTTCTCGAGCCTACATTTGCTCTCTCAAGACAGTGATTTCATTATCTCGCTCCTCAAAAACTTTCGCTAGGAAATTTATTTTCCTCTCCATTTCCGCCATGGCTGCCCTAATCGTTACATTAGTCGTCATGACAGACATCACATCAGGGTGTGATTCTTTCTTGGATCGATCAGAGAGAGGAACAGAGTTGTCAAACAAAAGATTTTCCTTGATGACAATCCTGCCTTTAGGGGATTCTATCAATCGCCTCCAAATGTCCTTCGGGATGACAGGGCCTTGTTCCTTCTCCTACATGATCGCCTTTGAGTGACTGCGAGTAATGGGTACTGTGTATGCATCGGTTGTTGCAGGAGTGTTGGACACAACTTTCTTAGAAATCAACTTGATTTGATTGTTGAGAGCGAGATGAGAGGTAGAGAGGTCCTACTAGGCGTGCTAATTTGTTCACACTAGGTTTCTGGAGAAACGTGTTTCGTGGAGTTGAACTAGTGTTTATGTAGATTTGATGCAGATGTGGTTCGATCTCTAGTACTTGATCCTCTGATTCTCTCTTAGTTGAACGAGTGTGCTTGATATATGGAAGTAGAGCGCGTGGATGTTCTTGAAATTCAAGTTCTAGAAGGATGTATGTATTCCAAGGAATTTCAGTCTCCAAGTATGATTCAGCTTCAAAAGTTAGGGAGTCTTCTGATTGTATGGAGAATTCTCTCTAGGCTCTCTGGGGTATAAAATTGCTGAATCTTTCAAATGAAGGAGAACTCCTCTATTTATAGAGTTCTCAGTGGGCTTTGTGAGCTTGGTTTTGGCTGGTCCATGGATCTGGCCCTTGGGCCCAACTAATTGGATTTGGGCATTTGTTAGTCTTTGACCCAAACTAAGTCTATTTTTAGACTTAATTGAATTTTAGCCCAAACATTAATAATTAATTGAACAAGAAATAATTAATTTGATCCAACAGTGAGAACGAAAATAGGTGGCACCTTCGGAATTTGCTAATTCATATCTTCAATTTCAATTCAGGACACATGTAACTTTTAATTAGTCCCAAATTTTATTATTTATAATTTTGTCATTAATTTGAGAAATGACATGACAATTTGTTATTGGTCCAAAATTTCTCATTCAACACATATATATTAAAATAAAACAGAGAAATTTCACGTGCATCGCACGTGTTACTAACTAGTTCCTTCCAAATTGAACAACCATTAGCATTTCTAAACATGAGCATGCCTAACCTCTAACCAATAACATTTCTAACCTTTAACATGTCTCATGTTAGCATTCTCATAAACTTATAGCAAGCATGAATAAATAATAAGCAAGATCATTTCAATAAGCACGTACATATCAAGTTTATACCAATACATGTATAGAAATATCATTTTTCCATGAATAAGTGTATATTTTTTCTTTGCTCGGGACAATCAAGATTAAAGTTGGGGGTATTTTGATACCACCCTAAAAGTGCTATGATTCCTAGCTTAACTCTACCTTTATTAATCATTTTTATTGATTAATTCTCTAATTTTGTAGGAAATAATCATCCCAAGGGTAGAAAAGTCATTTTGAGAAAGAACGAGCATTAGAGCACCAAAATTGAAGAATTGAAGAATTGAAAAATTACAAAATTGCCCCTGACAGCAGTGTAGCTACCCTCTTTAGAGTGTAACGTTACGCCCAAACATTGAATACACTTGATGCGTCGAGCATTGCGCGATCTCTTTACGCTCAACATTACACTGCAAGGTTGAGAGCACAAAATAGGGTAGCGTCAACATTACGCTACATACTTTGATGCAAATTTTAAACGTGCGTGCGCGCCTACTAAATCCTTCACACTATCGCAACGCCTCCCCCTACATTGTTGACTACGCTGGTCTTAGTGTAGCTATGCTCTCCTAAGTGTAGTGACACTCCTACAAAATTATAAATACCAAATTTTCATTTCTACATGAACCAGAGAGCAATTTTTACCAAAATTCGAGAGCACACTTCACATTTCTTCATTTTTCTCTCAAATCACTTGTATTCTTCCATCAATTTCTTGAAGATTTCTTGAAGATGCGAAGCTAAGGTACTTTCTTTTGGGAATAGGATAGTTGTTCTTCACTTTCTTGAGAATTTTTTGTATAATTTTTTTATTAATTTCATGAATCTTGGTTGAACCTTGTGCAAATTCTGAATAGATTTTGAATTGATTGAATTGATTGAATTGACAACTCATGATTTTCGATTTCTTGGATGCAAATTTCATGATACACTAAGCAATAAATTGTGACATTAGTTGCAAAATTAGGGATTCATGCTTAGTTTAAAGACCTTTTCTTTTATTATGCATGTATGAACTAATTAGGTTTAACCAACAAATCAAATTAATGGAGAGGCTATCAATTTATTAATTTGTCACAACAATGATACTTAGATCTTTATGTGAATTCCATTTAGTATTGAATGTTGCTAAGAAATAGATACATAAGTTAAATTTAGAATTGAACAAGAAGAAATTCAAGTTTAATGAATTAGGACAATTAGAAATAAATACCTAATTGGACTAGTTTTATGAATTAGGTCAATTTGAAATTAAATTGCTACTTGGTTGTTGATTCTTGAATTAATTCATGTTTCTTTAATTCAATGATATAAATGAAATCAACTAGTCCGTATTCCCAATCTATTAAAATTGTTTCTCTCATAAACATCACCAAAAATATTATTTTCTTGCAATTTACATTTCTTGCATATTTTTCTATTTCTTTTTTAAAAAAAACACCCTTTCCAATAAAAAGAATTCAATTTATTGTCAAAAATAATTCAAAGATCTCCAAGGGCAATCCCGAACTTACCATCTATACTATATCTTTAGTATAGTTTGCTAAGTAAGGTGTTACAAATTTCTTTTGATTCCACAAAGTGTGTTTCAACTAGACACATTTTGAGGCGATCAAACATACATTCGACTTATGCGAGCACAACGACTTGCTTGACACGACCAAACTAGCCTCTACATTGGCAGACAACTAATTAGGAACGCACCAAGGAAGCATCCTAAATTTTAATTAAAGTTGAAAAGCCAAACCCTAATTAAACTACATGTCCCTAAGTCTATTGGGTTCAATAGCATCCATATAGAAATAAAAATATGTGCATTAATCTTTAGGATTCTATTATGTTCATTAATTAATTGGATAGTCTAATTAATTAACCAAATTTTATCTTTGAACCTAGCAATACATGCATTCTAGGATTAGCCATCAAATATATGATTAACTAACTACTACTAAGGTAATTGAGGTATACATTCAAGTGCGAACGTGACGTAGCTACGAATCGATTAGCAAGGGAATACATGCTTACGAGTGAATAGTCAACTCGCAAGCATGCATATCAAAATTGAAATAGATTCAAAGAAAGCATAAAATTAATATACATTCAGCCCAATCCACAGAAATCTCAAGAAAAATATATGGGTTCTTGCTTCCAAAACTAAATAGAAAGTTACCTCATTGATTCATAGAAAAAGCAAAGATGAGAGATCCAATCCATGAGCTACAACCCAAAAGAAAAGTAAAATATGACCTAAAGATAAAAGAAAAGATGAAGAAGAAGATGAAATTTCAATCTAACTTTGGCCTCTGTGAGTTCCTTCATCAAAAACCATAAAAAAATGAAGAGATTATATATAGAAATCGAGGGGAGCGTCGCTATGCTCTACCCTTCAGCCGCAGTGTAAGCCTCGAGCGTCGCTACGCTCGCGAGCTGTGCTTGGAGCATTGTTGCGCTCTTGCCAATTGCACTCTCTACCTTTAAGCGTAAACATGGTAAGTCACTTCTCCTTTAAGATTAATCAATCTGATTTCAAAACAAAACAAGAAATGGAAAAACTCTCTCAATTTCTTTACTCTCTCTCTCACAAATGAGCTCTTTGTTCTAAATCTCTCTAATGGCGATTTCTTGTGTGTTTGTGTTGTATACGAGCATGCAAGGTCAGAATCATATAGAGAAGAAGAAGGAGAAGAAGAAGATGCACAATATGTACGTCGTTCAGCCAAAATTAGCCTACATCCACGGGAAGGATTTTCTCTTTCACTTCTTGAAGGCTAGCAATAGAAGATAAGTCCTCTCTTTACAGATTCACACACTATACTAAATTTTACAGCAAAGATCTATTTATAGTTGATAGATCTGTTACATAATCTATTTTAAGAATCTGTTGTTAAGAAAAAATAGTTGTCGGGATCAATATTTTCTTCAATTTCCCCCATGTAGGGGTGTGATGAAAGGAAACTTAGGATTACTCGAGGATACGGGTGATCACCTCAAACCGAAAAACTGAAAAGCCGATCGAAAAAGACCAAAACCGACATCTTTGGTCAGTTCTATGCACTGTACGGTTGGTGGTTTGACCGGTGGTCACCCGGCAAGCCAAAACATGACTCAACCGACCGTTATATTTTTTTTATTACTTTCACGTTTTTCCTTTATGAAGTCTTCCTTTAACCAAAATCGTGGTGGACAATGTCATCTTAGTCGCCAGGCGGTAATTCGAACACCAACAAATTTATTTTCTTCTCCCTTTCTTCTATTATCTCTTTTTTCCTCCTCTCTCTAGTCTTTTTTCTTTATTTCACTTCAAATCAAAGTTGGCATTCTCTTGGTGTTGGAGTCGAACACCACAACTAGCTAAGTTTTCTTCTTTTCAAAGATTACACTAAAGTTCCATTATGAAAACTGACAAAAAATGGACCGAAGGTCGTCTCCACTCACCTTAAAACTACCGAAATTAAAACTAATTGATGTATACTGATGTGGTGGTCGGTGGCGATTTTCGTCTAACATCGATGACCAATGATCACCCCTACCCAAGGACGAGTGATGGTTCAATTTTAGGGATTTGATAACTCTCAAGTAAGATAAGATAGATAAAATCTAAGTGCGAATCTCAAGGGAACGGAATACAATAATTTAGTTTTACTAATAAAGACCTCCTCGAAGTTTGAAGCTAGAGATAACTTAGAAAAATGGTTAGATTTGGTAATGTGCTAAAAGTAGTGAAGAGTAAAGTAAGTTGCTGGAAATAAAGATAAATAACAAGGGAAGAATTTTTTTTTTAAAACGATAAGGATAAAAAAGTGGGATTCAAACTATTTCAACCTGTAGGGGAAAATCATGTAGGGGAAAATTATGGTCACCTTACATCCACAATTACTTTGCTAAATAGATCCGGGTGAAATTTGGCATGCAACTTAGATGCGCCCACATCTTTCTTTTTCAAGTGAGAAGGGTTAAGTCATATGTGATCAAATTGCGCCTGCGATCTACCTTAACCAACACTTAAGCAAAATGAATACCTATCCAGCTCTCTTTAAAATATTTTTAGGAGACTTAGTAATTATATACATTTCCATGGCTTGCATAAGACTTAGATAAATGAGCATGCAATTTTAGTGACTCCATAAGCATTACCTTATTTCTAGGAATCAAACAAAATCCTATGTCTAACATTTTCTCTTATATTGCATTTATGACAATCGTATATTATCTAAGTCTTTCGATATTAGACTCAACATGGTATGCTAACCTAGGTCATCAAGCTAATTTAACAAGGAACAAAATCGATAAAAGTGCCAAAGCGAGCTTAGCTCAACAGTAATTGACATTGTCTTCTTCCTAAAGGTTGGAGGTTCCAATCCCTGTCCCTGTAGTTGTTCTTACTGGAAAAAAAATCAATTAAAAGAAAACGACTATTCAATGTTGAGCAAAGTAAAGAGACACGGTGATCCGATCTCCAACTTCATTGTTCATTGGTTGTTACATCTTTAGCTTAGTTCTTGAATTTGGAAGTTTGTATCTATTTAGATTTTAAACATTCAGAAGTTTCTAATAGGTATCTAAAGTTTTAATTTTACCATTAATAGGTCCTAAACATTTAATTTTGTGTCAAATAGATCCCTAACAAAATCGAAAATTTGAATTTGAATTAATGTATTAGATATAATTTTGAATTTTGTGATTTTGAACTTTCAATTTTATGTTGCATGTGAATTAAAAAATAAATTAAAAAAAAGTCTAAGACTTGGGAGGTTAAATTTGTAATTTTGAAAGACTAGTGACTAAATAGATACAAACCTCAAAATTGAAATTGAAAGACTAAATTTAGGCTGGTTTATTTGTTAAACTTTCTTGTTTTCTTTCTTTCTTCTTTTCTCATTCTTAGTTTTTTCTTTTCTTATCTGTGAATTCTACAATTATTCCATTTCATTGGTCTCTAAGGCAAAGTCTCGCTTGATCGTTCATCGTCGGGTTCAAATTGAATTAATAAAAGAGTGAGAACGAAAATGTCAAAGTGACGAGACATGATTCTAGCTCGATGGACCCATCACCATCACTCTGTCTGTAGGCTGTTGCTTAGTCTTAAGTTTAGTTAGCATCTGGTAACCTCGCCTAACTTGGCTGCAGGAGGGGAATGAAGGGAGAGGAAGCAGGGAAGAAAAGGTTGAAGGTTTATTCTTTCCATAGATGCCCGATTAAGTGAGGAGATCAGGTCATTTACCATTCAAATGGTAAGTAATATATCCCTTAAGTTGTACTCATATTAGTTACATTCAATTTTTTTTTAATGTTTATTGTTTATTGTTTTTCGTTTTTTATCTTCAAACATTGGCTTTTGGTTACTATAATTTCTATGATATGATAGACTTGACAACATCTAAGATTTTAAATTATGGTAGGTACATTTTTTATATGATTTAGCAAAAGAAAAATATTTAAGTACATCCTGAGTTACACTCATCTTTGTGTTTATTACCACAAGTGTTTATTCTTAAGTTGCCACATGTGACAAACTTCTTTTTTTCCAAAAAAAAAAATATTTTTATATATTTTTTTTTGTAATTGAAAGAGATGAATGGAGATGAGTAGATCCTATATTAACACATGGTAAATGACGTCGTTCAGAAGCCATAAACATTTCATCCTAAAATTGAAAACAAGCAAATTTTCTATTTAAATCATTATCACAAAAAAGAAAAAAATACAAAATTATCCAAAGCTCATTACTCAGAGTCAGCTTGACCAACAAAAGAATAAAGATGATGTTCTTAATATGTGAATATGGAATGAGTGGAGAATTTACACTCTTGAGAAGTTGAAAGAAAAAGAGAAGAAATTGAAAAAGAGGAATCAAAAGCAACCTTTCCAACTTCAAATTAAAAAATGTTAGTTAAGAAGGGGTGGAGAGTCAAAACTCTCACAACTTGCTTTGGATTGCCACCTCTTTTGCATCATCTACTACTCATGATTATCCATGGAAATAATTTCTAGAGGATTCTCTTGGTTTTCATTTGCCACTCTTGTGTGTTGTTGTACAACCAAAATCATTGCGTTGCCCATGAAATCTGAAGAGGCCAATACCTCTCCAACTGCCCCAAGTTCAGTCTGCTCATTCCAAAGCACCAAACCTTGAACCAATGCCAAGCACGGACTATGTCGTCTTCCGACCATTACGAGATCAAAATTACTCCCCATCGAACGTAGTATACAGATTGTTCCAGTGCCATCATTTACCACCTCTTCTATGTACCTCACTCTATAGTTGTCTGCTATAATTTTTTGAAACTCAACCACTGCCTCATCGTCTAACCTCCTTTCTTTAACGTCAGTGCATGGGATATTCTCGCTCTCCAATAGTCGAATCATTGTCAAGTTTATATTGGTATGCCCAGCCATTCTTGCTCCAATGAACATTGCCTCACGATCGTCTGGTCCACCGATGAAAACTACGGCTATTTGAAAAGAATACAAATTGGTTTCAATAGACTTTGAGACCTTTAAAAATCCACGTTCAACAACAAGGGCAACAGAGCATGGTGCATTGTCAAGGATATTATGGTTAACCATCTTTATTTTACATTTGGACGATGACATCATGCCATTGGAGTGGAATCTCTTATGGAAAGGAACAATAATTAAGGAAGTCTTTTTGTCCAACGCAAGCGAACAAACATCATCATGTATAGTTGTATAAGGTGATATCGCAGTGAATGGATGAATTACAACAATTTCACTGTTGCTATCTCCAAAGTATTTGAAGGCATTAACAATAGGCTCAGAAGGGCATGACCTTGAAGTCCTAACCTTCATAAGTTTGTGGTGTATGAGTTTCGGTTGAGCACGACCAAGAAGCTCGACAAGATGAAGCATGTATACAACAAGGTGGCTTCGTCTCGTTGGATTCAATGCGTCAAGTAGGTTAATGGCACTTGGAACATCCTCTTGGTCGTGAATGCAGACTAATACAGAAAGATCAAACTCCGGTCTTGAGTGCATTATTGTTCTTCTCTTGTGAACTATATACCTTCTTGAAGGATGAAGGAGATATCTTATTATTGGAGTGATAATTGCAACTATAACCATCATACATAAGCATCCAGCTGCAAATGCATCGTCATCTAGCACCTGCACAAATTTAGATAGAAATTTGCTATGAGTTTTTTAAAAATGATAAGACACAATAAGACAGTGATTGTCAACAAGAAATGCACGTTCTTACATTGTCCATCGTCTTTATTTTAAATGTAATAAGCTCGAGAGCTCCTTGACTATTCAAGATGAGGCCGAGTGATATGGCGTCCCTCATAGGAATTTTATAGTACATTGAGATCATAAGAGCACCCAAAAACTTTCCCAATGCACTAACAAAGACAATGAATGACATGCATAAGAAACTTATGAGTTTAGCAGTGTAGATATTGACAGAAAGGCCTATTCTAGTAAAGAATATAGGCATGAAAATCCAAGAGGTGATGAAATCAAGTCTATCCACCAATGTTGATCCAATGGGAGGCCCTGAAGGAATTATAAATCCAAGAAAAAAAGAAGCAAAATAGATTCGCAAACCAAAGGTCTGGCAGCAAAAGGCAACCAACAACACTGCCATAAGTAATGTAACCACAAAACACTCCTTCAATGGTTGTCCAATCGGATTCATCTTTACCATCCATAGAGTGGTAGGTCGAATAGTAAAAATGATGACAACCATAAGCGCCACAATAGCAAAAGTTTCTGACAAGACCTGATGTTTCGTCTTAGCATGTGGAGACAAGATGTTTCCTATTAATGTAAAACATATGCTGAGAATAGTAGAAGCCATGGATGTTGACAAAGAAATTCTCCCAAAGTCAGAGTTTATCAAATGAAGCTCGTAAACAAGGGAAGCAACCATGGGAAAGTTGATAAATGATTCTAATTTACCGAGCTCGAAAATGTATTTGAATTTTTTTATGTCAACAATATTAGCCAAAGACATAGAGTAAATGGTGACGAGAATCATAGCCAAAATCGTGGAACAAGACCCAATGCCAAATGCTTTCTTGTCAATTTTCTTGAAAATTGAGATATCAGTTTGCACACCAATAAGAAAGTAGTAAAAAATATGCCCAAGCGCAGAAACCACATCAAGGCAAACGAATCCTGTGAGAGGGAAAATCGTGTCTTTAAATTTCTCGAAGTGGCTTAGACCAGAAGAACCTAGAACTAAACCGCCCTGACAAAATCAAACCAATAGTCACAACCAATAAGAAAATATTATGTGCTATTTTCAACAACTAACCAAATCAAGAGAAGAATAGAAAAGTACCAAAATTTGAGAGACAATGAGGGGTTGGCCGAGAGGCTTAAGAAGCTGAGAAAACAAGATGATAGTTCCAGAACAAATTCCAAGTTGCAAGAAAAGAAGAGGAACTGAGAACTCCAAAGGGTTTGCTCCGATGAAAATACTGGGGCAGTGAATACGATGGGCAAATGTACAAATTGCGGTGAAGTTCTTGGTGTGCTTTTGGCCAATTCCACCATTGATGTAGGCAGCAATGTCATTTGGTTCCATTATACGATGGGCAAATGTACAAATTGCGGTGAAGTTCTTGGTGTGCTTTTGGCCAATTCCACCATTGATGTAGGCAGCAATGTCATTTGGTTCCATTATAATTGAACCCATATTCAGATAAAGATATAGTGATTGAAAATCGCTTGAAGAAATCAAAATGGAAGATGAGTATGGAGAAATTATGTAATGGAAGCCACTTGTTAAGATGGTTAATGGGAAAAGTGGTAACCTCAGAAAGAACAATATTTTGAAAGAATAACAAAAAAAAAAAAAAAAAAAAAAAAACCTGTTCAAATTTGGAAGAAATTCAACTTGAATTCTGATCTGGCCTGCATAACTATTAACCATACACCCTCACCTATTTGGCTATTTCTTTTCTTTTCTTTCCTTCAAGATATCTATCTAGTAACAAAACAACTAAACATCTAATTTATCGTAAAAGTTAAATGACATCATTACAGCATTGATGTAGGCAATAGTCTCGTTTGGTTTCATTACAATGGAACCCATTAAACTATTGATAATTAGAATGTGAAGGAACGGAAGATGGATATGAAAGCCATTTTTGAAGTTCGTTAATAAGTAAGGGTTTTAACGTAAATGAAGAAAATGAACAACAAATAAATTTGGAAGAAATTAAACTTCAATTCTTATCTGGCCTACAACTCAAACACCCCCATCTATTTCCCTATTCGTTCTTTTTTCCTTTATTTTCCTTTCCTTAAATATTTGTACATATTTTTATCAACATTCCACTCGGTATATGTCTAGTAATAAAACAATTCTAACATCCAAATTTATATTTTTATTAGTATATTAGTAATATATATTGAATAAGGTTAAATTACAAGTTTAGTCCAAAACTTTTAGTTTGTGTCTAGTAGATATCTGAACTTTAAAAAATATCTATTAGATCTCTAAACTTCTAAAAAATGTAGTTTCATGAACTTTCAATTTTGTCGAATAAATATATTGATTTTAAAAATTGTGAAAATATATGAGATTAATTAGACCCAAAATTAAAAATTAAAAAATTTTTATAGATAGAAAAAATGTCAAACTATTCTATCAGCATCTATCACAACTATATAAAAATTTTGCTATTTTTTGTAAATAATTTCTCTTATTTTTCTATTTTTAAAAAATTTCCTTAAAAATTTGATACATTTAAATAATTTATAGACCGGTCAAACACAAAATTCATGAAATTTGACTGAGAATTCAAACATTTAAAACTATAATAAGAAAATTGGTAAGAAAAAAACATACGTGGTAAATACAAAAACCAAAAGATGAAAATGTTTGCCTGGCCTAAACATCCATATATTAGAGTATGTTTCAAAATCTTTTGCTTATGAAAGTATGTTTTGTATGATTTAAAAATGGTTGCAGTTGATATTTATGTTACAAAATCTTATTTTGCTATTTGAAGTATGTGTTTTTGTTTTAAATACTTTTGAAAATGGCTTTGATTAGTTCAATAAGGCTTTTATGTCTATGATTGAATAGTTATAGTGAAAGAAAGTGAGATTTTGGTGAATATTTGAAACATAAAAATTAGATTTAATTGTGTAGATTAAATTCATTGGTTAAAAACTTTGAAATTAGATTGAAACATCAAATTAAAATGATGTTTCATGTGCAAATTTAACATGTATGAAAGTTAAATTTGTAGTTTCTTCCATTTGAATGAGTTATGTGTGATTTTTGTCAAGTAACAACTAAATTAAGTTAAATTTGACAAATGTTTCAATTTTTGTATTTATTTGATTTGATTTTGTATTTTGGAGAGTTACTAAGTTGCTAGCCTATAAATAGCAACGTGTTTCTTCATTTGTATCATCCCACTTCAAATTGAAGAATTCTCTCATTTCTTTCTATCTTTCTTTCTTTTCATCTCGTGTTAAGTTGAGAGCAAGTATCCAAGAGTTCTGCCAGATCTGAGTAGTTCTAGGTTGTCGTTCTACCGGAGTTAGTCGTTATATCCTGTTGAGACGATCGCTATAGTATGCTTGCATCCGGTGTAGAGCGAATAATTGTCTTCAAGACAACACTTCTCAGAAGTGTGTCTTGACTACATTTTGAGTCTACAAAAGTTTTATGGTTCTTTCAAGTTTTTGGTTATTATCATATCTAAGTCTTTTACACCATCTTGTTGGTTGAATATCATACATTGAGTGTACTGCTTCTAGTTGAGTTGTAATCAGTTTGCTAGTGTATTCAATTTATATATACCATTTCCCCCCACAATCTGAAGACAGTTATTAATATCTGAACTGATGGCTGCAAACTCCTCCACCAATGTTGCTACTTTTTCTATGATGGGATCGTCCATTGTCAAACCCCATACTGAAAAATCAAAGAAGTTCAAATGAGACAATTGCAAAAGATGGCAACAAAGGATGATCTTCTACCTCACCACACTAAACTTTACTCACATTTTGAAGGAAGATTGCCCAGTTACCCCACCAAAAACTGTAACCCTGAAACGGAAGTCACAAACTAAGCATGGATGCATTCAGACTTCTTCTATTGTAATTATATACTTAGTGGTCTTGAGGACACTTTGTATAATATCTATTGCAATACATCAAAACTATTGTGCGAGGTATTAGACAAGAAGTATAAGCTGGAAGATGTTGTACTAAGAAATTCCTTGTAGGAAAATTCTTAGATTACAAGATGATTGATACCAAGTTAGTGGTCAATCAGATGTAAGAATTGCAAATTATCATTAGTGATTTGCAAAGTGAAGCATTGGACATCAGTCAGCCTTTCCAAGTTGCTGTTGTGACTGAGAAGTTGTCAACTTCCTAGAAGAACTTCAAATGTTTCTCAAACACAAGCGAAAGGAGTTATCCATGGAGAACCTTGCGGTGAAACTCCGTATAGAAGAGGAAGAAAAGGAGATAAAAATCCACTAGAATTCAAGCCAAAGCTCATATTGCTAAAGCTTCAAGGCATAAACCCAAGAAGCGAAATTTCAAGAAGATAAATGCGAATCATGGGTCAAGGAATGATGCAACCAAACGCATTTGAGAAAATTGTTGGGTTTGTGGTAAGAGTGGCCATACTGCTGCAATGTGCAAACATAAGAAGGGACAAAATTCCAACAATCAGGCCAACGTCGTGGAAAATGACGATCTAGTTGCCGTCATTTCTGAGGTAAATATAGCTCCAGACACCAAAGGTTGGTGGATTGATACTGGTGCTACTAGGCACATTTGTAAAGATAAGTCATTGTTCATTACATATGAGAAACTAGATGGCAGCGATAAGTTGTACATGGGAAGTGCTTCAATTGTTTCTGTGGAAGGCAAAGGGAAGGTCCTAATGAAATGGACATTCGAAAAAATACTTACCCTTAATGATGTATGCATATGCCAGAGATTCGAAATAATATAGTGTTAAGAACTCTACTTTACAAAAATGGGTTCAAACTTGTATTTGAGTCAGATAAATTTATTATGACAAGGGGGTATGTATGTGAAGGAATTGAATTCCCAACGGAAGCGATTTATCGCGTTGTGATTTCAATTACTCAATTATCAATTTTTAAAAAAAACAAAGAAAATAGAAAACAACATGATAAACAACATGTTTTTTGAGAAATAAAAGAAAAAGGAAGAAGAAGTTGCTTACCCTTGATGAATCTTCTTCACAAAATCTTTCTACAAAAGGATAAGGACACTACCACCAAAGAGTACTCACTATTCTCAAGATTATCAAATCTATGGAGAGTGGTCTCCATTTGTCTATTTAAAGGGAGGGAGAAGAAGAAGTTATCCTTTCATTTAGAGAGAAATTATGGAGAGAGTTAGTGTGGAGGATTTATGAAAAAGAAAACTCCACACCATATTCATAATAACTCCAAATGGGAGTTAATATTGCTGGGATAAAAACCCAAGCGCAGCGGAAACATATCAGAACCCTATCTCAAAATAATTTTAAAAAATTTTGAAATACTTCTACATTGATAAAAAAACCTAAAATAATATAAGTTAAGCATATAGAATACAAAAAAAATGAGAGAAGAAAAAAACTTACGTGTCACCACCACTTGGAGACCTTCCTTTTCTCTGAATCTTGAGGAAAGGTTTGTGGGAACCTTTTTGGCAAGGAAAAAAAACGCAGAGAATTTTGTTGTGAGATAATGAACCATTCAATTATTTTCTGTTAGATGCTATATAAGGAAGCGAGAGAAAATGAGAAATGTGAGTGTTATCCCACGTATTAAATAACTCCCCTACGTGGGGGTTACAACTAATTTAATATTAATTAAATTAATTAATTAAATTAATAATTAATAATTAATAATTAATTAAATCTAATTTAATTAACCAATTCATTTAAATCATATTTAAACGAACATCTCTCACATAACCTATAGTTTTAATTCAATTAATTTAATTAAATCAAATTTAATTAGATTAGATTAAATTAAATAACTAATTAATTAATTACCAAATTAAATATCAAATATTTAATTTTAACTTGCATTTGAATCAAATTCAAATACATTTCTCTCATAACCTATAGTTTTAACGTACATCTAATGCGCATTAATTTTAACCTATAGTTTTAATATATATATCTAATTCATATTAAAATAATATTTGAACAATTTCAAATATTTAATTCTCTTACAAATAACTTTGAATCATATCCAAATTATATTTATACTATAAAGTTTAATTTGTAAAAAAACTTTATATTATAATGTATCATTATACATTATACTTTTCCCTTAGCCAAAATTATATTTATACTATAAAGTTTAATTTGTAAAATAAACTTTATATTATAATGTATCATTATAAATTAATACTTTTCCCTTAGTAAATTTGAACTTTTCAAATTTCATCCAAGAATAAATTTCCTCAATATTCTTTACGAGCTAGGAAGGGGACTTAATGGACCTACAGATCAGAAGCTCCAACGATATGAGATTAACGGGCTAAATTCATTAACCACATTAATCAATATTCGTTAACTGTGGGTACACTCCACTAAAGACCCACAACTTAACTCTTTTCACTGTAGATATATTTCTGTGTCCACGGATATAGACCAATAACGCAAGTTAGTCCTTCACAAGTGTTCGTAAACACCAGCTGGGTCAAATTACCGTTATACCCCTGAGTTTACTTCTAATTCTAAGTACCAGTGCTCCTCTAATGAACAACCTGTTTATGGTCCAACCATCAAACAGAACCCCTCTCGGGCCAGTGAGAGAGTAGGGCCCTTTGTTCAAGTCCCAGAGACACCACTTAAGGGAACACTTATCTACTTACCCTAAAGTCGGGAAGGAGTGAAATCCATCTTGTATAATTATGTTCCCAGCTCCCCACTCAGTCTTGTCCTCAAAATGGTAGGCATATCGAGTCGGCAAACGGGCCACTCTCACCCATCCAAATCAAAGGACAATCCCTCGTGAACAGGAGTTCATAATATACTCAAGATTAAGACTAAGTTGCCTAGGTCAACCTATTGAAATAGAAACTTAACCAGTCAACGGAGTTATATCTAGTGGTTACTATTTCGTGGTCCAGTTTTATGCAAACTCATTGCATAGGATACCTCCACTCGCATGTCTCCTACACGAATGCGTTGGATCATTGCGTTTGTATCAAATACAAAGTGGGCCGTATCCATAGTGTTACCAGGATAAGGTACCCAGCCCTATCCTTATACTATAGACCCTTTAGGCTGTAACTTGAACATTGATCTTTATATGTCTCTACATATTGTTCAAGACTCATAAAACAGCCTAGGATGTTAGTTTATGGGATTTTAAGGTTATATTAAACAAATAAAATAATCAATAACATTTATTGAATCATAATGAATAACCATTTATTAATGACGGTCAAAATACAACAATTTTTGTATAACCATTTCACATCTCCCACTTGCCCTAGATTACCCAATGTACAAATCTCGCAGACCTAGATTCTCTAGATGACCCTCAAAACACTTAAGCCGAGAGAGTCTTAGTAAAATGGATCACAAATATTGTGCTCCGAAGCAATCTTTGTGACGATCACATCTCCTCATTGCACAATCTCTCTATCAGGTGATACTTCCTCTCAATGTGCTTTCCTCGTTTATGGCTTCGAGGTTCTTTAGAGTTGGCTACTGCCCCGCTGTTGTCACAGTATAGGGTAATAGATAAGTTCATATTTGGATTAACTTCCAAATCACTTAAAAACTTTCTGAGCCAAACTGCTTCCTTTGCTGCTTCACAAGCAGCTACATACTCTGCCTCCATAGTGGAGTCTGTTATGCATCCTTGCTTGATGCTTCGCCATACTAAGCTCCCACATTTAGGGTAAACACTGATCCCGACGTGGATTTCCTAGAATCCTTGTCAGTTTGGAAATCAGAGTCAGTATAACCTGTAAGGATCAAATCCTTAGCTCCCTACACTAGCTTGTAGTCCCCCGTTCTCCTAAGATACTTGAGGATATTCTTAACTGCTGTCCAGTGGTCAAACCCTGGATTAGACTGGTACCTACTGACTATTCCCACAAGCTGCCCACAGTTGAGGGCATATGGAATACGTCTCATATCCTTAACTTCTTGAGGTGTCTTAGGACATTGTTCCTTAGACAAGTGAACCCCATGTCTGAAAGGTAATAAACCCTTCTTCGAGTTCTGCATCGAATATCGAGTCAACATTTTGTCGATATAAGTCGCTTGAGACAGAGCTAGCGTTCTGTTCTTACAATCCCTAATAATTAGGATCCCAAGAATATACTGCGCCTCTCCCAAATCTTTCATTTGGAATTGGGCTGCTAACCATTTTTTAACGTCAGTAAGGTATCCTACGTCATTCCCAATGAGTAAGATATCGTCTACGTATAGTACCAAGAAAGCTACTTTACCGTTGATGATTTTCTTGTAAACACAAGGTTCATCAATGTTTTGATCAAAACCAAAGATTTGATCGCAGTATCAAATTAATATTCCAAGATCTAGATGCCTGTTTCAACCCATAATGGACCGATTCAGTTTGCAAACTTTTTGCTCTTTACCTGGGCTATGAACCCTTCGGGCTGAGACATAAAGATATTCTCTTCAAGATTGCCATTTAGAAAGGCCGTCTTGACATCCATTTGCCAAATTTCATAGTCATAATATGTGGCTATGGATAAGAGAAGTCTTATAGACTTAAGCATAGCAACAGGGGAAAAAGTTTCCTCATAGTCACCCCTTCCCTTTGGGTATAACCCTTTGCTACAAGTCGAGCTTTAAAGGTTGTACCTTACCAGCTACGTCCTCTTTCTCTTATAGATCCATTTACACCCTATGGGTTTTAACCCCTTCAGGTGATCTACAAGTTCCCATACTGAATTGAAATACATAGACTCCATTTCAAGGTCCATGGCTTTGACCTATTCGTCTTTATCAACATCATTCATTGCCTTTTAAAAGACAATGGATCCTCACACCGTCGTCAGGTACGACAACCTGAGTTTCTGTTAAACCCAAGTAACGAGAAGGTCGTGATACAACCCTCCCACTACGTCGAGGCATTCTCAACTCTTGAGAAGGATGAGACAGACCTGAAGTGTTAGGTCCTTCATCAACTCTTGTTGAAGAACCAGCTTCATTAACACTCTTGTTGACTCTTCATAGCTTCATTTAATACTATTTGCTCCTGTGGTTTATGATCTCTCATGTGTTCTTCTTCCCAGAATGTAGCGTTTGTGGATACAAACACTTTGTTATCTTGTGGATCGAAGAAGAGACCACCTCTCGTTTCCTTAGGGTAACCAACAGATTGGCATAATATTGAACGAGGTTCCAATTTCTTAGGATTTTTCACGAGCACATGTGCAGGACAACCCCAAATTCTGAAGTAGCGCAAGCTATGTTTACGCCCTCTCCATAACTCGAAAGGTGCTTTAGAAACACACACTCTTGGAGGGAACGTTGTTTAAGATATAAACTGCAGTCTCTACTGCATACCCCCAAAACGAGTAGGCAATTGAGCATAGCTCATCTTGAACGAACCATGGTCTAACAAGGTTCTATTTCATCTTTCTGATACACCATTCTGTTGAGGTGTACCAGGTGCTGATAGTTGGGATTGGATTCCATGTTCTATCATATAGTCTTGGAATCTTAAATCCATATACTCTCCACCCCGATCAAATCGAAGTATTTTAATTGTTTTACCGAACAGGTTTTCAACTTTTCAAGGGCTTCAGACTTATGTGTCATTAGGTATAAGTAACCATATCTCGAATAATCATCTATAAAAGAGATGAAATATTCATACCCTCCTCGAGCTTTTACATTCATTGGACCACAAAGATCCGAATGTATCAACTCTAAAGGTTCTTTGACTTTATAACCTTTTCCACTAAAAAGTCTTTTAGTAATTTTTCCTTCGAGACAAGATTCACAAGGAGGTAATGGAATCATCTTCTAACTCACTTAGAAGTCCATTCTTTACCAATCTTCCGATCCTATCGAGATTTATGTGACCTAATCTTAAATGCCAAAGATAGGTATTGTTACTTGGAGAAATTCTTTGCCTTTTAGATTGAGTATTAGCAGTTTTAAACATCTCATGACGAGCCGCTTGCCGCCGTCGTTCCCTTGTACCGCCGCGTGCCGTGTTGCGTTGTTCCAGTTGCTGCTGCTGCCGTTGGCACGGTTTGAGCGGTTGCGTCGTCACTCCTCTCGGGTTTTGACAGCGAGCGTTGTGGGTGCAGGGTAAGACCATTTCAATACTGGGTTTCTGATGAATCTTTACTGACCGTTAAGTTTCGATTTTAGCCTGAATGTTTCGCCTTTTTTTTTTAATTATAAAGGTTGGATGTGGGATAGGGTTGGATTTCGAGGCACAAGAATTTTGGGCGCATTGCTTACTGTTTATTTCGAGGTAAGTGGTCTTGTTGCTGGGCTGGCCTTCAAACCAGGCCTCAGTCTGTTACTGTATTGTATTACCTGCCATAATTTAACACGCATGTTTAGGACTTCTCTGGCTACGGGGAATTTACTAGTTATGTATGTGTGTATGTGTGGACGAATCTTGTGTTTAGTAATTATGTATGTACATATGATTGAATCCGATGCCAGATGACCGTTTCGTCCCATGCTATATGATGTGAATCGTCAGGCTCACCTTCAGTTTTGACAGTGTGCCATCAGGCCACTAGACATGCGTGGACCGAGTTCGATAGTGTGAGTCGTCAGGCTCACTTTTTAGTATTGACGGCGTGCTCTTAAGCCGCTAGGCATGGTGACGAGGCAGCTTGCCTATGTACCCAGAGATCCCAGCAATGGTGATAAAGGGAACTACCTCAATCACGTTTGAGAGCTCCCCTTTAAACAAGGTGAACCCCCACAACAATAATAAGAATAACCCCCAATAAACAAATTTGATAGACAACCCCAAGAAAGCTAAACAGATTTGGCTTGGAAGATTGATCAAAGATCAAGAAGAAAAGGAGAACTTGTTCCTAACTTCAAGATTTCGAACTCTCCACAATCTAATTGATCAAACTAGATTGAAAGTTCTAAACATGCATTCTAAATACAAGAATACAAAGAAAGCATAAAAGCTTGAGAGATTTACTCTATGAAAAATTCATTCTAATTCAAAGTCTTCTTCCCAAAATGTGGAATTACAGCCCTATTTATACTAATTGAAAAGGCACCATGAAAGGACATAACCTTTCAAATTAAATTCATCTACACCCTTTCAACTACCCTCATAAATATAAAACATGAAATTAAATTGCATACATGGGAAATTAAATATGTGAATGAATCTGGATTTTTAGATTCATTATAACTCTTGGATGAAAAGGTGTATCTAGAAGCTTAAATGGTTGCAACTTTTCATCATGGGTTGTAAACTTAGCTTGGAAGCAAGCATTTAATCCATCTTGATGTCTTTTAGCTCTAGCTCTAGTCCTTGTGGCATAATGATTGCCTCATGATTGGGTTGACTTGGAAAGTTCTCCCATCGATTTTCAACATGAGGTTCATTTGAGCTAAGCTGAGCTTGTTGAGCTTCATTTTCCTCTTCATTCAAGCTGGTTTGAGCATGTTGAGCCGTATATTTCTCTTGGTTGGCTAGCTCCTTATCATTCTCCCCCTCTTCGAAAGGATTCGTCCTCGAATCAAAATTACCTACATCAAACAAGGATAAGTCAGCAACATTAAATGTAGCACTCACATGATACTTACTTGGAAGATCAATTTTGTATGCATTATCGTTGATCTTTTCTAAAACTTGGAATGGTCCATCTCCCCTTGGATGTAACTTAGACTTCCTTTGGTTTGGAAAACGCTCCTTTCGAAAATGTACCCAAACCCAATCTCTTGGCTTTAAAATGAGCGGTCTTCTTCCCCGATTCACATTTTTGGCGACTCTTTTATTATGCTTCTCAATTTTTTCTTTCACTTGCTTATGAAGCTTCTTCACAAATTCAGCTTTTGATTTGGCATCAAGATGAACAAACTGGTTAGTTGGCAAAGGCAATAAATCAAGAGGTGTCTTAGGGTTAAAGCCATAAACTATTTCAAAAGGTGAACATTTAGTTGTGCTATGAACAACCCTATTATAAGCAAACTCAACAAAAGGCAAAATTTCTTCCCACAGACGAAGATTCTTTTCAAGAATTGCCCTAAGCAAAGTTACTGGGGAGAAGCAGTAAATAAGGGAAAGACTTCAATTTCCCTTATCGAAGTAGAGTAAGTTGACACCCTCCTGTACAAGTACGTTATTTTTCTTTTATTTATTTAGTACTTTTTATTCAGCTTATTTTATCAAAAAAAAAATTATTTGAGTTAATTGGCCTGCGATTAAATTCTGTCTAGGCTAGTTTTATCAAAGGAAGAGGTATTTAAGTTGACCATAGGAAACACCTCGACCTGGAAACCTACCTGGGAGTTTAGTCATATGAACTTTTTAATCTTCTACTTAAGTGTGCAGCTGTTAATTCGAATTAGAGAAGGCCGCAAAAGTTGTGCCCGCATCAGCATATTGTTGTGGGTACATCTGAGAATAATCTCACAAGATACAGAAGCTGATAATGATACCCCTTCTCAGTACGGGAGTATTGTGTTCCTTCTCCTGTCTCTTTACTTTCAAAAATATATCTTAACTCAGGCACTCTTTTATTTTTCTTTACTGCTTTAGTTTGGTTGTTTTATTTTCAGCATTTTAGTTTTATTTTGTTTTTCTTGTTTTTGAACTGCTGGATTATAAACTCTTGTGATGGCTGGATTTTTTATACAACTGGTATACATGATGTTTAGTTGGTAGTGCAGTAGTACTCTTGATGATGATCACTAGGGAGAATTTGTTTTTAGAATATCTTGAAGTCAACTCCTTAGGAATGCAAAACCAAGAGTTTTCTTTTTGGCTAGCTGTGCAAAACTTCTATAGGCTAGTCTTCTGCATGACCTCTAGTATAGTACACTAGGAGAGCTTAGCCTTACGTGTCACATCCAAGCCAAAAAAAAAAAAAAAAAAACTCACCACTCTATTTTTCCCCTGTTTATCGTTTCCCACTTTCCAACAATGAGGACATTGTAAATTCTAAGTTTTGGGGGGGGGGGGGGAGAAGTATATGTTGATGCAATATAGTGTGGTACTTACATTGTCTATATATAATGTGCTAGGCCTATTAAAAAAAATCAGAAAAATAGAAAATATGTAGCTAGGATGACACTCCTCCTTTCCAAATTAGCCAAAGTAGCCAGGAGCGAGCATGACACCCGTATTTTCTTTTGTAGCAAAATGGTTGGTAAGGGAAGTGAGTGAAACCTAGAATGTGAGCCTTGCTCGTAGCCAGATGATTCGCATGACACCCGTGTGGGCAAGCTGGAACGAAGGTAAGGATGACATAAGGGTTTAACCTAGGCTAAAAAAAATAGCATGAGGAAAGGCCTAGCAAAGCTATAAGTTTGGGGCGTGGAAATTTTGTACTTTATAAAGAAATTGGTGATTGGCAGGTTTTTGGCACGTTTTGGGTTGACTAGGCTCAATGACTAGAACTAGATTAGTTGGGCATGTTGGGAAGATGGTTAAAAGAAGTTGAGTCGTCAGCAATATGAAACTCTTGTGAGGATCCTAGGGAAGTTTGTAATTATGCAAGGTATTTTGATTAGGAAAACCCTTCTGAAAGTTGTATTCCCTGCATTCATCATTCTGAATATGCATGTTTGAATTGTGGTGATTTGATCTATAGTTGTTTTTCTTGAGGACAAGAAAAGATTCAAGTTTGGGGGTGTGATTCATGCGATGAAATGCATGAAATTAGGCTTTTATTTGGACATTTTTAATGAGAAAAATGAACTATTGCATGAATTTTATCCCAATTTTGGTCTTCATATGTTTAAATAAGCTTAATGAGGGTTAATTATGTGTAAAATATGATTTTTGCGGATTTAGTGCAGATCTGGTACGTTTTTTACAGGTTTCTAGCTGTTTTTATTGATTTTCTATCTGATGTGCCTAGAGTAGTAAGTGATGTACCAGTCCTCTCCGCCACATCAGATGTGCTGTAACCGCATCAGAAGTGATGCGCCCACATTACTGAGTCCAATTTTTCCAGATTTGCGTCCAGTCAATTATGGTTGCTATTTTCTCGGTCAAAATTGTTATTCAACGCCTAAAAAGCTGGAAAATCGTTGAGCATGTGATTTTAGGTCATATCTCAACCACCTTGGCCTATATAAAGGAGGAGAACCCTTCCAAGTGAAACAACAACTCATCGCCGCTGCAATCATCACTTTTCTTCTCCATTCTACTGTCAATTTTCTAGCACCTTGGGATTCTCTTTGAAGTTCAAGCCAGTAGTCTTAAGAACGAAAGTTCCTCTGAGGCGTAGCGGCTCTAGGATTACTCTTCCACAGAAGTGTGCGTTGAGGCAAGATTCTTTCTTAAAAAAGAAGGAATCGTCCTAGGGAAAGGCTTGTACTTGGGGATTTTCTCAAGTTCACTTGAGTTGTATCTATTTTCCAGCTTTATTGTTTTCTTGTTATTTTCCATTTTATATTCTCCCAATCAAACGTTACATTGTAGTTATGGTTTATGATCTAATAAAGATGATTATTTTATCAAAAGTCATGAGCTAAATATTTTTAGGGGTTTGATAATGTGAAAGCCTTAGGGTTGTTATGGCTTAGGTTATGTAATGCTGATACCACTTTGTGTAATCACATTCTCTTTGTTGATTTTAAAAGATAAAATCGGTAAGTTAAACTAGCCATTTGATTTAACGATCTAGCGGAGCTTTAATGATGATAAGGTTAGTGTGTAAGCGGATTTCACAAAGGGATATGGGGTTAAGAGCCTAAACATAGGATGGTCACGTTACCTTAGAAATAAGGGACACCATAGGATAAAGGAATTGAACTTGATTTAATCTAAGATCCAGCTAACCATGGAAACATTAGACATTAGTTGCTTAGAACTCCTAAAAGAACTTGACACAAGACCGAATAGGTGTAGTTTCCTGTCCATGTGTAAATCATTGTTTGGTGTGATGCGGTCACATCACTTAAGGCATAACACCCGAATGACTGTAGCATTGTTACCCCTGTTTGATTTCCATTATTAATTCATTTTAAGTTTTCTTTCACAAAAATTCTAAAACTTTTTCTTTGGTTACCTAGGTTACATTGGTTTACAGTCATAAGAATTTTAACTCAATCTAGTCCTGTGGGATTCGATACTTGGAATACTCCGAGTTATTACTTCATCGATCGTGTATGCTTGCACGTAGACCTACTTATTCCATATTTTCTATTATCTTTATCATTCATATACGCTCGGTCGATCAACTGTTGTCATGGTCGGTTTTCCGAAATAATAGGCTTTGTTTTTATTAGCCATGCGTTGATGTAGGCTTCGACACATGGTTGCGACAATGGTTTCCTGCAAAACAAAGCGTTCAAGGGCGTCAATTCTAAAAAATAATGTCTTATTCTCTTTCATACACTTGCACGCATAAGAAGAATATATCAGAGATTCATGCGTTGAAATGGTGTTCTTTTCACTATTCTTCCATCTTTATTCTAAGAAAAAGAAGTAAAATAACTTATATTTCTACAAGTTATTATACCCCCCAAATTTAGAATAAAGTTTGTCCTCAAGCGTGTCTTTACTAAAGAAATTCAACGCCAAATCTCCCTAACTTGCTTTGATAGGCCTCTCAGTATACTCTTTCACCCTTACAATAGTACTTACACTACATCTACTCTTAACCTCGTCACTTGTCCAGAGGTAGTTCCTAAGTTTGAATGCGGCAAGCTCTTTTTCGAAATTTACTTTTTAATTTCATACATTTCTTTTCCTGTCTTTTCAACACTGTCCACTTCTTGCATCATAAGTTCTTACACTTTTTTTTAACGCGTCGCCTCAGGTTACATGCCTTCCTTTTGGCTTGCCAGTACGGGTGTCATGCGCAGCATCCAACTACGAGCACAATCCCTTCACAACTTTCAGACTCTTATCTTGATTTTGGTTTCAAGACATAGGAATCTTTATCCAAGTGCTATGATGCGTTGATTCAGGCTACTAGCTTTCGTTTTGGCTTGCCAGCACGGATGTCATGCACAACATCCAACTACGGGCTAATACCCTTCACAGCTTGGCTCTTATCTTTGGCTAAAGACATTGGAGTTAAAAGACATTGGAGTTATAATTGATAACACTTGCAATTATATATTATCATTATTATTATTATTATTATTAACTGGGCAAACTTAGGCGAACTTTTCACCACCCCCAAATTTAGAGAGTCGCAAGGTCCTCATTGCGTTTAAAAACTAGAATAGAACTGATGAAAAATTTTAAAAGAAAAGTTTGAGCCAAAGCTTGCGCACAAAGAAACGTGGGAATTACTTCTAGCCTACAAGATCTAAATTGCCAAGTGTTGTAATGTAAGGACTGTTGTGACGGTGTAGTGTAGAATTACCATCACAGGACCACATATTCAACGCAAGAGAAAAAAAAACTAAAGCAGTGTATTTCAAAAGGAAAGATGTCGATATTAACAAAGAATAAAGAGTGAGAAGCTGGGGTCATTCAACGCATGTTCTATTAATGTATTCAGATACATGACGCAAAGGGTTGAAATGAAAAGAAATTTAAAGTTGATAAATAAAGACGAAACACCCCTAAATTTTATTCCGACCGTTCAGTATTGTCAGTCCTGCATTCAGGAGCAGGATTTGGATCAGTTGGAAAGACGAACGGCTGGCGAAGATGTTCTGGGAGCTCTAGCATTGGCAGGTCAGGACGATGAGCTAATAACTGCTGCATATATGTCAATGTGAAACAGAATTGCCCATCGTGTCTGGCGGCAATCAAACGTAGAGCCATGTACTCTGCTCCTCCTGTCGACGCATTTCCCTCACAATCGGTATGAGGATGGCATCACACATGTACTGTTGTAATCCATCCCATTCAACTTCAATCTCATGTTGAGACATTTGAAAGGACGCGATGAACTTGCGCCTTTGTCACCTTTGAGTGACTCATTAACATCCAACCGTGGAGGAGGAGGAGGTGAGGGTGATTTTGGATTTGTAGGAGGTGGTGGATGGTGGATTGGTGAAGGCAGAGTCTGGTCTTCGGGAGATGGTGGTGAAGGATGAGGACTTAAATTTTCATTGCTGGCCTCAGGACTAGCCAATGGCTCTTCATCGCTTACCACAATGGCTGCTACTTTGTGTCGCTTCGGCTTAGGCGGCTGAGGTACTGTAACAAGTTCAGGTCTGTGAGGGGAATCCTTAAGCAGCCGCCGCAGAGTTTTGTTATCATAATGACCCTATTGATGTCGACCCAGGTTTTGTCATAACCCGAATGGTGTCTTGCATCACCTAATTGGGAGTGTGGGCAATGATGTGATTGCCTTCAGCCCTCCGGGTTGTCTCGCAGACTAAATAGGGCGTTAATTTCCCTAGCATCGAATGGGACTTCGCACCCATGGACTACAGCCATATCTTCATCTTCATGTACTTTCCCTCTCGCACAACCGCAGGTGCCATGAGTGCGGGGCTAGCACAAAAATTACGCCAACTATGGTAGTCAATAAGGTCGGTGATGTAGGCAGGTAGTGGGGCTGCTTCAGGAAAGAAGCCCACTTTTATTAGTAGATCACCGAAGGGCTTGCGTCGACCCCTCCCTTTTTCTTTTTTCGAGGGACTCCTCCACCAAGTTTTTCTTGCCCTTGTTCTTTTGTTGGGGGCGCGATGTTGAAGCGGGTTCTCCCTCTTCAGCCCTTTTTCTTTTCTCGAGCTTCCTTGCGGGTGCTGTTGTGGTCACAAGACGGCACCCCATTGTAGAGCTGAGTTTTCTGGACCCAAGCTTTCTCTTCTTAGGCCCTTCCTTCCTGGCAGGGGCTTCAGCATTGCAGCTAGAGTTGCATATTCTTCAACCTGGAGCTCTCTCTTGAGCTCCAATGCTGCTGCATCCAAAGCATCTATGGCTGCATCTTCCCGCAGCTCATCTTCAAATTCTTGAGCTGCGTTGGCCACGCTGTTATCTTGGGCTGGAGAGTCAGCTTGATGGAATTGTGCATAAATATACGCAACCGCATGATCCTCCACCTCTTTTCGGAGTTCTCGCCTCCCTTTTCAATTTGGCCTTTTCCATGGCCAATTTTTCTACTGTGCGGTCGAATGACGTTGCAGCCACAACAACCTCAGGACTAGTTGTGGTGACCACAGGTTCTTCCAGGCTGACCGCAGACTTCTTTAATGGGCGCCTTTGCAGAGGGGCCACCCATTCTTCTTTTTCTTCTTTAGGGTCGTCCCTACGTGCAGTTGCTTTTGGAGCAGCTGGAGGTCAGTGGAACTTCCCTCAGGGGACCGTCGAGTAGTTGGCAGACTAGGCTCGTCAGAATTATTCACCATAGGGGTCTCCTTCTAGGGCGAAGTTGGTCCTTGTTCCGGTGGTTGCTGCCAACGTTCACTCTGGGCAACAACTCCTTCCTCCTCATTTGCCACAGGTGCTGCCTTGTCCTGGACGTTGGATACTTATGGATCAGACAGTTCCCTAACCTCACAAAGTATCTCTGCGATGCGTTTGAGTGGGGCGCGCACCAACTCGCGTTCATCGCCTTCTTCCAACTCAACCGCGTTATCACCATCAGTGAACAATGGGTCAGCTCGCTCAAATTGCCCACAGATGACTCTGTGGGGAACCTCATCCTTGTGCGATGAACGCACGATTTCACTCTGGCAGGCTTGAGGTACGTGAGGGCGAACGGGCGAAGCTTCGGAGGCAGCGGCGGCGTTGTCTCCTAACGCTTGGTGGGGAAGGCTGGAGTATGGGTGGAGATGGGCTAAGCGTTGGTGGAGGGGGTTTGGGTGTTGGTGAAGATGGAAATTTGAAGGCTAAAGGTTGGGCGTTGATTGGTTGGGGAGGGGTTTGCTCCGCAAACTCGTCTGAATCATAGTCTAATGACCACAAAAGGTGGTCGATGCAGAGGTGGTGGACGCGGGGCAGAAGAGGGCGAAGGGAAGAAGGAAGGTCAGACGGCAGGTGAAGGGGCTCACGGGTGGAAGGGATGTGAAGGAGCAAAGGGGCGAGTTGGGGGAAGAATGAAGCGAGGGTTTTGGTAGTTTTTGGGTGGCTGAGCTATGGAAGGCTGCACCTCGGGTGAAGCTGAAGGAGGGACCACCGGCGGTGGTGGAGAAGAAGGGATGGAGTGATTTTCAGGCAGTGGAGAAGGTTGTCTGACACTCGAAGAAGATGAAGATGAAGGGGTTGAGTACTGAGTTGGATATGAGGAGACTATGTTGTCTTCGCCGCCGCTGACGAAGTTGTTTTGCGAATCGTCATTGGACATCACCGGAGAGTGAGAATCGATGGCGAATGCTTCGTGAATAGCTCTTGCTGAAGAAGATGGGATTCGAAAAAATGAAAATGAAGCGATTGAGGGGGTTTAAATAGTTGATAAGCGATTAGGGACATTTTATTCTTGTTGGAAATGTTCCCAGTTGTTTGACATCAATCTCATTGCACAACGTAGGCCCTTGCGTCTTTGAAGAGAGTGGGCCAGAAATATCCACTCTATAATACTTTTGCAATTTTGCGTTGCCCTCCAAAGTGTCCACCATAAGGGGTCTCATGGCATTGAGACAAGATTTGCTGAACTTTAGTCTCAGGCACTTGCCGACGCATTATGTGATCAAGGCCTAGTTGGTATAAGTAGGGTTCATCCCAACAGTAGAATTTGCAGTCATGGAGCAGTTTCTTCTTTTGCTGAGTTTTGAAGTCTTCAGGCCACTGCCCGCGAACCAAGTAATTGACTATGTCCACATACCACGAGTCTTTGCTATCTATCATCATCAGTTGTTTATCCGGAAAGCTTTCTTCAATATCCTTCGCCATCTCTTATACTTCTCTATTCTCCAAATGTGAAAGGTGGTCAGCCACCTGATTTTCAGTTCTCTTTTTGTCCTTGATAACTAGATCGAATTCTTGCATCAACAGCACCTATCTAATCAGTCTGGGCTTAGCATTCTTCTTCGTCATTAAATACTTGATCGTAGAGTGATCAGTATATACAACCACTGGAGATCCCACCAGATAAGCATGAAATTTTTCTAAAGCAAACACTACTGCCAACATCTCCTTTTATGTAGTTGTGTACTATTCTTAGCATCATTTAGGTTTTTGCTGGCGTAGAATATAGGATGCATGATTCTCTCTTTGATTTGTTCGAGCACTGCCCCTACCACATAATTACTTGCATCGCACATTAGCTCAAAAGAGAGCGTCCAATCTGGTGCGACGAGCATAGGTGCGGTAGTCAACGCCTGTCTTAAATTTTCAAAGGCTTGATGGCAGGATGCGTCGAATATATAGGGGCGATCAACTTCTAGCAATGCACTAAGCGGTCTTGCAATTTGAGAAAAACCTTTGATGAATCTTCTGTAGAATCCAACATGCCCTAGAAAGCTTCTTAATGTTTTCACATTCACTGGTGTTGGAAGCTTCGCAATGGCATCGATTTTAGCTTGATCCACCTCTAACCCCGCCTTGGAGATTTTATGCCCCAATATGATGCCTTCGGTCACCATAAAGTCACACTTTTTCCAGTTTAGCACGAAGTTGGTTTCCTCGCATCGTTTCAGTACATTCTCCAAGTTGGTAAGGTAGGTAGAGTATGAATCGCCAAATACAAAAAAATCATCCATGAAAACCTCCACGGATTGCTCTAGGAATTCTGAGAAAATGGCCATCATACATCTCTGGAATGTTCCAGGCGCATTACGGAGTCTGAAGGGCATGCGTCTGAAAGCAAACATCTTATAAGGGCATGTGAAAGGGGTTTTCTCTTGATCCTCGGAGGCGATCATGAATTTGGTTATATCCAGAATACACATCAAGAAAGTAGAAAAATGCATTCCCAGCCAGACAGTCAAGCATCTGGTCAATGAATAGCACTGATAAATGAACCAGTTACTGTTCTTGATGGAATTAGCTCATTCTTGATGTTCGCAACAACCATCATGCCACCCTTTTTCGGCATACACTAGACTGGGCTCACCCAACTACTATCAGAGATCGGGTAGACAACGCCTTCATCGAGCCATTTAATTATCTCTTTCTTGACTACCTCCTGCATCGCAGGGTTCAGCTGCCGCTAACGCTCAATGGACCCTTCCTTTTCGTCCTCTAATCGAATCTTATGCATGCAATAGGAGGGGCTAATTCCTCTTATGTCCGCAAGAGTTCATCCAATGGCCTTGATGTACTTCTTTATGACCTGCAACAAAAGATCTTCATCATTCGGCGTCAGAGAAAAGGAGATAATAACGCGCAGATTGTTGTTATCTCCTAAATATGCATATTTTCAATGCTCGAGGAGGGTCTTGAGCTCCAGTGTGGGAGGCTCTTCCAGTGACGGTTTTGTCTTTGCGGTTGTACGAGTACTAAGTTCAAGTGATTTAAAAGTTGAAGTGGGTGTGGTTAATGCATGGACGCTCTCATCTGCGTCCAACTCTTCGGTCTCATCAAGGCTTAATTCTTCCAACTCGGTCTTAAACAATTTGCAGCAATCAAACTCAATGTCTTTGATAAACTGGCAGGATTCAACATCATTCGGGTATTTCATCATGTTGAATATGTTGAACTTCACTTGCTAATCATCAACGCAGATGATCAACTCTCCTCCTTGGACGTCGATCAAAGCATGTCCAGTTGTAAGCAATGGTCTTCCCAAAATAATGGGGACCTCTTTGTCCGCCTCATAATGAAGAATGATGAAGTCTGCGGGGAAGATGAATTCGTTAACCTTGACCAACACATCTTCAATCTTTCCTTCCGGATGCGTTATAAATCGGTCGGCCATTTGTAAGGTGACACTGGTGGGTCTTACTTCTCCTATGCCCAACTTCTTGAATATAAAGAGCAACATCAGGTCGATGCTTGCCCCTAAATCATATAGGGCTCGGCCCACATCCATCCCCCTATTGAGTAGGGTAATGTGAAACTCTCTAGATCCTTCATTTTGGCTGGGATTCTATTTTGTATGAACGCACTACATTCCTGCGTCAGGGCGACTGTTTCAGAGTCTTCCAGCCGCCGTTTCTTTGAAAGGATATCTTTTAGGAATTTCACATAGCTGGACATCTGTTCTAATGCTTTGATCAACGGGATGTTAATATGCAACTGCTTGAGTACATCCATGAAGTGTTTAAACTGCCCGTCATCATTCTTCTTTTTCAGCCTTAGCGGAAATGGTGGATGCACAGGTTGCTCCACCTCCTTTGTTCCTTATTTTGTTTTATCGCACCATTTCTTTGCGTCAAATTTCTCGACTCATGGTGAGTCGAAAAAGTTGTTTTCTGTAAATTATCTGTATTTTCTGGGGTCAAAGAGTCATGTGAGGTATTTACATTCTGGTTTGGAGTTGGCGTTGGTTCATTCAAAACTTTGGGGTCTGGGTTATCAAGAGTCAATTTCTAGCCACTTCGCAATGTCACTGCTTGACATTGCTCCTTTCCATTATTCTCCGATGTCTCTATGTTGCTTGAAAGAGTGCCATGCGGCCTATTTCCCAGTTCTTCAGCTATCTGACCCATCTGTACTTCTAGATTGCGGAGCGATGTAGCTTGGCTTTGAATTAGGGCATCATTTTTCAATATATAAGTCGTCAGCAGCTTCTCTAGGTTACTATCCGATCCTGACTCTTACTGAGATCTGCTCTACATCGGTTGTTGGTGTTGCATTCCAGAATTTCCTGCGAAGCCTGGTGTATTACCTACAAAGCCTGGTGGTGTCTGCCGATTACCATGTGTTGCGTGGCATCCTACTTGCTCTGAAGCAGCTTGTTGGTTTCCACCCCATGGGAAGTTAGGATGGTTTCTCCATCCAGGATTATATGTTTTGGAGTAGGGGTTGTTTTTTTATAAAACAAATAGATTGTGGAATATAGGGGCACATTTCAAAACCATGCAGTTTCCCGCATCGAACACAACTCACCACTACTTGGTTCACCATGCTAACCTACTTAGCATTCCCAGTTAAAGAATTGTTGTTCAAAGCGATGTCCTGTCCGACACTTGATTGCCATAATTGTCATCTTCCCATTCAATTGTGTTTCTTGATATTCTGTCGAGAGTTGCCTTTGCCTTAGCATACGTCTTATCCATCATTCCTTCTGCTGCAGACGCATCGACAATGGCTCGGGACACTCGGTCCAACCCATTGTAGAACATCTCCATTTGGATGAAATCGAGGATGTCTTGTGTGGACAATTTCTCACAAGCTTTTTAAACCTTGTCCATGCGTTGCTAAGAGTTTCTGTTTCCTTCTGCATGAAGTTGGCTATTTCTCTTCGGCGTCTTGTGTTCACTATAGGTGGGAAGTATCTCTGCATTAATCGGGCAACCATTTGCTCCCAAGTAGTGATTTCTCTTCGTTCGAGGGAGTAGGCCCATTGTTTTGCTTCGTCGTCCAGAGAGAAGGGGAATAGCGTCAACCTGATTCCCTCAGGAGTGATACCCGGGAGATCAAATGTGTTGCATATTTCCATGAAACTCGAGAGATGCATCTGAGGATCTTCACCCATTGCTCCTCCAAATTAGCCTGCAGCCTGGAGCATCTGGAACATCACTAATTTCATTTCAAACTTCGTCCCTTCAAACACTGGACGCGTAATACTTGGAGAAAAATCATAAAGATTTGGAGACGCATACTCTCTCATAGGGCGGTCATGATCGTGCGTCATTAAGATCAGATTGGGCTACGCGTTAGCCTGATGGTTGGCTCCATTTGGTGCGTTTATGTTCTCATTCTCACGCTAATCAGCCATCGTTCTTGATCTCTGTCTTCGGTGTCGGTTACCCTTCTACGAAAGATTCGCTCAATCTCAGGGTCAATATTGAACTCAGGTGTTGTCCCTTCGCTCATATATTGTTCATAACCTCCTAGCGGAAGTTGCAATATGCCTGAAACTAAACGATCGTGCGGAAGTTAAACAAATCAAACAAAAATTAGCCATAAATCCCCAGCAGCGCCAAAAACTTTTTTTGTGCGTACTGGCTATGTTAAATATATGCTCAGTTGTGTTACTTATCAGCCTAAGATTTTTTGGTTAGGACCGAGGTCGAACACGGAGATTTGTAGCTAGTATGATGAGTGAAAAACTTGCGCTAGTTTATAAAATGGAATGAAATATTGGTAATAAATGATAAATAATAAAGTAATAAAAGATGTACAACAAATGAACAGGGAATCAGTGAGATGTTCGTGCAAACAGAGAAGTTTTGGTTTGTTGAATGGAGAAAAGAGGATTGGAGGAAACCCTTCATCAATCGGTTGAGTTCTTGCTTAGTTTCATGATTCATGCTCCTAAACTCGAGTAGTTCTTACCTATTGGTAGATGTATCACATAAATCATGTGTCTATGATGCATGCTTGTTTAGTTGAGACTAAGATGTTTCCTTTGTCTAGGTTTAGTTTTTAGTTACAAAGATGAGATCCATAGTTACTTGCTCTTTCAAGTAGTTAACTATTTCTACTTAAATCAAGTTGTCAAGTGGATTCAAGCAATGAAGAATAAAATACATCAATGTAAACGAACTAGAAACTAAGCTCAAACTCTTAGAGTTGATGAATGTTTTTCTCCAACGTTTCAAGTGATTTAGCTACTCATGCTTTTTTGTGAAATGGACATAAACCAGGCAAGAATTGATTCAGGATGTAAGAAATATATTAATAACAGTAATGATTTAGTTCATACAAAGTTACAGAGCAGCTAAATACATTTAAAGATACAAAAGATAAAATGGAAAGTTAAATAGATGGAGCTGGCGGCAATAGTGCCCTGCTCGCTGACAGAGATAGTGGCTTCTGTTGTCTGCTTGCATTGGGGAAGGAGAGGCAAGGGAGGTTCCAACTCTCTTTCGAGGTTGAAACTCACTGGTTCTCCAATGGTGATGATAAAAGTGCACTCAGCTGTCGCTGAGTGGGGAAAGATGGAGGATGACTGACTAATTCCCGAGCTCTTTCGTAACCCAAAAATATCCCTAACTATCTAACCTTTTTGATCTATTGATTCAGCTGGCTTTTATAGCCTAAAAAATGTATTTTTCATGATGTCATCAGGTAAGGCTTTGACATAGAGGATAAGGTTGCATTTGTCAATCGTCATCTCTGACCAGGTAGGTTGTCACTGTTCCGTGGATCAGAGGGCCGAAAATCCTCTTTGTGTTTTCTTGCAAAATGGGGCGTTTAAAGAGTTAAATAGCAGCTTATTCTTTCTTCAGCCTATTTATATGCTTGCATGCATAAGAGGTATTTATCATGAAATTAAGCATAAGATGATGCATTTTTCAACATTTTTTTGCAATTATTCTAAGAAAAGAGAAGCAATAACTGGTATTTCTACAAGTTATCACAAAGATAGGTACTTTGAGAAACACGTTGCCTTTTATTTTGAGTTTCAACTGTTTTTAAACATTTCAGTATTATAAACAGCTTTAGCTTTGGTAGGTTTTAACTTGTATAAGTTGTTTTCTAAATTTACAAAACATATTGAAGTACCTCTTTTACTAATGAACGCTTCATTAATATCAAAAGTTACTTTGTAAATATGTTCAAGCAAACAAGAGACAAATATTAAATTCCTACTACAATTAGGAATATAGAGTACATTTTTCATGAAAAATGAATCTATCTCTAAAAAAAGCTTCATATCGCCCACTGCTTTTGTTGAGATGAGCTCCCCTGATCCAACCCTGAGAGTTATCTCGCCATCTTGAAGCTGTTTCCAAGAACTAGTTTCCTAAAAATATGAACAAACTTGATTAGTGGCCCCTGAATCCAGTATCCAGGTTGAGTTGTCACTTTCCACTAAACATGTTTCGATAACTAGTAAATCATATTTATCTTCTCTCTCTTTCTCAGCTTTTTTCTCGGCTAGTACTTCGGGTAATTCCTTTTCTAGTGCCCATCTTGATTGCAGTGGAAACATTTTCCTTTGTCTGCCACTTGAACTTTTTCCTTGTCTTTTCTCTTTGTAAGAGCTTTGGCTTTCCCTTTTCCCTTTTTATTCATTTGAATACCTTTATTTTGAGAAGTAGCAGGGCCAGATTTAGTCCCCAAGGACGATCCTAATACCAAATGATAAAGGAAACTACCTCAATCACATTTGAGAACTCCCCTTTAAACAAGGTGAACCCCCACAACAATAATAAGAATAACCCCCAATAAACAAATTTGATAGACAACCCCAAGAAAGCTAAACAGATTTGACTTGGAAGATTGATCAAAGATCAAGAAGAAAAGAGAACTTGTTCCTAACTTCAAGATTTCGAACTCTCCACAACCTAATTGATCAAACTAGATTGAAAGTTCTAAACATGCATTCTAAACACAAGAATACAAAGAAAGCCTAAAAGCTTGAGAGATTTACTCTATGAAAAAAATCATTCAAATTCAAAATCTTCTTTTCAAAAGGATGGAATTACAACCCTATTTAAACTAATTGAAACAACACTATGAAAGGACAATTGGGATTTGTGGCATCAATTTAATATTTGATATTAAATTATATTATTTAATTAATTTAATTATTTTATTTTATTTAAAAAATGGTTTTAAAAAGGAAATTCATATTTTAAATTGATTTTAATTTTGAATTAAAAATCAATTTAAATGGGTTTAGTGGGATTATCCAAGCTTTCAAAGTTTGTTTGAAAAGTGAGTAATCTTGTATCTCAACCCACAATTAGCCACACAATCTTTTGATGTTTGGGTGTCAAATTTTGGTTCAAATCAAATTGCATGTATAATTCCTATGTATTGAAAGTTGATTTGGTGAAAAAGTTAATGATTTTGAAGGAAATAATTGAATTTTGATGGCACCGTAAAAGTACCATTTTCCTAACCTAATTCAGGCTCATTCGTGGCTTTTACATGTTTATTATGCTATTTTGTAGGTATTGAGCACCTAAGAGGTAGAACCAATCATTACGAAGCTAACGGAATGAAAACGAACTAAATCGGAGCCCTAACGAAGCAACCACAAAAGGAAGAAAAGACGCGCAAAAATTACGAAAATTCCCCTGAGCCAGCCAAAGCATAGCGTAGCTACACTATGCTTTATGCTCAAAGGCAGTATTGTAAAATCTTTACTTGACCACTCTCTTACAAATCAACAAGACATCGCTCAACTTCAAAAGGACTCCATTCAGCTAGCTCAGGAAGTTAAGGTTGGGTTCAGTAATCTGGGTAATCAGATTACCTAGCTGGTAACTGATGTTAATAGATTGGAGAGCAAGTCCAGTGGTATGTTTCTTGTTGAGCTCAAAGACCTTGTGAAGAATGTAAGTGCTATAACAGCTGTAAGTGCCTCTAATCTTCCAACTCCCTCTGAATTTGTGAATTTTATAACTGAAAAAGAATTTAATAAACTATTTGGTTTTGATGAAAATGAGCACAGACCCCGAGCGCCTAGGAGCCCTGAACAGGTTAGTACTAATCCTTTAGATGAATCTAATTTGGCTGCTTACATTCCTCCTGCTCCTTTTCCAGGAAGATTCCTCAGTTCTGAGAGGAATGAAGAAAAAAGTAAACTCATTAAAAACCCTGGAACGTAACTATCTATAGAATTTGAGGGGATTGTTAAAAAATTCTTTGTCTTGGATGATTCTGCTGCCATTAATCCTTTCGATTCTTGTGAGTTACTACCTTTCCAGAATAATGGTGAAACAAGTACTGTTGAGTTTGATGGAAGGGAGAACCCGATCAACTCCGAGCTAGGATGATCAGACAGAATACGATCGAGCAACCGACCTTAAACATTTGTGCTTCCTGGAGGCAACCAGGCATCAAACATTTACTACTTTTCTTTATTTTCTGTTTTTAGTGTAGATTCTTATTTTCTTTTTAGCTTATCTGGGAAAATTTTGTTTGAAGAGTAATCATGTTGTGGCTAAATTCCAAGGCAAGCTCAACCATTCTTTCGGCATGCTCCAAATTCAGGGGAGTTTCTTTGTTCCCCTTTAATTTGTCTCTTGCTTATTGCTTTTGATTTGATACATCAGGGACAATATATGCTCTGAAAGTTGGAGGTTGCTTTATATTGATGCATATCTGGCAGTCCTTGAGCATTTGAGCTTGGACTTGTGTGAATTGCATGCTTGTTTGCTTTGTTGCTTGAGCCTGTTATTATGACCGTTGATGATACACTCATTTAGGAACTGGCATGTTTGAGATTATGTAGAAAGGAAACAATAATGATTTTTTAGCCTCTTTTCGTAAAAAAAAATTCCTATTTTTCATGCAAATTTGAGTTCTTTGTCTACCTATTCTATGTCTTGCATGCTTAGAGTTGCTTTATGGGGTCTATATTTTTGTTGTCACACCGAAAGGCCTTAGGAATAGGATTAGACCCTCATAAACTTCAATTTAGTATTACGTGTATAAGAATCAAACCAATCAATTTTCCCACTTATCAAAAAAAAAGGAGAAAAAAAAAAGAAAAAAAAGGAGATAATAAAGTGATAAGTAACCCTCGACGCGTTGGATCTAACAACATTGTTGACGAACAAGTCCTTTAGACCTCAACCGCAAAAGACCCCAAATCAACTCGATCTCAGCCCCTAAGGATGGCTAGACGATGGATTACTTAGACGATCAGCAAAATCATGGATCGGACAAAGCTTGCAGCTCCCATCGACCCTTGATCTTTGAATCACTCCACAAGCAAGATCGATCAAGTCAAGCTTGAATAATTCTGAACATGCAATCTAAACACCATAGAATTGCAAATGAAACTTAGCTCAAGGCTAAAACAAACCTCAAAGGCTCTTTTTAATACACTTTCCAAAATCTCCCATTTTTGAGAAATTACATTACGTTATATAGGCCTCAAAATATAACCCTAGACATTCTATGAGGCATTCAAAGAGTTGTAACTCTCACAATTGATGACCATTATCACCCATAATCTAAATGTAACATAAAATCACTTAAAATGACTTAAAACTAAAAATTACATTTAATTATTACAATAAATCCGACAATATTCATTTTTAATCAACAACCCATCAATTTGTAACCATCTTTGAGTTGTGAAGCCCCACTTGAAGTCTTTTTCCATTAATGAAGCTTGATTCTTCATAAATTCTACTTGACTTCACATAAATACAAGTCTTCTTCATTGTGAATTTGGACAACATATAGTTTGCATTCTTGACATCTTTCTTGATGTTCATATGCCATGATTTAGGTTCCTCCGTTCATATCAGAAAGTCAAAGGTGTTGCATATCTCCATGAAGCTGGTAAGATGTGCGTGTGGATCCTCACCCGGTGCTCCTCCAAACTGGCCTACGGCTTGAAGCATCTGAAGCATCACTGGCTTCATTTCAAATCTCGTCCCTTAAAAACCTAGACGCGTTATGCCTGGAGAGAAATCATATAAATTCAGTGACGCATTCTCTCGCATTGGTCGATCATGATCATGGGCTAACAAGATCGGGTTAGGCTGAGCTACGTTAGCTTGCTGATTTGCTTGATTGCGCTGATCAACCATAGTTCTCGATCGTTGTTTTCTTTGCCGGTTTCTTCTGATCCTTCGTGCGTTCAATCTCAGGGTCGATATTGAGCTCAGGTTCTGACCATTCGCTCATATACTATTTGTGACCTCCCGGCGGAAGCTACAATACACCTTAAGATAACGGTCCTGCAAAAGATAAAGAATTTACACAAAAATTAGCTGTAAAATCTCCGGCAACGGCGCCAAAAACTTGTTGCTCAATCTCGAATGAATGTATGCTTATTGTTATTATCCGTGTTTATTCTCTATGATGCAGTTAATGTATACAGATTTCTCAAGTTTTTCTTAATACTAGTCCAAGTATAAACTAATACAACAATTTCTTGCTAAGGACCAAGGTCGAACATGAGGATTTTGTAACTAAGTAATTGAGTAAATTGTAAATCTCGAGGAAGTAAACAATTAAGATGAGGTTTTGGTTATGAACATGAAAACAAAACAAAATTAACTAATGGCGTGCAACAATAATTGTGGGAATTACTGACGATGATTATGCAATTTCAGTGGTATTCTACTAGATGGAGAGAAGAGTGTTGGAGACAACCCTTCATCAATCTATCAAATTCTGGTATAGTTTCATAGATCATGCTCTTAAACTTAACTAAATCATACCTTTCGACAGAAGAGTCACACAAGTTATATGCCTATGATGCATGCTTGTTTAAATGAGCCTAAGATGAATCCTATTTCTAGGGCTGATTCTTAGTTACAAGGATGTGATCTCTAGTTACTTGCTCTATCGAGTAGCCAACTGTTGGTACTTAATCCAAGTTCTCACTTTGATTTAAGCAATGATGATTAAAATGCATAAATGTAAATGATCTAAACACTAGACTAGAATTATCAAGATTGATGAATGTTACTCTCCAACCATCATTGAGGCTTAGCTACTCATAATGATTTGTGAAGTGATCTCAAACATGATGGAAAAGTGGTGAATGACAATGATTGAAATAAGCAAATATTAAACTGATAAAAATTTAATGTTCTTGTTCAAATTGCAATACAAGTAGCTAAACAACTCAAAGATATAAATAGGCGATGGAAAGGTTAGGAGATGGAGCTGTCGGCAGTAGTGTCCTGCTCGCTGACAGTGATGATGTATTGCTGAAATTGCTCGCGAAGGTGAGAGAAGGTGATGAGATCCTGTTCTCTGTCAAGATCCAGGTTCAGCAGGTCTCTTATGGTGGAATGAAGATGATCTCGTCGACTGTCGCCGAGAGGAGGAAGATGAAAAAATGGTCGCGCGCTTCCTAGAAAATCCTCTTACTACTAACCCTAATTCTCAATTTTCTTTTTTTTCGTGTCTATTCTTTTTCTTCTTTTAGGGTGGCTTCTATAGCCTCAATTATGATGTTTTCCATTTTGACGCAAAAGGGCCCACAAACGCGTTCGGCATTGTCCTTTCTGACCGTGCAGTCCGTCTCTGTCTAACGGCTCAAGGTACTGAAAATCCTCTGTCACAGCTGTCATGGTCAGGTTTTTCGAAATAATAGGCTTTGTCTTTATTAGCCATGCATTGATATAAGCTTCGGTGCATGGTTGCGACAATGGTTCCCTACAAAACAAAGCGTTCAAGGGCATCAAACTTCAAAATAATCTATTTTTATCTTTTTCACACACTTGCGCGCATAATAAGAATATATCAAGGATTCATGCGTTGAATGATGTTCTTTTCACTATTCTTCCATCTTTATTCTAAGAAAAGAAGTAAAATAACTTGTATTTCTATAAGTTATCACCGACAAAGGCGAATTTGCTTGAAAGACGAACAAAAGATGGGTTCGACCCAAAGGCTTATAAGCTGCTGGTAAAAGCAGGCTATGATTTCACATCTCACACTGAGTTCAAGAGCCTAAAAATTTATGAGCAGCCTGAACTTTCTCTATCCCAGAAGAAACTTTTGCAAGAAGGGTATGCTATACCTGCCTCAAGGAAAGGACTTGAATATAAGTGTCCTGAGCCGGTTCGCATAACTAGAAAGGGAAAGGCAAAAGTGGTTGACAGCAATCACATAACGATAAAGGAGGTTGATAACTCTAAAGAATGAAAAAATAATGGTCAAAGAACCTCTGTCTTCGATCTCATTCGACCTCCTGTCGCACGTGCTTTAGTCTTTGAAAGGCTAAGCATGACGGAAGCAGAAGAAGAAAGCCAGCACCCAACTTTAGCCAACGCTCTACCTTTTGAAGGCTTGTTATGCCTTCTGGCGAGAAAAAGACATTCGTTAGTCCCCAGTCACGACTCGACCCTCGACCTTTGAAAGATTAAGTGTGCTTACAAAGAAAAATGAGGAAGCACCTCGCGTGTCAATTTTCAATCGCCTTAAGCGTGAAGGTGTCGATAATCTTTCTAACAAAAGGTTGTCTTTCAAGCCAAAAGAAAAAGAAGAGATTTGCGGTGATACTCTTGGTATACCTACAAAGAAGAGTGGTGGAAAATCCTGCACGTCAATTTTGTGTCGCATTAAGCATGAGGATGCCAAGAATAATTCAAATGAGAAGATGCCTTTCGAGCCAAGGGGTGAAAGGGAAATTCGTAGTGATGTTCCTTCACGAATGAAAAAAAAAGTTTCGTCACCTTCAATACAAGTGAAAGCTCTTTAAAGGTGAAAAGATGTGATGTTGTTTTTACTAAGCTCAAAAGTGAAAACTTAGAACAGAAAGAAGGCAGAACTTCATGTCATCATATCACCGTCATCGAAGAGTCGGAGAGCGAAATATCCTAAGAAGATGTGGAGGATGCCCCACTCACGCTTGAGGATGGTGGTCAATCCACGGTAGATGAACTCAAAGAATTGAACCTTGGCATAGTAGAGGAACCGCGCCCAACTTTCATTAGCGTGTCTCTCTCAAGTGAGGAGGAGGGCGAATATATGAGCCTGCTCGCCGAATACGGGGACATCTTTGCTTGGTCATACAAAGATATGCCAGGACTTGATCCAAAAGTAGTAGTCCATCATCTTGCAATCAAGCAAGGATATCGACCCGTCAAACAAGCTCAACGACGCTTTCGGCTAGAGCTTATCCCCTAAATTGAAGCAGAAGTCAATAAGTTGATTGAAGCAGGATTCATTCGCGAAGTCAAATATCCAACGTGGATAGCCAACATTGTTCCCATTAGAAAGAAGAACGGACAGCTTCGCGTATGCGTGGACTTTCGTGACTTGAATAATGCATGCCCAAATGATGACTTTCCATTGCCTATCACAGTGATCATGGTCGACACAACTACTAGGCATGAAGCCTTATCCTTTATGGATGGATCGTCTGGGTATAATCAAATATGGATGGCTCTCACGAATGAAGAAATGACTGCATTCCGCTTCCGAAGGAAATATACTACTACAAGGTGATGCCCTTCGGATTAAAGAATACTGACGCTACTTACCAACGCGCCATGCAAAAAGTATTTGATGATATGTTGCACAAACATGTCGAATGCTATGTCGATGATCTCGTGGTTAAGTCCAAGAAACGACAAGACCATCTGATAGATTTAAAAGTCATGTTTGACCGTTTGCGAAAATATCAGTTGCGGATGAACCCTCTCAAGTGTGCATTCGGTGTAACCTCAGGAAAGTTTCTCGGTTTCGTTGTAAGGAATCGGGAAATTGAGATAGACCAGTCCAAGATCGATGTTATTCAGAAGATGCCGAGGCCAGGAAATGTACATGAGTTAAGAAGTCTCTAGGGTCATTTGGCTTATATACGGAGATTTATTTCCAACTTTGCTGGTCGATGCCAACCTTTTCAAAAGTTGATGAGAAAAGGAGAAAGTTTTGAATGGGATGAGGCTTGTCAAAATGCTTTTGACAGTATAAAGAAATGCTTGCTTAATCCTCCTGTCCTAGGCACTCCCTTAGCAGGCAAGCCGTTGATATTGTACATTGCCGCGTAGAAAAGATCGTTGGGGGCATTATTGGCGCAAAAAGGGGAAAAGGGGAAGGAACGTGCTCTCTACTATCTAAGTAGAACCCTAATTGGAGCTGAGATCAATTGCTCCCCTATTGAAAAAATGTGTCTTGCATTTTTCTTTGCGATAGACAAGCTGAGGCACTACATGCAGGCTTTCATGGTTCACCTAGTTGCGAAAGCTAACCCCATTAAGTATGTCCTATCCAGGCCGATCATCTCCGGGCGCTTGGCCAAATGGGCAATTCTGCTCCAGCAATACGACATTAGGTATGTGCCGCAAAAGGCGATCAAAGGACAAGCACTGGCTGACTTCTTAGCAAATCATCTGATTCTGTCGGATTGGAAGCTATGTGAAGACTTGGCCGACGAGGAAGTTTTCTTGGTTGAAATTACTGAGCCATAGACCATGTACTTCGATGGTGCAGTGCGAAGGAGTGGAGTGGGGGCAGGCATCGTCCTCATTTCACCTGAAAGAAATATGGTGCCTTATAGCTTTACACTTGGTGAATTATGCTCAAACAATGTCGATGAATATCAGGCTCTAATAATTGGCCTCCAGATGGCGTTAGAAATGGGAATATCGTACATAGAAGTTTATGGTGATTCGAAGTTGATAATCAGTCAACTCTTGCTGCAGTATGATGTGAAGCATGAAGATTTAAAGTCTTACTTCACCTATGCCAGACGGTTGCTGGAAAAGTTTGATAGCGCAATGTTGGTGTCACACTCTCTCCCTAGATCACCCTCTTAGACTTGGGAAAAGAGCGTGAGTTACATACATCATCCATATACATAAACATCATTTACATACATACAAATAGAGGTTACACTATCATTTGTACAACATTACTTTTCTAATTTCAACGTTCCACTCTCTTATATATGCCAGTCAACACAAAATCTAATATTTACAACTATAAGAGAATCCGCAGCAAAGACTTTGCGAGGGTAGGTCAAGCTCCTGGATACCGATCGCTACCTGGGGAGTAAGAAAACATTTAAAAGAAAACGTTAGACATACGTCTAGTGAGTGATAGGATGTAAAACATTTCCACTAAAACATGCTCGCCTAGCATAAATGAAATTCTTTATATAAAACATCTCATAACATAGGTATATAAACACTTTTCATCTCAAAACTTAGTTTACCATCGCTTATTCAACTGAAAACATAACTCATAAACATCGTTCTCATTTAAACATAGTATTCTTAAAAACTTAGTAGAGGTGGAGCAGACTCAACACTCTCAACGTCGTAATTTCATTACTGTCATGCATACATTCAGGGCTAATACATATACATATATATATTAACTATACCTATACATTTATTTAGGGCTGTCCTGATACGTCACCGAAGTCCTCATATATCAGGATCCCAATTATCTCGATACCGTCTCAATGTCCTTAGGTATCGTCACATATATTCATCTTGATACCGTCTCCATGTCCTTAGGTATCCTTACATTCTCATCTCGATACCGTCTCAATGTCCTTAGGTATCGTTACATATTTATCTCGATACCGTCTCAATGTCCTTAGGTATCGTTATATAGAGTATTTATCATTTAACTAAACCGTGTTCAACGGTCAAATCTTATCGGCATATTCAAGAAACAAGGAACATAGAACGTCTTGCAAATCATACATATACAGTTCATGGGTCACAATACATCATACTTAAATAAAACATTGCTCATTAATATATAAAGCATCTTGCTTAATTCAAAAATTTATAAAACTTTGTTGAAAACATTTTGTTACTCACGGTTTGTAGTCGACTAGCTCACAACGGCTTGTAAACTTCTCCCAACTCTATTCGTCCTGAAAAGAGTAAGTCTCCTTAGTTTAGTTCTCAACATGCTTGTAGTCTTTGTCATAGCCACTTGAAAAACTAAACTCATGATGTTCATAATACTCCTTAGCAAGCATTGTCTAAACATAAGTATAATCACATCAATTTTTAATTGATCATATCTTCCTCAATTCTTAATCAAATAAAATGAAATTTACGGCAAACTCTTCATTTTACAGTCCCCTACAACTTATCTTCAGTGTGCAAGATCTAAAAACGTATGATTTTTCCAGAATTGCCCTTAGATCAGTAGCTAGTCGAAAATTCTGTTTTGATCCTGCTCATAGTTTCCAGCATTTCAGCCATACTTCAAAAATTCGTAATTTACTCAATACTTAACCAAACAGAGTAAATTTTAGATCAAACTCTTTGTTTCATGATCTTCTACAACTTATCTGAAGACAAGAAAGCTTAAAAATCTCTAGATTATTCGAAAATTACCTCAAACCAGTAGGTAATATTCTTCTCTGTTCCTGCAGCTTCCTTCTGTTCCACCTAATAATTCATCCATATCCACTCGTTTTCAGATTCCTCATTCTTCATAAAAGTTGTTAAAAATTGAATTATCTAACTATCCTTACCAATTTCAGTTTCTAACTCTTCCTAGAAAGCTCAAACCGCTTCAAAAACCAGAGTGTCCCAATTTTCACGAGGTTTCCCGTCTACTGATTTCTACCTAAATATTCATCAATTTCCAACCATTTTCAGCTCCGGTAATCTTCACAAGAGTTGTAGAAAATTGTGTTAACTTACTAACGTCAAAATGCCAGCTCCAAAATCGAACTCTACAGCATGAACTCGTCCAAACACCACTGATTGCTCGAACTTCTTCTTCCTGCTTCAGACCAGAGTGATATTTTCTCCAATTTCTGCTTTCTCTCCGGCCAAAGCTCACCCCAAACCCTCAATTCTCTCCTTCTCCGATCAGAGGTGAAGCTGGGCAGTGCTCTCTCAGCTTCCCAAAAAAAACGAAAGGAAAAATGAAAACCTTCTCCACCGCTTCCCCTATTCTCTATTCCCCTTTTCTATTTCTTTTTTCATTTTCTATTCTTTTAAAAACAAACCCACTTCCTTAGTTAATTATAATAATAATAATAATAATAATAACAACTATAATAATTAACTAATAACTTAATTGTTAGGTATTTTCCGATTAACTCGCCTTAATGACATTTCCCTTCTTTTCTTAGTATTGTAATTCTACCTCTTAGTCTTTTACTTATTCAAAGCACATTAAAAGAGTAATAAAAAGTTTAGGGCTTATAAGTTACTACCTCCTTATTGGAATTTCGTCCTCGGAATTCTGCGATTACGCTCAAGCAAACAACTGGGGAAAGTTAGTTTTCATTTGCTCTTCACTTTCCCACGTGGCTTCTTCAATTTCATGGTTACTCCACAAGACTTTTACCAAGGGTATCACCTTATTTCTTAGCACTTGCTCTTTCTTGTCCAGAATCTGTATTGGTATCTCCTCGTAGGATAAGTTTTCCTTCAACTGCAATGGTTGTTCTTGGAGTACCTGAGATGGATCAGGAATATATTTCCTTAACATTGAAACATGAAACACATCATGAATCTTGGATAACTCCCCTGGTAATTCTAGCTTATAAGCTGTCGGTCGAACTCGTGCTAGAATCCTATAAGGCCCGATATATCTTGGACTCAATTTTCCTTTTCTCCCAAACCGTACTACCCCCTTCCAGGGTGATAGTCTCAAGAATACTTGATCTCCAACTTCAAACTCTAAGTCTCTTCGACGTTTGTCTGCATAACTCTTCTGTCTATCTCGAGCTATCTTCAGGTTTTCTCTGATTAATCTTACATTATCTGACGTCGCCTGGACTAGCTCAGGGCCACATAGTTTCCTTTCCCCTACTTCATTCCAGCATACAGGGGTTCTACATCGTCTTCCATATAAAGCCTCATAAGGTGTCATACTAATGCTCGAATGGTAATTGTTGTTATAAGAAAATTCTATTAAAGATAACTTATCATCCCAGCTACCTTTAAATTGTAGTACACAAGTTCTTAACATATCTTCCAATGTCTGAATAGTACGTTTTGACTGTCCATCTGTCTGCTGATGGAAGGCTGTACTAAAATGTAACTTAGTACCTAAGGCTTCCTGTAAACTTGGCTAGAACTTAGAAGTAAACCTTGGATCTCTGTATGAAACTATAGATACAGGTGCTTCATACTGACTCACAACCCTGTCAACATACAACTTAGCTAGCTTATCAAGGGTAAAAGTTACCTTGATTGGTAAGAATCGTGCTGTTTTTGTGAGTCTATCCACTATTACCCAAATGTCATCATGACCACTGGGAGTTCAGGGCAAGCAAAATAAGAAATCCATCGTCACATGCTCCCACTTCCATTCAGGTATAGGTAGTGGATTCAACAGTCCTTCTGGCCTTTGACGTTCAGGCTTAACCTGCTGACAAATCAAACATCTATCTACATAATCAGCAATCTCACGTTTCATACCTGACCACCAATAATGTTCTTTCAATGTTCTATACATCGTTGTGCTTCCAGGATGCATGGCATAAGCAGAACTATGGGCTTCTTCCAGAATAGCATCCTTCAGTGTGCTCTCATTTGGAACACATAACCTGTTCCCCTTCATTAAGGCTCCATTGTGTCTGAATACAAAATCTGAACATTTCTGGAGTTTCACCTCTTCAGCTACCCTCTTAAGCTCATGATCTTCATGTTGCTTCTTAACAATCTCTTCTTCCAAAGTAGGCTATTAAACAACCTGTTGGCCCTGTAGTTAGCTCTGTTCTGGAGTTCTTCAATTCTTCTAACAGAGATATTCTGACCGCATTCGCTTTATCTAGTCTTGATTTCCTGCTCAAAGCATTCGCCTCCACATTAGCTTTTCCTGGACGATATTCAATGGTACAATCATAATCTTTAATTAGTTCCATCCATCTCCTTTGTCTCAAGTTCAACTCTTTCTGATCAAAGATGTACTTCAAACTCTTATGATCGGTATAAATACGACACTTCTCTCCAAATGGGTAATGTTTCCAAATCTTCAGAGCTAAGATAACTGCAGCTAACTCTAAATCATGAGTAGGATAGTTATGCTCGTGTTTCTTCAATTGTCTTGAGGCATAAGCTATTATCTTACCATCCTGCATCAACACACATCCTAACCCTTGATGTGAAGCATCACAATAAACTTCAAACTCTTTCCCTGAAGTAGGTAATGCAAGTACCGGTGCTGATACAAGTCTTTCTTTTAACTCCTGAAAACTCCGCTCACACCTGTCTGTCCATTCATACTTCGTAGCCTTCTTGGTTAACTCTGTTAATGGCAATGCTATTTTGGAGAATCCCTCAACAAATCTTCTGTAGTATCCTGCTAAACCAAGGAAACTACGGACTTCAGATACTGATGTGGGTCGTTCCCATCTAACCACTGCCTCAGTCTTTTAAGGATCCACTCTAACTGCCTCGGCTGATACAACATGACCAAGAAACACTACTCGATCAAGCCAGAAATCACACTTACTGAACTTAGCATACAACTTCTTTTCTCGAAGTGTTTGCATTACAATTCTGAGATGTTATGCATGGTTTTCCCTATTCCCTGAATATACCAAGATATCATCTATGAATACAATCACAAACTGATCCAGGTAGGGATGAAACACTCGATTCATCAAGTCCATAAATGCGGCAGGAGCATTAGTTAATCCAAATGGCATAACTAGGAATTCATAATGCCCATACCTGGTTCTAAAAGCAGTCTTAGGGACATCTAATTCCCTAACTTTCAACTGATGATATCCTGAACGTAAATCAATCTTAAAGAAAACTGAAGCACCTTTCAACTGATCAAATAAATCATCTATACAAGGTAAAGGGTATTTGTTACGTATTGTTACCTTATTAAGTTGACGATAATCAATACATAGTCTCATTGTGCCATCCTTCTTTTTAACAAATAGAACTGGTGCTCCCCAAGGCGAAACACTAGGTCGAATATAGCCCTTATCTACCAGTTCCTGTAGCTGTATCTTTAGTTCCTTCAATTCGTTCGGTGCCATACGATAGGGTACTTGAGATATAGGAGTTGTTCCTGGAACCAGATCTATCGTAAACTCTACCTCCCTATCAGGTGGTAACCCTGACAATTCCTCGGGAAACACATCTAGAAACTCTTGTACCACTAGAACATCCTCAGATCCTTTCTTCCTAACCTGAGTATCAACTATATAAGCCAGATATGCTGCACAACCTTTATTCAACAACTTCCTGGCCTTAATAGTTGATATCAAACGTGTAGACACCGCTTTCCTATCACCTTTAAACACAACTTCAGCCGTCCTTGATTTTCTAAAGACTACCTCCTTATTGTAACAGTCCATAGTAGCATGATATTTAGTCAGAAAATCCATACCCATGATCACATCAAACTCATGAACTTCTAACAGGATTAAATCAATCAACATACATACATTGCCCAATTTTACTTCACAATTTTTACATACAGAATCAGCTATTAACACATCCCCCGTAGGTGTACTAACTATTAAATCATCATTCAAAAATTCTAAGTTCACATTTAACATTTCAGTATGCCTAACAGATACAAAGGAATGCGTAGCACCAGAATCGATCGATACGTACATAGGCAAATCGCAAATTAACATCGTACCTGTGATCACGTCAGGTGTATCCTCGGCTTCCTTCTGTGTCATAGTATAAACTCTGCCTTGCTGTTTAGACCCGCTTGGCCCTTTGGCCTTGGCACCACTAGTGCCTTCACCTGTATTCCCTCCTGATTTCACCTGACTCCCTACTTGAGATACAGTTCTTTGATCTCTTCTATCTGTTACAGTTTGTGGACAATCTCTCTTGAAATATCCAGCTTGGCCACAATTATAACAAACATTCGAGCCACCAAAACACTGCCCGAAATGATACCTATCACACGTAGGACACCGAGGTTTCCTCATTGAACTAGCTACGGATTCTCCAGGTTATCCCACCTGTAAACCAACCCCTGACTCACTTGTAGCTCGTCTGTGGTCTCGCCTCTGAGATCCACTTACTGAACTAGCTTTGGACCCAGATGGCCCACTATATCGGGGTTTCCTGCAGCTTCCTTCTATTCCACCTAATAATTCATCCATATCCACTCGTTTTCAGATTCCTCATTCTTCATAAAAGTTGTTAGAAATTGAATTATCTAACTATCCTTACCAATTTCAGCTTCTAACTCTTCCTAGAAAGCTCAAACCGCTTTAAAAACCAGAGATGTCCCCATTTTCGCGAGGTTTCCCGTCTACTGATTTCTACCTAAATATTCATCAATTTCCAACCATTTTCAGCTCCGGTAATCTTCACAAGAGTTGTAGAAAATTGTGTTAACTTACTAACCTCAAAATGTCAGCTCCAAAATCGAACTCTACAGCGTGAACTCGTCCAAACACCACTGATTGCTCGAACTTCTTCTTCCTGCTTCAGACCAGAGTGATATTTTCTCCAATTTCTGCTTTCTCTCCGGCCAAAGCTCACCCCAAACCCTCAATTCTCTCCTTCTCCGATCAAAGGTGAAGCTGGGCGGTGCTTACTCTCTTAGCTGCCCAAAAAAAAAACGAAAGGAAAAATGAAAACCTTCTCCACCGCTTCCCCTTTTCTCTATTCCCCTTTTCTATTTCTTTTTTCATTTTCTATTCTTTTAAAAACAAACCCACTTCCTTAGTTACCAACCACAAGGAAAGGTACCAAGCGGAAGTGGGGTCGCTGACAGCATAACTATCAACGGCAAAGCTGGAATGCCCGACCGTTCCTCCAAGTTACGCATCCACAAGGGAAGGTACCTAGCAGAAATGGGATCGCCGATAGCAAGTCTGGAATGCCCGACCGTTCCTGCAAGTTACGCAACCACAAGAGAAGGTACCAAGCGGAAGTGGGGTTGTTGATGACGAAACTATCAACGGCAAAAAAAGAAGGGCAACCACCGCTGCAAAAGTCCAAAACAAATATACCCACATATATGGCAAAAGAAAAAAAAAGCTTACCTTTTAAAAATATGTGATGAAGTCTCAAAGGTAAAAAAGTTACTAACTTTGATCCTAACAAAAATTGGGGACAAGTTAGTATACTTTAAAAAAAAAAACAACGGGGAGGGGGGGGCAAGTTAGTAAAATAGATTTAAAAAATTCCCTAAAAAAAAAGAGAGCAATCAAATTAAATGTTGAATCAAATTAAGAAGAAAGAAGAGAAAAATATTGTATGTCACCAAAACAACGATCCAGCCGTTCAGAATGAGCCCTATGTGTCTTGAACAGGCTGATAAACTTTTAATATAATCCGACGGTTGAAACAACAATTTTTCGGGAGCTGTCGCTGAAAAAAAACCCGAACTTTTCCCAGTTTTACATGTTCTGTACAATAGCGATTACGGACAAAACAGAGCTCAAAACAACGATCTAACCGTTCAGAATGAGGCCCTATTTGTCTCGAACAAACGGATAAATATTTTATACGATCCGATGGTTGAAATTCCGGCAAACGAGACTTTTTTCGGGCGCTGTCGCTGAAAATAAAAAACCAAACTTTTCCCAGTTTTACGTACAACAACGATTACGGACAAACCAGAGCTCAAAACAATGATCTAACCGTTCAGAATGAGGCCCTATGTGTCTTGAACAGGCTGATAAAATTGCAATACGATCCGATGGTTGAAATTCCAGCAAACAACAATTTTCTGGGAGCTGTCGCTGAAAAAACCGAACTTCACTGTTCTCTTTCCTTCTCCATTTTTCGGTGTGTTTTTCTCCCTCTTTACCTCATTAGGTCATTTAATAATATATATATACATAATCCCAAACTCTAGTTACTTAATAAATTAGGTATATATATATATATATTTGGAGAACTTTTAAAAATAGAAAAATAAGGAAAACTATTTACACAAAATAACAAAAATTTTAGATAGTTGTGATAGCTGCTGATAGAAATCTATCAGGGTCTATCAGTGATAGAAATGATAGAAGTCTATCACTGATAGATGCTGATAGAAGTCTATCAATGTCTATCAGTATTTTTTTGCTATTTTCTGTAAATATTTTGACATTTTTTTCTATTTGTGAAAATTTTCCTATATATTTTTAAATTTATCGAATTAAAATTTGGCCATATTCCAAATTTTATCCGAAATTCAAATCTCCGGATCTTATCCTTAAATTAAATTGTAGATTGGATCTTAAATTGATCTCAAATTAAAATTTGGCCATATTCCAAAATTTATATTAAATTCAAATGATTCAAGCTTAGGCTTTTATCAAATTTAAATTGTGGATAATATCTCAAATTTATCCCAAAATAAAATTTGGCCATATTCCAAATTTTATCTCAAATTCAAATGAAATTTCGAGTTGAATACAAATTAAATTTGACCCTATTACAACTTTTATATCAAGTTTTAATCAAACTCATGTACTAAATTCATAGTTTGATTGACACATCAAATATAATCAAATTCGAGAACATATACAACTTGCATTTTGACTCAACTTCATCTTTTTCAAGATTCACGCACCCATATATGTGCATAAATCTCGAAAAGGGGGCATTTGTTGAATGAAAAATTTTGGACCAATCACAAATTGTCACGTCATTTACCAAATTAATGGCGAAATTATAAAATAGTCAAATTTGGGACTAATTAAATGTTACATGTGTCCTAAATTGAAATTGAAGACAAAAATTAGTAAATCTTGATGGTGCCATGTGTTTCCATCCTCATTGTTGGATCAAATTAATTATTTTTTGTTCAATTAATTATTAATGTTTGAGCTAAAATTTAATTAAGCCCAAAAATAGACTTAATTTGGCCCAAAGGCCCAAATCCAATTAGTTAGGCCCAATCGGCCATGTCCATGAACCAATCAAGCCCAAGCCTATAAAGCCCACCTGAGAACTCTATAAATAGAGTAGTTCTCCTTCATTTACAAGGTCCAGAAAATTTACACTTAGAGAGCCTAGAGAGAATTCTTCCTACAATCAGAATTCTCACACATACATTTCTCCAAGACTTCAACTTCATGTGTATCCACGCACTCCACTTCCCTACATCAAGCGCACGCGTACGGTGGAGAGAGAATTAGAGGATCAAGTACTAGAGATCGAACCACATTCGCATCAAATCTACATAAACACAAGTTCAACTCTACGAAACACGTTTCTCCAGAAACCTCGTGCGAACAGCTATCTTGAGGAAAGTATCTATATGACTAAACCAAAGGGGTTTATAGAAGAGGGTCAAGAGCAAAAAGTTTGCAAGCTTAAACGATCCATTTATGGGTTGAAACAAGCATCTCGCTCCTGGAATATGAGATTTGATGTTGCGGTCAAATCTTATGGTTTTGAACAGAACATTGATGAACCTTGTGTATACAAATAGGTAATCAACTCCACTGTAGCTTTCTTAGTATTATATGTAGATGATATCATTCTCATTGGTAATGAGGTAGGATTCCTAACTGACATAAAACAATGGCTATCGACCCAATTCCAAATGAAAGATTTGAGAGAAGTTCAGTTTGTTCTTAGAATCCAAATAGTTCGAAATCGCAAGAACAAAACGTTAGCCATGTCTCAACCATCATATATTGACAAAATGTTGTTTAGATATAAAATGCAGAATTCCAAAAGGTGTCTGTTACCATCAAGACATGGAATTCATTTGTCTAAGTAACAGTGCCCTAAGACGCCTCAAGGAGTTGAGAATATGAGATGAATACTCTATGCTTCAGCTGTTGGGAGTTTGATGTATGCTATGTTGTGTACACGATCTGACATATGCTATGCAGTAGGAATTGTCAGTAGGTTTTAGTCCAATCCTGGATATAATCATTGGACTGCCATTAAAAATATCCTCAAATATCTTAGAAGAACGAGGGACTATGTGCTCGTGTATGGCAATAAGGATCTAATTATTACAGGATACACGGACTCTGATTTTAAGACCGATATAGATTCCAGGAAATCTACATCGGGATCAATGTTTACTCTGAATGGAGGAGCCATAGTTTGGAGGAATATCAAGCAAGGCTGTATTACTGACTCCACCATGGAAGCTGAATATGTCGCTGCATGTGAAGCAGCCAAAGAAGCAGTATAGCTTAAGAAGTTATTGACTGATTTTGAAGTAGTTCCAAATATGCATCTGCCGTTCACTCTGTATTGTGATAACAGTGGTGCAGTTGCAAATTCAAAAGAACCTAGAAGCCATAAGCGCGACAAACACATTGAGCACAAGTACCATCTCATCAGGGAGATAGTATAAAAAGGAGACGTTATTGCAAGCAGATACTGTCGGAAGATAACATTGTTGATCCATTTACAAAGGCCCTCACGACTAAAGTGTTTGAGGGTCACCTAGTAAATCTAGGACTTTGAGTTGTATAATATAGAGCAAGTGGGAGAAAGACATGGGTATCTGATGCCCTCGTTTATCGTATTTCTATTCTCTCTGTAAATTCAACATTATGTATATATCCCACTAGGAGTTTTAGTCCAAGTGGGAGTTTGTTGGGTTTTATGTCCTAAAACTCGTAGTTTGTAAACATTAACGTGTATTCTATTTATCAATAAAGTTGTTATCGATGTTATTCAGTAAACTTGTTATTGAATAAAGTGAACTATTATTAATATAACTCTAAATCCAATAAACTAAAAACTCATGGCTTTAGTATGAAAACTTGAACTTTATGTAATGATATAAGAATGGATCAAGACTCGAGTAAATAGCCAAAATGGTCTATAGTATAGGGATGAGGCTGGGCACCTTATCTTGGGGACACTATTGAATGTCGCTCATTTTGTATTTGATACAAATGATATGATCCTAAATCATTCATGTAGAGACTTGTGAATGGGGGCATTCTATGTAATGAGTTTGCATAAGACCGGACCACAAAATAGTCACTATCACTTTATAACGTCGTTTACTGTTAAATATTGACTATTTCAATTAGATGACCTAGGTAACTCGATGTTAAATCTTGAGCTAACTATGAACTCCTGTTTATTCGAGATTATCCTTAGATTTGCATGGGTGAGAGTGGTCCGGGTGCGCCGACTCAATAAGCCTCCCATTTCAGGGGTAAGACCGAGTAGATAGCTGGGGACATAGTTTTTGCAAGAAGAAAGTCACTCCTACCCGACTTAGGGTTAGTAGATAGGTTGTTCCCTTAAGTACTGATTTCGGGTCTTGAACAAGGGGTCCCACCCTCTCATTGGCCCGAGAAGGACTCGATTTAATGATAGGATCACAAACTAATTGCTCATTAGAGGATCAATGGGACTTAAGGAACAAGATGTAATCACAGGGGTAAAACGGTAATTTTGACCTAGCTGTGATTGCAGACAACCTGTGAAGGATCGACTTACTAATTATGGTTATATCAAGTGGACAGAAATATATCTATAGTGAGGACAATGCAGCTACGAACTTTAGTGGAGTGTCCCGTTAGTTAACGAATATTGGTTAACTAGGTTACAGAGTTTGGCTAGTTATTCTCGGATCGTTGGAGCTCATGATCTGTAGGTCTATTAGGTCCCTCTACTAGCTCATAAATGGACTAAAATCTTAGATAGTGTGGTGAGTAAGTTTGAATTTGTTCAATCTTGGCTTAAGGAATGAAAGTCGAATATATACGATATATCAATGCTTAATTACAAATTAAACGAACAAATGAAGATATGATTTAAATATTAATTATATGAATAGGGATTCATATCGGTTTTTTTTCTTGAAAAAATCGAGAAAAGTGGGAAAAATAATATTATTTTATTATTTAATATTAAAATAATAATATATTTAATTAATTAAATATTAAATTGTTTTTATTTAATTAATTATTTTTTTAAAAAATCAAATTAAAATTGATTTTAAATTTAATTTTGGAAATTAATTAAAAAAACTGATTTTAAAATTATTTTTTTGAAGATTGGATTTTCCCACTAACTAAGCAAGAAGCTTAGTTGTGATTCACATAATTAACCAACAAATTCAACCTTTTGTCAATTTGTGATGCAATTGAGTTGCATGGTGTTCTTAATAAATAGAGAAGCTTTTGGCTTAAAAATGGTTAAGGATTTTGTGAAAGTAAGAGTTAATTTTGCAAAACTTCATCCTTTACTCTTCTTCTTTCATTTCCTTCATTCCTTCTCAAATTCACCACAAATTTGGATTCCACCATCCTAAGCTAGAGAATAGTAGAGAAGACTCTTGTGGTGGTCTACAACTAAGTGGTGTTGATTTTCATCAAGTTTTGAAGGAGAATTTTGAACTACAAGGGTAAGTGTTCTTGAAACTTTGTTTGTCTCCTTTTAGTTGCATGTTTAATCCTCAAAATTGAGCATCTTAGAGTGAAAATCGATCAAATTAAATTCTGCTCCATGCTCGTTTTTCCTTCATCGACCGCCTTCTGTGGTCATTATCGACTCAGATTCTGACGAGTCTATGGAGAAAACCCCCCAACAACCTATCAACGCCCGACCCCTAGCCTTCGAATTCCCATCTCCACCGCCCCCACCTCAACCAACGCCTAGCCCATCCTCTTCCCCAACCACACCGCATCCTTCTCCACCCATTACCGAGGAGTCCACCCCGCCACCGCCTCAAAAGCTTCGCCCTTCAGCTGTCATTTACTTAAAACCTCCCAAAGTCAAATCGTGTTTTCGACGCCCACGAATGAGGTTACCCGCAGAGTCGTTAGCGGGTAATTTGAGTGAAGCTGATCCAATACTCCGACCAGATGGTGATGGCACTCAACCGCCCTTCACCCTGCTGCATTCAAACAACGCCTGTAGCACTCTCTTTGGGTCGAGCGAAGCAAAAAGGCGTGATGAACAGGATGTCTTTGGAGACATCCTTGCCAGCATTTAACTCCGGGAGGCTGATGCGGACAGCCCGATTGAAGAAGGAGAGGTTAACCAGCCAGCTCCCAGCTTTCGAGCTGGAACTATGAAGCTCAACGCTGTAGAGCTGGAGGAAGGCGATGAGGGAGAATCAGTGCATTCCCCGCAAGAAATCATTGCCCAAATTCTGGGTGAAGTCAGAAAACTATCTGACCAAAGGGTATCTGGCGGGTGAAGATGCCGAAGACTTCGTGTTCACAGTAGAAGTTGCCCAAGCTCGTCGTGGAGGGAGGATCCTGCGGCAGCTGGCTCTGAAGACCCCACCATGCCAACTGGTAAGGGTCCAATGAAGGGCTAGGAGCTGAAGAAATGGCTGTTGACAAGACCACGAGACACTGGGACGACCTTGAAGAAAGAAACTGGGTCGAGCCCCTGAGAAGGAGACCTCTGAAGAAGCCTGCGGTCATCCGGCCAGAAGCTATACAAGCGCTGGAGGCGGAGACAAATGCAACCAGTCCTGAGGTTGCTGTGGTTGCAACTTCCTTTGACCGAGCAGTGGAGAAAATGGCCAAGGCAAAGGCCAAGTTAAGTAAGGAGTTGCGAGCCCTCCGTCAAGAGGCTGAGGATCATGCGGCAACAGTCGTGTTTGCTCAATTTCATGAAGCCACATCCCCAGCCGGTGATGATAGCATGGCCAATGCAGCTCAGGAGTTTGAAGATGAGCTGCGGGAAGATGAGGTCGTAGACGCATTAGATGCCGCAGCAGCAGAGCCTAAACGAGAGCGTCAAGTTGAAGAGGACACAGCTTTGGCTGCTGCGATGATAGCCCCTGCCAAAAAGGAGGTGCCAAAGAAGGTAAGAAAGCTTGGGCAAAGCAAGCCCAACTTGAGGAAGGAGCGCCAGCCTGAAGATGCGGCAGCTCCATCAAAGAAGCCCAAGAAAAGAAAAAGGGTTGAAGAGGGAGAGCCCACCCACCAAGAACGCCTACAACAAAAAGACAAGGGCAAGAAGAAGATGGTGGAGGATTCTCCCAAGAAAGAGAAAGGGCGAGGTCGTGCAAGCCCTCCCTCCGGCTCATCGAAGTGGGGTTCTTTCCTGAACCAGCCCCACTCCCCGCCTACATCACAGACATCATCAACCACCACTGCCAGCCCAATGATCATGGCGCCAGCAGTTGTGCGAGCCTTCTACCAAGGGCAAGTGCACAAAGATGAAGACATGGCGGTGGTCCATGGTTGTGAAGTCTTATTCGACGCCCGGGAAATCAACGCACTATTTCGTCTAAGGGACAACCCGGAGGCCGAGGGCAATCGCATCATCATACATACTCCCAGCGAACTGATGCAAGACGCCATCCGGGTAATGACGAAGCTCGACCGAGTTGAAATGGGAGACATCACCCACAGGCATCCACACGTTGCCATCCAAGCGCATTACCCCTGAGGCCAACCTCTGGGTGTATTTCGTGAAAAAGAGGATAATCCCAACAACGCACGACACATCTGTCTCAAGGGATTGAGTAATGGCCGCCTACTGCATCATGCAGCGCATCACCTCATCTAGTTGATCTACAACTTTCCAAACCAAATTGAAGTTCATAGACTCTATTTTGAGGTCCATGGCTTTGATCCACTAGTCTCGATTCACCTCACTCATTGCCTATTTATAGGATAATGGATCATCTAACCCATCATCAAGTATGGCGAGTTAGATTTCAGTTAAACCCATGTACCGGTCGTAGAAGATGACTTTCCATTGCCTATCACAAAAATCATGGTTGACGCAACTACTGGGCACGAGGCATTATCCTTTATGGATGGCTCGTCCGAATATAATCAAATAAGGATGGCTCGTCCGAATATAATCAAATAAGGATGGCTCTCGCAAATGAGCAAATGTCAGCCTTCCAGACCCCGAAGAGAATATACTACTACAAGGTGATGCCATTTGAATTAAAGAATGCTGGCGCTACATACCAACGCGACATAAAAAAAGTATTTGATGATATGCTGCACAAACATATTGAATGTTATGTTGATGATCTCGTGGTCAAGTCCAAGAAACGACAAGACCACCCGAGAGATGTATAAGTTATGTTTGACCGCTTGCGAAAATATCAGTTGAGGATGAACCCTCTCAAGTGTGCATTCAGCGTAACCTCATGAAAGGTTCTTGGTTTCATCATAAGGCATCGGGGAATTGAGATAGACCAGTCAAAGATCGATGTTATTCAGAAGATGCCAAGTCCAAGAAATCTACATGAGTTGAAAACTCTGCATGGCAGTTTGGTTTACATCCGAAGATTTATTTCCAACCTCGCTGGGTTGATGTCAACCTTTTCAAAAGCTGATGAGAAAAGGAGAAAACTTCGAATGGGATGATGTTGGGTTTTATGTCCTAAAACTCGTGGTTTGTAAACTTTTAACACTTTCTATTATCAATAAAGTTGTTATCGAACTTATTCAGTAAAGCTGTTATTAAATATGATATGAACGGAGGAACCTAAATCATAGCATATGAACATCAAGAAAGACACAAAGAATGCAAATTATATGCTGTCCAAATTCACAATGAAGAACACTTGCAATTATGAGAAATCAAGTGGAATTTATGAAGAATCAAGCTTCATTTATGGAACAAGGACTTCAAGTGGGGCTTCACAACTCAAAGATGGCTACAAATTGATGGGTTGTTGATTAAAAATGAATATTTTCGGATTTATGGTAATAATTAAATGTAATTTTCAGTTTTAAGTCATTTTATGTGTTTTATGTTACATTTAGATCATGGGTTGTAATGGTCATCAATTGTGAGAGTTACAACTCCTCAAAAGAATGTCTACGGTTATATTTTGAGGTCTATATAATTTCAATATAATTTGTCAAAAAAAAAAAAAGACTTGAAAAATGTAGTAAAAAGAGCCTTTGAGCTTTCTTTTAGCCTAGAACTATGTTTCCTTTGCAATTCTAGGGTGTTTAGATTGCATGTTCAGAATCATTCAAGCTTGACTAGATCGATCTTGCTTGTGGAGTGATTCAAAGATCAAGGGTCGATGGGAGTCGCAAGCTTTGTCTGATCCATGATTTTGCTGATCGTCTAAGTAATCTGTCGTCTAGCCATTCTTAGGGGCTGAGATCATCTTGATTTCGGGTCTTTTGCGGTTGAGTTCTAAAGGTCTTGTTCGACAACAAGGTTGTTAGATCCAACGCGTCGAGGGTTACTTATCATTTGGTATCAGAGCTTAGGCTCTAGAATGGATATATGTTTCCATTGCTGCAATTCTTTTCTTATTCTTCTTTTTATTTTTTTGTTTTTCAATTTTTCATTTTCATCTCGTCACATTCTGTCCATTTTATGAAACTCGAAACAAAAGTCTCATATCCAGTCGTATTTTCATATTTTCGTAAACTTCTAGGTTTTAAATCAGAGTCTAATCTACAAAATTGCTTTTTTTGACATTTTCAAATTCGGCTTTATTCGATGTGAAATATCTGTGTTTTAAAAAACAATCAGAAAAAGAATTTTTTTTTTTTTTTTTATATTCCTTAGAGCATTTGTTCTTGAGTTGTTCTTTCTCTCTCGAAATGATTTTGCCATTAATTTTCATCATTTGGTGTTCAATCCATATCTTTGAAATTTTCAAAAAATGTTCATTTATGGCAGTTACAACATTTATTTGAACTTTCATGAATTAACTCCAATGTTTCAACTTCCAACCATATATTTTGGTCCTTCAATGTTACTTCCAAGCAATACTTTCGATTCGAGGACGAATCTTCTTGAAGAAAGGGAGAATGATATGAACGGAGGAACCTAAATCATAGCATATTAACATCAAGAAAGACGCAAAGAATGCAAATTATATGCTGTCTAAATTCACAATGAAGAACACTTGCAATTATGAGAAATCAAGTGGAATTTATGAAGAATCAAGCTTCATTTATGGAACAAGGACTTCAAGTGGGGCTTCACAACTCAAAGATGGTTACAAATTGATGGGTTGTTGATTAAAAATGAATATTTTCGGATTTATGGTAATAATTAAATGTAATTTTCAGTTTTAAGTCATTTTATGTGTTTTATGTTACATTTAGATCATGGGTTGTAATGGTCATCAATTGTGAGAGTTACAACTCTTTGAATGCCTCAAAAGAATGTCTAAGGTTATATTTTGAGGCCTATATAATGTAATGTAATTTGTCAAAAAAGAGGAGACTTTGAAAAATGTAGTAAAAAAGAGCCTTGGAGCTTTCTTTTAGCCTTGAGCTAAGTTTCATTTGCAATTCTATGGTGTTTAGGTTGCATGTTCAGAATCATTCAAGCTTGATTTGATTGATCTTGCTTGTGGAGTGATTCGAAGATCAAGGGTCGATGGGAGTCGCAAGCTTTGTCCGATCCGTGATCTTGCTAATCGTCTAAGTAATCTGTCGTCTAGCCATTCTTAGGGGCTGAGATCATCTTGATTTGGGGTCTTTTGCGGTTGAGTTCTAAAGGTCTTGTTCGTCAACAAGGTTGTTAGATCCAATGCGTCGAGCGTCAAGGGTTACTTATCAGAATATGTGAATGTAACCCTAAATCGAATAAACTAAGAACCCATAGCTATTGTATGAGTACTTGAACTTTATGTAGAGACATAAAAATGGATCAAGTTCGAGTAGATAGTCAAAATGGTCTATAGTATAAGGATTAGGTTGGGTGCCTTATCTTGGGGACAGTATTGAATACTGCCCACTTTGTATTTGACACAAATAATGTGATCTTAAATCGTTCATGTGGAGACATGTGAGTGGGGGCATTCTGTGCAATGAGTTTGCACAAGACCGGACCACGAAATAGTCACTATTTCTTTATAACACCGTTTACTGTTAAACACTAACTATTTTCAAATCGATGACCTAGGTAACTCGATCTTAATCCTAAACTAACTAGAACTCCTGTCTATTCAGGATTATCCTTGAATCTGCATGGATAAGAGTGGCCTGACTTCACCGACTCAATAAGCCCCCCATTTTAGGGGTAAGACTAGGTAGATAGCTGGGAATTCACTCCTATCCGCTTTTAGGGATAGTAGAGAGATTTTTCGCTTAAGTGCTAATCCTGGATCTTGAACAAGGGACTCCACCCTCTCACTGGCCCTGAGACGATCTCGATTTAGTGATTAGATCTCAAATCAATTGTTCATTAGAGGGACAGTGGTACTTGAGGAGAAAATAAGTAACTAAGGGGTAAAACTGTAATTGACCCAGCGAGATTACAAATAATCTGTGAAGAATTGACTTACTGATGACAGTTATATCGGGTGGACAAAAATATATCTACAGTGAGGGGAGTGCAGCTACAGACTATAGTGGACAAACTTGTTAGTTAACGAATATTGGTTAACTAAGTTAAAGAGTTTGACCGTTAATCTCATATCGTTGGAGCCCATGATTTGTAGTTCCATTGGGTCCCCTTGCTAACTCAATCGGATAAAACCAAAGAACTATGTGAAGAATGAATTCAAAACTTTTAAATTTGGTTTAGGGGAAAACGTCAATTTTATGCGATATAACTAACGTTTGTTTATTTAATTGAGAATTAAATAAAATTAGAGAGTTACAAATATTTAAATTGGATTAAAAAAAATTTCTTGAATATTGATTCAAGCATAATCAATAAGATTGGTTGTTAAAAGGGATTGATATCTTTTCTTTAATATTAGATATTAAATAAGATTAATTAAATAATTAATTAATTATTAAAATTTATTTTAATTAAAAATATTTTTAAAATAAGTTTTAATTAAAACAAGTTTTTAAAAGAAAAAATCCATTTAGTGGAAAATTCCAACTTAAAAGTTGGAACTTTCCACTAACTTGGATGAGTTTTTGTTGGCTTCTTCACATCATGACACCTAACTCATTTCATGCTATTGCTTGTTATGCAAAGCACCTCTTTGCATGCCAATCTTCTATAAAATAAGTTGTTGAAGATGATACAAGGGTTGGTGATTTAGTAGAATTTCCTAGACAATTTCACTAAGTCTTTAACTTGTTCAAACTCTCCAAATCAATTATTCCTCCCTTATTCCTTCACTAAAATCGGTTCCACTACCGTGTTCTTGGTCGGAGAATAGCAAGGTAACATCAGTGGCAGTCCTAGGAAGGTTCGGGGTTGAGTAGCATCCATACATTAGAGAAAAAGAAAAGAGTCAAAGGCTTCAAGGGTATGTTCTCTCGAGCTTTCTATTTTTCTTCTTGATTTTCAAGCATGCTTATCTTTATATTTATGCATTATAGAGTTTATTTAGATCCTTGCTTCTACTGTACATGTGTTTATATTCCCTCATGTGGTATCAAAGCATGCTTTAATACACTCATTTTGCAACGGTGGGGTTGTATTCATGTGATGAATGTTTATTTTTAGCTAAATTGTTCTTGATTTAGGCATCTCCTTTTATCTCTTTATTTTGTCATCAAATTTGTAATTGGCTCGAAATGGATGAGCTTTAATGTTTCTCATAGAGTATGTAATTCTTTTGAGTCTTTTAGAGTTGTAAATTAAGTTGTAATCGAAGACGACTCAAGCAAAGAGTAAGCTTGTCAGTTCAAGCACCTAGGAGGGCAGTTCGAGTGGGTTCGAAGTGTTCGGGTCTGGTTCGAGGCACTTTGTAGCTGTTTATTGTAATAGCTTAGTTGTTTATGTGCTTGAGATGCCAAAATCAAATCATTTTAGTAGTTGTTCAATTAATTATGCATGTTTGATGTATGTTTTAATTGAAGTTAAATCTTTTATGTATAAAGTATGTCATATAGATTTAAATCCCTACCAGGATAAGCATGTTTCATGCATTTATGTTATAAGAGTTATAGTGTATGTGAGTGCATGAAATTAATCTCATAAATTAGATATAATTGTTATATTAGTTTATGACTTTAATTAGTGAATGCATGAAGTTAATCTCATAAATTAGATATAATGATTATATTAGTTTATGACCTTAATTAGTGGATGCATGTCTCCCTAAGAGCGTAGGACGTTCTCTACAGATTTGCTATTGAAGGGCTCGATTTTTAGGTCATTTGGTCGTCAATTTTGGTGATTTCAGCTACGTTTTCGCTGTATCTTCTTCCTCCCAGCACCTATCTTCTTTCTATCTTTGTTTATTTACATTTTAGACTTCATCTTGGCACATTATGTGTGGCTAAGGTAAGTACTTCTAGCTTAGGGTAGAATTGGAACCTATTAATATTGGTTGGGAGGCTTGGTTTTTTAATTCTATGATGTATGCTTGCTGAACTCTCTGTTCTTGATAGATATTTATGTTGGGTTTTATGCCCTAAAACTCGTAGATAGTAAATATTGTATTTTGATCGTCATTAATAAATGGTTATTCATTATTATTCAATAAATGTTATTGATTATTTTATTTTATTTTAATAACCCTAAAATCCAATAAACTAACATCCTAGGCTGTTTTATGAGTCTTGAACAATATGTAGAGAAATATAGAGATCAATGTTCAAGTTACAGCCTAAAGGGTTTATAGTATAAGGATAAGGTTGGGTACCTTATCCTGGTAACACTATGCATACGACCCACTTTGTATTTGATACAAACGCATGCGAGTGGGGGTATCCTATGCAATGAGTTTGCATAAGACTGGACCACGAAATAGTAACCACTAGATGTAACTCCGTTGACTAGTTAGGTTTCTATTTCAATAGGTTGACCTAGGCAACTTAGTCTTAATCTTGAGTATATTATGAACTCCTGTTCACGAGGAATTGTCCTTTGATTTGTATGGGTGAGAGTGGCCCGTTTACTGACTCGATATGCCTACTATTTTGGGGACAAGACTGAGTGGGGAGCTGGGAACATAATTATACAAGATGGATTTCACTCCTTCCCGGCTTTAGGGTAAGTAAATAAGTGTTCCCTTAAGTGGTGTCTCCGGGACGTGAACAAAGGGCCCTACCCTCTCACTGGCCCGAGAGGGGTTTCTGTTTGATGGTTGGACCATAAACAGATTGTTCATTAGAGGAACATTGGTACTTAAGGATTTAGAAGTAACCCAGGGGTATAACGGTAATTTGACCTAAGTGGTGTTACGAACACTTGTGAAGGACTAACTTGCTGTTATTGGTCTATATCTGTGGACACAGAAATATATCTACAGTGAGAAGAGTGCAGCTGTGGGTCTTTAGTGGAGTGTACCCACAGTTAACGAATATTGATTAATGTGGTTAATGAGTTTAGCCCGTTAATCTCGTATCGTTGGAGCTTCTGATCTGTAGGTCCATTAGGTCCCCTTCCTAGCTCATAAAAAATATTGAGGTAATTTATTCTTGGATGAAATTTGAAAAGTTCAAATTTACTAAGGGAAAAGTATAATGTATAATAACACATTATAATATAAAGTATATTTTACAAATTAAACTTTATAGTATAAATATAATTTTGGATATGATTCGATGTTAATTTGTAAGAGAATTAAATATTTGAAATTGTTCAAATATTATTTTAATATGAATTAGATTTATATTAAAACTATAGGTTAAAATTAATGTGCATTAGATGTATATTAAAACTATAGGTTATGAGAGAAATGTATTTGAATTTGATTCAAATGCAGGTTAAAATTAAATATTTGATATTTTATTTGGTAATTAATTAATTGGAGAATTGATTAGTTATTTAATTTAATGTAATTTAATTAAATTTGATTTAATTAAATTAATTGAATTAAAACTATAGGTTATGTGATAGATGTTCATTTAAATATGATTTAAATGAATTGGTTAATTAAATTAGATTTAATTAATTATTAATTATTAATTTAATTAATATTAAATTAGATTTAATATTGTTGTAACTCCCACGTAGGGGAGTTACTTAATACGTGGGATAACACCCACGTTTCCCACTTTCTCTCCTTTCCTTATATAGTGTCTAACAGAAAAATTCTTTCAGTAGCGTTCTTTATAAAAAAATTCTCTCAGAAGAGTTCTCTGTAGTTTTTTTTCCCTTTACCAAAAAGGTTCCCACAAACCTTTTCTCAAGGTTCAGAGAAAAGGAAGGACTCCAAGTGGGGGTGATCCGACGTAAGTTTTTTTTCTCTGATATTTGTATTTTTGTATTCAATATGCTTAACCTAGTTTTTTAGATTTATTTTACCAATGTAGAAGTATTTCAAAATTTTAAAATAATTTTGAGTTAGGGTTCTGATATGTTTCCGTTGTGCTAGGGTTTTAATCCCAGCAATTTAAACTTCTATGCATTGAATTTTTGTGTTTTTAGCCAACTTTCGTTAATTCCTTTAATGTTAGAGATTAGGGGTGCTTTGTCTTTAATCTCAAATAGGGCAAGGGTTAAGGCATGCTTGTGAGTGAATTTGGTTGTTTCAGACGGTCTTTTCACAACATTGAATGATAAACTAATTTCAAGAACAAATTCAATTTGTAACTAAGGGGCTTTCCAGTTATAAAATTGACTTAGCTAGAGTACCTTATTTAATGTGGTTGCTTAATTGGTATGGACGCTTGAACCCAATTAGTTAAGTATCTAGTTTGGTTAAATAATTAATCAATATATTAGGGCACGTTGGTTTGAGCTATTTGGGTGTGTGAGCTAAGGTTAAAATCGGTAAGCATTGCATATAATAAAAGTTCTATGATCAACCAAGCAAATAGGTGAATTCTGAATCCCTGGGCTACGCTTTTTAATCGATTTATTACCTCTTTTAATTACGCCTTTATTTTCATGTCTTTACATTTAATTGCAACAAAACAAACAACAACCCCCCTTGTGTCACTACTCAAACTCATCCATTAGCTTTAGCATCTCAAGATTACATGTGGAGACGATCCGGTCTTGCCACTTATACTACGTTGTAGCGTAGGCAGTTAGATTGGAATTATAAATTTATTTGATAAGTAGCGGTTTGCAAGCGATGACAAAATCCTGCTCTATCAATAGTATATATGATATATTATTTCTAGCTCTCACATCCTTAAGAGTTCACACCGTGAGATTCATGTAGGGTTTCGTGTCGCTTTTACCATGACTGCTCCCTTCGAAAAGTGTTTGCATGAGTCAATAACAAGGTGAATAGGGAAAGTACTTCATAGTAAGTGGGTGAAGAGTGTGTGTCAACACGTCCTACAGTCTCTTCCATTAGGTTGCACCGTGAGATTCCTATGTTGCACCTGCTAGTCATTTTTAGGCGACATTCCCTTCGGAGGGTTTGTAATATAGGATTCAAAATACCGTGAACTCCAAAAATAGATAGGATTTCTTAGGTTCGTTTTCAGCTTTGTCTTTCCTTCAAAAGCTTGTTTGATTCCGATCTTTAAAATCTGAAAATGGAGGGTCTACACTTAGAAGATTTACTCAGTGTTAGTAAAGTTCTTGGCTGAATAAATGATAATTAAGTACTATAGGAATAAGAGCTATTCTGGTGTTAGTATTTAATCAAAATGTTTGGCTCAGTGAAGGAGTAATTTGACTACCCTTCGGTAGCGATTATTCTGACTCACTGAAGTATCGTTGCAATTTAATAATGATATGGGTACATTATTTTTGCTAAAAACATAATTAAATTGTTTTAAAGAGTTATTCTTTTTCCTAATAAAATCTATTCAATATTTTCAACAATGACTAGTGTCATTATTCAATTTCTTCTACCTCTAAGAGGAAATTCCTGAAAAGATCATCCTCTAGAAGTAAATATGCCCCTACACTTCCAAAGAATAAAGGGATTTAGAAGAAGAAGGGAAAAGGGAAGGCACCTGCTGCAAGAAAAGGCAAGGAAAATGTTTCCATTGCAACGTTGATGGGCACTGGAAGAGAAACTTCTTGAAATACCTTGCTAAAAAGAAAGCTGAAAAAGAGAAAGAAGGTAAACAAGATTTACTTGTTATCGAAACATGTTTACTGGAAAATGACAACTCCACCTGGATACTTGATTCAGGGGCCACTAACCATGTTTGCTCTTTTTTTCAGGAAACTAGTTCCTAGAAGCAGCTAAAAGATGGCAAGATAACTCTTAAGGTTGGATTAATGGAGCTCATCTCAGCCAAAGCAGTGGGAGATATCAAGTTGTTCTAAAGAGATAGATTTATTGTATTAGAAAATGTTCTATGTGTTCCTAACTGTAGGAGGAACCTAATTTCTATCTCTTGTTTGTTAGAACAAATGTATAAAGTCTTTTGATATTAATGAAGCGTTCATTTCCAAAAGAGGTGTACATGTATGTTATGCAAATTTAGAAAATTACTTATATATGTTAAAATCGACTAAAGTTAAAGCTGTTTATAATACCAAAATGTTTAAAACAGCTGAAACTCAAACTAAAAGACGACGCGTTTCTCAAAGTACCTACCTTTGGCACTTGAGACTTGGTCACATTAATCTCAATAGGATTGAGAGATTGATCAAGAGTGGACTTCTAAATCAGTTAGAAGACAACTCTTTACCTCCATGTGAATCATGTCTTGAGTGTAAGATGACCAAAAGATCTTTTACTTGAAAATGCCTTATTGCAAAAGAACCCTTAGGACTTGTGCACTCGGATGTCTATGGTCTAATGAATGTCAAAGCACGAGGAGGTATGAATATTTCGTCAGTTTGATTGATGATTATTCTAGATATGGTTGTATTTACCTAATGGATCACAAGTTTGAAGCACTTGAAAAGTTCAAGGAATGTAAAACTGAGGTTGAGAACCTCTTGGGTAAAACCATTAAGACACTTCGATCATATCGAGATTGGAGAGTATATGGACTTGAGATTCTAGGAATATCTGATAGAAAATGAAATCCAATCACAACTCTCTGCACCTAGTACGCCTCAGCAGAACGGTGTATCAGAAAGGAGAAACAGAACCCTATTAGATATGGTTCGTTACATGATGAGCTACGCTCAGTTGCCTAACTCATTTTGGGGACATGCAGTAGAGAATGCAACATACATTTTGAACAATGTTCCCTCTAAAAGTGTTTCAGAAACACCTTATGAGTTGTGGATAGGGCGTAAAGTTAGTTTACGTCATTTCTGAATTTGTGGTTGTTCGACACATGTGTTGGTACAAAACCCTAAAAATTTAGAACGTCGTTCAAAATTGTGCCTTTTTATTAGGTTATCCAAAAGAAACGAGAGGTGGTCGATTTTATGATCCTCAAGATGAAAAAGTGTTTGTATCGACAAACATACATTTTTAGAGGAGGACCACATAAGAGATCATAAACCTCATAGCAAATTAGTATTAAAAGAATTTTCGAAGAAACTACAGATAGAGCTACTCCTTCAACAAGAGTTGCTGATGGGGCCAACACATCTGGTCAGTCTCATCCTTCTTAAGAGTTAGGAGAGCCTCGTCGTAGTGGGAGGGTTTATTCGTCATTCTGACCGTTACATGGGTTTAACTGAAACCCTGTTGAGTTTTATGTCCTAAAACTCGTAGTTTGTAAACATTAACGTGTATTCTATTTATCTATAAAGTTGTTATCGATGTTATTCAGTAAACTTGTTATTGAATAAAGTGAATTGTTGTTAATATAACTCTAAATCTAATAAACTAAGAACCAATGGCTTTAGTATGAAAACTTGAACTTTATGTAATGACATAAAAATGGATCAAGTTCGAGTAAATAGCCAAAACAGTCTATAGTATAGGGATAAGGCTGGGAGCCTTATCTTGGAGACACTATTGAATGCGACCCATTTGTATTTAATACAGATGACGTGATCCTAAATCATTCATATGGAGACATGTGAGTGGTGGCGTTCAATGCAATGAGTTGCATAAGACTGGACCACGAAATAGTCATTATTACTTTATAACGTCGTTTACTGTTAAATACTGACTATTTCAATTAGATGAAGTAGGTAACTCGATCTTAATCCTGAGCTAACTATGAACTCCTGTTTATTCGGGATTATCCTTAGATCTGCATGGGTGAGAGTGGCCCAGGTGAGCCGACTCAATAAGCCTCTCATTTCAAGGGTAAGACCGAGTAGGTAGTTAGGGACATAGTTTTGCGAGAAGGAATTCACTTCTACCCGACTTAGGGTAGTAGATAGCTTGTTCCCTTAAGTACTGATTCCGAGTCTTGAACAAGGAGCCCCACCCTCTCATTGGCCCGAGAGGGACTCAGTTTAGTGATAGGATCACAAACCAATTGTTCATTAGAGGATCAGAGGGACTTAAGAAACAAGATGTAATCACAGGAGTAAAATGGTAATTTTGACCTAGCTGTGATTCCAGACAACCTGTGAAGGATCAACTTACTAATTATGGTTATATCAAGTCGACAAAAATATATCTACAGTGAGGAGATTGCAGCTACGGGCTTTAGTGGAGTGTTCCGTTAGTTAACGAATGTTGGTTAACTAGGTTAAAGAGTTTGGCCAGTTAATCTCGGATCGTTGGAGCTCATGATCTGTAGGTCCATTAGGTCCCTTTACTAGCTCATAAATGGATAAAAACCTTAGATAGTGTGGTGAATAAATTTGAACCGTTCAATCTTAGCTTAAGGAATGAAAGTCGGATATATACGATATATGAACGTTTAATTACGAATTAAACAAAAAATAATATTTAATATGATTTAAATATTAATTATATGAATAAGGATTCATATCGGTCTTTTAGAAAAATCGGGATAAGTGGAAAATAATATTATTTTATTATTTAATATTAAAATAATATTATATTTAGTTAATTAATTATTAATTTATTTAATTAATCAATTTTGAATTTGAAATATCAAATTAAAATTGATTTTTAATTCAATTTTTTAGAAATTAATTAAAAATTTGTTTTTAAATTGAATTTTCAAAGCTAGGAGCTTAGTTGTTTGCTCCACAATTAGCCAACAATTTCAACGTTTGTGTTGTCAAATTTTGATGTAATTGGATTGAATGTTGTTCTTTAATAAATAAAGATGATTTTTGCTTAAAAATGATCAAGGATTTTGTGAAATTAAGGGTTAATTTTGCAAAATTCCATCCATAGTTTTTCTTCTCTAATAACCTTCATTCCTTCTCAAATTCACCACAAACTTGGATTCCACCATCCAATTTAAGCCTAAAGAATAGTAGAGAAGACTCTTGTGGTGGTTTACAACTAAGTTGTGTTGATTTTCATCAAGAATAGAAGGAGAATTTGAGACTTCAAGGGTAAGTGTTCTTCAAACTATGGTTTTCCTTTTTTAATTGCATGTTTAATCCTCAAAATTAAGCATCTTAGGGTGAAAATTGATCAAATTGATTTTTGCTGCATGCTCATTTATCCTTCAATTGGTATCAGAGCTCTTTAAATTCACTCAATTTGCTTTGGTGGGGCTTAATTCATGAGATGAATGTTTATGGAAGCTAAACTGGTTTTTCTAATTTTGGCATTTTTTTTACCCTTGAATTCGTGGTCAATTATTGTAATTAAGTTGGGTGTTATGCTTGTTAATAAGTTGAGAAGAGTCTGTAATTATTTTTCGGGTTTTTTCGAGTTGTTTTTTTGTCAAATTTCAAAGAAAACCGAGGACTGTACAGCTGGTTGAAAAACAGAGAGAGAGTTGCTGGGCTTCAGGCTTCTGGTTCTTGCGACCCTTCCCCCCCAGCGTGCGTTGACCGAGAGGTTGAAGGAGATGTGATCTTTGACTGGTCCAGCTGGACCGGTTCACTCAATTTTGGCCCGGTTCAGCTGTTTCTTGATGGTTTGGAGTCCGGTTCGAGTGGTTTTCAAGCGGTTTGAGCTGTTTCGAAATGTTCGGGAGAGGTTCAGGCAGTGTTTTAAATTATTATTGTAATAATTTAGGTTTTTGCTTGCTAAAAATGTCAAAATCGGTCAAACTTAGTGTTTTTTAATTATTTATGCATTGTGAATGTATGTTTAATTAATTTTAATTTATTTGTGCATAAAGTATGTCATATAGATTTAAATTCCCACCATAGGATAAGCATGTTTTATGCATTATATGTATGTTATAAATGTTATAATATATAGTATGCATGATTAATAAATTTCATGAGTTTTAATATAATTAGTTATATTAATTGATGAAATTTATATGCATGTTATAGTTTTCTGAATTGTTTATTTTATTGTTGTTATAAAATAAATTAGAATTTTAAAATCTATAACAAAGAGAATTGCATGCTCACTTAGGGTAAATCGGTGCAACTCAAATCAACTTTTTTTTAATTGATAAAATTAGGTTGATATCTTGTAAAATTGTATTTACAAAACTCACCCAACAAAATCCTGTCTAAGGCTGGAGGTATTTAAGTTGACGGTTTACGGAACACCTCCTACCTGGAGATCCAGTTGGCGTCTGAGTTGAGTTAACCCGATTTTAGGAGCATGCGAGAGTGGTGTAAGGTGAGTTAAAATGGTTTAAATCACTTAGACATCGTAGGTGTTAAAAATCCAGTATAAACGTTATGCTCAGATTATTTACCTAGACTTAGGTTATATTTTATTAGCCAAAATATACTTGAGTAAAAGTATACCCAAATATAATAGAACACTTTAGTGGGAGAGTAATGGTATATACGATATATTGTTTTTAGCTCTCACGTCCCTAAGAGTTCACAACGTGAGATTCATGCAGGGTTTCGTGTCTCTTTTACCGTGACTGCTCCATTCGGAAAGTATCTGCATGATTAAATAACAAGGTGAATAGAGGAAGTAGTTCATAGTAAGTGGGTGAAGAGTGTGTGTCAACACGTCCTACGGTCTCTTCCATTAGGTCACAACGTGAGATTCCTATGTTGCACCTGCTTAGCGTAATAATATGTGCTTATCCAGTCGAAGGGTTTGTAACATGGGATTCAGAACACCATGAACTCCAGAAATGGATAGGGTTTCTAGGTCCATTTTCAAGCATTTGTCTTTCCCTCGAGAGCATGTTTGATTCCGATCTATTAAATATGAAAATGGAGGGTCTACACTTACAAGATTTATGAAAGTGTTTCCATTGCAACCAAGACGGACATTGGAAGAGAAATTGTCCATTATACCTAGCCGAAAGAAAGCCGAGAAAGAGAGACAAGGTAAATATGATTTACTGGTTATCGAAACATGTTTAGTGGAAAGTGACAACTTAACCTGGATACTGGATTCAGGGGCCACTAATCACGTTTGTTCTTATTTTCAGGAAACTAGTTCCTGGAGATAGCTTCAAAATGGTGAGATTACTCTCCGGGTTGGATCAAGGGAGTTTTCTCAACCAAGGTAGTGGGAGCCATGAAGTTGTTTTTCAGATATAGATTTGTTTTGTAGAAAATGTACTTTATGTTCCTTATTGTAGTAGGAACTTAATATCTATCTCTTGTTTATTAGAACATAAGTACAAAGTTACTTTTGATATTAATGAAGCGTTCATTAATAAAAGAGGTATTCCAATATGTTCTGCAAACTTAGAAAACAACTTATACAAGTTAAAACCGACCAAAGTTAAAGTTGTTTATAATACTGAAATGTTCAAAACAGCTGAAACTCAAAATAAAAGGCAACGAGTTTCTCAAAGTACCTATCTTTGGCACTTAAGACTTGGTCACATAAATCTCAATAGGACTGGGAGATTGTTTAAGAGTGGACTCCTAAGTTAGTTGGAAGACAATCTTTACCACCTTGTGAATCATGTCTTTAGGGTAAGATGAACAAAAGATCTTTTTCTAAAAAAGGTCGTAGAGACAAAGAACCCTTAGAACTCGTGCACTCGAATCTCTGTGGTCCAATGAATGTCAAGGCACGTGGAAGGTATGAATATTTCATTAGTTATATTGATGATTATTCAAGGTATGGTTACATTTACCTAATACATCACAAGTCTGAAGCTCTTGAAAAGTTCAAAGAGTAAGACTGAGGTTGAGAACCCCTTAGGTAACCATTAAGACACTTCGATCAAAGCGAGGTGGAGAGTATATGGATCTAAAATTCCAAGATTATATGATAGAACATGGAATTCAGTCACAACTCTTTGCACCTGGTATGCCTTAGCAAAACGGTATATCTGAAATGAGAAATAGAACCCTATTAGATATGGTTCGATTGATGATGAGCTATGCTCAGTTGCGCAGTTCATTTTGGGGATATGCAGTAGAGACTGCGGTATATATTTTGAACAACGTTTCCTCTAAAAGTGTTTCAGAAACACCTTATAAGTTATTGAGAAGGCGTAAAGGTAGTTTACGTCACTTCAAAATCTGGGGATGCCCAACACACGTGTTGGTGTAGAACCCTAAGAAATTGGAATTCCGTTCAAAATTGCTTGTATCGAAAAATGCTACTTTTCTAGAGGAACACCACATGAGAGATCATCAGCCACGCAACAAACTAGTATTAAAAGAGATTTATGAAGAAACTACAGATAATACAATAAGAGTTTTTGATCAAGCTGGTCCTTCAACAAGAGTTGTTGATAGAATTAGCTCGTCTGGTCAGTCTCATCCTTCTCAAGAGTTGAGAGAGCCTCGATATAGTGGGAGGGTTGTTTATCAGCCTGACTGTTACATGGGTTTAACTGAAACTCCACTCGTCATACCTGATGATGGGCTAAAGGATCCATTGACCTATAAGCAGAAAATGGTTGATGTAGATCGTGATCAGTGGATCAAAGCCATTACCTCGAAATGGAGTTTATGTACTACAATTCGGTATCGGAACTTGTAGATCAACCAAGTGAGGTAAGACCTATTGGTTGTAAATGGATCTACAAAAGGAAAAGAGATCATGCCGGTAAAGTACAAACTTTTAAGGCTCGACTCGTGGCAAAGGGTTATGCCCAGGTTGAGGGGGTGGACTATGAAGAAACCTTTTCTCCTGTTGCTATGATAAAGTCGATTAGAATACTTTCGTCTATTGCCACTTTTTATGATTATGAAATTTGGCAAATGAATGTCAAGACAGCTTTTTTGAATGGCTATCTTGAGGAAAGTATCTATATGACTCAACCAGAGGGTTTATAGAATAGGGTCAAGAGCAAAATGTTTGCAAGCTTAAGCGATCCATTTATGGGTTGAAACAAGCATCTCGCTCCTTGAATATGAGATTTAATGCTGCGGTCAAATCTTATGGTTTTGAACAGAACGTTCATGAACCTTGTGTATACAAAAACGTAATCAACTCTACTGTAGCTTTCTTAGTACAAAGAGGAGATGTTGTCATCAGACAGATAGCATCAGAAGACAACATTGTTGATCCGTTTACAAATGCCCACACGGCTAAAGTGTTTGAGGGTCACCTAGTGAGTCTAAGACTTCGGGTTGTATAATCTAGGGCAAGTAGGAGAAAGAGATAGGTATCTAATACCCTAGTTTATTGTATATGTATATATTCCCACTGTGAGTTTTAGTTCAAGTGGTAGTTTGTTGGATTTATGTCTTAAAACTCATGGTTTGTAAAGTTTTAACACTTTCTATTATCAATAAAATTGTTATCGAACTTGTTGAATCACACTTGAATCACACTTGAAGACTGAAGTTTCTTGGAATACATACATCCTCCAGGACTCCAATTTCTAGAACATCCACACACTCTGCTTACATACATCAAGTGCATGCGTCCCATTGAGAGAGATCGAACCACATCCGCATCAAATCTACATAAACACATATTCAAATCCACGAAACATGTTTCTCCAGAAATCTTGTGCGAACAAATTGGCACGCCTACTAGGACATCTCTACCTTTCATCTCTTTCTCAACAACCAAATCAAGCAATGACCTCTAAGAAAGCTGCATCCAACACTCCTGCTACAAACGATGCATACACAGGACCCATCACTCGCAGTCGCTCAAAGGAGATTATGCAGGAAAAGGAACAAGGTCCAGTCATTGCGGAGAACATCTGGAGGAAGTTGACAGAATCCCTAAAGGCGGGATTGTCATCAATGAAAATTCTTTGTTTTACAACTTTGCTCCTCCCTCTGATCAATTCAAGAAGAAATCACACCCTGATGTGATGTCTTTCATGATGGTCGACGTAACGACAGAGGCAGCCATGGCAGAAATGAAAAGAAAAATAAATTTCCTAGTGAAAGCTCTAAGGAGCGAGATAATGAGATCGTTGCCTTGAGAGAGAAAATGCAGGCTTGAGAAACCACTGAGTCGAGCCAAACCCCCACCGTCAAGAAAAATGATAAAGAAAAAACTCCATTGTAGGAAAGCCAGTTGCAACATTTCACCTTCGTCGCTTCTCTGTCAGTCCAATAGCTGCAAGACATGTTCATAAACATCATCAGAGCTCAGTACGAAGGACCATCTCATAATTCTTTTATGTATTCTGAACCATATACTAAAAGAATTAATAATTTGAAAATGCCTACTGGATATCAACCACCTAAGTTCCAGCAATTCAATGGAAAAGGCAACTTACAGCGCCCTTTTGGTGTCACTTTAATCTCGAAAAGGCCTCCAATCAAAGAAAATTTATAATACACCAAATCCTATACTACTACTATGATGGCGTAATAATAGTGATAATTCCAGGGTCAAACCACAGGGAGGCAAGCGCTAATGATGTTTTGTTGAGCTAATTATATAGATAGAGCATAAATGTGGAGATTTGGTGTGAAATAGAGAAAAACATGCAAGAAAAAATAAAGTGCAAGGGTAAATGTAACGTAGGATGGATTTATTTAGTTTCGAGAGCAAGAGGGACCTTATGAAATTTCAATCATCGATTTTGTTAATTAGACATGCATTTGATTTATGCGTGCACAACAACTTTCTTGACTCGACCGAACTAGCCTCTACAAAGGCGAATAACTAATTACGAACGAATCAAGCAAGTGTCATAACTAGTAACTTAAGCTTCAAAGCAAAGCCCTAATTACCCTACATGTATTAAGTCCTACTGGGTTCAAGCGGCCATATAGAATTAAAAATAAGTGTATTTAAGCCTTAGGATTCTACTGTGGGTTAATTAATGGAAAGCCCTAAGTCAATTAACCAAGTTTTCCTTTGAATCTAGATTAAGCATGCATTCTTTAGTTCCTAGATAGCCTACAAATCTATGTATACACAATTAACAAACATACAAGGGAGGAAGAGGTGATTTTAAGCTTAATTGCAAGCGCAACCTAAAATCGATTAGTTAAGACATACATTCATGATAGGGGCGTCAATCCACACACAAATATACATCTACATTAAACAAGATTAAAGGAAGGCATAAGATCAACATACATTCAGTTCCATTAACATAAAACTCAAGAAAAATAGATAAGTCTTGCTCCCAAAACTAAACAAAATTATTTACCTCCACATCTCATAGACAAGAGGAAGAGGGGAGAATCCATTCTTCGATTACAACCCAAAATAAAAGTAAAATCTACCCTAAAAGATGTGGAAATACATGGGAGGAGGAAGAACTTTGAGAAACCTCGGCCTCCATAAGATCCCACATGCTAAACCCTAAAAGAGAAGATAAAATATTTATAGAAATTGCGAGAGCGTCGCTATGCTGTGGAAGAGCGAGCGACACTCGCTTTTTTTTATGAACGGAGGAACGTAAATTGTGGCATATGAACTTTAAGAACGACGCCAAGAATGCACACTATATGTTGTTCAAATTCACCTTCAAGAAAACTTGCAATTATGAGAAATCAAGTGGAATTTATGAAGAATCAAGCTTCATTTATGAAACAAGGACTTCAAGTGGGGCTTTACAACTCAAAGATGGTTACAAATTGATGGGTTGTTGATTAAAAATTAATATTTTCGGATTTATGGTAATAATTAAATGTAATTTTCAGTTTTTAAGTCATTTTATGTGTTTTATGTTACATTTAGATCATGGGTTGTAATGGTCATCAATTGTGAGAGTTACAACTCTTTGAATGCCTCATAGAATGTCTAGGGTTATATTTTGAGGCCTATATAATGTTATGTAATTTGTCAAAAAAGGGGAGACTTGGAAAATGTAGTAAAAAAAGCCTTGGAGCTTTCTTTTAGCCTTGAGCTATGTTTCCTTTGCAATTCTATGGTGTTTAGGTTGCATGTGCAGAATCATTCAAGCTGGACTTGATCGATCTTGCTTGTGGAGTGATTCGAAGATCAAGGGTCGATGGGAGCCGCAAGCTTTGTCTGATCCGTGGTTTTGATGATCGTCTAAGTAATCCGTCGTCTAGCCATTCTTAGGGGCTGAGATCATCTTGATTTGTGGTCTTTTGCGGTTGAGGTCTAAAGGTCTTGTTCATCAACATGGTTGTTAGATCCAACGCGTCGAGGGCTACTTATCATTTGGTATCAAAGCTTAGGCTCTAGATCTGATTTTATAGATTCATCAATGCCCAAATTTCGCCAACGTCTCCCACCAGATCCTGCATATGATTTTATGGTCGTTTCAGTTGCTTATGCGGATGACTTTTTTAACACATGTGCTAATAATTTAATTATATTATCTTTTTAATTTAAATTTATGTATAATATAAAGTTTTAAAAGTCTCTATATTAAACAAATCGAAATCGTCGATATCCTACTCTAATTGTTTGTAATAGCTTAGTAATTGATATTACATAATTTGAATATTGTATCAACACATTTTTTTTCTTTTGAGAGATGTATAACCACATTTAAAGTTAAATAAGTTACAAAAGTTACATTTATATAAACATGTGCCCCTTGACATAAAATCCTAGATCTGTCATTGCCTACAACCGAACACCCCTACCACTTTGGTTGTTCCTTTTATCTTCTTTATTTTTCCTATTCTTAATTTTCCTATTCTTAAATACTTTTTATCAACTAACAAAAAAAAAACCTCAACATATAAGGGAATTCAGATTCTGTTTTATGTTTTTAGATTCATTGAGTTCAACAAATATGTGTTTAGCAGACAACCTGAATTTTGTTTTTGAAAATTATTTCGAATTATGTGATCCAAACCGTAGAAATTTTTAAACAACATTTTTATGTTTTCATTGTATCCAGGTTTTGAATTTTAAATTTTAAAATACAGAATTATATAAATAAAAATTAAAACATTAGAAACACAATATGTCATGTTATAAACTCAATTCATTTTTTTTAAAAAAATATAATATGCATTATATAATTTATTATGAATTATATAATATTACAAAATATTAAGGGAAAATTTCACAGATAGAAAAAATGTCAAACTATTTACAGAAAATAGCAGAAAAAATACTGAGAGACATTGATAGACTTTTATCATCATCTATCAGTGATAGACTTTTATCATATCTATCACTCATAGACTCTAGTAAACTTCTATCACCATCCATCACAACTATCTATAAATTTTATTATTTTGTGTAAATAATTTCCCTTATTTTTTATTTTTAAAATTTTCACAAATATTAATTATATAATTTTTTAACATAAATCATATTCATAAATAAATTACTAATAGTTTATTGTCAACTAAATATTAGTAGGTAACTACAACCAGTTATATAATTTATAAATATAGAAATACATTTTAAACAATCGTTTAAATTAGAATTCAATTTCTAAATCTAATACCAAACACATATCTAAAAATATAAAATACAACTCTGTTTTAATTGGATCACTTGTTTTCACAATTTTTTATTTTCAAATTCTCTACCAAATAGACCCTAAATATTTGATATTACCATTACTGCATTGAATATATATTTAAAAATGTCGACGAAATATCACTCTGTTATAAAGACTTGTAGATATTTAATCAATTGCCTGTATATATTGGTGAAATTTATCAATTTCCCCCGTTTAATTGATAAATTGGAGCTTGAAATTTGATAAGCTTTCAAAAACTTTACTCTATACATAATAAAAAAGGAGTAGTGAGATCACAAAATTAAAAGTTTTTTGTCTAATAAGTTCACATATCTATACATACAAAATTAAAAGTTTTTTTTTTTTTTTGGGAGAAAATACATTTTTTGTCCCTGAAGTTTGTATTTAATGTCTATGCAGTCTGATAAGCGCCCGCGATGTTTGTTGGATGCAAAGCTAGAGGTCCTTCTAGGATCCTTGCAAACACTCACAAAGAAAGCTAACTTAGATCAAACTTAGAATCTATGATGGTCACTCTTAGATCCTATGACAACTCACTCCAGAATTAGCTTGATCAAGACTAATCCAATGAATTGATTTAAACATCAAACCTAAAGAAAGATTTGAAAGAAAAGACAACACCAAAGGAGTTGAATAAGCACAAGCTTTTTTTTAATAACAATAATCTGAGTTTTGAAGAGTATTTCAAGCCATTTTAAAGGCCAAATGGTCGTGGATATGACCAAGAACCCAAAAGTCATTCAAACACCATTAAATGCAAATTGTAGAAATTTCTACCTAGGAACTTAAAACTTAATTGCATACTATTTAATAAGTCAAAATGCAAAACTAAAGAGATAGAAAGTCTCCAAATTGTCTTAAATATCTCCTCTACAAGGCGGCAAAGTTGAGGTGCACGTTTGACAAGGTTTGACATCACGTTTTTCCAAGCAGTGCACATTTGACAGCATTTACTTCACAAAATCTGCACACTTTTTTTTGTCCACCATGCCATCTTCCAAACTATAAGACTTTTCCCATGCCATCTTCATGTCATTCTTTTATTGACTCATTGAACTAACATTGTATATAAATTTGGGTTCAAAATTATTTGTCGCTTCTCGTGAATTTGCTAGCTTTTGAAGATGTAGTATGAATGCCTCTTGAATCTTCTTTGCCTTGCTTCTTGTAATCGCTCCCTCTGGTACATGCAATGGTTCAATTGTTGAATTCACATCAGCCTCTAACCCTCGTGGAGGTTTAGCTACTCATAATGAGTTGTGAAATATTTGTAAACATAAAGAACAACTGATAGATGTAAAGTTGCGATATATTAAAATGATGAAGATTTGATGTTCTTGATCCAATGATAAATAACTAAACACTGACGGTGCACTTAATAATAAAGAGATTAAGAGAAGAAGCTGTCGGCAAGAGTGTCCTGCTCGCCGACAGTGAAGGTGTATCGCTGATATTGCAGAGGGTGATGGAAGCAGCGTTGAGATCCTCTTCCCTGTCGAGCTTCGGTTCACTGCGTTCCTTGTGGTGGCTGTGAAAATTGATCCTCTCAACTATCGTTGTGAGGAGGAAGAAGATGACGTGTGGCGGCACTCTCCCAGAGTTGGTTGCTGCTAACCCTATTTTTTTTCTTTATGATTTTTTTTCGCCTCTTCTTTTCTCTTCTTGAGCGGAATTTATAGCCCTCATCCTAGTACTTTCCATATTGGCGTAGGGTGGGCCCACAACGCGCTCGGCCCTGTCCTTTCTGATCGTGCAATCCGTCTCTGTCTAACGGCTTATGGTACTGAAACTATTCTGGCACAGCTGTCATGGTTGGATTTTTCGGAATCATAGGCTTTGTCTTTATTAGGTATGCGTTGATGTATTCTTCGACGCATGGTTGTGATGACATTTTCCTGCAAACAAAGCGTTCAAGGATGTTAATTCTCATCAATAATATCTTTTTTTTTTTACTTTTTCATACACTTGTGCGCGTAATAAGAATATATCAGAGAATCATGCGTTAAAATGGTCTTCTTTTCACTAATCTTTCATTTTTTTCTAAGTGAAAGAAGTAAAATAATTTGTATTCCTACAAGTTATCAAACAACAACCCAGCAAATGGACAGGCAAAGCAAGTTAGCATGGTAAATCAAGCTGTGCTTAGCTGCGTAGGATGCGGGGAACCACATGGATTTGATATGTGCCCCTTTAACCCTCAATCGGTCTGTTTCATTAAGAACAACCCGTACTTGAAGACGTATAACCCAGGATGGAGAAACCACCGCAATTTTCAGTAGGGAGGAACCCAACAAGCCACGGGAGAACAATCTAAAGGCCAACAACAGACTAACCGAACTACACCACCTGGATTTAATGGTAATGCGACCAACTTCGCAGGAAGTTCAGCGACGCATAACCAGCAGCAAACATACAACAGGCCTCAGTAAGAGTCAAGTTCAGAAACTAGTTTGGAGAAGTTGTTGACTACATATATTCTGAAAAATGATGCATTGATTTAGAACTAAGCTACGTTAATAAGAAACCTGGAAGTCCAAATGGGACAAATTACTGAAGAGCTTCGAAGTAGGCGGCCTGGTGTTCTCCCAAGTAACACGGAGGCACCAAAGAATAATGGCAAGGAGCAATGTCAAGCGGTGACATTGTGCAACGGTAAGACAACCCTAGCAGAGACTGCCCCTACGAGAAACACCACTACCACAACAACAACCACCAGCGAATAAGATATTGATACTTCTCTGGAAGTTCTCGACTCCAATGAGACAACTGACACAACCAACTCAACTCCTTCAGTGCAGAATCACCAAAATACTTCAATGATGAAAAATGCACAAAAACAAAAACAAAAGCAAGGCACTGGTGAGGTGGAGCAATCTGTGCGTCCACCTTTCCCTCAAAGACTGCAAAAAAGAAACGATGAAGTAAAGTTCAAGCATTTCATGGATATTCTGAAACAGCTACACATCAACATTGCTCTCATTGAAGCGTTGGAGCAGATGCCAAGTTATGTAAAGTTTATGAAAGACATACTTTTAAAGAAACGACGAATGGAGGACTTGGAAATGATTGTCATGACACAGGAGTGCAACGCGTTGATCAGAAATACCATCCCTGCGAAGATGAAAGACCCTGGGAGTTTTACACTGCCATGCTCAATCAGGGGAATGGACGTGGGACGAGCACCATGCAATTTGGGAGCAAGCATCAATCTGATGTCGCTTTCCATATTCAAGAAACTGGGAATTGGTGAAGCACGCCCCACTAGTGTAACCTTGCAAACGGCTGACCAGTCTATAACGCATCCTGAAGGCAAAATTGAGGATGTATTAGTGAAGGTCGACGAGTTCATCTTCCCCACTGACTTCATCATATTGGATTGTGAGGCTGATAAGGAAATGCCAATAATTATGGGAAGACCTTTCCTTGCAACTGGACGAGCGCTGATTGACGTCCAAGGGGGAGAATTAATCATTCGCGTTGACGATTAAGAAGTCAAATTTAATGTGTTCAACGCAATGAAATATCCCAATGACGCAGAATCCTATCAGCTTGTGGAAAACAGGGAGTTGAACTGTTGGGGAACATTGGAGAACCATTTGGAAAACCCTGATCTAGGAGAAGCTGAATTTTTGTTACAGGACGCAGATGAGAATGTCCTAGCCATGAATACGTCTAACACATTTGAATCCATCGATTTGAGCAACCGAACACTTGCTAAAGCAAAGTCATCTTTGAAAGAAGCTCCGCTGCTAGAGCTCAAACCTCTCCCATCTCATTTAAAATATGCATACTTGGGAGATGATGACACTTTACCCGTCATTATTTCCTCATCTCTTATACGAACTAACAAGCAGCTTTTACTGCAGGTCCTAAAGAAACATATTAAAGCCATAGGATGGACCCTTGCAGACATTCGAGGTATCAGCCCCACTTATCTTAGTGTGTTGGATGATGCATCGTCCTCCTCGATCGCATCATGGCACTTCTCTTTCCCGGCCCTTTAGTTGGCCTGACAGACGACACCTTTCATGTGTCGTCGTGCTTGCTTCGACACGTCGACGTGCTTACTTCTTGCGTGTCGACGTGCTTGCTTGTGCTTTGCTCGCTTCGTGGGAGTCTCAACCCACTCTCTTATAGTAGGGTTGAGACACACCGCAGCCCCCCCTCGTTCTTTGTCTGCCGAGAAGCCAGCCGTCCGCCAGCCGCTCGCCATCGCCAACGTCGGAGTCGCCGCCAGCCGCCGTCGTCACGCCGATCGCGTCGCCGTGCTGTCCCGCCCGCGCGTAGTCCACGAGCGTTCGCCTACACAGCTGCCGCACCGCTCGTCCGCGAACCGTTCGCCTACACAGCCGCCGCCGATCGGATCTAGTCGTTCGTGCCATTTCAAGTGCCAGAATCACTTGGACAGTCGTTCCGTTGGGTTCGGGGTAAGGTTGTGGTTTCTTTTCGATTCCTAAAGTTTTAGTTGTACCCATCAAGTCTTGGCTTCAACATATTATTATTTTCGTTGGATTTTAGGCGGTAACCGCTGTGGGCTTTGATTGGAACTCGGAGTGGTTTTGGACCATAACGCTTGTGGGGTAAGTATGAGATTACTGTAATTTAAATGTCGTTTTGGCAGTTCGCTTTCAGTGTTAATTGAGAAGGTTGGGTTGTGTGTTAGGGTACGAGTTCTGGTGCACAAGGATTTTTGGGGCGCGATTGTTTGCTGTCTATTTCAAGGTAAGTGGTTCTATTGTTGGGCTGACCTTCAAGCCAGGCCTCAGCCTGCCGCAGCACTGTATTATCCTGCCTTAATTTTTAGCATGCATGTTTAGGACCCTTTCTGGCTACTGGGAATTTACTAATTGTGTATGTGTGTACATGGCCGAATCCTGTGCTTATTACTTCTATATGTATGTATGATTGAATCTGATGCCAAACGCCCGTTTCGTCCCATGCTATATGATGTGAATCGTCAAGTTCACCTTCAGTTTCGACGGTGTGCCATCAGGCCACTAGACATGCGTGGACCGATGGGTTTACCTCCATGTTCGATGGTGTGGGTCATCAGACTCACACTTCAGCATTGAGGCGTGCCCTCAGGTCGCTAGGCATGGTGACGGGGTAGCTTGCCTATGTACCCAGAAATCCCAGCAATGGGATTACTTACTGAGTTTTATACTCATCCCCTTTCATTTTATAATTTCAGGTAAAGGCAGAAACGGACTGGAGGGCGACAGGAAGAACCCGTGACCGGCCAATTAGGGATTAGTTGAAGCTTCCACGTTCTATTTATTTATTTAGCTATTTTTTTTCTTTTATTTCATTTGTTAACTATTTTGATTCAATAATTCCTTTGTTTGGTTAGAGGTACCCCCTCAAGGATTTGATTTTACTTTGTAATGGATTTAGAATTATTTATTTAATTATTTATTCATCGACTTTATTTCTATTTGCTTTTCCATTAAGTTGAGTCTGTGTGCTGAGTTGCTCAACCTAAGACTTTGGGGTGTGGTAATCTCCTAATAGAGGGTGTCAGGGTGTCGGGGCGTTACAGTTCTAGCTAGGCTGAGGTATTTAAGCTGGCCGTTAGGGAACACCTCTACCTGGAAACTAACTTGGGAGTTGAATTAGTTAAATTTTATTTTTCATGCTAAGATTGAAATTTATTTGATTGTTAGAATATTTAAATTATTCTCATGTGAATTTTGTGAGCTTTAAAATTTTATATATATAGTGATTATATATATTTGATTGAATTCTCTCATGACAAAGTTTGAAAGTTATAATGGTTAATTACTCTTCCTAATTTTGATTTAATACACTTGAAGTTGCATATATCAATTAGTGCTCATTGTTTTTACGTTGCACCTGTAGTTGCACATATTTTAAATTAATAAGCATATATTACTTTCATATATCAAACATGCTATGCTCTTGCATTAGCAATTTGAGAAAGAAAGTTTGAAACATTGTGATGAATATTTATCTAATATATTTTAAGGTTGAATAAAACATTTCAGCATATGTTCTATGAAAAAATTTGACTAATAATTTAATATCATTCCCTGAAGTGAATGTTGCAATATTTAATAATTGAGGTCAGAATAATATTAGTAAAAGAAAAAGTTATTATTCTATTAAAACTACACATATATAGTGAGTTTGCATCTCAAACATTTGATAATTGATTGGGAGAAGTGTTGAACAACCTATGGCTTTATGCTCAATTAGCAAAGCTTCTAAATCTTATGAGATCATGTTATTGTGTATGCTTTAAGCCAATGTATAAGCTTATGAGCTTATGGCCAGAAGCTAAATATATTTCATGTGTGCAAATGTGTAGTAAATGTTTAAATTGTTCCATAACAACAATTATGATGATTGAGCAATTAAAATGAGTTCTCAATTACGAATCTATGTTGCAATTGATTTCACATCAATCTTTGGACCCCTGATGGGTGATATATTTACTACACAATTTGCTAGTTGTCATTAATGAGACAACTTTTCTAACATTAGGGGGGAGGAATTAAGAAGTTGGAAAAAGAAATTGAATGAAATGTATAAGTATTGTCTCATTTCGATCATCATACAAATCAATTTGAACTAGAAGTTCAAAGGATAATTCATTTGCAAAATATTGCAAATCAAATGCTAAATGCATTTATAGAACAACATTTACTGTTGCAAGAAAGTGACCAAGTTATATGTAATGGTTGCAAATGCACCATCTAAAATTAATATCCCAATGCAACAAATTGTAAATACTAATGAGTCTTCAACACGCTTGAAGCATGATAGACACATGGGTTCCAAAGATAAAGATTCTCGAAAAAAAAGGCAGTCAATGATCAAAATGACTCAGTTAAGAATATGGATATTCCAGAAGAAATCCTGAATATGAGTACTCATAAGAATCTTGAAGTAAAAGAGGATGACAAAGAGATCTCGATAAAATATGTCATGACAAGAAAAAGATGGAATCATACTTAAATAAGTTGACAACATTTTTGCATACAATGTTGCTCACGATATTATTTATGAAAATGAGTATACTCAGATATATATTGAAAAATGTCGCGACATAGAAAGGATTGACTTTTGTGGAAAGAAAAAATCCAATAGAAATAAACTTATTTTTCAAATTGTGAGAACTAGTAGTTCAAACATTAGAGAATGTCAAACATGTGGGATACAAGTGAATATTTGCAAGAAAAACAAATAGAATGAGGTCACATTATATAACGTGAGACAAATTCCACAATAATTCTCGCAAAGAAATGATATTGATTATCAGAAGACATATTCTCCTATGGTGGATACAATACCATGAGATATCTAATTTGGTTGTGTATGAAAAACTTAGCACATATCTTATGGATGTAGTCATTATACATTTATATGAATCTCTTAATAATTATATCCTTGAAGGATTAAAGAAATCACAACCTGGGATTTACTATATATTATTTATTTGAGCATGAACTCCTGAAGAGATTTTAAAGACAAATAGACTTTCTTAAGAAATAAATTAGAGATAAGTTTTGTCTTAGCTTACAAATAGCATATGAAATTGCATCAATTTATACATATAAGATCTTATATGAACTAGTTTCACCATTGAACATTCCTACCATGATTCATTCACTTGGTGTGAAAAAGTTAAAACATCTGATATCAGAAAAATAATGAAGAACTTTAGGTCCCAAAGAACCATAATTTTGATAAATAAGTGCACTTATATCTTTACTAGTTTATACGCTACCTGTCGTAGCATAATTATAATATTCCTCCAAAGAAAAATATTAGAGTAGAGTTATACGTATGTTATGTTTTTATTAGTTTACATGGATTTATTTTATTCTCATAAATCTAATTGTGATTTATTTGATTGTGAAGATGCATGTTACGGCTAGGCAATGGAAAGAACTTTTAAGAAGCAAATAGGTTTTAGGAAGACAAGAAAGAAAAAAGAAAAGATGGGAATGACAAAAAGGATATAGATATGAATATGGACTCTTTTTAGATATGTAATCACAATGCTTCAAACTTGCTTGATGAAACCTTTGTTTTTAACACATAAAACAAGTGACATATAATATGAAAAGTCACAAGAAGACTATAAATAATGTTCTTTTTCTTTTTCTTTTTTCTTTTTCTTTTTTTTACTTCTTTCTTTATCACTTCTTTTTTTTTCTTTTTTTTTTGCCCCTTTTTTTCAACAAGCACAATAATGTATGAAGCAAGAAAAAAAAAAGAAGATAAAGAGTCACAAGAAAGATGGAAAATAGATGAATGGATTTAAAGAAAGAAATATGGCATGGAAAAGAAAACAAGAAAAGATATAATCTGTTTAGAGCCAAAGCTCTGATACCAAATGATAAAGGGAACTACCTCAATCACGTTTGAGAACTCCCCTTTAAATAAGGTGAACCCCCAAAACAATAATAAGAATAACCCCCAATAAACAAATTGATAATAACCCCAAGAAAGCTAAACATATTTGGCTTGAAAGATTGATCAAAGATCAAGAAGAAAGGAAAACTTGTTCCTAACTTCAAGATTTCGAGCTCTCCACAATCTAATTGATCAAACTAGATTGAAAGTTCTAAACATGCATTCTAAACACAAGAATACAAAGAAAGCATAAAAGCTTGAGAGATTTACTCTATGAAAAATTCATTCAAATTCAAAGTCTTCTTCAAAATGTTGGAATTACAACCCTATTTAAACTAATTGAAAAGGCACTATGAAAGGACACAACCTTTCATCAAATTGTCCAAATTCATCTACACCTTTTCAACTACCTTCATAAATATAAAAACATGAAATTAAATTGCATACATGTGAAATTAAATATGTGAATGAATCTTGATTTTTAGATTCATTATGACTCTTGGATGAAAAGGTGCATCTAGAAGCTTAAATGGTTGCAACTTTTCATCATGGGTTGTAAACTTAGCTTGGAAGCAAGCATTTAATCCCTCTTGAAGTCTTTTAGCTCTAGCTCTTGTCATTGGTCCTTGTGGCATAATGATTGCCTCATGATTGGGTTGACTTGAAAAGTTCTCCCATCGATTTTCAACATGAGGTTCATTTGAGCTAGGCTGAGCTTGTTGAGCTTCATTTTCCTCTTCATTCACGTTGGTTTGAGCATGTTGAGCCGTATTTTTCTCTTGGTTGGCTAGCTCCTTATCAACTAGGAAAAGCATCATTAGAATGAGGTTCAGTCACTAAACACATTCCTTTACATATAAGTACAAAGTTCGGTGCTTCAATTGAAAACACATTTCTCACTTCCCCCTTTCTTATAACCAAACTCATATTCTTTCTTTTTTCCTCAAAATCACTCTTTTTTCTCACTTGATTTTCACTCACCTTTTGCCCCTCACTTTTCTCTTTTTTTTTTTTTTTTTCACTCTTCTCTTTTTCTTTCAACTTACTTTCTTCTCTCCTCTCTTGATCTTCAAATTCTTTTCTTTTCTTTTCTAATTTCAATTGATCACATTGTACTTCATATGGAGATAATGGAAGCAGAGTAAATTTCTTCCCATTCAAAGTAAACATGTACTTGTTTAACAATCCATCATATGTCACCTCTCTATCATATTGCCAAGGACGACCCAATAACATATCACCCGCATGCATTGGTACTACATCACAAATGACTTCATCTTTATATCTTCCCAAAGTAAATGAGATAAGAGCTTGGGAGTTTACCTTCAATTCTCCTTTGTTTGTCAACCATTGAAATTTGTATGGTTTTGGATGTTGACGGGTAGTAAGTTGAAGTCTTTTAACAAGAAAACTACTTACCACATTAGTGCAACTTCCACTATCAATCACCAACATGGAGTTCCTTCAATCAAGCATCTTGTGTGAAACAAGTTCTCCCTTTGATCCTCAACTTTTTCTTCCTTTATTTGGACATTAAGTACTCTTCTTGCAACTAAGGATATGGAGTTACCTTGTTCAATATACTCATCATCATGTGCGTCGGATTCTTCCTCAAGTTGGGCATCTTGTTCATCACATTCATCTTCCGAATCGAGTATTCCATTTCTTATTACCATAACTTTTTTATTGACACAATCCTTGCTCATGTGTCCAAACCCTTTGCACTTCCTACATTGAATAGAACTAGATTTCTCTCTTACCTCCTTTGAAGCTTCATTCTTTTTAGCATTGGAGCTCTCAGCCTCCACTCTTTTGCCAATCATAAACTTTCCTTTTGCCTCATTCCTATTCACAAAACCATCCTTGTTCCAAGCATTAGAATTTGAAAAGGTATTAGCCTTAGAAGTGTACTTCTTGGAATGCTCCTTCTCTTCTCTCAATTGATCTTCAATTTTGATGGCATAATGATACATATCTTCCAAGTAAAGTTGTGGATTTCTATCAACCGGATGAGCAATTTCTCGATTCAAGCCTCCAAGGAATCTAGACATGGTGTCTTCCTCATCTTCTCGAATTTTTGCTCTTTCCATCAAATTCTCCATTTCTTGATAATATTCAGCCACACTTTTTGTTCCTTGCCTCAAAGCTTGCAATTTAGTTTTTAAATCTCTTTCATAATGTTTTGGAACATACCTCTTTCTCATGGCTTCTTTAAGGTCTTTCCAAGTTTCTATTGGATCTTCTTCTTTCCTTCTTCTCTCGGATTTGAGATGTTGATACCAATTTCCAACATGGTTGGTGAATTCGGCAATGGCAAGTCTCATCTTCTTATTTTCACTAAATGTGTTGCAATCAAACACATGTTCTATCTTCCTTTACCATTCCAAGTATGCCTCTGGATTGGCCGTTCCACTAAATGGTGGAATTTTGAGCTTAACTCCGTTGTCTCTATCTTCTTGAATTCTCTCTCCTTTTCTAGCTTGCATAAAATTATTTCTTCCTTTTCCTCTCACATTTCCTCTTCCTCCAACTTGTCTTTCTTGTTCCACAATTCCTTCATCTTCTTGGAAGGCTCGTTCTTCTCTTTGTTGTTGTGCCCTCCTTTCTTGTCTATCTTCTATCATCATTTCCATCATGCCTTGAATGACTTGAAGAATAGCCATATTAGGATCTTGTATTTGTGGTACTCCTTCACCCTATGACATTGTCAAGTTAGTAATAAAAAGGACCTCACCACACTTCTCACCAATTTCACTCAAGGACACTCGTGTTTATCACTAAAGGATAGGCTTTTGGTTCTAGGTCAAAGATGTAAAGGTTGGCTTAAATTTGGTGCAATCTTACTAAAAGTTTTGATGAAAACCAATTCAAAAAAATCAACTCTCTCAAACTAAAACTAGAAAAACTCAAACTTAGGATCAAGAATTTGAAAACTGGAACAAAGTAAATGTAATGACAAGAAACTTTTCATATGCCTTGGATCTTTTGAACACTTTTTTTTTCTACTTTTTTTTTTTTGCTGGATTTTTTTCTCTCTTTCTTTCTTTCCTTTTTTTTTTTTTTTAATATGATCCAAGAGCAAACTTGAAGAAAATTTCAAGACAAGTTGTAGTATGTCTTGTATTACAAGATGAAAGCAAATGCTTTGAACAGAGAAAAAAAATTGAAACGAAAACAAATTCAAATAAGATAAAGATATTTCACCTCTAGGGCCAGCCAAGAACAATGACCAAATGCTCTGATACCAAATGATAAGCGCCCGCGATGTTTGTTGGATGCAAAGCTAGAGGTCCTTCTAGGATCCTTGCAAACACTCACAAAGAAAGCTAACTTAGATCAAACTTAGAATCTATTATGGTCACTCTTAGATCCTAAGACAACTCACTCCAGAATTAGCTTGATCAAGACTAATCCAATGAATTGATTTAAACATCAAACCTAAAGAAAGATTTGAAAGAAAAGACAACACCAAAGGAGTTGAATAAGCACAAGCTTTTTTTAATAACAATAATCTGAGTTTTGAAGAGTATTACAAGCCATTTTAAAGGCCAAATGGTCGTGGATATGACCAAGAACCCAAAAGTCATTCAAACACCATTAAATGCAAATTGTAGAAATTTCTACCTAGGAACTTAAAACTTAATTGCATACTATTTAATAAGTCAAAATGCAAAACTAAAGAGATAGAAAGTCTCCAAATTGTCTTAAATATCTCCTCTACAAGGCGGCAAAGTTGAGGTGCACGTTTGACAAGGTTTGACATCACGTTTTCCCAAGCAGTGCACATTTGACAGCATTTACTTCACAAAATCTGCACACTTTTTTTTGTCCACCATGCCATCTTCTAAACTATAAGACTTTTTCCATGCCATCTTTATGTCATTCTTTTCTTGACTCATTGAACTAACATTATATATAAATTTGGGTTCAAAATTATTTGTCGCTTCTCGTGAATTTGCTAGCTTTTGAAGATGTAGTATGAATGCCTCTTGAATCTTCTTTGCCTTGCTTCTTGTAATCGCTCCCTCTGGTACATGCAATGGTTTAATGGTTGAATTCACATCACTCTCGTTGAGTCATATAGATACTTTCCTCAAGATAGCCATTTAAAAAAGCTGTCTTAACATCCAGTTGCCAAATTTCATAATCATATAATGTGACAATGGATAAAAGTATTCTAATCGATTTAATCATGGCAACAGGAGAGAAGGTTTCTTCATAGTCCACCCCCTCGACTTGGGTATAATCTTTTGCCACAAGCCGAGCTTTAAAAAATTGTACTTTACTGGCATGATCTATTTTCCTTCTGTAGATCCATTTACAACCAATAGGTCTTACCTCACTTGGTTGATCTACAAGTTCCCAAACCGAATTGTAGTACATAGACTCCATTTCGAGCTCCATGACTTCGATCCACTAATCTCAAACTACATCAACAATTGCCAACTTATAGGTTAATGGATTCTCTAACCCATCATCAGGTATGGCGAGCTGGGTTTCAGTTAAACTGATGTAACGGCCAGGCTGATGAACAATCCTCCCATTACATCGAGCCTCTTTCAACTCTTGAGAAGGATGAGATTGACCAGATGTGCTATATTAACAACCCTTGTTGAAGAACCAACTTGATCAACAACTCCTGTTGATTTATCTATAGTTTCTTCAGTAATCTCTTTTAATACTAGTTTGCTGTGTGGTTCTCTCAACCCAGTTTTTCTTAAAAATCGATACGAATCCCTATTCATATAATTAATATTTAAATCATATTTAAATATTATATTTAACTCTCTTTGTCCATTCAATTTGCAATTAAACATTAATATGTTAGACATATCACACATATCCGACATTCATTCCTTAAGCCAAGATTGAACTGTTCAAACTTATTCACCACAATATGTAAGGTTTTTGTCCATTTGTGAGCTAGTAGAGGGACCTAATGGACCTATAGATCATGAGCTCCAACAATCTGAGATTAACTGGCCAAACTCTTTAACCTAGTTGACCAACATTCGTTAACTAACGAGACACTCCACTAAAACCCGTAGTTACACTTTCCTCACTGTAGATATATTTATGTCCACTTTATATAACCATAATTAGTAAGTCAATTCTTCACAGGTTGTTCGTAATCACAGCTAGGTCAAAATTACCTTTTTATCCCTATGACTACATCTTGTTCCTTAAGGCTCATTGATCATTTAATGAACAATTGGTTTGTGATCCTATTACTAAACCGAGTCCCTCTCGGGGCAATGAGAGGGTGGGGTCCCTTGTTCAAGACCCAGAATTAGTACTTAAAGGAACAACCTATCTACTAACCCTAAGTTGGGTAGGAGGGAATTTCGTCTTGCAAGACTATGTCCCCAGCTATTTACTTGGTCTTATCCCTGAAATGGGAGGCTTATTGAGTCGGCGTATCCTGGCCACTCTTGGCCATGTAGATCTAAGGATAATCTAACTAAATAGGAGTTTATAGTTAGCTCAGGATTCAGATGAAGTTAACTAGGTCATCTAGTTAAAATATTCAATAGTTAACAATAAACGATATTATAAAGTAATAGTGACTATTTCATGGTTCGGTCCTATGCAAACTCATTACGTAGAATGTCCCCACTCACATATCTCCACATGAACGAATTAGGATCACATCGTTTGTATCATATACAAAGTGGGCCGCATTTAATAGTGTCCCCAAGATAAGGTACCCAGCCTAATCCCTATACTATCTTTCATGCATTTGTGCGTGAGTGGATTGAGTTCCTACTTTGGGTGTGTGAAAGCTAGCCCTCTAGGTAAAACAAATGCCTTTATATTTTTTGTGTGTGAGTAAGGCACCCTTGTCTTTAGCACTACCCTTTTTCTTGCATGCTTGGTATGTCTAGAGCTAATAACCGAGCCAAAGTAGGGGAAAACAGATTGAAAACCCTATAAAACCATTCCAAGTTATGTAAGCCTAACCAATAAGAACTTGAACTTTTCCATGCATGAATAGACTTAGAATCATTTTTCAAAAAATGTGTGTGCTTAATTGATTGATCATCATTTGGATCTCATCTTTGATTGCATCTCTTATCTCTTGAGATTGTTGAGATTCGAATATCATTACTTTTCAATTTGAGCAATGACTTGAGCGTTTCTAAAAAGAGCATGGCTAACCAAGACTTTTTGTCTCTAACATGTCTAACCAATTTTTTTTACATTCTATCTTGCATAATCATAAGCATATAGCAAGCATGTTTGAAATAATAGAAAGCAATATCACATTCTAATAAGCATGCACACACCTGAAGGATAAACGAGCATGCAACAGAATTTAATTTGATCAATTTTCACCCTAAGATGCTCAATTTTGAGGATTAGACATGCAATTAAAAAGGAAAAACCAAGTTTCAAGAACACTTACCCTTGAAGCTCTAAATTCTCCTTCAATTCTTGATGAAATTTAACACCAATTAGTTGTAGACCACCACAAGAGTCTTCTCTACTATTTTCTAGGCTTAGATTGAAAGGTGAGATCCAAATTTGTGGTGAATTTTAGAAGGAATTAAGGAAATAGATGAAGAAGAGAAATGGATGTAATTTTGCAAAATTAATCTTTAATTTTACAAAATTCTCAACCCAAATTAAGCCAAAATCATCCTTATTTATTAAGGATCAACATGCAATCTAATTGCATCTCAAATTGACAACACAAACTTACAATTTGTTGGCTAATTGTGAGAGTTACAACTAAGCTTCTTGCTTAGTTAGTGGGAAAATCCAATCTTTAAAAATTCAATTTTAAATTCAATTTTTTTTAATTAATTTCTAAAATTGAATTAAAATCAATTTAAATTTGTTTTTCTAAAAATAAAAAATAATTAATTAAATAAAAAACAATTTAATATTTAATTTATTAAATATAATATTATTTTAATATTAAATAATAAAATAATATTATTTTTTCCACTAATCCCGATTTTTCTAAAAAACCGATATGAATCCCTATTCATATAATTAATATTTAAATCATATTTAAATATCATAATTAACTCTATTTGTCCATTTAATTCATGATTAAACGTCGATATATCGTATATATCTGATAATCTTACTCACCACATCATCTAAGATTTTAATCCATTTATGAGCTAGCAGAGAGACCTAATGGACCTACCTATCACGAGCTCTAACGATCCGAGATTAACCAGTCAAACTCTTTAATCTAGTTAACCAACATTCGTTAACTAACGGGATACTCCACTAAAGCCCGTAGCTGCACTCTCCTCACTATAGATATATTTATGTCCACTTGATATAACCATAATAAGTAAGTCGATCCTTCACAGGTTGTCCGTAATCACAGCTAGGTCAAAATTACCGTTTTACCCCTGTGAATACATCTTCTTCCTTAAGTCCCACTGATCCTCTAATGAACAATTGGTTTGTGATCCTATCACTAAACCGAGTGCCTCTCGGGCAAATAAGAGGGTATGGCCTTTTGTTTAAGAGTCGGAATCAATACTTAAGGGAACAACCTATCTACTAACTCTAAGTTGGGTAGGAGTGAATTCCTTCTTGCAAAACTATGTCCCCAGTTATCTACTCGGTCTTACCCTTGAAATGGAAGGCTTATTGAGTCGGCGCACCCAGACCACTCTCACCCATGCAAATCTAAGGCTAATCCCGAATAAGCAGGAGTTCATAATTAGCTCAGGATTAAGATCGAGTTACCTAGGTCATCTAGTTGAAATAGTCAGTATTTAACCCGAATAAGCAGGAGTTCATAATTAGCTCAGGATTAAGATCGAGTTACCTAGGTCATCTAGTTGAAATAGTCAGTATTTAACAGTAAACAGCGTTATAAAGTAATAGTGACTAATTTGTGGTCTAGTCTTATGCAAACTCATTGCATAGAACGCCCCCACTCACATATCTCCACATGAATGATTTAGGATATCATCATCTGTTTCAAATACAAAGTGGGTCGCATTCAATAGTGTCGCCAAGATAAGGTACCCAGCCTTATCCCTATACTATAGACCGTTCTAGCTATTTACTCGAACTTGATCCATTTTTATGTCATTACATAAAGTTCAAGTTTTCATACTAAAGCTATGGGTTCTTAGTTTATTGGATTTAGAGTTATATTAACAACAACTCACTTTATTCAATAACAAGTTTGTTAAATAACATCGATAACAACTGTATTGTTAAATAGAATACACGTTAATGTTTACAAACTACGAGTTTTAGGACATAAAACCCAACAACACCATTCTTTGCATGATTGGTTGATTCTTTGCATATTCGTTTATTCTAATTCCTTGCTCGGGATGATCAAGTTTCAAGTTGGGGATGATTTGATAGCGCCCCAAAAGTGTTGTGTTTAATAGCTTAAATCTCCCTTAATTAATTGGTTTTACTCGCTAATTCCATATCTTTATCGGAAATAATCATCCCTAGGTCACAATGGTCTTTTGGAACTAAAACGAGCCTAATTCGAGCTTGGGATCATTAAAGGTAAAAAAGGAGTCATATTTACCAAAATACCCCAATGAAGAGCATAGTTGCACCCATTTTATACCGCAATTACACTCATGGTTAGATTCAAGTTATTGTATGCAAATTCATAATGTGCTACGCATTAAAGTTATGAATAGGTTGCAAAATTAGGAATTCTTGCATTCATTTAAAGCATTTTTCCTTTAAATTAATGTTTGATTAACTAGTTAGGATTAATCAATAAATTGGATTAACGAAGAGGCTATTCATTCTTTAATTTGTCGCAACTACGAAGCTTTGTTCTTAATGAAAATTTAATTTGGTGTTGAAAACAACTAAAGGATATACATGCTAAAATGGAATTTAGAGTAAATCTTGAGAAATTCTTGATTTACAACTTAGGACAATAAGAAATTAGGTCTTTAATTTGACTAGCTTAATGAGTTAGATCAATTAGGGCCTTAATCTCTTTTTGGTTGTGGATTCATTGCATTAATCATGTCTTTCAATTATATGATGGAAATTGGACTCAACTTACTTTAATTCCCATGCTTATCAAATAAGTCTTTCCAAAATATCATAAACCCAAAATATTCTAAATTCTTGCACTACTTTCATTTTCTTTTTCACAACCCCCTCCCCAAAATAGATAGAATTCAATTGATTGCCATTGATAGTTCAATAGATCTCTGTGGATCGATCCCAAACTTACCGCTTATACTAAATTGTTAATGGTTAGTGAGTTTGGAGTTACAAATTCATTTGATCCTTTAAATATGTTTAGTGACGCATGTTTTTAGCTCGATCACTACTCTTGTCACGCAGATGGCTCAAGGAGAAACTCCCCAAATCAAAATTTGTGGAGCATGCGCCGTTATTGGACACTCTTTTGAAAATTGTCCACAAGTGCACCCTGAAGTGAATGTAGTGGGAAGCTTCAATAGAAAGTATGACCCTAACAACAACACGTATAACCCTGGATGTCGAGACCACCTAAATTTCAGATGGGGAGGAGCCTAAGGTAATGATAACAGAAATTCCCATCATGCATCCACATCTTCGCCAGGTATGTCTCTTGAGGACATTGTTAAATCTTTAGCTGACCATTCTCTCAAACAATAGCATGATATATCACAACTTCATAAGGACTTTATCCAATTGACTTAGGAAATCAAGACGGGTTTTAGTAATTTGGGTACCCAGTTGGTGACTGCTATCAACAGAATGGAGAGTAAGTCATCTGGAAAACTCCTAGCTCAACCAGACTATGAGAATGAGAGTGCCATCACTCTTAGGAGTGGAAGAGAGCTTTCATCTATAAGCTCATCGTCAGTAGACCCACCCATTACCTCTTCTATTGCTTACACTCCGGATGAGGTGAGTCAAGGAAAAGAAACTCCTGTTGAGATACCTTCAGCACCTCCTTCAAAAAAGGTAAGTACTTCATCTTCTCCTATTAATTCTGATGTTGCTAAAGCCTTTTTTTCTAGTAGGCTTTCTAGATCTAAGAAAGAGGAAAAAGATGAAGAGTTGCTTGAGATTTTTAGGAGAATTCAGATCAACATCTCTCTTCTGAACACAATCCAACAAATACCGTGGTAAGCAAAATTTCTTAAGGAACTTTGCACCAAAAAGAGAATGGTAAAGGATGAAGGTAATGTCGTTTTGAGTAAAAATGTGTCTGCTTTGTTAAAAAGGAGTATGCCTGAGAAGTGTCGTGATCCAGATATGTTTACTTTTCCCTGTGTGATTGGAGATAGGAGAATTTTGCATGCAATGCTTGATCTAGGAGCATCCATAAATGTGATGCTCTATCACGTATATGTAGATCTCAAATTAAATGATTTGTGGAAAACCAATGTATGCATCCAGTTAGTTAATAGATCTTACATTCAACCTCTAGGTATTGTAGAGGATGTGTTGGTCCAGGTCAAAGATTTAATCTCTCCTATAGATTTTTACATTTTAAAAATGGATGAATTGCCTTCCCTTACGTCTTCTACCATTCTCTTAGGAAGACCTTTCTTGAAAACTGCCAAAACCAAAATTGATGTGGATGAAGGTTCTCTTTCAGTAGAATTCGATGGTGATATTGTTAAATTCAGTATTTATGTTGCTATGAGATTTCCTGAAGAATGTTACTCATTGTGTTTTATTGAAACACATGATATTGTTGATGAATTGATGATGGCTGCTGATGTTGATTTTGATGAACTTGTCACCCCTTTGATTGATTTTGACGATGATCTTTCTTCTGAAAATTTCCCTATTGTTCCTCAGGTATAAAGGATGGAGCTTAAGGCTCTCCCAATTCACCTTAAGTATGTTTACTTAGGTGATGAGAATACTCTTCCTGTTATCATCTCCAGAGAGCTGACTCCTTTGCAAGAAAGCACCTTGGTGGAGACACTGAGAGCTTATAAGAAGGCCATTGGGTGGACTCTGGAAGACATTAAGGGTATAAGCCCCTCGCTTTGTATGCATCGTATTATCCTGGATGACGGAGCAAAAGCCACCATGCAACTAGAGAGAAGGTTGAATCCTACCATGAAAGAAGTGGTGCTTAAAGAGATCATTAAGCTCCATGAGGCTGACATTATTTACCAGTACCAGATAGTAAATGGGTGAGTCCAATCCATGTTGTCCCTAAAAATTCCCAAATGACGATAGTGGAAAACGACGAAGGCGAGTTAGTGCCAATGAGTGTTCAGAACATTTTGCGCATGTGCATAGATTTCCATAAACTCAATGAGGTAACTAGAAAAGACCATTTTCATATTCCTTTCCTTGACCAAATGGTGGAACGGCTTGCCGAGAAACTATTTTTCTATTTTTTGGATGTCATATGCCTTGCATCGAGGACCTTGAATTCTGCACAAACAAATTAGACTACAATGGAGAAGGAGCTTTTTGCCATAGTTTTTACTTTAGATAAATCCCGTTCATATGTTCTTGGTTCTAATACTATTATTTATATTGACCATGTTGCCCTCAGGTACTTAATGGCCAAGAAGGAATCCAAGCCACGCCTAGTGAGGTGGATTCTCCTTCTCTAAGAGTTCGACCTGACGATCAAGAATAGGAAGGGTATTGAGAACTCAATAGCTGACCATTTCAGTAGGATCGTTCAGAATGAAGACCCACTACCTTTGAAGGAAGATTTTCCTAACGAGCACTTATTCTAGGTATTCACTAATAACACCACGGTATGCTGACATGGTGAATTACCTCGTCACAGGTCAGTTTCCTTTTGACATGCCTGCTTCTAAAAGATCTAAGCTTCGTAGTGATTCGAAGTACTTTGTTTGGGACCCTCCCCATCTTTGGAAATTTTTTGTTGATCAAGATGTAAGGTTGTGTGTCCCTGAACAAGAATTTGAGTCGTTTTTATCTTTCTGTCATGCGCTTACATGTGGTGGGCATTTTAGCCCTAAAAGAACTGCTAGAAAGGTCCTAGATAGTGGTTTGTTTTGGTAATCATTGTTTGTTGACGCATATGCTTTATGTAAATCTTGTGATAGATGTCAGAGATCTAGATCGCTTTCTAAGTGAAATGAAATGCCACTGACTAATATTCTGTTTCGTGAAGTGTTTGATGTGTGGGGGATAGACTTTATGGGACATTTTCCCCCTTCCTTTGGTTATCTATATATTCTTTTGGCTGTAGATTATGTATCAAAGTGAGTTTATGCAATCCCCACTCGGACTAACGATGCTATTGTGGTTTTAGGATTCCTTAAGAAGAACATTTTTTACAGGTTTAGAGTCTCGCGTGCCATCATTAGTGATCAAGGCACGCACTTCTGCAACTGTACCATCCAAACTCTCTTAAGGAAGTATGGTGTTCACCACCGCGTGGTAACACCTTACCATCCGCGAACCAACGGCCAAGCTGAGATATCCAATCGAGAGGTAAAAAGTATATTGGAGAAAATGGTGAACCCTAGTTGAAATCGAGCATAAGGCTTACTCTTTGGGCAACGCCTCGACGATGCTCTTCGGCCATATCGTACTACCTTTAAGACACCCATTGGGACCACTCCTGATCGGCTTGTTTATGGCAAGGTGTGCCACCTCCCAGTTGAAATCGAGCATAAGGCTTATTGGGCCATCAAGCAACGCAACATGAACTTGGCTGAAGTTAGAGAAGAACGGTTGTTGGAGCTTCTGAAGCTCGAGGAGTTAAGGGATGAGGCTTACGAAAGCTCAAGGATATACAAGAAAAAGACGAAACTATACCACGATAGGAAGCTTGTAGCCAAAGACTTTAAGATTGGTCAAAAAATCCTCCTCTACAATTCAAGCATCAAGCTTATGCCTAGTAAGTTGAAATCCAAATGGCTTGGACCTTTTGTTATTACTAATGTTGATAACTCCTGAAAAAGATATCTATCTTCGCCTAAATCGGGTTAATTCTCTAGAATTTAATGTTTTATTCAGTGTTTTTGACAGAAAAATGAGCAAGGAGATCATTGGGACGTTTCGAATGTAATTCCAGTCGAATCAGAGCATCGGACAAAAAATTGAAGTAAAAGGTCAAAATTACCCTTGGAGCGTCGGACCGTAGCACTGCGCTCTAAGACAGAAGAGATGTATTTTAGGAAATTGACAGGGTAGCTACGTTGTGGCTGGAAAAAGACCAGTATCGCTATGCTCTTCTGTAGCGTAGCGACGCTCTCGCTGATTTCTATAAATATTCCTCTTCGATTTTAGGGCAAGGGGTGTGGAGAATTTGGGGGAAAACCAGTCTTTCTCTGGTTTTTCACGTTCTTAGGTTAGATTTCTTTATTTTTGGGTTGAAATCATGGATTTGGGACTCTTATCTTTGTTGCCTTTGTCTATGAAGATCCCGAGGTAAGCGATCTCTAGTTCTTGGGAACTTTTCTATGTAATTTTCTTAAGAACTATGCTATGTATTAACTTTGTACTTCGATTAATGCTTATCTCGATCCTTTTCTTAATCTTGATGTATGTTTTTGGATGGATTGACGCCCCTCTCCTTGAATGTATGTCGTTGCTAAGGATATTAGGTTGTGCTAACAATTAAGCCTAAAATCACTAAGTAGCAAAAGATTTAATGTGTATGTTTAGATTCATAGGCTATCTAGGGTCTAGAATGCATGCTTAAATTTGGTTCAAAATAAAATTGGTTAGTTAAGTAGGGCTTTCCATTAGTTAAGCACGCATTGGAATCCTAAATCGTAACGCACATGCCGAGAGTATTGTATGACCGCTAAAGACCCAATAAGAATCGAAACATGTAATTTAATTAGGCTTAGGCTTCAATTAATATTTAGGACTCTTAATTGATTTAATTACTCTAGTTGTCCGCCTTTGTAGAGGCTAGCGTACTTATACCAAGTAAGTCAATGTGCAAGCTTAATCCCATATAAGTCTAATCATAGTGGTGCGATGATAGTAAATTCATAGAAAATCGATTGCTCCCAAAAACTAGTTCCATATCCGTTGGTTATATTTACCCTTATCTTATTTATTATTTTTATGCAATTTTCCATTTCATTCTAAAATCCCCCAATAACACTTTAACTAGGAAATGCTAATTAGTTTGAAACTATTTCAGAGCTTCCCTGTGGTTCGACCCTGGACTTACCGCTTTTGCTATGTCATCGTAGTTTAGGTAGTAGTTTGGTGTATTATAAATTTCATTTGATTGGAAGTATTTTTTAGATTAAAACAACACTAAAAAGGGCCTCTAACAAATATGCTTCCTTATGGTGCAGTCGTCATTCAGAGTTTAGATACTGGTAAAGAGTTCAAGGTGAACGGGCACCGTCTGAAGGTTTACAATGAAGGATAGGTCGACCCACCTTTCTCTAAAGTGGGTCTGGCGTATCCTTCGTATGCATGAGCTCGGGATCACAGGTCATCGAGCAACCAATGTTAAACATCTGCGCTTTCTGAAGGCAACCAGGCGTTGAAATTTACTACTTTTTTTCTTTCTTTTGTTATTTTATTTCTTGATTGTCTGAGAGTTGAACATTTTGTTGGACAAATGTTTTTGCTTGTGAATTCGTGATGCATGCTTCATCTCCGCACACACCCATGATCAGGAAAGTTCTTTGTTTCCTTCCCTTTCTCTTTTTCTCTGTGCTTGATTGTTCTCTTATCCATTAGGGACAATGTATACTTTAACAGTTGAGGTGGGTTGGTTTCACATGCACACTCATTAATTTTGCTGCTTTGGTTGATGATATGTGATTTATGGTCTGGTGAACTCTTGAGCATCTGAGCTCGGGTTTTGTATGATGCACCTTTCTTGTACTTGCTTGCATGATTTTAGCATGAGGAAAGCTTTCAAGATTTTTTAGGCCATTATTTTAAAAACAATTGGGAACCTCATGCATCTTTAAGTGCTTTGTTGAGTTGATTTGACTCTTAGGCACCTAGAAATGTATTATCTTGCTTGGATTTTTGTTGTCCACTTGAAAGGCCTTAAGAATATAGGATTAGGCTCTTCTAAACTTCAACTTAGTAATACATGCATAAGGAATCAAACCAACCAATTTTTTTTGCTTTTTCTTAGAGAAAATGAGAAATGTTAATATAAAATAATAATAATAATAACAATATTAGGACAGGTTTACTCCATTTTCTTAGGGACATGATTAACCTGGGGCGACTATGACATCCGTAGTTTCCCTCTAAGCTAAAGTGTTCTAGAGAAACAAGTAGCTTAGGCACCTTTGAAAGAATTCAGCCGTAGTTGGATGTCTTTCACGTAACCCATGTGGGCAAGCCAAAATGAACACAGTTTTCTGGAAAAGTTTCCTCTCTATTTGGATAGAATAATTTTTTTTTTGATGGAATGATAGCAAGAATTGAGGTTGATTCTTCCTTGTTACGTGTTATTGCCACTTTGGTTCTAGGAAGTTTAGCTTTTGACCTTTCGAGCCAATGTAGAGAGTAAACACATTGGGGGCTTGATAAAACCTTTCCCGATACGCTTGGAATCAAAATAATGAAGCTTTGCACTCACTCATGCATGACTTGACTTGAAAAGTCTTTTAAATGTATCTCATAGTGATTGTTTGTTGTGGAATTGATTAAAGTTGTTTGCAAGCGTGCCTTGAAAACTGTTAAGACTTGAGATTCGAACCGCGTAACTTACCGGTAAGCATAATACATGATTGTGTGTTTCTACCATGCTCGGGACGATCAAAAATTAAGTTGCGAGTGTTTATGGCACCGTAAAAGTGCCATTTTTCCTAGCATAATTTGGGCTCATTCCGTGATTTTATAAGTCTATTTCCTATGTTTGTAGGATTTGAGCATAAAGGTATATAACCAACCCATCGGGATCATTTTGGAGCTAAAACGCGTTTAAAGGGAGTCCCGGATGCATCAACGAAGTTTGGAGGCAAAATTATCAAAATGTCCTTGAGGATAGCGTTGTTGCGCCTGCTTTATGCCCCTTTTACGTTGTCCACCTGAGTGCTCAAGATTTTGCAGATCGCTCACAGCGTTGCTACGCTCTACCAAGCATAGCATTACACTACGATTATTTAGTGACGCTCTCGACAGATTTTATTTAAGGGCTCGAGATTTTAAGTTAAGTCACTCCAATATTTGGCTGCCACCACAGAAAAACTTCAAACTTTCTCATCTCTTTCTTCCCTCTTTCAATCCCAGCTGATATTCTCTTGTATCCCCTCATCAAAACATTAAAAAATCATGAATATGATGAGTGGCTAAGGTAATCTATACGTGGGGATAGGATTCTAGACTTTAAATTTTCTTGAGGATTTATTTATATTGCTTTGTTGTTACTGTGAACTCCTTGAATTTGAATGAATTTACCTTAAGGCATTTGTTAGAATTGACAACTCTAATTGAATGTTTTGTTGTTTGTTATGCTTGATTGGCGCTTGCATTAAACAATCGACGCATGTAACACGGTTAGAGCATGAATGTTTAATTAGGAACCATCTTTATAATTGACATTCATTAATTAATTGGTTCAAGAGGTTAATCGCACGATAGATTTAGGCTTTCTAATTTATCTTTTATCACAATTAGAAACCCTAGGTGCGTAATGCAAATTTGGATCGATATCTAGTCTGCTATAGTTGGAAATAACGTTGAAGAGTTTAGTTCAAATTAAATTTTGATCTAATTTGATATATAGGGCATTTAGTGTTCACCATCATTGAATGATTGTGTGTTCATTAGCAAATGCATTGATGTTCAGTATCCAATGATAGATAAATAAGTCGAATTCATTCCTTCCTCCGAGTATTTTGTTTGAATTGATTAAGAAACACCTCATCGCGTTACTTCACGTCTGTCTTGAATTGCGTCACTGCTTACACTTCTTTATTTTTTTTAATTATTGCATGATCACCAAACCAACCCTCTCCCCCCTAATTTTGTGACAACGAATTTAACAATTGCACAAAATTATCCTTTGATTCCCTCTAAGATGACCCTTTACACTAGCCTACAAGCTCATGAGAGTGGTTTATAAAAATTCATTTCTTTTAGGTCCCAACAGGCCTCTAACAACCCCACCAAAGCAAATTGAGTGCAGTTAACATATTCTAATACCACATGAATTAGCATACGCAACCACTTTCGTGTGTTGCATTAACACACACCCCACCCCTTTCTTAGAAGAATCACTGTAAATAATGAAACTCCTCAATCCATCTGGCACTGTAAGAACTGGCATGGTAACGAGTTTCTGCTTAAGATCCTAAAAATTGTCCTCGCAAGCTTCATTCCAAACAAACAAAACTCCTTTTCTGGTCAATGAGTCAAGGGGTGGCCATCTGAGAAAAATCTTTGACAAACCGACAGTAATAACTTGCTAAACCTAGAAAACTGTGCACCTCACTGACTATCGAAGGACGAGGCCAACTCAGGATTGCCTCGACCTTTTCTGGATCTACAGAAACTCCCTCCTTTGACATCACATTCCCTAGAAAAGACACCTGGCACAACCAAAATTTGCACTTGGAGAATTTGGCATAGAACTTATTTGACCTCAGAGTCTCCAAAACCTTGTGCTCTGTCTCCATCTTGGAATAAATCAAGATATCGCCAATAAAAAATATTACGAAGTTGTCTAGGAATTTCTTGAACACTTTGTTCATCAGTTCCATAAATACTGCAAGAGCATTAGTCAAGCCAAATGACATTATGAGGAACTCGTAATGCCCATATCTAGAACGGAATGTTGTCTTCAGAATATCGTTGTCCTTAATCCTCAGTTGATGATATCATGAACAAAGGTCAATCTTGGAGAAATCGGTAGCTCCCTATAACTGGTCGAACAAGTCATAAATCCTGGGAAGAGGGTACTTGTTCTTGATGGTTACCTTATTCAACTCCCGATAGTCAATGCATAGGCGCAATGACCCGTCCTTCTTCTTCACAAGTGACACGCTCGGGCGTATGAAACCCTTATCCAACAATTTTTGCAACTGAACTTTGAGCTCTTTCAACTCTGCTAGGGTCATTATGTATGGAGCTTTCAAGATGGGAGTCGTACCAAGCTCCAATTTGATGGTGAAGTCTATCTCCCAATACAGTTGCAAACCCAGAAGATCTTCTGAAAAGACGTCTGGGTAGTCTCTTACCACTGGCTCTGAAGTCAAAACGATCTCAGTTTCTCTAGTGTCAACCACACTGACCAACACACTCCAAGTGCCTTGGTTAAGTAGCCTATTGGCTTTCAGAGCTGAAATCACTTTGGCAAGACCACGGTCCCGATCCCTTTAAATTTGAAGCTAGACTCTGCGGGAGGATTGAAAACCACCTCCTTACGGGCACAGTCAATACTGGCATGGTTAGCGGTCAACCAATCCATGCCTAAAATAACGTCGAAATCCCGCATATCCAAAACTATCAGGGTTACGTCTAGCAGATGCTCTGCTATCACCGATTAAAATGCTTTTACCCTTTCATTTGCTAACATTGTTCTCCAGACGGAGTAGACACTGATAATACATATTGCAAGGGTTCTAATTCTAACATGGCTCGCTTCACGAATAAGGATGAAATAAAAGAATGCGACGAGCCTGAATCAAATAAAACTAAAACATAGTGTCCCAAGATAGGGAGTGTACCTGTCACCACTGAATTGGACTTCTCAAGATCTCCAAAACAAAACCAAATTTCCTTAAATCCAAATTCAAATTCCAAAATTAAATCTTAAATCCTCAAAAGTATCAAATCAACACCAAAAAATCCAGATAATTACATTAATAACACTTGAAAATTTGGGATGTTACATAAACTTTCATGCAAAAGGGGGAAAAACAAAGAGTTAGAAATTGGTAACCAATTTTGTGGAGAATTTGTGAAGGAATGAAGTTTAGAGAAGAAGAAGAAGAGCCATGGAGATATTTTGGCAAAATTACTTGTTAATAACAAAAAATTCTCAACCCAAATCTCAGCGCAATTCATCCTCACTTATTAAGGATTAACATGCAATCCAATTGCATAAGAAATTGACACCAAACTGTTGTATTTTGTATGGTTATACTAAATGTATGCTTAAATGTGCTCAAATGATTATACACAAATGTCTAGTTTTTCTCAATACTAGCCCAAGTATAAAATAATATCAAGATTTCTCGGTGAGGAACGAGATCGAACACGGGGATTTGTGACTGAAAAGATGAATGAGTTGTCTAACTTGCGAAAGTGTAAAAATAGAATGAAGTGTTGGTGATAAATATGTGTGAAATAAAATAACTTGAAAGGGTTGGAGAAAACCCTTCATCAACCGGTTAAGTTCTTACTTAGTTTTATAGTTCGTCCTCCTAAATGTGTATGGTTCATACCTGTCGGCAGATGAGTCACATAAATCATATTTCTATGATGCATGCTTGTTTCGTTAAGCCTAAGTTGATTCCTATGTCTAGGATTAGTTCTTAGTTACAAAGATAAGATCCATAGTTACTTGCTCTTCGAAGTAGTTAACTATTTCTACTTAAATCAAGTTGTCAAGTGGATTTAAGCAATGAAGAGTAAAATACATCAATATAAACGAACTAGAAACTAAGCTTGAACTCTTAAGGTTGATGAATGTTACTCTCCAACCCTTCAAGTGATTTAGCTACTCATGCTTGTTTGCGAAGTGAACTTAAACATGAAAGACAAAAAGTGATTCATGATGTAAGAAATAGATATATATATATATATATATATATACATATACATGGAAGAGATGGTTTAGTTCTTTCACAATACAAGCAACCAAATACACTCAAAGGTACAAAATATGGAAACGACAAGATGAAGAGATGAAGCTGGCGACAACAGTGTCCTGTTCACCAACAGAGATGGTGTTTTTGATGTCTGCTTGCGTTGAGGAGGAGAAGTGGTGGAAGCTTCACTCTCTTTCGAGGTTGATGCTCAGTAAGTCTCCGGTGGTGATGAAGAAGGTGCACTCGACTGTCACCGAGAGGGGAAAAATGGAGAATGGCTGTGTGATTTCCAAACTCTTCTTTGGCACGAAGAACACTCTCTAAAAAAATATATAATCTCTAACTAACTCTAAATCTAAAATGTCTAACCCTTTTATTTGCGGATTAAGCTGGTTTTTATAGCCTAAAATTGTACTTTCTATGATGTCAGCGGATAAGGTTCTGACACAAGGGCCCAGGCTGCTTTTGGCGGTCATCCTTTCTAACCAGGTAGCCTGTCACTATCCAGCAGTTCAGAGGGGCAAAAATCCTCTGTCTCCAACTGTCAGGATCAGGCTGCCCGAGGTACCAGGATTTGTCTTTTTGCGCCATGCGTCCGTTGTATGCGTTTTTGTTCATCTTCGACGCATGCGTTGAACCTTGATTTTCTGCAAAATAAAACGTTCAAAGGAGTTAAACTACAAAATAATCTTTCTTCAACCTATTTACAAGCTTGTACGCATACGAAGAATATATCAAAGATTAAAGCATTAGATGATGCGTTTTTTATCATTCTTTCGCCATTATTCTAAGAAAAGAAGGACAAAAACTTGTATTTCTACAAGTTATCAATTCCAATGTGTGATAGTTAATGGAAAGCCCTACTTAACTAAACAATTTTATCTTTGAACCAAGATTAAGCATGCACTTTAGACCCTAGATAGCCTATAAATCTAAACATACACATTTCACCTTTTGCTACTTGGTGATTTTAGGCTTAATTGCAAGCGCAACCTAATCTCTTTAGCAACGACATACATTCAAGGGGAGGGTCGTCAATCCATTCAAAAACATACATCGAGATTTAAAGAAGGATCGAGATAAACATTAATTAGAATATAAAGTTAATACATAAAAAAATCTCAAGAAAATTACATAGAAAAGTTTCCAAGAACTAGAGATCGCTTACCTCGAGATCTTCTTAGACAAAGAAAAAGGAGATGAGAGTCCCAAAACCATGATTACAACCAAAAAATAAAGAAATCTAACCTAAGAATGTGAAAAACTCGAGAAGATCGAACTAGGGGCTAGTTTTCTTCCGAAATCTCCACCCGTTTTGCCCTAAAATCGAAGAAAACTATATATAGAATATAGGGATAGCGTCGCTATGCTGCGGAAGAGCGTAGTGACGCTGGTTTTTTCCAGTCGTAGCGTAGCTATGCTGCGGGACAGCGTAGCTATGTTGTCTCAATTTTTCGAAATTCATTGCTTCTACCTTGGAGCGCAACGATGCTCCAAGGGCAATTTTTGTCATTTTCTTCAATTTGTTGTTCGATGCTCTAGTTCGACCTGAATTGCATCTGAAACGTCCCGATGGTCTCCTTTGCTCATTTTTCTGTCAAAACACTGAATAAAACATTAAATTCTAGAGAACTAACTCGATTTAGGCGAAGATAGATAACTCTTTTGGGGAGCTATCAATCTTGAAGCTGAAGGCAACGTAATCATTAAGGATCCAATGCCTGAAGAGATGGAAGAAGCATAAGATGTGGTGATTAAGGCTGGGTCAAAATAAAATACCTCATCTAAGGGAAGGGAATTGAATCCCGGCGGAAGTGTGTGATCGCGTTCTTTGATTTCTTGAAACAATTAAAAATACAAATAAGCAAGAAAAGATTAAGCACCTGATATGAACGGAGGAACCTAAATCGTGGCATATGAACTTTAAGAACGACGCCAAGAATGCACACTATATGTTGTTCAAATTCACCTTCAAGAGAACTTGCAGTGATGAGAAATCAAGTGGAATTTATGAAGAATCAAGCTTAATTTATGAAAGAAGGACTTCAAGTGGGGCTTCACAACTCAAAGATGGTTACAAATTGATGGGTTGTTGATTAAAAATGAATATTTTCGGATTTATGGTAATAATTAAATGTAATTTTAAGTTTTTAAGTCATTTTATGTGTTTTATGTTACATTTAGATCATGGGTTGTAATGGTCATCAATTGTGAGAGTTACAACTCTTTGAATGCCTCATAGAATGTCTAGAGTTATATTTTGATTCCTATATAATGTAATGTAATTTGTCAAAAAAAAGGGGAGACTTTGGAAAATGTAGTAAAAAGAGCCTTTGAGCTTTCTTTTAGCCTTGAGCTATGTTTCCTTTGCAATTCTATGGTGTTTAGGTTGTATGTTCAGAATCATTCAAGCTTGACTTGATCGATCTTGCTTGTGGAGTGATTCGAAGATCAAGGTTCGATGGGAGTCGCAAGCTTTGTCCGATCCGTGATTTTGTTGATCGTCTAAGTAATCCGTCATCTAGCCATTCTTAGGGGCTGAGATCATCTTGATTTGGGGTCTTTTGCGGTTGAGTTCTAAAGGTCTTGTTTGTCAACATGGTTGTTAGATCCAACGCGTCGAGGGTTACTTATCAACCTTTGTGGAGATTTTTAAATTAAATATTTAATAATATCTAATATTATTAAATATCTACCCAAATAATATCTCATATTAAATGGTTTTAAATATTTAAATCATATTTAAATATTTATCTCCTGTAGAATCTTTAATTTGAATCTCATCCAAATTAAACAATTAATTATTTGAATCCAATTCAAATTAATTAATTCTCCCTCCAATTATTTAATTCAAAATCTTATTTAAATTAAATAACTTTATTACATGGATCTCATCCAAATAATTAATTATTTGAATCATATTAAAATAAATTAATTCTCCCATATTATAAAGTTATAATTTGAATCTCATTCAAATAAACTTTATAATAAATCATGTAATTTAATTGTATCCAATACAATTAATATTTTTCCTCATAAATTTCAACATAGTTGATCCTTGTTGGTCCCTGGTGAGCTAGTAAAGGGGACATTATGGACCTATAGATTATAAGCTCCAATGATCCAAGATTAATCAATTAAACTTTTTAATTAAATTAACCTTCATTCATGAACTATATGGCAAACCACTATAGACCCATAGTTGAACTCTTATGCACTGTAAGACAAGTTGTGTCCATGGATATAATCAATATAAGCAAGTCGATCTTTCACGAGTTGTTCATAATTACAGCTGGGTGAAATGTCCGTTCTACCCTTGTAATTACCTCTTTTCTTTAAGTACCATTGATTCCTCTAATGAATAATTTGTTTATGTTCCAACCATAAACTAAATCCCTCTCGAGCCAGTGAGAGGTTGGGGCCCTTTGTTCAAGACCCGAAATCAACACTTAAGGGAACTACTCATCTACTTACCATATGCGAGAAGGAGCGAATTTCATCTTGTGAAGTTTATGTTCCCAGCTCCCCATTTAGTCAAGTCCCCAAAAAGGTAGGCTTATTGAGTTGGCAACTCGGCCCACTCTCATCCATGCAAATCTAAGGACTTACCTCATAGATAAGAGTTCATAAGTCACTCAGGATTAAAATCGAGTCACACATGATCATCCTATGAAATATTTAATCTCATCAATTAACGGATTTACAAAGAGAGATTAAATATTTCGCGGTTCGGTCTTATACAAACTCTTTGTATAGGATACCCCCACTCACATGTCTCCACATGAATGGTTTGGATCAAACCATTTGTAACTATTACAAATTGGGTCGTATCCATAGTGTTACCAGGATAAGGCACCCAACCTTATCCATATACTATAGACCTTTAGGTTATTTCTTGAACATGATCCACCCATATGTCAACTACATACATAATAACCTTAGATTTTTACGGTTAATGGATAAATTAATATTGCATAATTAAGAATTAAATTATTCAACTAATAAATTACGAGGCTTTAGGGCACAAATCCCAATACTAAGGGGGTCAAAACACTGTCACCACATAGTCTAACGCCAGAGGCAAATTTGTTGCTCTATTTTGTCAAGAAGAAGTCGTTTTCCACAACGCATGACAGTACCATCTCCAAAGATAGGGTGATGGTCATCTACTGCATCATGCGGCGTATAACGATGGATGTTGGGTGCATTATTGTTGATCAAATTCATGCCCAATTCTTCAAGCCAAGAGGGCAACTCTTCTTCCCATTTACGGTGGCTCGACCATGCGCACAACAAGACTTTATGGAGGATGCACCTGAAATACCCGTAAGGGGCATCATCACTAACAATACACTGAGGCGTTTGCTGAAAGACTCATCGCTTCAACCAGAAATCAGCAAAACAGTCAAGCGCCCCACGCCACGCCAACCATCGCCACCGCTTCCTCCGCCTAAAAGAAGAAGGTTGGTGAACAAAGAGTTTGAAATTCGCATCGAAAAAACTGTTAAAAAAGTGGCTGATGAATAGCCACTCGACGAGCAATCACCACTGCCTCCTGAAGAACCAACAAAGTCTCCTTCTCCCCGCCGCACTAAAGAACAACATCCAGAGAGGTCGTCTTCAGCGCAACTTCAAGATTCAACTTCTCCTGAACCTAAAGAGTTGGATGTTGAGATTCTTTCCCCACTATAAAGACTAAGGGAAGAATCATCTAAGTTGTCTGTCGACCTCAACTCCATCCCATCTCCTCTCGAAGAAAACCTCTCCCCACTGCACGATCTACCTGAAGATAAAGGGAATGCTTCAATGGATGAAGGAGTTTTTGACCCTAAGTTCCTCTTTAGAGCGCCTATTGTTAATGACACAAGCCCCCTTGGCCCAACATATGAAGCATATGGTCAAGTATCAGGCATTGGTGAGACAAGTAGACGTCCTCCTCCTCAACCCTATGAAAGTTCAACGCACGAAGAGGAAGCTATTGACCAAGACTTTGACGAATTGTGCAACTTTTTGCATGACTGATCGAGCTAAAAACATGCGTCGTTAAACATATTTAAAGGATCAAATGAATTTGTATCTCCAAATTGACTAACAATTAATAATTTAGTATAAGCGGTAAGTTTGGGATCGATTCACAGAGATCTATTGAATTATCAATCATAATCAATTGAATTCTATCTATATTAAGTGGGGTTTGTGAAAAAGAAAATAAAAGTGGTGCAAGAATTTAGAATATTTTTGGATTTATTATATTTTGGAGACACTAAATTGGTGAGAATGAGAATTAAAGTAGGTTGAGTCTAATTTCTATCATAGAATTGAAAAGATATGATTTATGTAATGAATCTACAACCAAAAAGAGATTAAAGCCCAAATTGATCTAACTCATTAAGTTAGTCAAATTAAAGCCTAATTTCTAATGGTCCTAAGTTGTAAATCAAGAGTTACTCAAAGATTTACTCTAAATTTCATTTTAGCATGTATATCCCTTAGCTGTTTTCAACACCAAATGAAATTTGCATTAAGAACAAGGCTTCGTAGTTGCGACGAATTAAAGAACGGACAGTCTCTTCGTTAATCCAATTTATTAATTAATTAGTTCATCAAACATTTATTTAATGAAAAAATGCTTTAAATGAACGCAAGAATTCCTAATCGTGCAACCTATTCATAATTTTGATGCTTAATGCATTATGAATTTGCATACAAGAACTTGAATCTAACCATGAGTTGTCAGTTCAATCGAAACAAATTCTAGAATTAAGCACAAGGATCAATTAAGATTCATACATTCAATCAAGAATTAAGAAGAAATCCTCAAGAAATTAAGAAACAACTATAAAATTCCCAAGAAAGTACCTTAAGCTTGCATCCTTCAATGGATCTTCAACGGATTTATGAAAGGATACAAGAAAATGGAGAGAAAATACAAGAGGAATCGAAAAGCTCTCTGAAAAATCTAAGGAAATGGGTCTCTCCCTCAGGCAAAAAGTGCAGCATTCTATTTAATTTTGTCGACAGCGTCGTTATGCTCTGACCTAGCGTTGCGACGCTGGTCTGAGTTTTCGCAGCATAGCGTTGCGCTGGGATGAACGTTGCTACGCTGTGTTGCTGATGAAGAAGGCTCGCGCGCTACTTTTGAATTTTTTGTCAATCTTTGGAGCGTCGCGACGCTTAATAGTAGCGTCACTAGCTCCCTAGTTTTGCAGAAAAATGGTGTTCTCGGGTCTTGAGTATAATTGGGGCCTAAAGGGGGCGTAGCTACGCTCTTCACAGACGGTTGAAACTCCGGAAAACGACAATTTTTCGGGAGCTATCGCTGAAAAAAAAAACAAACTTTTTCCAGTTTTACATGTTCTATACAACAGCGATTATGGACAAACTAGAGCTCACAACAAAGATCTAACCGTTCAGAATTAGGCCCTATGTGTCTCAAACAGGCTGATAAAATTTCAATACGATCCGACGGTTGAAACCCGGCAAATGACAATTTTTTGGGAGTTGTCGCTAAAAACCTAAACTGCACTGTTCTATTTTCCTTCTGGTTTTTCTCCCTCTTTACCTCATTAGGTCACTTATATGTATATATATATATAATCCTAAACCCTAATTCCTTAATAAATTAGGTATATATATATATATATATATATATATATATATATATATATATATATATTTGAATTTCTCGAATTAAAATTTAGCCATATTCCATATTTTATCTCAAATTCAAATCAAATTTCGAGTTGATCCCAAATTAAATTTGGCCATATTCCAAATTTTATATCAAGTTTTAATCAAACTCAGGTACTAAATTTATAGTTTGATTGAAATTTTGACTCAACTTCATCTTTTTCGAGATTCACCCACCCATATACGTGCATAAATCTCGAAAAGAGGCATTTATTGAAAGAGAAATTTTTGGACCAATCACAAATTGCCACGTCATTTCTCAAATTAATGGCGAAATTAGAAACAATTAAATTTGAGACTAATTAGAAGTTACATGTGTCCTGAATTGAAATTGAAGACACAAAATTGGCAAATCTCGATGGTGCCATGTGTTTTCATCGTCACTTATCAAAATAATTATTTTGGTTCAATTAATTGCTAATGTTTGGGCTAGAATCCAATTGAGTCTAAAAATAGGCTTAATTTGGATCAAATGTCAACAAAAGCTCAAATCCAATTAGTTGGGCCCAAGGGCCAAGTCCATGAACTAGTCAAGCCCAAGCCCACGAAAGCTCACATGAGAACTCTCTTCATTTACAAGGTTCAGAAAATTTACACTCAGAAAGCCTAGAGAGAATTCTCCTACCATCAGAAGACTCCCTAACTTCTGAAGTTGAATCTAATCTTCGCGTACAGTTGAGATAGATTCAGAAGATATCTACATAAACACAAGTTCAACTCCACAAAACAAACACAAGTTCAACTCTACAAAATACGTTTCTCCAGAAACCTCGTGTGAACACATCTTTGTGTGCAATGATCCTAACCATGTTCTTATTCCTTGGTTTCACTAGAATTTTAGGTTTTTCATTGGTTTTGTGCATGCTGCTTTCTTTCGTTCCTTTTCATTTTCCTTTGTTGTGTTGTAATTGAAAATTAATTTTGCTTATTGTCTTCAAGTATGTCGAAAAAAAAAAGAGCAAATTAAAGGATGTTTAAGAGTTATAACAGAACAACGAGAGATTTGAACGATTCATAATCATAGTTGAGGAGAAGAGAAATTGCAACCCATATCAGTGTAATTGCAAAAAGAGACTAAATTGTAGTAGAAGAAATCGAGAGGATTAAGTAGAGGAATGTGATAGAGAAATATGAGATGTTGCTTCCACTTGGTAAGAACAAAATTTCGCGATGATGAAAAAAAAACGTTAGCGGGACAGGCACTTGAGAGGATGAATAGACAACAGAGAAGAAGAAGAAGCGAGCCTGAAGGGAAGATAATCAAATACTGTGGGTGAACACTGGGAAAGAGAGAGAGAATATGTTAAGAAGTTGAAGCAAATTCTCCTGTTCCCTATTACAAAGTTATTAAAACAGTAAATTAGTTTACACAGAAAACTGCAAAGAAGTTGCAACTAATTAGCTGTTGATCTTTTTTTCTTCCAAAAATGTATAAACCAAAATCTGAGAATAAAATTTAAAAAGAAAAGGAAGACTCTGATCTGTATGAACTATTTTCAATAGATTTGTATGAGCTATGGCTAAACTGTTTTAGTTACATGATAAATGCAATACAAGTGACACTGAGCAAGCAGAGCATGCGGCATTTCTTTCGTCTTATACATATTAGGCACAAAATTGAAAATTTAAACACCTATTAAACACTTTTAAAAACTAAAAAACCAAATCGACACAAAATTCAGATATTGAACTTATAATTAAACCTATATATTATCAATTAATAAATAAATCTCACAACATTTTTATTGGACCATTTGGAAGCATTTTCTAAATTTGAGGAACCGATAGTGTACCAAACCAAACCAGAATAAAAATAAACCTAACACCAACTTCAAAACTGAAATAGCAAAAGGGTACTTTTTTGCCCCAAAAAAAAGTAGCATTATTATACATTAACAAAACAATATATATATTATATAGCAAAAATTTCCAAAGTCCCCTGGAAGTCAGGTGGAAAATGATGTTCAGTTAACTCATATACATAGGTTGAGTGGGTAATTTACACGGTTGAGAAGCTGAATGGAAAAAATGAAGAAAGAGAGAGAGGGAGCAAAAATAACCTCTCCGACTTTGAATCAATAAATTTAGTAAAGGGGAGGAGAAGAAGAATCAAAACTTCTATGATTTGCTTTGGATGACAACCCATTTGCATTATCCTCTGCTAAATATCTATCCATGAAAATAACAGTTTCTTGATGATTCTCTAGGTCTTCACTAATCACTTTTGAGTGTTGTTGCACAACGAATATCATGGCATTACCCATAAAATTTGAAGAGGCCAATACCTCCCCAATTGCCCCAAGTTCTGTATGTTCATTCCAAAGCACCAATCCTTGAACCAATGTCGAACATGGGCTATGTCGTCTTCCGACCATGACGAGATCAAAATTGTTCCCCATCGAACGGAGAACAGAGACCGTTCCAGTGCCATCCTTAACCACTTGTTCTATGTACATTACTCTATTGTTGCTTGTCATGATTCGTTGAAATGCAGCCACTGCCACATTGTCGAGTTTCCTCTCTTCGGCTTCGTGGTTCAAAATATTCTCATTCTCCAACAATCGAATCAATGTTAAGTTGATATTAAGGTGTCCAGCCATTCTTGCCCCGATGAACATTGCCTCACGATCGTCTGGTCCACCTATGAAGACTATAGCTATTTGAAAAGAATTCAAGCTGGTAGCAATAGACCTTGAGACGTTGAAAATTCCACGCTCAACAACAATGGCAACAGAGCAAGGTGCCTTATCAAGGATATGATGGTTAACCATTTTGATTTTAGATTTGGACAATGACATCACACCATTGGAATGAAATCTCTTATGGAAAGGAACAAGGATCAAGGAAGTCCTTTTGTCGAGCGCAAGTGAACAAACGTCATCGTACATGGTTGCAGAAGGTGATACCGCAGTGAAAGGAAGAATTTTAACAATTTCATGGTTTCTTTGTTCAAAGTATTTGAAGGCATTAACAATTTGCTCAAAAGGACAAGGCGAGGTCCTCACCTTCTTAGGCTTGTGGTGAATAAGTTGTGGATTAGCACGGCCAAGAAGCTCGACAAGATGAAGCATGTACACAACAAGGTGGCTTCGCCTCGTTGGATTCAAGGTCTCAAGTAGGTTAATGGCACTTGGAACATCTTCTTGATCATGAATGCAGACTAATACACGGAGATCAGACTCTAATCTCAAGTGCATCACTGTTCTCTTCTTGTAGACTAGATACCTTCTTGAAGGATCAAATAGATATCTAATTATTGGAGTGATAATTGCAATCAGAACCATCATGCATATGCACATAACTGCAAATGGTTCGATATCTAACATCTGCGCAGTTTAAGAAAACAAAATGGCAGTGAGTTTGTGACAAATGATCTGATGCAATTAAACAATGATGGTCAACAACAAATGTCTGTTCCTACCTTATCATGCCTCATCATTTTAAACATACCCAGCTCATAAGCTCCTTGACTATTCAAGATGAGGCCAAGGGACAGCGCATCTCTCATGGGAAGTTTACAGTACATTGCAATCACAAAGGCACCTAAAAACTTCCCTAATGCACCAACAAAGATAATGAACGACAATCCTAAGAAATTTTTTAGTTTGATGGTATAGATATTGATAACCAAGCCTATTTTGACAAAGAAAATGGGCATGAAAACCCAGTAGGTGATGAATTCAAGCCTCTCCACCAATGCTGATCCAATGGGAGGCCCTGAAGGCATTGTAATCCCAAGTATAAGAGGACCAAAATAGACATGCAAACCAACGGCCTGGCTGCAAAAGGCAGTCAACAAAACCCCTAAAAGCAATGTAATCACAGATCCCTCCTTCAATGGCTGCACAACCCCATTCTGCTTTATCACCCACAAAATGGTAGGTTGAATAACGAGAACAATGAGAGCTGCCAAAACTACAGAAATAAAGATCTTTGATAAGATCTCATTCCTGTCCCTTTGTTGTGGATCCAACAGAAGTCCTAGTACTATAACACAAAGGCTGAAAATACCAGAAGCCATGGAAGATGACAAAGCCATTCTCCCAAACTCAGAGTTCATTAAATGAAGCTCAGAAAGAAGAGAAGCAGCCATGGGAAAGCTGATTAAAGACTCTACTTCACCAACGAAACTAAAGACTTCAGCAACTTTGGAATCAACAGTATTGGTTAAGACAATAGAGTAAATAGAAGTGAGAATCATAGGCAAAAGAACAGAACAAGACCCAATACCAAATGCTTTCTTGTCAATCTTCTTCATTAATGAGATATCCGTTTGCAGTCCAACAAGAAAGAAGTAAAAAGTATTCCCAATTGAAGAAACCAAATCCAGAGAAACGAATCCCCTAAGGGGAAAAATCGTTTCTCTAAATGTCTCCGAGTGACCCAAAACCGAAGAACCTAAAACTAAACCACCCTGAAAAAGAAAAATCACCACAACCCATAAAAAAGGATGAACATGAAATTTCAAATTAAGAAAAAAAAGAAAAAAAAATAGAAGTTACCAAAATTTGTGAGACGATGAGGGGTTGGCCGAGGGGCTTGAGGAGCCGATAAAATAAGATAATAGTTCCAGTACAGATTCCAAACTGCAACAAAAGAAGAGGAACTGAGAACTCTAAAGGGTTTTCTCCCATGAAAACGCCGGCAGAACGAATCCGGTGGGCAAATGTACAGATGGTGGTAGAGTTGTTGAAGCTCCGCCCAGCTCCGCCGCTGACGAAGGTGGCAATGTCATCTGGGTCCATTACAATGGAACCCATTTCCGAAGGTGCGGAAAGTAAGTGAAAAGTGCAATGGAACCGTCAAGAAGTTCAAAGAGAGAAGAAATCAAAAGGGGAAATGGGAAATTGCTCTTAAAAGCGGAAGTGAATGGAAACTCATCATTATTTTAACAAAAAAAAGCAGTTCAAATTTGGAAGAAACTCAAAACTTGTAATGTGCGATCTGGCAATGGCATACAACCAAACACCCCCGTACATCTAAATCCTACACCTCCATACATCTAAATCTAAGGCTATTCCTTTTCTATCATTTCCTTCTTTTTCTTTTTACATTTTCTATATATATCTTTATACATATTTCTATATATCCTACACCTCCATACATCTAAATCTATACTTCCATTACTAACCTATAATTCATGATCAAATGTTAAAAAAAGGGGAAAATTTTTGTTTTTAAAATATACTTCTAATTTTGGTGTGGTGTATTCATTTTTAACTTTCACCAATTTGGAGTTTAGGCATGGATAATATTGGCAAATTTTGTGTTTTTTAAATTGACATATCGGATATGGAATTAATAGACGGGGTAAAATGAGATATTATGCCTAGAAATAGAATGTATATGGAGTTCATATATCTATGTTTTTGGTGTTTTCGGTGCTGAGTTCATATGTATTTTCTTTTACATAAATAATCTGTTTTTATGATGATTATTTTTGTTTGGAAACCTTTTTATTAAGTAATTCTACTTTATTTTATTATTTTTTAAGCAAACATATGTTGTTGAAAGTTTTGGGAAATGGAATTTAGGGTTTACTTTTAGATCATGCATTTCAATTCTTGTTTACAAATTTGTGCACGTGACGTTTTTAATTAAGTCATTTTTATTTTAACACTTTTAATAAAAACTTTTTAAAATAAAAACCACTCATGTGTCTGATAATTTTTTCTCAAAAATATTTTTACATACAAATTGTTTGATTTCTTAGATGACAAAAGTTATTTTATGAATGTTTAATTACTATAAAAAATGGCTATAAAATACTATGAACTAATTAAAAAAATTAGAAATTCAACTGTTTTGATTTAAGGAGCGGAGTCAATGTGTTAGTTAGTGTTTGGGGTGTAGACTATTATTATAGTCTAAGTTATAATAGTTTATAGTCTAAGTTATAATAGTTTGTGATTAGGGGTGTAAACTATTTTTGTTTGGGTAGAAAATAGTAAACAGCAAAGAAAAAAAAGAGAGGATGAATAGTAAATAGGATGAATAGTAAATATTGTAACGAAAGAGTTTTGAGTAGTAACCATAATTTAAAAAAGAAAGGATGCGTCAACAAAGCTCAAATTTATAGTAGTCATAATTTGAAATAATGGTAGTTTGAACTAGTCTCATCTCATCCCTCACTCCAAACATTTCCTAAGGGTAAATTGTAAAAACGATCTATAAAGTATAGTAGTTGTAAGCCTTGTAAAAATTAAATCTTCTAACTTTTAGAAGTATAAAAATTCTACCCCTAAATTTTTTTAGTGTATATGAACTTCAAACTATAAGAAATGTACAAAACTCTTTTTTTTTTTTATGAAAAATGTACAAAACTCTTAAGCGCTCTAAAAATGAAATTTGAATTCATTTCATTCAATTTTTCTCGCATATAACTTTTTTCTCACTCTAATTTCTCTCTCCACCCTCCACATTTGTTACAACTATCACATGATTTTCCAGTGCAAATAACTGGCATTTTAATAGACATTTTAAAATGATGAAGATCCGGCTTAAAAATACAATATGAATGGGTACATAACGCACATCCTCACCGTCAGTTCTAACTCCCAAAATAAGTAAAAAGGTTATGAATCCTGATATTAAAAACATAACTAAATGAAGGTATACATATAAGATGGAAAAACTTGAATAGATTAATCAGATGATCAAACACATAAGGGGGTTCAGACCTCAGTTGCCCCCAAGTTCTCTTTTGTGAAAAGCCTGTGTTTCCTTCTTACCCAAAAATAAATTCATCTGCTCAAAATCTCCCATGAAATTACATTATATTATAAAGAACAAATAGAAGGGTCTGCGCAACATCAAAACTAGATCTGAAATCAGCAAATAAGCAAAAACCATAAGTAAACAAAACTTCTAAATTCTGAGGTTGAAAACGATAGCCAAGTCTCCATGGTTTTTTTTCCATTAAAGAAAAATCCGCAAATTATAAAAGGACAACTATGATCCCTAAGACATTCTTTGAGCAGCTTCTTTGGCGAGAAGCTTCTCCTTTGCTTTAGTTTTAGCCTGGGATTTGGAGCCCATGATTCCACCTCCCCATTTCTTCCTGTACTCATCATACTTGTCGTTGAAATTGGCCTAAAAGCAACAACAGAAAAAGGGATTAATAAAACTAAGATAATCTCATGCAAATATTTGACTTCTAATGTCAGATGTAAATCACCTTAATGGCTTCAAGAATCCTGCTGAACTCCAACTTGTCTTCATTCTTTACAGTCGTCAAGCACAAAACAGATGCAGTCTTTTTATGGACAATCTGTCAGGAAGGCAAAGTAACAAGCATTAGTACATTCATTTCAAAAGATTGGAAAAGATCGGGACTTGTATAACAAATAAAGGGTCGTGTCGTAGTTACCGCTCCCAATCGTGCTTTTCCCTTCACAATGCAATAGGGGATTTCCATCTTCCTGCAAAGAGCTGGGAGCCAAACAACCAACTCAATCGGATCCACATCATGGGCAATCACAACCAGCTGTGCTTTGTTCTGAAAAAGAAGTTCAAGTCATGAGTATATTTGATTCTCCAGACAGTATTAACTGTTGAATAGAGTAAAGATTCACATGTATGGATTAAAATTAGCACCTGCTCAATAAGGTAGGTGACGTGGTTGAGACCATATTTCACAACAATAGGTTTTTTAGCATCATGCGGCTTTCCTTCAGCCTCTTCATGGGCTCTTTTCAGAAGACGCTCCTTTTTCTGTGATTTGTCCTCTGGCCTATACTTCAGAAGCATCTTGAACAGGTTTGTTGCTACACATGACAGATGATATTAATTTTAAAACCCACAGAACGAACAATTCAAAACCAAGATCAACAAAATACAGGCAAATGTAAACGACAAAAAATCAATTAAATTTTTCCAAATAACCAAAGACCATGAGCAGAAAAACAATAAAAAAAAACCATCAGACAAAATGAAGTCAAACAAATCTGCAATATAGATTTACAAAGACTGAAATTTATGACTAACTATAATCAGCTTTGAAAATACATACCTACAAGATCAAATAACATATAGTTCCTCAAAGTAACCAAACTGAACCATTCAAAATTTTGAAGCAACTAATTAACAAGGAAAGTTAAATTACATAAGGTGAAGGCATTGGAACCTCATATCTCAAAGATGTTAAAAAATCAAAATGTACAGAACCATACAACAATGAAAATCTAAAAACCTAATAGTTAAATTTAAGAATTTCAAGACTGATAATGTATTACGGTTCTCCATGAGACTTTTTTCATGATTGATAGCACAATCCAGTGACATTACCAAGATTTTTGTCAAGGGTCTTAGTGAACTGATTCAAAGCTGGTGGAACCTTCAACCTCTGTTTAAGAATCCGCTTCTTCCTCTGAATTTGAACTACTTTTGGCCATTTAACAAACCGGGTCAAATCCCTCTTAGGTGGAATTGCCCCACCAATTCCAAACTGCTTCGGACGCTTCTCAAATAGTGGGTTCACCACCTTCTCCTGCAAACACCACAACATTGTATTAAACACAAAGGCAGCCAATAAAGCAGAACAATAACAAAACAGGAGACATGCATCTAAAAGATTCACTCACCGGCTTCTTTTTTGCCAAGGCTTTTCCAACAGCCTTCTTTGGAGCCTTTTAAGAATTACAATAAGATGATGTCAGTGTATATTATTCCAGGCAAGAATCCAAACTTCTAAGAGAAACAAATTAAATATAATGTAAAGAGAAGGAATCACTTATTATGACAACAACAAACATGAAGGGGAAAGGGTTTGAGCTAGAAACTTATACAGGCAGACATCAATATTTCCAAGAGGTTTGAATGTAGCAAGATAGCATTTCAAAACAAATTCAATATCAGGCAACTCCACATTTTCGTTGTCTCAAACTGCAGTTATTCCTATTGGCTCAACTATCATGTTTTTATTACATTTGTGGACTTTTCAGAATAATACAATTCATACAAGGGATGTGAATGCAATCTTATGACCTTGAGGTGAGGTCAATGATGTTTATACCTGATTGAACTACATTCAAGTCTATTAACACTGAAATCATTAGCTAATCAGCCATTATTTTTACATTAACATGAACCATTTGTGTATATATCTTCCGTCCAGGGCTGAACTAAACTATGCAAGTATAATATTGATAATGTAAAACTTATGAAAATAGACTTCAAATTTCTGCTACTGGGCATAATACCAATATGGAATATACACAACAACACAAATGAGATCAGCACATTCCAAAAAGAACTTCATGACTAATAAAAGATTGATAACGAAATCATGGTTAACTTTCTACAACATAGTAAAAAGCCATAAAACTATGGGTGTCCAAACTAAATGGGTGAAAACCAAAAAGTAAGCCTCTCTCCAGTCTCAACTCAACCTAACCTAGCAAGCATTTTTCAAGAGACGCAGTTCAATACCCAGCAGCAACAAGGCAGCAAAGCAAACAAACACACCCAAATCAAGTGTTTCAAACAGATTGAGTTATCAAAACCACGTAAGATTACAAAAGGCAAGTAAAACACATTTTTTCCGAAGATGGACGACCCAAACATCTCTTAAAACCTAATCCCACGATGTTTTCAACATTATCAGATTTCAAAATTATAAAACCCAGAAAACACATCAGAACTGCAACCATAGTAGATGTTTGTTGGGTTGAGTTATCGAAAGATCAGTTTCTAATGAATCGATTCTATGCTGGCATCTGAAAACAAAAGATGAAATCTGAATCTAAAACCAAAAGCAAAGTTAAGCTAATAAACGGAAACGACCGAGGTAGAGGAGATGCGTACCATTTTGCGCGAGCCTGTGAAAGGAAGAGTGAGAGGAAGGATGAAATATAAATAAGCGGCGGCAGGAAAGAGTGCTGACGGCTAGGGCAAAATAAGAACAAGATGGGCTTGGGCTTATGCTTTTTCGACTTTTTAATAACATGGGCTGGGCTGCTGAGTGGTACAGTACGAGCTCAACCTGAGCTTTAGTTACTGTCATAATGGCTTAAAAATAACATTACTATGAAAATTCACACCTTAATTTTTATTGAAATAAATGAAAATAATGATAAATATATTATATGTAAATATTAAATAAATAAATGAAATCAAATTGGATAAGATTGAAATGCTCAAATCCCCTATTTTTTTTACCTTTCATTCAATATAAAAATTTAAAGATAAAGAGTTTTTCATCTACAACAAATTTTTTTAAAAAAAATATATATATATATTACATTTTTTAATCTCAACGATGGAATAACAATAGGTTATTATGATTTCGAAAAATTTCTATGGTGAAATCGGAAAACACACCGCTCTTAGGAAGTAATGCTAGAGCATCTCAGTTTAAATCCGAGTGATAGCACGCCATTTTTATTATAAAAAATGTTCTATAATATAATTAATTCAAGTCTCAAATATCAATTCAAATAATTGAATTGAGGGACCCTATAGACTTTTTTAATGATACTTTCATCTTTAGAGTATATATTATAACTCATATATTTGTTTGATCATTTCAATTGTCATTACAGTTCAATTTATAACCTTATTAGTCAATGAAACCGTAGGACTCTATGTTTCGTCAAAAAAGTGACATAATAATTATTTTTTTTATGTATAATGGGATTATTAGTTACTCGTTGGATTTATTAGAGCATTTTACCATTAAGTGGTTTGTATGAATTTTTACTATTTCTTTCATGAGGTGTCTCCATTATTCATCTATTTACATATTTTTAAAAAAAATATATATAAAATTCACTCAAGTGTATGCACAATGACTGTGCCAAGTACTATTTGCACAGAAGTATAATGGTATTGGGTTGTATTTCTCGTTTTATGTGGATCGTTGTTTCCCGTAACTCTTATAGTGATTACATTTCATTAAGCTATAAGAATTTTGTAAAACCAATAATTCATTAAATACTTTGTTTTTTTATGAGACCCATTACATGAATGAAGGGAACAATTTTGTAAGAAACACTCCCCTTTTTTCTTCGAAAAATTCTTATAAGTTTCAACCAATTCGACAATTAGAACATTAGAGCTATTGTATTATTAGTATAGGGTCTATCTTTTTAAGCATAGATATTCTTTCAGAATGAGACATGGGGTCGTATTCTATCTAGTTTAACAACAGCTACCCAATATTCAGGGGATCCTTTCTTTGAACCCATATGTACGTGTGTCTATGGGTCTTAGTGTAACATGTTTGTTTAAAAATATATACTCATATTTTTCCGCCACATCGTGCATTTTGTGCCATTGGAATCTATATTTTAAAAAATGTTCAAAATCTTAAAAAATATCAACCTTATTATTAGCTAAACTATTTGAAGCACAAATCTCTTAATATTTGCTATCTTGTCTATTGTATTTTTTTTTTTTTTTTTTTTTGTGATTATAAAAAAATTGAAATTTGATGAAAGCAAAACATATTTAGGTTATATTTTTCATATCTCTATAAAAGGAAAAACATATTTTGACTTGCCATTAATAAAAAAAAAAAAAAAAAAGATAGTTTCCACATATCCATAAAAAGAAAAAATATTATAATTTTTTAAAATGAAAAATAAAAAATCTTGTTGATGTTGTAAAATTGAGGAGAAAAACGGACACCACAACGATACAAATATTGGAGAAATATAATATAATAATAAAATATATATAAAATAACTTAAAATAAATTTTAAAAAAAAAAACTCTCCAAAACTCTCCAAATTTCTCCACTATTACTTCCAAAGTTTTTGGATTTCTCACTAATATGTGTCCCATCAAACTCCACAAATGACCACTTATTTATAGGACTTTTGGCAAGTAGGAGGTGACACGTTTGGACACTAAGCATTGGTAGCTCTATAACACATGGAGAGCATATGGGATAATCGGAGTGTGACACTTGTCTTTGGACACTAAGCATGAGTATCTACATTACACATATATTATGATATTTATAATACTCCCCCTTAGATACCCATTATATATATATATATATATGAAAGGGAAATTGTTGTGTATAGGAAAAAAAACAAAAGTAATTACACATATAGAAAAAAGTGCACCCCATGTTTTTGTATTTTCCACTTCTTTTTTCTATATATGTAATTACTTTTGTTTTTTTTCTAATTGTGAAAAGACCCCTATATGAAATATGCCTCATTAAAACCTTACTAGGAAAAAACCCAATGGGAAAAAATCCTAGTGAAGGAAAAAGAGTACATATTTCATATAATTTATACTCTTATAAAATACAATACATTTGCTCCTCCTTATGGAAACATCACTTGAGATCTTTGAGTCGCCGCATTCCAATGTTGTGCACCAATTTTTCAAAGGTTACCGTAGGTAATGCCTTTGTAAATAAGTCTGCCAAGTTATCCTTTGAACAAATTTGTTGTACAGTGATGTCACCATTTTTCTCAAGATTATGAGTGTAGAAAAGCTTCGGCGAAATATATTTTGTTCTATCTCTTTTAATATATCCTTCTTTGATTTGGGCTATACATGTTGTGTTATCTTCATATAATATTGTCGGAAGACTTTTACTAGAAGACAAGCCACATGTTTCACGAATGTATTGGGACATTGATCTTAGCCATACACATTCTTTGCTAGCCTCGTGAATTGCAAGAATTTCGGCATGATTTGAGGAAGTAGCCGTTATAGTTTGTTTCACCGATCGTCATGATATAACAGTTCCTCCACATGTGAATAGATAACCTATTTGAGATTTAGCTTTGTGTGGATCAGATAAATATCCAAAATTTGCATAACCAACTAGACTAAAATTTGATTTATTTGAATAAAACAAACCCATATCGATTGTTCCTCGGAGATAAAGGAGTATATGTTTAATTCCATTCCAATGTCTTTTTGTTGGAGAAGAACTATATCTAGCTAATAAATTTATCGAAAATGCAATATCTAGTCTTGTATTATTAGCAAGATACATAAGTGCACCAATTGCACTAAGATATGGTACTTCAGGACCAAAAAGTTCTTCATTATCATCTCGAGGCTGAAATATATCTTTGTTTACATCCAGTGAACAAACTTCTATTGGAATGTTTAATGGATGTGTTTTATCCATATAGAATCCTTTCAGAATTTTCTCTGTATAAGTTGACTGATAAACAAATATCTTATTTGCTAAATGCTCAATTTGCAAGTCAAGACAAAATTTTGTTTTTCCGAGATCTTTCATCTCAAATTCTTTCTTAAGATATTCTATCGCCTTTGAAAGCTCTTCAGGAATTCCAATTATATTTAAGTCATCAACATATACATTTATAATGGCAAACCCTGCTGTGATTTTTTCATAAAAACACACGGACATATTGGATTATACCACATTCTTCCTGATTGTTTTAATCCATATAATAATCTCTGTAACTTTATTGAATACAATTCTCGAGAATTTGATTTAATGTTTCAGGTACCTTAAATCTTTATGGGATTTTCACATAAATATCATTATCAAGAGATCCATATAAGTATGCCGTGACTACATCCATAAGATGCATATCCAGATTTTCATGCACAGTTAGACCAATTAAATATCTTAATGTAATTGCATCCACCACTGGAGAATAGACCTTCATAATCAATACAAGGTCTTTGTGAAAACCCTGTGCAACTAGTCTTGCTTTATATCTTACGACCTCATTTTTTCCATTTCTTTTTCTCACAAATACCCATTTGTATCTCACAGGTTTGACATCTTCTGGTGTTTGGACTAATGGTCCAAAAACTTGACATTTTGAAAGTGAGTTTATTATCTTTAGACATTTTGAAAGAGCAATATTATATGCAAAAATGTTGTCAATAACTACATTAGTTCGGTTCCATCTTTTACATAGTTTATTGAAATCTCATTATTATCTTTAGGTATTTCACCTTCTTCACTAGTCATGTCAAGGATTTCTTCATGAGTATTTATATCCTCATCCAAGTCTTTTTGGCTATCGACTATTTTTCTTTTTCAAGGATTTTTATCTTTAGAACCCACTGGTCTACCACGCTTCTGGCGTGTTCCAGACTCATTAGTAACAACTTGCTACGTTGGGATATAAATTTTAGTTACTTTCTTTGCATCTATAAATGCATATGGTAACTGATTTGCTATACTTTGTAAATGAATTATTTTCTGAACTTCAAGTTCACATTGATCTATTCGGGGATCTAAATGAGACTATAAAGATGCATTCCATGTAATTTCTTTTTCCTACTTCTTAATTCCTCCCCCTAATATTGGAAAAATTGTCTCATTAAAATGACAATCAGCAAATCGTGCAGTAAATACATCACCCGTCAGGGGTTCAAGATATTTAATAATTGATAGGAAATCATATCCAACATATATTCCTAACCTCCTTTGAGGACCCATCTTAGTACGTTGTGGTGGAGCAATTGGATCATATACTGCACATCCAAAAATTCTTAAATAGAAAATATTTGGCTCCTGACCATAAGCTAATTGTAATGGTGAGTACTTATAATAAGCTACTGGTCTAATGCGCACAAGTGACGCTGCATTCAAAATAGCATGACCCCATACAGATGTAGGTAGTTTAGCTCTCATAAGCAATGGTCTAGCAATTAATTGTAAACTTTTTATAAATGATTCTGCTAAACCATTTTGTGTATGAACATGAGCTACAGGATGTTCAACATTTATCCCAATTGACATACAATAATTATCAAAAGCTTGGGATGTAAATTCACCAGCATTATCAAGACGAATGGTCTTAATTGAATAATCAGAAAATTGTGCTTTTAACTTAATTATCTAAGCAAGTAATCTTGCAAATGCAAGATTTCGACTTGATAATAAGCATACGTGTGACCATCTACTGGATGCGTCTATTAATACCATAAAATATTTAAATGGTCCACTAGATGGGTTAATAAATCCACATATATCACCATGAATTTGTTCTAAAAGTGCAGGTGATTCAGTCCCCACTTTAGCTGGTGATGGTCTAATTATTAATTTGCCTTGAGAGCAAGCATCACATGACAAATCATTATATTGAAGAATCTTCTGGCTTCTCAATGGATGTCCATGTGAATTCTCAATCATTATTCTCATCATTATAGATCCTGGATGACCCAATCTATCATGCCAAATAGCAAATATATCTTGATTTATGAACTTTAGGTTCATTGTTGCATATGTTTCGATTACTCGTATATGAGTATAATATAATCTAGAAGATAAAGCAGGTAACCTTTCCAGTATACATTTTTCATATGACACAGTAGATATGATATAAAGATATACTATCTCATTCTTTCTATCGGTCTCAATATGATAACTATTGCAACGTATATCTTTAAAGTTTAGTAGATTTCTTTTTGATTGACTAGAGAACAATGCATTGTCAATTGTAAATTTTGTTCCTCTAGGCAATAATATTTGTTTTTCCAAATCCTTCAATAAGGTTTGCAGAACCTGATATTGTATTGACTTTTGCTTCCAGCATTGTTAGTTTGGAAAAATATTTTCTACTTGTAAGTATTGTATATGTAGTTGCATAGTCTGCCAGACACATATCTTCATTCCTCATTTTTGAGTCACTCAACATATAAAACCTATCCATGATTCTTCATTTAAACAAAAATAATTACAATAAGAGGGAAAGCTTGAAATATGAAATTTAACCTTAGCTAAAAGAAACATAAAAGATAGAAAAACAAACAACATTAATTTTAAATATTTTCAAAATCAAAAGAAACACTTGACGTTCCATCAACTGTGCCAATCTTCTCTTCAGGAGATTCAAAGAAGTCCGCCACATCCAAATTTGTCATATGGGATTGGTCAAATATATCATTATCCTGGTATGCAAAATTTGCTTCCACATTCTTCCCTTTTTCCTTTAGGAAGGCTTGATAAAGATCAACTAGATGTTTCGATGTACGAAAAACATGTGACCAATGCCCAGTTATTCCGCATCGGAAGCATTTATGTTCATCACCTCTTGAATTCTTATCTTGTGGGGCTTTTCCTTTATGATCATCATTTCAAGTGGTTCTTTTGAAATTTGGATGATTAGAACGACCACCACGAAAATAATAATTATTTCTTCCTTGCCATAGTCACGACCTTGACCACGACCTCGACCTCGACCACGATTAAAATTCATAGCATTCGCTTCAGGGAATGGTGTTGCTCCGGTTGGTCGAGATTCATGGTTTTTCATTAATAACTCGTTATTTTGTTCAGCCACGAGAAGACATGAAATTAATTCAGAATACTTTTTAAAACCTTTCTCTCGATATTGCTGCTGCAGGAGCATATTCGAGCATGAAAAGTAGAAAATGTCTTCTCTAACATATCTGCATTAGTAATTTCTCTCTGCATAACAACAATTTTGAATTGATCTTAAATAATGCGGAGTTGTAATCATTTATTGATTTGAAATCTTGGAGCCTCAGATGTATCCATTCATAACGAGCTTTAGGCAGAATAACCGTTTTCTGGTGATCATATCTCTCTTTCAAATTCTTCCACAAGATACGAGGATCTTTTATTGTTAAATATTCTATTTTTAATCCTCGTGGAGATGATGACGAAGGAAAATTATGACTTTTGCCTTCTCCTGATTGGATGTCGTATTTCCTTCTTTAATTGTTTCTCCCAGGTTCATAGCATCCAGGTGAATTTCGGCATCGAGTACCCATGACAAATAATTATTGTCATTAATGTCAAGAGCTGCGAATTCTAATTTCGTAAGATTTGTCATGGTAACACTATCACAAAAACATTATATTTATATTAGAAATTTAATATATACTAGACATACAAAATAACATTTAATTATAATAAACATAAAAACGACCTACCTTTAGGACTTACCTTCAGCGAAGAAAACGACAAGAGCTCGTGCTGATAACGTGTTGTAAAATTGAGGAGAAAAACGGGCACCACAATGATACAAATATTGGAGAAATATAATATAATAATAATAAATATATAAAATAATAAAATATATAAAATAACTTAAAATTATAAATAATTAAAAAAATTAAAAAAAAACTCTCCAAAATTTTCCACTATTACTTCCAAAGTTTTTGGATTTCTCACTAATATGTGTGTCCCATCAAACTCCACAAATGACCACATATTTATAGGGATTTTGGCAAGTAGGAGGTGACACACTTGGACACTAAGCCTTGGTAGCTATATAACACATGGAGAGTACATGGGATAATGGGAGTGTGACACTTGTCTTTGACACTAAGCATGAATATCTACATCACATATATTATGATATTTATAATAGTTGATAAGTTGATTAGGATTTTTCTTTTCATTTCATTTTTCATTGTTTTTACTTTTCCATTTTTTCTACTTAATTTTACTAGAGTAAGATTTATATTTATATTTTTATTAGGCCCATTTTCCAAATCAGATAATTTAGACTCATTATTTTTAGAAAGAGAAATTGTAGTAGATGGCCAAAAGAGCACCACGATTTTGAAATTTGGCCATTTTATGATATTAATGAAATATGGTCACTCGGTTGTTTTGGAGTCTCACTACTAAACTTAGTTTCTCCATTCTACCTTTACCACAAACAATGATCTTTTATGTGGCGGTTAAGATAAAATCTTCATATAAATTTTGTTTACTAATTCTTCATATTTTAAAAATAAAGATTTTATCATTTTAAATATTTAATAGATTTTTTTTGTATAAAGGCCTTTTCATCTCCATTTTAGATACCGTAGAGTGTCCCATTAGCACGATTATTTATTGAACCATACCCATCGACAATACTTTATGACGTGTTCTTTAGGCGCATTAATTGATAATTTGGTCATTTGATTGACATTCTAGAAATATATCCAAACTTTAAGGTACGTAAATGTGTGCGTTTTTCTTAATTTAAATTAATGAGCATTCGGGATGAAAGATGAAGTGGAGATTTAAATCAATAGCAATTGGGATGAGTAGATGACATGAGAGATTATGGCGGAGAAGAGGGTGGATATGGTGGTGGTGGTGAAATTTAGTGTGTTGAGATCATTGTTGCAGTTCTTAATTAATGCAAGTGAAAGATGTGGCCCACGTAAAAAACTTTAAGTTTCTAGTATAGAGTATTTGTGTGATTTATTTGACGATTTTTTAATTATTTGCATTTTGCATGACTATGAAGCTTTTAGCTATTACAATATTTATGTGAGATGTAATTCATTTTTAGTATAAAAAAATATTATGAAGATACTATGAGGTATTTGCATGGCTCAGTCTAACTAACATTTAAATTATTTTTACTATGTGTGTCCAGTGTGAAAAATCTTTTAATATTTTATGAGTAGGAGGGTATTTGTGAGCTTTAGTATGAGAAAAGTTTTAATTGTTTGTAGGTAGAAGGTACTTGATATAGTTATTTGGAGTATAAAGTATTTGTTTTATTCAGTACCTAAATTTTAATTGTCATGATTATTGTAAGAGTCAAATGTCGATTGTTGTTGTGCCGTGGAAAATCCATTGACTTGAAAGCAAAATCGGCACGACCTCGGTGCTAAATCGTCAAAGTCAGTTGCTCACCAAGGTTAACACAACTCCCGATCGCTGACGTGCACTCGTCGGAGAACGGATTGGAATCAATGAAAATTGCTCAGAAATCAGTGAAGAACCAAGATAAAAAAAATAAAACTTTTATATCTCTTTTTCCTCCAAATTAAGAGTTAATATATTTTAAGGAAGAATAAAAATCACTTTTAAAACAAAAGAAAACCGTTTTCATATTAATTTTAAAACGGTTTTAGAATTAATTGAGACAAACAATTAATTTTTGAATTAATTAAAACGGTTTTTCAGTTATCTTTTCTTTTGTTATGTTAGTCATTCCCAACAATCCCCCACGAATGACTTGGTATAACAAACAAAACAAAAAGACATTTTATAAAACCTGTTTTCTGAGCAAAGTTAGGAGACCAAACTTAAACATCAATATCTTGACGATTTGAATTGATGCATAGTGAAATGGGGCAACAACTTTGTTAGAGAGAGTGAGTTACCTCTTGAACTTTCAATAACTATGGTTGAGACCCCCACAACACGTTTTCTTCCCTAAATTTCCATTGATTCCGCGATAAAAGGCGTGCTATTTAAGGCCATGCACATAGAACTTTGGGTCAACGTGAAACTCTAGAAAAAGACCCTTAAACTTTTTCATAGAAGGCGGCCACACCTTCACAATCACGTTAATTGCTTCATCAAGTCTATCACAATAGACCACTAAAAAATTGAGCTATGAAGACTTCACATCTAGTTCATACCAATACCAACTTCATCAAGTCCGTCAAAGACAAACCACTCAAAACTGAGCTATGAAGATTTTACAATTATCCATCAAGTCCATACCAGGACCACCCAAAAGAAAGGCTATGAAATTTTGTAAAGGTTTTAGTTTTATCCATCAAGTTTGTATTAGGACCACCCAAATGAAGGGCTATGGATCATCAAGTCTATCGCTATAGACCACCCAGATAAAGAGCTATGGGCCATCAAATCTATCACAATAGACCATCCAAATAAAGGGCTATGGACCACTATAATGGTTTGAGTCCCATACTTGTTGAAAATTCTAGAATTACTCTCCTTGTTAAGCCTTTAGTGAGAGGATATGCTAAATTCCTCTCAAACCTTACAATGAAATAATCCTCCTTTCAGTCACTGTCTCACAGCTGTATATGCCTTCTCTTGCCATCATACATATTATTCTCAGCAACTTCTATGGTAGCCTGTGAACTACAGTTCAAAGGGACTGCTATTAATGCCCCCATAATGGTACATCTCCTAATAGGCTTTTAAGCCACTCATACTGATGCCCCCACAACGGTGCATCTTGGGTTCTAAGCCACTCTGCTTCTTGTCCTGCTAATTATAGAACAATAAATTCAGACTCTATGGTGGACCTTGCTATACAAGCCTGTTTTGCAGACTTCCATGAAATAGCTCATTTACCCAATAAGAACACATCCACTAGTAAAACTTACTTACTTCGTCATTCTAAGTTACCCAGTTTGCATACACTACCATTCTAGTATGGCAGAAAAATATTAAAATGCAAACAATAAACTATTGTACCCTTAAGATACCTTAATAAATGGCAAAGGACAATCAAATGATCTTTATCAGGATTATGTGTATATCTACTCAATCTTCTCACATCATATGCAATAACAGGTCTAGTATAGTTCATAAAAAACATAACAGTTCCTATAATCTATGCATATTGAGATCGAGAAACACCATTTTCCTTATTTTTCTTAAGACTCATACTAGCATCATAAGGTGTTCTTATAGAAGCATCATCAAAGCAAACAAATCTTTTTAGCATTTTTCAATGTGTGGTTGATATAAAAAAAATCTATTTTCACTTTTCCTTAACACCAAGTATCACATTACCCTCACCTAAATCTTTCATTTAAAAAATGTGAGGACATAAATAACTTAGTATTGTTACTTACATCTATGTTTGTATAAAAAATCAGTATATCGTCAATATACAAATATATAATCACAATCAGCTCCAAACAACTTTGAGTAAACACATGTATCACAATAGTTTACTTTAAAACCTTATAGAGATTATGTGAATTTACATACCTTCAGGTAGTGTCACACATATATTTTCTCATCTATCCATCTGATGTATTAGATGGCTACGTATTGCTGGAAATGCTATCAAGACTCTATAGTAGCTATTTTATTCATACAAGAGTATGCATTAGAATATTTGTTGTCTTATTGACATACACCTAATTGATTTATTTCAATGTCTCTTCATAAGCTACTAAATAGTTAATCGACATTTTCTCTTTTCAAGATCCTAGACATGCTCAATAACGGTATACTTTCAATCAATTGAAATATATATGTACATTTATGTACGCATAATCATCTCCTATCTAACTAATGTGGGACTTTAGTCATATTCCAACAATCCTCTCCTCGAACAAAGGACCAACTGAGCCTCCCCTGAAGTAGTCATTCATCCATCTAACTCTTATCTAGGCTAAATCTTTTTCACCATAACATACTGCCTATCCGACAGAGTTCAAACATGGATCACACCACGACTACTTTCGAGGTTCCGCTGCATCATTGTTCAACACTTAAGGATTATATCAACATGACTAAACTAGGAACACGACTTTGATACCACTTTACAAAATAAGTTAGAAATTGTTCCATATCAATTTTCAAAATCAATATATGTAATGGGCAGAGCATAAATCATAGACTTACATCAGACATTCTGAATACATCAACAGTGTGCATCACATAATCATGCAAATTTCAAACAGTAAACATACACATCCAACAACCCATAAGGCCGTCAACAAAATAACCACTTAAAAGGAACAACAACTCTCCATATATTTTCACAATTGGTATTGTATCTACTTTGGGCATAAGCCCTCATGGCCTTACTTTTGGGTTTGACCCAAAAATTCTCATACGAACAGAGATAGTTGTCCTAACTTATATACCCATGAAAAATCCTTATAGAATATCCACATATTTTATTGCTTAAACAATATCTCAAATTACCATCAATTCTACAAGCTTCCACATAAAATTGATGGAATTTACATATTTTCATATTACAAGCAAGCTAGATGATAGTCAAAATAATGTTGTAGGGCCAAACTTAATTTAAAAGTAATAATAATACTTTTCAACTTCATGAATTTTAATAGCCAAACATGACAATTTAATCATGCATAAGCTTTGTCAAAAATAACACATATGGAATATTATTCTCATTCATGCTAACGTGTTAATAGACATGCTCAAGTAGATCACAATACCAACCCATCCAAGGGTTGAAAAACAATACAACAATATTATTATTTCCTTGCCACATGTGCCATGAGATAGTTTCATAGTCATGAAATATACAAATATATACTTGTGTGTATTTATATATCATGCTCAAATGTAGCAAGAGGATAAAATTGCTAAATTTTGATCCAATCTATAAAGATTTGAAATATTTTTTATGATCAACAATGCAACAAAACCACATATTAAAAAATGCTCTATCACAAGCACATATATAGCAATCAACATAAATTAGTCCCACTAATTTGTTCTTTACAAAGTGGAAGCTCAATATGTTGAGTTGTCTCTCCAAATCTCTCAAATTATGCCTTTAATTGGATGATTTAGTCAAATAATGATTTCGAAAATAAGTGCAGAATATATTTGTGTCATTATTTTCTTAATTATTATGCTCAATATCTACTTTCAATTTTATTAAATTTTACTTCTCAATTTAGAATGAGAATTTCTCTTAAATTTAGTCTTAGCAATTTCCAAAAGAGAATAAAAATATAATTTCTCCCAAAATTTCTTCACAGCAAACCATGAATAAAGGAAGTAGACAATCAAATTAGAGTTTGCACAACAAATCCAGAATTAATTAATTTTTTTTTAATAAGGCACTTACCTCTTCAAATTGGGGACTAGAGATGCCTAATTGCGTCATTAAGTTCCTGAGCGTCAACCTCACATGCCATGTTCAGAGCTTTGTGAGAAACCATAAACAATTAGTTTTCATAAAAAAAATACCTCACCACAGATCTCAATGGCATAGAAATTTGACTGCAGGAAATTTGTCCCCATAGTCAGAATTGGCGGCAAATCTGAAAGCCTGCGAGACAACGTCAGATTTGCAGGTGTCCTTCGGTGAGGTGAACTCCAAGATGGAAGAAATGCACTCCACCTCCAATGACTTGGCAGTGGTTCTAAAAGATGGAGTAAGAGTGAAGATCTATAGTTGGATCGAATCAAATCCTCAATTTTTGCTCTCTATTTCTCACTCCATTCACATAAATGTTGGTTTGTAATGTATATGGCTCTCCACTTATGTTGCCCAGAAACTCAAAATCAAATTCATTATGATTTTGACCCTCTGATGATATATAATATGCTGTGACAGTTCCAACCTATTAGCTTAATTTGAATAGTCGCTTTCCCAAACCTATATTTGGATTTAGACGACAACACATCTCCAGAGAGCTAAAAAATGAAGAAGAGTTTCTCTCTGTAGAAATTCGATCAAAGAAGAACAATTGCGGCGAGACCCGTGGAAGACCTTTCTAGATTTGATCAACATTTGAAAAAGAAAATAGAATGAGTTTTGCTTTCAAATTGTAAGAGTCAAATCTCGATTGTTGTTGTGCCGTGGAAAATCTACTGCCTTGAAAGCAAAATCGGCACGACCTTGGTGCTAAATCGTCAAACCCAGTTGCTCCCCAAGGTTAATACAACTCCCAATCGCTGACGTGCGAACGGATTGGAATCAATGAAAATTGCTCAGAAATCAGTGAAGAACCAAGATCAAAAAATAAAACTTTTATATCTCTTTTTCCTCCAAATTGAGAGTTATATATTTTAAAGAAAAATAAAAATCACTTTTAAAACAAAAGAAAACCGTTTTCAAATTAATTTTAAAACGGTTTTAGAATTAATTGAGACAAACAATTAATTCTTGAATTAATTAAAACAGTTTTTCAGTTATCTTTTCTTTTGTTATGTTAGTAATTCCTAACCATTATTGCATTAAGATACTGAAACTACCATTTACGCACAGTTGACTAGTTGGTTTATATACCCCGCATTCGAATTTGCTACACGATTATTTGGTTAAGATCTTTTTCTGTTATTATTATTTTATAAATGAACAAATCTTTAATTTTTTTTATAAGTAGGAGATATTTGTGAGGTTTAGTATGAGAAAAGTTTTAACTATTTGTGGGTAGAATGTATTTTATAATTATTTTGAGTATAAGATATTTGCTTTATTTTGTGCCTAAATTTTAATTGTCATGATTATTGCATTAGGATATTGGCATTACCATTTATGCAAGGGTGACTAGTTTGTTTATATACTCTGTATTCGAATTTGTTTATTTTTTGAATGGACAAATCTTTTTTTTGTTATTATTATTCTTTAAATGAAGATATTTTTTTTGTTATTATTATTTTTTAAATAGAGAAATATTTTTTTTCTTTTTGGTATTATTATCGGTGGTTAAAGTAGATATTAGTATGATTTTCTTGTATTCCTTAAGTTAAGTGGTTAGATAATTAGATTTGTTTAGGTTAGTGGATTTTGTTTTTAAATACGTCAAAAATGTAGGAATTGAATAGAGGGCATACTTATCCTTTTTTAAATTATGAGATTGACGGTTGTAGTCCTTTGGCCATTTTCATAAGTAGAAACTTTGTTGGACATTTTTTAAAAAGCTTATTATAATTTGGCCATTTATCCAAAGGATCCTTTTAGAGAACCCCTCACTATGTCGTTGAACTTTTATTTTCCTTTTAGATATGCCCACAAAATTTTATAAGTGTCTAATAGTTCAATAAACTTTCAATTTTGCATTTAATTGGTATCTACACTTGAAAGAGTTAGAAACACGCATGTGGAAGCAATTTGGAACTAAAGCACCCTAATTCCATTAATTTAAGAATTAAGCATGTAAGTTCAAAGCTAAAAATTAAGTTTCAAGTGAACTTACATTGGGTGTAGTTCCAAATTAAGGTTGTACTTCAAAGAAATCTGATCATGAACACTTCGTGTGCCACCGCTAAAGTCTTTCCCGCTATTTTCCAACTTTAAAATGGATTGTGGGATTCGAATTAATGATGAATTTAGGAAAAATTAAGTGTGTAAAGAAATTGGAGTGTTGACAGTTTGAGGGAAATTTTCAGCCAATTGTACTAAGCCATCCAACCTCTTTGAAGTCTTTCATACCTCCATATATAGAAGGAATCATGCAAATCAAAATTCCCTCAAAATGACACCAAATTGGTGACTAATTTAGTGAGATTAGGTGGCTTGTTAAGGTGTTTTCAAAGTGGGAAAATCCCACATTTCTCACTTTAAAAAAAAGTCTATTTAATTTGATTTCTAAAAATCAAATTTAAAATGAATTTGGCAATTTTTAATGTATTAATTAAACAATTTAATTAATTATATTAATTTAATATCAAATATTAAATTAATATTTTGCCCTAATCCCGACTTCTCACAATTCGATTGCTTAAGTATGAATCTCTATTTATATATACAATATTTAGATCTCATTTAAATATTTTCAACTCTCCATTATCGTTCAATTCACAATTAAATGATTACTCGTTAAATATATCGTATATAATCAACACTTATTCCCTTAAACCAAATTTGAACGATTCAAATTCTTTTATCACACTGTCCTAAGGTTTAGTTTGAAGCTAGTAGGGGACTAATGGACCTACAGATCATGAGCTCCAACGATCCGAGATTAACCAGTTAAACTCTTTAACCTAGTTAACCAACATTTGCTAACTATTGAGACACTCCACTATAGCCCAGTAGCTGCACTCTCCACACTGTAGATATATTTCAGCCCATTTGATATAACCATGATTAGTAAGTTGATCCTTCACAGGTTGTTCGTAATTACCGCTAGGTCAAAATTGCCGTTTTACCCTATAATTACATTTTGTTCCTTAAGTCCCACTGATCATCTAATGAACAATTGGTTTATGGTCCAACCAACAAACCGAGTCCCTCTCGAGCCAATAAGAGGTGGAGCCCTTTGTTCAAAACCGGAGTCAGCACTTTAAGGGAACAACCTATCTACTATCCCTATAGTCAAATAGGAGAGAATTCCATCTTACAGGACTATACCCCCAACTATCCTACCCGATCTTATCCCTAAAATGGTAGGTTTATTGAGTCGACAAACCTAGGTCACTCTCACCCATGCAGATTAAAGGATAATCTCGAATAAACAAGAGTTCATAGTTAGCTCAGGATTAAGATCAAGTTACATAGGTCATCAAGTTGAAATAGCCAGTCTTAACAGTAAACAACGTTATAAAGTTGACTACTTCGTGGTTCGGTCTTATGCAAACTCATTGCATAGGATACCCCCACTCACATGTCTCCACATGAATGACTCAGGATTACATCATTTGTAACATTTTATAACCTTGTAACATTTACAAAGTGAGTCATATCCATAGTGTCCCCAGGATTAGGTACTCAACCTCATCCTTATACTATAGACTGTTTTGGCTATTACTCGAACTTGATCCACTTTTATGTCTCCACATAAAGTTAAGTATTCTATCCTATAGCCATGGGTTCTTAGTTTATTGGATTTAAGGTTATGATATACGAAACATATATATTCAATAACAATTTTACTGAATAAACCTCAATGACAACTTTATTGAAAATAAAATATGTTTATTGTTTACAAACCACGAGTTTTAGGACATAAAATCCAACAATCCTTTTAATTTGTCTCATTAGTTTCTGACGTATTGGATGTTGCATGAACAATTTAGACATTAAATTAATAGTTTATGATCCATTAATTAAAAAATGTATATCAAATATGGTAGAGACTTATCAAACACAAAGTTGAGAAAGTTTTAGGAATCTAAGCACATCTTTTAGTACAATCTAAACAAGAATTTATTAGATACTATTGATGCCAAATTTTGGACAAGGGTGAACGCACCAGACCTTCACATGACACCAACAATGAATTTGTTTGAGGTGGAGAAGAACGTAACCTGCAAAAGAGAAAATTTGCACACTGGTGTGGTGCTTGCTACACACTCTGATGCTTAAGTCAGAGAGTGAAAGAATGTAAAAGCTAGAGTTTGAGGATTAGTAGAAACGGAAAAATCAAGAAGAGAGTTGACCTAGGGTGCTCACTAGGGTTTCTAAGTTGCTTTAGGATTAGTAGATAACCTGTTGGGCCAAAGGACGTGTCCAGTTTTGTGTTTGGCTAGGGTTGGCCTCACCCCAGCGTCTCCATTAAGCCATATCTTGGGCTTAAAATGTTACTATGGGTCGGGGTAAGCGTAAGCATGCCCGATTAGGAGTTTGGCAAGGTCGAGGCCGATTACTCTAGCTTGGGCTAAAGCCCAAGCAACCCCTTATCCTTGGTCTAACTTGATCTTGAGTTGCCACTTTCGGCTCGAAGCATGTTCTCTTCTTGATTTTTCCGTTCCTATTTGTGTTAGATGTCAATTATACCATTTGATCCAAAATCACCCATAACAGATACAAAATTGAAAATCGAAGAATTGTACTACGCATTTTATAATCTTCTTTTTAGTACAACCATTGAAGTAATGAAGAATCAAACACCCGACCTCAAGTGAAAGAGTACATGTCACAATTATCGTCACTTTGACGAGTTAGGTTAGCCACAATATTAAATAATTTAACCCAAAAGAATTGCAAATATTAATTGTGGAAGGGGTAAATTGCAAAAAGAGAGAGAGCAAAAGCACACGAGGGTTCCTTCTTTCCAAAACTGTACAAACAACATTACACACAAATTTGTTAAATCAAAAACAAAATCACACATTCCAATCCATGGCTTCAAATTAGGGAAACGCGAAGAAATCTTTAAGATCAAAAGGTAATCTTCTTCTTCTTCTTCTTCTTCTTCGTCTTTTCTTCTAATTCCCACATAAGATATCGTCTCTTGTTGATGGCCTGTAATTCAGCGGGTTTAAGCTGTAAATACAAATGTTTGACTGTCTTGATTTGATCGAAATTTCTCCCGATGTGCTTCTGTATCCAGGAACGTCGCAAGAAGACGATGAACTTCCCATCAAACTCGCCTGGCAGAACGACACCATGGCCGAATCCTCTGCACATCGGATTCCGTCCACCGAAGGTATTTCCAGCTTGTAAACTCCGTATTTGTTTGTTGTTCTGTTTACTGAGAATGCTATCTGCTCCGCCGTACGCGGCGTTTCTGCTTTGAATTTGCAGTCGATTCGAACTTCTGCACCTGTTTTTTTCCCCCATTTATAAACACACACAGTCCACCGACTACTATCAATTTTTTCAATCCCTCTTTGAATAAAAATAAATCAATGTTCTTTTTGAAATTAGGTTACTAAAAACTATTCAAACCCAATCATAATATCAAAGCTTAGAAAAAGGAAAAATAAGTTCAAACTCAGATTTAAAATGACAAACGTGCAGCATAATAATTACAAAAATAGATACTAGTTCTGCCATTTGAATTCGACCTAAACTTTAGCTTCAGCTTACTCGAGTAACTATATAGTGTGAAGAAATGAAATCGGGCATTACCTGATAAAAAGTAACTGTGTTTGGAGAAGGTGTTGTTGGAGCAGGTGTCACAATAAACAAGACCCATGACAGTAATATGAGAATATGTTCTTGACGGGTGGGAATGAGCAGCCTGAACTTCCAACAGAAGGGAACTTGGAACCAAGGAAGCTAAGACAAAGAGTAGAATTAGATTCATGGCTAAATTTTGGAAGATAAGAGAGAAGCCGCTTTTTCTTCTTAGAAAGAAGTGCCTATCTTATGTTCAATGCATATCAGGATATGTAATGAAGGGTGGGAGGAGTAGTAATGTAAGTAACGAGCTTCCCTGCTTCAGTAGTTGGTGGGTAAGGATATAACTGAAAGTAAAGTAAAAAAGTGAAGGTCATTTAACATTTTCATAAGAAACAAAGACATGTGATAGTCTTTTGTCAGTCTGCATGTGAACTTGATGTGTAGGAAAGAGAAGAAAGTAGATTCTTTTGGCAGAATTATTGCTGATACTGCTGCTTGATTCGAGGGTCTAACCCAACTAAACACTATTAATAGAGCTACCTATTTCAAAATAAGAGCCAACCAACACACACGGACTGAATTTTGTTGCATTGTTTAGTTTTGAGAAGATTTACACCTATCTCCTGTATTCTTTCTAGGTATCAATTCTAAGTCTATCTTGTAAAAAGATAAGGCCGCTATACATCTTAATCGCTTGAAGGAGATTCAAACAGCTATTTGCTTCAAGTTTTCAAGCTTCGGTTGCTGTCAATCATGGGGTTGTAGTCTTAGCCAACGTCTATGGAGCCAATGAAACATAACCAGGCAGTGAGTATCTGAGGATGAAGAAATCACACCATTGGGATCGAATGAAACAGTATATGGTCTGAACAAAACTTGATCCCAAGTTGTTATTATATTTGACAATTGCAGCATTCCCCAAAACTTGGCTGATGGGGGAGAAAATATTGAGTGGTGGAGATTGAAAGCTGATTGAAGCATAAAATCTGAGCCACTAGCAAAAGGACTATGCAGCTCGTGATGTGGTGTCATTTAAGGGATGGCAATCCAGATTTTGGACCCAGTACCTTCTGCAGAAAAGTGATTTTAAATGGTAAATTGGAGCAATCTGAGCGGTTGAGAATGCTTGTTGGTCGAGCCGGTCGAGCCTGCTTGAGCAAAACAGGGCCCTATAATATGCTCATGCAAATTGCCCCCAGCAGTAGGAAACCTTTTCAAGTGTTGGAGCCTTTGAAAATTGAAAAATGACAGCAGGCTATTTGGTAGCAATATGTGGTGATGGCTTATCTCATTGCTTCCCCGCTGGTTGATCCACCCTAGTGACTCGCCGTTACGGTAAAAATGCAACAAATTATTGTAAGGCTTGTTGGAAATTTTGTTGTCATACTTAATTAATTGCTTTTTGTTGTTCAAAACGAATATAGAGTTTGTCTCTATGAGATATATTCATTGTAGATTGGATAAAATTAAACCTCTAAAATTCTGAATCAGTGTATCTCACATGATTAAGGTTATTATTATTATTATTATTATTATTATTATTTAACCAAAATGGAAGAAGTTTGAATACTCACCTCTACACATCGTTGATTTTTAAAAAATACTCACTGCACAACTATTTATCATTGCCAAATCCTTGAAGTCCAGTGTTAGGAAATGAAAATTCATCCCACTTCAATTGTAGTTGAGACATTAAGAATGAGATTTTTGGAGGAAAAAATTAATATATACCTGGTTTGTTTTGTAGGAATCTAAGATTTTCATGGAATGAGTATCTAGATTACTAGTAATATAAAATGTCTAAGCAAGCTTTCAAGATATCTATGTCAGTATCCTCTTTTTCCTTAATTTTTCCTTATTTTTTTTCTTACTTGTTGGATACTGTGTGCATGGTGCATGGTCATGCTTGTCCTGGGCATGTTACTTGTGGTTGCATGCCTAATAACTCCTTTTTATCATGCTTTCATCTTATTTATTTCATTATGCAAGTTAGTTTACTTTTCTTGTACTATTTGTAGTGTGACTCCTCACTATTTTCAAAAGGGCGACATTCACATAAAATATTATAATATACTATAAGAGTAAAGATTGGTTGTCAATCCTTTCATAATCAGAGTTGTATGTTATCAAAGTCGTCGTTGTTCATTGCTTACTAGCCTACAACAATCATTCTCTCAAAATGCTTTCAAACGTTTAAGAATTTTTTTCTCTAACCCCATTTTCTAAAAGTGTTTTTTTATCTAAAACGGGAGTGGACGTTGCGAGATATGCCCATTATGCAATTGACTATTTGAATTGGTTGGTTTGCTTGAGAGCGAAAGTAAGTGTTGTACAATCATTTTGTGAGCTCAAGGAAGGTGTAATTGTAACACATTTACATGATTAAAAAAATTTATGACAAAATTTTGCGATAAAATTTACATTTGATCATAATAAATAGTGACTAGCACTATTGTGAAAAATAATGAATATGAAAAATGTGTGGCTCATGATAAAAGATCTTCTTAAGATAATTTTTTATTGTCAAATATAAATTTTGAATGAAGGTACTTTTCAATGAGTTTATATGGTAAATATTTGACATGAGATTTAAAAGTAATGAAGGAGATAAATAAAAATGAAAATGAACAGATGAATAATTAAAATTAAATTTATATAATATAACTGATATAAAAGTTTTAAATTAAAATTGAAAGTATATAAAAGGACGATTAGATAGTTTTAAAAGTTTAAAGATAGGCACTTTTTTTTTGAAAATATGGAATACATAGTTAAAAAATAGGACTGTTTTCAAATATAGAAAAATGAGTCAAACTATTTACAAATATAGAAAAATTTCACTATCTATTAGATAGACCGCGATAGACTTCTATCGCTTAAGCTAAATTATTCGATTAAAATGAGCCGAACTATTTACAACATACTCAGCTCAAGCAATAAAAGTCTATCGCAGTCTATCACTGATATATAGTGAAATTTTTCCATATTTGTAAATAGTTTGATATTTTTCTATTTAAAATATAGGAAAATTATTATAAACAAAAAAAATATCAAACTATTTACAAATATAAAAAAATTTCACTATCTATCAGCGATAGATAGCAATAGACTTATATTGTTTGAGCGATAGAATTCTATCGCAGTCTATCGCTCAAACGATAAAATTCTATCGCTGTCTATTGTGGATAGACAATGAAAAATTTCTATATTTGTAAATAGTTTGGCTCATTTTTTTATATTTGAAAACAATACAAATATATATGTATATATCACTTTATTAACTAATCAAATGAGTTAAACATAGTATAACAAAAATACCCTTTTTTGCAATTATTTAACCTGGAAAGATTATTTAACCTAGAAAGAGTTTACTTTTACAATTATGTAGGTTTATAGTTTAATTTGTAATATCCTTATAGCTAACCAAAGAAAAAACAAAAAATATTGCAATTGCACTACTATATATATTTTGAGTTGTTTTATGCACTTTGTCCTTGTTGAATGAGAAATTTTGGCCAACCAAATTTTGCCACTTCATCACAATGAAAGTCCGAGCCCAATATGAAAATTATAAATTGGATCGGGCCGAGTAATTAAAATAATCTGGGTCCAAAATCCAATACAATTCAAACCCATTGTAAAATTTTGGGGCCAAGCAAGCCCACAAGCAAATGGGCCCAAGCCCACCTAAAAATCATGGAAATCCTCTATAAATAGAGGTCGTTCTCCTTCATTTAAGGGGGTTAGAAGCATTTGGCAACGAAGTGCTGGAGACTTGAAGATGGAAGCTCTGAAGATTTCAAGACTTTGAAGCTCTGGTCGACCTCAAGATTACAACATTCTGAAGATTGAAGACTTGAAAGATTGAAACTTCATTGAAACCAGAAGATTGAAGCTCCAATCAATCTCAAATTTACAACTTCCTGAAGATGGGAAGAACTGAATGTTGAATCTGCTCCCAAGATCAACTTCTACCCTCCTGAAGATTTAAAGACTAAAACTGAGAGGACTTCCAGAAGATCAGAAGACTCTCTAAAGCTTTTAAAGTCATAAACAAGTCAGAAGCCGATCCAAGTTGATCAACAAGCTAGAGGCTGACCCAAGCTAATGAACAAGTCGGAAGCCGATCCAAGCTGATCAACAAGCTAGAGGCAGATCCAAGCTGATCAACAAGCCCAAAGGCCGGTCATCCAAGAAGATCAACAAGCCTAAAAAAGGTCGATCATCCAAGAAGATCATCAAGCCTAAAAGGCCGATCATCCAAGAAGATCAACAAGCCCAAAGGCCGATCATCCAAGAAGATCAACAAGCCCAAAGGCCGATAATCTAAGAAGATCAACAAGCTCAAAGGCCGATCATCCAAGAAGATCATTAAGTCTAAAGATCGATCATCTAAGAAGATCAACAAGCCCATAGGCCGATCATCTAAGTAAATCAACAAGCCTAAGAATCAAAGTTTACTTTTCGAGAGAAAGAATAAAAGGATTATATATTAGAGATTTTACTCACTATACTACATTGAAATTAATACAAATACAAAGTTCAAATTCCACGAATTAAATTTCTTCGAAAATCTCGTGCGAACAGATTGGCACGCCCAGTGGGACCACTCTACCTTTCATCTCTTTCTCTCACATAAGATCGAATGACATCAAAAGACAACGCTTCCAAAATCTCAAACGACGCTTACACGGGGCCAATTACTCGTGGTCGCTCTAAGAAAATTCAACAATCTGACGAGCAGCCAACCTTTGAGATCGCGAGGAATATATGGGAGCGAATCTCTAAGGACCCAAAAGTTGGGGTCATCGTCAAAGAAAATCCTACAATGGACAAACACACCTCACCTTTTGAACAATTAAGCAAGGAGGCATCACACCCAAATATAATGTCAGTCATAATGACTGACGTGGGAACAAGTGAAGAGAGGATGGCTGAACTTGAAAAAAATGTGAGCCTATTAATGAAGGCAATCGAACAGAGAGATTATGAAATCGCCTTTTTAAAGAATCACATTGAAAGTCTTGATGCTGCTGAGTCAAGCCAAGCACCTATTGTCAAGAATAATGATAAAGGAAAGATAATCTTGCAAGAAAGCCAACAACATTCAACTTCAATTGCTTCATTGTCTGTTCAACAATTGCATGATATGATCACAAACTCCATCAGAGCTCAGTATGGTGGTCCTTTGCAAAGTTCTCTCTTGTATTCCAAACCATATACAAAGAGAATCGATAATTTAGTAATGCCAACTGGATACCAACCACCTAAGTTTCAGCAATTTGATGGGAAGGGCAATCCAAAGCAACATGTCGCTCATTTCATCGAAATATGTGAAAATGCTGGTACGCGAGGGTATTTATTAGTCAAACAATTTGTTCGAACATTGAAAGAAAATGCTTTTGACTGGTACACTGACCTGGAGTCTGAGTCAATTGACAGTTGGGAACAACTCGAAAGAGAGTTTCTAAATCGCTTCTATAGCACAAGACGAATAGTCAGTATGTTCGAGCTTACGAACACCAGCAACGAAAAGGTGAACTTGTGATCGACTATATAAATCGTTGGAGAGCCGCAAGTCTAGATTGCAAAGACCGGCTCACTGAACTGTCTGCCGTTGAGATGTGCATACAAGACATGCATTGGGGACTTCTTTACATTCTCCAAGGTATAAAGCCTCGCACTTTTGAAGAACTAGCGACTTGCGCCCACAATATGGAGCTGAGTATTGTTAATCGAGGAAACAAAAACACTTTAATTCCTAATGTAAATAATGAAGAAAAGTATGTCGATGTGACTATAGAAGAGTCTATGGTTGTCAATTCAACCCCTCTTAAGTCGTCCTCCAAAGAAAAGGATAAAAAAACTGAAAAACGACAAGAATATGAAAGGCGTCGTCTGACTTTGAAAGAAATGCAAGAAAAAGTTTATCCTTTTTGTGATTCTGACATTCCTGATATGTTAGAACAGCTACTGAAAGCTCAAATGATTCAACTTCCTGAGTCTAAAGGACCAAAAGAAATGCAAAAAGTTGGTGATCCAAACTATTGTAAGTATCACCGAGTCATTAGTCACCTAGTGAAAAAATGCTTTGTTCTAAAAGAGCTAATTCTAAGATTAGCTCAAGAAGGAAAAATTGAGCTAGATTTTGATGAAGCGGCTCAATCAAATCTTATTGCAATAACAACAAGTATATGCAGTCAAATATGCTCAAACTAACTTCATAATAAAAAAAATTGTGCCTACTTCAATTTGGAACGTTAGAACCTATATCTGTTCAGTTTCAACTTGAGAGGCCAATAAATAAACCCAAAGACGTGATCAAATATATCACTGCTGAAGATAATACTTCTGAAACTCGTCGGCAAGAACAAAAACAACATCTTGTTCAAAAGAAATATCGTTCATTGAAGCCGAAACGTAAAATGAAGAAGAATGTAAAATGTTCTCAACTTTGCCAACTGATTACATCAAAGGAGCTCTTCTCTAGGAAATGTCTTCTTATGAAGAAGGAGGATGAAGACTCTACAAGTTCATATTATATTAACGTCGAAGAAGTTGACGATTCAAAAGAAATAAAGCAAAGAACTTCTGTCTTCAATCGTAGTAAGCCTTCAACTACTCAATCTTTAGTCTTCCAAAGATTAAGTATGGCCATAATGGAAGAAGAAAACCAATGTTTAATATCTACTTCCACTCGAACTTCAGTTTTCAAAAGGCTGAGTATCTCCACATCAAAGAAAGATCGACCTTCGACATTTGCTTTTGATCGTCTCAAAGTGACAAACGATCAACATGAAAGAAAGATGAAAAATTTGAATGCAAAACCATTTCGTGAAGCAAACAATGGCGAGAAAATTCACAGTCTTGTCCCTTCACGCATGAAGAGGAAATTATCTATTGTCAAGTACAGAAAGTTCCTTGACGATGAAGCCAAAACTCATCCTATTGACCAATCCTACAAATGGAGAGGATCAAAGCCATGATGAAAATAAAAGCTTCTGAAATATAAACGTAACAACTCCTTAACGCAAGAGTATAAACTGCATGTTGCTCCTGGCCCGCATGAGCTTAAAAGGTGAACGACCCAAAAAAGAAATAAATAATTGAACTACGTTATGACTTGATCCCTTTATTCAAGGGTACGTAAGCAACTCAAAGAAATTTAAGTACAGTCAATTAAATATTATCACAAAAGTTGGGGTGGCACAACCACCTAAATGTGCCTCTACAAAATTTATATTGTTCATCCTCATGGAATAATGATACCCCAAATTGCAGATGTTCATCTCTAATAGGGGGCAATGTAACACATTGGGGGCAGAGCGACAAATTCAAGATGTTCATCCTCAATAGGCAAGTGCTACAATAAATTGAAGATGCACTCTACTTTGCATAAAACTATGTTGGATGCATACAAAAAGTTCTTCCTTGAAAAAAATTCAATCTTTTCTTCACTTTCTTAAATAAAGAAGCTTCAAGTATTGGGGTAATTTGCTTCAAGTATTGGGGTAATTTGCTTCAAGTTCAAGGCTTCGCTCACCTGAAGTGGCATTTCATCTTCAATGTCTAGTTTGGTTGGGTTCACGTGCTCAAGAATAGAGGCTTTGACAATGATATAACTTCGACAATGATGCAGCTTCAAAATCATGCTTCTTCATTTCCAAGTTTGGAGGCTCCGCTTCATCTTCAAAGTCTCTGGTGAGGCTCTGCTTCATCTCTCAAAGTCTCGGTGCAACTAACTTCACTTCATTTCTCGAAGTCTAGTTGGCTTCGCTTCGTCTTCAAAGTCTCTGATGTGGCGCATCCGCCTCGTCTTCAAAGTCTTTGATGCGACGAATCCGCCTCATCTTCAAAGCTCGATGGCACATCCACCTCATCTTCAAAGCTCGACGACACATCATCCTCAACTTCAAATCTCAACGGCGCATTTGCCTCATCTCTAAATCTCGATGGTGCATCCGCCTCATCTCTAAATCTCGATGGCACATCCGCCTCATCTTCAAAGCTCAATGGTGCATCCGCCTCAACTTCAAAGCTCGACAGCATATCCGCCTCATCTTCAAAGCTCGACAGCGCATCTGCCTCATCTCTAAATCTCGATGGCGCATTCGCCTCATCTCTAAATCTCGATGGCGCATTCGCCTCATCTCTAAATCTCGATGGCGCATCCGCCTCATCTTCAAAATTTGATGGCCACTTCGCTTAGACCATCACAAGTTCATCGAGATGGCGAACAAGCTCAGATCCTATGGCGAACCAAATCGCTCGGACCTTCGCAGGTTCATCGAGATGGGAACAAGCTCCGATCTTATGGCGAACCAAATCGCTCAGACCATTGCAAGTTCATCGAGATGGCGAACAAGCTCAGATCCTATGGCGAACCAAATCGCTCGGACCTTAGCAGGTTGATCAGGTGGCGAACAAGCTCAGATCCTATGGCGAACCAAATCGCTCGAACCTTCGCAGGTTCATCGAGATGAGAACAAGCTCCGATCTTATGGCGAACCAAATCGCTCAGACCGTCACAAGTTCATGGAGATGGCGAACAAGCTCAGATCTTATGGCGAATCAAATCGCTCGGGCCTTCGCAAGTTCATCGAGATGAGAACAAGCTCCGATCTTATGGCAAACCAAATCGCTCAGACTGTCGCAAGTTCATCGAGATGGCAAACAAGCTCGGATCCTATGGCGAACCAAATCGCTCGGACCTTTGCAGGTTCATCATAAAATATTGTGATGGCATGGCTTCGCAGCTTCATCTCCAAAATAAAATATTGTGATGGCATGATGACATGATGGCATGGCTTTGCAACTTCATCTCCAAAATAAAATATTGTGATGGCATGATGGCATGATGGCATGATGGCATGGCTTTGCAACTTCATCTCCAAAATAAAATATTGTGATGGCATGGCTTCGCAGCTTCATCTCCAAAATAAAATATTGTGATGGCATGACTTTGCAGCTTCATCTCCAAAATAAAATATTGTGATGACATGACTTCGATTCGTCTCCAAAATATTGTGGGGCACAAGTTGCGCATTATTCAACCTTGTAAAAAAAGTTATTAAAAAAAGTGATGCAAGCTATAAAAAAAATGATGAATTAAAAAAAATTGCAATAGAGAGATTAAAAAAAAAAAGAAGAAAAGAAAAAGGGAAAAAAATGACATTTTTGTTCCACATGAATTAGAAGCATCAATCTCTCAATCAAAAAGAGGCATTGAAAGAATGAAGAATTCACGTTGTTTTCATCTCTATTTATAAGAGAAGAAAATCAAATCACACCTAACAAAGGGTTCAAATTCAACTAGAAGACCAAATCTTTCTCAACCATTTCAAATTTTGGGTGGTTTAATAGATTTTATAATTTGTAAAATTCAAAATTTGGTTAGAAGTTGTGATTCTGTCTTGACACCAAATTCAAAGTTGAATAGATTAAATTCTATTTATGGTTTACTCCAAGCGAAATGTCTGCAAATTTCTATTCCAATATATATTGAGTTTGGGGTAAGATTAAAATTAAATCAATCCAAAAACGAGTAGAGCTATACCATTTTAGCTCAAAATTTGGGTATATTCCAATTTTTGTCAAATCCAAACCAAAATTTTGGATTGAATTCAAACCATATTTAAAATTAAATCTTTTCTCAAGTCAAAATTTGAAATACTCCAAATTTTATGCCAAATCAACATTAGAATAAAACTAATTAAAATCCAATTCCAAGTTCAAGCCAAGATCAAATTTTACTCCAATGTCAAAAGTTCGGCATAATTTAAGTGTTCCTTAAATCAAAATACGGGCACACTCCAAGCATTTACCAAATCAAAGTTGAAGTAAAGAGAAAACGAAGTCAAATTCTACCTCAAATTCGCTTGAAGAATTGAGTATATTCCAAATCTAAAAAAAAAAAAAAAAAAGAAGATTGTTAGAATTTGGATACTACTCAAAATTCATTTTGCAATTAAAGTGGAGCATAAATTCTACTTTAGTTCAAATAAAAGACTAAAATTCATCTTTTGTTTACTTGGCGGAAAAATTAGTCAAGCAAACAAAATTAAATCAAAATTTTGAACTAAATTCATATTTTGATTTAATTAACACATCAAATGGAGTCAAATCAAGAACATATAACTTCATTTTGATTCCAACTTCATCGTTTTCGAGATTCACCCACTGTATAAACGTGCATAAATCTCGAAAAGGGGGCATTTGTTGAATGAGAAATTTTAGCCAACCAAATTTCGCCACGTCATCACAATGAAAGCCCGAGCCCAATGTGAAAATTATAAATTGGATCGGGCCGAGTAATTAAAATCATTTGGGTCCAAAATCCAATACAATTCAAGCCATTGTAAAATTTTGGGCCAAAGAAGATATTGGGCCCAAGCCCAAGCCCACCTAAAACTCATAGAAATCCTCTATAAATAGAGGTCGTTCTCCTTCATTTAAGGGGGTTGGAAGCATTTGACAACGAAGTGCTGCAGACTTGAAGATGGAAGCTCTGAAGATTTCAAGACTTTGAAGCTCTGGTCGACCTCAAGATTACAACATTCTGAAGATTGAAGACTTGAAAAATTGAAACTTCATTGAATTTCAGAAGATTGAAGCTCCAATTAATCTCAAATTTACAACTTTCTGAAGATGGGAAGAACTGAATGCTGAAGCTGCTCCCAAGATCAACTTCTACCCTCCTGAAGATTTAAAGACTAAAACTGAGAGGACTTTCAGAAGATCAGAAGACTCTCTAAAGCTTTTAAAGTTATAAACAAGTCAGAAGCCGATCCAAGTTGATCAACAAGCTAGAGGCTGACCCAAGCTAATGAACAAGTCGGAAGCCGATCCAAGCTGATCAACAAGCTAGAGGCAGATCCAAGCTGATCAACAAGCCCAAAGGCCGGTCATCCAAGAAGATCAACAAGCCTAAAAAAGGTCGATCATCCAAGAAGATCATCAAGCCTAAAAGGCCGATCATCCAAGAAGATCAACAAGCCCAAAGGCCGATCATCCAAGAAGATCAACAAGCCCAAAGGCCGATAATCTAAGAAGATCAACAAGCTCAAAGGCCGATCATCCAAGAAGATCATTAAGTCTAAAGACCAATCATCTAAGAAGATCAACAAGCCCATAGGCCGATCATCTAAGTAAATCAACAAGCCTAAGAATCAAAGGGGTCGGGGGAGGATTTCGCATCCCCGTCCCTGGGGGAATCCATCCCCATCCTCGCAAATTGAAGGCAGGGATGGGGCCAGGGATTCCGTATCGGGGAATCGAGTCCCCGTAGGGACCCATCTCCGAGTTAAATACAAAATTAAAAAAACTAAATATGAAAAATAAATAAAAACATAAAGCAAATTAAATTAAAAAGCAGTAAATACAAAACGTAAAAGAACTAAATTAAATACAAAATAAAAAAGAAAAAGAAAAAAAAGTAAACAACAAAAATTAGAAAATCAAAATAAAAAACTAATTTTTTTTACTTTGTTTATATTAACACATTAATATATATATAAATTTGAAATGGGGGTGGGGATAGCCTCCCTATCCCCAAACGGGATGTTGTCTTTTTGGCCTTTAATCTAAAATTAATTAATTTTAATTAATTAATTAATATTGTGATGGTAACAAACCTGGTTTTATTTATTAACAATTTGAGTATTTTGAAGTGTTTGCTGTGTAGAGATTGGAGTAACGGTTCCAACGCAATTTGAATCACTCAAATCAGGATTAAAACGAAGAAGATATAGTCGAAATAAGCTTAACGAGAAAATATCCGAGGGGATGATGTGACGACTTATGCATCAAAATGGACCCAATTGTAAGGTGACGCGATGAGCAATAGAGTAGTGACACATAGTGGGCAAACTTTTTATTGGATTTTAAAAGAATTTATTTTTTAAAATAGATATTATTATATTATTTTATATTTGTGTGGTAGTTGGACACATTAGCTTTTGCTTTTTGTTGGATTTTTTGTTTTCTTAAAAAAAATAAATTTAATATATATTTTTTTGTTTTTATCCAATGGCTAGTTGATTCAAAAAGGAAAAACCTCCACTATTGATTTGTCTTTTCAAAGATCTAATGGTCCAAATTAAATGTGGTTTTCACCCACTTTTCTCTCTTTTTAAACTTATCTTCTTCTCCAAAATTTCACAACAATTTCATATTATTTTCAATACTCTATAAAATATAAAGCCTCAATTGTTGCTCTCTTCAAGATTCAATTTTCTTCTTTTCATCTAATTCTTGAGAGAGATATATTGTATTGTGAAGATTGATTTATTGAGTGTTTCAAATTTATAAATCTAGTATTTGAGAGAGCTTTCTCATCTTGTTCTTCATTTTCAAATTCATCATAAGGTTGTTCGTTATCCCTAAAAAGAGTGGATGTAATAGTTTGATCCTCAACCTTAGAAAGGATCGAGTTTGTTCTTGTGCCCAGAAAAGAAACGTGGTTCGACCCTAAGCTGTGGAAAGAGTCAAGTTCGTAGTGACATACCAAATAGGAGCTTGAAAAGTGGATGTAGGCCGGTTGTGTCGAACCATTATAAATTTTTTTATGTCAATTTCTCTATCCCTCTCTTATTTAATTTTGCAATTAATTTATTATTATATTTTATTTGCATGAAATTAATTGCTATAATTTGTTTTAAAATTAATTGCTCATATTATTAGTTAATTTATTGGTTATTTTGAAGTGAATGCATATGTATGAAATTCTTGTTTAAATTACTTATTTGCAAAAAGTGTGTTAATTTGTTTAATTGAATCCACTTCAGAGAAAAAGTTTTAATTAATTTAATTAAACTCTATTCAACCCCTCTAGGGTTGTCTTACCAATCCTACAATTGGTATTAGAGCCAGTTGCTCTTGTTTGTAATAAAAAATATTTTCATAAATCATTTCGGATTGATATCCATTATTTGGGTTTTTCACTCTAACAATTTGTATTATTTTGATATATAAAGTATCTTATTAATATTTTGAAAACTTATTTAAAAAGCTTAATTGCTAGAGCTGTGACAACTTTAAATGGTGATTATATTGATAAACCCCATTCTTTGATGGTATTAGAAATTATGATGTTTAGAGAAATATAATGAAAACATTTATGCTTGCTATGGATTTAAATCATATATGAGTTGCTCATATATATACATAAAAATGTATGTGACAAAATTTTATATGATATTTGGAATTTTCTTGATAATTTGTATAGTGTAGAAAATTCTCCTTGTAGTATTAAAGATTTATTTGATGTAAAAGAAAATTCTCCTTGTAGTACTAGAGATTTATTTGATATGAAAGAGAATTAAATTCTCAAAATCAAGGAAAAGTCCATAAAGTAGAAAAAGAAAAATGTGATGGATCCTCATTGTGCTCAATGACTCATTCGAGATAACGATTTCGAAGATGAAAGTGATAAAAATGAGGTAAATAAAAAATCTCCTACTATGATGAACTATTTGATGCATTTGAAAGCATGCAAAGTGATCTTGAAAAAGTTAGCTCTAAATATTTGAAATTATCAAAGAAGTATAAGGTCTTGGTTATTAAGAATAAAACTTTGATAGATGAAAAGACATGTTTAAAAAATGGAGCTAATAATGTATTGTTGCATGATTCTTGTTGTAATGAGAAAAATGTTTTGAATGATAAAATTAACTTTCTTGAAAATGATCATGATAAACTCAAATCTTTATCATGTGAAGTGAATGTTGAATTGGATGATTTGAGGGATAAAAATGAGAAATTTAAATATTATTCTTTAGAACTAAAAGATGAAATTGCTAGTTTGAATAGAACTATTGAGTTGGAAACTAGCAATACATCTCTAGAAAAAGATAAATTTTCTATCGTTGATAAAATTAAATTTCTTGAATGTGATAGTCATGAGAAAAATGATCTTTTGCAAGTGCTTAAAGAAAAAGAATTACTTCTAATAAAGAGCTTGAAATTGCTAAAGAGTCTATTAAGAAATTGAACTATTGGTGCACAAAAGTTGGACAAAAATTATTGACATAGGTAAACTTTTTAGTGATAAAAAGGGATTAGACTATGTAAATGAATGTTCATCTACTAGTAAGAAGACCATTTTTGTTAAAGTTACTCTATATATGTCTCAAGATGCTTTGTCTAACGTGTCTGATTTTGTAGATTAAATATAAAAATAGGGTTGATTTGGAAAATATTTGTAAAAAAACAAGTTGTTTGAAAAATATTTGCAAAAATGGGGTTGATTTTTTGTCTTATTAGATTCATTCTCTTGAAGAGACTGAACACTGTGAATTTAGTGTTTTGAAAAGATTGAAACACTTGGCAAACTAGTAGATGTGGACTAAAACACTATGTGATATGGCATTTTTTTTCTTTTTTAATTTCATTCTCCTCTTTAAAACAACCCAAAATAAGAATAACTTTAAAATCACAACTCCTTCAAATATTCAATCCTTAACTGATAAACAAAAAAAACCAGCTCCCTCTAAATCTCTCTAAAAAACTCCTGAACATTTCTAAATTTTTTTCTTCTAAATTTCTCTTTCATTTTATAAATTTCTCTTAATTTGGGATATTTCTTCTCTTCCTCGACACTTCCATTTCAAAGGTTTTTTTTTTCTTCTTTTGCTATTTTCTTACTTGTTGATCATGAATACATGTTTATGTGTTTGTTTACTAAATCTATAGATATTTTTGCAAATTTTTTACTATTTTTTTTAAAGATATTATGAATAATACTAATATGATTTTTTTATTCAACTATATCTCAATTTTCTTCTATTTCTACTTCATAAAAAATATATTTATTTCCTTTGTTTAATATAATATTATTTTATACATTTTATATAAATATTCAAGCATGTATGATTTTTTACATTTTTATTTAGTTTTATTTAGATTTGTTTATAAATATTATTAATTTTGTACATGTATTTTTTTTAGATTTATAATTTAGATTTTGAAACTCGGTCAAATATGTTATTTGAATTTTATTTTGAATAACCTCATAAGTTTGTTTAGATTCAATAATGCATGTGTCATTTTTTTTTTTTTAAGAATTAGAGTTTAGATTGTTTGAGAGAGTTTGAGAGAAAATTGTGAGGATTTTCGAGAAAATTGGGGGAGTTTGAGAGAATGAGAAAGTGATAAGCGCCTGCTATGTTTGTTGGATGCAAAGCTAGAGGTCCTTCTAGGATCCTTGCAAACACTCACAAAGAAAGCTAACTTAGATCAAACTTAAAATCTATGATGGTCACTCTTAGATCCTAAGACAACTCACTCCAGAATTAGCTTGATCAAGACTAATCCAATGAATTGATTTAAACATCAAACCTAAAGCAAGATTTGAAAGAAAAGACAACACCAAAGGAGTTGAATAAGCACAAGCTTTTTAATAACAATAATCTGAGTTTTGAAGAGTATTACAAACCATTTTAAAGGCCAAATGGTCGTGGATATGACCAAGAACCCAAAAGTCATTCAAACACCATTAAATGCAAATTGTAGAAATTTCTACCTAGGAACTTAAAACTTAATTGCATACTATTTAATAAGTCAAAATGCAAAACTAAAGAGATAGAAAGTCTCCAAATTGTCTTAAACATCTCCTCTAGAAGGCGGCAAAGTTGAGGTGCACGTTTGACAAGGTTTGACATCACGTTTTCCCAAGCAGTGCACATTTGACAGCATTTACTTCACAAAATCTGCACACTTTTTTTTGTCCACCATGCCATCTTCCAAACTATAAGACTTTTCCCAAGCCATCTTCTTGTCATTCTTTTCTTGACTCATTAAACTAACATTGTATATAAATTTGGGTTCAAAATTATTTGTCGCTTCTCGTGAATTTGCTAGTTTTTGAAGATGTAGTATGAATGCCTCTTGAATTTTCTTTGCCTTGCTTCTTATAATCGCTCCCTCTGGTATGCAATGGTTCAATTGTTGAATTCACATCAGAAAGATTTGATCCAAGAGGGGTTTTTTTTTTTTTTTTTTTTGGAGGTTGATTGATACATTTAACTTAAAATTGAAAAGAAATTTAACGGGGTTTTTTTTTTATATAAAAAATGCATGTGTGATGTTTCGATTAAAAAAATGGGAGTAAAATGTATAAAATAATACAATAACTGTTTTTTTTTAAAATGCATGTGTGATGTATTATATTAAACAAAGTAAATAAATACAATTTTTTATGGAGTAGAAATAGAAGAAAATTAAGAGATAGTTGTTGTATAAAATAAAAAAAAATCACATTAGTATTATTCATAATATCTTAAAAAATAGTTAAAAAATTGCAAAAACACCTATAGATCTAGTAAAAAAAACGTTTGAAATGGAAGTGTTAAGGAATAGAAGAAAGATATCAAATTAATAGTAAAATGAAAGAAAATGAAAGAAAATTTAGAAGAAAAAAAAGTTTATAAATGTTTAAGAGTTTTTTTAGAGAGATTTGGAGTCAGCTGGGGTTGAATATTTGAAGGCTTTATTATTTTAGTTGTTATTATTTGGGTTGTTTTAAAGAGGAGAGAGAAATTAAAAAAGAAAAAAAAAAGGGATGTGCTCGTCCCTCCGTTTTAGTCTTTTGAAAAGACTGAATTCATAGTGTTCAATTTCTTCAAGAGATTGAACCTAATAAGACAAAAAATCAACCTCATTTTTGCAAATACTTACCAAAAAACTCGTTTTGTACAAATATTTTCCAACAGTCCTATTTTTATACTTAATCCCTAATTTTGTTGAACTTAAATTTGTGTCAAAGCATGAAAAAGTTAGACATACCCATGCAAATTCAAAATTTGTGCATAGACAATTTCATACTAGATCAAAATGTGCTCATAATATGACTTTTGTGAATATGCATGAAAAAGGTAGAAATGTGTTTGAAAAATCAAACTTTATGCCTAAACATGTTCATGGAAAATCAAAATGTATGCATAATACTAAATTTGTGCCTAATCATAGAAATGTTAGATATATGCATGTGAAATCAAAATTTGTGCCTACATGTCATTTTTGTGGAGTTAAAGGTCATATTAGACCCAATTGTTTTAAGTTAAAAAATGCTCGAAGAAAGAATTTCATTGAGAAAAAAATTGTGAAAAATCAATGTGTTAAAAAGAAAATTTTGTCTAATGTCGTATGTTATTCTTGTGGCAAAATTGGTCATAAATTTAACACTTGTTATTTGCCAAAAATCAATGCTAGTAATGTTGGAACTAATTTAAAACGGGTTCCAAAATCTTTGCTCATTAACAATGAATGACCCAAGAAATGGGTACCAAAGTCTTTTGGTTGAGCTTTCTATGTAGGTTGATTCAAGAAGCAATTGTTGTTTGAATTTCAAATGAGAAGCTAATTCAATTGGAGCAACTAGTATGACTTTTGCTTGAATCTAAGAAAGAAAAATTGGCTTATTTGGTAACTTTATATGTTTTATTGAATCAGTGAGATAATTATTCTTTTGGTATTTTTATGGAAATAATATCTCTTGAATGATTTTGAAATGTTAGAATATGAGATATTGTGGATTATATTGGTTATGTTGATATTGTTGGCTTTTTTATCCTTAATCTCGAATTAATTAATGTTTTGATGATAACAAACCTGCTTTTATTTATTAATAATTTGAGTGTTTTGAAGTGTATATTGTGTAGAGCTTGGAACAACGGTTCCAACACAATTTGAGTCACTCAAATTGAAGCTCAAATGAAGAAGATACAACCGAAACAAGCTTAACGGAAAAATCTCAGGCTGATGATGTGGCAAATTTTTTTTATCAAAGTGGACCAATTCAAAGGTGCCACTTGGGGCAATAGAGGAGTAACACATTATGGGCTTTTGAGTTTTTGTTGGTTTTAAAAAGAATGATTTTAAAAATAAAATGAATTTAATATTATTATATATGTTTGTGCCTAATGGCTAGTTGCTTTTAAAAGAAAATGAATTTAATATTATTTTATGTTTATGTCTAACGGCTAGTTGAGTTAAATCTCCACCATTCAATTTTCTTTTACCAACATCTAATGACCCAAATTGAATTTAGTTTTCACCTACCCCATCTCTTTTTAAACACTTCATCTTCTTCAAAATTAAAATAACAATTACATATTTTTATAATTCTTAAAACTGCCATTGTTATTCCCTCAAAGCCCTCTGTTGACTAAGAAATTTTGACCAATCACAAGTTGCCACGTCATTAATTTAGATTGATGATTAATAAATTTGAGTCCAATTGCAAATCTACGCTTGTCCTCAAATTAAATTAAAATACATAAAAGTTGGCAAATCAAATGACGCCACTTGTCCAAACATCGATCCATCGGGCAATGTCAACTCATCCAATCAAATTATGCCACATGGCGATTGGGCCCGAAGCTAGGTCATCTTGGGTTTATTAAAATATATTGGGCCAAATTTAAATAAAAATCTATTAAAAATGATTAATTTAAATCCAAGCCCAAAAGTTGGGCCTAAAGCCCACCAAGCCCAAGCCCAAGCCCATATAAGGCCTCCCAAAAACTCTATAAATAGAAGAGGCCACCCATCATTTGGGGCATTCAGAAACTAGAGAAATCAGAAGAGTCAGAGAATCCAGAGAATTTCAACATTCAGAATTCAGAAGATTCGAAAGACAAGAAGATTTCTTCAACATGTTGATCATCTCTTCGTCATCTACAAATTGAAGACTGATCGTCATTGATTTGAGAACAAGCTCATCAGCCCTCAGATCAAAGTTAACATTTGAGAGAAAGCATCAGAGGATTACAAATTAGAGACTGTAACACTTATACTTTAAATCAATAAAATCAAGTTCATTTCCACGAATTAAATTTCCTTTGTTGAAATCTCGTGTGAACACCCTCATTTTTTCTTTTCATCTTATTCTTGAGAGAGATATATTGTATTGTGAGAATTTATTTGTTGAGTGCTTAAATTTGTAATTCCACTCTTTAAGAGAGTTTTTCATCTTGTTCTTCATTTCAAATCTATTGTAAAAGGGTTACTCTAACCCATAACAAGAGTGTTGTAACGGTTTGATCCTTAATTGTGAAAAGGATCGAGTTTGTTCTTACTCCCAAAAAGGAATGTTGTAACGGTTCAACTCTAAGTCGTGGAAAGAGTCAAGTTCGTAGTGACATACCCAAGAGGAGCTTAGGAAGTGGATGTAGGCCGGTTGTGCCGAACCACTATAAAATTCTTGGTGTCAATTTTTCTATCCTTCTCCTATTTATTTTTGCAATTAATTTGTTATTATAATTTATTGCATGAAATTAATTGCAAAATTTATTCCTTGAAATTAATTGGTCATATTTGTTTACTTTGATTGGTAGTTCTTAAATTTGCATATCATTTACCAATCTTATTATTAGAATTAAATAGGGTGCTTAAAAGTGTTAGTTTTAATTTCTTGGTTATTTTGAATTTGTTAGTATAAAGTGTATTAATTTGTTTAATTGGGCCACATTAAGAAAAAAAAATTTATTAGTTAAAAAAAAAACCCTATTCACCCCTCTAGGGTTGCCATACCAATCCTACAGATACCATGTTTATATCGATTTGCTATTATTTGGTATCATGGTTTGTTTTTCAACAATTGATGCTCATTTTATCATATTTGATATTTTGAAAATTACATGAATTTTACTTAAATGATTTTATCTCTTTGGTTTTTATTGATACTTCTTAATAGAAGGACAAGACTTGATTTTAGGGGGAGTTATACACTTTTATATATGAATTTCTATTTAAATGATATTGATTCTCCATATTGTTTTATAATTGTGTGCCCCTCTTACGCATATTATTATTTATCATTTTAAGAGGATTAATTGCCTTTGAAGTAAAATTTTCTTTAAAAATATGTTTGATATTTCTACCCCCAAGTTGAATTATGTGCTAAATGTCCTTTTGTCTTTCATTGAGGAGGAGTGTTTAATTGATTTCAAAAGGGGGAGAAATTTGTGAAATGGTCCTAAAATTTATATGATGCCTCGAATCTACAATGTTGGTTGTTTAGAAGACATGTTGATAGGAGAAGAAATGCAAAATTATGTGTTCATGTTTTAAGAACTCTCATGTCTTTGTTTGTTTAGAAGACATGTTACGCATATTATTAATTAATTAATGTGTTGATGATAACAAACCTGCTTTTGTTTATTAACAATTTGAGTGTTTTAAAATGTCTATTGTGTAGAGATTTGAACAATGGTTCCAACGCAATTTGAATCACTCAAATCAGAGTTCAAACAAAGAAGATATTGTCAAAAAAAGCTTAACGGTAAAATACCCAAGGTGATGACATGGAGACTTATGATGGGAAAAACCTCCCACTTTTACCGCAGGAATAAGCAGAAAAATAATAGAGAAATTAAGAGAAAACAATAAAAATGGAAACACAAGAATTAACGTAGAAAACTCCCAACTTGGAGAAAAACCACAGACCAAGAAAAATTCACTATGTGAAAAATTGTTACAATCACACAGAAATATTTCTCTCTCTCGACCCCAATTACAAGAGCACTCTCTCAAAATTTTTATACTACTCACACCTTTTTCCCACTCTCAAATTAGAGAATACAAAAGGAATTTAACTAGAGTTAGCACACTAAGCTTAAAGTGTTTCTAATTGGGACAAATTGAAACTAGAGGCATATGCTCCTTTTATAGGCTTGAAGTCCACCCTCATTCTTCAACTTAACCCATGTGGGACAACTACTGCTTCTAATATTTTGCCAAAATCCAACAACTTATTCATCAAAATGGACCCAATGTAAGGTGACATGTGGAGCAATGGAGGAGTGACACATGGTGAAATTTTACTTTTTGTTGGATTTAAAAAAAATTATTGTTTTATATTTGTGTCTAACAGCTAGTTGGACACATATGCTTTTGTTTTTTGTTGGGTTTTGTTTTAAAAAAATTTAAAAAGAAAATGAATTTAATATTAATTTTTGTTTGTGATGCTAGTTGATTCAAAAAGGAAAAACCTCCACCATTGATTTGTCTTTTCAAAGATCTAATGGTCCAAATTAAATGTGGGTTTCACCTACTTTTTTTTTTTTTTTTTTTAAAAAACTCACTTTCTTCTCGACAATCAACAACTTTCATTATTTTCAATTCTCCATAATTCACCAAGCCACCATTGTTATTCTCTCAAAACTCTCATTTTTTCTTTTCATCCTATTCTTGAGAGAGAGATATTGTATTGCGAAGATTTATTTATTGAGTGCTTAAATTTGTAAATCCACTATTGAATGAGAAATTTTGGACCAATCACAAATTGTCACGTCATTCTTAAATTAATGGCAAAATTAGAAGTAATTAAATTTAGGACTAATTAAAAGTTACATGTGTCCTAAATTGAAATTTGAGACGTAAATTGGCAAATATCGATGGTGCCACGTGTTTTCGTCTTCACTATTGGATCAAATTAATTATTTTTGGTTCAATTAATTATTAATGTTTGGGACAAAGTTCAATTGAGTCAAAAAATAGACTTAATTTAGCTCAAAGGCCAACAAATGCCCAAATCTTGGGCCAAGTCTATGGACCAGCCAAGCCCAAACCTACAAAGCCTACCTGAGAACTCTATAAATAGAGAAGCTCTCCTTCATTTGAGATTTCAGAAAATTTAAGTTCCTTGGAGCACACATACATTTCTCCAAGACTCCAACTTCACGTGCATCTACGCGTTCCGCTTCCATACATCAAGCGTACACATTCAATTGAATTGAGAGAGAATCAGAGAATCAATGACCTGAGATCGAACCACATTCGCATCAAATCTACATAAACACAAGTTTAACTCCACGAAACACGTTTACCCGAAAACCTCGTGTGAAAAAATTGGCACGCTTAGTGGGACCTCTCTACCTCTCATCTCTCTCTCAACAATCAAATCAAGCAATGACCTCTAAGAAAGTTGCATCCAACACTCCTGCTGCAAGCGATGCATACACATGACCCATCACTCGCAGTCGCTCAAAGGGGATCTTGCAGGAGAAGGAACAAGGTTATGCCGTCACGGAGAACATCTGAAGGCAGTTGACAGAATCTCTTGTCACGGAGAACATCTGAAGGCAGTTGACAGAATCTCCTAAAGGCGGAATTGTCTTCAAGAAAAATGCTTTGTTTGGCAACCACTACAACAAATATCACATATGATAGCTTTGAAAAAACGTTATTGTAGACTTATAATAGTGTTTTTCGAAATGCTATCATAGACGATGTTATTGAAAGTCACAGGCTTTTCATAGCATTTTTTAACGCTATAAAAAGTGCTATAAAATGTCCATTTTCGATAGCATGATTTCAATGCTATGAAACTTTTCATAGCGTTAGTGAAAATGCTATGGTTACTTTTTAATAGCGTTTTGTATAGCAATGAAAAGACGCTATAAAAACATATCATACGTTTTTAGGCATGTTGTCGTAACCGATATTATTGAAAGTCCCCAACTTTTCAAAGCATTTTTTTCAATACTATAAAATAAGCTATAAAAATTTTATTTTTTATTGCATAAATTTAATGTTATGAAAACTTTTCATAGCATTACAAAAATGCTATGAATGACATTTAATAACCGTTTTTATAGCAAGAAATAATGCTATAAAAACGTATAACATATTTGTTCTCATTGTAGTATCTACTATTATATATAATAAGCAACTTTTAATAGCAATTTTTTTGTTTGTATTTATACTACTTATGAAAGTCAAATATAGTTTGTATAGCATTTTGAAAAATAAATTGTCTCAAGTATTTGTAAAATCAACTTCAATTATATAAACTTTGAATGCAAGTGCATTTACATCAAAATAAGAGTATAAACATATATCTATCACTCTAGTGTAATTCTTTAACCATTGCAAGACTCCAAATTACATTATAGTAAATAAAAAAATTAAGTAATCTCTCTACTTTCTTTAAGTTACACCATATAGTCTTCACATCATGTAGTCTGACTAGGCATCTTTGAATCGGATTCTGCAAAAGGAATGCATATTCCCCATCAAAGAAACCTCAAACTCACTAATCAAATGTGTTTGCTTTGCACAAAAATAAATAAATAAGCAATCATTAATTTAATAGACTGATGACAAAACACCCTCTATAGCTCATAACAAATAATAAAATGAATAATACTCACCTATCCAAATTATTTAACAATATAATCCTAGTATTCAACTACACTAGTGGTGCCTAAGTGCCCTTCAAGACAAAAAAATAAAGCATATATACTACAAAAAAGAGCATAACACTAGTGAATAGGAAAATACTCTCCTAAGATTCGCATAAACTTCTAATTTTAAATTTTGTAACCAAACTAATTCTTGGTTGCTTCTAATACTTTGCCAAATTGCTTACAATAGCCAAAAAAAATCACCCACATCATACAAGTGAACTTGATTTATGCATTAAAAGCTACCAGTAGCCCAGTACAAAGGAAATCAAGAAAATCACCATGCAAAAACTAAGAAAGAAACCAGCCATATGAAATAATAATTATAAAAAAAAACCAGTCACACCCATAGACTTTTACCTATATGCAAAAACTTGTTTAGAAAGATCCAACAAAGGGTTGAGAAAAGAACCCAAAACAGAGTATAGAAAAAAGAAACCAACATAAAAGCATCAGTAATTAAAAAAGAGATCTACCAACATCAATCTGATCTTCCGCATACATATAAAGACTAGCTAAAGTTGGCTTTTCTAAAGAGAAAGCTAAAACAATAAAAAGAGATCTACCAAAGAGTTGAAAGAAATAACGCAAAACAAATAATCCAAAAATAGAAAACCAGTAACAAGCAATCCAAACAGCTTCCAACATGGAGGTCCCAAGCAAGTGTAAAACTTCTTGTAATTGAGCAAGGTTTGAACTTACCCTCTACAAGCCTTTTTGAAGTTTTGTAATAGGTATGCAATTTGGTTGAGAAATGAAGCATTGCTACTTACTCATTAAAGGGAGCTAACCTGCCAAATGAATCCATAAAAAAATACACAAGTAACTTTGAGAAACATACGAACAAAAGATTTTATTATATGTCAATTTCATGTAAAAATTATAAAAAACCTCAAACTTATACCTGATATCTCCTACAATGGTACACTATATTCTCCTGAAAATTAGAAGAGTCGTGCATGTAACACAATTAATAATGTTCTTCTTCAATTCGAAAACTCCCAAAACCGTAAACAAGTCCAAAGATAACAACTAACAGCCAAGCCCAATAATAAAAGACGAGGTACATCAGACATTATTCTTTCAATGGTTGTGTGAATTATTGAAGCAAACACTAAACTGACAGTACTAGCATCATAAGGAGTAAGAACCATATGGACGGTGACAAAGCCACACTTTCAAGTGACCTTGCCACCAGTTCTTGTATTCCATTACATTTGGTCATCATTGATTCACTATTAATGTTATCTAATACATGAAAAAGATAAGAAATTTGTATAGAAAAATGAATAGAGTTTTAAGTGAGAAAACTTCCTACATTTACATGCATTGGCATTGTAGTAAAAGCAAGAAGTAGAAACAAATTATTTGTCATGTTCTTTATACCGTTTTGGAGTCATTTGTTCCTCATCAGCATCAACACATTGCAAAATGTTGGAAGACATGCCAAAGTTGCAAATCCAACCCAAATACAAAATGAGTTAACTAGAAACTTTGTAACACTAATACATTAATGTTTGAGGATCTAAAAGTTACCTTAGAAATGATCCCATACTCAAATTCCTCAATTGATTGTCTCCTCAATTCAATATCAAAAGTCCATAAGTCAGTCCTATATAATGGGAGTGAAATCTCCTAATAACTAATCCAAAGTCTAGAAAAAATAATAATCTCAAAGAATCACCATAAATCAATTGATAAAATTTCAACCAAATACTTTAAGCTTTTGGGATTAAGACAACAAGTTGATTCCATCATATACCGTCTAAATACTAAAAGAAGCTCAAAACCAAAATCCCTCTGTAGTACCTATTGGCAAATTCAATAAGCATAAAGTTACAACATATACCATGAGAACTGAAGCAATCAACCAAAAACGACACCTATCCTCTAATACTATCTCCACCAGAAAATACAAACAAATACTAGGAAGACTATATGAGTAGAACTTGAAGGTAGTAAGAGCCTCCTCCAATTCTTATACACTACATCAATTCTCCTGCTTTTCACCAATAAGGCAAAGAACCTCAACGTCTTAGGCATCCAATTAGGCACCTCAAACAACAAAGTGCACCATCTACAAGAAGTGACCTCAATATCAAATGGTTTAGAGGTAAAGAATGACATGACATGTTTTTGGAATAACACTATATATCTACCTCTTATGCTAGCTAAAATAGAAAGGGGCAAACTTCATCTGCATATCAACCAAAGTCAACTGATAGGCAATGCTCCAAGAAGCTTTTCAAAACAAAAAGTAAACTCACGAGGGCATAGCTAATTATCACACATCTCAAACCGTTTAGAACATCGCTATCTGGTAGAAATCAAAGTTGTTTATTAAAAGAATGCTATGCTTCATAAAAGTATGCCAATGATTGAAAATTTTCAAGCACTTTATTGCTTTTTGCCAATGCACATCTGTCAGTAAGTTGAAGGGCAATAGCAAAAAAAACACAAGTCAATATAATCACACAAGAGCACAAATAAATCGCCAAGCTCAACCTCAAATTTGCACCACACCAAAAAGTATATCATTCTACAATAGCACTGGTATTATTGGTGGGGTTTGTCGAGATCAATTAACCAAACCAGTAAACTCACATCAACAAAGAAGATTTATGAAGTACAAGCTTGGGAGGATAGACAAATATTTTGTCATTTATAGTTAGTAACACATTCTATGGTTTTTTTTTCCAACTACTTAAATAAAAAATTAAAAAAAAAAGTTAGCAAAAGTTAGAACAAAAAAAATTTAATTCCAAACTATTTTAAGAGAAGACAGGCAAGCTTTTTTTTTTTTTTTTTGGTCTTAAATTGTTGGAGTTTGAAGCCTTATGAATGTCTATCAAATATTAGACATGAGAACTTTTAATACACCCTACAATGTAATGCTAATGCACATATGCCAATAGACAATATGAGACCTTAGGATAAGGGTATATTAGAATAACTACCAGTCCACATGAGTACATATCTTGATTAACAATAATTAATTGCAAAATATAAGACCCTCAAATCTTGGAGGTGATAATGTCACAGCCACACAAGTGCTAGAAATTTTCCTCCAACAAATTGATCGTGGCAGAAGAGCAAATTCCCATTTTTGTCCTTAAAACAGAATAGCGCCAACTCTGCCTTTTACCTTCAATGACAAGAACGATACTTAACTTTTATGACTCATTGTTCTTTTGCCTAATTTTATTTCATGTAACCTTCATATTGTCTAACCTAGAGTCAATTTCTCAATGAAATATATAGAAAAAGTTGTTTCTCTTTTCTTTAACACAATTCTCTCAAAGTTTTTTTTAGTTAAACATGAGATTGCACACAAAACTGAGAAAATTATGAAGTAGAAGGTTAAATCAGCCCTCCATTTCTCAAGGCTCATTTACCATCTTTAAGAACTTAAAAGCAAATATTTGTTGCAAAAAATTTCTTCAACATTAGAAAAAAGAGAAAAATTAAAACACCTAAAAAGGTCGTTCAAAATCAACCAGCAGTACTCTTTTTCCAGTTAGCACAAACTCCACCTATTTCCACAAAACCAAATATGATAAGATTTAAGAAAGAAAATTACTTGGAACGAAGCTAAACTAGAGAGGCATTGCAGACGAAGTTGGACTTTTCAAACAATAAGGACAAAATTCATCCGGGAGACATTTTTCGAACAGAAGGAAACATAGATTTGAACTCGACATGTTATGGTTATTTAGATCGATGTTGTTTGAGATGATGGTTTCAGATTAGACCTCGAAAATCATTAAGTGTTGCCAAAGTAGTTGTTGTCTAGTAGAGGGGAACATCGGTGTTCATCGCCACCTTGAAATCCATCCATAGAGATGAATGAGTTGTAAGGAAGCACAAAATAAATAAATAAATAAATAAACCTATTGCAATAATCGAAGGAGATGAGGTTGAGAAATGGTTTTAGAAACAAGCAAGTCATACCTTTATCGTCAACTCCAAAAAGCTCAATAAACTCAAAGTATTTTCAACGGCGAGTTTCTCTTCTCTGAGATCCAAAAAAACCCACCTTCATGCCCTAAATCAAGGCAAGGACACAATGAAAAGGAGGAAGATTGAGCTTTCTCCGTATGGAATGAGGTTGTGACATGAAAGAAGCGAGCTCTTGCTTATGTGCAATGAATGAGAGACGAATCACTTCATACAGAACCCAAGTGGAAATTAAACTAATCAACTCAAATAAAGCTTCATCAAATCTGATCAAAACCAGAAGACCATAGAGGAACGAAAAAAAAAACGTGAGGGGAATAAAAATCAAGCGAGAAAGAAATAAAAATCCATTGTTTGCAAAAGAACAAATACAACATCCAACATTCGTCAAAATGCATACGGTATTACTTTTAACTCACCGCTCAAATCCACCTTTCGATTCAAAACCCCAAAAACAGTCTTAAATCAAAACAGAGCCAAAAAAGCTACACACAACAAATAGAAAACAAAATCCAGAAATAACTTGTTACCAAATCTGAACGAGCGCTTACCTTTTTCCCCTCTTCCCGTTGATGGGTTTCCTTCTTCTTTAACGTCAAGCCAACAGAGTTACAGAAAGAAGCCAAAATGGGTTTGAAAAGAGAGGATAGATTGAATTTTGTAAGAAGAAGAGAATAAGAGAGCGTGATTGGAGAAGAGTGTGGAGATTGAAAATGAGGATGGAGATTGCGCCTTTTCTTTTCCCTACTAAGATAGTATGCGAAATTAGCCCGCTTTTTTTTTTTTTTTTTTAAATTTCTAGAGACCAGCGCCTCTTTTTTTTGTAAAATTTCTATAGCATTTTTCCAAAAATGCTGGAAAATTTCATAAAATGACCCATTTGGAAAAAAAACTTCTCCACCAATGACCCATTAATAAAAAACTTTATTGACATTGACCCTTTTGCTATGTGAAGTACCATTTTTATCCCTACAAATTTAAAATAATTCGGCGCGCTCTCCCACAACCCCGTCTCTATTCCAAACACTAAAGGACCGTTTGGCTTTCATTCGCTCATTTACTATCACTCAACGCTCAGTTCGCTTTCAAGTTATCTATCTCTCAAGCTCGTATTCTTCCTCACGCTCCTTCTTCGAACGTTTCTCACCTGCTTGTCGATCGTCTCTTCCATTCACGATCGTCTCTTCGCTCATTTACTGTAACGACCCGACTTTCTAAAAGCTGTTACCTCATGCATGCATACATTTCAAAACGACACATTTCGTATATTTGACTAAAATAAAAGAAATTTATAAAATAAATAACTTCACTAAATTTAAATAATTAAAAATATTAAATCGGGGTACCCCTAAAAAAAATTATAAAACCAGAACTGTGAGCTTTGCATAAAACCTCTAAGAATGCAAAACTAAAATTTCTAATTTAAACATTTAGATTGGGATTTAAAAACATGAAAACATAAAAACATGAGCGGAAGCATTGACTGGTCCCAATGGCACGGTCACGGATTCTTCCTGTCATTCGCCTGTCTGTCCTTACCTTTATGGAGAGAGTGAGAGTGAGGAGTTTAGTGAAGAGGATCCTACACTTATGTCCTTAGTCTCTAGGAGAGCTTTGAACACCCAAATTAAGGAGGATAGTCTAGACCAACGATAGAACTTGTTTCACACTAGGTGCCTTGTTCAATATGTACCTTGTAGTGTGGTTATTGATAGTGGTAGTTGCACCAATGTTGTGAGTTCTATTCTGGTCCAAAGACTTAATTTAGAGACTAAACCATATCCTAGACCATACAAGCTTCAATGGTTGAATGATTGTGCGGAAGTTAGGGTGACTAAGCAAGCTCTTGTTTCGTTTACCATTGGAAAGTATGCTGATGATGTTTTGTGTGATGTTGTATCCATGCATGCTGGAGATTTATTGTTTGGGAGACCTTGGCAATTTGATCGTCGAGTAGTGTATGATGGGTATACAAATCGTTATTCTTTTACTCATAATGGTAGAAAAACAATTCTTGTTCCTTTGTCTCCAAAAGATGTGTTTATTGATCAATGCAAACTTGAAAAGAAAAGGCAAGAGGCTGATGCAAAAGCAAAAAGTGAAAAAGAAATGACAGAAAAAGAATTAAAATAAAAAAAGAGTGTGAGTGAGAAGCAAGAGACTAGCAATCGGCCTAGAGGAAAAAATGAGAGAAAAGCCAAAACGGTGAGTTTGTATACTAGATCGAGTGAGGCTAGGAATGTTTTACTCTCTAACCAAACCATTCTTGTACTTATGTGCAAAGGGTCTTGCTTTTTAACTAATGAGCTTAACCCTTTTTTGCCTAGTGTTTTTCTTGTGCTTTTGAAGGAATTTGAGGACTTATTTCCCAAGGAGATGCCTAGTGGGTTACCACCACTTAGAGGGATTGAGCATAAGATTGATTTCATCCCGGGAGCGGCAATTCCAAACCGTCCAGCATATAGGACTAATCCAAAGGAGGCCGAAGAGATACAAAGGCAAGTAAGTGAACTCCTTTCTAAAGGGTATGTACGTGAGAGTTTGAGTCCATGTTCTGTTCCTGTTATTCTTGTGCCTAAGAAAGATGGTTCATGGCGTATGTGTGTTGATTGTAGGGCTATCAACAAGATAACTATTAAATATCGGCATCCAATTCCTAGATTAGATGATATGCTTGATGAATTGCATGGTTGTCATTTGTTTACTAAAATTGATTTGAAATCGGGTTATCATCAAATTCGCATGCATATGGGTGATGAATGGAAAACTGCTTTCAAAACTAAGTATGGTCTTTATAAATGGTTAGTTATGCCCTTTGGATTGACTAATGCACCTAGTACATTCATGAGGTTAATGAATCATGTCTTGCGAGAATACTTAGGAAAGTTTGTGGTTGTCTCTTTTGATGACATTCTTGTGTACTCTAAATCTTTAGATGAGCATGTTGAGCATGTACGTTCTGTTTTGACTACTTTGCGAAAGGAATGCTTGTATGCAAATTTAAAGAAATGTAGCTTTTGCATGGAAAAAGTAAATTTTCTTGGATTTGTAGTCTCATCTAAAGGTGTTAAAGTCGATAAGGAGAAGGTAAGGGCTATAAGAGATTGGCCTACGCCTAAAAGTGTAAGTGAGGTAAGAAGTTTTTATGATCTTGCGGGATTCTATCGTAGGTTCATTAAGAATTTTAGTACAATTGCTTCACCTTTAAATGAACTAGTTAAAAAGAATGTTTCTTTTGTTTGGGGACCAGACCAACAACTTGCTTTTAACACTTTAAAAGATAAATTGAGTTCGGCTCCATTACTTGCATTACCTAATTTTGACTTAACTTTTGAAATTGAATGTGATGCTAATGGAATAGGGATAGGTGCTGTTTTGATGCAAAATCAAAGACCTTTAATGTTCTTTAGTGAAAAGTTGAATGGTGCTTCTTTGCGGTATCCAACTTATGACAAAGAACTTTATGCTTTGGTTCGTGCATTACAAACGTGGCAACATTATCTATGGCCTAAAGAGTTCGTTATACATACGGATCATGAGAGTTTAAAGCATTTGAGAGGACAAAATAAGATCAATCGAAGACATGCCAAGTGGCTTGAGTTTATCGAAACATTCCCTTATGTGATTAAGTACAAACAAGGTAAGGAGAACATTGTTGCAGATGCTTTATCACGAAGGTATGCTCTACTAAATGCTTTGAATACTAAGTTGTTAGGTTTTGATCGTATCAAGGCTTTGTATCATCATGATGTGTTCTTTGCTCCTTTTGTTGAATCTTGTGAAAAAGGACTTATTGTGAATGATTACATGGTATTTGACGGATTTCTGTTTAGAAAAGGCAAACTTTGCATTCCCTTTTGTTCCATTCGTGAGTTACTTGTAAGGGAAGCTCATGGGGGTGGGTTAATGGCACATTTTGGAATTTATAAAACTTATGATATGCTTGCTGAACATTTTTATTGGCCTAAAATGAGACATGATGTTCATAAAGTGTGTGCTTGATGCATAACATGTAAACAAGCTAAGTCTAGGCTTCAACCCCATGGTTTGTATTCTCCTTTACCTGTTCCTACTGGTCCTTGGATTGATATATCAATGGATTTTGTTCTAGGCTTACCATAGTTAGTGATCGTGATGTTAAATTTTTAAGTCACTTTTGGCGTGTTTTGTGGGGTAAATTGGGAACTAAGCTTGTGTACTCAACTACTTGTCATCCTCAAACGGATGGACAAACCGAGGTTGTTAATAGAACCATGACTACTATGCTTAGGGCTATTATTGATAAGAATCTAAAGACTTGGGAGGATTGTTTTCCATTCATAGAATTTGCATATAATAGGGCTATTCATAGCACTACCAAATGCACGCCTTTTGAAATTGTTTATGGCTTTAATCCTTTAACACCTATGGATTTATTACCTATGCCTCCTAATGAGTTTTTTAGTTTTGATGCAAATGCAAAGGTTGAGTTTGTTCATAAGCTGCATAAGCAAGTTAAAGAGCAAATTGAGAAGCAAAATTCAAAAGTTGCTTCAAAAATAAATAGAGGACGTAAGCTTTTAGTCTTCAAACCGGGAGATTGGGTTTGGGTGCATTTTCGAAAGGAAAGATTTCCAACTCAAAGAAAATCCAAGCTTTTGCCACGCGGAGATGGACCTTTCCAAGTTCTAGAGCGCATAAATGACAATGCTTATAAAATTGATTTACCGGGTGAGTTTGGTGTTAGTGCTACCTTTAACGTTGCTGATTTGACTCCTTTTGATGTAGGTGATGGCTTTGATTCGAGGACGAAACCTTCTCAAGAGGGGGAGGATGATGTGAACCAAGCAACATCAATTACCATGCCTCAAGGTCCCATTACAAGGTCAAGAGCCAAGAAGCTACAACAAGCTTTAATCACTCATATCCAAGCTATGGTGACCTCAAGGAAGGAGATTGTAGAAGATGTTGGAGTTCTTCCATACATGCTATATAAAGTTGAGCTTCAAGATGAAGATGCATTAAATGCATTCTAACTTGCATTTAATGAAGTCCTATTTAAATTAACGAAAGTCAAGTTGAAGTTAATTTATGGAATATTAAAAAAAAAAAAAAGGACAACACTTTTGTTTTTGGTATTTAATTGTAATTTCAATTTTTGTTTTATTTTATTTAAGGCTTGTTTAATATGGGGGTTATGGAGAATTGAAACTCATGTAGGTTACTTTGTTCTCCATAAATTAGCCATTTAAGTTTGTGTCTTTTGGTTTTTCTTTTGTAATTTATTTTTAGGGTGTAAAGGCTATATAAAGGGCTCTTTTCTTTCCATTGTGAGGGGATTTTTATGAATGAAATGATAAAGAAATTTCTTAAGCTTTGTTGAGAGCTAAGTGTTTTATTTTTTTTTTGCAATTTCTTGTGTTTAGAACTTGCATGCTAGAATCATTCAAGCGGTGTTGATCAAACCTCTTGTGGAGTGATTCGAATCTCGAGTTTAGAAACGAGTTTTCTCTACTCTTGATCTTGATCATCAAGGTAAAATTCCTTTCAAAACTTGTTCCTTGAGTTGATTCCATGCTGTTTTGGGGTTTTTGAGCATTAGATCTAAAGGTCTTGTTACCAACAAGGTTGTTAGATCATAATTCTCAAGGGTTACTTAACATATTCGGTCTTGTGTCAAGTTCCTTTAGGAGATCTAAGCAGCTAATGCCTAATGTTTCCATGGTTAGCTGGATCTTAGATTAGTTCAAGCTTAGATTCTAGTGTCCCTTATTTCTAAGGCGACATGACCATCCTATTTCTAGGCTCTTAGTCCCATATTCCTTTGTGACATCGGTTTATATCCTAACCTTCTCAGCATTAAGACTCCACTAGATTGCTAAATTAAGTGACCAATTTAACTTAACAATATTTTTCCATAAACTCAACAAAGGAAATGCACAAGTCAAAAAGGTATGAAACATAAACATTGTTCAAGCCATAAAACCCTAGGGTATCCACATAACTGAACCCCTTATGATATGAAAACCCTAGCAATTTGAAAATTAGGAACCCAATTGTTGAACCCCTAACAACAAATCCCAAAACCCCCAAATCAATTGACGTCAATCCAAAGGAAAAGACTAGAATTGGATTGCCTTTTGATCGAAGACCAAGAGATAAGGAGAACTAGTTCCTTACTCCAAGTTCGAACACTCCACAAGCAAGATGATCAAACTTACCTGAATGTTCTTGGTATGCAACCCTAATTCAAGAATTGTAAAAGTGGCAAGATGAAACTCTGTCATCTACCAGAGAATTCTCATTCAAGAAAACCCTAAAGTTCTAAAAACATCAAAAACTGTTCTAAACAGCCTAAAGGCAAGACTTTAAATAATCTCCTAATAAAACCCTAATGACTTATCATAATTCATAGTAAAATGTCTAAAATAACCCTACTTAAAATCTCATTAACAAGGATAAATTTGGAAAATAATTAAATTACATCAAAATTATTAAATAATAATTTGATGTCTTGGGCGGTTCATATCATCCTCTCTTCCTTTTGAAGGATTCGTCCTCGAATCCAAATCATAGCTTTGTAAAGCAGTTTTGAAGTCATGGGAAGAAAATGATGTCAATCGTTTTATCTTGTAGCATCAATTGAAACCAATTATAAAGCTTTTGATCAAATGTTGCTGCTTGAATCCCCTCCATTGAGTTCACCTCCGCTTGGATGTGAGAATTTGATAAGCGCCCGCTATGTTTGTTGGATGCAAAGCTAGAGGTCCTTCTAGGATCCTTGCAAACACTCACAAAGAAAGCTAACTTAGATCAAACTTAAAATCTATGATGGTCACTCTTAGATCCTAAGATAACTCACTCCAGAATTAGCTTGATCAAGACTAATCCAATGAATTGATTTAAACATCAAACCTAAAGCAAGATTTGAAAGAAAAGACAACATCAAAGGAGTTGAATAAGCACAAGCTTTTTAATAACAATAATATGAGTTTTGAAGAGTATTACAAGCCATTTTAAAGGCCAAATGGTCGTGGATATGACCAAGAACCCAAAAGTCATTCAAACATCATTAAATGCAAATTGTAGAAATTTCTACCTAGGAACTTAAAACTTAATTGCATACTATTTAATAAGTCAAAATGCAAAACTAAAGAGATAGAAAGTCTCCAAATTGTCTTAAATATCTCCTCTAGAAGGCGGCAAAGTTGAGGTGCACGTTTGACAAGGTTTGACATCACGTTTTCCCAAGCAGTTCACAAAATCTGCACACTTTTTTTGTTCACCGTGTCATCTTCCAAACTATAAGACGTTTCCCGTACCATATTCATGTCATTCTCTTCTTGACTCATTGAACTAATATTGTATATAAATTTGGGTTCAAAATTATTTGTCGCTTCTCGTGAATTTGCTAGCTTTTGAAGATGTAGTATGAATGCCTCTTGAATCTTCTTTGCCTTGCTTCTTGTAATCGCTCCCTCTGGTACATGCAATGGTTCAATTGTTGAATTCACATCATCCCCCCTTTCTTTAAAAGGATTTGTCCTCAAATCAAGGTCTTCATTCCCTACATCAAAAGGAGTCAAATCAGCCACATTAAATGTAGAACTTACATTGTACTCACCTCGAAGATCAAGTTTGTAGGCATTGTCATTGATCCTCTCTATCACTTGAAATGGACCATCTTCTCTTTGTTGAAGTGTGGACTTCCTATGGTTAGGAAACCTATCTTTCCGTAGATGAACCCAAACCCAATCACCTGGTTTAAAAATCAATTTCTTTCTCCCTTGGTTCTTGCTTTTGACAAGCTTTTGATTTTTCTTTTCAATCCTTTCTTTGATTTCCTTATGCAAAGTTTTTATGTATTCTGCCCTTGAAACAGTTGCATCACTAGTAAACATATTAGGTGGCAAAGGGGATAAATCTAAAGGAGTTAATGGATTAAAGCCATACACAACCTCAAAAGGTGAACAGTGAGTAGTGCTATGTATTGCTCTATTGTAAGCAAACTCTACAAAAGGTAGAGTATCCTCCCAAGACTTGAGATTTTTAGAAACTAGTGACCTAAGCAAAGCCCCCAATGTTCTATTAACCACCTCAGTTTGCCCATCAGTTTGTGGGTGACAAGTTGTTGAAAACAAAAGCTTAGTTCCCAATTTACCCCACAAAACTTTCCAAAAATGACTTAAAAATTTAGCATCTCTATCACTAACAATGGTCCTAGGAATGCCATGCAATCTAACCACTTCCCGAAAGAATAAATTAGCTATGTTAGTAGCATCATCCGTTTTGTTACATGGAATGAAATGTGCCATCTTACTAAATCTATCGACTACCACAAAAATGCTATCATGATGTCTTCTAGTCTTTGGTAATCCTAGAACAAAATCCATGCTAATGTCAACCCAAGGTTCACTAGAAACATCCAAAGGTGTGTAAAGACCATGTGGTTGTGTCTTAGACTTAGCCTCCTTACATTTGAAACATTGTCTACACACTTTATTCACATCCTTTCTCATTTTCAACCAATATTTCTCATTTTCAACCAATAAAAATGTTCAGACAACATGCTATATGTTTTAAATTCCCCAAAATGCCCCATCAAACCTCCCCCATAAGCCTCCTTCACAAGTAACTCTCAAATGGAACACTTAGGAATATAAAGCTTACCCTTTCTAAAGAGAATCTCATCAAACATAAGATAATCATGTACATATTTCCCTTCTAAACAATGCATATAAACATCATAAAATTCAGATTTCTCAACTTTATATAAATCAATCATGTGTTTAAAACCAAGAATTTTTGCACTAAGGGAAGAAAACAATGCATACCTTCTTAACAACGCATCAGCCACCACATTGTCCTTACCTTTCTTGTAATGAATGACATATGGAAATGTCTCAATGAACTCTACCCATTTAGCATGCCTCTTGTTCAGCTTGGTTTGGCTTTTGAGATGCTTCAAGCTTTCATGATCCGTGTGGATAACAAACTCTTTTGGCCACAAGTAATGTTGCCAAACTTGTAAAGCCCTTACAAGTGCATGTAATTCCTTGTCATATGTTGGGTAGCTAAGTTGTGCTCCATTAAGCTTCTCACTAAAGAACATGATTGGTCTCTTGTCTTGCATCAAAACAGCTCCAATTCCTATCCCACTTGCATCACATTCAATCTCAAAAGATTTGTCAAAGTTAGGTAAAGCAAGACAAGGTGAATTAGTCAATTTATCTTTTAATTCATTGAATGCATTTTCTTGCTTTTCTTTCCATTCAAATTTCACATTCTTTTTAACAAGTTCATTCAATGGTGAGGCTATGCTACTAAAATCCTTAATAAACCTCCTATAAAAACTAGCCAAACCATGAAAAGATCTCACCTCGGTTACATTGGTGGGTGTTGGCCACTCTCGAATAGCTTTGACCTTTTCTTCATCAACTTTCACCCCATCCCTTCCAACAATGAATCCTAAGAAATTGACTTGGTCTAGACAAAAACTACACTTTTTGAAGTTGGGATAAAGCTTTTCTTCTCTAAGTTTAAGAAAAATTGTCTTGACATGCAAAATATGATCATCCAAACTTTTTGAGTAAACAAGAATATCATCAAAGTATACAACAACAAATTTTCCAATGTATTCTCTCAAAACATGATTCATTAGTCTCATAAAAGTACTTGGTACATTAGTAAGACCAAATGGCATAACAAGCCACTCATAAAGACCAAATTTTGTTTTGAAAGCCGTTTTCCACTCATCTCCCACATGCATTCGAATTTGATGATAACCACTTTTAAGATCAATTTTAGAAAACAAATTTGCACCATGCAATTCATCTAACATGTCATCCAATCTAGGAATAGGATGTCGATACTTTACCGTTATTTTGTTGATGGCTCGACAATCAACACACATCCTCCATGTGCCATCTTTCTTGGGTACCAAAATCACCGGAACCGAACAAGGACTCATGCTTTCTCGAACATAACCTTTATCCATGAGTTCTTCTACTTGCCTTTGAATCTCCTTGGTCTCAATTGGATTGGTCCTATAGGCAGCCATATTTGGAAGAGTTGCCCCAGGTATGAAGTCAATTTGGTGCTCAATCCCTTTTAAAGGTGGTAGACCCGTCAATGCATCTTCATGAGGAAACATGTCATTAAATTCCTGCAAAAGAGATTTAAAAGCACTAGGCAAAGCATCATTAGAATGAGGTTCAGTCACTAAACACATTCCTTTGCACATAAGTACAAAGTTCGGTGCTTCAATTGAAAACACATTTCTCACTTCCCCCTTTCTTATAACCAAACTCACATTCTTGCTTTTTTCCTCAAAATCACTCTTTTTTCTCACTTGATTTTCACTCACCTTTTGCCCGTCACTTTTTTTTTTTCACTCTTCTCTTTTTCTTTCAACTTACTTTCTTCTCTCCTCTCTTGATCTTCAAATTCTTTTCTTTTCTTTTCTAATTTCAATTGATCACATTGTACTTCATATGGAGATAATGGAAGCAGAGTAAATTTCTTCCCATTCAAAGTAAACATGTACTTGTTTAACAATCCATCATATGTCACCTCTCTATCATATTGCCAAGGACGACCCAATAATATATCACCCGCATGCATTGGTACTACACCACAAAGGACTTCATCTTTATATCTTCCCAAAGTAAATGAGCTAAGAGCTTGGGAGTTTACCTTCAATTCTCTTTTGTTTGTCAACCATTGAAGTTTGTATGGTTTTGGATGTTGACGGGTAGGAAGTTGAAGTCTTTTAACAAGAAAACTACTTACCACATTAGTGCAACTTCCACTATCAATCACTAAGCTACATGGAGTTCCTTTAATCAAGCATCTTGTGTGAAACAAGTTCTCCCTTTGATCCTCAACTTTACTTTTTCTTCCTTTATTTGGACATTAAGTACTCTTCTTGCAACTAAGGATATGGAGTTACCTTGTTCAATGTACTCATCATCATGTGCGTCGAATTCTTCCTCAAGTTGGGCATCTTGTTCATCACATTCATCTTCCGAATCGAGTATTCCATTTCTTATTACCATAACTTTTTTATTGACACAATCATTGCTCATGTGTCCAAACCCTTTGCACTTCCAACATTGAATAGAACTAGATTTCTCTCTTACCTCCTTTGAAGCTTCATTCTTTTTAGCATTGGAGCTCTCAGCCTCTACTCTTTTGCCAATCACAAACTTTCCTTTTGCCTCATTCCTATTCACAAAACCATCCTTGTTCCAAGCATTAGAATTTGAAAAGGTATTAGCTTTAGAAGTGTACCTCTTGGAATGCTCATTTTCTTCTCTCAATTGATCTTCAATTTTGATGGCATAATGATACATATCTTCCAGGTAAAGTTGTGGATTTCTATCAACTGGATGAGCAATTTCTCGATTCAAGCCTCCAAGGAATCTAGACATGGTGTCTTCCTCATCTTCTCGGATTTTTACTCTTTCCATCAAATTCTCCATTTCTTGATAATATTTAGCCACACTTTTTGTTCCTTGCCTCAAAGCTTGCAATTTAGTTTTTAAATCTCTTTCATAATGTTTTGGAACATACCTCTTTCTCATGGCTTCTTTAAGGTCTTCCCAAGTTTCTATTGGATCTTCTTCTTTCCTTCTTCTCTTGGATTTGAGATGTTGATACCAATTTCCAGAATGGTTGGTGAATTCGGCAATGGCAAGTCTCATCTTCTTATTTTCAAAATGTGTTGCAATCAAACACATGTTCTATCTTCCTTTCCCATTTCAAGTATGCCTCTGGATTGGTCGTTCCACTAAATGGTGGAATTTTGAGCTTAACTCCATTGTCTCTATCTTCTTGAATTCTCTCTCCTCTTTTAGGTTGCATAAAATTATTTCTTCCTCTTCCTCTCACATTTCCTCTTCCTCCAACTTGTCTTTCTTGTTCCACAATTTCTTCATCTTCTTGCAAGGCTCGTTCTTCTCTTTGTTGTTGTGCCCTCCTTTCTTGTCTATCTTCTATCATCATTTCCATCATGCCTTGAATGGCTTGAAGAATAGCCATATTAGGATTTTGTATTTGTGGTACTCCTTCACCCTGTGACATTGTCAAGTTAGTAATAAAAAGGACCTCACCACACTTCTCACCAATTTCACTCAAGGACACTCGTGTTTATCACTCAAGGGAAGACTTTTGGTTCTAGGTCAAAGATGTAAAGGTTGGCTTAAATTTGGTGCAATCTTACTAAAAGTTTTGATGAAAACCAATTCAAAAATTCAACTCTCACAAACTAAAACTAGAAAAACTCAAACTTAGGATCAAGAATTTGAAAATTGGAACAAAGTAAATGTAATGACAAGAAACTTTTCATGTGCCTTGGATCTTTTGAACATTTTTTTTCTACTTTTTTTTTTTAATATGATCCAAGAGCAAACTTGAAGAAAATTTCAAGACAAGTTGTAGTATGTCTTGTATTACAAGATGAAAGCAAATGCTTTGAAGAGAGAAAAAAAATTGAAACGAAAACAAATTCAAATAAGATAAAGATATTTCACCTCTAGGGCCGGCCAAGAACGATGACCAAATGCTCTGATACCAAATGATAAGCGCCCGCTATGTTTGTTGGATGCAAAGCTAGAGGTCCTTCTAGGATCCTTGCAAACACTCACAAAGAAAGCTAACTTAGATCAAACTTAAAATCTATGATGGTCACTCTTAGATCCTAAGACAACTCACTCCAGAATTAGCTTGATCAAGACTAATCCAATGAATTGATTTAAACATCAAACCTAAAGCAAGATTTGAAAGAAAAGACAACACCAAAGGAGTTGAATAAGCACAAGCTTTTTAATAACAATAATCTGAGTTTTGAAGAGTATTACAAGCCATTTTAAAGGCCAAATGGTCGTGGATATGACCAAGAACCCAAAAGTCATTCAAACACCATTAAATGCAAATTGTAGAAATTTCTACCTAGGAACTTAAAACTTAATTGCATACTATTTAATAAGTCAAAATGCAAAACTAAAGAGATAGAAAGTCTCTAAATTGTCTTAAATATCTCCTCTAGAATGCGGCAAAGTTGAGGTGCACGTTTGACAAGGTTTGACATCACGTTTTCCCAAGCAGTGCATATTTGACAGCATTTTCTTCACCAAATCTGCACACTTTTTTTGTCCACCGTGCCATCTTCCAAACTATAAGACGTTTCCCGTACCATATTCATGTCATTCTCTTCTTGACTCATTGAGCTAATATTGTATATAAATTTGGGTTCAAAATTATTTGTCGCTTCTCGTGAATTTGCTAGCTTTTGAAGATGTAGTATGAATGCCTCTTGAATCTTCTTTGCCTTGCTTCTTGTAATCGCTCCCTCTGATACATGCAATGGTTCAATGGTTGAATTCACATCACTTATGAGAATCATGCAAGAACAATGTCAATTTAGCTAGAAGGTGGAAAGTCACAAAAATCTCAAATTTAGAAAAACAAGTATGACTAGGCAATGGAAAGAACTTTTAAGAAGCAAATAGGTTTTAGGAAGATAAGAAAGAAAAAAGAAAAGATGGGAATGACAAAAAGGATATAGATATGAATATGCTCTTTTTAGATATGTAATCACAATGCTTCAAACTTGCTTGATGAAACATTTTTTTTCAACACATAAAACAAGTGACATATAATATGAAAAGTCGCAAGAAGACTATAAATAATGTTCTTTTTTTTCTTTTTTTTTTACTTCTTTCTTTATCACTTCTTTTTCTTTCTTTCTTTTTTTTTTTTTTTTTTTGCCCTTTTTTTCTTTCAACAAGCACAATAATGTATGAAGCAGGAAAAAAAAGAGAAGATAAAGAGTCATAAGAAAGATGAAAAATAGATGAATGGATTTGAAGAAAGAAATATGGCATGGAAAGGAAAACAAGAAAAGATATAATTTGTTTAGAGCCAAAGCTCTGATACCAATTGATAAAGGGAACTACCTCAATCACGTTTGAGAACCCCCCCTTAAACAAGGTGAACCCCCACAACAGTAATAAGAATAACCCCAATTAACGAATTGATAATAACCCCAAGAAAGCTAAACAAATTTGGCTTGGAAGATTGATCAAAGATCAAGAAGAAAGAACTTGTTCCTAACTTCAAGATTTCGAACTCTCCACAATCTAATTGATCAAACTAGATTGAAAGTTCTAAACATGCATTCTAAACACAAGAATACAAAGAAAGCATAAAAGCTTGAGAGATTTACTCTATGAAAAAATTCATTCAAATTCAAAGTCTTCTTTCCAAAATGTTGGAACTACAACCCTATTTAAACTAATTGAAAAGGCACTATGAAAGGACACAACCTTTCACCAAATTGTCTAAATTCATCTACACCCTTTGAACTACCCTCATAAATATAAAAACATGAAATTAAATTGCATACATGGGAAATAAATATGTGAATGAATCTGGATTTTTAGATTCATTATGACTCTTGGATGAAAAGGTGTATCTAGAAGCTTAAAAGGTTGCAACTTTTCATCATGGGTTGTAAACTTAGCTTGGAAGCAAGCATTTAATCCCTCTTGAAGTCTTTTAGCTCTAGCTCTTGTCATTGGTCCTTGTGGCATAATGATTGCCGCATGATTGGGTTGACTTGGAAAGTTCTCCCATTGATTTTCAACATGAGGTTCATTTGAGCTAGGCTGAGCTTGTTGAGCTTCATTTTCCTCTTCATTCAAGTTGGTTTGAGCATGTTGAGCTGTATTTTTCTCTTGGTTGGCTAGCTCCTTATCATTTTTATTACTTCATTGATCGTGTATGCTTGCACGTAGACCTTGTCCATTCTATATTTCTTATCATTTTTATCATTCATATACACCCGGTTGATCACTAATACAAGATAAAAATAATATAATCAATAACACTTATTGAATAACATTTTATTAATGACGGTCAAAATAATACATTTACTACCTACGAGTTTTAGGGCATAAAACCCAACAAACACCCACTTGAACTAAAACTCTAGTTAGTGACAATGGAGATGATAAATAATGCAAAATACAATAAACTAGGGCATATATAGCCATTACACATCTCCCACTTGCCCTAGATTAGATTATGTACAAATCTTGCAAACCTAGACTCTCTCGATGACCCTCAAACATTTTATCCTAGAGAGTCTTCATAAACAGATCAGCAATGTTGTACTCCAAAGCAATCTTTGTGACGATCACATCTCCTCGTTGCACAATCTCCCTTATTAGGTGATACTTCCTTTCGATGTGCTTTTCTCTTTTGTGGCTGCGAGGTTCTTTAGAGTTGGCTACTGCCGCACTGTTGTCACAGTATAGGGTAAAAGACAAGTCCATATTTGGAATAACTTCTAAATCACTTAGAAACTTCTTGAGCCAAACTGCTTCCTTTACTGCTTCACAATTAGCTACATACTCAGCCTCCATAGTAGAGTCTGCTATGCATTCTTGCTTGATGTTGCGCCATACTACAGCTCCCCCATTGAGGGTGACCATTGATCTTGATGTGGATTTCCTAGAATCCTTGTCAGTCTAAAAACCAAAGTCGGTGTATCCTATAATGATCAAATCCTTAGCTCCATACACCAGCTTGTAGTCCCTTGTTCTCCTAAGATATTTAAGGATATTATTAACCACAGTCTAGTGGTTAAACCCTCGATTAGACCGGTACCTACTGACTATTCCCACGGCATAACAAATGGTTGGCCTAGTGCAGAGCATAACATACATTACTCTACCCACAGCTGAGGCATAGGGAATATGTCTCATATCCTCAATTTCTTGAGGTGTCTTAGGACATTGCTCCTTAGACAAGTGAACCCCGTGCCTGAAAGGTAATAAACCCTTTTTAGAGTTTTGAATCGAATATTGAGTCAACATTTTGTCGATATAAGTTGCTTGAGACAGGGACAACATTCTGCTTTTGCGATCTCTAATGATTTGGATCCCAAGAACATACAACGCCTCTCCCAAATCTTTTATTTGGAATTGGGCTGCTAGCCATTTTTTAATGTCACTAAGGTATCCTACAGCATTCTCAATGAGTAAGATATCATCTACGTATAGTACCAAGAAAGCTACTTTACCGTTGATGATTTTCTTATAAAGACAAGGTTCGTTAACATTTTGATCAAAACCAAAAGATTTGATCGCAATATCAAATCTAATGTTCCAAGATCTAGATGCCTGTTTCAACCCATAAATGGATCGATTAAGTTTGCAAACTTTTTACTCCTGACCTTGGGCTATGAACCCTTCGGGCTGAGATATATAGATGTTCTCTTCAAGATTGCCATTCAGAAAGGCCGTCTTGACATCTATTTGCCAAATTTCATAGTTATAATATGTGGCTATGGATAAGAGAAATCTTATGGACTTAAGCATAGCAACAGGGGAAAAAGTTTCTTCATAGTCAACCCCTTCCCTTTGGATATAACCCTTTGCTACAAGTCGAGTTTTAAAGGTTCGTACCTTACCAACTATGTCCTTCTTTCTTTTATAGATCCATTTATACCCTATGGATTTAACCTCTTTAGGTGGATCTACAAGTTCTCATACTGAATTGAAGTATATAGACTCCATTTCAAGGTCCATGGCTTTGAGCCATTCCTCCTTGCCAACATCATTCATTGCCTGTTTAAACGACAATAGATCCTCAACACCATAGTTGGGTACGAAAACCTAAGTTTCTGTTAAATCCAAGTAACAGTAAGGTCGTGATACCCTCCCATTGCGTCGAGGCATTCTCAACTCTTGAGAAGGATGAGACGGACCTAAAGTGTTAGGTCCTTCATCAACTCTTGTTGAAGGACCAGCTTCATCAACAACTCTTGTTGAAGGACCAGCTTCATCAACAACTCTTGTTGACTCTTCAGTAGCTTACTAATTTGCTTCGTGGCTTATGATCTCTCATGTGGTCTTCTTTAAAAAAATGTAGCATTTTTCGAGACAAATACTTTGTTTTCTTGTAGATCGAAGAAGAGACCACCTCTCATTTCTTTAGGGTAACCAACAAATTGGCATAATCTTGAACGAGGTTCTAATTTCTTAGGATTTTTCACTAGCACATGTGCAGGACAACCCCATACTCTGAAGTAGTGCAAACTAGGTTTACGCCCCCTCCATAACTCAAAAGGTGTTTCAGAAACACTCTTCGAGAAAACATTGTTTAAGATATGAACTGCAGTCTCTACTGCATACCCTCAAAACGAGCTAGGCAATTGAGCATGGCTCATCATAGTACGAACCATATCTAACAAGGTTCTATTTCTCCTTTATGATACACCATTCTGTTGAGGTGTACCAGATGCTGAGAGTTGAGATTGGATTCCATATTCTATCATATAGTCTTGAAATCTCAAATCTATATACTCTCCACCCTGATCATATCGAAGTATTTTAATTGTTTTACCTAACAGGTTTTCAACCTCAGCATTATACTTCTTGAACTTTTCAAGGGCTTCAGACTTATGTGCCATTAGGTATAAGTAACCATATCTTGAATAATCATCTATAAAAGAGATGAAGTATTCATACCCTCTTCGAGCTTTTACATTCATTGGACCACAGAGATCCAAATGTATGAGCTCTAAAGGTTCTTTGGCTTTATAGCCTTTTCCACTAAAAGGTCTTTTAGTCATGTTTTCCCTACGAGAAGATTCACATGGAGATAATGGATCATCTTCTACTCGCTTAGAAGTCCATTCTTTACCAATCTCCCGATCCTATTGAGATTTATGTGACACAATCTCAATTGCCTAAGATAAGCATTATTGTTACTTGGAGAAATTCTTTACATTTTTGTTTGAGTATTAGCAGTTTTAAACATCTCATGATTTAAAAGTGTTTTTGTTTCAGTTGGTCTTAACACATACAAGTTGTTTTCTAATTTAGCGAAACAAATATGTACACAATTTTTCAAAATGAACGCTTCAATGGTAGAAAAATTAATTGAGTACATAGTTTTTATTAAACAGGAAATGGATACTAAGTTCCTTTTTATTTTAGGAACTATATACAAATTTTCTAAAAATAAGAATCTATTCTCAAAAAACAACTTGGCAGTTAAATCTAATTGTTATATTTATTTAATGTGATGCATATGCTTGGTTTATTTTCATATAAAAATATAACATTTACAAAAAAAAAATGAAAATAAACCAAGCATATGCATCACATTAAATAAATATAACAATTAGATTTAACTAATTTAATGTCATACATCACACTTTTCTAATTTCATATATTTAACATATCAACGTACATTAAATAATTCATGAAATTATAAATCATGCATTAAAGACATTATAACATATTAAAAATGCATGAATATGCTTAACCTATGGTGGGAATAATCTAAATGATATCAATAAAGCATTTAAATAGCAAATGAACTGGTAATTTGGCCCCTAGGATACTATAAAGCAATAAATTACATTAATTTATGCTAAAAAATTCTAAAAATAAGCTTCGACCCCTCCAAAATCGAACCAAAACCGTTCAAACAGCTTCGAAATGGGTCCCAAAATCGCGAACCATGCCAAAATAGCAAAAATCATACCAAAATCAGCTGAACCAGCCGCGAACCGGACCAAAAAAGCTTAAACAAGTGCGAACCAGACCAACATTGGAGAAAACTAGCCAAAATGGAGCTAAAGCAACTCGAGCCGCCAGGAGAAACGAGGGATAAAACTCCAGTTCTAACGTTGATGTCAACGTCTCTCTTCCACCATGCTCTAATGACGTCAGTGTGACATCATCGCTGACGTGAATCCTTCTTCTTCACTGATGCGCCTTCTTTTTTCTGCTTCCTTACAATACAGAAAAACTGCGATTTTCTAGCCTCCAGATATCCGATTTGGGCAAATTTGGCGTCATTTTTCTCAGTCGAACGAACCTGATTTAGACACGGACTTACATAGACTCGATTTACAATTAAAAAGAAACCAAAAAACACAGGGGTCCTTACATTTGATCATATCAAAAAATTGTAAATCTATAGCAAAAAATTACCGTAAACATTCAGATGCAAACCACATTCATAATACAATTTAATCCCACCAAAATGGTGAAAATTTCAACAAACTAAATCAATTTATCGAATTGGCTCTGATACCAATTGTAGGGATAAAAACCTAATGCAGCAGAAAGAAATAGAGGATCAATTTCAATTTATAATTTAGAAATTGGGAAAAACAATACACTAGAATTATACAAAAAAAAAACCTAATGTATTATCTAGATTAAGCATGAATTATATCATGGAAAGAAAATACATTTCAATGAAATCGAACACCACCAAAAAGGAGACCTCCCTTAATCTTTAAGCAATGAGGTTGTAGGTTGGTGGAAACCAAAAGAAAAATAGAATTTTAGAGAGAATTTTAGGAAGGGAAAGGTACAGAACTTTTCTGCAAAAAACAAATACAACCTAAAACCATTATGGGATTTCTCTTTTTGTAGGTTGCTGGAGAAGGTTGTGGAGAAGGTTGTGGAGAAAGAACAGAAGAACGTGGGATCAACCCCATGTATCAAGTAACCACCCTTCTCCATAACTAATTTAGTTAAAATAATATATATAAATATATTAATTAAATTAATTAATTAATAACTAATTAATGAAATTAATATTTTATTAAATCTAATTTAATTAATATATTCATTTAAATCATATTTAAATAAACCTATAGTTTTAATGTGCATCTAATGCGTATTAATTTTAACATATAGTTTAAATATAAATCTAATTCGTATTAAATTAATATTTGAACTATTTCAAATATTTAATTCTCTCATAAATAAATTTTGAATCATATCCAAAATTAAATTTATATTATAAAGTTTGATTTATAAAATAAACTTTATATTATAATGTAGCACTATACATTATACTATTTCCCTAAGTTAATTTGAACATTTCAAATTTCATTCAAAACTTAATTACCTCAATACTTTTTACGAGCAAGAAAGGGGACCTAAGTAAAGTAGTGGTATTTCCCAATTTCTCAATTATAAATTGCAAATTGGTCCTCTGTATTTCTTCCACTGCCTTAGGGTTTTCATCCCTTCACTTTGTTATCAAGAAGAGGAAAATAGAATAGTCATCAGCCTTGATTTAGAGGGAGTGACTGAGTACCCAGACTATACTAAAATGATACGTAAATAAAACATAAAGCGGTTTGGAAGTCTTTTGTGTATATGGAAGGTATTAGTACTCCATTGTTCAAAGAACTAAAATTTATTTTTCTTCAATTACTAAAGAAAGGTCGTTTAAAAATTAAAAATAAAAACTGTTTTGATTTTTAAATGTCACATGCTTTATTGGTCACTATTAAGGTAATTATTTTAAATGACAAAATTGCTGAAAATATTTTCAACTATAACAAAATTCACTGTCTATCAGTGATAGATACTGATAGACTACTATCATCTATCACTGATAGTAACATTTTGCTATATTTGTAAATATTTTGGCTCATATTGCTATATTTGAAAACAACCCTACTAATATAAATACTAAACAATAATTATGACTGGCCAAAGACCATTAAAAATTTTTATTTGAATTTAAATTGGCATCCCAAAATAAATTCATCACCTCAAAAATATTAGAAAAGTCAACATCTTGACCTCATAATTTTCGTCGTAGGAAAGTTTTTAATTTTTATAAAGGATTTTAGTTTACCAATTTAAAACATTTGTGAATAAACTTTTGTAAAAATATTTATAATTTTTAAAAGAAAATATGTTTATATGAAATCTATTTTGGAGATTTGGTTTATTTATTTTGAATAAACTGTGGAAAAAAACCTTTTTTAAAAAACAAAATCTTTATTACCTTTTTTTGTTTTAAGGAAAGTAAATTTTATGAAATCAACTTTCTTTTGGGTTTATTATTTAAGATCTCAAAAAAAAAAAAAAATCCTTTTGAAAGAAATGCCTATTAAGAAATTAAACTTTTTCTTAATGCACATTTTCAATAAAGAAAATTTTATCATAAAAGATAAATATATGGAGAAAATAAATTCTTAATAAAACTTAGAGTTTTTTTAAACGTAAATATTCATTAAACCGTAGTAATAGCAAAACCACAAACACCTTCCACCAACAATCTAGAAAACCAATTGAGAATAGAGACCATGATCGACCATAAGTGTACGAGTGATAGAATTATAGATAAAGATGATCTAGGTATAAGCATAAACTATCAATGAAGTAGTAATCTTGGAGTATTAAAAGAGTCGAACCCACGAGACTAGTTATCCAATTAGGTTTGTCTTAAGCAAAACAATAAAGTGACCAAAAGTGACCAAAGTGCAATAAAGTAGTTGAGTTGAGTGACGTTTAAAGAGGTAAAATGCAAATAATGATAAAGTAGAGATACAACTAAGTTTCAACCAAATCTCATCAATACTTGAGCGATGTGGCCACGTCAAACCGGCACATACACATGGACAGAATCTTCTCCTATTCAATCTTGTTTCAAGATCTTTTAGGAGTCTAAGGAGTTAATCCTATATCTCTATGGTTTGCTAAACTTTAGATTAATTACGAGCATATTCTTTACCCTATGGTGTCCTTTATCTCTAAGGTTGCATGGTGATCCTCTTTCTAGGCTTTAACTCCATATTCCCCCTAGTGAAATCTGTGTACTACCTAACATTTTCAGTATTAGGTCTCCACTATATTGCTAACTTAAGTGGCCAATTAAAATTAACAATGCTTTCTATACAATCAACAAGGAAAAATATGCAAGTAATGCAAAGAATGACACTTTACAATTGCTCAAGCCACAAATCTCTAAGGCATCCATGATAACTTATAGAAATATAAGTTATTGCTTCTCTTTTCTTAGAATAATTGCGAAATAATGTTGAAAAACGCATCATCTAATGCTTAATTTTATGATAAATACTTCGTATGCGTGCATACTTGTAAATAGGCTAAAGAAATAATAATCTGTGATCTAACTCTTTGAATGCCCTATTTTGCAGAAAAACAAGGTTCAACGCATGCATCGAACGCATACCTCAGACGCATTGCACTAAAAGACAAATCCTGGAACCTCAGATAACCTGATCTTGACAGTTGGAGACAAAGAGGATTTTCGACCCTCTAATCTGCTGAACAGTGACAACCTACCCGGTCAGAGATGACGATTGACAAACGTAGCCCGATCCTCTACGTCAGAACCTTATCTGCTAACATCACAGAAAGTACAATTTTGAGGTTATTAAAGCCAGCTAAACCAACAGATCGGGGGGGTTAGCTAGTTAGAAAGTTAGAGAGTTAGAGAATTAGAGATATTTTTCATGCCAAGGAAGAGTTCGGGAATCAGGCAGCCATCCTCCATCTCTCCCCTCTCGGCGACAGTTGAGTGCACCCTCTCCACCATCATCGGGAGACTTGGTGAGCCTCAACCTTGAAAGAGAGTGGAGCCTCCATCACCTCTCCTTCTCAATGAAAACAGACAACAGAGCCACCATCTCTGTCGGCGAGCAGGACACTGTTGCCGCCAGCTTCATCTCTTTATCTTTTCATTTTATCTTTTGTATCTTAAGTGTATTTGGTTTGCTTATACTGTGTATGAACTAAATCATCACTTCCATTTATATATATATTTCTTACATCATGAATCACTTATTGTCTTCCATGTTTATGTTCATTTCACAAACAAGCATGAGTAGCTAAATCACTTGAAGGGTTGGAGAAAAATATTCATCAACTTTAAGAGCTTAAGCTTAGTTTCTAGTTCGTTTACATCGATGTATTTTACTCTCCACTGTTTAAATCCACTTGACAACTTGATTTAAGTAGAAATAATTAACTACTTGAAAAAGCAAGTAACTATGGATCTTATCCTTGTAACAAAGAACTAATCCTAGTCATAGGAAACATCTTAGGCTCAACTAAACAAGCATGCATCATAGACATATGATTTATGTGACTCATCTGCTGAGAGGTAAAAACTACACAAGTTTAGGAGCATGAACCATGAAAACTAAGCAAGAACTCAACGTGTTGATGAAAGGTCTTCTCCAACCCTCTTTTCTCCATTTGAAAAAAAAAACTCAAAACCTTTTTGTTTGCAAAATCATTTCACTGATTCCCAGCTCATTTGTTGCACATTTAACTTTATTTTATTCTTCAAGCATTTATCACCAACACTTCATTCTATTTTAACACTTCCACAAGTTAGACATTTCATTAATCTTTTTAGCTACAAATCTCCGTGTTCGACCTCGGTCCTCACCGGAAAAATCTTGGTATTAGTTTATACTTGGGCTAATATTAAGAAAAACTTGACATTTGTATATAATCATTCGAGCACATCTGAGCATACATTTAGTTTAATCATACCAAACATAAAAATTCAAAAAGTTGAACCCCTTAGTGGATTTAGCTCATGATAAAGAATAAATTAATAATTTTCATTACTATCAAAACCATAAGTACAAGATAAATGTACAAAGAATGACAAGAAAGAAAATAGAATTGGAAATGGAAAGAAATGCTGGAAAACACAGTGCCTCCCTTCACAAATGGGTTCCCTCAATCTCTTAAGTTCTCTAGGGTTGGATTGTCCTTTCTCAAGGATCAATTTGTTGGGTTTTATATCCTAAAACTCGTAGGTAGTAAATGTATTATTTTGACCATCATTAATAAAATGTTATTCAATAAGTGTTATTGATTATATTGCTTTTATCTTGTATTAGTAACCCTAAGATCCAATAAACTAACATCCTAGGTTGTCTTATGAGTTTTGAACATTATGTAGAGACATATGGGGATCAATGTTCAAGTTACAGCCTAAAGAGTCTATAGTGTAGGGATAAGGTTGGGTACCTTATCCTGGTGACACTATGGATATGACCTACTTTGTTTTTGATACAAAAGCAATGATCCAATGCGCTCGTGTAGGAGACATGCGAGTGGGGGTATCCCATGCAATGAGTTTGCATAAGACTGGACCATGTAATAGTAATCACTAGATGTAACTCCGTTAACTAGTTAGGTTTCTATATTTCAATAGGATGACCTAGACAACTTAGTCTTAATCCTGGGTATATTATGAACTCCTGTTCATGAAGGATTGTCTTTTGATTTGTATGGGTGAGAGTGGTCGGTTTGTCGACTCAATATGCCTACCATTTTGGGGACAAAATCGAGTGAGAAGCTGGAAACATAATTATACAAGATGGATTTCGCTCCTTCCCGAATTTAAGGTAAGTAGATGAGTGTTACCTTAAATAGTGTCTCTGAGACTTGAACAAAGGGCCCAACCCTCTTACTGCCCCGAGAAGGATTTTTGTTTAATGGTTGGACCATAAACGGGTTGTTCATTAGGGGAGTATTGGTACTTAAGGATTTAGAAGTAACAAATGGGTAAAAGGGTAATTTGACCCAGTTGGTGTTTCAAACACTTGTGAAGGACTAATTTGCTGTTAATGGCTATATCTGTGGACACAGAAATATCCCTAAAGTGAGAAGAGTGCAGTTGTAGGTCTTTAGTGGAGTGTACCCACAATTGAAGAACATTGGTTAATGTGGTTGATGAGTTTAGCCAATTAATCTCATATCGTTAGAGCTTTTGATCTGTAGATTCATTATGTATCATCTAGGTTAAGCATGAATAATAGAAAAGCAAAAAAAATACATTTTTGATGATTTGGTGAAATCCGATTTCACCTTGGGTTTTTGCTTCGACCCAACCACAAGGAGACTTTTCTAATCTCTGAGTGATGAGGTTGAAGGTTGGTGGGAACCAAATAATTAGAATAGAAAATTTGAGAGAGAATTTTAGAATGGAGAAGACCTGCAAAAAAAACTCAACCCATAACCATTTTGGGATTTCTCCTTTAATAGGTCGCTAGTGACAGATGTGGAGAGAAAAGAGAAGAATGTGGGATCAATCCTACATATAATAACTTCCCACAAATGGGAAGTTATTAATTTAACATTTAAGTTAAATAATAAATTAAATTATTAATTAAATTAATTAATTAAAATATAACTAACTAATGAAATTAAAATTTAATTAAATCCAATCTAATTAATATATTCATTTAAATCATATCTAATTGAATTTCTCTCACATAACCTATAGTTTAAATTTAATTAAACTCTATTAAATTAAATAATCAATTAATTCTTCAATTAATTAATTATTAAATTAAATATCACATATTTAATTTTAACTTAGAATCATATTCAAATATAATTCTCTCATATAAGTTTATATTATAAAGTTTAATTAAAAATATAAACTTTATATTATAATGTATCACCATACATTATATAATTTCCCTAATTGAATTTGAACATTTTACATTCAAATCAAAATATAATTACCTCAATTCTTTTTACGAGCTAGGAAGGAGACCTAATGGATCTACATATCATAAGCTCCAACGATATAAGATTAATTAGCTAAACTCATTAACCATTAATCAATGTTCGTTAATTGTGGGTACACTCCACTATAAACCCACAGTTGCACTCTTCTCACTACATATATATTTATGTGTCCACGAATATAGACCAATAACAACAAATTAGTCTTCACAAGTGTTCGTAACACCAGCTGGGTTAGATTACCATTTTATCCATAAGTTACTTCTAAATCCTTACGTATCAGTGCTCCTTTAATTAATATAAGTTTATATTATAAAGTTTAATTAAAAATATAAACTTTATATTATAATGTATCACCATACATTATATAATTTCCCTAATTGAATTTGAACATTTTACATTCAATTCAAAATATAATTACTTCCATTCTTTTACGAGCTAAGAAGGAGACCTAATGGATCTACATATCATAAGCTCCAACAATATGAGATTAATTAGCTAAACTCATTAACCACATTAATCAATGTTCGTTAACTGTGGGTACACTCCACTATAGACCCACAGTTGCACTCTTCTCACTGCAGATATATTTCTATGTCCACGAATATAGACCAATAACAGCAAATTAGTCTTCACAAGTGTTCGTAACACCAGTTGGGTTAAATTACCATTTTATCCATAGGTTACTTCTAAATCCTTACGTATCAGTGCTCCTTTAATTAACAACTTGTTTATGGTTCAACTATTAAACAGAAACTCCTCTTGGGTCAATGAGAGGGTAGGACCCTTTGTTCAAGTCCCGGAGACACCACTTAAGGGAACACTCATCTACTTACCCTAAAGTCGGGAAGGAGCGAAATCCATATTGTATAATTATGTTCCCAGCTCCACACTCAGTCTTCTCCCCAAAATGGTAGGCATATTGAGTCGGCAAATCGGCTACTCTCACCAATACAAGTCAAAAAATAATCCCTCGTGAACAGGAGTTCATAATATACTCAGGATTAAGACTAAGTTGCCTAGGTCATCCTATTAAAATAAAAACCTAACTAGTTAACGGAGTTACATCTAGTGGTTACTATTTCGTGGTCCAGTCTTATGCGAACTCATTACATAGGATACCCCCACTCACATGTCTCTTACACGAACGTGTTGGATCATTGTGTTTGTATCAAATATAAAGTGAGTTGTATCCATAGTATCACCAGAATAAGATACCCTAGCATTATCCCCATACTATACCCATTAGGCTATATCTTGAATATTGATCCCTATATTACTCTACATAATGTTCAAGACTCATAAGATAGTCTAATGTTAGTTTATTGGATTTTAGGGTTATTAATACAAGATAAAAGCAATATAATCAATAACACTTATTGAATAATAATTAGTAACATTTTATAATCAAAATAATATATTTAATATTTACAAGTTTTAGGGTATAAAACCCAACACAAAGTTGGTCGCATCCCAAACCTGTAGCGACACTTTTCAAAATTTTCACAATCAAATTATGCTCATTACTTTAAACATAATAGGGAACCAACAAACAATGTAAGGATAATTGACATCAAATCATATCAATAGAATATAATTGTGAGTAATAATTAGGTGTAGTTCCGTATTTTTTAATTACTACATGGAGATAGGTGTAGCTAAGGTACACCCAAATATTTTTCTATAATTATCAAATGTAACGAGAATTGAAGTAGTTATTTTTTTCATAAATATTTTTTGGATTCTCTATTCTAAAATTGAGGCTATTTTCAAATATAAAAAAATGAGTAAAATTATTTACAAATGAAGAATTTTTTTACTGTCTATCAGCGATGAACCGCAATAAAATTGTATAACTAATAGATAATGAAATTATTCTACATTTATAAATAGTTTGATTTTTTTTTTTTTTGTTTATAGTAATTTCCCTTAAAATTATGTAAAATCTTAATTTGTTGTTATGGTTGTTGTTTTATTTTTTATTTTTTAAATATGGTTGTTATCTTTTTATGAATAAGATATCTTATTTTCATACAAGATATTGTGTTATAATTTGAAGTTGTAAAATATATATTTCATATAGAAATTTTCAGTAAAGAAAGTTAGATTAGACTTTTTTTTTTTTTTATTTGTGTGTTCTATGAAATCCTAATTATAAAATAAAAAGGCATCGTACTTAAAAAGTTAAATGAATATAGATTATTTTGTTGAAGAAAATAACATATAAAAAAGGAAATTTTTAAAAATAAAAAAATAAAAGAAACTATTTACACAAAATAGTAAAATTTTTAGATAGTTGTGATAGACGCTGATAGAAGTCTATCATGGTCTATCAACAATAAAAATGATAGAAGTCTATCACTGATAGATGCTGATAGAAGTCTATCAACGTCTATCAATATTTTTTTTGCTATTTTCTGTAAATAGTTTAACATTTTTTCTATTTGTGAAATTTCCCCAAATCAATTAAAATCAAGGGAAATTACTATAAACAGAAAAAATATCAAACTATTTACAAATATAAAAAAATTTCACTGTCTATCACAAGAATTTTATCGCTCAAATAAATTCTATTGCCTGAGCGATAAAAAGCGATAGAATTCTATCACGATCTATCAGACTATAAAATTTTTCTATATTTGTAAATAGTTTGACTTATTTTTTTATATTTGAAAAGAGCCCTAAAATCAATGAATATGTCCTAATTAATGAATAGTTATAAGGACATTCATATAACATTATGCAAATTTAAGACATTTCTAGATATTTGCAAAAATATTGTTACAAAATAAATATCTAAAGATTTCAGTCATATGTAATTCGACCCCTATAGGTTTAATCGATCAAAATATTGTATCAATCAAAACATTAACAAGAGGAAAATCACTATCTTATTGAAAGTCTCAACCTGCCCACTTGATTCCAACATTTTCCTCTGATATTGTAGCACCTACATTACAGATGTAAGAATTTTGCTCCAACATATGAAAATTCAAGATTTTCAATTGTGCATTATATTTACACATCTATAATTTTCATTTATAAAATCTCAAACTAGTAATTCTATAAATAAAAATTTTGCATAAATATTGTTAAGTGAAGAAATTATTTTGTAATCAATTTAATTTTTTTTCCTTTGTTCTTCAAAATTTTGTATCTAATTTTTGTTTTTCTTTGAATTTAGAAAAAAAAACATATATGTGGTTAATTGATTTGAAACATATATAAAATTGATTTAATCATAGTCCCTAAATTTTAAAGTTTATATATTATAATTTTAAAAGTTTGAAAACGAAATATACAAACCAAGTTCTTGACTAAATTTGTAATTTAGCCAAATATAAATATATACATATATACTTCAGTTTATAAATGGAGCTACTGAAGTTTTTACGCAGAAAAACCCAATTATATCATTACCTATTTTTCCAAGCAAATGACAAACAAAATGAAAAGAGCGAACACACTCCATCGCTCAAGAGTGAAGACTCCAATGCCAATTGCTCTCCAATGCCAACAGCAATTTGCATAGCCTTCAATCCTAGGGTTGGAAGTTCGATCCTCATACTCATAATTGTTTACCCAAAATAAAAATTAAAAAAAAAACATTAATGGTAGAAATTCTGGGAGATCCAGTTTGGCTTAGTTTTTACACGGGCTGAATTCAGATGTATGACATACAAATCTCAGGATCAAAGTCGACCCCTCATTTCTTTCTGTAAAAATAATTTTGAAACAATCGAAACCACCTACATTACATGCTTCAGACTACTACTCATTCTATATAGATTCACACGATATATATGTGTATATATATATATTCGTGTCACACAGGATCAACCTGAAACGAACCATGTAATTAATCAGGCACGGCACCCGAATTTTGTTATACAGTGATATTATTTTCTCTTGCTTGCATGCTACACATTTCTGTGACCCCAATTAGGCTGGCTAGCACTAGCCCCTGGAAAATGCCAAGCTTCCTTTTGTTTCATCCAACCTTCCTACAATATGGAACACGAACAAACGTTTTTTCTTGGGGTCTCGTCGACCTTCTTTTCTGTAGAGGATAACAAATTACATTTCAAGTAGTCAGCATACAAGACAAAAATTGAACCAATCCACATGATCTTACTACACTTGATTTATTCATGAGAAAGTCAAACGAGGTGTTCAGTTTTGACATTACTTATTAAGAGAATGAAAAGGTAAAAAACCCCATGTGAAATAACCATGCATCTGCAATGCATCTAATGCAACCTACCATGAATCTTAAAAGATGAAACTCCACAAAATCTCTACGGATGTCTTATTTTAAGGTAAATTACATTGTGGCCCTGATTTATTTAGTCGCTATATTTTAAACTTTCTCCTATGATATGTTTGTTTGGCCTCAGTTTTCCATAATAGCTCCAAATAGTCCTGAACAGAAAGCTGACTAGATAAATGAATTCTATGCATTTTAAAAAGGCATTATGCTTCTTCATTCTTCAGATCCCTCTTTCAATCCAATCATACCCCAGGCACTGAACTCGCATCCCCATAAGCAACAATAGCAACCTCAAAGCTTAAACAAAATTGATTATTCAAGATGCCAATGAGAAGGAAATCGAAGAGATAAAACAGGACAAAAGAAGAAAGGGGGACACATGAGAGAGAAATTAGGAGGGGTCTGAACGGAGATCTAAAAGAGAAATTGCGGAGAGAGAAGAAGAATAAAAGAGGAAAGATTATTCAATGTGTTGCGGCCGTCGTACTTCTGAACTCTTGGATGCATGGTTATTTTTTTGTTTTATATGTATATATTTTTTAATTTCTGCCTCCTACATCTAAGGGTATAAAATTGTTACAATTTCTACATTTATGTAAGTTTGAGAGTCCAATTTTAACTCTTGTATAAATTTGAGGGCTCAATTTTTACAATGAAAAGTTTGAGAGTATAATTACAATTTGCCAAATTTATTTTTAATGTCATGTCAACACAATTAAAATTATAAATTACTTAAAACCATGAAAAACTAATCACGGCAATTAAAGTTTGAATTACAAGAATTAAAAGCTAAAGGTCAAATTAACACAGCATTGAAAACTAATGAAATAAACACAGCATTAAGAGTTAAAAGCTAAAGGTCAAATATATCAAAAAAAAAAAAAAAAAAAAAAGCTAAAGGTCAAATAAACACAGCATTGAAAACTCATTAGTACTCAATTTTGTTACCATTCAAAAGGTAAAACTACAAGTCATTATCCCGATTTATAGAGGATGTTAAACTACTGAGTAAACCAATTACTAAATGAAATAACAATCTGACAAACAACCCAACGACAAAAACCAACTAAAAACTAAAAATTCACAAACTAACCAAAATTACAAAATCACCCCATCGTGTTATACATCAACATCAGAATCGTTGTATGTGTGTGTATACACTGTCATTTACAAGTTTAAAGCTTAAGTGGTAATCTCAACCATGGATATCACCTTATGATCACAACACTGGAAACCAGGACAACATTGATGCCAGTTACGAATAAATAAATCAGGCACATCTCGTTACCACCAAATTCTTAAATACTTTTTGGCTTTTGCTAATGACCAAAATCCAAATACATGGAGCACACAAATGCTAGATGACTATACGAAGATAATATATGATGTTGCCTAGTTCTCGATAGAATACCTGGCTATTAAAGGTAATGCAGAAACACATTTAAAACTTAAAGGAGAAGCTACCTGTTTTTGCTTTTGCTATAGTTGGCTGCACCACGACATGCATAGTAATAACTCCTTTAGGGAGATCCCCGAAAGGCACTCGACATTGACCAACAGTCTTGTTGTTTTCTAAAATTTTGCCAGCATTGATCAGTTTTACGTCATTTGCTGCCTTGGGTATGACTTTCTTATCTAAAAAAAAATAAAAACATTTACAGTAGTTAGTATACGTCCAGTTGGACAGGCAAATGAAGCTAAAGAGATGCAAAATAATTGAATGTAATAGCACTTCAACTCATTCGACCATAAAAGGAGAACATGTAGATAAAGCTGGACTTTATTTACACAGGCCTCCAAAAAAATGTAAAATATTCCTTTCCAGCATGCACAACGAAGACAAAGATGGTATTGATTAAGTTCTACCTCTGAGCATCAGCATGAGAAGGATTTACATACTATACAAGACTCCTGACAGTATCTATACCTTTCAGTCTTTCTTGTTCAAAGCTATTTGGGGGGGATGATCAGTTATTTCTTCTTAAAAAACATGCGTGCCTACCAGCACACTAGTCTAAGTTGTCTTTATCTTTCTTCTTTTCACGTATAATCGTGTTCTATAACTTCTAAGTTGAGCTACAGGCCACCGAAGTCAAAGAAGTCAATTTTTGAAACGGCGAGATTCAAATAAACATAACTACTGCTGAGAATGCAGCACATGTGCCTACGGCATTTGCATACAACAGTTCAACGAATTGAAAAACCACAACAGCAAAATAAAACTAATAACATGATCCAACTCTCTGACCTTTAGGCCACTCTGCAACAATTCTCTCCTTAACCATCGCTATAGTTGAAGTTGGGGAATAACGAAATGGACCGATATCAGATCCATCATAAAGTCGGAACTTAAGCTCGATCAAATCTTCGTCCGGCATTTGAGCTCTACCAGTAAAACACCACCTTCATCGCCAGCAGCAACTTCCCCCGAGAAATCCTCCCACACAAAATCCCCCAACCTACCTACCACAAACGAGCGCTATCGCATACCTACACCAATTAAAAAACAGCGAAAACTCAAACCGGCCATCCCGAAGAAAGAGGAAACAAAGACGGCATCTGAAAACAGGCTGAGACAGTAATTGACTCAGCCATAACACTGAATAAAACTAAATAAACCACAAGAAACAAGTCTCAAACAAATTGATCAGGATTAACAAGAATAAACAGTAATCAATTGAATCCATTTTAAATTGATAAACAACATGCATCAGAAAGGAAAAGAAAAACAAAAAAGTAGATGAAGGGAATACCTGAGTAAAGAAGATGCGGAGAGAGAAATAGAGAGAGAGATGTGAGGAATCAGAAGCTTTATCTTTTTTATGGAGAAATTGTTAAAGAGAGAGGTTAAAGAATCGCGGGAAGAGATCTTGAAACGAGAAAGAACCCTAGATTTTGCTCCGATCATATACGATTGTTCTTCTGATTTGGTTTTTTCTCTGCTTTTAATTAAAAAAAAAAAAAAAAGATTCAGATATGTGCGAGTTTTGATTTCATTGGCTCCCAACTTCCATTATCTCTTCGATTTTTTTTTCCCAACTTCGATTTTGATTACAATAATAACAAACAAAATAAATAAATATCAACTCTGAAAAAAAAATAAAAAAATATTCACCGAAATCTATATTTTAAACATTGAGTATCATTTTAATAGAAATCTTCAATCTAGAGGCATAAATTTTGTTCAGTAAAACAATTGCAATTGCGATGTGAGAGATTGAACCTTCGACCACTAGAAATGAAGCACATGTCACTACTATTTTGCCAAGCTCACTTTAGCAATTTAGAGGTATAATTGAAACTTTGTTTTAGTACAATGGAACGTGGAATTTGAACTATATATATCTCTGGGTGGTCCGCACATAATTTGTTTAGTAGAGTCTACACATAATTAAGCCAATTGAGTTAGTTGAAACTTATTCTCAAAGTTTATAAATATTGGGTATAATTTAACCTTTTGGATAAAAAGCTAAATTGTATTCAGAACTCTTTAAACTTTAAGTTAAATTATTGAATTTTTATTATTTAACTCAAAAGTTGAAAGTTGAAATCTCATATTGTGTCTTTAAGAGTTTGATTATAACGGCATATTTTAAGACTTAATTGTCCAAATTTTGTTACAACGCATAAACTAAATTGAAAAATTAATAATGTTAAATTACACGAAAAATGTAAGGACAATGTCTATTTGGTATGTGAATAGAACTATATAATAAATTTCTAAGCTTTCAAATTTATGTCTAATAGGTTCATTGACTTCTAATTTTGTATCTAATGAGTCTCTGTGTAATGCCCCGAGTTTAGGAGAGAGACATGAATAACTTGAGATCATATCTGAGTGAGAGGAGTGTTGAGGATATTAAAGTATGGTTAAGAAAGATTTAATAGAATTGGAAGTTACTACCTATACCTACAAAGCGCACATTCTTTCTTGGTGGCTCAGTCATAAGACTCCAAAGTTAAGCGTGTGAATCTTGGAGCAATCTTATCTTGGGTGACCTCTTGAAAATTTTTCTATGAAGCATGTGAGTGAGAACAAAGCATCCTGAAAGGACTCGTGTTAGTTTGTGAGGATAGTCTTCATTTTTTGAAGCAATTCAAGACAAGTAAGGATGACATTATCAAGTCGTAGACCGTACTAGGGCCATTAAGTGTCGAATCCTAGGCCTGGAGCATTACACCCTGAAAATTCAAAATATTTAAAAATTAATCTATCATATATAAAATTAAAATTTATGTTTAATCGAACCATAAACTTTCAATTACCGTTTAGTAGATACATATATTTCCATAGTGTGGATACTACTCTCATTAATTGATTGTTATATCAACTTTGTTTTGTAATATGTGAAGTTTAGTAGCATCAAATTATTTAACGTGAAATGAGAAATTCTAGTATGAACACATGGAGTAGGAGTAAATACCACAAGAGTACTAGAAAGAGGGATGCAAAGAAAAATTGGAAAGCAGAAAAAAAAAAATTGCTTAAACCGCTTTGACAAGTTGTGTTGAAATCGGTTAATTTGGAAGTTTTGGTTTGAAAATTGAAAAAAATGAAAATCTTTGGTTGGGTTCAAGTTTGGTAAAGAGTAAACTAAACCAAGCAAAACCGGCTGATAGTAAATATATGAACGTCAAGATTTATATCAAACAATGTTATTGGTGTATAGTGCTGAAATGAAACTACCATACGAATTCAATTTCCTATATTTCTTTTAAAAAATGGTGGTTCAATTTTTTATTTCACACTCAAACTAAGCTAAACTAAACTCACTACATCTTTACTAGAAAGTTTTCTATTCATGAATTTAGTAAACACAAACTTTAAATTTTAGTTTATAAATTTGTAATTTTATTAAATAGTGGAGTTTTGGAATTTACAAAATTCAAAAATGGTACTTCTTTTTTTTTTTTTGGAAAGAAAAATTTATAGTATCTTTTTTTAGTTTTAATTAAATAAATTGAGTGGAATCGTTTTCTGTGTGGGGTTTGTCGGTGAAAAATACCGGGAGACGAGGCGGATCTGGTGTGGAAAGGAGTATGGTAAGAAGGTGGAGGAGTGTTAGGTGGGAGAAAGCGATTCGTTGTTGAGAATGTAAGCATTTGGAGAAGAACGGTCTGGTTTTGAACCGTCGACCTTTTTCACATATTTCAAGACGGCGAACCGCCGGTTTTGACCAAATCTCAACTAAAGACTTTTTCTTTTTTCTTTTGGGACCCGAAACAAAAAGAAGTTTGAACATACTTTTTCATCCTTTTCTAAGTGAAAAAAAAAATGCTTCCGTTAGACATAAAACCCAATCTTATATTTAAATTGATCCATTATCAATTTTCTTTTAAAAAAGTGAATATATTAGTAACCATATATATAAGATTAAAAGTATAAAGATTTATTAGACACAAAATTTAAAGTTTAAAGATCTGTTAAACACACAATTAAAAGCTTAAGAACCTATTAACACTTTTAAAAGTTTTGAGCAAATAGACATGAATCTAAAAATTTAGGTGCTGAACTTTTAATTTAACCTAAAAGTAAAATAAAAGTAAACATCAGTTATTTAAAAAAAAAATTAGGGACAAAAGTAGTTATTTTATATGTTTGTGGATCAAAATAGAATAAACCTGAAAGTTAATAGATTAGAATTTTAGAATAGACATTTTGAAAGTTTATGAACCATGGAAATTTGAAAGTTTCAATACCAAAATACAAGTTGTTAACTTTCTCTCATTTTCTTACGATGGTTTTTATAGTTCAAGTAAAGAGTTGAATTCTTAGCCAATGTCCAAAAACTAAAATAAGTTTTTAAAAACTATTTTTTTTATATAGTTTTCAAAACTTGGCTTGATTTTTTTTAAACATTGGTAGAAAATATATAACTAAGCAAGAAATTTATAAGTGAAAAATGTGTTTGTAAGCTTAATTTTCAGAAACTAGAAACCAAAAACCAAATGGTTACCAAAATAGTCTTTCTCTATTGTCAAATATCCAGCTCTTTTCCTTGGTCTCTCCTCTTTTTTATTTTTTTATCACACTAATATTGGTTGTTGTTATGGGTAATTTTGGATCAAATGACAGGAGCATAAAAATTGAGTGGGGCAATAGGTTAAAAGGCTAAAAAGTTAACCCTGGATCAAGGAAGGGCCATGGAGAGAAGAGAAGAATTGGCCCCGACTCATAACAAGAGGCTTGGCCTCAACGATCGAGCTATTGAACCCCCAGTCGGGGGATAATCAGGAGAATTGGTCCAGCAAAACCACTTTGAACTAAAATATAGTTGGGAAACTCTAAAGGAAGAAGGATGGGTAAAAAAGAGTCTATAAATAGAAAGATGAACTACAATGGAAGTAAGTTTTTCTAATACACAAACTCTATACTTGTTGCACTGTTGCACATTCTGACTTAAGCATCAGAGTTTGTGTAGCAAGCACCACATCAATGTGCATATCTTTTCATTTTGTTGGTCGCGTTCATCCCCAAGTTACATATTTAATGTTGTTGTCACGTGGAGGTCATATGTGTTTTTCCTTTACTAAAATTTGACATCAACAGTTGTCATTGCTAATACATTTGGAGATGACATATGAAAAAAGTTGTAATAAAAAAAAATCTATTTTAATCCCAAGAAAATTCACAAACCATTTCGCTTTTGGCTTTTGATTTTTGAAAATTAAGTCTATTTCCTCTCATTTTCTTTCCATAGTTTGTATCAATTTAAGTAGAAAAGTTTTTTAACCAAATTTTGACAAAAATAAGTTTTTAGAAACTATTTTTTCTAGTTTTCAAAATTTGACTTGGTTTATGAAAACAATGATAGAAAGTAGATATCAAAGCAAGAAATTTAGAGGTAGAAGGGTGTCTTATAGGCTTAATTTTCAAAAATTAAAAACTAACAATCAAATGGTTATCAAAGGGGTCAAAGATTACCAAGTTCAAATTTGATTTATAGTTTTGATTTTTTTCATTGAGATTGAAATTGATGTTTCATATAGACATACATGACTCAATCACTTCAACAACTTTTTTTTGGTTTTCCAGTTCGTTTAATTGAAAATTTACTTCAATGGGATCTAACCAGTCACGATTGAGTTATATAGTAAGGAGTTTGATTTTGAGCTTTGTTTATATTTTTAGTTTGAAAAAAATTTGAATAGCTAAGAATCCGTTTGATAACCATTTCATTTTTAGTTTTTGAAAATTTGTTTTTGGTTTTCAGTTTTTAAGAAATTAAAATCATACATGTTTGGTAACTATTTTTAGTTTTCTGATTTAAAAAAACAAAAAATAGAAAACATGTTCGATAACTATTTTTGGTTTTTTGTTTTAAAAGAAAAAAACAAAAAAATATGTTTGGTAATTGTTTTTCGTTTTATATTTTCTAATAATTGAAAACTAATAATATGTTTGATAATTGTCTTTTTAATTTTTTGTGTTTAAAAATTCAAAACACATTTTGATGACTTTTTTTATTATTATTTTTTTTGATAAAAATAAAATCAAACTTTTTTTTTCAATATTTTTCTATCTTGTATACATAATTATAAAATAATATGTTTATTTTTAACTTTTTTTTAAATCTTCATATTGATAAAATAATATCGATATTTTAAATGTACTCATCAATCACAAATGAAGAAAAATAACAAAAATAATATATTGACGAAATATAAGAAAATAATTTGATTTTTGTAAAAGAAAATTTCAGGAGAATAAGGAAATAAATAAAACAATTAATCTGATAAAATGATTTTACCATTATTCTATTATTTTGTTTATTATTCTTATTCCTTTTGGTTGTTATGCTTTATCCTTCTAGATGCCACCTGTTAAGTTTTCTTGCTTTATATTTGGCTTTCGTCTTCTCTTTGGAACACAGTGAGAAATGCCTTAATAATATTTTGAGATATTCTTCTTTACTCTTTACAGATCAGAGCTTTGAGTTTTTTTTTTTTTTTTTTTTTTTGGCGTCAGGCAATGATGAAGGCTCCTCTTCTTCTGGAACTATTAATCTTCCAGTGACTACAGTGTCAATGATTGAAACTCCAGTAGTAACACCTGTGCAAAATACTCAAAGGAATTTTCAACCACGACCTCCAACTCCGACGACTGTGCCTCCTCGAAATCCAGTATTTACGACTACATTACATGGTGGCTATCCTCCGTTTCAACCCACTACTCCATCATTTCGTCAGGTACATTATAATCCTCCATACTATAATCTACCACCATATCAGAACTACCAGCAACATCCCTTCTTCCAACGACCCAATTTCACACCTCAACAACTTTATCCCCAACCTCATCCTAAAGCCTCGTAATTTATTAGTTGATTAATTTAATTATTAATTATTCAATATTAATTTATCCATTAACCATAAAATTCCAAGGTTATTATATGAAGTCTTGAACATGTATGTAGTTGACATAAGAGTGGATCATGTTCAAGAAATAACCTAAAGTTCTATAGTATATGGATCAGGTTGGGTGCCTTATCCTAGTAACACTATAGATACGACCCACTTTGTAATAGTTACAAATGGTTTGATCCAGACCATTCATGTGGAGATATGTGAGTGGAGGTATCCTATATAAAGAATTTGTATAAGATCGGACCGTGAAATATTTAATCTCTCTTTTAAATCCGTTAATTGATAAGATTAATATTTCATAGGATGACCATGTGCGACTCGATCTTAATCCTGAGTGACTTATGAACTCCTGTTTGTAAGGCCAGTCCTTTGATTTGCATGGGTGAGAGTGGCTCGAGTTGCCGACTTAATAAGTCTACCATTTTGGGGACTTGACTAAATAGGGAGCTGGGAACATTAAATTTCACAAGATGGAATTCACTCCTTCCCACATAGGATAAGTAGATGAGTAGTTTCCTTAAGTGCTGATTTCGGGTCTTGAACAATGGGCCCCACCCTCTCATTAGCCCGAGAGGGACTTAGTTTATGGTTGAACCATAAACAAATTGTTCATTAGAGAAATCAGTGGTACTCAAGGAAAAGAGGTAATTATAGAGGTAAAACGGATTTGACCCAGCTATAATTATAAACAACTCGTGAAGGATTCTCCAAAATTTGTCATGCTTGATGTACAGTAGTTGCTCCAGAAATCTTCTCAAAATTTGGATCATCAATGACTTGATAAATTATAGTGAGAGGCTTTTGGTCTTTCTTTCTTGTATTTTGCAAAGCTTCTCGTTGAGCTTGATTTAAAGCCACATCATTTTCTGGTTCTTGATAACTATTGTTAACCATGTCCCATACATCTTGTGAACCAAGTAGAGCTTTCATATGAATACACCAGCTGCTATAATTTTCTTTCACAAGTCGAAGCACTTGGAAGGGAACCAAATTGTTATTTGTCATTTGCAAAAGCAATTCTTGTTTTTCAAACTCAAGCTCTGATACCACTTTCTTGGAAGCGTGTGATAGACACTCACAAATAAATATTCAACACTTTGATTTGAAAAACTGATCTTCAAACTTGATTCACACTTTGTATTGAATTCTTTTTGTGTATTCTTCACTACCCATTTGGTTGCTATAAACAATACAAAACAATCATATTTATAGGATTCTCATGCACCATAACTCTCATACTTAAATACATGAAACACATATTAACCTCCAATCTTTAATTCATGAAACTCTATTAAATTAACTCCTACATTAACATACTTAATTAACTCTCATTTTGTAATTCATCTAATAACTTATTAATTAACTTTCATTTTTTAATTCATCTAATAACTTAACTAGAAAATTAAAACATGTTTAATTTTCAACATGCGCTGCCCAGAGCGACACGATGCTATCAAGGTGATGAAGAAGGTGTGCGCGTTGCTGACTTTGAATTTTTGCGTCAATCTCCAGAGCACCGCTACACTCAGTAATAGCATTGCCATGCTCTCCTGTTTTGAGCTCTCGGGTCTCCAACGTAAAGCACAACGTAAAGAGGGCACAACTACACTCTTCATAGGGGCATTTTGGTAATTATGACCCATTTTTTGACCTTTGATGCTCCCAAGCTCAATTTAGGCTCGTTTTAACTCCAAAAGACCATTTTACCCCAGGATGATTATTTCCTACAAGATAAGGGAATTAATGAGTAATTTTGGTCGTTAAGGGCGGAATTAACCTAAAGCGCGTAGCGCTTTTAAGGTGCTATCAAATCACCCCCAACTTAAAGCTTAATCGTTATGAGCAAGGAAATAAAATCTAAGTCTATGCAAAGAATCAATCAATCAGTCATGCATTGAACAAGTCGCCCCACCCTCTCATTAGCCTGAGAGAGACTCAGTTTAATGGTTGGACCATAAACCAATTGTTCATCAGAGGATCAGTGGGACTTAACGAACAAGATGTAGTTGTAGGGGTAAAATGGTATTCTTGACCCAACTGTAATTACGAACAACTTGTGAAGGATTGACTTACTTATCATGGTTATATCAAGTGGAGAGAAATATATCTATAGTGAGGAGAGTGCAGCTACAGGCTTTAGTGGAGTATCTTGTTAGTTAACGAATATTGGTTAACTAGGTTAAAGAGTTTGATTGGTTAATCTCGGATTGTTGGAGCTCATGATCTGTAGGTCCATTAGGTCTCCCTGCTAGCTCACATCGGACTAAACCTTAAAACAATGTGATGAGAGAATTTGAAGTGTTCAAATCAATTTAGGGAATAAATGTTAACTATATACGATATATTTAATGAATTATCGTTTTGAACGATTAGGAGAGTTGAAAATATTTAAATATATTTTAAATATTGTTTATATGAATAAGGATTCATATTCCACTTTTGGTGTAAACACCTAAAATTGCCACAATTCCCACTCAAATTAAAACAATTTGCTGTCAAGCTTATGTTCAATCTCAGCTGCATGAAATGTTCTATATATGTCGAGGTGATGTGCGATTTCTCAAGTGCACGGGTCAAGTTATAATATAAAACAGTTAAGTCTGAGTATCGTTCCACTAAAGACTTTGGTACGATTTAATCACTAAGCTATTCAAGAATCAAATCAACTTTAGTTAAGGAATCAACTTTGAGTTTTGTTTTGGTTTTAGAAAATCAAATTAGGAAAGTAAAAGGAAGTGAAGATCAAGAGATCAAAGCGTTCTAGGGTGTTGATATCATTAATTACTTCATTAGGTCAAGCATTAGATTTTTCATGGAATTATAAGCAAACGATATGTTTAAGTCTAGAAACAATTGTCTGGATTATTTTCTCTAAAAAACAACCCTTTCTTTGCAACCTAATTGATTACTATTTTCATGAAACCAAGTTAAGAAGCATAGTCTTAAGAACAATCATCAACAACTTCCTTTAACAATCTAGCTATTTTCATGAAAGATCAATAAATGTTGAATACTATAGATCCAATTAGACATACAACCGCTCAATCATACATCTAACCTAACATCCATTGATGACCAATCAAGGAAGAATAAAGCACAATAGTATTGAAAAACACATCATTCAACACATCCATGAAAAACACTCCTTAACTTAAATTCATAATTAAATCATCCAACACCCTAAAACTAAGAGTTTTGCCACACATAGCTCTCAAAGACATATTATCTTATGAGTTTTCAAGCATGAGAGTAAAGAGAAAAGAAAACTTAGGAAGAAGATCTGTCAAATTGCTTCCTATCGTTGAATTCCTTCGATCTCCGCTCGGTTGATGATAAAGACAGGAAAAGAAATGTGTGAAATGAAAGAGTAAATTTTTTAGAAAAGCTTGCCACACTCAAACTTAGGAACTACTTCTGGACAAGTGAATAGGTTAAAAGTAGATGTAGCGTAAGTATACTTGTAAAGGTAAAGAGTATACTGAGAGGTCAATCAGCGCGAGGTAAGGAGATTTGGCGTTGAATTTCTTTAGTAAAAGACACGTTTGAGGACAAGCTTTATTCTAAATTTGGGGGTGCGATAACTTGTAGAAATACAAGTTATTGTCCTTTTTTTCTTAGAATAATGATGAAAGAATAGTGAAAAGAACATCATCTAATGCATGAATCCTTGATATATTCTTAATATGTGTGCAATTGTGTGAAGAGGATAAAAAGAGATTATTTTGAAGTTTGATGCCCTTGAATGCTTTATTTTGTAGGAAAACATCGTCGCAACCATGCGTCGAATCAAGCGGAGAAGAATACATCAAACGCATGCCCAATAAGTAACCCTCGACGCGTTGGATCTAACAACCTTGTTAACTAACAAGACCTTTAGAACTCAACCGCAAAAGACCCCAAATCAAGATGATCTCAGCCTCTAAGAATGGCTAGACGATGGATTACTTAGACGATCAGCAAAATCACAGATCGGACAAAGCTTGCGACTCCCATCGACCCTTGATCTTCGAATCACTCCACAAGCAAGATCGATCAAGTCAAGCTTGAATGATTCTGAACATGCAACCTAAACGCCATAGAATTGCAAATGTAACTTAGCTCAAGGCTAAAAGAAAGCTCCAAGGCTCTTTTTACTACATTTTCCAAAGTCTCCCCTTTTTTGACAAATTACATTACATTATATAGGCCTCAAAATATAACCCTAGACATTCTATGAGGCATCCAAAGAGTTGTAACTCTCATAATTGATGACCATTACAACCCATGATCTAAATGTAACATAAAAAACATAAAATGACTTAAAACTGAAAATTACATTTAATTATTACCATAAATCTGAAAATATTTATTTTTAATCAACAACCCATCAATTTGTAACCATCTTTGAGTTGTGAAGCTCCACTTGAAGTCCTTGTTCCATAAATGAAGCTTGATTCTTCATAAATTCCACTTGATTTCTCATAATTGCAAGTTCTCTTGAAGGTGAATTTGAACAACATATAGTGTGCATTCTTGGCGTCGTTCTTAAAGTTCATATGCCACGATTTAGGTTCCTCCGTTCATATCACTCTTTTCTCCATCTAGTAGAACATTTTTGAAGTTGCATAATCATCATCAGTGATTCCCTTGACCATTGTTGCATGCCATTAGTTATTTTTTTTTCTGTTTTATGTTTATGACAAAACTTCACATTATTTGCTCACTTCCGCAAAATTTACAATTATTCAATTCTTTAGTTTCAAAATCTTCGTGTTCAACCTTGGTCCTTAATAAGAAATCTCTGTATTAGTTTATACTTGGACTAGTATCGAGAAAAATTTGAGCATATCCGTATTCATTAACTGCATCGTAGAGCACAACCATGGTTAATAACAATAGATTTATTTTCGAGTAACAATCGGCACCTCGGGATCTCAAACGACTTTGTTGTGGAAAAAGTGTGTCTGCTCAATGATGTCTTTCTTATCAAGCGCTAAAGATCAAGTTTTTCCTAATATCAGTCCAAGTATAAACTAATACTAAGATGCCTCGGTGAGGACCTAGGTCGAACACAGAGATTTCGTAGCTACTTGTGATGTATTAGATGCTTAACTCGCGGTATTTTGACAAATAAGGTGAAGTGTTGGTGTATACAAGTATAGAGCAATAAAATAGATAAAATATGAACTGGGAGACAATGAGATATTGTGCAAGTAAGAAAATGGTTGGTTTTTCAAATGGAGAAAAGAAGGTTAGAGAAAATATTTCATCGATGGGTTGAGTTCTTACTTAGCTTCATGGTTTATGCTCCTAAACTCAAGTGATTCTTACCTTTCGGTAGATGAGTTACATAAATCATATGTCTATGATGCATGCTAGTTTAGTTGAGCCTAAGATTTCTCCTATGTCTAGGAATATTTCTTAGTTACATTGATGAGTTTCATAGTTACTTGCTCTCTCAAGTAGTTAACTATTTCTGCTTAAATCATAAATCAAGTTGTCAAGTGGCTTTAAGCAATGAAGATAAAAATACATAAATGTAAATGAACCGGAAGCTTAAACTCTTAAGATGGATGATTCATTTTCTCCAACCCTTCAAGGATTTTAGCTACTCATACTTGATGAAAATAAAGTACAGATGGAAGACAAGGAAAGATTCATAATGTAGGATATATATATATTAATAAAGATATCGATGTAGTTCATACAGCAACAAAATGAATAGCCAAATACAGTTGAAATACACAATAAATAGTGGGAAGGTAAAGAAGATGAAGTTGGCGGTGACAGTGTCCTACTCGCTAACAAGAATGATGACTTTTCTTGCTTGCTTGCGTTTATGAACGAGATGAAGATGAGGATCCAACTGCTCTTTCAAGGCTGAAGCTCACCAGCTCTCCAATGGCGATGGAATAGATGCACTCAGCTTTCGTTGAGAGGGAAGGAGTGGAGGGGGACTAACTGATTCTCGAGCTCTTCTGTAGCCAGAAAATATCTAATTTTCTAACCCCTTCTTTTGTGGCTTCAGCTAGTTTTTATAGGCTCAAGATTGTACTTTTGTGATGTCACAAAGCCAGGCTCTGACGCAGAGGATAAGACTGTGCGTCTGTCAATCGTCACATCTAAACGGAAGTTGGCAGATAGCAATATTATTATGCAGTTTAGAGGACAGAAAATCCTTTTTTGTCTCCAGCTGTTAATGTTAGGTTTTTTGAGGTTCCCAGTTTTGTCTTTTAGTGCCATGCATTTGAGGTATGCGTTTCTGGTGAAGCTTGACGCATGCGTTGAACCTTGTTTTTCCTGCAAAATTGGGCGTTTAAACAAATTAAATATAAGATGATTATTTCCCATGCCTATGTTCATGCTTGTATGCATATGAAGTATTTATTGTGAAATTAAGTAGAAGATGATGTGTTTTTCGTTATTCTTTCGCAATTATTCTAATAAAAGAGAAACAATAACTTGTATTTCTATAAGTTATCACATCCAACTCTTCTCTAATCAATTTTCTCTCTTTTGGTGTCAAAATCTCACTTTGAGACTCTGCTATTTCGTGTCTTAGGGTTGTTGATCACCCCTCACTATATAAGAACAACTTTTCAAAAATTGCTAGAAAAACCAAAAAGGAAAAGTAGTGTCGCGATGCTCCCTTGCAGCGTTGTGACGTTGGCCAACATTTATACGTTACGGGTGAGCGAGTTACGTTGTTGTAGTGTTGCTACGCTCTCAATTGTGCCAAAATTAGGTGCTCTTGGGTCTTGAGTGTAAAGGAGCAGCGTAGCGACGCTCTTGCTCTACGCTGCCTTATTTTTCTAAGGTTTTTGAGCTATTTTTGTCTGATTAAACTCGGTTTGATTCCATTGATTCTGAAACTCAATTTTCCTGATTATAACCTAAAATCCACTAACAAACACATTAAATCTACTAAAAATACTTCTAAATAAAGAGTAATAAACGCACAATTGAGGTGCGTTTCACGAGGCTTCTCAACTCTTGAGGAGGATGTGTTTGGCTAGATGAAGGACCATCAACAACTCTTGTTGACGTACCAACTTCTTCAGCAACTCTCGTTAAATTTTTAGTAGTTTCATTGGATAGTTCATTTAATACGACTTTACTGTGTGGTTTATACTCTCTTACGTGGTCTTCTTCCAAAACTAGAGCATTTGTTGATACAAACACTTTATTATCTTTTGGATCATAGAAGAGACCACCTCTGGTTTCCTTGGGGTAGCCTATAAATAGGCATACTTTTGAACTACATTCCAATTTCTTAAGATTTGCCTTAAGCACATGCTTAACAACCCCAAATCATGAAGTGTCGTAAACTACCTTTACGACCTCTCCATAATTCCAAAGAAGTTTCAAAAATGCTTTTGGATGAAACATTGTTCAAAATATAAACTGCAGTCATTACTACATAACCTCAAAACGAATATGGTAATTGAGCATAACTCATCATAGACCAAACCATGTCTAGCAAGGTTCTATTTCTCCTTTCTAATACACCCTTTTGCTGAGGTGTTACCAGGTGCTAAGAGTTGGGATGTGATTGCATGTTCTATCAAATAGTTATGGAATCTCAAATCCATATAATCTCCACCTCGAACTGATCGAAGTGTTTTAATGGTTTTACCTAATGAATTCTCAATCTCAGCCTTATACTCTTTGAACTTTTCAAAAGCTTCAGACTTGTGTTGCATTAGGTACAGAAACTCATATCTTGAATAATTATCTATGAAAGAGATGAAATATTTAAACTCTCCTCTTGCCTTAACATTCATCAGACCACAAAGGTATGAATGTACAAGTTCTAGGGGTTCTTTGGCCCCATGACCTTTTCCAGTAAAAGATATTTTTGTCATCTTGCCTTCAAGGCATGGCTCATATATAGGTAAAGAGTTTTCTTCTAACTTGCTTAGAAGTCAACTCTTAACTAACCTCTAAATCCTATTGAGATTTATTTGACCTAACCTTAGATGCCAAAGATGGACATTTTCTTTAGGAGAAATCTTTTGTCTTTTATGTGAAGTTGTTGCAGTTTTGAACATTTCAGTATTTAAAAGTGCTTTAGATGCTAACGGTCTTAGCACATATAAATTACTTTCTAAATTTGTAGAACAATTATGAATCTCATCTTTAAAATAAACACTTTATTTACAGAAAATAAGATATTGTACTGTTGTTCAAGCAAACATTTTACAGAAATTAAGTTCATTTTCAAACTAGGAACTACATATACATTATTCAATAACAAATAGAATTTCTGTAAAAGTAATTTGATGCCTCTCACTGCAACTGCTGAGACGACCTGCCCAATTCCAACCCGCATGGTCATCTTCCTAGTCCCAAGCTGCTGCTAGTAACTAATTCCCTAAAAAGAATAACAAATTTGATTAGTGGCCTCTGAATCAATTATTCAGTTGAGTCATTGTTCTCCACTAAGCAAGTTTCCAAAACTAGTAAATCACATTTACCTTGTTTGGCCTTCTTTTTCTCTGCCAAATAATTAGGGTAGTTCCACTTCCAGTGCCCCATCTGAATGCAATGGAAACAGATTCCTTTTGCAACCTTGGCTTTCTTGCCCTTCTAGGCTGCAGCTTGGTTAGCTTTATTCCCCTTGTCACCCTTCTTTTTCTTCGATTTCTTTGTGCCAAAGGAAAAAGGCACAAACTTAGTCCCAGAGGCAAACCTCTGCGGAAATTTTTAGAGAAACAACATTTGCCTCCCCTTTGTGTCCTTTGACTTTCATCAAGGATTCGTAAGTTTGTAGCTCGTTTAGGAGGGTGGTAAGGGTGTAAGCAAGTTTGTTCATAACAACATTGCTATGAAGCTCTAGGAAACTCTTTGGCAAAGATTCTAGAATAAATTTAACTTCACTGACCTCATCAATGACAACCTCATTCATTTTCACCACCTTGAAGTGGACCATCATATTGACAACATGTTCTCGCACTGAGGATTTCTCGTTCATACGGACATTGAAAATGAATTTCAGAGCATCGTGCTTGATCTGAGTGGACAGTTCTCCAAACATCTCTCGCAGTGACTCCATGATCTCACGTGTAGTGACCATAGATTCATGTTTCTTAGCCAAGACCTTAGTTAAGCTGGCTAAGAGGTGTGATCTGACCTTCTCATTTGCCTTCATCCACCTCTCATATGCATCCTAAACATTTCGAGGTGCAGACATTCCTCATGTAAAACAAACTTGAGGTTGTCAATTATGAGTACAATATTGATCGTGTTTTTCCAGGTCGTATAGTTATCTCCAGTTAAATTATCAACACTTAGAAGATTTATTGTAGCGTTAGTCATATTGAAAATTGTTGAAACATACAAATTACTTCTATTAGTGAAATGCATAACTCATTTAACCCAATCAATATTTAGCAAAAATTTTAATGAACTCAATCTTAACATGAAGTCAATGATGCTTCAGTGATTTAGAATAAAAGCCACCGAATGATGGTAAGTCACCTCTTCACTGAATTGTGGTATCTAAGTCCTTTGTTAATTTTTCCAATATAACTCTTACATTGGATAATTAACAATATTTGATTTTTATTTATTAAATATTTTAATAAATTCAAATAAACTATTGCATGCTTATAAAATATTTGACTAATTCACCTTCATGGTCGGTTTCCAGGTAGGGGTGTTCAGTTTCCGTTAGTTATTCTATGTTAATTATATTAAATCTAAATTAAATATAATTAATTTTATTTTATTTAAATTATATATTAAATCATATTTAATATATAATGAAACAAACTAAAAAATTAATTAATTAACAATTAATTAATTAACAATTAATTAATTAATTAATTAATTAACAATTAATTAATTAATTAATTAATTAAATATCACGTATTTAATTTAATTTGAATCATATTCATATTAAATTTAACCTATAGTTTTATATGAATCTCATTCATACAATTAATAATATAATCTCATTCTTTATCTCTCTCTCATAATATAAAGTATAATTTTAAATCTTATTTAAAATAAACTTTATATTATAATGTATCTATATACATTATGGTAATTGTATCATATACAATTAATTTTCTTATTTAATTGGAACAATTCAAATTAATCCAAAATTAATTCATTCCTATTTAACTTGTAATGAGCTAACAAGGGGACTTTATAAGACCTACAAATTAGAAGCTCAAATGATATGAAATTAATTAATTAAACTTTTTAATTAAATTAATCAATATTCATTAATTGTAGGTCACTCCACTAAAGACCCATAGTTGCACTCTCGCACGTAGATATATTTCAGTGTCCACGGATATAACCAATCAATAGTAAGTCAACCCTTCACAATTGCTCGTAATTACAGTTGGGTCAAATTACCGTTTTACCCCTGTAGTTACATCTAACTCCTTAAGTACTACTGATCCCTTTAACGTACAAACAATTTATAGTCCAACTATAAACTAACCTTTCTCAAGCCAGAGTAAGGGTGAGGCCTCATTGTTCAAGACCTGGAATCAATCCTTAAGGGAGCAATTTATCTACGTATCCTAAAGATGGGAAGGATTGAATACCATCTTGTGAAGATATATGTTCCCAGCTTCCTATTCAGACAAATCTCCAAAACAGTAGGCTTATTGATTCAGCAATCTGACCACTTTCACCCATATAGATCAAAAGGTTTCCCTTGTAGGCAGGAATTCATAACTCACTCAAGATTAAGGTCTAATCACCTATGGTCATCCTATGAAATGTTTATTTCTTCAATTAATAGTGTTATAAATAGAAAGTAAACATTTCGCAGTTTGGTCCTCTACAAACTCTTTGCATAGGATACCCCCACTCACCGACTCAATAAGTCTACCATTTTGGGGATTTGTTCTAGTAGAGAGCTAGGAACATAGCTACACAAGATGGAATTCACTCCTTCCCATCTTTTGGGTAAGTAGAGGAATTGCTCTCATAAGTACTGACTCCAGGTCTTGAACAATGGGGTCCCTCCTTCTCATTGGCTCGAGAGGGTTTTGTTTATCGTATGACCATAAACAGATGTCATTAAAGGATCAATGGGACTTAAGGAGTTAGATGTAATTACAGGGGTAAAACAGTAATTTGACCCAATTGTAATTATGAGCGATTCGTGAAGTGTTGATCTACTGTTGATTGGTTATATCCATGGACACAAAAATATATTTATAGTGCGAAGAGTGCAATTGTGGGTCTTTAATGGAGTGACTCACGGTTAATGAATGTTGATTAATTTAATTAAAGATTTTAATTAATTAATCTCGTATCATTGGAGTTTCTAATCTGTAGGTCAATTAGGTCCCACTGTTAGCTCACTAAGGGTAAAACTATAATTAATTACTTTTTGGAAAATTTGAATTGTTCAAATTGAACAAGGGAAAGTGCATTAATTGTATTCGATACAATTAATATAATGTATGTAGATACATTATAATATAAAGTTAATTTTGAATAAGATTCAAAATAAAACTTTATATTTTGAGAGTATTAATGTTTGAATGAGATTCAAATATTAAACTAATATGAATGTGATTCGTATTATAAGAGAATTAAATGTTAATTGTATAAGATACAATTTAGATATGTATATTGATACATTATATTATAAAGTTAATTTTAAATTGGATTCAAAATTAAACTATATAATATGAGAGATTAATGTATTTGAATAAGATTCAAATATTAATATGAATAGGATTCATATTAAAACATAGTTTAAAGTTTAATATGAATGAGATTCATATTGAAACTATAGGTTATAAGAGAGAAATACATTTGAAAAATATTAATTAAATATATGAAATTTAATTAATCAATATGAATTTAATTAAGTTAAATTAAATGTGATTTAATTTAACATTAGTTAAGGTTTAACTCTCCATGGTTAAGGGGAGTTAATGATGGGTTAGAGGAAAGTTATATGTGATAACTTCCCTCCTCTCCTTCAATAAAGAACATAGAAGAGTTTTGTAATTGGGTATCTCAACTCCCAACACAAAATTTAGAGAAAACAATTTCTCGGTAAAATTACTCTTCCCTGAGCTTCCAAAAAGGATTCCTACATAACCCAATTCCTGTTGGAGAATAACGGGGAAGACTTACCGGTGGTGTCTTGTTTGAGGTTGTTCGTGAGGACTGTGAAGTTGCTGAGATTGAAGTCTCTGTGAAAAATTAGAGAAAATTGAAGAACATCTTCAAATGTAACCACTTCTCCTTGAAATTTCTTCTAAAAGCATGCTTAATTAGGAATGTATATTTATTTTGTTTTCAATATTTCTCTATTTTCACGATTTCTAAAATGAATTTCGAAAGCACACGCGTTCACGCGCTTCCGCTGAGGAATTCGATTCCTTCAAGCAGGATGCCTGACACATCCTACTACCTACTAGAAACAACTAAAAGTGAAAGGAATTGACGACTTACCACAACTTGATAGCTCGGGTCTGATAAATTCGAGCACAAGAAAAGTCAATCTATTACCACGACCAAAGATCGCGATTTATAAAAAATTGACAATCAACGACAATCATTGGAGAGAATACCATCCAACAACTTATAAGCTCATACACGAATCGTAGCTCTTGAGAGGCGAGATTGACACAATCGCTTGTTATCATTTAGGAAGCACAAACGGTTGGAAGAGAAATATGATTACAACTTCGCCACGCTCAAACCTATGCCACCTCTCAAGAAGTCCACCCTACCCTCAACATCATGTCAGCTCACCAAAGGACCTATGTTGAAGGTTGACTCAAGCAAGACCCAAAATTACCGGTGAATTAAAGCCTAAGGAAAATTGGGAGGCGACATGGGGAAACATCTATCCCAAAAGAAAAAAGTTAAAGCCTCTGGTTTTGGGTTGACTTGCCAAGCCAGTAAACATATACCAATCTAGAAATAATCGAGTCATGCTAGGTCTATCATCCCACAGCTTGAGCACTGCAACTGCCCTGATATTGCTAGAGTTACATGTAACCACAGATACATTTTAGAGGAAGGACATTATAAATAATCCTATTCGACGACCCTAGAGGGAAAGAATAAGTAATCTCCTAAGGAGAGCTCTTACTTTACTTTTGTAAGTTTAGCTGAACTATACACTCCTTGTACTAACTTAGCCTTCGAAGTGTGGTAGCCTTGACACCATCTTGGTGCGATGGATGTCAACTCTCATGTAGATCAACACGGAAGGTGAGACCAGATCGGGAGAAGCGGGCTAGTATACAAGCCTATGAGAGGCCCGCGATGAGAATGATGCGTGCGAGTTTTTCGCCAACAAAAACAAAGTAGTTATCAAAGTAGTTCCGGTCTCTAAAATTTTAAAGTTGTCTTTAATGTGCAAAATAGAATTTTAAATTTTAAAAATCGTTTATTAAATCTCTAAAGTTTAAATTATATCTAATAAATCTACTTAATTATATACATTTAAAACTCAGACATCTATTAGTCACAATATTAAAAGTTTGGAAACTTTGTAAACATTTTTTTTGAACTTTATAAACCTATTAAACATAACTTAGGAAGTTTTTTATCTGACCTATAATTTTTTTCCCCAAAATTTTAAAGTAAATTACAAACTAGAATAAGCTTTAAACAAATTAGTTTCAACTTCTGTTGATGTGTAAATTTGTCCTAGAAAAATAGTCGAGAATCTTCATGTTTCAGTGGATGAAGACGAAACAATGCTTACAAAGCAAAGAAAACTGCATATCAGTGTGATGATGCTAACCAAACACACCAAATACCTAAGTTAGGCTAGGATTTGTATATAATACTTTACGCGTGAAACTTCTCCTATTTATAAAGAGATAAGCCTGGAGTTTGTATATGTTTTCATCGTCCTTCCTAGAGTGATCTTCACGGTCCTTAAAATCATGAAGAGCTTGAGGCTGGTTTACAACACTTAGGATCAAGCTACCTTATTCGGTGCAATGTGAGTCTTGAGGTAGTTGTAAATATAGTAATCAGACTCAAGGTATTTGCAGATTATATAGCATACTACAAAAGAATTTGCAAATATAACAAATTTTATATCCAACTCTCAATGTCTATTAGTGATAGACCATATCGCTAATAGGAGTCTATCAAAGATAAAGTCTATCACTAATAGGAGTCTACCAGAGATAGAGTCTATCACGGATAGATTTTGTTATATTTTCAATTCTTTAAAAATGTTTTTATACACTTAATTATTAGTCCCAAAAGTGTTACTCATTGCAATTACCCACGAGTATTCTATAAGTTGAATTAGGCCTAACCGAAAAAGACAATATGAAAGAATATAACCTTTCAAAACAATTTATAAATTCACCGATATTGTAACTACTTTCATAAATGTAAATACAAGAAATTAAATTGGTACAACAATTCATAAAAAAGTTGTGGATGAATCTGGATTTTCAAATTCACTGTGTCTCTTAGATAAAAAGGTATCATTTGATGCATGTAAAGTTGCAATTCTTCACTATGGCTTGAAAAGTTAGCTTGGAAGCAAGTTCTATGAATAATTGTAATGAGTAGCAATTTTAGGAATAATAACTAAGTGTATAACAATATTTTTAAAAAATTGGAAATATAGCTAAGTCTATCAGTGATAGACTTCTATCGCTGATAGACTCTGGTCTATCAGTGAGTGATAGATCATTTAGACCATAAAAGTCTATAACGATAGAAGTCTATCACTGATAGACTTTACTATATTTACAATTTTTTTTTAAATTGTTGTTATACATGCTAATACTTTGAATTTGATTGCTATATTTGTAATTGTCCCAAATTTTAATTTTTCTTCAAATCTCTTAACTCAAGCTCACTTCGCTGCCATTTATTTCCTTTTCAAAAGACTTCGACACGACCCAAATAGTTTGCACTTAATGGTTGGGCTCAACCCGTATTTGTCACTCTTGCGAGCTCAGCTCAACTTCGTTTGAATCTCTTATTTTCATAGCTCGTTAGTAGATTGAACTCAATTTTACCAATTAAAATGAGAAGGTGTTGGGTGAGTCAAGCTTTTACGTTTTAACACATTATTTAATCCGAATCATTACGGTAATTAAAATATATAAAAATTCAGCAAGTACGGCTCCAAAAACATATGTAGAATAATAAAAGAAAAAACAATGGTTAAAACAGAAAGAGCAGTGGGGCCCACATTCTGTACGGTTGTCTCCCACCGGCCACCACCACAACAAAAAAAAATAAGCTGCCACCAGATTCCGACCATCTCCAACGGTAGCGGTGGTGGTGGTGGCGGAATTCGAAACTCAAATTTGCAGACAAGGAAGACGACAAAGCTCTCTCTCTCTGCTTGTTTTAGATTCTGTCTGATCCATTATCAAATTACCATTACATTATTAAAAAAAAAAAAAAAGGCTTTATAATATTTTTTTCCCTACAATTTAAATGCTTAAATTATTATGGGTTTCCCTAAATTAATGTTTTAATCATATTCTTTAACATCTTTTTCCTTTTTTATTTTTTTGGATAGTTATCCACTCCCATGGATAAATTCTTACCTTATTGAAAATATGTTTTTTTATTTTAAGAAACCAATTTTCCTTTTTTGCCATGCAACTATTTTCGCTATATGCATTTTCGAATCCAAATCATTTCCATTTTTTGATGCACTGAAGAATAATTTGCTCAGTGGGTTTTGAAAGAAACCCGTCTCTTGAGATACAGAAAAGGCAAACAATTTTCCAAACTTTCAAAAACAAAAACACATAATAATAAACGAGAAAAAAAAAACTATTTTTTTTCCTTTTTCAGAGGAGGGAGCTAATTATTACAAGTACCCAACACTCTCCTCTTCCTCTTTTTCCAACTTTCTTGATTCACATTTTTTTTCTTTACTGCAAACAAAAACATATCTCAATTGGTCAAGAAGACACGTATATAATAATATTTTGTAAATGTCAAGATGCATATGTCGAAGTTTTAGAGCCAAAGCGCGCCCGCGTTTTTGAGGAGAGGAACAAGGGAGCCATTGATATGAGACGCCATGACTCTATCCATGGAGCCAACAAGTTTCCCGCCGATGAAAACAGCAGGGACGGCGGAGGAGCTTCCCATTAACCGCATCAAGGCTTTCTCTAGTTCTTTTCCTCTCGGGTCCTCGTCGAGCTCATACACTGTAGGGTTAACTCCCATTCCACAAAAGAGGCGTTTGACGGCGTGGCACATGCAGCATGAAGTCATGCTGAACATGACCACGGCATTCTCGGCCGCCATACGCTCTATCCGACACAACGGATCGTTGGCGGAATAGGAGGAGGAAGAAGAAGAGGAAGCTCCGTATTGTTGTTGTGCTTGGTATTGCATTTTCCGGTTATCAATGGTTGCTGATATTTTGAAAGAAAAAATAAGGTTTAAAAAGGGAAGTTTGGACTGAAGAATTGAAGACGAAGAGAGCAAAAGCTAATGAGGAGAAAAGGGATTCGAAGGAATTGTATTTATAGAGGAGACTTTGTGTAGAGAAAAGTCCAAAGATAGTCATACACTATTTTTTTATTTTTATTTTTATTTTTAATTTTTTATCATATAAACTTTTCACAATTTTTTTATTTTATTTTATATATCAACTTTCAGATCCTTTCCTATTATTCGCGCTTTAAATTTTAAAATATCTATTTTTCTCTTTTTAAACTTGAGAGAAAACATCATTTAGGCAATTTGGACTATAAACTTTCAATTTTATCAATTTTGACTCCAAATTTTTATAAGGGATCAATTTTAGCTAATTTAATTACTAAATTTAACAAAAAAAAATTATAAACTCATTAATTTTAAAAAATAAATTTTTGCACCAAATAAGTTAGTGATTATTCCCAAAATTCACAAATTAGCTCTAATGTTATTTTTCTTTTTTTTAAAAAAAATTATCAATGCATAGTATGTACTATATATATTCTATAATTCATTTAATGCATAAAAGAATTTTTTTTAACTATTTAGAATAAAGAATTTATTAGATGATTAAAATTGTAACCGTTTTTTAGAAGTTTAAGGCTAAAATAATAAATTTGTTTAAGTTTAGGATAAAATTAATGGATGAAATTGAAAAGTTTTAAGATTCGTATTGATACAACGTAACCATTTTAAGATTAAAATTGATCTTTCCTTAATTTTTTAACTAACCATTTGATTTTTTATTTCCAGAAATATGAGGAAGAAAGAAGAACAAAAGAAAAGCTCAGTTACATCTTGCACTAAAAAACATACCATAAAAATAATTAGATCTTGAACTTTTCTCTCTACGTTGCCATTTCTTAATTTTCACAGATGAAACATTACAGGCACATATAAAAATTTAGAATTTAAATTTTGTCCTTTACTTTAAAAGGTCCAGCTTCACCCATATTTATTTATTTATTTAATAAATGAATAAATACTTTGGATTATTTGTATTGATGTAGGGATACATTAAAGCGATTAAGAGATTTGTTGTTTAAATTTTTCACTTTGTACTAAAAAACTTTAATCAATTAAGATAAGTATTGGATAAACGAGTAATAAGTAATAAAAAATGGGAAAAAAGTATAAAAGTATAAAGATTACATTAATTATTTTTGAAAAAAAATATATTTTAGAAAAATTTTTAAAAATAGAAAAGTAAAAGAAATTATTTACACAAAATAACAATATTTTTAGATAATTGTGATAGATGCTGATAGAAGTCTATCAGAGTCTATCAGTGATAAAAATGATAGAAGTATCACTAATAGATGCTGATAGAAATCTATCAATATATATCCGTATTTTTTTTTTACTATTTTCTGTAAATAGTTTGACATTTTTTCTATCTGTGAAAATTTTCATATATTTTAAGAGTGTAAAAAATTATCTTGAAATTTTATAAATTAAAAGAAAATTTAAAAATGGACAAATTACACATTTAAGTTGTTCTAACTTTCAAGCTTGCATGTAAGTTTTTAAGCTTTAGAGAATATTTAATACAATTTTATACCTAACAAATTCTTATTATATATATTATAAAATTTAAGAATTAACGTATATATTAGATAAAATTAAATTCATGCTTAATATGACTAAAAATCTTAAATTTGAGTAGATATATGGACGTTTAAAAAATGACCTATTTGACCAAAAGTAGTATTGTTAAACTTAATTTTTAAAAATAAAATAGTTATTAACGGAGTTTAAATCAGTAATTAAGGATTAATATTGGAATAAAAAATTGGTCCACCACGTACAGTCGTCACCCGGACGCAGAATAAAAATGAGGTGTTTACGTGGCATCGCTAAGCTTGTTATCTTATACTCTTAAATTTTATTTTAATTTCTCGAATATAATTTTAATCATGATTTTACTTTACAAAACTTCCACTTTTTTTTTTTTTTTTTTTTTTTTTTTTTTTATTTTTCCTTTTTTTTGAAGTCAACTTTTTAATATAATAGTAGCAGACAACTTACTAAAAATATGTTTGGTTGGAATAACTTTATTTTTCTGTTTATTAAATTATAAAGTTAATTAGTCCATAAAAATAAAAAATAATTTCACATGTCAAACCATTTACGAAAATAGCAAAAAAAAAACAATGATACACATTGATAGACTTCTATCAGCATCTATTAGTGATAGACTTTAATAAACTTCTATAAGCATTTATCAGCGATAGATTTTTATCATTTCTATCCTTGATAGACTTTGATAGACTTTTATCAGCGTCTATTACAACTATCTAAAAATTTTGCTATTTTGTGTAAATAGTTTTTCATCTTTTTCTATTTTTAAAAATTTTCCTAAAAATTGTGCATATTTGTTTCTCAAAATATTTTTAAAATTTTAATCTTGTTTCTAAATACTTAATTTTGATGATGTGTGAAGTTATTATCACAACACTGTTAAATTAAATTTTGATGTAGAATACATGAATGAATTAATGAATTAGATTGAATGAGAGTAAAACTAAGAGCTTAACAAAATAAGTGAATGAATAAATCTTAAATTAAAATTTCAGGTATTTCAAAATACTTTGAGATTTTTAAACCTGCTTTTATTTATGTAATATATAATAACATTTTTATTGTAAATTTAAACTTTTGTTATTAAATTTAAAGTTATCCATGGTAAAGCTCGTTTTCAAATTGGGAGTGATTTGTAAAAATCACTTTTGTCATTTTTAAAATCACTAAAAACACACTTTAATCACTCAAAGTTAATTTTATTTTCAATTTTACATTTTTAAATGCAATTTTCAATCATCAAAATTAGTTTTGAAAGATTAAAAACATAATTCATGGTGATTTTAGTCATTTTAAAATCACTCCCAAACATATCTTTAAGTGTCACCGTCATTGCCATTGTCATTGTCATTGTCACTCTTTTGTAAGGTTTTGGTAATAAATAAAAAATATTTTTAAGAGTTAAATTAATTTAAACCATTAAAAAAAACACTGCAATTTTTTTTTTCTTTTTCAAAAAAACACATGAAAGTTGATATTTTTTCTTCTTAAATGAGTCTAAAACGATGAATTGTGAGAATCATTCTCAAATAAATGTGGTAGATTTGACATTTGTATAATTACTTTTAAGTATAGTACAATCAAATAAATATGTGACTCAAGTAAATTAGTTTTAATAAAAATATAGAGACATAATACGTAGTATATGTCAAAGCTTATTTTTTTTAATTTCTTTCCGTTCAAATATTTTAAAGTAAATGATCGAATTACCAATCTTTAAAATGGTAATTAGTAATTTGCAACATTCTGATTTAAAAGGTGTAATTTAGAGTGATAAATTCAACACCCAATGTACTATTTTAGGAATGCTATTTATGGTTATTGTGTTTAGTGAAGTGATGGAAATGACAATTAGTGGAGAAGAATTTTTATAATCAATCATTAATATTCTTATGTAAGAAAGAAAAAGGTTGATTATCTCATCGATTACATTTACACTTAGGAATTAAGTGAGACTGTGTATTTGGACACTTGTTTGAATCCTCCATGTCCCAATTGACAAGACCACCCCTTTTCCTTTACCATACATTTGAAAGCTCATGAAATCATCAAAAATATACTAACCAAGAGAATAATGAAGTGGGAAATAAGTCAAATAGGATGTACAATTAATAGAGATTGGAGATGTTCAATTCAATAAATTTGGTGACAAATTTCAAAAAAATTCAATCAATCCAACCAAAATTGAGCTTTGATTGGACTTTATGCATGATTTGAACCGATTCATAGTTCTTAGCTCTCCAGTAGAATTAAATTGAAACTTTAATAATTTTGAAGTGAAATATCATACCAGATTTGAAATTATAAGATTTTGAAGGGATACAACACATTATACTTTAATGAGCAACACAAAACAGGTTGAGTTAATGAGACAAATGTAGCATAGTAAATATATATATATTTTAGTTTATATATATATATATATATATATATATATAAACTAAAATTTAAAAACTTTAAAGTGAAACTTTGACGTTACAAAAGGTAGAGGGACATCAGTACGTACATGTCATTTTACTAAGTTAAGGCGACGAATCAAATATCAATATATTTCAATGTCTAATCCAACTCAAGTATAGTAACATTAGAAACCAGTATCTTCAACTTAACTGTAACTATACTTAGATTTAGTTGATACTATAAGAATATATACTTTGACGTTACAAAAGGTAGAGGGGTACGTACATGTCATTTTACTAAGTTAAGGCGACGAATCAAATATCAATATATTTCAATGTCTAATCCAACTCAAGTATAGTAACATTAGAACCCAGTATCTTCAACTTAACTGTAACTATACTTAGATTTAGTTGATACTATAAGAATATATATGAAAAAGATAAGGTACGGTAAAAGATTTTAACCTAACCTAACTCGATCTCGATCGAGAAAAATACTAATGAGAGATGGAGTGGAAAAAAAAAAGGAGAGGATGATGAAGAATAAAAGAACATTTATTGTGTGTTTTGTTGCCAAGCAATGGAATGAGGTAGTGAAGCAATTTAGTTGCATGAATATGCACAAGATTTAGGGATTCCATTGATGGGGAGATGCTTATATACTTTGGATTTGGGCGGTTCCTTTTTTTAAATCAACTAACGAAATAAAATTTCCAAGTTCAATAGGAAAGAATATATGTATATATACTCATTATTTTTTTCTTCATTAAAAATACCTAATATAATTTTGATTTATAAACTTTTATGTCTATCTCATTTTAGTCCCTAATATTTTTTTAAGGACTATTTTGGGTCTTTGATATTTTAACATGGCTTTAAATATGGGTTAAATTATAAGTATAGTTTTTGAATTTTCATGTGTGTGTGAAATTCGTCCACGAGTTTTAAATATATCTAATAAATATTTGAACTTTCAATTTATGGTTAATAGGTCTATGGACCTTAAAAATATTAAATGCATGAAACTTTTTATTATGTATTTAATAGGGTTGTCAACATATAACAGACGCAACATTTTTAAAAAATTCACGAATCTATCATGACATTAAATTGAATTTTGTGTCTAATAAAACATTAAACTTTCAATTTTATGTCCAATAAGCTTGGTGATTTTGAAAAAAATATCAAATTTTTCAAAAGATCTATAGACATCAAATTAAAAGTTCAAAGAATCAGTTTGGAAACATATTGGAAATAGACAAGATTTAATGTTCAAGAACCTTTTGGAAACGTTTTAATATTCTAGGACCAATTTGATACTAATTGAAAGTTCATAGGCAAAACTTATAATTTATCCATAAGTATGTGTTGTAATAGGTGGATATATGGCCGGACATATTATTTAAAATGTTTAAAATGTCGATGTCGATGAAAATATCGAAGTTCAAATTTTACAAAATTTTCGATGGAAATATCGATAAAATGTCGATTTAGTTGGATATTTATAGTAAAGTTATAAAAACAAAAAATAATAATAAAAAATTTAAATTAGTAAATAAATATTTTATAATTTTTAAATAAGTTAACATTTTTATTATTTATATTATATTTACATTTACATTTTTACATTTTGTTGATTACTTTTTATGTCGTGTATTTTTTTTTACAATATAATAGAAATTTCGAATCTGCTTTAGCTTTGAGTTATAGGGTTTTTTTGTGTTTTGTTTTAATATATTATCTCTTTTTAAAAAAAAATTAAAAATATGACGTGAAAATTTAGACATGAAAATGAGATAAATTTAAAAGTTTTGAGATAGAAAATGAAAATATGTTATTTAAATTTTTTTTTTTTTAAAAAAAGAGAGAGATGCGAGAGAAGGACTATGTTTATCCATCCATCCATCCACATTTGTTATATGCTTTCTTTAATTAATTTCCACCAAAAGCTATTCCCATTTGCCACCTCTTTATTTCACACAAAATTCTTGTTCTTTGGATATGTTATTTAATGCATTCTCGGGGGTGGTGGGTTGGGGCTTATTTGGGATATTTCAAATTTTCAATTAAAAAAAAAAACCAATTAAAGAAATTATTCATTGGCATTTAGAAAATTAAAATATTGAAAAGTTTCCCTTTTAAATGATAGTTTTGATTCTCTATGTTCACTTTATAACCATTGATTTCATTCCATATCTTTGGATGATTGTGATTATTATAATATTTCATTTTTGCAATTTGATTATACCACCATCTTTCATTTTACGGGAAGTAATTTAGGTGTAAGATAATAGTTTTTTTAAACATTAAACTTATAAATATTACTTTTATCTATTGATTTTTTAATTATATTATTTATTTTTTTAGAGTGTTAAAAATTAGTCAAATTTGAAAACTCAAAAAATAGTTCTTAAAAACTTGATTTTTGTGTTTTTAAAATTGGCTAAAAAAATCGAAAGTTTAATTAATAAATATGAAAATCACAGTAAAAAAAGTTATAAAAAAAGAGATTTTTAAAAATAGAAAAACAAGGGAAACTATTTACACAAAATAGAAAATTTTTTAGATAGCTGTGATAGACGCTGATAGAAGTCTATCAGTATAAATTATAAAAAAATAGAAGTCTATCACTGATAGATGCTGATAGAAGTCTATCAATGTCTATCAATGGTGGTTTTTGTTTGCTATTTCTTGTAATAGTTTGAAAATTTTTCTATCTGTAAAAATTTCTCTATAAAAAATTAACATTAACTTTCAAAAAATCAAATAGTTACCCAATAAATTTTAATGATTTGGTTCATTATAGTTTAAAAAAAAAAAAAAAACTCATAAATTATACAATAACTTTCATATTTTTGGACCATTGATTTAAATTGTGATGCTAAGTATTCTATTTTCAACATTAAATTTCTCACTAGTTTTGTTAAGTCAAAATCTTATTAAATTAGTTTGGTTAATTTAAAAGTATGTGTATTTATATATATGATTGAACCTCTGAACTCCACGTTGATAATATATATTTAATGACAGTTGAGCTATATTCATTTTGACTTGAAAGAATATAAATGAGTGGAAACAATACTTAATGGTTAATACTTATAAAAAGGATTATCTTAAGATTTTTATTTTTTAAAAAAAAATAGATAAAAAGGTTTTTTTTTTTTTTTTTTTTAATTTTTTGAAGTTCACTTCTTATAGGTTGAAAATGAGCACACATAAATATTCTAGTAATTTTGGAATTTTAGTTTATTTCGAAAAATACTAATTTAGGTCCACACAGATTTTAACATAAGGGAAAAAAAGCACATAAACATAAATAATAATAATAAGGGTAAAATACACTTTTGGTCCTTAAAGTTTGAGTTAAGTGTCTATTTGGTCCCTAAGGTTTTAAAATGGACACTTTTAGTCTTTGAGGTTTGAAAAATTGTTTGAAATGGTTTTGAAGTTTGAAAAATTATTTATTATTTCCATTATTATGCCATATTGCATATGAATATTAACTATATGATTAAAAAGGAAAGAAAATGACGTGCTTTTAAAGAAATTGACATACATAATCTATGCTATTCTTAGTATTTTTCCTTAGATCAAAGCTTTTGGATGTTGTTTGACTTAAAGGATTAAATACACTTATGATTAAATTTGACTTTATTATTTTCCTCGACTGATGAGTTAAGATTATTATTATTTTTTTAGAAAACAACAAATCATAAATATAATAAAGATACAAGCGAAACAATCTAATTCGAGAAAGGAGAAGAGAGTAAAGATAATGAAAGCTCATCCAATACTCATTTTAAATGATGAGTTAAGATTATTGTGTATATATATATATATATATATATATATATATATATATAAGTAATAATTATATTCAACTGGAGATTTATTATAAGCTCGGGCTCAAGCCCCTCAACTTTTTTTTTTAATTTTTTATATATATATAATATTAATAAAATGGACAACTAAAATTTTAAAGTATTCCTTTAGCCCAGTGTTTCAGCCCAATGTTTCAAGTCTTGAGTTCTTAACTAATGCAATTTTCTTTTGATTTTTGAAAGAAGAATTAAAAAAAAAAAAACACATTTAAAGCCCAACGCCCGACTAAACACACACATATTTAGGGCGCATTTGATACGCTGAGTGGGGTTAATAAGTTTGGAGTTAATATGTTTGCTTAGAAATTTATGTCAAGGGTGTAGGGTTATAAGATAGAGTTTCTCAATAATTGTTAAATGTAGATTAAGAGGAAAAAATAGAGTTACTCGATAAATATAAAAAGTAGAAATAGAGGAGAAGATGAAATTTCTCAATAAATGTGAAGAATAAGAAAGATGAAAAATAGAGTTATCAATAAATGTGCAAACTTAAATAGTATTTACTATTAAAGTTGAGTTGTTTACACCAACCTAAAAAGTTGGTGGGCCAAACAACTCCTTAATACCCAAAATACATATAGTCGTGGATTAATTAAAAAATAAATTAATTCATTATTTAAAAAATGAATGAATGAATTAATTAAAAAACTAAGTACGTGCCGAAATGAGTTTGGCTTAGTAGTATTGACAAACGGACCTTCGAATTTGTAATTAAATTTATCTTGATTTTGGCTTTCTTATTCTTCTTCTCTCCTCCATCTCTACTCAACTTCAATTGTTCTTCATCTTCCGTTCTTTAAAAAAAAAAATCCTTTCTTTTTAATTTTTCTTTGGCTTCTTTGAATTTTTCTTCTATTAAACCTAAATGGATTGGGCTTCTTCTCCGTACTGATTTGTGAAGTGAACTTTTGACTTATTTATTTCTTTATTTTTTAAGTTTGCTATTTTATTTAAATACATTATTTTCATCTTTCAATTATTTTAAAATTGATTACTTCTAGGGCTCTTTTTAAATATAGAAAAATGAACCAAATTATTTACAAATATAGAAAAAATTTCTATCACTGATAGATCGCGCTAGAATTCTATCGCTTACTATCGTTCAGGTGATAGAATTTATTTGCTTGAGCGATAGAAAGCGATAGCGGTCTATCACGGATAGACAATGATTTTTTCTATATTTATAAATAGTTTGATATTTTTTTTGTTTATAGTAATTTCCCTTACTTCTATATATGTAATCAATTAGTTTAAGTTATTCTTATTTTATGTTTTAGTATTTTTATGTATATATCACGAATAATATGCAAACTAAAAAAGGTTGATAATTGCTTGACTATATTAATTAAAATTGTTTGGTGAATTTAGACTTGAAAAGATAAGCCCAAAATCAAGAAAATATGATAGAAGATAAGTACAAGATAAAAGGTATTTAGTTTTAGATACGTTAAGGTGTCAACTAATCATTTATCCAATCAAATTTAATCTTAACTTGTTTGAGATTTGAAAAAACTATACCCTAATCCTAGAACGATTAAGATGAGCCTTAGGTCAATTTTCCTATAAATACATCATATTATAGCTCAATATGAGAAAACTTAAACTTCTGATTTCTTCTCTATTCTATATTTTTCCATTTTCAACTTTGGCATCGTAGCCCTTTTTCTTTGTTTTACAGGTTTCTCTTCTTCATATTACAAACTTATTGTAACGACCTAATTGGAGTCATTACTATCGTGCATGAAATTTTAAACTAAAATTAGTTGACCATTTAAACTCAAAGATTTCCTAAATAAATTAAAGTTCACTGAAATTATCTAAAGATTTCTAAACAAAGTTTAGTCCGGGATCCTTGTAACATTGATGAAAAATAAACATTTGAATTTAAAACTACTAAATTCAATAGTTCTCTTTTAAACACTCCTTGAAAACATGACACTATATGACAACATTTTCACTAATTCTATGACACTGTCAACAAATCTCCTCGTCAAGCACCTGGTATATTTTTGCAATTACTTGAAATTTTTTTTAAAAAAAAGAATGTGTATTTAAAATACTCAGTAAGTAACCTTACTACTAGGGTCAAGCTATCCAATCACATGCAAATTAATATCCATACCTAGTGGGTCTAATTTGAAGTATTAAAGCTGAACATGGATGGTCATTTGAGTGAACAATTAAACGCCTGTCCTACCGTAGGAGATGTACTCATAATATATATTTGGTGGACCTGAAGGCACACATAAACTAGTAGACCCAAAGGAACACAATCCGAGGTTTACATAGGCACTGGTAGGAGGACAATTGTCACTAAATTGATCTAGCATGCAACATGCAATAAAGGGTCACATAACATGAAATCCTAACATAATATCTCTTATAAAATTCATAGCATGCTTGACCAAAATTTATTCAATCATGCAAACATATCATGTAAGCTTTTCTAAAAACTATTTGGAAAAAACAATAATATTTTATTTATTTTGTCTGGCATGAAGGCATTTAAGTAGTAATGTTACTTACCTCGAAATCAAGTCTAAATAACAAGTAAACTCTTCTTGTGACTTAGATAAAATCCTGAGTCAAACCCTAAAATAAACCGAAATTAAAATTCAACCCTTAGGATCTAACTCCAAACATAAATTCATTATAGAAATCTCCAAATCTTGTTCCCAACCTGTAGCTTGAGCCAAAGCCACTTCCAAACTCCAAATAATGCTTTCAACCTATGCAAAATTTAAGAATAAGGGTTAGAAACCCTAATTCCAGCTACTATTCATAATTCCAAGAGGGCTTTAAAGTATCAATACTCACCAAAACAGCTGAGATTAAAATCCTAGCACAGCGTAAACATATCAGAATCCTAACTTAAAATTAATATTAATATTTTGAAATACCACTACATTGGTAAAAGAAATCTAAAATCCTAGGTTAAGCATACAATATAAAAAAAAATACGAGAAAAAAAACTTACATGTTGTGAGGAAAACCAACAACTGGATCACTACCACTTTGAGTCCTCCCTTTTCTCTAAACCTTGAGGAGAGACTTGTGGGAATCTTTGGTAAGGGGAAAAAAAACCAGAGAACTTTTCTTCTGAAGAAATTTTTTTGAGAGAAAACGCTAGATCTCTTTTTTTTTTTTTTTTGTTTGTTACACACTATATAAGGAAAGAGCTTGAGGCTGGATTTTTTTGAGGTTGGATTTTTTTATTACAACAATATTAAATCTAATTTTATATTAATTAAATTAATAAATTAATAAATTAATTAATCTAATTAATTAACCAATTCATTAAATCATATTTAAATGAACATCTCTCACATAACCTATAGTTTTAATTCAATTAATTTAATTAAATCAAATTTAATTAAATTAGATAAGTTAAATAACTAACTATTCTCTAATTAATTAATACCAAATTAAATATCAAATATTTAATTTTAACCTGCATTTGAATCAAATTCAAATACATTTCTCTCAGAACCTATATTTTAATGTAATCTATGCGCATTAATTTAACCTATAGTTTTAATATAATCTAATTCATATAAAATAATATTTGAACAATTTCAAATATTTTTCTCTTACAAATTAACTTTGAATATATCCAAAATTATATTTATACTATAAAGTTAATTTGTAAAATAAACTTTATATTATGTATCATTATACATTATACTTTTCCCTTAGTAAATTTGAACTTTTAAAATTTCATCCGAGAGTTAATTACCTCAATATTCTTTACGAGCTAGGAAGAGGATCTAATGGACCTACAGATCAGAAGCTCCGACGATATGAGATTAACGGGCTAAACTCATTAACCACATTAATCAATATTCGTTAACTATGGGTACACTCCACTAAAGACCTACAACTGCACTCTTCTCACTGTAGATATATTTCTGTATCCACGAATATAGACCAATAACAGCAAGTTAGTCCTTCACAAGTGTTCGTAACACCAGCTGAGTCAAAATACCGTTATACCCCTGAGTTACTTTTAAATCCTTAAGTACCAGTGCTCCTCTAATGAACAACCTGTTTATGGTTCAACCATCAAACAGAAACTCCTCTCGGGCCAGTGAGAGGGTAGGGCCCTTTGTTCAAGTCCCAGAGACACCACTTAAGGGAACACTATCTACTTACCCTAAAGTCAGGAAGGAGTGAAATCCATCTTGTATAATTATGCTCCTATCTCCCAACTCAGTCTTGTCCCTAAAATGGTAGGCATATTGAGTCGGCAAATGAGCCACTCTCACCCATACAAATCAAAGGACAATCCCTCGTGAAAAGGAGTTCATAATATACTCAGGATTAAGACTAAGTTGCCTAGGTCAACCTATTGAAATAGAAACCTAACCATCAACGGAGTTACATCTATGGTTACTATTTCGTGGTCCGTCTTATGCAACTCATTGCATAGGACACCCCCACTCGCACGTCTCCTACACGAACGCGTTGGATCATTGTATTTGTATCAAATACAAAGTGGGTTGTATCCATAGATTTACCAGGATAAGGTACCCAGCCCTATCCTTATACTATAGACCCTTTAGGCTGTAAATTGAACATTGATCTCCATATGTCTCTACATATTGTTCAAGACTCATAAAACAACCTAGGATGTTCGTTTATTGGATTTTAGGGTTAATAAAACAAGATAAATAATCAATAACATTTATTGAATAATAATTAAAAACAATTTATTAATGACGGTCAAAATACAACATTTACTATCTACGAGTTTTAGGGCATAAAACCCAACAAATGTCCCAATGTTTTCTACCCTTGCTGGATATCGACTCTAAACCCTTCAATGCTTTGAATATAACTTCCAAATCATGGGAAAATTAACTCTCAAACCAAACAAGCCATGGTCACAAGAATCAACAAAAATCATCCAAAAAAATACAAAAACTTACACAAAAAAATATTCTGGTGATGGCGCATCGACGATAGTGATTTCAGGGAACGAGAACAGCAACATGTTTTGGAGTGTTGGGATTTATATCCTAAATCTCGTAGTCTGTAACATATAAACAATGTTCTCGTAGTTTGTAACATATAAACAATATTCTAAAATTAGTCTTATGTAACTCAATCCAATAAACTAAAATTCAAGGTTATTTTATGTAACTTGGACAGTATGTGGTAGACATACAAGTGGATCGTGTTCAAGTAATATAACCTAAACGGTCTGTAGTATATAGAAAAGGTTGGGTGCCCTATCTTGGTGACATTGCGGCCACGACCTATCTTGTAAATGTTACAAGAGTTGTAAGTGTTAGAGACGATTTGATCCAAATCATTCATGTGTAGACATACGAGTGGAGGTATCCTATACAAAGAGTTTGTATAAGACCAGACCACGAAATGATTAATCTCTCTTTATAACACTGGTGACTAAAAAGATTAACATTCCATAGGATGACTGTGTGACTCGATCTCAATCTGGAGTGAGTTATGAACTATTGTCTAAGAGAATTGTATGAATTATTGTATTAACATAGTATTAATCAATCTTAAGTGATTTCATAACATTAACATTTCATAGTATTAATCAATCTTAAGTGATTTCATAACATTAACATTTCATAGTATTAATCAATCTTAAGTGATTTCATAACATTATCATTTCATAGTATTGTCTGTGAGTTATGTTCTAGTTCTTTGATTTGTATGGGTGAGAGTGCCCGTGTCGCCAACTCAATAAGCCTACCATCTTGAGGATTGTTTATAGTAGCAGCTGGAATGTTCACAAGATGAAATTCACTCCTTTCTGTCTTTAGGGTAAGTAGATGAATTGCTCCCTTAAGGGCTGGTTCCGGGTCTTGAACAATGAGGCCTCGCCATCTCACTGGCCTGAGAGAGATTTAGTTTATAGTTTGACTATAAACTGATTGTTCATTAGAGAAATCAATGGTACTTAAGGTGTTAGAGTTTGTGTATTGGCTATATATTTGTTTAAGATTGTGGGTGTTGTTCTGTAGTTGTCTCAGTTATTGTCTCAGAAGTTGTTTCACAGGATGTCGTATCTATTGTCAAATCCTGTAGAATTATTTTTTCCTTATCTGGAAATTCTGCAGAGTTATTTTATTTTGGATCCTTTTCTTGCTGGGGTTGAGTAGAGTTTAGGTGTGGATTTTTTTCCCATATTTTCTCTATGCTATTTTAAAGAGAAGTTTGTGGTTTGCTAGAGTTGGTCGATTATGTATTTTTTAGCAAAATTATGAAAGAGTCTATTCTCGTGTGTTTTTCAACAGAGTGTTCTTGATTATGTGAATGGTTTTCTTGTGCAACCAGTTTGATATGTGTTGATTTCTTTCTGATTCATTCAACTGATTGTGTCTTAGAGGGAGTCTAAGACTACGATGCTGAGAAGGAATTCTCCACCTTAGTGAATACCGAGGTGCTAGTCAAAGAGAAGGAGTTCTCATACTTAGGGGGAGCTTAAGTTATTAAGTGAAGGGAGTTCACAATAAGGAGGAAAGATAATTATATAGTGAGAGGGATTCTCACACACTTAGGGGAAGACTAAGTGTCTCCACTAATACAAGAAACTTAAGGGGAGCCTATATCATCAACGAGAGGGCCGAAGTCTCATCTCTAGGGGGAGCCTAGTAGATCTTACAAGTTAGACTTGACTTGAGTCACTCTAATAGTCAATAGATTACAGATAAGTACTACTGCTGTAATTGTTTAACTTTACATATTAGTGGATTATCTTTCTAGGGCACTTTTCCCCCAGACGTAAGTGGTTAATCACCAAACTGGGTTACCAATCTCTGTGTGTTAATCCTTGTCTCTCTACTTTCTATTTTGTTGTTGTTTCTTTTTGTGGCAGGACGTTTCTTGAGACAACTATATTATGTGTGACAACCCTTCCTAAAATTTCATAAGGAGTAAGAGGTAATTACATGGGTAAACCGATGATTTGACCCCATTGTAATTACGAGCAATTCGTAAAGGGTTGACTTACTGATAATGTTTATATCCATGAACACAGAAATATGTGTACAGGACTACGAGTGCAGCTATGGGTATTTAGTGGAGTGACCACTGCAAGAAATTAGGCCTTTAATGTCGGTTGAAATAAATAAACACGGATGTACAATGTCAGTTTTGACCAAAAAAAAATTCGGATCTTTAGTGTCGATTTTAAATCGACATTATAGCCTCATTAAACTGGAGCTATAATGTCGGTTTAAACCGACATTAAAGATCCGATTTTTTTTAAAGTTTATTTGGGATTCACCCTCTTTTTTAACCCCACATTTTTATTTCCCCCCATTTTCATTTCCCTCCTTCCCCCATTTTTATTTTTCCCCCATTTTCATTTCCTCCATCTATTATAAAAAAAGATAAAGATAAATTAAAAACCCCAAATCCCATTTTCATTTCCCTCCTTTCTCCCTCCCCATCCCCCCATTTTCATTTCCCCCATCTATTCTCTCCCTCCTTAGGTAGCCCCCCTCCCCCTCTTACGTTTTCTTCCTCTTCTTCAAGATTCTTTACATTTTCTTCCTTCATCTTCTCCATTCGCGAGTTCAGTAACACACCCGCAATTGCTAGTTGTTCGATTTTTGTCACTTTGTAAGTGTTCTATTTATTTATTTTTAGTTTGGAGTTGTTATGGGGGTGAGTTTTGACAACCCATTAAGTATTGATGCAAGATTGTATTTACCCATGGTGTTTGGAGGTTAGGTTGTGCTTTTTGAGGTGTTTTAAGGTACTGTCCAACAGACGTTGAGATTTCATCGAGCTTTTGGTAAGTGTTTTAAGGGTTCTAAACCTTTCTTTTGGGTTAGTTATAAATGGTGGAATTGATTTTTTAAACTCTTAGTTGTGGTTAATGGGTAGATTCATATCTTAGGGCCACGGTTAGAGATGTATTGGAGGAAATTACATATTGGGTAAGTTGTTTGGAGTCTTTTTAGTTGAAACTATTATTTGGAATAAGACCCTTAATGTTGAAGTTAATTAATTTTCTTCATGATTTAGAATTTGATTCAACATTCCTCAAGCCAAAAAGAGATTGTTGTGTTTGGATAATAATTCGTGTTTAGATAATGATTTAGAATTTGGGCCATTTTGGTGTAGTTCGGTGGGTAATAACTTTATTTAGATCGTTTTAAACTCTTTTTAAGGTGGTTTAATTTTTCCCTAACACTTAAGCTTTTGTTTGTAGCTTTGAATTAGTTTTTGGACTCCTTCAAACACTTTTAAGCTAGGGCTTAAGTCATTTTTGGTAAGTTTATGTTTTCAAAACTTTGTTTAATCCTTCCAAGTTCAACTAAGTGTTGCATATTAATTTATAATCCTTGTACTCTATGTTTTGTAGTTTGAAACTAATTAGGAGTGCTCAAATTAATTTTTAAGGTTTTGTTAAGGTAATAACATCTCCCTTGGACACTATTTTAATTCGATTAAGATTTACAACTAAAGTTTGGCCTCTAAACCTTATTCATATTGTCTAGGAAATCTTGAGTTTGTTTTTAGGAGCATAGTAAGCAAGTGGAGTTCGAACTACCATGGCGCATTCTTTATAAGGTAATACTTATGCTAAAAACTCTAAAATTTTATTCATGTTGTCTAGTAGATCTTCCAGTTATTTTAAGAGCATAATAAGAAAGCGGAGTTCAAATTACCATGATGCATATTTTACAAGGTAATATTTATAAGACATTTTGCTTAAAACTCTATTTTATTCTAAAGTGTTGAATTAGTATAAGTGTTAGAGTGCTATGACTATCCTGCAGTTATGGTAGTCATGATTTAGTTATTTTTTGTTTTCATTGAGTTGATTGTATTTAGTTGTTGCCAAGTTCTTGTTTTTGTTTATGTTTATGCATTTGTCCAAATGAATTAGGTTGCTATTAGTCTTTCTCTCTAGTTTTGATAAGCTTACTTGTTTGGGTTCATAAGTTTGTTTAGGTTTCCATTGAGGTTTTTTTATGTTATAAGCTTTTTTGAGTTTATTTCCTTTGATAAATTTGAATTGCCTATGTTTAGTTGTTTATAAATTTTTTGTTTATGTTTATGTTTTTTGTCCAATGAAGTCGGTTTTTGTAGTTTTTTCTCTTAGTTTTGTTAAGGTTATTTGTTTGGGTTTATGAGTTTGGTTATGCTTTCCATGAGTTTGTGCTTATAAGTTTATAAGTATTTTTGTTTATATTTAGGCATTTTTTAAATGAAAATAGTTGCTATTAGGCTTCTCTTGATTGATATGCTTACTTGCTTGGAACCGATTAGTTGTATTTCAATTAGTGTTATGTTTCTATTGAATTTGTTTTAGTTTATGAGTTTTGTTACCTTGTCGAATTTATCTCTTTCGATAAGTTGAGTTGTTTATAAGTTCTTTTTGTTTATGTTTATGTTTATGCATTTTGCATTGAGAACACTAGACATGCTTGATTAGTGGGATGATAAAGGTGTTTTTCTTTCCCTTTCCTTACTTGGGTGATATGCATCTAACTTTCTTTATTAACAACTATTGTTTTTTAGTTCATAAGTTTCATTTACCTTGTTGAGTTTATTTCTTTTTATAAGTTTGTTAAGGCAAGTTACGGTAGCTATTTTCTTCTCGTCGATTTTATTTAGTTAAATGTTATGAACTTCGATTATTCTTTTTCATTAATTAGATACAAATAGGGTAATGATTATGTTCATTTTTCATTTTTTTTTCTTTCTTGCTAAAATGTTCTTTCTGCTGTGTTAGTTCGTTTCTTGAGAGAACATTACTCAGAGTGGGTTGATTTCAACATTGATGCATTCTCTGGAGCAACTCTTAAAGCCAATTTATATACATATCCAGGCATGAGATTCACAAGCTGTACTGGAAACCAAATCATTGAGTTGAGTTTCTTTACATTGTTGAGTTGAGTTGCTAGATTTAATAACATTGTTTAGTTGTTTGTGTTTGTAAGTCCATAAGATAAATTGTTTATTATGTTGAAGTCTCAATCTTTAGACTTTAGAACTCTATGTATATATTGATCAATGTAACTTGTTGATAAGTTACTATTATTAACATTTTGTAACTTCCAGGCCAAAATTTTGTTGTTTTTCGCTACTGTTCGAAGAAGACGACGAAAAAAAAAAACTGCTGCTAGGGCTGATGTCAGCATGATGTCATCGCTGACATCAGCGCTAAATGGGCTGGTTTAGCTTTTTTTGGGCTGGTTTTATCCGTTTTTGGTCCGGTTCGTGCCCATTTCAACTATTTTCGTCCAGTTTTGCTTCTTTTTTTTTTGCTTGGTTCACGATTTTGGGACCCGGTTTGAAGCGTTTCGAGGATTTTTGGTCTGATTTTGGAGCGACAAAGACTATTTTTAGGATAAATTTAGCTAAATTATTGTAATTTAATGCTTTATTTTATCCTAGGGGCCAATTTTATGGGTTCAGTTGCTATTTAAATGCTTTATGGATGTCATTTAGATAAATCCCACCTTAGGTTAAGCATATTCATGCATTTTAGTATGTTATAAATGTTATAATGTATGGTTTTAATGCATGATTAATAATTTCATGAGTAATTTAATATATGTTGATATGTTAAATATATGAAATTGGGAAAGCATGATGCATGACATTAATTTAGTTAAATATAAGTGTTATATTTATTTAATTGGATGCATATGCTTAATTTATTTTCATGACTGTTATAATTGTTATAATTTTAATTTATGAAAATAAAATTGCATTAAGCATGAAACATCAATAAATTAATATAATTGTTATATTATATTTAATGATTTGCATATAATATAGTTTTTTAATTAATTAGAATTTGATTGTTAATTAATTAACCTTAGTATGCATGATTATAGGGCTAATTAATTAATTTTGTAAATAAGTTATAAAATTAATTAATAGAAACGGTCAACCTATAATAAATAGTTGCATGCAAATATAGGATCTTAGGAAATTAGATTTAAATTGTTTAAAATTAATTTAAACTTAAGATCACATTAATTCTAATTAGATTAGAATTAAGTCTTATTTTCTTTTAAAATAGTTTTAAATTGGAATAAATAGGACAAATAGGATTTTGGTTATAAGGTATCACACCCTCTCCCCTGGTCACCCTCTTAGACCTAGGAAAAGAGCGTGAGTTACATACATCACTTATATACACAAACATCATTTAAATACATACAAATAGTGGTTACACTATCGTTTATACAACCATACTTTTCTAGTTTCAATGTTTCCCTCTCTATTATATGCCAGTCAACACAACAAGACTAATGTTTACAACTAAAAGAGGTTCCGCAGCAAGGACTTTGCGAGGGTAGGTCAAGCTCTTGGATACCGATTGCTACCTGGGGAGTAAGAAAACATTTAAAAGAAAACATTAGACATACGTCTAGTGAGTGACAGGATGTAAAGCATTCCCACTAAACATGCTCGCTTAGCATAAAATGGAATTATTTATATACAACATCTCATAACTTAGCATATCGTCGTTTATTCAACTGAAAACATAACTCATAAACATCAATCTCATCTGAACTTGGTATTCTTAAATCCTTAGTCGAGGTGGAGCAAACTCAACACTCTCAACGTCGTAAATACATTACTGTCATGCATACATTCAATACATGTATATATATATATATATATATATATTAGCTATACCTATATATATTCATTAGGGCTGTCCTGACACGTCATCGAAGCTCTCTTATATCAGGATCCCAACTACCTCGATACCGTCTCAATATCCTTAGGTATCGCTTTATAACTATCTCGATACCGTCTCAACGTCCTTAGGTATCGCTTTATAACTATCTCGATACCGTCTCAATGTCCTTAGGTACCGCTTTATAACTATCTCGATACCGTCTCAGTGTCCTTAGGTATCGTTACATTTCCATCTCGATACCGTCTCAATGTCCTTAGGTATCATTACATATTTATCTCGATACCGTCTCAATGTCCTTAGGTATCGTTATATATTTATCTCGATACCGTCTCAATGTCCTTAGGTATCGTTATATATTTATCTCGATACCGTCTCAATGTCCTTAGGTATCGTTATATATATATTTATCATTTAACTAAACCGTGTTCAACAGTCAAATCTTATCGACATATTCGAGAAACGAGGAACATAAAACGTCTTGCAAATCTTACATATAAAGTCATAACTACAACACATCATACTTAAATAAAACTTTGCTCACTAATATATATAGCATCTTGCTTAACTCAAGAATTTATAAGCTTTGTTAAAAACATTTTGTCACTCACGGTTTATAGTCGACTAGCTCACAACGGCTTGTAAGCTTCTCCCAACTCTATTCGTCCTGAAAAGAGTAAGTCTCCTTAGGTTAGTTCTCAACATGCTTGCAGTCTTTGCTATAGCCACTTGCAAAACTAAACTCATGATGTTCATAATACTCCTTAGCAAGCATTGTCTAAACATAAGTATAATCACATCAATTTTTTTGATTGATCATATCTTCCTCAATTCTTAACCAAATAAAATGAAATTTATGGCAAACTTTTCATTTTACAGTCCCCTACAATTCATCTTCAGAGTACAAATCTAAAAACGTATGGTTTATTCATAATTTCCCTTATATCAGTAGCTACTTGAAAATCCTGTTTTAGAAATGGAATTATCTAACTATCATTACCAATTTCAGATTCTAACTCTTCCTAGAAAGCTCAAACCGATTCCAAAACCAGAGATGCTCCCCTTTTCACGAAATTTCTCGTCTACTGATTTCCACCTAAATATTCATCAACTTCCAACCACTTTCAGCTCAGGTAATCTTCACAAGAGTTGTAGAGAATTGTGTTAACTTACTAACCTCAAAATTTTAGCTCCAAAATCGAACTCTACAGCGTGAAGTTGTCCAAACACCACTGACCACTCGAGCTTCTTCCTGCTTCAGACCAGTGTGTTATTTCCTCCAATTTTCTGCTTCTTCTCTGGTCAATAATCACCAGAAACTCTCAATCCTCTCCTTCTCCGACCAGTTTGAGTTTAGTCGGTGGTTTCTCTCTTTGAAGAAGAAGAAAATGAAGAGAAATGAGATCCCAAAGTTTCTTTTCCTTAACTTTTTACTCCACTACCGACTGGGTTTTTTTCCCCTTCTTTTTCCTTTTTCCTTTCTCCTTTTCTTTTTCTTTTAAAAAAAACATCCCACTTCCTTAATTATTAATAATAATAATAATAATAATAATAATAATAATAATAATAATAACTTTAATAATAATTAAATAATAACTTAATTGTTAGGTATTCTCCGATTAACTCGCCTTAACGATATTCCCTTTTTTTTCCCTTAGCACCTTACTGTTACTTCTTGGCCTTTTTACTCGATCATAACAAATTGTAAGCAATAAAAAGTTTAGGGCTTACAAATGGAAACTCTACTGGTTCAGTTCTGTCTAGATTGGGGGGTTTTTAAGTTGACGGTTTTATGGAACACCTCCTAACTAGGAACTGAATCAGAACTTGAGTTGAATTAACCTAAGTCCTATTAGCATGCAATGTCGCTAGGTTAATTAAGTTGTTTATGTAACGACCCGACTTTCTAGTAGTCGTTACTTCATGCATGCATACACCTAAAAAATGACACCTTTTGTACATTTGACTAAATCCAAGAAATTTATAAAATAAATAATTAGATTTAAATAATCCTTTACAAAAAGAAAATCAAACTAAACCTTGATCGGGGTACCCCTAACCAACAAATTAAATCAAAGTAATTAACGGATAAAATAAATAAAAAGAATAAAACCACGAGTTCATAAACCGAACAAGCCATCTAAGATAAACATGAATACATGAAACGCGGAAGCCTCAACGTGTCCCTATTTGGCCCGATCACGGATTCTTCCTGTCTCTCGTCGGTCTATTCTGCCTTTACCTGAAATTCATAAAATGAAAAGGGATGAGTATAAAACTCAGTAAGTAATCCCATTGCTGGAATTTCTGGATACATGGCCAATTTCTGGATACATGGACAAACTGCCCCGTCACCATGCCTAGCGGCCTGAGGGCACGCCGTCAATGCTGAAGTGTGAGCCTGATGACCCACACCAACGAACATGGAGGTGAACCCGTCGGTCCACGCATGTCTAGTGGCCTGATGGCACACCGTCAAAATGAAGTTTATTAAAAGTATGATATTGGCTCTTGGAAGTGTATGAAAGGCGATAAAAATATTCTCCAAAATCATAAAGTCTCATCTACTTGGAGAAACTCTCAAAATCTCCCAACACGCTTCATATCTTTAGTTCGAGATCCTTGAAGAACTTTTGTTTCAATCATCTCTTTAGTTTTGCATATCCCTTTTCGAGCATTTGATTCGAAGGAACAAGTGCAAGAGCCTTATCCATCTTGAAAGAAATTGAATCTAGTTAGATTAAGGAGCAAACTTTTGAGAGTTGTTACTTTCATTATTTTCATTCATTCTGTTAGTATTCTATTTAATGTTATTTACTTATTGTATTTTTATTTTTTGTTCATATTTTTTAATTTACCACTACAATAAATTTATCTTTCAATAGTATTTTAGCATAGCATTTCTTATAAAATGGTATTATAAAAATATAAAAAAGCGGGAACGTTAAAATTATGGAGTGCGAAAAGTCTTTGTTCGCAAGAGATTTTCAGAGAAACATGTTTCGTGGAGTTGAACTTGATGTTTATGTAAATTTGATGCGGATGTGGTTTGATCTCTAGTACTTGATCCTCTAATTCTCTCTCAACTGAACGTGTGCGCTTGATGTATGGAAGCGGAGTGCGTTGACACACGCATGTGAAGTTGGAGTCTTGGAGGCAAGCAACTTTAGTGTGATTCAACTTCAGGAGTTAGGAAGTTTTGTGATTGTAGGGAGAATTCTCTCTAGGCTCTCTAAGTGTAAATTTTCTGAACCTTTCAAATGAAGAGAACTCCTCTATTTATAGAGTTCTCAGGTGGGCCTTGTTGTGGGCTTGGGCTTGACGGGTGCATAGACCTGGCCCTTAGGCCCAACTAATTGGATTTGGACATTTGTTGGCCCTTTGGACCAAATTAAGTTTATTTTTGGACTTAATTGAATTTAGCCCAAACATTAATAATTAATTGAACCAAAAATAAATAATTTGATCCAACAGTGAGGAGGAAAACACGTTGCACCATCGGGATTTGCCAATTTACATCTTCAATTTCAATTTAAGACACATGTAACATTTAATTAGGCCCAAATTTAATTATTTCTAAACCTTGCCACTAATTTGAGAAATGACGTGATAATTTGTGATTGGCTCAAAATTTCTCATTCAACAAATGACTCCTTTTTGAGATTTATGCATGTATATGGGTGGGTGAATCTCGAAAAAAATAAAGTTGGTTATCAAAATACAAGTTGTATGTACTTGATTTTGACTCAATTCAATGTGTCAATTTAATCAAACTATGAATTTGGTACATAAGTTTGAAATTTTATGTTGACACATCTTTTTTTGTGATTATGCCAACCTATCAAAACCTATATTTAAGTCAAAGTTTTGATTCTCTTTCTTGGTATAAACTTCAATTTGAACTTAGTAGAATTTGTGCTACTTAATTCAAAATTGAATTTGGAGTGAAATTGAACTTCTACCTAAGATGCTTAGCCTGGACTTGGAACATAATTAGAGATGAAGTTTAATTTGGATTGTACCTAAACTTAAAATTTGTAATATGGCCAAATTTTAATTTGAGATAACTTTGAGACTTTTACCCTCAATTTAATTTAATTTGGATGAAGGATAAAAGCTACATTTGATGCTTTGAAGAATTTGGGATAAATTTTGGAATGTGGCCAAATTTTAATTTGAGATTCCAATCTACCATTTTATTTGAGAATAAAATCCGGAGATTTGAATTTGGGATAAAATTTGGAATATGGCCAAATTTTAATTTGAGATTCTAATCTAAAATTTATAAAATTTGGAATATGGCCAAATTTTAATTTAAAATCTATTTAAAATCCCATCTACAATTTAATTCAAGAATAAAATCTAGAAATTTGAATTTGGGATAAAATTTGGAATATGACCAAATTTTAATTTGAGATTCCAATCTACAATTTAATTTGACTTGAGAATCTCATAAAAATCTTCCAATAGGACATCCAAATTGAATTAGGATTTGAATCCAACATCTTTAGGAAATAAGATTTCAATAGGAAATCCAAATTGGATTAGGATTTGAATCCAACATTGATTTTTATAAATAGAGCTCTCCACATACATCTTTCTCATTCTCATCTTCCACTCCTACTTTCTTCTCTTCTTTCTTTTTTGATTCTTCTCTTCTCTCCCCCCTTTTTTTTCTCCTCTTCTTTCTTTTTAATTTGATTCAACGTTTAATTTGATTGTGTTTTTTTTTTTTTTGCAAGTTTTTTCTTCTTCTGAGAATAGAATTTTCACCCACTAAAAAAAGTAAACTCCATGGTAACTAAATTTTTTTTTCTTAGAATATACTTCGTTTTTTCCTTTTTTTTGTCTGTTTCATGGTAGGTATGTTGGGCACATCGGGGCAAAAGTTGGCTCTATGTCAACACATTATGCTTTCCTTACTAACTTAGGATGCGACACACTAGTCCATTCTTTGTTGTTACTGCATCAACACTGACGGGAGTTATACGACATATTGGGTAAAAGTTGGCTCAACGTCAACACGCCCGCTTTTCTTACCAACTTAGGATGCGACACACTAGTCCATTCTTTGTTAACGAGTCCTGCTCCTTGAAAGATCAGCCTCAGACTGATGTATTTTCTTGGAAGATGTTAATCCATCCTACTCGTTTGATAGATGGTAATGTGACCCGTGTAGCTTGCCAGGTGCTAATGCGTCTTGAAAGACATTAATGTGTCCTACGCTCGTCTCTCAGACGCCAATGCGTCCTGCGGAGCTTGCCAAACACCAACGCTTCTTGGAAGATGTTAATACGTCATACGCTCGTTTGAAAGATGGTAATGTGACCCGCGCAGCTTCCCAGGCGCTAATGCGTCTTGAAAGACGTTAATGTGTTCTGTGCTCGTCTGTGAGACGTCAATGCATCCCGTAGAGCTTGCCAGGCACCAACGCGTCTTGGTCCCTGAAAGATCAACTTCAGACTGTTGTATTTCCTTGGAAGATGTTAATGCGTCCTACGCTCGTTTGATAGATGACAATGTGACCCACGCAGCTTTCCAGGCACTAATGCGTCTTGAAAAACGTTAATGCGTCCTACGCTCGTCTATCAGACGCCAATGCGTCCCGCGGAGCTTGCCAGGCACCAATACGTCTTGGAAGATGGAGATGTAGCAACAATCTCATCAAATTTAAAACAAAAGTGAAATTGCAATGCAGCTGTCGAGCTCGAAGATGGAGCAGAGCTGCACCGATATTTTGGAGGAGAAGCAGACCTATACCAGTATTTTTGGAGCTGAAGCGGAGCTTCACCAACATTTCAGAGGAGAAGGGGAGCTGCACCAGTACTTTTGGAGATGAAGCGGAGCTGCACCAATATTTTGGAGAGAGTGGAGTTGCGCCAACATTTTAGAGATGAAATGGAGCTACACCAATATTTTTGGAGGAGAAGCGAAGCTATACCAATATTTTGGAGAAGGAGCGGAGCTCACCAACATTTTAGAGATGGAATAGAGCTGCATCAACATTTTTGGAGAAGAAGCGAAGCTGCACCAATATTTTGGAGGAGGAGCGAAGTTGCACCTATATTTTAGAGATGGAACAGAGCTACACCAACATTTTGGAGAGGGAGCAGAGTTGCACCAACATTTTTGGAGCTGAAGCATAGCTGATCTTTTAGATGAGGCAGAGCCAGGCAGATCAAACTTAATCTCACAAATGAGGGAGAGTCAAGCAGACCGGACATGATCTCGCAAATGAGGTAGAGCCAGACAGGCATCTTCAACCTTTAGTGATGCACTCCTTTGATTTGTTGGTTGCCCCCAGTAAGGAATCTTCAACCTTTAGTGACATCCTTTAACGAACACCAACAATGTCCTAGTGTCACACTTCAGGTGATTGTGTCATTTCTCTCTCTCTTTTTTTTTGGACTGAACTTAAATTTTTGTAAGTTGCCTACGTACCCCTTTATAATGTAATGGGATCAAGTCATAGCGTAGTGCAATTGAGTTTTTTTTTACTTTCTACTCGACTGAACTTAAGGTTTCTTTCAAGCTGCCTATGTACCCTTTATAATATATAGAGATCAAGTCATAACGTAGTTCAAAGTTTTTTTTTTTTGCCATTCACCTTTTAAGCTTGTGCGGGCCAGGAGCACCATGCAGTTTAGGCTCTTGCGATAAGGAGTTGTTTGCGTATTTATCAAGCATAGAATTTTTTAAGGAATTTTTCGTTGATAGGGCCGATTCTCAATCCATCCTTATCTATGATCTTGTATGCTCCATTTGTGTAGACTTCTTTGATGATATAGGGTCCATCCCATTTAGGAGTGAACTTATATCATGTATGTCTTATCGTGATGATTGGTCTTCTTACAATTAGTACTAGATCACCAATCTGACATGACGGGGGCTTCACGTGCTTATCAAAGGCTTTAGCCATTCGTGCTTGGTAACACTCCAATGCCTGCTGGGCCTCTAACTGTTTTTCATCAAGTGCCTCTAACTCCTGAAGACGTAATTTGGCATTTTCTTCTGTAGTTAGCCCCTCTTGAACAGCCATCCTCAGTGATGGAATTTCTCTTTCCAATGGAAGAACTGCCTCCACTCCATAAAGAAGAGAATATGGTGTAACTCCTGTAGGAGTACGATGAGTAGTTCGGTAAGCCCATAGTGCTTCACCAATCTTCTCTTGCCAATCTCTCTTTGATTTAGAGACAATTTTTTTAGTAGGTTGCACAACGTTTTGTTGAATGCTTCTGCCAGCCCATTTGCAACGGCATTATACATGGACGACTTGTATTGCTTGAATTTGAACTTTTCGCACAATTTATCTATCAGGCTGTTAGAAAATTGTCTTCCATTATCCGTCACAATCCGGTGAGAAATTCCGTATTGGTAGATGATGTGAGTTCGGATAAAGTCTGCCACGTTTTCTTTCTTCGCTTCTCTTAGCGCAATGGCCTCAGCCCACCTTAAAAAGTAATCTGTCGCTACAAGGATGTAAGAATGTCCTGCTGACGACTTGGGTGTTATAGGACCAAGAAGATCAAGCCCCCAAGCTTCAAAAGGCCATGAAGCCACAGTTGGATGCAGAGGTTCTGGCGGTTGATGTATGAAGTTTGCATGGTATTGACAAGCTTCACACCCCTTCGCATACTCCATCGAATCCTGGATCATCTTGGACCAATAGTATCCCATCCTCTTCAACTGGATTGAAGCTTCGTCCAGATTGGTGTGCGCCACAGACACTTGAATGTGCCTCCTCTAGCGCTTTTATTGACTCTTCTTTTCTGAGGCATTGAAGAAAGAGCCCTTCCAGGGAACGACTATATAAGGTCCCCATATCGTAAATGAAGTGAGCTGCTCTCCTTCGCACCTTAGTTTTAAGACGGAGATTTGTTGGAAGTTTACCATGTTCAAAATAATCTATGATGGGTTGGCGCCAGTCTTCCTCGTCAATTAAATAGACTGATATCAGATTCATTTCTTCGCATTCAGTCTCAATCGACGGTATAACCCACCTCTGGCAAAGCGATATGATAAGGAAATAAGTAGAAATCAACATTAAAGATTACTTCCAAGCTAAGACTTCAAGTCATAGTGAATATGATAAGGGAATAAGTAGAAATCAACATTAAAGATTACTTCCAAACTAAGACTTCAAGTCATAGTGAATAATTATAACATTTCAAGCATCAAAAGACACTTTTTCATCCAAGAGTCATAATGAATCTAAAAATCCAAATTCATTCACATATTTAATTTTCCATGTATCCAACTTAATTTCATGTATTTATATTTATGAGGGTAGTTGAAAGGGTGTAGATGAATTTAAACAATTTGGTGAAAGGTTGTGTCCTTTCATAGTGCCTTTTCAATTAGTTTAAATAGGGCTGTAATTCCAACATTTTTAAAAAGAAAAGACTTTGAATTTGAATGAATTTTTCATAGAGTAAATCTCTCAAGCTTTTATGCTTTCTTTGTATTTTTGTGTTTAGAATGCATGTTTAGAACTTTCAATCTAGTTTGATCAATTAGATTGTGGAGAGTTCGAAATCTTGAAGTTAGGAACAAGTTCTCCTTTATTCTTAATCTTTGATCAATCTTCCAAGTCAAATCTGTTTAGCTTTCTTGGGGTTATTATCAATTCGTTAATTGGGGTTATTCTTATTACTGTTGTGGGGGTTCACCTTGTTTAGGGGGGGGGGGGGAGGTTCTCAAATGTGATTGAGGTAGTTTCCTTTATCATTTGGTATCAGAGCTTTGACTGTAAACAGATTATATATCTTTTCTTATTTTCAGTCATACCATCTTTCTTTCTATAAATCCACTCATTTATTTCCATCTTTCTCGTGACTTTTCATCTTTTCATTTTTCTTATTTCATAGGCTGTACTTGCTGGAAAAAAAAGTTTGTCAAAAAAAAAAAACATAAAAAGAAAGACTTGACTTTTCACGATATGTTTAGAGTTTCATAGTCTTGAATCGTCAATGCAGTAGCCAGATTTGCCAAAGCATCTGCCTTCTTGTTTTCTGATTTTGGTACATGCTCCAACATCACACTGTCGAACTTTTCCAGCAACCGTCTGGCATAGGTGAAGTAAGGTTTTAAATCTTCATGCTTCACATCATACTACAGCAAGAGTTGACTGATTATCGACTTCAAATCGTCATAAACTTCTATGTACAAGATTCTCATTTCTAATGTCATCTGGAGGCCAATTATTAGAGCCTGGTATTTAGCGACGTTGTTTGAACACAATTCACCAAGTGTAAAGCTATAAGGCAGCATATGTCTTTCAGGTGAGATGAGGATGATGCCTGCCCCTGCTCCGCTCCTTCGTGTTGCCCCATCGAAGTACATGGTCCAAGCCTCAGTAATTTCAACCAAGAAAACTTCCTCGTCGGACAAGTCTTCAGATAGCTTCCAATCCGATGGAATTAGGTGATATTTCAACCAAGAAAACTTCCTCGTCAGACAAGTCTTCACATAGCTTCCAATCCGATGGAATCAGGTGATTCGCTAAGAAGTCAGCCAGTGCTTGTCCTTTGATCGCCTTTTGCGACATATACACAACGTCGTATTGCTGGAGCAGAATTACCCATTTGGCCAGGCGCCCAGAGATGATCGGCTTGGATGAGACATACTTAATGGGGTCAGCTTTCGCAACCAGGTGAACCGTGAAAGCTTGCATATAGTTCATCAGCTTGCGTATCGCAAAGAAAAGCGCAAGACACATTTTCTCGATAGGGGAGTAATTGATCTCAACTCCAGTTAGGGTTCTACTTAGATAGTAGAGAGCACGTTCCTTCCCCTTCTACCCTTTTTGCACCAATAACACCCCCACCGATCTTTCCTGTGTGACAATGTACAATATCAACAACTTGCCTGCTAAGGGAGCGCCTAGGAAAGGGGGATTAAGCAAGTATTTCTTTTCTCCTTTTCTCATCAGTTTTTGAAAAGGTTGACATCGACTAGCGAGATTGGAAATAAATCTCCGTATGTAAGCCAAACGACCCTGGAGACTTCTCAACTCATGTAGATTTCTTGGCCTCGACATCCTCTGAAAAGCATCGATCTTGGACTGGTCTATATCAATTCTCGGATGCCTTACGATGAAATGGAGAAACTTTCCTGAGGTTACGCCGAATGCACACTTGAGAGGGTTCATCCTTAACTGATATTTTCGCAAGCAGTCAAACACAACTTTTAAGTCTCTCATATGGTCTTGTCATTTCTTGGACTTTTACATTATATAAATTTTACTAACTAAGACATTCATTTAGCTTTACTTTAATATTTTACAATCACAAAATTTACATAATAATATAATTAAGTTGGATTTGACTCGACATCACTTAAGACAAATGACTCGAATTACAGATGACAACGCCAATCAAATTTGGGCAACATATATGAAGGATAGGACACAACTTTGTTATTATATTTAGTTGTCATCGAGACTTACCTGTATTAAATAACACAAACTTTTGATAATATCTTTTTTTATGTTTAATGTATGACATATATATATTTTTTATATTATATTATTATAAAAAAAAAACAAGAAACAAGAAATAGTTATCAAACGAGTTTCTGTTTCTTTTTTTTTTTCAAGAAACAGGAAACAAGAATAGTTATCAAACATGTTCCTGTTTCTTGTTTTCAAAAAAGAAAAAACAAGAAACAATAAACAGGAAACGGGAACGTTATCAAACGGACCCTTAGATTTCAAATCCTAATTGGAATTTATAAAAATTTATAAATTAAAAAATTAAAAAAAAATCTTAGATGAAGAAGGAGAAAGAATGCAATAAAAAAAAAAGTTTAAAAAGAGGACATACATTAAAAAAAAAAAAAATTACAGGTTCGACCTTAAAGAAAAAAATACCTAAAGCACAAAAATTTGACATGATGTCTACTTGTAAAGTTGCAAAAATATAAAGCAAAAAAATTAGGTAGAGCGGGTTAAAAAAATTAGAAACAGGAAGAAAACAAACGAGATACCTGTAAGAAACTGGAGGTTTTTAGCTATTGATGGAGGAAATTTAGATTTCAAATCAAATTACATTTTAAATCTTTCACGTACCTATAGATTGTTATTTATTTTATAAATCACAATTTAATTAGAAGATTGAAGATACCTGAATCTAGATTTCAAATCATAATTAGAAATTAATATAAAAAAAGATAAGATAATTGTTTTAAATCACAAAACTGCTGAAAATATTTTCAAATACAGTGCAATATCACTATCTATCTATCACTGTATAGACAGTGACATTTTACCATATTTATAAATAAGTTGCTCATTTTGCTATATTTGAAAATAGCCCGAAAAAAATATAATGATGATATTATTTTGAAATAACTAATTTTTTAATATTTGTTATTCATATTACCTAATATATCCTGATAGTCATCAACTAAAATGGGCAAAAGGGAATCAAAAGTTTCTCATACTAAACCCCTCATTTTCTAATTTTATCACATATATATTTAAATATTACTTTAATTTTTCGATGCTATTATATAGGGGCATCGAAAAAGGGTGACCCTTTCCCGACATCATATTATTAGTAAATTTCAACACTTATCCAAGTTTAAGGTGCGATAACTTGTAGAAATACAAGTTATATTTGCTTTCTTATTTGAAGTAATTAGGAAATTTAAGAAGAAAACACACGAGTATAATGAAAAATTCAAGTAAATAATCATATTTTGCGATAAGATGTTTACAGAAATTAAAATCTTGAAAATTATGAGATTTGTATCTTATGGACGCAGGAATTGGAGGAAATAACGTAAGAATTGACTAAAGACACAAAGCTGCAACCTTGAACGCATGAAAGTGACCAACTCAGCGCCAACTTTACAATATGAAGTACAACCTGAAGACAGAAAATGACAAAATGCATAGGCGGTGGAAGTCAAATCAGTAGAGCATGTTGGTAGCTAATGTGAGACATTCGCTGCAGAATCATTGGATCTGTGACGCGGAGAACTTTCTTTTGATGCTTATAAATAGCCCTTCAAAATAGAGAAGAAAGGGGATTTCTTTGGTCGAGAGATCAAGAGAGAGTAAAACTACATCTACCATAGCCACCAATTCTTCAAGCTTTTCTTTGCAGAATTCTGAGTGAAAGCTTAGAATTCTTCTTAGAAAAGTAAGAATCCCCCATCTATTCTACAGAAATCACATTGAGAGCAGCCACATTGAAGCCAAAGGAAGCACAAAATTGCCACCAGCGGCTTGACTCACCTCTGCCCTTTCATTTTATTTTTCTTTATTATTCTCATTTTGTATTAAGTTTAGGATTGAAAACTCTTTAACTCTTAATACAAATATGATCTACATTCATTTTCATGTTTCTATCATTGTTCTTCCATATACCATGAGTAGCTAAATTCCTAATGGGTTAAGGAGTATGAACTAATATTTTCAAGATTGTGCATAAGTAGAAGTTCATTTTGTTTAATGTGTGCTCAACTTAACGCTTCAATCTATTGAGAAATAGTTTTAGGAAAAACAATCACTTACTTGACAAATTGGGAGAGTGTGGAAATCATTAAACAAATGGAGTAGTAGCTTTAGAAATAAAGTTAATCTTTCATTTAAAAATCTACTCAAACATGTGTCTTAGAAATAAGAAAAATATGGCTCAAAGACTGAGAGGTTAGTCTTTTATTTTCAGAGTTGAGAATATGAACTTATGTTTATGCATCATTTGAGAAAATATTAGTGATTCTTCTTAACCCTACTTTACAAACTACTTTTTCCTACGATTTACCGCAACTGCTTTCTTGTGATTGTGACCAGCTCATCAACATCTATCACCATTCATCGCATCATTATCTCATTCATACATTCTTACTTTATCAAACTCTCTCACCACTTAGTAAATTAATTAGTTATTTTAGTAAATTACTCATTTCAACACATCATTTAAGAATTCACCGCATAAGTTATTCATTCCCAATGCTTAATTAGTGCAAATCCTTGTGTTCGACCCTGGACTCACCAGGAACCTTGTCTGAACTTATACTTGGGTTAGATTAGGAAAACTTGCATTTGTTCAGCAATTACTTATCTTCAAAGGCACAGCTGTTGGGCTAATCCTGAGCTTATCGCATCAATCTCATCATAAACTTTAAAATTAAATGCGAACAAGTTTTTGGCATTTTTGCCATATATTTGTCTAACTAATCAGTGTTTGGATTTTGTTTGATTTTTGTAGGATCTCAATAATAGGTGCTTTGTGCACTCAAGCCAAAAGAGTGTTGCAAACAATATATGCGTAAAGGCAAGTCGCCTGCATTTGCACTTGACCTGAAATTGAGAAAACTTTTTGGAAAAGAATTAACGCAAATAAACACAGAAGGTACAAAAAGAAAATGGGAGACCAGTTACGAGGGAACAATCTCATGTACAAGTTAGGGATAACATCAACGCGTCGAATGAAGTTAATAATGCAAATGACATGTTTTTACCAGCTCATCCAATACTCTTTGCTCATGATCACAATAGACCTATCAGGGAGTATACATCATTGAATCTCTATGATTTTTTCTCAGGAAACACGCGACCAGCCTTCAAAGGAGCTAGATTTGAAATGAAGCCTGTAATGCTTCAAATGCTTCAAACTGCAGGACAATTTGGAGGATTTCCTAGAGAAGACCCACACAGCCATTTAAAAAGTTTCCTAAAAATATGCAATACACTTTCATACCCAACACTACAGGAGAAGAAATACGGTTAACGCTTTTTTCCTTCTCTTTGAAGGAAGAAGCGAGGAAATGGGCGTATTCTTAGAGCCAGGGAAATCACTACATGGGATTAAATGATATAGAAATTCATGAAGAAATATTTTCCTCCTACTGAGAATGCCAAGAGAAGATGAGACATTGCCAACTTTGGCCAAAGAGAGGAAGAAACCCTCAGCGATGCGTGGACACGTTTCAAGAAGCTTGTGAGAAATTGTCTACATAATGGTATCCCAAATTGTGTACAGATGGAAATGTTCTACAACGGATTGAATAAGAATTCAAGGGAAGCAACAGATGCCACAGCAACCAGTGTAAGAGGTCTCATGAGTAAGACATATAATGAGGCAAAAACTATCCTGGACAGAATTGCAATGAACTATGAGGATTGGGAAGATAACAGTTTTGGCTCAAGAACGGGTAGACAACAAAATAATGTGGGGAAAATGGATAATGATACAGTCGTCACATTGCAAAATCAATTGGTTGCGATGACCAGTCTATTGCAAACCTTAACGATGGACCAAATCAACCAAGTTAACACGGGAAATAACCAAAAAGTTCACAGGTGAATCAAGTTGATGACTTGGCATGCGCTAGCTGTGGAGGACCACATGCATTAGAAATATGCCTGTAGAATCCACAATCAGTGTGTTACATCAAGCATGACCCTTATTCGAACACCTATAATTCGGGATGGAGGAACCATCTTAACTTCTCTTGGGGAGGTAAACAAAACCAGCAGGCAGAATAAGGTGAAAGGTATGCAAATAGAGAGGGACCTCCACGATTCCACCAAGGCTATCGATGCCATCCTCAACAACATAGTCAGCCATCGCAAGCCTCAAGCTCATCTACATCGTTAGAAGCCTTCTTAAGGAGTACATTCAAAAGAATGATGCTCTATTGCAAAGCCAAGCCACCTCTATTCGAAGTCTTGAAATGTAAATAGGTCAGATCACGAAAGAGTTGAAAGTCAGGAAAAAAAGAACTCTACCTAGCAACAAAGAAGCCTCAGCGCATGGGGGGAATAATGGAAAAGAACAATGCAAGGCTGTAACATTGAGGAGTGGGAAACTGATTCATGTTATGAAATTAGGCATTTATTTTAGCATTTTTAATGTGAAAAATGAACTCTTGCATGACTTTTATCTCAAATTTGGTCTTAATAAATTTAAATAAGGTTAATGAGGGTTAATTATGCGTAAAAGATGATTTTTGCGGATTTGGTGCAGATCTGGTATGTTTTTGACAGGTTTCTAGCTATTTCTCATGTGATGCGGCCACAGCAACAAGTAATGTACCAGCAGTGTTGACCCCTAATTTTTCAGATTCGATTCTACCCAGATCAGTTGCGATTTTCTTGGCTAAAAATCCTTGATTCTGCCTGGTGAATCTTCAGAACGCAAATCTCGGCACTCCTTAACAGATTTGGGGCCTATAAAAGGCGAGAAAACCCTCCATCTTCAACAACAACTCACCACCGTCGAATTCACCACATTCTTTTCCATTTTATTGTCAAATTTCCGGCACCTTGGGTTTCTTCTCTAAGTTCAAGTCAGTAGTCTTAAGAACGAAAGTTCCTCTAAGGCGTAGTGGCTCTAGGATTTCTCTTCCACAGGAGTGTGTGTTTAGGCAAGATTCTTCTTTGAGAGAGGGGAATCGTCCTAAGGAAAAACTTGTTACTTGAGGATTTTCCCAAGTTTCCTTGAGTTGTATTTATTTTCTAGCGTTATTATTTTCTTGTTTATTTTAAATTTTAAATTTCTACCAATCAAACGTTATATTGTAGCTATGGTTTATGATTTAATAAAAATGATTATTTTATGAAAAGTTATGAGCTAAATATTTTTAGGGGTTTGACAATGTGAAAGCCTTAGGGTTGTTATGGCTTAGGTTATGTAATGCTCACACCATTTGATTTAACGATCTAGCAGAGCTCTAATACTGAGAAGGTTAGGGTGTAAGCGGATTTCACAAAGGGATATGGGACTAAGAGCCTAGACATAGGATGGTCATGTTACCTTAGAAATAACGGACACCATAGGATAAAGGAATTCAACTTGATTTAATCTAAGATCCAGCTAACCATGGAAACATTAGGCATTAGCTGCTTAGAACTCCTAAAGGAACTTGACACAAGACTGAATAAGTGTAGTTTCTTGTCCATGTGTAATTCATTGTTCGGTGTGATGCGGTCACATCACCTAAAGCACAACACCTGAATGGTTGTAAGATTGTTTGCCCCTGTTTGATTCCCATTGTTATTTGTTTTTATGTTTTCTTTCACCAAAAATTCTAAATTTTTTCTTTGGTTACCCTGGTTACGTTGGTCCATAGTCATAATAAATTTAAACTCAATCTAGTCCGGTGGGATTCGACACTTGGAATACTCCAAGTTTATTACTTCATCGATCGTGTATGCTTGCACATAGACCTTGTCCATTCTATATTTCTTATCATTTTTATCATTCATATACACCTGGTGGATCAATTTTTTGGCGCCGTTGCTAGGGACTAGTAGTAGTTTAATTTTTTTATTGACTGTGATTGATCAATGCGACCGTATTGACTCTATTTCAGGAAAAATCTAACTCATTATTTTTGTGTTGTGTACGTTGAATGAGTAGTGCATGGGAAGAAGGTTTTGCCTTTTTTAGCCAGATCTTGAAATAGAAAGGACCTTTCGCAGAAGAAGGAACGAACAAAGGCGAAAGCGTCGAGAGGAGAAAGAGTTGAGCACAAAAGTAAATCTTGAGGCAGCCGCATTCATGCAGCCAGTTCTAATGGATCCTCTTGGAGACGATCTTCCTATACCTCCTCGAAATAACGTTCAGCAAAATGGAGATCAACCACAATAACAACCTGCTGTAGACCCACGAAACCCTATCTTCATAGCAGATGATAGAGATAGAGCAATTAGAGACTATGTTGCGTCCGCATTTCAAACTTTAGATATTGGCATCCTCGACCCACCAATTGATGCACCCACATTTGAAATGAAACCGTTGATGTTTCAGATGTTGAACTCGTTTGGTCAATTTATCGGACTACCCAATGAAGACCCCCACAAACATCTTAAACTTTTTATGAGAATTTGTCCATCTTTTAAAGTTAATGGTGTTTCTAAAGAGGCATTAAGACTTAAGTTATTTCCTTACTCTTTGCAGTGAGCGCAGAAGCATGGCTTGGCTCATTGTAGCCAAATTTTATCACCACATGGGATAACCTCATGGACAAATTTATAGGAAAATACTTCCCACCAAACAAGAATGCTAAGTACAGAGGTGATATCATCGCTTTCAGGCAAGCACCATCAGAATCTGTGGATGGAGCTTGGCTTAGATTCCAGAGGTTGGTACGGAAATGCTCACATCACGGACTCCCAGCTTGCATTGTGATAGAACAGTTCTACAATGGATTAAGTCAAGCCTCAAAGACAATGGTGAATGCGTCTGCAGGAGGATCATGGCTTAAGAAATCCGCGAATGAAGCACAAGAGATCATGGATACCATTGCCAACAACAATCAGAATTGAGGAGATACGGAGTACATTCCTAACATAAAGACGGTGGTAGAGATACAAGAAGTTGATACACTCGTATCTATGAATCAACATCTGACGGCCATAGGAAACATGTTACATAATTTGGTTATAGGACCACAAAAAGTAGCAACTGTCCAAATAAATCCTCATCCTTAAACTTCTGAATTTTGTACTGCTAATCATTTAGCTAGTGAATGTTTGTATAACCCCCAGTCGGTGTGTTATGTAGGTTACCAAAAGGCGCAAGATCATTGGGATCCCTATTCTAATACATACAATCCGGAGTGGAGATCACATCCAAACTTCGCTTGGGCAAAACCAGGTAGCAGTACTAGCACAACACATCAAAATCCAAGGACAGCACCACCAAGATTCTCAACAGCACCATGTTAGTTACCGCGAGCACAACCACCAGTACCTCCCCATGAGAAGCACCCTACGATGGTTGATCTGTTGAAAGACTACATGGCTAGGAACGATGCAGCTCTACGCAACTTGAAAATGCAGGTTGGACAATTGGCAAAGGAAATCCAGAGTTGACCTCCAGGAGCCTTGCCTAGCAACACAGAATCTCCCAAACAGAATGGAAAGGAGCAATGGCAGTCACATTGAGAAGCGGATTAGAGTACGATGGACCAATGATAAGTAACCCTCAACGCGTTGGATCTAACAACCATGTTGACGAACAAGACCTTTAGAACTCAACCGCAAAAGACCCCAAATCAAGATGATCTCATCCCCTAAGAATGGCTAGACGACGAATTACTTAGACGATCATCAAAACCATGGATCGGACAAAGCTTGCGGCTCCCATCGACCTTGATCTTTGAATCACTCCACAAGCAAGATCAATCAAGTCAAGCTTGAATGATTCTGAACATGCAATCTAAACGCCATAGAATTGCAAATGAAACTTAGCTCACGGCTAAAAGAAAGCTCAAAGGCTCTTTTTACTACATTTTCCAAAGTCTCCCTTTTTTGGCAAATTACATTACATTATATAGGCCTCAAAATATAACTCTAGATATTCTATGAGGCATTCAAAGAGTTGTAACTCTCACAATTGATGACCATTATCACCCATGATCTAAATGTAACATAAAATCACTTAAAAGGACTTAAAACTGAAAATTACATTTAATTATTACAATAAATCCAAAAATATTCATTTTTAATCAACAACCCATTAATTTGTAACCATCTTTGAGTTGTGAAGCCCCACTTGAAGTCTTTGTTCCATAAATAAAGCTTGATTCTTCATAAATTCCACTTGACTTCACATAAATACAACTGTTCTTCATTGTGAATTTGGACAGCATATAGTTTGCATTCTTGCATCTTTCTTGATGTTCATATGCTATGATTTAGGTTCCTCCGTTCATATCATTCTCCTTTTCTTCAAGAAGATTCGTCCTCGAATCTAAAGTATTCCTTGGAAGTAACATTGAAGGACCAACACACACATTTACAGTCTTAAGAATTTACTATTGGTTGGAAGTTAAAGCGTTGGAGTTACATGCTTAATGGCTGGAAAGTTCAATGTGCATAAATGTTGTAACTGCCATATTTAATGTTTAACATCCCTTTTTGAAAATTTCAAAGTGTAACCTATGGATTGAACACCAAATGATGAAAATTAATGGCAAAACCATGATCAAATTGTAAGAATTCAGATTTGACATGCTTTTGAGAGAGAAAAAACAACTCAAGAACAAATGCTCTAAGGAATATCAATTTTTTTTTTTTTTCAGTTTTTCATTTTCATCTCGTGATACCAAATGATAAGTAACTCTCGATGCGTTGGATCTAACAACCATGTTGACGAACAAGACCTTTAAAACTCAACCGCAAAAGACCCCAAATCAAGATGATCTCAGCCCCTAAGAATGGCTAGACGACAGATTACTTAGACGATCATCAAAACCATGGATCGGACAAAGCTTGCGGCTCCCATCGACCCTTGATCTTCGAATCACTCCACAAGCAAGATTGATCAAGTCAAGCTTGAATGATTCTAAACATGCAATCTAAACGCCATAGAATTGCAAATGAAACTTAGCTCATGGCTAAAAGAAAGCTCAAAGGCTCTTTTTACTACATTTTCCAAAGTCTCCCTTTTTTGACAAATTACATTACATTATATAGGCCTCAAAATATAACCCTAGACATTCTATGAGGCATTCAAAGAGTTGTAACTCTCACAATTGACGACCATTATCACCCATGATCTAAATGTAACATAAAATCACTTAAAAGGACTTAAAACTAAAAATTACATTTAATTATTACAATAAATCCGAAAATATTCATTTTTATTCAACAACCCATCAATTTGTAACCATCTTTGAGTTGTGAAGCCCCACTTGAAGTCTTTGTTCCATAAATAAAGTTTGATTCTTCATAAATTCCACTTGACTTCACATAAATACAAGTGTTCTTCATTATGAATTTGGACAGCATATAGTTTGCATTCTTGCATCTTTCTTGATGTTCATATGCTATGATTTATGATATGAACGGAGGAACCTAAATCATGGCATATGAACATCAAGAAAGACACCAAGAATGCAAACTATATGCTGTCCAAATTCACAATGAAGAAAACTTGCAATTATGTGAAATCAAGTGGAATTTATGAAGAATCAAGCTTCATTTATGGAACAAAGACTTCAAGTGGGACTTCACAACTCAAAGATGGTCACATATTGATGGGTTGTTGATTACAAAGAAATATTTTCGGATTTGTTGTAATAATTAAATGTAATTTTTAGTCTTAAGTCATTTTAAGTGATTTTATGTTACATTTAGATCATGGGTGCTAATGGTCATCAATTGTGAGAGTTATAAATCTTTAAATGCCTCATAAAATGTCTAGGGTTATATTCTGAGGCCGATATAATGTAATGTAATTTTGTCGAAAAAGGGGGGAGACTTTGAAAAATGTAGTAAAAAAGAGCCTTTGAGCTTTCTTTTAGCCTAGAGCTATGTTTCTTTTGCAATTCTATGGTGTTTAGATTGCATGTTCAGAATCATTCAAGCTTGACTTGATCGATCTTGCTTGTGGAGTGATTCAAAGATCAAGGGTCGATGGGAGCCATAAGCTTTGTCCGATTCATGATTTTGCTGATCGTCTAAGTAATCTGTCATCTAGCCATTCTTAGGGGCTGAGATCCAATTGAATTTGGGGTCTTTTGCGGTTGAGTTCTAAAGGTCTTGTTCGTCAACATGGTTGTTAGATCCAATGCGTCGAGGGTTACTTATCAATTTAGGTTCCTCCGTTTATGTCAACCAAGAATGCCCGATATTCAAGATCGATGTCCAGAGAAGGGATCAACTAGTGTCGGCAATGCAAAGAACACCACATCAACTACTGTGGAGAAGAAAAAGGTTGTTGAAGAAGACAAGAAGAAGGACGATGTTGAACTAATAATACAGGAAAAAGAAAAAATTGCAGTCCCAGTATTCGACCACCGATACCTTCCCCCAAAGACTCAAGAAAGTGAATTAGGATACACAATTCAACAAGTTCCTCGACATCTTGAAGCAGCTACACATAAATATTCCTTTAGTGGAAGCACTAGAAGAAATGCCCAACTACGTGAAGTTATTGAAAGGCATCCTATCTAACCGAATGTTGCAGTGCCTTGGTTAGTAGCAAAATCCCGCCGAAGCTAAAAGACCCAAGAAGTTTCACTATCCCGTGTTCCATTGGACGACAGAGCTTGAGCAGAGCATTGTGTGATCTAGGAGCTAGCATCAACCTAATGCCATATTCGGTGTTCACTCAACTTGGAATTGGGGAAGTAAAGCCAACCACTGTGACGCTACAGTTGGCTGACAGGTTGACAACAAAACCAATGGGAAAGATTGAAGATGTACTGGTCAAAGTGGACAACTTCGTGTTCCCTACAGACTTTATCATCCTGGATTGTGAAGCTGACCGGGAAGTACTCATAATTATATAGCCTTGTAGAGATTCTATCCTATTTAATGTAAATTCTAAAAAGTCAAAATAAAACATTAAAGGAGTTCTCCATCTTCCAACTATTATCTTTCAACCACCATCTTTAATGTAAATTCCATTAATGGCAACCACCCTCTTCCAACTACCATATTTAATGCATTTCTTCTAGAAACATTTACTAGACATAAAATTAAAAGAAGCTAGAACATTACTATGAAAAAAATGCTAAGATAACTAAAGAAGTCTCCAAAATGTTTAGACTCATGGGAATTAAATGTCTACTCCATGGTCAACTTCGATCGAGCAAATATTTTCCTTCAATACTCTAAATGGACCATCATCTCTTGGATTAGCATGTAGCACTCGAAATTGAGGATGAACTGATCCTATCCAATCTTGAACGTGAAGAATGAATGATTGTTGAATATTTGCTGCCTTGGATCTTGTAATTGGTCCGACCGGAACGTGTGGAACACCACAATTCTTATCATCTTCCCCCTCTTCGAAATGATTCGTCCTCGAATCAGGAAATTCATCACCTACATCAAAAGGACTCAAGTCAGCAACATTCAAAGTAGAACTTACCGAAAATTCTACCGGAAGGTCAATCTTGTATGCATTATTGTTAATTCTTTCAAGAACTTGAAAAGGACCATCTCCCCTTGGATGTAACTTTGTCTTCATTTGATGGAAATCTCTCCTTTCGAAAATGTACCCAAACCCAATCACCCGGTTTAAAAATGAGTTCCCTTCTTCCTTTGTTAATTCTTGAAGCAACTTTGGAGTTATTTTTTTCAATCCTCTCTTTCACTTCCTTACGTAAAGTTTTGATCAACTCGGCTTTATTTGTGGCTGCATCACTTACAAAAGCATTAGTAGGAATAGGAAGCAAATCAAGAGGTGTAAGTGGATTGAATCCATAAACAACTTCAAAAGGAGAACAATGAGTTGTACTATGAATTGCTCTATTATATGCAAATTCAACAAATAGTAAAGAATCTTCCCAAGACTTAATGTTCTTTGAAATAATGGACCTAAGTAAAGCACCAAGAGTTCTATTTACCACCTCGGTTTGCCCATCAGTTTGAGGGTGACAAGTAGTCGAAAACAACAACTTTGTTCCCAACTTACCCCACAATACTTTCCAAAAATGGCTTAAAAACTTAACATCTCTATCACTAACAATAGTTCTAGGAATGCCATGTAACCTTACCACCTCTCTAAAGAACAAGTCAGCCACATGTTTAGCATCATCAGTTTTGTTACATGGTATAAAATGTGTCATTTTACTAAATCTGTCCACAACAACAAAAATACTATCCTTACCCTTTTTAGTCCGAGGTAAACCAAGAACAAAATCCATAGATATGTTAGTCCAAGGTCCATTAGGCACATTCAAGGGAGTATACAATCCATTTGGTTGTGATCTAGATATAGCCTCTTTACATTTAAAACATTGGCTACAAACCTTATCACATCACGTTTCATCTTAGGCCAAAAGAAATGTTCATGCAACATGTCATATATTTTATGAATCCTAAAATGTCCCATTAATCCACACCCATGAGCTTCTTTCACAAGCAATTCTCTTATAGAACATTTAGGAACACGAAACTTACTTTTCTTGAACAAAAATTCATGAAACACATAATAATCATCAATAGTTTTTACATCAAGACAAGATGAATAAATCATTCCAAAATCAGTATCATCTCTATATAACTCCTTAACATGCTCAAATCCAAGAATTTTTCACTAAGAGAAGTAAAGAGATTGTACCTTCTTGACAAAGCATCAGCTACTACATTGTCCTTACCTTGCTTGTATTTAATAACATAAGGAAACGTTTCAATAAACTCCACCCACTTTACATGCCTACGATTCAATTTGCTTTGACCCTTAAGATGCTTCAAACTTTCATGATCAGTACAGATCACAAACTCTTTTGGCCATAGGTAGTGTTGCCATACCTGCAAGGCACGAACTAAAGCAAACAATTCTTTATCATAGGTGGGATAGTTCAAAGCTGCCCCATTTAGTTTTTCACTAAAGTACATTAAGGGCTTTCCATCTTGCATCAAAACAGCACCTATACCCAAACCACTTGCATCACACTCAATTTCAAAGGTCTTATCAAAGTTAGGCAAGACAAGCAATGGTGCATTGGTCAATTTGTTCTTAAGTTCATTAAAAGGCTTTTCTTGCATTTTTCCCCATTCAAAGACATGTTTTTCACTAAATCATGCAATGGTGCAGCTAAGGTACTAAAGTCCTTTATGAATCTCCTATAGAAGCTAGCTAGACCATGAAAACTCCTAACCTCACTTGCATTTTTGGGTGTTGGCCATTCTTTAATTGCCTTAACTTTCTCTTCATCTACTTCTACCCCATTTTTACAACCTATGAAGCCAAGAAAGTTAACCTTTTCCATGCAAAAACTACACTTATTTAAATCAGCATAAAGCCTTTCTTTTCTAAGTGTAATCAAAACTGTCCTAACATGCTTTTCATGCTCAAACAAAGTCTTTGAATAAATCAAAATATCATCAAAATAAACAACAACAAATTTCCCTAAAAATTCTCTCAAAACATGATTCATGAGACGCATAAATGTACTAGGAGCATTAGTTAAACCAAAAGGCATAACAAGCCATTCGTACAATCCAAATTTAGTTTTGAAAGCTATTTTCCATTCGTCTCGTGCATGCATCCTAATTTGATGATATCCAGATTTCATATCTAGATTTCAAATCAATCTTTGTAAATAAGCATGAACCATGCAATTCATCAAGCATATCATCTAGCCTAGGAATAGGATGACGATACTTTACAGTGATTTTGTTGATGGCTCTACAGTCCACACACATGCGTAAGTTCCATCCTTCTTTGGCACCAATAAGACCGGTACAGAACATGGGCTCAAGCTTTCTCGAACATACCCCTTCTTCGTGAGCTCCTCCACTTGCCTTTGAATTTCTTTTGTCTCAGTTGGATTTGCTCTATAAGCTGGCCTATTTGGAATGATAGCCCCAGGAATGAAGTCTATTTTATGTTCAATTCCTCTAGTAGGTGGTAATCCTTTAGGAGCTTCATCTTGAAACACGTCATCAAATTCCTACAAAAGAGATTGAAACACACTAGGCAAAGGAAATTTGTTAACATTAGAGGCCAAATACCCTTCCTTGTACATAAGTACAAATATTGGTTTTTGGAAAAACATTGCCCTTCTCACTTCTCCCACTTTTTCCAAACAACTCAATTTCTTTTCTTTTTTTTTTTCAATTTCACTTTTCTCTCCCCCGCCCCCCCCCCCCCCCCCCCCTTTTTTTTTTTTGCTGATTTTTCAGAAATTTTCACTCACCTCTTTCTTTTCTCTTAATTCTTTTTCTTCAAATTCTTTTCTTTTTTTTTGTTCAACTTCAATTGGTCATAAAATACATCCTTAGAACACAAAGGTACAAGAGTTGTTTTTTCTCCAATCTTTTGTGAAAGAATACCTATTCAAGTATCCATCATACAAGACCTTCCTATCAAATTGCCAAGGTCAGCCAAGTAATATATCTCCAGCATGCATAGGTAAGACATCACATAGGACCTCATCTTTATACTTTCCCAAGGTAAAAGAAAATAAAGCTTGAGAAACTACCTTCATTGTTCCACTATCATTGAGCCATTGAAGCTTGTAAGGCTTAGCATGGTGTTGAGTTGGAATTTGCAGCCGTTTGATAAAAAATATACTCACAACATTAACGCAACTTCCATTGTCAATAACAAGACTACAAGGTGTCCCATTAACTAAACACCTTGTGTGGAAAAGATTATCTCTTTGGTCTTCGACATCATTCTCCTTCACTTGAGTGCTAAGAAGCCTCCTTGTAACAAGTGTCAATCTACTCTCATCTTCTAGTTCCTCCTCATTCTCTTCAACTTCTTCCTCAATTAGCTCATCTTGATCACTTTCTTCTCCATCTGTAACAACTTCTCCATTTTTAATGATCATGGTTCTCTTGTTTGGACAATCACGACTAATATGTCCAATCCCTTGACATTTCCAACATTTGATGTCTCTATTCTTTTCTCGAACCTCCTTGGATCCTTCTAATTTTTCCTTTCCCCTAGAGCTCTCGACCTTATCCTACTGGTCAAAATCAATCTTTCCTTTAGGCTTGAAATCTACTTTTCCACTATTAGTATTCTTTTGCCAAGTATTAGTAGAAAAAGAAGTAGATTTAGAAGAAGCATACCTCTTGTAGTGCATCTTTTTCCAAGCTAATTGCCCTTCAATTTTGACAGCAAGATGTAACAATTCTTTCATGTCAAAGTATGTTTGTCTATCCACTTGATTGGCCAATTCTCAGTTCATTCCTCCAAGGAATCTAGCCATTGTATCATCCTCATCTTCATCAATATTGGCTCTATTCATAAGGGTTTGCATTTCCTTATAATAGTCATCAGCGCTTTTGGTTCCTTGCTGCAAAGAATAAAGTTTTTGCTTAAGTTCTCGAATGTAGTGCTTAGGAATGTACCTCTTCCTCATTAGGGCCTTTAACTCCTCCCAAGTTTCAATTGGATCTTTGTAATTCCTTCTCCATTCAAGTTTCAAGGATGTCCACCATACGCTTGCATAATCCACAAATTCAGCTACGGCAAGCTTCATTTTCCTTTCCTCACTAAAATTATGGCAATAAAAAACATGCTCAATTTTGCTCTCATATTGCAAATATTCCTTCGGATCCATTGTTCCATGAAATGTAGGAATTGTAAGCTTCACTCCCGCTATCCCTCTTTCCTCTCTTCTCTCATTTTGGTACTCTCTCTCAACCCTTCTGGGTGGTAACATGTCTCTTTCTCCTCTTCTCCCTGTTCCTCTCCCTCGGCCTAACACTCTCCTTCCCTTTGGGTTTTGCTCAGCTAAGAGGGTTTCATCGTCATCATCTTCTTCATTTTCAACTCCTTCATTATGGACAAATTCCCTTTGTTGAGGATTCCTTAAAGCTACCTCCATTCTATCTATCCGATCTGTCAAGGCATCGATTACTTGGGTCATTCGATTCATAACTCCAACATGTGCTTCTCTCCACCTAGTTTCACTAATCTCCACTCCATCTCCCTCTCCTTGATTCATGGTAAAAAAAAATATATTTAAATAAAAGGACCTCACACACTCAACTCACTGATCGTTCACTCGGGAACACTCATGTTTGCACACAAAAAGGTAGGCTATTTGGGAAAGTGGCTAAATTATGTAATGGGTAGGCTTAAGTAGAACAAGCAATTCTTGAAAAAAAAAAATAGAGCTATTCAATATAAGCAAGACAAGATAATTATGAAAATAACCACAAAAAAGAACAAGAAGACAATGAAAAGAACAATCAAATAAAAGAAAGAACAAGGCAGTTTTCGGATAAAACTGAACACAGAAATGGAATTGCCAATAAACGGGTTTTATGTAATGATTTTGACTAAATGCCCTTCTTAACAATTCAAGATAAGAGACTGATCTAAACTTTTGTTGAAGGACACAGAAGGTAATTCTGTCATTTCCATTGAAGTAAGTTCAACTGTTTTCAGATTTGAATAGTTTTCAACAATTAACGATAGGAAGCTGTAAAGACACTCAAGTGAACATGCAATTGATCTTGGAATGGATAGAAAATAGATAGAATATTGAAATACTCAATTATGCCAAATGGATTTAAATACCAAAGATCTGTCACACAATTTGCATGAATAATTGAAAGAACAAATTCTGATTTTTTTTTCACTTTTTTTTTCCTTTTTTTTCTCTTTTGTTTTTTTTAGATCTAAATTTGATCAATAAGATGAAAATAAAGTAAAAAGATGAAGAACGATGGATGAAAAGTAAATAAGGAAATCACTGGATAGAATTGAAAGCTTGAATTAAAATGCGAAAACAAAAAGAATGATAGAATCAATTCTAGAGTAGGACACAAAGATGCAACCTAGGCTCTGACACCAAATGATAAGGCAATCCTAACCCTCAGCCCAAAGATCCAAGCTATTGATAAGCAGGAACCTTTGAACCTAAGAAATTAACACCTCCCTATACGAGTTTAGATCAACCCCGAGAAAAATGGTAGAATTGGATTACCTCTTAGATCGAAGATCTAGAAGCAAGATTCGAAAATCTTGTTCTAAATTGAGTCACTCCACAATCAAACTTGATCAAGGTTAGATCGAATGGCTCGCATGCATTCTATCACAAGAATTGCAAACTCTAAGGGAAAAGTCTGAATGTGAGATCTCAAATTTCATTAATCAAAAGTCTTGTTACAAATGAAAGGGGTAGAAGGCTTTATATAGCCTTGTAAAGATTCTATCCTATTTAATGTAAATTCTAAAAAGTCAAAATAAAACATTAATGGAGTTCTCCATCTTCCAACTATTATCTTTCAACCACCATCTTTAATGTAAACTCCATTAATGGCAACCACCCTCTTCCAACTACCATATTTAATGCATTTCTTCTAGAAACATTTACTAGACATAAAATTAAAAGAAGCTAGAACATTACAATGAAAAAAACATGCTAAGATAGCTAAAGAAGTCTCCAAAATGTTTAGACTCATGGGAATTAAATGTCTACTCCATGGTCAACTTCAATCGAGCAAACATTGACCTTCAATACTCCAAATGGACCATCATCTTTTGGATTAACATGTAGCACTCGAAATTGAGGATGAACTGACCCTATCCAATCTTGAACGTGAAGAATGAATGATTGTTGAATATTTGCTGCCTTGGATCTTGTAATTGGTCCGATCGGAACGTGTGGAACACCATGATTCTTATCATAAGGAGCACCCTTCGTGATGCAAATCTTATGTACGCGGGTCAATACCATTTAAAGGGATATGATTCGAGCCTAGATACATGAATTAAAGAGGGGTACCAACCAAAAAAGTTTCAAAGGACGCGTGGAAAAGCTAGCTTCGGGCCTAGGAAAAGAACTGAGTCTGGGCCGTCTTTTCTCAGTTTCTTTTTGGGACGAACGTCAACTATCCTTCAAATGGACCCATTTGCTTGTTAGAAACCAAATTTCGTGAGTTTTTGACCGGGGTCAAATTTTGGTCATTTTTTGTATGGGCTAATATAGGCCATTTTTAGTCCGTTTTGGTCGTGATTTTGTCCCCTTCTAAGGTGCACCCTTCGTGATGTAAATCTTATGTACTCGGGTCAAGACTGATATGAACGGAGGAACCTAAATCGTGGCATATGAACTTTAAGAACGACGCCAAGAATGCAAACCATATGTTGTTCAAATTCACCTTCAAGAGAACTTGCAATTATGAGAAATCAAGTGGAATTTATGAAGAATCAAGCTTCATTTATGGAACAAGGACTTCAAGTGGGGCTTCACAACTCAAAGATGGTTACAAATTGATGGGTTGTTGATTAAAAATGAATATTTTCGGATTTATGGTAATAATTAAATGTAATTTTCAGTTTTTAAGTCATTTTATGTGTTTTATGTTATATTTAGATCATGGGTTGTAATGGTCATCAATTGTGAGAGTTACAACTCTTTGAATGCCTCATAGAATGTCTAGGGTTATATTTTGAGGCCTATATAATGTAATGTAATTTGTCAAAAAAGGGGAGACTTTGGAAAATGTAGTAAAAAGAGCCTTGGAGCTTTCTTTTAGCCTTGAGGTAAGTTTCATTTGCAATTCTATGGCGTTTAGATTGCATGTTCAGAATCATTCAAGCTTGACTTGATCGATCTTGCTTGTGGAGTGATTCGAAAATCAATGGTCGATGGGAGCCGCAAGCTTTGTCCGATTCGTGGTTTTGATGATCGTCTAAGTAATTCGTCGTCTAGCCATTCTTAGTGGCTGAGATCATCTTGATTTGGGGTCTTTTGCGGTTGAGGTATAAAGGTCTTGTTCGTCAACAAGGTTGTTAGATCCAACGCATCGAGGGTTACTTATCATTTGGTATCAGAGCTTAGGCTCTAGATCGGATATATGTTTCCATTGCTGCAATTATTTTCTTATTCTTCTTTTTTATTTTTGGTGTTTTTCAGTTTTTCATTTTCATCTCATCACATTCTGTCCATTTTATGAAACTCGAAACAAAAGTCTCATATCCAGCTGTATTTTCACATTTTCGTAAACTTCAAGATTTTAGATCAGAGTCTAATCTACAAAATTGCTTTTTTTTTTTGACATTTTCAAATTTGCCTTTATTCGATGTGAAATATGACAGTTACAACATTTATGCACATTGAACTTTCCAGCCATTAAGCATGTAACTCCAATGTTTCAACTTCCAACCAATAGTAAATTCTTAAGAGTGTAAATGTGTGTGTTGATCCTTCAATGTTACTTCCAAGCAATGCTTTAGATTCGAGGACGAATCTTCTTGAAGAAAGGGAGAATGATATGAACGGAGGAACCTAAATGATAAGGAAATAATTGGTAATGATTAGTTGAAACATTAGATGAGTTACTTCCATGCTAAGGTTCCAACTAGAGTTGAAGAGACGCAAGATTTCAAGTATCAAAAGACACCTTTTCATCAAAGAGACACAATGAATCTCAAAATCCACATTCATCCTCTTATTTAATATATTATGTACCAAATTAATTTGTTGTATTTATATTTATTAGGGTAGTTGAAAGGGTGTACATGGATTTAGACAATTTGGTGAAAGGTTGTGTCCTTTCATGGTGCCTTTTCAATTAGTATAAATAGGGCTGTAATTCCACATTTTGGGAGGAAGACTTTGAATTAGAATGAATTTTTCATAGAGTAAATCTCTCAAGCTTTTATGCTTTCTTTGTATTCTTGTGTTTAGAATGCATGTTTAGAACTTTCAATCTAGTTTGATCAATTAGATTGTGGAGAGTTCAAAATCTTGAAGTTAGGAACAAGTTCTCCTTTCTTCTTGATCTTTGATCAATCTTCCAAGCCAAATCTGTTTAGCTTTCTTGGGGTTGTCTATCAAATTTGTTTATTGGGGGTTATTCTTATTATTGTTGTGGGGGTTCACCTTGTTTAAAGGGGAGTTCTCAAACGTGATTGAGGTAGTTCCCTTTATCACTAAATCTTGGCATATGAACTTTAAAAATGAATATTTTCGGATTTATGGTAATAATTAAATGTAATATTCATTTTTAATCAACAACCCATCAATTTGTAACCATCTTTGAGTTGTGAAGCCCCACTTGAAGTCGTTGTTCCATAAATGAAGCTTGATTCTTCATAAATTCCACTTGATTTCTCATAATTGCAAGTTCTCTTGAAGGTGAATTTGAACAACATATGGTGTGCATTCTTGGCGTCGTTCTTGAAGTTCATATGCCACGATTTAGGTAACCTTTGAGAATTATGATCTAACAACCTTGTTGGTAACAAGACCTTTAGATCTAATGCTCAAAAACCCCAAAACAACTTTGAATCAACCCAAGGAACAAGTTTTGAAAGGAATTTACCTTGATGATCAAGATCAAGAGTAGAGAAAACTCGTTTCTAAACTCGAGATTCGAATCACTCCACAAAAGGTTTGATCAACAGCACTTGAATGATTCTAGCATGCAAGTTCTAAACACAAGAAATTGCAAAAAAAAAAAAAAAACACTTAGCTCTCAACAAAGCTTAAGAAATTTCTTTATCATTTCATTCATGAAAAACCCCTCCACAATAAAAAGAAAAGAGGCCTTTATATAGCCTTTACACCCTAAAAATAAATTACAAAAGAAAAACCAAAAGACACAAACTTAAATGGTTAATTTATGGAGAACAAAGTAACCTACATGAGTTTCAATTCTCCATAACCCCCATATTAAACAAGCCTTAAATAAAATAAAACAAAAATTGAAATTACAATTAAATACCAAAAACAAAAGTGTTGTCCTTTTTTTTTTTTTTTTAATATTCCATAAATTAACTTCAATTTGACTTTCGTTAATTTAAATAGGACTTCATTAAATGCAAGTTAGAATGCATTTAATGCATCTTCATCTTGAAGCTCAACTTTATATAGCATGTATGGAAGAACTCCAACATCTTCTACAATCTCCTTCCTTGAGGTCACCATAGCTTGGATATGAGTGATTAAAGCTTGTTGTAGCTTCTTGGCTCTTAACCTTGTAATGGGACCTTGAGGCATGGTAATTGATGTTGCTTGGTTCACATCATCCTCCCCCTCTTGAGAAGGATTCGTCCTCGAATCAAAGCCATCACCTACATCAAAAGGAGTCAAATCAGCAACGTTAAAGGTAGCACTAACACCAAACTCACCCGGTAAATCAATTTTATAAGCATTGTCATTTATGCGCTCTAGAACTTGGAAAGGTCCATCTCCGCGTGGCAAAAGCTTGGATTTTCTTTGAGTTGGAAATCTTTCCTTTCGAAAATGCACCCAAACCCAATCTCCCGGTTTGAAGACTAAAAGCTTACGTCCTCTATTTATTTTTGAAGCAACTTTTGAATTTTGCTTCTCAATTTGCTCTTTAACTTGCTTATGCAGCTTATGAACAAACTCAACCTTTGCATTTGCATCAAAACTAAAAAACTCATTAGGAGGCATAGGTAATAAATCCATAGGTGTTAAAGGATTAAAGCCATAAACAATTTCAAAAGGCGTGCATTTGGTAGTGCTATGAATAGCCCTATTATATGCAAATTCTATGAATGGCAAACAATCCTCCCAAGTCTTTAGATTCTTATGAATAATAGCTCTAAGCATAGTAGTCATGGTTCTATTAACAACCTCGATTTGTCCATCCGTTTGAGGATGACAAGTAGTTGAGTACACAAGCTTAGTTCCCAATTTACCCCACAAAACACGCCAAAAGTAACTTAAAAATTTAACATCACGATCACTAACTATGCTTTTAGGAATGCCATGTAATCTCACAACCTCCCAAAAGAATAAGTCAGCAATATCATCAGTTTTGTGACAAAGAATAAAATGAGCCATTTTACTAAATCTATCAACCACAACAAAGATGCTATCCCTACCTTTTTGAGTTCTAGGTAAGCCTAGAACAAAATCCATTGATATATCAATCCAAGGACCAGTAGGAACAGGTAAAGGAGAATACAAACCATGGGGTTGAAGCCTAGACTTAGCTTGTTTACATGTTATGCATCGAGCACACACTTTATGAACATCATGTCTCATTTTAGGCCAATAAAAATGTTCAGCAAGCATATCATAAGTTTTATAAACTCCAAAATGTCCCATTAACCCACCCCCATGAGCTTCCCTTACAAGTAACTCACGAATGGAACAAAAAGGAATGCAAAGTTTGCCTTTTCTAAACAGAAATCCATCAAATAGCATGTAATCATTCACAATAAGTCCTTTTTCACAAGATTCAACAAAAGGAGCAAAGAACACATCATGATGATACAAAGCCTTGATATGATCAAAACCTAACAACTTAGTATTCAAAGCATTTAGTAGAGCATACCTTCGTGATAAAGCATCTGCAACAATGTTCTCCTTACCTTGTTTGTACTTAATCACATAAGGGAATGTTTCGATAAACTCAAGCCACTTGGCATGTCTTCGATTGATCTTATTTTGTCCTCTCAAATGCTTTAAACTCTCATGATCCGTATGTATAACGAACTCTTTAGGCCATAGATAATGTTGCCACGTTTGTAATGCACGAACCAAAGCATAAAGTTCTTTGTCATAAGTTAGATACCGCAAAGAAGCACCATTCAACTTTTCACTAAAGAACATTAAAGGTCTTTGATTTTGCATCAAAACAGCACCTATCCCTATTCCACTAGCATCACATTCAATTTCAAAAGTTAAGTCAAAATTAGGTAATGCAAGTAATGGAGCCGAACTCAATTTATCTTTTAAAGTGTTAAAAGCAAGTTGTTGGTCTGGTCCCCAAACAAAAGAAACATTCTTTTTAACTAGTTCATTTAAAGGTGAAGCAATTGTACTAAAATTCTTAATGAACCTACGATAGAATCCCGCAAGACCATGAAAACTTCTTACCTCACTTACACTTTTAGGCGTAGGCCAATCTCTTATAGCCCTTACCTTCTTCTTATCGACTTCAACACCTTTAGATGAGACTACAAATCCAAGAAAAATTACTTTTTCCATGCAAAAGCTACATTTCTTTAAATTTGCATACAAGCATTCCTTTCGCAAAGTACTCAAAACAAAACGTACATGCTCAACATGCTCATCTAAAGATTTAGAGTACACAAGAATGTCATCAAAAGAGACAACCACAAACTTTCCTAAATATTCTCGCAAAACATGATTCATTAACCTCATGAATGTACTAGGTGCATTAGTCAATCCAAAGGGCATAACTAACCATTCATAAAGACCATACTTAGTTTTGAAAGCAGTTTTCCATTCATCACCCATATGCATGCGAATTTGATGATAACCCGATTTCAAATCAATTTTAGTAAACAAATGACAACCATGCAATTCATCAAGCATATCATCTAATCTAGGAATTGGATGCCGATATTTAATAGTTATCTTGTTGATAGCCCTACAATCAACACACATACGCCATGAACCATCTTTCTTAGGCACAAGAATAACAGGAATAGAACATGGACTCAAACTCTCACGTACATACCCTTTCGAAAGGAGTTCACTTACTTGCCTTTGTATCTCTTTGGCCTCCTTTAGATTAGTCCTATATGCTGGACGGTTTGGAATTGCCGCTCCCGGGATGAAATCAATCTTATGCTCAATCCCCCTAAGTGGTGGTAACCCACTAGGCATCTCCTCGGGAAATAAGTCCTCAAATTCCTTCAAAAGCACAAAAAAAACACTAGGCAAAGAAAGGTTAAGCTCATTAGTTAAAAAGCAAGACCCTTTGCACATAAGTACAAGAATGGTTTGGTTAGAGAGTAAAACATTCCTAGCCTCACTCGATCTAGTATACAAACTCACAGTTTCGGCTTTTCTCTCATTTTTTCCTCTAGGCTGATTGCTACTCTCTTGCTTTTCACTCACACTCTTTTTTTCTTTTAATTCTTTTTCTGTCATTTCTTTTTCACTTTTTGCTTTTGCATCAGCCTCTTGCCTTTTCTTTTCAAGTTTGCATTGATCAATAAACAAATCTTTTGGAGACAAAGGAACAAAAATTATTTTTCTACCATTATGAGTAAAAGAATAACGATTTGTATACCCATCATACACTACTCGACGATCAAATTCCAAGGTCTCCCAAACAATAAATCCCCAGCATGCATGGATACAACATCACACAAAACATAGCTCAAGGCTAAAAGAAAGCTCAAAGGCTCTTTTTACTACATTTTCCAAAGTCTCCCCTTTTTTGACAAATTACATTACATTATATAAGCCTCAAAATATAACCCTAGACATTCTATGAGACATTCAAAGAGTTGTAACTCTCACAATTGATGACCATTACAACCCATGATCTAAATGTAACATAAAACACATAAAATGACTTAAAACTGAAAATTACATTTAATTATTGCCATAAATCCGAAAATATTCATTTTTAATCAACAACCCATCAATTTGTAACCATCTTTGAGTTGTGAAGCCCTACTTGAAGTCCTTGTTCCATAAATGAAGCTTGATTCTTCATAAATTCCACTTGATTTCTCATAATTGCAAGTTCTCTTGAAGGTGAATTTGAGTTACATATGTGTGCATTCTTGGCGTCGTTCTTAAAGTTCATATGCCACGATTTAGATTCCTCCGTTCATATCAGGGAGACTTTGGAAAATGTAGTAAAAAGAGCCTTGGAGCTTTCTTTTAGCCTTGAGCTATGTTTCCTTTGCAATTCTATGGCGTTTAGGTTGCATGTTCAGAATCATTCAAGCTTAACTTGATCGATCTTGCTTGTGGAGTGATTCAAAGATTAAGGGTCGATGGGAGCCGCAAGCTTTGTCTGATCCGTGATTTTGCTGATCGTCTAAGTAATCCGTCATCTAGCCATTCTTAGGGGCTGAGATCCAATTGAATTTGGGGTCTTTTGCAGTTGAGTTCTAAAGGTCTTGTTTGTCAACATGGTTGTTAGATCAGAAGCTCCAACGATATGAGATTAACGGGCTAAACTCATTAACCAATATTCGTTAACTGTGGGTACACTCCACTAAAGACCCACAGCTGCACTCTTCTCACTGTAGATATATTTCTGTGTCCACGGATATAGACCAATAACAGCAAGTTAGTCCTTCACAAGTGTTCGTAACACCAGCTGGGTTAAATTACCGTTATACCCCTGGGTTACTTCTAAATCCTTAAGTACCAGTGCTCCTCTAATGAACAACCTATGATAAGGAAATAATTGATAATGATTATTGAAACATTAGATGAGTTACTTCCATGCTAAGGTTCCAACTAGAGTTGAAGAGACGCAAGATTTCAAGCATCAAAAGACACCTTTTCATCCAAGAATTACGATGAATCTTAAAATTCAGATTCATCCACATATTTAATGTTCTATGTATTTATTTAATTTCATGCATTTATTTTTATTAGGGTAGTTGAAAAGGTTTAGATGAATTTAGACAATTTAGTGAAAGGTTGTATCCTTTCATAGTGTCATTTCAATTAGTTTAAATAGGATTGTAATTCCAACCTTTTGAAAACAAGACTTTGAATTTGAATGAATTTTTCATAGAGTAAATCTCTCAAGCTTTTATGCTTTCTTTGTATTCTTGTGTTTAGAATGCATGTTTAGAACTTTCGATCTAGTTTAATCAATTAGATTGTGGAGAGTTCGAAATCTTGAAGTTAGGAACAAGTTCTCCTTTTCTTCTTGATCTTTGATCAATCTTCCAAGCCAAATCTGTTTAGCCTTCTTGGGGTTATTATCAATTCGTTAATTGGGGTTATTCTTATTACTGTTGTGGGGGTTCACCTTGTTTAAGGGGCGTTCTCAAACGTGATTGAGGTAGTTCCCTTTATCAACCTGTTTATGGTCCAACCATCAAACAGAAACCCCTCTCGAGCCAGTGAGAGGGTAGGGCCCTTTGTTCAAGTCCCGGAGACACCACTTAAAGGAACACTTATCTACTTACCCTAAAGTCGGGAAGAAGTGAAATCCATCTTGTATAATTATGTTCCCAGCTCCCCACTCAGTCTTGTCCCCGAAATGGTAGGCATATCGAGTCGGCAAACGGGTCACTCTCACCCATACAAATCAAAGGACAATCCCTCGAGAACAGGAGTTCATAATATACTCAAGATTAAGACTAAGTTGCCTAGGTCAACCTATTGAACGCGTTGGATCATTGCGTTTGTATCAAATACAAAGTGGGTCGTATCCATAGTGTTACCAGGATAAGGTACCCAGCCTTATTCTTATACTATAGACCCTTTAGGCTGTAACTTGAACATTGATCTCTATATGTCTCTACATATTGTTCAATACTCATAAAATAACCTAGGATGTTAGTTTATTGGATCTTAGGGTTATTAAAACAAGATAAAATAATCAATAACATTTATTAAATAATAATGAATAATCATTTATTAATGAATGTCAAAATACAACATTTACTATCTACGAGTTTTAGGGCATAAAACCCAACATATGCTTGTTAGAAACCAAGTTATTGGGTCAAATTTTGTCATTTTTTTGTGGGCTAATATAGGCCATTTTTTGTCCGTTTTGGCCGTATCTCTGTCCTCCACTAAGGGGCAACTTTCAAGATGTAAATCTTACGTACGCGTGTCTGGACCGTGACCAAGGATATGAATCCAAAATTTGGAGCCCAGAAACCCTAAATAAGCAGGGGTACCACCCACAAAAATTTCAAAGGACGCGCGGAAAAAGTAGCTCGGGCGTAGGAAAAAAACTGAGACTGGATCGTCCTTTTTCAGTTTTTTTTGGGACAAACGTCGACTATCCTTCAAATGGATCCACTTACTTGTTAGAAACCAAGTTTCGTGAGTTTTTCACTGGGTCAAATTTTGATCATTTTTTTTGTGGGCTAATATAGACCATTTTTAGTCCGTAGTGTCCTCCACTAAGGGGCAACCTTTGCGATATAAATCTTATGTACACGTGTGAGGACTGCTGAGATTAAAACCCTAGCTAGCAGCGGAAACATATCAGAACCCTAACTCAAAATTAATTTTAAAATTTTGAAATACTTCTACATTGGTAAAATAAATCTAGAAAAAAACTAGGTTAAGCATATTGAAAACAAAAATACAGAGAAAAAAAAACTCATGTTGGATCACCACCACTTGGAGTCCTTCCTTTTCTCTGAACTTTGAGGAAAGGTTTGTGGGAACCTTTTTTGTAAAGGGAAAAAAAACTACAGAGAATTCTTCTGAGAATTTTTTGAGAGAGAACGCATCTGAGAGAATTTTTCTGTTAAACACTATATAAGGAAAGGAAAGAAAGTGGGATACATGGGTGTTATCCCACGTATTAAGTAACTCTCATACGTGGGAGTTACAACAATATTAAATCTAATTTTATATTAATTAAATTAATAAATAATAAATTAATTAAATCTAATTTAATTAACCAATTCATTTAAATCATATTTAAATGAACATCTCTCACATAACCTATAGTTTTAATTCAATTAATTTAATTAAATCAAACTTAATTAAATTAGATTAAATTAAATACTTAATTAATTCTCCAATTAATTAATTACCAAGTTAAATTAAATATTTAATTTTAACCTGCATTTGAATCAAATTCAAATACATTTCTCTCATAACCTATAGTTTTAATATATATCTAATGTGCATTAATTTTAACCTATAGTTTTAATATAAATCTAATTCATATTAAAATAATATTTGAACAATTTCAAATATTTAATTCTCTTACAAATTAACTTTGAATCATATCCAAAATTATATTTATACTATAAAGTTTAATTTGTAAAATAAACTTATATTATAATGTATCATTATACATTATACTTTTCCCTTAGTAAATTTGAACTTTTCAAATTTCATCCAAGAATAAATTACCTCAATATTCTTTACGAGCTAGGAAGGGGACCTAATGGACCTATAGATCAGAAGTTCCAACGATATGAGATTAACGGGCTAAACTCATTAACCACATTAATCAATATTCGTTAACTGTGGGTACACTCCACTAAAGACCCACGGTTGCACTCTTCTCACTGTAGATATATTTCTGTGTCCACGGATATAGACCAATAACAGCAAGTTAGTCCTTCACAAGTGTTCGTAACACCAGCTGGGTCAAATTACCGTTATACCCCTGGGTTACTTCTAAATCCTTAAGTACCAGTGCTCTTCTAATGAACAACCTGTTTATGGTCCAACCATCAAACAAAACCCCTCTCGGGCCAGTGAGAGGGTAGGGCTCTTTGTTCAAGTCTCGGAGACACCACTTAAGGGAACACTTATCTACTTACCCTAAAGTCGGGAATGAGTGAAATTTATCTTGTATAATTATGTTCTCAGCTCCCCGCTCATTCTTGTCCCCAAAATGGTAGGCATATCGAGTCGGCAAACGGGTCACTCTCACCCATACAAATCACAGGATAATCCCTCGTAAACAGGAGTTCATAATATACTCAAGATTATGACTAAGTTGCCTAGGTCAACCTATTGAAATAGAAACCTAACCAGTCAACGGAGTTACATCTAGTGGTTACTATTTTGTGGTCCAGTCTTATGCAAACTCATTGCATAGGATACCCCATTCGCATGTCTCTTATACGAACGCGTTGGATCATTGCGTTTGTATCAGATACAAAATGGGTCGTATCCATAGTGTTACCAAGATAAGGTACCCAGCCCTATCCTTATACTATAGACCCTTTAGGCTGTAACTTGAACATTGATCTTTATATGTCTCTACATATTGTTCAAGATTTAAAAAACAGCTTAGGATGTTAGTTTATTGGATTTTAGGGTTATTAAAACAAGATAAAAAAATCAATAACATTTATTGAATAATAATGAATAACAATTTATTAATGACGGTCAAAATACAACATTTACTATCTACGAGTTTTAGGGCATAAAACCCAACATTTGCTTGTTAGAAACCAAGTTATCGGGTCAAATTTTGTCATTTTTTGTGGGCTAATATAGGTCATTTTTTGTCCGTTTTGGTTGTATCTCTGTCCTCCACTAAGGGGCAACTTTCGAGATGTAAATCTTACGTACGCGTGTCTGGACCGTGACCAGGGATATGAATCCAGAATTTGGAGCCCAGAAACCCTAAATAAGCAGGGGTACCACACACAAAACTTCAAAGGACGCGCAGAAAAAGTAGCTCGGGCATAAGAAAAAAACTGAGTTTGAACCGTCCTTTTTCAGTTTTTTTTGGGACAAACGTCGACTATCCTTCAAATGGATCCACTTACTTGTTAGAAACCAAGTTTCGTGAGTTTTTCACTGGGGTCAAATTTTGGTCATTTTTTTGTGGGCTAATAATATAGACCATTTTTAGTCCGTAGTGTCCTCCACTAAGGGGCAAGATAATACAAAACAATGGGGATGTTAAATAAAACGAATACAATAAACTAGGGCATTTGTATACCTATTACACATCTCCCACTTGCCCTAGATTACCCAATGTACAAATCTCGCAGATCTAGATTCTCTAGATGACCCTCGAACACTTTAGCAAAGAAAGTCTTCGTAAATGGATCAGCAATGTTGTGCTCCGAAGCGATCTTTGTGACATCACATCTCCTCGTTGCACAATCTCCCTTATCAGGTGATATTTCCTCTCGATGTGCTTTCCTCGTTTGTGGCTACGAGGTTCTTTAGAGTTGGCTACTGCCCCACTGTTGTCACATTATAGGGTAATAGGCAAGTCCATATTTAGAACAACTTCCAAATTAGTTAGGAACTTCTTGAGCCAAACTGCTTCCTTTGCTGCTTCACAAGCAGCTACATATTCAGCCTCCATAGTGGAGTCTGCTACGCATCCTTGCTTAATACTTCGTCATACTACAGCTCCCTCATTTAGGGTAAATACTGACCCCGACGTGGATTTTCTAGAATCTTTGTCAGTTTGGAAATCAGAGTCAGTATAACCTGTAAGGATCAAATCCTTAGCTCCATACATTAGCTTGTAGTCCCTCATTCTCCTAAGATACTTGAGGATATTCTTAACTGTTGTCCAGTGGTCAAACCCTGGATTAGACTGGTACCTACTGACTATTCCCACTACATAACTAATGTATGGCCTAGTGCAGAGCATAGCATACATTAAGCTGCCCACAGCTGAGGCATAGGGAATACGTCTCATATCCTCAACTTCTTGAGGTGTCTTAGGACATTGTTCCTTAGACAAGTGAACCCCATGTCTGAAAGGTCATAAACCCTTCTTCGAGTTCTGCATCAAATATCGAATCAACATTTTGTCGATATAAGTTGTTTGAGACAGAGCTAGCGTTCTATTCTGACGATCCCTAATAATTTGGATCCCAAGAACATACTGTGCCTCTCCTAAATCTTTCATTTGGAATTGGGCTGCTAGCCATTTTTTAATGTCAGTAAGGTATCCTATGTCATTCCTAATGAGTAAGATATCGTCTACGTATAGTACCAAGAAAGCTACTTGTAAACACAAGGTTCATCAACGTTTTGGTCAAAACCAAAAGATTTGATCGCAGTATCAAATCTAATATTCCAAGATCTAGATGCTTGTTTCAACCCATAAATGGATCGATTAAGTTTGCAAACTTTTTGCTCTTTACCTTGGGCTATGAACCCTTCGGGCTGAGACATAAAGATATTCTCTTCAAGATTTCCATTCAGAAAGGCCGTCTTGACATCCATTTGCCAAATTTCATAGTCATAATATGTGGCTATGGATAAGAGAATTCTTATATACTTAAGCATAGCAACAGGGGAAAAGGTTTCCTCATAGTCAACCCCTTCCCTTTGGGTATAACCCTTTGCTACAAGTCGAGCTTTAAAGGTTTGTACCTTACCAGCTATGTCCCTCTTTCTCTTATAGATCCATTTACACCCTATGGGTTTAACCCCTCAGGTGGATCTACAAGTTCCCATACTGAATTGAAATACATAGACTCCATTTCAAGGTCCATGGCTTTGACCCATTCGTCCTTATCAACATCATTCATTGCCTGTTTAAAAGACAATGGATCCTCAACACCGTCGTCAGGTACGACAACCTGAGTTTCTGTTAAACCCAAGTAACGAGAAGGTCGTGATACAACCCCGGTCAAAAACTGACAAAACTTGGTCTCTAGCAAGCAAATGGGTCAAAACATAGCTCATGGCTAAAAGAAAGCTCAAAAGCTCTTTTTACTACATTTTCCAAAGTCTCCCCTTTTTTGACAAATTACATTACATTATACAGGCCTCAAAATATAACCCTAGACATTCTATGAGGCATTCAAAGAGTTGTAACTCTCACAATCGATGACCATTACAACCCATGATCTAAATGTAACATAAAACACATAAAATGACTTAAAACTGAAAATTACATTTAATTATTACCATAAATCCAAAAATATTCATTTTTAATCAACAACCCATCAATTTGTAACCATCTTTAAGTTGTGAAGCCCTACTTGAAGTCGTTGTTCCATAAATGAAGCTTGATTCTTCATAAATTCTACTTGATTTCTCATAATTGCAAGTTCTCTTGAAGGTGAATTTGAACAACATATAGTGTGCATTCTTGGTGTCGTTCTTAAAGTTCATATGCCACGATTTAGGTTCCTCCGTTCATATCAAAATATGTCATAGATCTTCTGAAGGAAACATGTATGCTTGGGTGTAAGCCCACAAACACTCCTATTGATCCTAACTACATTGTAAGAAAGGAAAACACTTTGGTTAATAAGGAAAAATATCAAAGACTTGTTGGGAAATTAATTTACTTAACTCACACTAGACCAGATATTTGTTTTGCAGTAAGTTTTGTGAGTCAATTTATGAACAATCCAACACAAAAAATATGCAAGTTATTTATAGGATCCTCAGATACTTAAAAGGAACCCCAGGAGAAGGATTGTACTTCAAGAAATCAAAGAAAAGGAACGTTGAAGTCTTCACAGATGCAGATTGGGCAAGCTCTAAAGTCGACAGAAGATCAGTAACAGAATATTGCACATTTGTGTGGGGAAATTTAGTCACCTAGAGAAGCAAAAAATAATCAGTTGTGTCTAGAAGCAGTGCTGAAGCGGAACTGATGGCTCTAGCTCAAGGAATATGTGAAGGAATGTGGCTAAAAGGCATCCTAGCAGAATTGAAACTTACCATCGAAGAACCAATGGAGGTCCATTGTGACAATCAAGCGACTGTGAGTATTGCAAAAGACCTCGTCCACCATGACTGCATAAAACATGTAGACATTGATCGACACTTCATCAAAGAGAAAATTGAAAATAAAAGCATTCCTCTTAACTACATATCAACCAAGATGCAAATTGCAGACATACTGACCAAGGCATTGTTCAAGAATGTATTTGATACATTAAAGACCAAGCTGGATTTAATCAACATGTACAATCCAGCTTGAGGCGGAGTGTTGAATATTGAAAAAGGAATTTTCTCTCTGTATTTACTAGTTTTTTCCTTGTACATTTATTTCCTTTTTTATTCCTTATTATCGTTAGTTTATTTCCTTGTATAGTTATGCCTCTCTCTCTTTAAATTAGGGTTGTATCTTTGGTATAGAGATTAAGAAGAAATATAGAATTCTTCATAACCTTACCAATTTCAGCTTCTAAATCATCTTAGAAAGTCCAGACCTCTACAAAAAGCAGAGATCTCTCCAGTTTCACGAGTTTTCCTACCCACTGACTTCCACCTGCAAATTCATCTACTTCCAATCATTTCTAGCTCTAACAACCTTCACAAAAGTTGTTAATTATTGAGTTAGCTTACTAACCTTAAAATTCCAGCTCAAAATTTGCTCTCTATAGCTCAAAATCATCCAGATACTACAGACTGCTCGAGTTTTCTTCAATTCCAGACCAAAGTTACATTTCCTTCCTTCCAGCCACTCTCCGACCACAAATCCGGCAAGAACACCTTCAAACATCTTCTTCTCATATCAGGGATGGTGAAGGTCGGGTCTCTCAGCTTTAGAAAATGCAAAAATGAGGAGAAAAATAAGAACCCACACTTTAAAACTCCTTTCTTCCACCAACATGCACAACTCTCCCTTTCCTTTCTCTTTTTTTTTTTCATTTTCCCACTAATTAATAACTCCACTCTTCCTTAATTAAATTTCCTTAATTACCATTTATTAATAACAATAATAATAATAATAATAAATATATACTTAATCCTAAAATGTAACCAAGGTTAAATAAATCCTTCAACCAAATTAACTTCCCTTGTGCACTTCTTTGATTTGCTAATATTCCCCTACTCCTTTAGTTTACTTAAATGAATCTCAAGCTTACGAAATTACATAAGAATTTAGGGTTACGGTTTAGGGCTTACACCCTTCGCGATTTAATTCTTATGTACTTGTGTCAGGACCATGTCCAGGGATATGAATCCCAAATTTCGAGCCCATAAACCCGAATTAAAGAGTTGTACCACGCAAAAAAATGATCAAAGAAACTGTTGAAAAACTAGATTGGGCCTATAAAAAAACTGAGCTTGGGCCATCCATTTTTAGTTTCTTTTGGGACGAACTTCAACATTCTTTCAAATGGACCCATTTACTTGTTAGATATCTAGTTTCACAAGTTTTTGGCACGGGACAAATTTTGGTCATTTTTTGCATGTGCTAGTCATGGGCATTTTTTGTCCGTTTTTGTCGTGCCTTTGGCCTCCCCTAAGGAGCACCCTTCCCGATTTAATTCTTATGTAAATGTGTCTGGACCATGTCTAGGGACATGAATCCTAAATTTCGAGCCTAGAAACCTGAATTAAAGAGGTGTACCACGCAAAAAAAGATCAAAGAAACCGTTGAAAAACTAGCTTGGACCAAGGAAAAAAACTGAGCCTCGGCCATCCATTTTCTGTTTCTTTTGGGAAAAACTTCAACATTCCTTCAAATGGACCCATTTACTTGTTAGAAATCAACTTTTACAAGTTTCTGGCACAGGTCAAATTTTGGTCATTTTTGGCATATGCTAATCATGGGCATTTTTTGTCCGTTTTGGTCGTGCCTTTGGCCTCCCTAAGGAGCTCCCTTCGCGACTTAATTCTTATGTACGTGTGTCAGGACCATGTCCGGAGATATGAATCCTAAATTTTGAGCCCATAAACCTGAATTAAAGAGTTGTACCACGCAAAAAAAGTTCAAAGAAACTGTTGAAAAACTAGCTTGGGCCTATGAAAAAACTTAGCCTGGGCCATCCATTTTTAGTTTCTTTTGGGACGAACTTCAAAAATTTTTCAAATGGACCCATTTACTTGTTAGAAATTTAGTTTCACAAGTTTTTGGCACGGGTCAAATTTTGGTCATTTTTTGCATATGCTAGTCATGGGTGTTTTTTGTCCATTTTGGTCGTGCTTTTGTCCTCTCCTAAGGAGCACCCTTCGCGATTTAGTTCTTATGTATGTGTATCAGGACCATGTCCAGGGATATGAATCTAAAATTTTGAGCCCATAAACCCGAATTAAAGAGGTGTACCACATAAAAAAATCAAAGAAACCATTGAAAAACTAGTTTGGGTCAAGGAAAAAAACTGAGTCTGGGCCATCCATTTTCAGTTTCTTTTGGGACGAATTTCAACATTCCTTCAAATGAACCCATTTACTTATTAGAAATCAAGTTTTGCAAATTTCTGACACTGGTCAAATTTTTGGTCATTTTTTGCATGTACTAATCATGGGCATTTTTTTGTCCGTTTTGGTCGTGCCTTTGTCCTCCCCTAAGGGACACCATTCACGATTTAATTTTGATGTACATGTGTCAGGACCATGTTCAGGGATATGAATCCCAAATTTCGAGCCCAAAAACCCGAATTAAAGAGGTGTACCACGCAAAAAAAGATCAAAAAAATTGTTGAAAAACTAGTTTTGGCCAAGGAAAAAAATTTAGCCTCGGCCATCCATTTTCAGTTTATTTTCGGAAGAACTTTAACATTCCTTCAAATGGACCCATTTACTTGTTAGAAGTCAAGTTTCACAAGTTTCTGGCACGGGTTCATTTTTGGCATGTGCTAATCATGGACATTTTTTGTCCGTTTTGGTCGTGCTTTTGTCCTCCCCTAAGGAGTACCTTTTGCAATTTAATTCTTATGTACGTGTGTCGGGACCATGTCCAAGGACATGAATCTCAAATTTCGAGCCCAGAAACCCAAATTAAAGAGGTGTACCACGCAAAAAAAGATCAAAGAAACCGTTGAAAATCTAGCTTGCGCCAAGAAAAAAAACTGAGTTTGGGCCATCCATTTTCTGTTTCTTTGGGGACGAACTTCAACATTTCTTCAAATGGACCCATTTACTTGTTAGAAATCAACTTTCACAAGTTTCTGGCACGGGTCAAATTTTGGTCATTTTTGGCATATGCTAATCATGGGCATTTTTTGTCTATTTTGGTCGTGCTTTGTCCTCCCCTAAGGAGCACCCTTCGCAATTTAATTCTTTTGTATGTGTGTCAGTACCATGTCCAGGAAAATGCTCTGCTGCGCCAGCCCAAGTGATAAAGGGAACTACCTCAATCACGTTTGAGAACTCCCCTTTAAACAAGGTGAACCCCCACAACAATAATAAGAATAACCCCCAATAAACAAATTTGATAGACAACCCCAAGAAAGCTAAACAGATTTGGCTTGGAAGATTGATCAAAGATCAAGAAGAAAGGAGAACTTGTTCCTAACTTCAAGATTTCGAACTCTCCACAATCTAATTGATCAAACTAGATTGAAAGTTCTAAACATGCATTCTAAACACAAGAATACAAAGAACGCATAAAAGCTTGAGAGATTTACTCTATGAAAAAATCATTCTAATTCAAAGTCTTCTTTCCAAAATGTGGAATTACAGCCCTATTTATACTAATTGAAAAGGCACCATGAAAGGACATAACCTTTCAAATTGTCTAAATTCATCTACACCCTTTCAACTACCCTCATAAATATAAAAACATGAAATTAAATTGCATACATGGGAAATTAAATATGTGAATGAATCTGGATTTTTAGATTCATTATGACTCTTGGATGAAAAGGTATATCTAGAAGCTTAAATGGTTGCAACTTTTCATCATGGGTTGTAAACTTAGCTTGGAAGCAAGCATTTAATCCATCTTGAAGTCTTTTAGCTCTAGCTCTTGTTATTGGTCCTTGTGGCATAATGATTGCCTCATGATTGGGTTGACTTGGAAAGTTCTCCCATCGATTTTTCAACATGAGGTTCATTTGAGCTAAGCTGAGCTTGTTGAGCTTCATTTTCCTCTTCATTCAAGCTGGTTTGAGCATGTTGAGCCGTATATTTCTCTTGGTTGGCTAGCTCCTTATCACCAAGGCTCGCGCTGTATTTTTTCCCGAGAAGGGGCTCTACGCTGCGGTTGTGCGCAGGAGGCTATGGTGCTCTAAGGTTTTTGACGAACTCCCTATGTGCGTACGATACGGCACCGCGACGTTGTCCCTTAGCATCGCAGCACCAGTCGATTTTCTATAAATCTTGGATTCATCATGTTCGATTTGTGGTTTAGGAGATTGGGATTGCAGCCTCCTCTTTACACTTTCTTCTGTATTTTTCATTCTATCACTACCTTGTACTTTTCATTTATACAACTCTTGGATTCATCTTGGCACGGTATGAGTGGCTAAGATAATTTTTTTCTAACTTAGGGTAGGGAAGAAACTCATTAAATCTTGGTTGTCAGACTTGTTATTATGAATTTGCTGCTCTGAATTTTTTTTATTCTTGATAGAATTTATTTCCTATGCTTAGAAATCTTATTTTGCTTGATCTCCCATAAACTTTTCTTTGCTTTGCTAGTGCAAAAATGTCCATGCATGTTAACCTCAAAATTAGGACTTAGATTAGATCATGTTTGGACTTTAATTCTAAATTGGCTAGTCAATTATTTTGCTACACTTCATGACTAATCGTTCAAGAATCGAATCAACTAGTAGTTTAGGCTATTCAAACTACAAGTTTCTTGGCTAGATTCCCGCGGGCTTAATGTAGATGTTTAATTGATTAGGCCGCTATCAAAATCAGTTTAATTGAGCATCTAGACTAATTAAGTAATTGACTAGTGCATTAGGGCGTTTTAGTTATTGTCTTCAAAGCAAACGAGCCAAGAATAAAATTAAAGCATGCATTGTATCTACAGTGTCTCTGATGAGTAACCAAGTAAATGGGCAAAATCTGATTCCCTAAGCTAGACTTTTAATCGAATCAAATTCCCTTTTAAATTAAGCTTTTATTTTTATGCATTTTTTTATTCCATTGTAATAAAAAATCTCAAAACCCCCCTTGTGATTGTGGAATTCATTAATTTGTTAAAATATTTTAAGATTTTCTGTGGAGATGACCCGTTTCTACTAGCTTACAAGTTTGTGAGAGTCGTTTAATATTTGGGGTCACAGCAAGCCTCAATCATTTTAGTTAAAGGCAATAGGAAATCAATTGGAAACAGGAAGATAACAAATGCTTTTAAGGATCTTTGGATTCCCTCAACCGGTGGCCTTCAAAATTATTTCTCCTCAGAATCAAGAAGGGGTTCAGTGGGGTTCGGGCCAATGGATCCCTCAGAAATTGGCAGAGGTCTTTATTCCAAGGATGTGGAAGAGATCCTTAAAATTCCTATAAGTATATCTAGAAGGGATGATAACTGAGTTTGACATTATGAAAAATCAGGGGAGTATATAGTAAAAAGTGGTTAGAAATTGCCATTATGGATCCTGTGTTAGCAAATGGTGAAAGTTCTGTTCATAATTCATCTTGGTGGAAAAAGTTATGGAAGATTCAAATTTCGCAGGAGGTCGCCATTTTTATTTCCGGTCATACCTGTCTCCATACTAAGGTTTCTCTAGAAAGAAGAATGGTGGAGATCAGTCCATGGTGTCCTCTATGTCGGCGTGAGGAAACCGATTCACATGCTTTATTCTAGTGTTCTTGTGCAAAGAGTATTGGGAACAATCTTTTCCCTGGTGTGTGGACACTTGATTTTAAGAAGCTCCATTGTTTGGATATCTAGTTATTATCATCTTTTGTATGATCTCTCAAGAGAAGATTTGTGTGTTGTTCAGGCGGACGTGGCTTGTAGAGAGGGGTCTAGGCATGCTGATTTTGGTGGGATTATTAGTTCGTGTACTGGATCTATTATGGCTGCAATGATGGTTTTTCAGGATCAAGCGTTGAATCTTCTCTATGCTAAAATGTTCACAATTTACAAAGGTCTTTGTTTGGCAAGATTGGGCTTAAAAAATTGTTTGTTCTATCAGATTCTTTGGCTTCTATTCAATTGCTTGGTAGAGTTTCACCCAATAAGGTGGATGTGCAAAATATTTTAACATATATCAGAAGTCTTTATGTTTCTTTTACTTCCGCCTCCTACCAGTTTGTGCCTCAGTGACTTGAATCAAACGGCTCATTCTTTGGGTCAATCGAGGCATTTGGGGAAGAGCTGTTTGTGGTTTGAGCACATCCATGTGACAACCTAAAATTTTAGGCAATTTTAATTTAATTACCTTAAATTATTTTGATGTTATTTTGAATTTTTAACGCTTAATTGAATTATTTTGAGAAGATAATTCAATTTAAATTAAACAGAATAAAAGATTTGGGTTTAAATTCAATTGGTGAAAATTGAATTTTAATTTCAATTTAATTTGTTTAGTTGAATTGGTGGAGGAAAAAGAAATTTAAAATATATATATATATAATTTATTAATGAATTAGGGTTTGGGATTGTATATATATATTATTAAGTGACCTAATAAGGTAGAGAGGGAGAAAAATACACCGAAAAACGGAGAAGGGGACAGAGGGCAGTGCAATTGGGTTTTTCAGCGACAGCTCCCAGAAAATTATCGTTTGCCAAAGTGTCAACCGTCGGATTGTGTTGAAATTTGGTCGGCTTGTTCGGGACACATGGGGTCTCATTCTGAACGGTTGGATCGTTGTTTTGTGCTATATTTCGTCCGTAATTGCTGCTGAACATAACCTATAAAACTAGGTGATATTTTTCGAGTATTGGTGAGTTTTCTTGCAATTCTTTGATTACCCATTAATTTGTGACCCAAATTGGTTGATATTTTTGTATTCTTGGAATTAGGAGTGAGTTTTCGAGAAGTTTCGAAAGCGGAAGTGTGCTGTCTAGAGAAGTAAAGTTCGATTTGGCAATTTTGGATCAATTTTGGTGGGTGACAATGTCTTAGAAGTTATTTTGAAAGTTTTATTGGTGCTAGAAATTCCCGTAATATTAATTTTTGTCTAGGTTGGATCCATTATTTAGAGTTTGGAAGATGATTAGAACTTGGTTGCACTTCGGGTAAGTTGTTTGGAGACAATTGGAACAAGTTTATGTTTGTGCTTAGCCATTAAATGTAAATTTTAATTAAATTCATGTTGTAGGATTTATTCAAGATTTCTAAAGATTGAAGGAGATTAGTTTCTTGGCTAAAACCAATTGAGCTTGATATCGAGGTAAGTGGTTTACTACCGGCTCGCCTTCAAGTCAGCATGCTACCCAAGTTATTACTTTTAAGTTGAATGTATTGGAATGACTTGTCTATGTTTCACTCATGAATGGATTGCTTTGGGTATAATGAAAGTCTACAAGCTATGATTATATGACCACAACATGATACTTTACGATGATAATTTACATGCTATGATAATTAAGATTTAAGGCCTATTGGTTGATATGTGTTCCTTCGGGTTCACTAGACTGCGATGATATATGTTCCTTCAGGTTCACTAGACTGCGATGATATGTGTTCCTTCGGGATCACTAAACTGCCATGATATGTATCCCTTCGGGACTGCGATGATTTATGTTCCTTCGGGTTCACTAGACTGCGATGATATGTGTTCCTTCGAGATCACTAAACTGCCATGATATGTGTCCCATCGGGATCACTAGACTGCTATGATATGTGTTCCTTCGGAATCATCACAACTCTCATTTGTGTTCCTTCGGATTCACTATTATGCCCATGTTATGATTTGTACACATGTCCCGTGTAGGAAAATTAACAAGTTTACTAGATAGACCCGGTAGTGGGTCACTTACTGAGTATTTTTATACTCACTCTTTCTTATGTTACAACTTTCAAGTAAAGGCAAGGGCAGGAAGAATCTGCGACCGTGTCATTGAGACTAGTCAATGCTTTCGCTCATATTTTTATGTTTTCATGTTTTTAAATCCCAGTCTGGATGTTTAAATTAGAAATTTTGGTTTCGCATTGTTAAAACTTTTATGCAAAGCTCACAATTCTGGTTTTATATTTTTTAGGGGTACCTCAATCCAAGATTTTTAATTATTTAAATTTAATAAAGTTATTTATTTTATAAATTTCTTTGATTTTAGTCAAATATACGAAAAGTGTCATCTTGTGATGTCTCCATGCATGAAGTAACGACTTCTAAAAAGTCGGGTCGTTACAATCTCGGTGTGGGTTGTGTCCAAGTTTATACATGATGTTTCTTTCATAGTAGGACATAGTGCCAATTAATTTTTGTATGTTTCCTTTATTCTATTATAAAAATAAATTAATTAATTTAAAATAATAATAATAATAAATAAATAAATAAATATAAATAAATAAATTAAAAAAAAAAAAAAAAAAAAAAAAAAAAAAAAAAAACAAACCCCACATACTAGAAGCTAAATTGTTCCGTTTGATTTAAAGTGAGCAATAAATTTAATATTTACAAGTCAATCATAGTTTTCAAAAAAAAAGTACAAACCAAAATTAAAAATAAATAAATAAATAATAACAACAGTAACAAGCTGGTTTGAAAAATCTCCCAGGCAAGCTCTAAATTTTCCTCTTTCCACGTCTCCCCGTGTCCATATCCATAAGCTTCAATGATGAAGTCGGCAATGAAACCGACACACCAATGGATTCTGGTATATCAAGATCAACTCCAAGGGATGGGCTACCTGCACGCTTGATGTCAACCCCCTGTAGTTGCTGAATTTCAAGCCGTACTTTGTCGATCTAAATACACGAGGGGATAAAAAGCAATAAAAAGTAAGTGCATATGATTAAAGATATTTGTTCCAAGACATTAACTATTCATCAAAACATCAGAGTAATATGAATCCCCTTACTAATTCGATGTGATGAATGGAGGAATGCGCATCAACCAGTCTCCTTTGCAGATCCTCTGCCTTTTTACATTGATATTCCGCGTTCTCCATCTCATTTCCTTTTTCACCCAGCTCTTGGTATAAAGCTATAAATATATACCAAAAGAAAAATTAATTTGTATGTGCATTAATGTAATACATATATCAATGGATCAAAAAGTGTAGCAAAATATTTATGGAGACAATGTTAAGAGAGCCAGCTACCCTTCACACACCCGCTCCCTTCATCACATGCTTATGACCTTACACTTATGTGATTGGGGATCAATTATTCTATTGCTCAAATATATTTGTACGAAGACTAAACCACTTTATTCGAATATGTGAAAAAAGAAAGCTTAGAGACGGTAAATCCCAGCATGTGTTCTCCATTCTAGGTGGCTTGTGAAAATCTCATTGCACTAAAATGTTAATAGTAACTAAAAGGAATATATATCATATGCATACTTGTTAAAACTGATAGTACCCAGATCTGAGTTGGGATGTCATAGAGTTTCTTTGCCAATGTTAAAGATGATCTCAATATCTCTCTGGCCTGCACAGTGTCATGTAGAGCAAGTGCCAAACTCCCGAGGATTGTCAAATATTGTGCAACAAGTTGAAGATTCCCCAAATGATTGTGGGTCAATTGTAATCCTTTCGCCAATCGATTTCTGAGGAAGAGGGGGAAAACACCCTTAGCTGACGGTGGGCATGCTTCTTTTCCAACATCAATCAATGACATAATAAATACCATATGATATCCTTTGAGGCCTCGAATAGATAGATTATTATCAGGGTTGCCTGTGGAAAATTACCAATTGTGGAAATATGGGAGGTGAGGCTGGTTTTATATTCAAGATAGTGACGACTAGTTTGATTTCGTTTACTAGCTATTGCTAAGAAAAACTAACCTCTTTTTGTTTCGAAGATTTCAATTATCAAAAAGTACACTTTTAGTCCAAGATTCGGAAATAGTGCTAAATGGTCCTTACACTTAAATTGGCTTCTAGTTGCAAATAACTACCACGCTATTAGTAATAGTCCATTTGAGTTAGAGACCATTTTGACTAAGAGTGCACCTATTGAAATCTCATGGATCAAAAAGACACCAAACCTAAATCTCATTGACCAAAAGTGAATTTTACCTAAAAATTATTACTATGTAGCAAAGTATTGCCTGGCCACATCCATTAACTTGAACCTAATACATTGATAAGATACAAATATGAACACTATTTACAGCTGAAGAGACGAAAGGTTAGAAAACATACAAGGAATGGTTACAGGAAGGCTCAAAGTAAGAAGCCATAATTCAGCTCCTGACTAATACATGAAGCTGGAAACTACAGATACGCAGATCATTAATCACTTGATCCTTGCAGCTATTTTTATAGCCAAGAGTCCTAGATTAGCATATTAAATTTCCTTTTCCTACCCCTGATTTCTTAATTTGAAATCTGGCTGGTTTGTATGAAGGTTAACAGAATAAACTTTAAAATAAGGGCCATAAAAAAAATACAAATCGACACATCACTTGGCAAAGGGTTATCACTCACTATAAGGCGGTGGTAGTTGGCCAGTTAAAACCTTGCAGGGGAAGGTTAAGACCTCAAATACCTGCTGTATTCTCCTATCTAAATGGAAAAAGATACCTTGCTTCTTGTAAATCATGTTGCTTCATCAGTAAGAGGCCATAAGCAAAAAGAACACTTGTTTTCTCTCGAACTCCAACGAACGAATCCATCATTCTGTAAACTGGTCCAATCAAGTCAAGTGCCTGTAATGCTATTTCAATCAATAAAATTAACAAATGTGGACGCATGTATATTTGATATCGTATATAAATTCTAAAGCAGGAGAAAATGTTACGAGAGTAGATGATTCAGCATCGCCAATACAGATATAAGAGACAGCCGCATAAACTTGGCACATTGCTTGAATTGATTTGCTCTCTGTAAGCTACATAATCAGCCCAGTGACTTAATCAACAAAATTTTACACTAATAACAAACCATAAGCACAGCGTGAGACTTCAAGCAGTATCAGAAGCATGGAAACTAAAATTGCAAGACCTTTGCAGCTTCGATATAATGAAAGGTTGCTTCATGGTAACAACCAACGTAATGAGCATACTGGCCTCTGAGCATCTCAATCATACTCTCACATGCCTGTAAGATTGTAGGAAAGCGCAAGAACCAATTCTTCATCTGCACCAAGCCCTACATAATATAGTACAGGTATTTAGACGAACAATGCTACTACCGACTAAGAGGCAAACATTCCGCTTTCTTCTTTTGGATTTTGTCACATTTTTTAACAGGTAAAAAAATTTTAATGAAAAGAGGAAAAATGTTCAAAGAATATATGCATGCTCCAATAAAGAGTAAGAATAACAAAAAACTGAAACTTTCAAAGAATGGGATACAAAGATGTAGATTTGTGTATAGTCATATATATCTTTTAATTATTTTTAGATGTCCTGTCCTTTTATACTTAATTCCTTAGTTAGGATTTCTCTTGTATTATATTTACCCATTATGGAGTCGTTTCAAGAAATAAGAGAATATACAGTATTCATCTAAAAATAACATGGTATCAAAACAGTTAAACCTAATTTTTTGAAAAGAAAAATCCTAGCCTCTGCAAACAACAAAGTTGTCCATCTTCAACGAAATCTTCAAGCAACCTCCAACGGCGTCTCACTCCAGTAACGTCGTCCTTCCCGGTGTCGTCTTCAGTGTTGATGCTCGCCTTCAATGTCGTCGTGGCTTTCAGATCCCGCATCATGGGTTTTTAATTCGTGCGGGTTTTCCTAGTGTGGTTTCCGTTCCCATCTCCAATCATTCTGCCGATGAGCTGGTCTTTCTCTCTCACCTCCTTCTTCTCGATTTTCGTTCGCTACAGCTTCATCTCCGACACCATCTCCATCATCTTCTTTGTTGAGAATCCGGCAAGGATATTGTTAGAGTATATATGTGTAAATAGAGGAGATTATTAGTCTTTTGTTCTTTATTGTCTTTTTACTATAGTTTAGGACTTTCAAGTATGCCTATATATATTGAACTCTAATGTATAGAATAATATAGATTCTTCAGTATTTTGATCTTGATATGAATGGAGGACCCTAAATCGTGGCATATGAACTTTAAGAACGACGCCAAGAATGCACACTATATGTTGTTCAAATTCACCTCCAGAGAACTTGCAATTATGAGAAATCAAGTGGAATTTATGAAGAATCAAGCTTCATTTATGGAACAAGGACTTCAAGTGGGGCTTCACAACTCAAAGATGTTACCAAATTGATGGGTTGTTGGTTAAAAATGAATATTTCGGATTTATGGTATAATTTAATGTAATTTCAGTTTTAAGTCATTTTATGTGTTTTGTTACCTTTAGATCATGGGTGTAATGGTCATCAATGTGAGAGTTACAACTCTTGAATGCCTCATAGAATGTCTAGGGTTACATTTTGAGGCTTATATAATGTAATGTAATTGGTCAAAAAAGGGGAGACTTGGAAAATGTAGTAAAAAGAGCCTTGGAGCTTTCTTTTAACCTTGAGCTATGTTTCCTTTGCAATTCTATGGTGTTTAGGTTGCATGTTCAGAATCATTCAAGCTTGACTTGATCGATCTTGCTTGTGAAGTGATTCGAAGATCAAGGGTCGATGGGAGCCGCAAGCTTTGTCTGATCCGGGGTTTTGATGATCGTCTAAGTAATCCGTCGTCTAGCCATTCTTAGGGGCCGAGATCGAGTTGATTTGGAGTCTTTTGCGGTTGAGGTCTAAAGGTCTTCTTCGTCAACATGGTTGTTAGATCCAACGCGTCGAGGGTTACTTATCAATTGTAATCAGAGCTTAGGCTCTAGATCGATATATGTTTCCATTGCTGCAATTCTTTTCTTATTCTTCTTTTTTTATTTTTTGTTTTTTTCAGTTTTTCATTTTCATCTCATCACATTCTGTCCATTTTATGAAACTCGAAACAAAAGTCTCATATCCAGCCGATTTTTCACATTTTCGTAAACTTCAAGTGTTTTAGATCAGAGTCTAATCTACAAAATTGCTTTTTTTGACATTTTCAAATTCGGCTTTATTCGATGTGAAATATTTGTGGTTTTAAAAAACAGTCAGAAAAAGGAAAAAAAAAAAAATTTATATTCCTTAGAGCATTTGTTCTTGAGTTGTTCTTTCTCTCTCAAAAGCATGTCAAATCTGAATTCTTACAATTTGATCATGGTTTTGCCATTAATTTTCATCATTTGGTGTTCAATCCATAGGTACACTTTGAAATTTTCAAAAAGGGATGTTAAAAAACATTAAATATGGCAGTTACAACATTTATGCACATTGAACTTTCCACCATTAAGCATGTAACTCCAATGTTTCAACTTCCAACCAATAGTAAATTCTTAAGATTGTAGATGTGTGTGTTGGTCCTTCAATGTTACTTCCAAGCAATACTTTAGATTCGAGGACGAATCTTCTTGAAGAAAGGAGAATGATTGAACGGAGGACCCTAATCGTGGCATATGAACTTTAAGAACACGCCAAAGAATGCACCACTATATGTTGTTCAAATTCACCTTCAAGAGAACGTGCAATTATGAGAAATCAAGTGGATTTATGAAGAATCAAGCTTCATTTATGGAACAGGACTTCAGTGGGGCTTCACAACTCAAAGATGGTACAAATTGATGGGTTGTTGGTTAAAAATGAATATTTTCGGATTTATGGTAATAATTAAATGTAATTTTCAGTTTTAAGTCATTTATATGTGTTTATGTTACATTTAGATCATGGGTTGTAATGGTCATCAATTGTGAGAGTTACAACTCTTGGAATGTCTCATAGAATGTCTAGGGTTACATTTTGAGGCTTATATAATGTAATGTAATTTGTCAAAAAGGGAGACTTGGAAAATGTAGAAAAAGAGCTTGGAGATTCTACGGTGTTTAGGTTGCATGTTCAGAATCATTCAAGCTTGACTTGATCGATCTTGCTTGTGAAGTGATTCGAAGATCAAGGGTCGATGGGAGCCGCAAGCTTTGTCCGATCTGTGGTTTTGATGATCGTCTAAGTAATCCGTCGTCTAGCCATTCTTATGGGCTAAGATCATCTTGATTTGGGGTCTTTTGCGGTTGAGTTCTAAAGGTCTTGTTCGTCAACAAGGTTGTTAGATCCAACGCGTCGAGGGTTACTTATCAGATCTCACAATAACATGGTATCAGAGCTTTTTTAGGGTTTTAGGAAATTCTTTTGACAGCTACATTAGGGGTTGGGTACGTTCTCTCAAAGTTAGGGTTTGAGTTTGGGTCATCGATTTCAAGTGGCCTTTCGTCAACATCCCCACCTAAGGAGGAGCGTCGCCACTGTCCACCTCAGTTTGTTCTCTCTAGTCGTCGAAAACCGTTGAGCATGAGGGAAAGCAAATCAGATCACTCAGTCTTCAACCGACGATCTACAAATGGTATTATTCTACTTGTGGTATATGTTAATGATATTGTCATAACTGGAAGTGACACATCAGGTATATTATCTCTCAAATCTTTCCTCCATAGTCAATTTCATACTAAAGACTTGGGACTGCTAAAGAACTTCTTGGGTATTGAAGTAATGATAAGCAAGAAGCTTTTTATGTCACATAGAAAATATGTCTTGATTTGCTATATGAGACAAGAAAATTAGGAGTCAATCCATGAAGTACTCCGATGATGTATAATCTGAAGCTTTTTAAAGATGGAGAACCATTTAAAGGAGAGATATAAAAGATTGGTTGAAAAGTTGAATTGCCTTACAGTAACACGACCAGACATAGCTTATTCTGTGTTGTGATGTAATTGTATTTTATTAAAGTTTAGTCTTAGTAATGCATAATTACGATGCCAAATTTCATATTAAAGTTAGGATAGTCTTATAATTGTTATTTTAGGAATTTATTTTATTTTTATATTTATTTTATCGTTTAGGATTTAATTTAGGATAGATTGTTTCCTTATTTTATTAGGTCTTACTTCCTTGTATATATATGGGAGTTAATTAGTCAGATTAAGGACTCAATTTTGGAAATAAAGAAAATTTCATGGAATCAAAGCAGACCTATTTAGTAAGTGAGTATAAAGGTGAGCTGGAAAATGATGTAGGACCAGAGGTTAATGATTTAGACTTACCAATTGCAGTCAGGAAAGGAGTCATAGGTTGTACCATGCACCCCATAGGGAACTATGTTTCTTATAAGGGATTATCAGAATCATATTGAGCATTTGTTTCCACTATTGATAATGTTCAGGCACCAACTAACATCCATGAAGCACTGATGCATCCTGGCTAGAGAAAAGCAGTTCAAGATGAGATTGAAGCACTTGGAAAAAAAAAAATGGTACATGGACAGTGACAGATCTACCTAGTGGGAAACTAACGGTTGAATGTAAGTGGATTTTTGCAATAAAGTATATCGCAGATGGGAACAATGAGAGATTGAAGGTCAGACTTGTTGCTAAAGGATTTACACAAGCTTATGGGATTGACTACCAAGAAACATTTGCACCTGTGTTAAACTCAAAATCATAAGAATTATCTTATCTCTAGCAGCTAGTCTTGATTGGGGTCTTCAACAATTAGACATTAAGAATGCTATCTTGAATGGCGAATTGGAAGAAGAAGTATACATGGACGTTCCTCTGGGATGTAAAGAGACATTTGGTACAACAAAGGTTTGCAAACTAAAAAAATCTCTTTATGGACTTAAGCAATCTCCGCATGCTTGGATCGGTAGATTTATAACCTTTGTTCTCAATCTTGGGTATTCACAATGTCAGTCAAATCATACTCTGTTTGTCAAAAGATCTGGAAATCTACTTGCCCTATTGATCGAATATGATGATATAATTCTTTCTGGAAATGATGAATCAGAATTACGAACTTTGAAAAGGCACTTGGCTCAAGAATTTGAAGTCAAGGGTCTAAGAAAATCTAAAATATTTTCTAGGTATGGAGGTTGGTTAGATCTTCCCAAAGAAACTGGTATTTTAGGATGCAAACCAGCTAACTCTCCTATAGACCCACAAAAGAAACTTGGTCTCAATCTTAAGAGCACACTTGTGGATAAGGGGAGATACCAACGTCTCAGAGGGCATCTTAGCTATCTTTCTCATGCTCGTCAGATATTGGATTTGCTGTTAGTATGGTCAGTCAATTTATGAATAGCCCCAATGAAGAACATATGGAAGCTGTATATTGAATCCTTAGATATCTAAAGATGACTCCTGGAAAAGGGCTATTTTTTAAAAAGATTGATAAAAGAAACATGATTCAGATCGGGCAGGCGACATCTCAGATAGAAGGGCTACCTCTGGTTATTGCTCTTTTATATGGGGTAATCAAGTTACATGGAGAAGTAAAAAGTTGTCTGTGGTTGCAAGAAGTAGTGCCAAAGCTAAATTTAGAGCACTTGCTCATGACATGTGTGAAGGCATATGGATCAAAAGAGTCCTAAGTGAGTTATGAAAAGAATGTTCATTAATACAGATGATGTGTGACAATCAAGCTGCAATAAGTATTGCAAAGAATCCAATTCACCATGATAGGATAAAACATGTTGAAATTGATCGACACTTTATCTCAGAAAAGGTCAACAATGAGGCGGTTCATCTCAACTATATACCTACTAAGCAACAGATAGCCGATATCCTTACCAAACCATTATCAAGACCTAACTTTAAAGATTTAAATAGCAAGTTGGGTTTGTATGATATACACAACCCACCTTGAGGGAGAGTGTTATGATGTATTGTATTTTATTAAAGTTAGGATAGCCTTAGTAACGCATAATTATGATGCCCAAAATTTCTATTAAAATTAGAATGGTATAATTGTTATTTTAGGAATTTATTTTATTTTTATATTTTAGGATTTGATTTAGGATAGATTGTTTCCTTATTTTATTAGGTCTTACTTCCTTGTATATATATGAAAGTTAATTAGTCAGATTAAGGACTCAATTTTGGAAATAAAGACAATTTCTTTGTAAGTGTAAAACTCTTAGGTTTGAGAGCATCTGAATAATCTATTTCATTCACTAAAGAATTATATATATATATATATATAAAAGTGTACAAGAGTGAACTAAATAGGATATATATATATATATATATATATATATGTAAGTGTACAAGAGTGAACTAAATAGGATAGTGTAAAAAGACCAACTAAATAGGATAGTTGGAGCATATATGTTAATCATGCCCAACTTGTTATATCTTGTAGAATTTGCTCACATACAAAATGACAATTGACTTCAATATGTTTAGTCCTCTAGTGGAATACTGGATTAGATGCGATATGAATTGTTGCTTGCTTATCACACCACAATTTTGTCGGTGTAGTGATATCAAATCCCAACTCAACAAGAAGTTGATATATTCAAATCAATTCACACACAGACTATGTCATTGCTCTATATTTTGATTTAGCACTTGAACATGATAACACAATTTATTTCTTACTTTTCCAAGAAATCAAATTACCACCAACAAAAACACAATATCAATTAAATCCTGCCCAATCGGTGTCTGAGAAGCATTCAATATTAGTGTGACCAAATCCTCATATAATAAACCACGCCTGGGAGTAGCCTTCAAATAACACAAAATTTGTTCCAATGTAGCCCAATGATCAACTGTAGGACATGACATATACTGGCTCACAATACTCACCGAATAGGCTATGTCTAGTCAATTCACTATAAGATAATCAAGTTTCTCACTAACCTCCTATATCTTCCAAGATCTTTTAGCAATTCTTCATCTTTTGCGAGTTGTAAGTTGGGTATCATTGGAGTACTACATGGATTAGCCCCTAACTCTCTGTTTCAGTCAACAAGTATATATTTTTCTCTGTGATAACAATATTCCTTTCTTGCTTCTTATTACCTCAATTCCTAAGAAGTATTTCAACATGTCCAAATCTTTCGTATGAAATTGACTATGGAGAAAGGTCTCTAGAGATTGAATACCTAAAGCATCATCATCAGTAATCACAATGTCATCAACATATACAGCTAACAAGATGACACCACTCTCAGATCTCTTAAAGAAGGTCGAATGATCTGACGTGCTCTTCCGCATTCCAAAGTTTTCAATCATCTGACTAAATTTCCCAAACCAAGCCTTCCAAATATTTACGAAGGCGACATACCTTTCCATTCTCCCCTGAGCAACAAATCCGGGTGGTTGCTCCATATACACATCTTCTTGAAGATCACCATGAAGAAATGCATGTTTAATATCAAGTTGATGCAAAGGCCAATGATTGATTGAAGCTAATGAAATAAACAACCTCACAAATGTCATTTTAGCTACTGGAGAAAAGATATCAGCATAGTCAACACTATAAGTTTGTGCATAGCCTTTAGCAACAATGCGCGCTTTTAACTGAGCTACAGAACCTTCGGGATTGACTTTAACTGCAAACACCCATTTACAACCGATAGGCTTCTTTCCTGCAGGAAGAGAAACTAAATCCCAAGTACAATTGTCATCTAAGGTAGTCATTTCCTCCACCATTGCGGTACACCAACTAGGATGAGACAAAGCTTCATGAACAGTTTTAGAGATGGATACAAACTCTAAGGATGCAATGAATGAACATGTAAAAGATGACAAATGGTTATATGAAACAAAAGAGGAAATAGGATGAAAGCACTGACGTTTACCTTTACGAAGAGCAATAGGAAGATCATCACTCATTTCCGGATCCAATGACGAAGAAGCCTCTGGTACAGGGCATGGAACTTAAGGAGGTTGTCGTCAAGTATAGACCTTAGTGATGGGTGGACGAATAGAGGTAGACACAAGTAGAGATGAATCGGTAAGAGGTTCAGAAGAGGAAACAATTGTGTAGACAAGGAAATCACCCTCTTCCTCCTTATGCTCCTCCTGACTCTTATTCGAAGAGAAAGGAGGGGAGGAAAAGTATGAGGAATGTTCAAAAAACGTGATATCAGGAGAGAAGATATTTATTCAGACTAGGACAATAACACTGATACCTCTTCTGAACACAAGAATAACCAAGGAAAATACATTTTAAGAACTTTGGATCCAGCTTGGTAAGTTGAAGCCGAACAACCCGAACAAAGCAGGTACAACCAAACATTTTGGGTGTAATAGGAAACAACTGTCGTTTGGACCATAAAGTATGAAAAGGTATCTCACCCTTAAGAATGGAAGAGGGCATGCGATTTATTAAGAAACAAGCTGTCAAAACAGCATCAGCCCAAAAGGATTTTAGAACATGCATCTAAAACATTAAGGCTCTGACTGTTTCAAGAAGATGACGATTCTTTGGTTCTACAACCCCAATTTGAGATGGAGTATCGACACAAGAAGATTGATGAAGAAAGTCATGGGCATCTAAATAAGAATCAAGTGCACGAGAGAAATATTCTTTAGCATTATCACTCCATAAGATTTTGAGAGAAGCACTAAACTGAGTTCGAATTTTATCATGAAAGTTACGAAAATAAGAAAGTAACTCAGAGCAATTTTTCATTAAATATAACCATGTTACACAAGAAGAGGCATTGACAAATGTAACAAAATACCGAAACCCGCTTTTGGACTCCGTAGGACACGGACCCCAAACATTAGAATGGACTAATTCAAATGGAGCACTAGCTCGTTTATTGACTCGAGGATACAAACTCAAACGATGCCACTCTAAAGAAGACAAATGTTGAAACTGGGGATGAAGACTTTTCAACACAGAGACCCAAACGACAATGTTCTTCAAAGGGAGATGACACGCTAGAGCATGTGATGGCTGTAGGTATTTGTGATTCCAAGATGTAAAGACCTCCAAATTCACGCCCTTTACCAATAGTCTGCTTCGTCGTAAGATCCTAAAATAAGCAATAACCAAAAGAAAAAAAAAATAGACACAGTCACACAGTAATGAAGATCAGGAGTGAGTTTACTAATAAAAATCAAATTAAAGGAGAACTGTGGTAAATTTAAAACTGAGGACAAAGAAATTGATTTAGTAACCAAATCTTTTTAGTAGCATCAGTCGATGGCTTTTCAATGATATGATCATCCATCTCAATGCTCCTAGTAAAATGGCGAACATTTGATCTCCATGAATAATAATTAGATTCATTCAACTTATGTTAGGTAGCTTTTGACACCGTGGGAATCATCTCGGACATGACTACTGGTTTCTTATCAACCATAACCTCAAAAATAGACTGGAATACAGATTAAAATCTATAAGAAATCTGTATTAAAGAAAACCCTAATATTCTAAAGAGGCTTGCTTTAACCAACCACAAATAAGAGAATATATAGCCAAAACAATCAAACCAAAGGATGGAGGAGATGATTCCGATCACACCCACAGAAGAAGAACCGAAAACGGTGGCACATGCGCCCACACGCGTCGGCACGTGGTACAGACAGCAGAAGACGGCGACAGCGCATGAGTTTCACCCGCTAATCAGATGGATACCGAACCACTAGGATTTTGTAGATTGGCGGTTGGGCTTCCCTTTGGAACGAGCGGTGTCAAAAAAAAATAGTGATGAAAACTGACCTAACTTGCGGCTGATGACGGTGGCGGCGAATAGAAGTATAGACCCAACCATTTCACAAAACCCTAAGGTTCACAACTGGGTTCTAAAATCTCAAACCCTAAGATTCACAAAACCCTAATTCCCTAGTGCTCTGATACCATTTAAAACTCTTAGGTTCGAGAGAATCTGAATAATCTATTCCATTCACTAAGGAGATATATATACACTAGTGTATAAGAGTGACCTAAGTAGTAGAGCATAAAAAGACCATAAAGGACAATATAACAAAGATATTTACAATAATAAAATAATCCTAATATTAGCACTATAATAGTAAGCATTATGAGTCAGTTTATGAGCTCACTCACAGTGGATCATTGGGTTGCAGTACAACAAATTCAATGTTATTTGAAGGTCGCAGCTGGACAAGAGATCTTATATGAAGATCATGGTCATATGAAGATTGAATGTTTTTCAGATCTCGATTGAGCAGGATCAAAAGAAGACAAAAGATCGACTTTTGGCTATTGTGTTTTTATTGTAGGCAATTTAGTTTCTTGGAAGAGTAAGAAACAAAATGTAGTCTCAATATCAAGTGTCGAATCAAAATACAAAGCTATGGCACAATCGGTTTGTGAAATAATGTGGTTACATCAACTATTGATTGAGTTGGGCTTCAATATTACAGTTCTGACCAAGTTGTGGTGTGACAATCAAGCTGTCATTCATATTGACTTGATATGTGAAGACTGGAGAACAATTAGGACATATTTCACAAAAGCTTTAAATGGAGTTTGAATAAAGTACCTATGTAATAAGTTGGGCATAATTAACATATATGCTCCAGGCTCTAGCTTGAGGGGGAGTGTTATAGTATATATGTAATTATAGGAGTTTTTAGTCTTTTGTCCTTTATTGTAATTTATTATTCTTAGTTTAGGGCTTCCATGTATGCCTATATATATTGAACTCTAATGTATAGAATGATGATGAGTTCTCTCATATGTTGGTCTAAGATTATCACAAATTATATCTCAGATGAAAAATGTTTTTGAGCAAAAGAAACTTTTGGAAAGCTCTTATGTCATTGGCACCATTATGCTGGCCATGAGGGCTAAACAAAGCTCTAATACAAATTTTAATGACTTGTTTTTCCTATTATTTATTTATTTTGGTAACCAAATTAATCATACATACCCTAGTTATAAAGTTCTGAAGCTAACAGGACAAACTCCAACAAAACGACCAAACAAAATACAGCTGATGAACATCAGCTTGCATCATTTGGAGATACTTCTTGCAAGAGAAGTTAAAAGTGTGTGCTGAAAATCATGAAAACCTTTAGAACGCCACAAGGAAAAGGCAAAGACTAAGTCCACAAGTGCACAAATGGAGGGTGAGAGAGAGATGACACGAAACACAATTGAAAAGTACACTTATGGATAAATAAAATTTGCTAGTCCTTACCTCTTGCGCCTCAACAAATTCAGAACGTGTTAGCTCAATGGCTACTTTGTTTTCAAGAAGTTGCATAAGGAGCATTAAATAAACGCCAGCCATCCATATGGCAGAGTGTTGCAAACTGACTTCTGCTAAACACAAAATTCCATAGAGTTAATTAATTATAATTTTTTAGTTTGTTACAACATGAAATTGTGCAGTGTATATAACGGTAGATTTATCCCTCAATTTGTGTTATTATATTTGCTGAAATTAGAATGTGATTATTATGATAGAATTTTTTTCCTTTTCTATTTTAGGTCTTTCTTCTATTTAAGTAAGACTCTTGTAATGCTGTAAAGTAGGAGAAATATATATTATTCAATAAAATACTATTTTTAATATGGTATCAAAGCCCATGACACCTAAAAAAAAAAAGAATTGGGATCCAATCTAAGAATGGTGAATCCAAAGAGGCACCATCTTAAGAGGGGCGTGTTCAGAATCTCAAATTAGAAAAGATTAAGGGACCTCACAATCTTAATAAGATAGATGGACTACTCCTCTAATAATAAACATAAGAATTCTAGAACCAAAGTAGTGTTTCCTACTAAAAGATGAAAATATGGATGTCCTCAGTATTGAAAAAAATACTTTGTTGTATTTTAGATTAAAAGTCACTTATATATAGGTGTACAAGAGAATCCTAAACTAAGAAATGTACAATTAAAATAAAGAACTATACATAATAACATATAGTATAACAATGGAATCATGTGGTAGTTGAGAAATATATTATAGCATTTTGCTTCCACAAGATATTTTTCAAAACTATCTAGATAATCAACTCGGCCATAAACTAAATGTGTCATATATTGTTCCCCATGCAAGCATTGAAACAAGCTTAAATTGGTAATAATAACTTGGGAAAATTATCCTTTTGGTCCTTCAAGTTTAAAGTTTGTTCCAAATTGATCCCTAGGTTTCACAATTGAACAATCTAGTCCCTAACATTTAGGAAATATTCTATTTTGGTCCTTCTATTAACAGTGTTGTTAACTTCATAATTTTTAAAATAAAAAAATTTTATTAAAACAAATTATAATTATAATATAATTAAAAAAAATGTATCTCTCTCCTCTCCCCCACCGTTTCCCCTTCCCTCCTGCTTCCTTTCCTTGAAGAACTCACCCTCACCCCCACTCCCACCCACCCACCCACCGTCGCTGGTGCATTCACCATTTTTGGCATCCTTGCCACCGCCACGTCACTCATTGTCACCTCCTTCCAAGAAAAACCACACCCCATCATCTTCTATTTAAACAAAAAAGCGCACCCCATCTGTTTCTTCTTCTTCAAACCCACTTGTGTTGTCGTCACCGCCATCTCAATTCTTCAGACAAAAAACCCACTCATCTCACAAAAAAATCAGATCTGAAAAATCCACCCTTGCACACAAAAAAATCCAGATATGAAAAGATATACAAAGAACGCGAGGAAGGGAAGGGTAAAGGGAACTGTAGAGGGGAGAGAAAAGAGGGGGGTTCTAGGAGAAAGGAGGGGGGTTAGGGGTGATCTTTAAAAAAATGATTTTGAAGTTTTGAAATTTTAATTATTATTTTTTATTTTAAAAATTATTATTTTATCATTAAAAATGTTACATCAATGATACATGTCATGAAATGCGTGTTTTTGGGTCATATTTTGATACTTTTCCTTGGTGGAAATAGTCCTTTGCATGTGATTTGCCCCATTATTTGGGCTTAATTGGATATCTTGGTCAAATGAAGGTCGTTTAACTATCTAAAGAAAGTTTTTACTGGTTTAGACTGATTTTATAAACTTTTACAGAGAATTTTAGTTGGTTTGCCAAATTTGCGGTTGATGTGCCTGCATCACCCAAAGGAGATGTGCCCACATCAAAAATCCTAAAGTCCAGAATCGTGTCCAATCCTCCACAGTTGCTATTTACTCAGTTCAGTCAATCGTTCTTCGGCACCGAAATTAACTGGGAGTCATCCAGAACATGAAATCCGGTCATTATTCAACCACCATGGCTTATATAAACGTGTGCAGGCTTCACTCTTGGATCATTTTCGAAAATTTAGTTTCTTTTATTTCTTTTCATCTTCTGCATTCTTTTGAACCGATTAAGCTTGTAATCATGATATTTTTATTTAATGAATTTCATTCCTTCTTTAATCATGAGCTAAATTTCCTAAGGGATTCAATTATGTGACTACCCTAAAGATTTTATGGCTTGAGCAAATGTTAATTCATCATACCTCCTTGATTTGTGCATTTTCTTTGTTGAGTTTATGATTAAAAATTGTTAAGTTAAATTGGCCACTAAAATCAGCAAACTAGTGGAGTCTTAATACTGAGAAGGTTAGGACATAAACAATTCTGAATGGGAAACTTTCGGAATTCAAAACTCTGAGCCAAGTCTTTATTGACCTCTTCTTTAGGTAGAGCCTCATTATTGATCGAGTGAGAATAAATAATAAGAGGGGTATAATAATGTCTGAGCATGATTGTTGATCTATTCGAAACAATTCTGACTCCTAGCTAGAGAATGTTTCTTTGACAGCATCCCTAATCCAGTGTTGTTTCATATAGAAGAAAATTTTTGCCTATCTCATTGGTCAATGAATTAATCAAGCACGACATAACCATGTTATTTTCTACTTTCCACTTTTTGGGCTCTGAATCGGTTTCTTTATGTTGCACCTTCTTACTTGAGAGATGTTCGTCCTCACCATTTCCACATATGAACATCCTGATTGTGACGATTGGACAAAATTATGGCCCTTCAATTTGTGACGTGTGATAAGGACATGTGAATCATATCCTCCTTGACTATTGAAATAAATTTAAGTGTTTTGCAAGAAGCCATAACTAACAAGAGAGAAAAAACAGCAAAGTGAGCAAATCACGATGAAAACAAATTAAAAAAGAAATAAAAAACAAATAAACTTAGATAGTGGAATCAGTGTGAAAGGCAGATGCGGATGTTGGCAGTAGTGTCAAAAGAAGACATGGACTTTAGCATTGGCGTGGAGAAACAAATTTGTGCTTCACTATGAAGGTAGTCTTGGAGTGTCAGGTTCGAAGGTGGATGTCAACATCGGGGTTGAAGGGTATAAATGTTGACGCCATGAAGGAGATGAAATCGTTCGAAGAAGGCACAACTTCTCTAGGATTTGAACATGATTGGCAAATGATGTAGGCAACGCGAGAGACACCACAACTTTGAACAATGAAGACCATGTGAGAATATTTTCAGTCAAAGGGTGGAATATCATCCTGGTTCTCAAATTTTGAGTTTGGATCCATCCAGAAGATTTTTGGTCAAATCATTATCCAAACATTTGGCTACATCTAAAGGAATTGATAAACATGTTTATAAGAGCTTGTGGAAGACAAATAGTCCTACGAGAGTTGGTATTCTCTCTTGGACTATGATTTTTAGGACCCCGATTTGTCAACATCGGGGTTGAAGGGTATAAATGTTGACGCCATGAAGGAGATGAAATCGTTCGAAGAAGGCACGACTTCTCTAGGATTTGAACATGATTGGCGAATGATGTAGGCAACACGAGAGACACCACAACTTTTAACAATGAAGACCATGTGAGAATATTTTCAGTCAAAGGGTGGAATATCATCCTGGTTCTCAAATTTGGAGTGTGGATCCGTCTGGAAGATTTTTGGTCAAATCATTATCCAAACATTTGGCTACATCTGAAGGAATTGATAAACATGTTTATAAGAGCTTGTGGAAGACAAATAGTCCTACGAGAGTTGGTATTCTCTCTTGGACTATGATTTTTAGGACCTTAAACTGCTCCTTTGTCCTTCAAAGAAAACTTCCAGCTCATTGCCTTTCCTTTTCCATGTGCCCCGTGTATGAATGCAAGTGAAGATCTCCATCATTTGTTTTCTTATTGCCGTTATTCAATGGAGTGTTGGATAAAGTTGTTTTCTGTTTTCCATCTTCCGTGGATATTTAAAGAGACTTTCCAAGAAATTGTTATTCAAGTCCTAGTTGGACCTTCATTGAAGCCTCAAATCTCAATTCCTCTAATCAAATGTTGTCAAAGTCTTTCTTGCTGAAATTTAATTTGAGAGAAACCAAAGAATCTTTCATGATAAGCCCCTTCACTGAGTTGTTCGTTTTGAAGCTGCACGGATAAATGTCTCTTCTTGGCGTTCTCTTTCTAAGCTTTATGTATGTTTTCTATTTGAGATATTTGTTTGAATTAGGGTGCATTTATTTTCTCTAGATAGGCCTTGTTCTAGCGTTGTTTAGTCTTAGCATTGAACGGTTTAAGTTTTTATTGTTTTATCTTCATTCCTTGTATTTTACGGATTGGCTTCTTTTCATTATAGCAATGAAAAGTTACTTTTTTTATTTATTTTATAAAAATAAAAAAAGTCTTAGCCCATGGTATTTGTGAAATATGGATAAGAAGATTATTGGAAGAGCTGAAATTCTCTTAGACGATGTCCGTGCACATTTATTGTGATAACAAGGCAACAATCTCCATTGTCCACAATCCAGTCCTTCATGATAGAACAAAACATATTAAAGTCAATAGACACTTCATATAAAAAAAAGATTGATGTTGAAGTAATATGCATTCCCTACTTTTCCAACAACACTCAATACATATTACTCCAACAGGTTGAAACTCACTCAATACATATTTATTTAAGAAACCTTTCCTTCTAAAAGAAAATAAGACATAAAGTATTGTTTTCAACCGTATATTTGAGATTAACCAACAATTTTGCAAGTTAAATGGTCACACATAATTTCCATGGAAGAAACTCTCTCTTTTTTTTTGGCAAAATATGCATTGAAAAGAAATAATTGAAATTCAACATTGAGAAGTAGAAGTATGGATAGTATTCCAACTTCCAAGTCTTACCTCTTACACCATCAGCTATCCCAAGTTTCACCAACTCCGCTGCAAAAAACAAATCATTTATTCAATGTCAAAATTAGTCTCAACTAAATTTCTATGAGCAAAATTGAGTTGCTCCAAAAACTACAAAAAGTAGAACTTGTGAATCATTGTACGCCCAAAACTAAATTTTCTGAAACATTAGGTATCAAGTAAATTGAGGAGCCCCCTAAATTCATTCTTTTGATTTTCTCCTAAGCTGTTGATTTGTCAATGAACTCTTATCAACAACCAGCAGCTAATTCTCATTCTGGAGGGATGATAAAAAAAGTGATGGTAAAACTCTAAGGTTTGAGAGAATCAAAATAATCTATTCCATTCAGATATATATAATATACAAGTGTACAAGAGTAACCTACATAGGAGAAGGTAAAAAGACAAAAACGGACAATGTAACAAAGATATTTACAATAGTGTTATAATACTAATATTAGCACATATAATATCATTTGCAGTTTAAATCAGAAGAATCCCAGAGGTAAGTATACTCTCTCCTCTCTCCTCTCTCCTCTCTTCTCTCTCTCTCTCCCTTGTCAGTAGGTCCGATTGCTTTTGCCAAATTCTCCAGTCAGAATCTCTACTTCCTCTGGTCAGTAAGTTGTTGCTTAGTCTCCTTCTTCTTCTGTGTTTTCAATTTTGTAGTGTTAAGGATATGGAAGTTGGAAGATGCAAAGTCAATAATTTATTCTTCTGTATATGGTTCGAAGAAGGTCTGTTTTTTGTAGAAAACATGGCAAGTAAGCTGATTACGTCATTAACTTATTTGCAGCTTCTTTGGAAATTAATAATCTCTCATCTTTTAGTGCACGATAGAAAACGTGTTTTTTCAAGACAGCATTAATTCTTTTTTGTAAAAGAAAAAATTCATTAATATGATAAAGGGGAAAACCCCAAGCAAAAATTACAAAAGAGATCGTCAATTACTGACTAAAAAGGATAAACTGAAATGAGAGAAATGGTCTTTTGTTTTACACCAAGAAAAAGCAGTAGACAAAACAAGCTCTAAAAAGTGAGTATTCGAAGAAAAAGTATCATTAAATAGCCTTCTGTTCCTTTTACCCCACAAGCACCAAAAGAACGCACAAACAATGACCAACCAAATCGTCTTCTTGGTACCACCAAAAGGATGACCCACCAACAATGAAGCCAAAATATCAAAGATGTCATTAGGACAAGTAAATGACCAACCAAATGCAGGCAAAACAAAATCCCAAAAACTAGTAACATAAGAACAGTGCAAAAACAGATGAACCAGTGACTCAGCATTTTAATCTTTTTGGGATATCTATCTTTCCAAATCACCGAATAAAGATCAGTTAAAACAGAATCCATATCACCCACTAAATCAGCCATAAGAGATTTGACCGTAAACCCAAAGAAGGATCAAGCGGCCACAACCAAATGTCAGGAGAGGAACGTAATCTAACAGAGGCCAGATAAAGAGATAATGATGCCCATTTAGAAATCTCCAGCTCAGTAAGATTACGTCGTAAGTTCCATTACCTAATCGTCGTTGCTTAGCCCTAGACCTTAATGCAAATGTTTAGATTAATTTTAGGTTGTGTTTCATTCTTGATTAATCGGCATATAGTTTAATTAGGATATGAGTCTTAATTAATATCTAAGGACACTTAATGTCGGCATTACCAATTAAGTAGGCCACGTGCTCGAGACGATTAAATTATATCCTAGAACCATATATATAATTTGGGGGATTCCACTTCCAATAACTAAATGCACCTTGTCACTTTGAAATTCGAGGATAAGTTTTTTTTTTTTTTTAAGGAATAGAATGATGTAGTAGGATTAGGGTAAATTATGGCATTTTGGTCAACTTTTGATTAGGATTAGGATTTGTTTCTTTGATTAATTAGGATTGGGATTAGTTTGTCTTCCAATTCTCTATAGATTGAGGGGTTGTCTTCTTGTATTGACAACTTTTGATTCATAATAAAGACTTTGATTTTATTCTTGGAGATGTGTCTCCTTTTATCCTTTAGGCTACATCAGTTAATCTAGAACAAACGTATATTCAGTAGTAGTTAGAGCGTGAACATTCTAAAGTATTTTTTTGGATAAGAACATTCTAAAATATTTACCTTGGATAGTAAGCATTCCAGATAAAATTCGTTTTGTGCACTCTTTGAAAAGTCCTTTAGGCCGGCTAAAGATAACAACCATAAGATCCACAAGCGCATACACAGCACTTTTTGGTAGCCACTCCCCATCAATAGGATATGGTGCCAACTCAAGCTTGTCTCTAGATGTTCTTCTCACATTTCCAAAATGCCCAGGTTCCAAAGATTCTTTGCTCAAGGAAGTTGGTCTAGTCATACTTCTAAGCTGTTCCTGAAGCTGAGCATGTTTTTCAGTGAGAGCCAACCTATCTTTATAATGTAGATCAGACCTGGATAGACTCTGACTTAAAGCATTCATTTCTTTAGTCAGATCTTCTATGTACTGTGTTTGTTGCAAATCAGCCTTCATAGCAGCATCTAATTTATCTAAATGATGAGCAGCATTCTTGTAGTCACAGATCCGAAGTCGATAAAATATGTGCAGCAGCTCATTGTAAAATAATAAACCAACACACTGCTGTCTCTTTATTGGAGAGGTAAGACGAGACAAGGAGTGAATAAAGAGTAAGTAAATGTGTACACAAAATTCTAATCAGAACAAAAAAATTACTTTTAAAGATGGATAAGCCTTGTCATCTTTAGATGTTGTCTTGCTCACATACAACTACGGAGAACATAAAAGAAGGGAAGAAATCCACTTACTTTCTCAGGTTCAATAGATTCCCAGACCTCTTCACATTTGTTAACAGCTTGTTCAACAGAATTATCATCGTACCATTGCATAAGGTGCACATGAAGGATAGAAGTAGCAAAAAACATCTTTCACGCATGAAAACATGAAAATTAGTTAGATGTGTATACAGGACACTTAATTTTTTAAATGAATTTCACTGGTGAAAGGAGGTAAAATTAATAGAAAGAAGTTTTGTCAAGAAATTCAACCCAAAAGGATCATCCTAGATTAAAAAATTCACTTATAACCGACACTAAAAAAGGAACCCAAAAGTAACTTTTTCAGAAACCTCAAGGGTTTGATAATTTGATTCTTTTCCTGGTGCCATTTTTAGGAGTCTTTGGTCTGCTGCGATGAATTCTCTATTATCCAGTTTTTTTTTTTTTTTGGTTTGATATTTTGCTCACTTGGCTTGTTTGTTTTGGCCCGGCTCGTCTCTAGTATTAGAGCAAGAAGTTATGGGTTTGAACCCAGTGATGATGTTTCCTCCCCAATTAACATTGATAACCATTTTGCTTTTGATGAAAACCTAAGCTTTCATTGAGAAGAAAAGAAAGAACACAAACAAAAGGCCCATGGGCATACGAAAAGCAACCCGCACAAAAGGCTCTTTGAGGCATACGAATTTCATTTGCTTGATCCAGAAAAAAGATTCAGCAGATTTTCGTGAAGGACTTTAGGCCAATTTTTTTTTTTAAAAAAAAAAAAAGGAAACGAGTCTCTTCATTGATATAATTTTTTTTTTTGAAACAAGAAACGAAACTTCTTCATTAAGATAATGAAAAGATACAAAAGAACAAGTTACAAGAAGAAACAAGTGAAGGATTAGTAGGTGCACCCGGACATCTCAACTAGGTTGACACCCCCTTAGCACCCTCATCACATCCCTAAATAAAACAAAGATAAAATTACCATAACAAACTAAGGGAAAAACGCACCCCAATTAGCAAACCTTACAACCGTTACAAAAGAAGAATAACAAAATACAAAAACATGAGCACAGCTAAAACAGCCAAAGCCTACTAAACTCAAACCCTAAACCGCCAATGCTTCCACTTTGAGCCAAGATCGAGAAATACTTATCCATGGGCTGCGAAGGCTTAGACCAAACTTTCCGAAGGTGTGCCAGTCAAACTTACCTCTCCCATGTATGCTCAAAACCACTTGACTCCATAAGGAATTTGCTTCGATTGTTAACCTCCAACCCCATTTGGCCAAGAGTCAGATTCCTGTTTCTTAGACCACCAAAACCAAGCCCTCCATCTTCCAAGGCTTTAGAAACAAACTCCCATTTTGCTAAATGATTAATCTTGTTGCCTTTATTCCCCTCCCAAAAGAAATTCCTCATATTTCTCTCAATGATAGAGAGAACTTTTTCTGACATCAAAAAGGAAGACATAATAAGTAGGCAATTAGAAAGAACTGACTTACAAAGAGTTGCTCTTCCTTCTCTGGAAAGATTGTATCTTCTCCATTTGTCAAGCTTCCCTTGCACCTTATCAATAACCGGTTGCCAAAACGACACGTTTTTAGGGTATCCACCCAAAGGAAGACCAAGATACAAAAAAGGAAGGCTTTCAACTTTGCACTGAAGCCTTGCAACAACTGAAAACAGCTTGTTATCTTCAATATTTATCCCACAAAATGTTGACTTTTCCCAATTAATTTTCTGACCGGAACACCATTCAAAAATTTCAAGAGCTTTTTTTAAGCAATCGATCATATTATCATCATCCTTGCAAAACAGCAAAGTATCATCGGCAAATTGAAGAATGGATACATGAATCTTGTCATTTCCCACAATAAAGCCTTCATACTTTCCTTTTTCATAGATTCTATTGATTAAAGCACTTAAAACCTCACTAACTAAAAGAAATAGGAAAGATGAAAAGGGATCACCCTGCCTAAGTCCTCTAGTGGCTTGAATTCTACCTCTTGGTCTACCATTTATGAAAATGGAGAATTTTGGATTAGTAATATAGCCCATAATCCAAGAAATCCATCATGAGTTGAAGTTCTTCCTTTGCATAACTTTTTTAAGAAAGTCCCAATCCACTCGGTCGAAGACTTTTTCTAAATCCAGCTTTAAAATCCAGCCCTTTTTCTTCTTGGCTCTATACTCCTCCACTGCTTCATTAGCAATCAAAACAAGATCTAGGATTTGTTGTCCTCCAGTGAACGCACTTTGTGTGGGAACGATGATAAGTGGCATAATTCCCTTAAGCCTTTCGGCCAGCACCTTTGCAATTATCTTATAAATAAGTGTGGTTAGGCTTATGGGTCTAAAATCCTTGACCATCACAGCATCTTCTTTCTCTTGTATTAAGCAAATGAAATTTTCTTTGACACGTGAATTCAACTTCCCATTACCATAGAATTCCTCAAATAAATTCATGAAGTTGTCCTTGAGCAAGTCCCAAAACTTAAGTATAAATTCTAATGTGAAACCTTCCGGGCCAGGTGCTTTATTCTTCCCCAATTCTTTCACTGCCTTTCTAATCTCCCCTTGATTAAATCTTGCCAATAGCAACAGATTTTGTTCCTTTGTTACTCTTGGCCAATCTAGATTAATGGGAATAGCTCTAACTTCATCAGATTTGGAGTAAAGGGAGGAGTAGAAACTCAAAATTAGATCTTCAATTTCCTGGAAAGACTTGGTTGGGACACCTTGATCATTGATCAATTCTGATATCAGGTTCTTTCTTTTCTTTGCTGCAAGGAAATGGTGAAAAAATGCAGTGTTTTCATCCCCAAGTTTAGCCACATTAATTTACTTTTCTGCATTAGGTTTCTTTCATCCATTCGATATAGGGACATAAGCTCGGCTTTCAATGAAATTTTGATGCCCTCCTCCAATAAGGAATCTTCTGTGATGGCTACATTATCAATCTCAAGCTCAAAATCTCTTCTTCTATTTCTTTCAACAAATACTCTTCTTGAGCTTTCTTGTTCTTCTCAAATTCAGCAAACCATCTTTTCAAGGCATATTTTAAAGTTCTTAGCCTGGAGCAAATAACAAAACTAGACCACCCTTGTTGTCCCACCACTTTCAAACTCCTCTCCATCAGGCTGCATCAATCCTTGATTTTCAACCAACTCTTCATTGAAATAATGAAATGAGACTAATGCTCAAATTACAAATAATGATACAAGAGCAAAGGAACAAACAATCTATGGATTAGTGAGTGCACCCGACATCTCAACTGATGTACACCCTTAACACTCTCATCATCTCCTAACAAAGATTAATCATTCAAATATCAAAAGACAATCCAACATAACAAAATACACCCCGAATACAACGGAGCAACAGAGGAATAAGGAACTAAAAATACAGCAGTAAACAAAAGCAAAGAATTTGGAAAATTGAAAGCCTTCCAATTTAAGGAAACATCTTGGATGGAATAATCTGCAAAGGAACTGAAGAGGGTGCACCAAGAAGAAGCATTAATTCGAGTTATCTTAAACAAAGTGCCTTCATCGGTGGAATACAGATTCTGGACCCTGTCCTAATTGCTAATGAAGTTGTGGAAGAGTATAGAGTGAAAAAGAAGGGATGGATATTGAAACTTGATGTAGAGAAAGCTTTTGACCAAGTAGACCGGGATTTCTTAGAAAAAGTGCTGAAATTAAAAGGGTTTGCTGCCAAATGGATCCAATGGATCACAGGTTGCGTGAAAAATCCCAAGTTTTCAGTTTTTATCATTGGAAGACCACGTGGAAGAATTCCTGCTTCAAGAGGTATTAGGCAAGGAGATCCCCTCTCCCCCTTTCTTTTCCTCTTGGTTAGTGAATTATTAAGTATCCCTGTTGATGTAATACATGAGAAAGGTGCTTATGAAGGATTTTTGGTCGGCAAGAATTAAGTTCATGTAGCAATCCTTCAATAGGCTGATGATACTTTGCTGTTTTGCAAAAATGATGATGAAAGTTTGAAGGCCTTAATTAATGTCATTGATCGTTTTCAATGGTGTTCGGGGAAAAAGGTTAATTAGGAAAAATCTGATTACGTGGGGTGAATATTGATGAAAATAAGCTGCTGGCCGCTGCTTCTAGGCTGAATGGCAAAACAGAATCTCTACCGTTTTTGTATCTTGGTCTTCCTCTTGGAGGATATCCAAGAAAGGCATCTTTTTGGCAGCCGGTTATTGAGAAAATCCAGAAAAAATTTGATAGATGGAGGCGTTTTAATTTGTCAAGGGGTGGGAAGCTCACTTTAAACAAGGCGGTTCTTTCAGATCTTCCGACATATTATATGGTTTCTTTTGCTATGCCTTCAAAAGTGACTTTTGGGAAGGATCCAATAGCAAGAAAATCTTGATATGGGAGAAATCTCTTGGAGGTCTCGGTTTTAGTGATTTAAAAAACCGAAATGTGGCTTTGTTGGCAAAATAGGGTTGGAGGTTTATGCATGAAAAGGAATCTATTTGGTGTAAGGTAGTAAAGAGTATTCATGGGAGTGATTCTTTTGAATGACACACGGCTGGAAAAGAAGGAAGGAGTCTTAGAAGTCCTTGGATTACTATATCCCGGGCTTGGTTACAAGTTGCAAAGTTTGCTTCCTTTAATCTTGGCAGTGGTACTAGAATTTCTTTTTGGCATGACAGTTGGTTGACCTCTTCTTCCTTGAGTTCCTTGTTCCCAAGTCTAATCAGAATTACTTTAATTCATAATGGTTCGGTGTTTGATCATTGGGATTCAAGTACTTTATCTAGGTCAACTGCTGTAAAATATTATTTTTTCTCTCTTATTATTCACTAGGCAAAGAGGGATTTCTTAAATAGAAGAAATACCTAATTACAAATAAGGAAAAAATAAATATGGCAAATATACTAAAATAAATACAGTGAAAAATATTAACAAAATAGGAAATAATCAACCTCAACCAATTTTAGAAGATTCTTAAAAGATGAAGAGATGCTGGATTTTCAGAATTTTTTGCTCCTATTAGATGGGAAAAGAGTAGATGAAAGGCAAGATTCCAGATCTTGGTCTTTAGATGCTTCAGGTGTGTTCTCGGTGAAGCCATTATTCCAACATTTGGCTTATTCTTCTCCAATGGACAGCAAGCTGCACAAAAACTAATGGAAATCAGGCTGCCCAAGGAGAATCAATATCATTATTTGGGCAATGATTTTTGGATCTCTCAATTGTTCACAGACTCTTCAAAGGAAGCTGCCTAATCATTCTCTCTTGCCCTCAATTTGCCCCTTGTGTATTCAGAATAATGAAGACAGCCAGCATATTTTCTTTGAATGCCAATTCTCTTTTAACATGTGGAGGAAGTTATTTGCAACTTTTAACCTTCATTGGGTTTTTTGCAATGCTTTTAACGAGAATGTGGTTCAGCTTGTTATTGGTCCTTCTTTAAATGAACACTCACTTCAGTTGTGGATAAACGCAGTTAAAGCTGTTATGTTAGAAATATGGTTTGAGAGAAACCAGCAAATTTTTCAAGACAAGTCGCTTAAGTGGTTTGATCGTTTTGAAATTGCTAGAGCCAAAGCTTTCTCTTGGTGCTCCCTTTCCAAGAAGTTTTCTGATTATACAGTTCAAGATATTTGTCTTAATTGGAATGCTTTCCTTCAAGCTATGTAATTATGTCATTATTGACATATAGTGTTCTGTTGTAATTGTCTTTTTTTTAAAAAAAAAAAAAAAAAAAAAAAAAAAAAAAAAAAAAAAAAAAAAAACCAGTCTCTTCATTGAAATAATGAAATAAGACTAATGCTCAAGGTACAAATAGGGATACGAGAGCACAAAACCTAAGGATCAGAAAGTGCACCCGGACATCTCAACTAGGTTGACACCCCCTTAGCACTCTCATCATCTCTAATACAAGCAATCCAATAAAACAAAATACACCTGGAATACAATGGGCAAAATACAACTATAAGATGCAAATATATCACCCGAAATACAATTTTCATATTTTGTTTTAAGATGTAATGAGGGTGCTATAGTTGTGTCAACCTAGTTGAGATAGTCAGGTGCGCTTGCTGATCCCTAGTTCTAGTTCTTGTTATTTCTTGTTTCTTTATAATTTGAGCATTAATCTCTTTTCATTCCATCAATGAAAAGTGTTGTTTCCGTTTAAAAAAAATGAGCTCCAATTTAATGATCTAAGAAGCATAGACACTTTAGTTTGGCTAGTGTGTCCATGTCTGACACGTGTCAACTACTTGGACACTCAAACACTTGTTGGAGACGTATCAGACATTTGTTAGTGCAATAAATGTGTTAGACACTAGTTGTACAAGGTCAAAATAGGACCAACATTTAGTAGACATGCATCAAACACTTCTTACATATACTAAGTCACATATATGATAAAAATAATAAAATTTGAGAGCAAAATACATCAAACTAATTTTTTAAGCATAGAAATGAATAAACTCATTGACTTTGAATTTCCTTCTTGTTTAAAAATGATATATATTTTAAAAAATGTATGTTCTAATAAACGTGTCGTCATGTCCATGTCCTAAATTTTTAAAAAATGGTGTGTCGTCGTGTCGATGTCATGTCGTATTCGTGTTTCATATCCATATATGTGCTTCTTAACTAATAATAAAACCAAACACGTAACTACAAAAATCCAAAAAGGGAAAGGCTTCAAATAACACCCAATCAAATTAGTTTTTTCAGACACGTTTTTTAAGTTATTTGAAGATGGAAAACGTTCTCTTCTCTCTCCTCTAACCTTTCACCTTCCACCGCCTTCCATCGGATCCTCGGTCCTCCACCTTTTTCCTTTAGCCATAGTCGATTCATAGTCTCGGACTGTCATCATTAGCTTCCTCTGATGGAGGGCTTCTATTCTTGGTTTATTCATGGGCTCCTTGTTCCTTCTTGGGATGTTTCTTGTAAATCTTTGACTTGTTTCTTGTTTAAGTTGGGTATTTCTTCTTTTCTGGGTTTTACCCTTCTTCCTGTATTTTTTACAGCTTTGTTGATGTTCTGTTTTAGTTAGTATTTTCAGTTAGTTAGTTGCTGCTCAAGAGCCCTGTTTTCTTCCCCTAGGTTGTCACCTCAACCTATATAATATGGTTGAGAGTTGTTAACTTGACACGCTATTCTCTCTAATAAAAGAATTTCCTTTAAGGTATTATTGAAAACATCAATTGGTATCAAAGCTTGATCCTAGCTCGAAACCAATTCGCAATAGGATTATGTTATACTGACAACAGGGAAACGGAAGCATCCACCCATGATCAATGCTTGCAGTCAGTTGAGGTTTTAGTCGACGAACAGAAAAGGGAATTTCAAAAAAATTCAGCAATCCATTGCTCAGTTAACTAGACGAGTCAATCAATTGGCTCTAAACAATGAGCAAAATCACCCAAGAGAGTTTGCAACTGTTAGAAATGCCCAGCCCCATACTCAAGAAAACCAAGAAATTCAAATTAGGCCTCTCCAACCGAATAATCCCCTAAGAATTGCTGAAAATCATAACATTGGAAGACTTCTTGGAAACCTAGTGCCAGGATATAAGATGGTAGACTCAGAATCAGAAATCTATGAAGACAGCAATTTGAACATTTTGGCCAAGAAAATCAAGATTATAAAATGAAGACAGATCGACCTAGCTTTGGAGGAAGAATGAACATAAAAAAAAAAAAAAATTGGGCCAAGAAAGTAAAAATCTTCTTTGATTATGCCTATACTTCCTTTTTTTTTTTTTTTGAAAAGAAAATGAGTCTCTTCATTGATATAATGAAGTGAGACTAATGCTCAAATTACAAATGATGAAACAAGAGCATAAGAATAAACGAACAATAGATCAGTGAGTGCACCCGGACATCTCAACTAGGTTGATTATGCCAATACTCCTGAGAACAAGAAAGTTAAGTTGGTTGCCTTCAAATTACAGAGTGGTGCATCGGCATGGTGGGAGCAACTATAAAACAACAGAAGATATTATGGCAAAACCTCCATTAAAAGCTGGCCAAAAATGTTAAGGTTCATGAAGAACGTTTCCTCCCTTTGAATTGCCAACAAATTCTTTATGATCAATATCAACATTGCAAGCAAGGCAAATGTTCAATTCTTTTTTTTTTTCTTTTTTTTTTGAGAAGAAACGTTTCATTGGATAAATGAAATAATAGGGAAACCCCAAAGCACCTAAAAGTGATTACTGAAAAGATTTTCAATTAGAAAATAAGAAAGACTAAAGTGTTGAAAAGGGTGCTTATTTTCACACCAATATAACGCAGTGGAGAGAACCAAACCCATAAAGTGAGCAAAATCAGGAGGGAAAAAAATCTCTAAAAAGACGTTTATTGTGTTCACTCCCATAAAGTCCAGAAGTAAGCACACAAAATGGCCAACCAAAGCACCTTTTTAGAACCATGAAAAGGATGCCTCGCCATGAAGGAAGCCAGAATATCAAACATGATAAATTTTATGAACTTACAAAGAATAATAGCAAACATGGCCATTTCGATGAAATTCACTAAACAGCTTTTGGAAATCTCTTTTGCAAAGGTTCCAAAATTTTATGTAGAATTCCATAGTGAAACCGTCTGGTCCAAGAGCCTTGCTTTTACCAAGTGACTTGACTCCAATCCAAATTTCTTCATCTGTAAAGGGCCTAATGAGCATGGAATTTTGTGAAGCTGAAAGCCTGAAACTGTATCCCAAACCAATTTAGACGGCATATATCTCTTTCCAGGCATCTTCTGGTATAGTGAATTGAAAAAACTGAATAACTGATTATTTCCTCTTCAATCTCATTAAGACAGCAAAGAGGTGCCCTTGGAAGACTGCAATTCTGACACTAAAGACTTTCTTTTCTTTGCCAATAGCATTCGGTGAAACAAATTTGTGTTTTCACCCCCTTCTTTGAGACATGAAATTTTACACGTTTGGAGATAATTTCCTTCCTCACACATATATAAGGATAAGTATAGCTTATCTAATCTCATGACCAATTGGAGAAGTTTTTTGTAATCCATTGGATAGGATCCTTTTCGTAATTTCATCTTATCAATGAAATTTTCTGTTTCCCAATATATGTATGCCACTCAAAAATTAAAGAAACAACAAGAAGATACACTTCCAGAAGAAAAGGGAAATATAGCAGTGGGCACGAAAACAAAAATTTAGATGCCAACCTGCAGTTCAGGATAGCATATCTCAACTGAAAGTATGTATCCCGACTCCAAGGCAGAGATTGAATTTTGATAGTCTCCTTCAATAATCAAAGCATTTGCTAGCTGTGAATTGAAGTTGCAAGACCATAGCTTCACTGACAGTCTTAAATGAGTGCAAGAAGAAAACAGCAATAAGTAAAGTTGATAAAGTAACACTAAAGCAAAATATTTGCTGGATAATCCATTATTGCCAACAACAACAAAAAATGAGAAGGAAAAAAAACAAACAAAAAATTCAGGCATACGGAAATGAAAAAAGAATTCATTAGGCATAAGGAAATAGGATGAGTGCTTACTCGTGACCAGCAGAATTGGTGAGATCAAGACCCTTATAAAGAAGCTGTTTCTGGGGAGGAATAGCACCGACGAGATGATAACACTGGCTTAATAAGCTATAAGCCCGGCACTTCAATTCGAAGCATGATGGAATAGACTTCAGTAACAATTGCTACCGGGAAACAAAAACCACCATTGATAATTAAAAAATAAAAATAGTTGGTCTACATCATTAGTTGTGTGAAAAATAAAAAAAAATAAAAAAAATATATCATACAGAACGCTCGAGATGGGATTTGGCATGATTGACGTTGTGAGAATGAGTGAGTAGAAGGGTGGCAATTCGAAGCCGAGTCTTGACCTCAACGACTGGAAAGAAAGACACGGGACTCTGGCATATGGCTTCCAAACACTTTATTGCCTTCCCTAATTCCCCCTGCTTCTCGTGGTAATCTGCCAGCCTCCACAATCCCTCCGCCACTGCTTCCATATCCATCAGATTCTTTTCAGTAGGAGTGTCAATCAGATTGCTGCCAATTTATAGTCTCTGGGAAAGGGGGCGCCAAGCTCACACGACAATCCAGGAAAAGGCAGAAAAAAATTTGCCCAAAATAGGGGTTAAAGACTTTTGGGATTAATTTGTGAAAACCAGAGTTTTGGGACAAATGAGTATATGAAATATCTCTCTTCTCGAGCACTTTTGTTAAGCTCCAATACTCTTAGAAAATTGAACATTCTCGTTGTGGTAAGTTTTATGTTTTTTATTTATTATTATAGTATTTTTTTTTGTGTTGAATCGAGTTAAGTTAAGTTCTCTCTCACTTGGTGATTTTTTTTCCAAAAAGTTTTTCAAATCTAGTGAGATCTATCAAACATTGCACTTTTTATGTTGTGAGATAGGTATTTTTTTTATCTTGCAACATCTTATAATATCTCGCAACAACTTTTTAACTTACAAACTTGAAACATATTTTAGCTAATTTTTTAAGTAATGTTTTTTATCTTGCAATATCTCTCAACAATTTTCTAACTTCCAAGCTTGAAATGTTCAACCCCAAATCATTTTTATGTGTTTTAGGTGATTTAGGGTAGGTTTAGACATGTTTTAGATAGTATTTTAGACAATGTTTTTTATTTCGCAGCATCTCACAACAACTTTCCAATTTCCAAACTTGAAATGTCCAACCCCATATCATTTTTATGTGTTTTAGGTGATTTATGATGGGTATAAACTAGGGTTGGCAAAAAGAACCCGCGGTCAGGGCAGGGAATCCACGGTTTGACCGGGGATAGGGGTCAAACCGAGGATTAAAGTAGGGTCTCCGACCCCAATCCCATTCTGTTTAGTTTTTTAATATATTTTTAAAATATATAAATATATATTAAATATATTTTATTCATATAAAGTTTTAAGAAATTTAGGGAGAAATTATCTTTTATTAAATTATGCATTAATTTTCATTTAAAAAAAAATTCCTTACGGTAATGCATTCCTTTTTTTTCTTTTTTATTTTCTTAATCCAAACTCTAAATGGGTGAGTTTAATTTATTAGATTTTTTTAATAAAGAAAAATTTGTTCTTGTATTCAACAAATATATAAGATTAATGAGGATAAATATAATATTATTTTAATAAATTTTGTTATTCAAGTGATATTTTTCAATATTTCGGGGATGTGTCCCGTGGGGACCCGATTCCCCGGAGAATCCCCTAACCGTCTCCGACTTCAATTTGCAGGGATAGGGGCGGGGACGGGGATTAATTACCCCCGCGGGATGGGGAATATCCCCTGGCCCCCCGTTGCCAACCTAGTATAAACATGTTTTAGCCAGTATTTTTAGGTATTATTTTTTTTATCTCACAACATCTTGCAAGCTTTTTAATATAATTGTAGGTTATGGTTTTGGTATGATATTTAATGAGAAATTTTGATGATTGTTGAAATTTTTGTTTTAATTTTTTTGTTTTTAGTTTTCGCAATAATTAAAGACTTTTTGATCATTTAAGGATGATCCATGTTCGAATTTTAGTTTGTTATGATGGAGTATTGGATGAGAAATGAAAAAAAATACGACAAATACCTGATGCATTGAGACTTGTAATTCATGTATATATTGTTTGCAGAATTCAATGATAGTATACCCTTTTTCCAAGTGACCTTCTATCTTGTCCCTACATTGCAAGTGTCTTGGCAGAGTAACTCGCAACAAATTGATTTTAAAAATTCATTGTAAAGCACATCTATATGACAAACACTAGGGTGTATTTCATACATCTCTAATAACAAACAATATGACAAATATTAGATGTGTTTCATGCATCTCCAACTATAATGAAAAACAACTAGAGTGTTCAAAAATATTTTTTTTTTCTATTAATTTTGTACAATTGACTTCTCATTGCATGCAATTTGGTTACAACAGTCATATTTATGCAATTTGGGCGATTCATCAACTAACAGGATTCTCTTTTTTCTTTTTTGTTGGACAACAACTATTGCCACTACTTTGGGAGGTAGAACATCCAATGCCACATAATCATCAGGTGTCTTCCACTCTAAGGCATCATCAACTGGAAATATGACCTTTGCATATGCTGCCAACAATTATTAATTAGTATAATAATTAGCACATAAACTATAAACATTTATACTTCGATCCATTGCTTCAGCAATTGCATAATCACCCTAAATCACCTAAAATACATATAAATTTTTATTTAGAGTTATGCGTTTCAAGTTTGAAAGTTAAAAGATATATGCGATATTTTTTTTTTAAAAAAAAGTACCTGAAAACTAGCTACATGTTCATACCTACCCTAAATCATCTAAAACACGTATATGCTTTGAATTTGAAGTTCTTAAGTTTGGAAGTTGAAAAGTTGTTGCCAGATGTTGAAGATAAAAAATAGTACTTACAAAATTATCTAAAACATGTGTAAACTCACCATAAATCACCTAAAATAAATGTAAAAAAGATTTGGAGTTGAGTTATGAGTTTGGAAGTTAGAAAGTTGTTGCGAGATTAAAAAAAATCATCTAAAACATGTGTAAATCTACAATAAATTACCTAAAACACATAAAAATTATTTGGATTTAGGGTTTTTAAGTTGGAAAGTTGTTGCGAGATATAAAACAGTACCTAAAAAACTATCTAAAACGTGTCTAAACTCACCCTAAATTACATAAAATACATCTAAAAATGTTAAAATCATTATTAAACCCTAAACTTTCATAAAATTAAAAGTCCGATTTCTAAACTTTTAAAAGTAAGATTTGGTCTTTATACTTTAAAAATGGTAACAATTTAGTCATTCAGTTTAAGATTTAAGATTATTATGTCAATTCACTGTCCCCTTTCTCTTTTCTAGCGATTTTTTTTTGTTCCGGCGTTCTAAAATCGAGCTTCTTCACCGACTAGTCCTACCACCCTAAAAAATTCCCCTCATTTCATTGCAATATTATTCGAACTCCAAAATTTCGGAGCTCCCACAAATTGTGACTGCACACGAAGTTATTGGGTTTTTGAAATCAAACAATTTTATGAAAAAAAAATTAGGGGACCGCATGCGAGTGAAGGTTAGATTTTGTGCCATTTCTCTTACTTTCTCTTTGCCTCTCTAGTACTCTTTCTCGTCTCTAACATACAAATTGCTTTGAGATTGGTCCAAGTAGAATTGCAAAGAGTTTGAGGAAATGGGTTTTGCTTCCACTTGGATTATTTGAGAGGAAGCATGGTGATGGTCTCTTGTTAAAGGAGAAGATTATTTGAAATAAGATCAAAGTCTCACATTGGTCAGGTAAGAGAATGATCATGGACATATAAAGGAAGACAACTAAAGCCTATTTAAATTGCCTATAAGAAAATATTTTTCAAGAAGTCATTTGCATTTATACAATTTATGTAAAAGCTGTTTAAAATAAAATGACAAACGTGTTTAGTTACATTTTCTCCAAAATTATAAATTTGTTTGGTTACAAATGTGTTTATACAAAAAATTGTTTGGTTTGTCTATATGCTCTAAGTGTTCCTATTAATATTATATTGCTACATAACACGACTATTAAATACTATGAATTAATAATTTTATTTTTGTATTTAAAAATACGTCTACTTACCAAGTTTTTTTAACACATGATCAGTTCAGTTGGTCGTTAAAGTTAGTCGTTGGTGATAATCGATGGAGATGGTTGTCGGAGTTGGTCACCAGAGGAGATTGTTGAAGTTGGTCGTCATAGGTGGTAGGCAAGCGAAGTTGGACACAATAGGCAATTGTTGGAGATGATTGTCGGAAGTAGTTGTTTAAGTTTGACCATTAAAGGTGGTCGTTGAAGATGCCGCTGGATTGAGGCAACAATAGTTGATTCCGAAGTTGGGCATTAAAGCACGTCATTGACGATAACTGTTGATGGAGAGTGGAGTCATAGAAAACATTGTAGAGCTGATGAGCCAAAACTCTATTGGTTATTTTAACTAATTTAACTTAACTAAAGTGAGTGGGCCAAACACCCTTGAATGGTGTGACCAGTTGCCAACTTACCACTTTAAATTATATTATAAAAAATAGCCTACCTTAATAAAAGAAAGAGTTGTTTTCATATATAGCAAATGAGTAAATTTATTACAAATATAGCAAAATATCACTGTCACTAATAGACATCTATCAGAAGTATGTATTACTGATAGACAATGACATTTTGCTATATTTGAAAATGTTTCAAATAGTTTTACTATTTAAAATAAGATTGTTTTCAAATATAGAAAAATGAGTCAAACTATTTACAAATATAGAAAAATGTTACTATTTATCAGCGATACACTGCCATAAAATTCTATCGCGGGAACAATTCTTCAATATTTTTGAAATAATTTGATATTTTTTTATGTTTATAAGAATTTTCCTTTAAAATAATTATCCCGAAAGAAATAAATTAAGAAAAAATAATTTAAGGAAAAGAAGAAGAAGAAAAAAAAAACGTGCAAAAACACGAGCGAAGTTTGCCTGCTCGCTCGCTCGTTCTGCAGTATTACCCGAGAGAGGAAGGAAAAAAAGAAAAGAAAGAAAAGAAAAAAAAAAGAAAAAGAAAAGGCCTCAATCTCTCGTTTTTTGACATCTCTCTTTACCCTAAACTCTCCCTGCAGATCGATTTTATGATCGACTTGTGTAACTAAGAATATATCGATTCTTTACCCTACAATTTGAGAATCGCGCTCTCTGTTTACCCCAATCTACTGTGAAGCTGCCGATCGATTCATCCATGGATTAGAAATCAGATGTGTGACGGTAAGCCTCCATTCTTATGTGATTGATTCTTCGATTGTAGCGGGCAGTTCGTTTGATCTGCGGGTGATACTCACTAGTAAGAAAAGCACAATCTAAAGGAGAAGAGGAAATTTGGAATAATTGAACAAATTTGTCAGGTCCTTATTCCGTCTGCTGTGGTATATCTTTGGTTCCTAGTAAGCAGGAAACAGAAGAGCATTTCTGTTATCTGAAACCTATGCATAGAGTCTCCCGAGGACCATACTTCCCGGCCCCCCCATTTGTTTTTAAAATTTATCTTTGTGATTCTATCTATACTACACTGCTTTTAGTCATGTCTTCTCATCGGCTGACATTTTATTGCACTTCCGAAGTAAAAAACTGCAGCACTTCCGAGTTGCGCTCTCCGCTCTGTGTTATATATCTCCGCGCAATATGTTCTCGGTTTGGAATAGGAACAGTGCGATATCATCTCGAGCACTTACGTTTTCTAATTTCGTCTAAAAGAGAAGTCTTTTTATTTAATTTTAAAATTATGTATCAGTTCCACTGACTCTGAATGATTATTATGTGGTATTTTCCCGACCTTGTCCGAGTTATGCTCTATGGTTGTTAGAGGAAGCTCATAACTTGCTAAGATAAGGAAAATGAACGTATATCCATTCTTTTCTTTTTGTCAGATATCTGGGGAGGTGCCTGATAAAGCTGGTGTGGAGTTGTCTAGAGAGGTGGCCCTCCGCGTGATATGTTCAATATGGACTCTGAGCTCTATAAAGCACGTCTCTTCATACAAGAGAAAATGTAAGACTTATCATTATTATATCTATCTTTGATAAAGACTTCAGGCCCTCAGGCCCTCTTTGTTTTTGTGCCTCTTTCTGTCCCTTAACTACACATTTCCCGTACTTGGCATGGCTTCTGAGAAACCTAATGACTTATAGATTTAATATTTAACTTGTTTATAAGTTCTCTACTATAATAAGGGCATGGATGCTAGAACTTTTGTTATATACCCAGATAACGTCCTGTAAGGGCTTGAAAATTCATCAAACAGCTTGAACTTTTATGTACTTTATCTTATGTTTCGGAATTATCTCTTGTTTTTTATGCTAATTACTGTATTCCCCCTTTTAAAATTCCCACACATAAAGTTTGTTTAATGGGGTTCTAATTTAAAATAGAACCAGAAAGAAAGTTTGTGTAATTAGACGTTTGTAACGGGGTGATCTTCAGTCTTATTATATTCTGACATCTTTGTTCCTCAATCTCTGATTTTCCTTTTATTGAGTTAAGATTCATACGTTTACCTTGGTCCAAATTTTCATGTTGTATCTCTTAATCATTATTTTTTTTGGGATAAGAAATGACTTCATTCATGAATGAAACAATCTAAAGGGATACAAATTGGGTCCCATTTAAAGGGAATACAAAAGATGTATCCAATTTGCAACAAGATATTTTTTAATCATTATGAAATCATTTAACTATGAAGCTTTTCTTTTTCAACATTCTTTAGAGACGAATTGGTTCAGGATTTTTTTCAGATAATTCCAAAGGATGTGTAGATGTTCCCTTTTTCTCTTCCTGGACTTTGTTGTGTGGTTGCGGGTAGCTGTTACCACTCGTGGGAAACAATTATTTCTTGGGCCAGTTCATCATTTACTTGTTTTCTTGGTCGATAGTTTTTTTTCTGTCTTATTATTGTCTTTGTTCTTTGAGCATTAGTCTCATTTCATTATTTCAATGAAAAACTTTGTTTCCTTTTCAAAAAAAAGAAAAAATCCTTTTATATTATGTTATAGCGTAAATTATGTTTTGGAGAAATTATATTGTAGCGTAAACCTAATTTGATAGATTTTTTCTTCTTTTAACATTTTCTCTTCTTCCTATTATCCTTATCATCATTATTCGCTTGTTTGCATGTGTGTCTTCTTATTTGTGTTAGCAATCACAATATCACATAGCTGATAGACTGAATTTTGATAGGGCATTGTTATCAACTTATTATTCATGCCTTGCGTCTTGCAAACATTGTTGACTTGTTTTTTTTGTTGATATTCTGTTCTCTTTTAGTTGTTACTTGATTGGTTTTCAAGTTTATTTGACTGTAGATTCTAGATTTTGATTGGTAGCCGGTAGGACTTTTATGCCTTAATTTTCTACTTTATATATGACAATTTTGCATTTTTTCAGAGACTGTTGTCCGAGAAAATTTTGCTATTGCCTAATAAAATTTTATATTTCTGCTTTTCAGTTTTGAGATTCTATTACAGCGGCATCAACGACCCATTGATGACATACAGAGGCTGAAGTTCAAGGATATTGTGAAGCGCTTAGAGGAGGGTCTTTTTAAAACTGCTCTTACAAAGGTCTCCACCCCCACCCCCACCCCCCATAGTAAACAAATTACCACTAAAATATTGCAGAAGAATGGAGAGACCACCTCTTATGTGGTTTTATCTTTTATAAGTCTCAGATAAACAAGCATGTTAACTTTTTACTTACTGTGGTTTTAAATAACTTTGGAGTTCATTTCTTCTGTGAATAAACTTTTCTGTTATGATAATATGACACAGGATGACTATATGAACCTGGATACTCTGGAGAGTCGTCTGCATAGTTTCATCAAGCGTTCGAATCAGAACCAGCAATATCAGCAGGTGGTTAGTTCTTCTTCTGCAATAAGTCAGATGATTCCGACTCCTGGTATGGCTCACAGTGGGAATTCCAAAATGATGGTTGCATCTTCGGATGATTCTATTATTTCTGCTAGTGCTAGCTTAGCACCTATGACTGCTAGCACAGGAAGCATCATGCCAACTGGTGGAATAAATGGTGGTTCCTTCAACAGAGCTGAAGGTACCTTCCACTATAAAATTCTGTCCCCATGTGAAAAGTTTTGCTTTTATGAAAAAAGTTATTATATCTTTCTGTGCAGGTCCCATGTCCAGTGGATATCAACAGTCTCCTAGTTTTTCGGTTGGTTCTGGTGGAGTTATATCACCTGCTGGTGCACACAGAATGGCTAGTCAAATGATTCCTACACCTGGTTTCAGTAATAACATTAACCATGTAAGCAGCAATCAGTCTTATGCGAGCAGGGACAATTCTAGTAATGGTAGTGGGCTTCCTAGTGTTGAATCTACAGGGTTGTCTCAAGTGCAATTGCAAAAGCAGCATATTGGTGGTCAGAATAGTCGTATATTACACAATCTTGGGAGCCAAATGGGTAGTGGAATAAGGTCTGGCTTACAGCAGAAATCTTATGGGTTTACAAATGGAGCTGTAAATGGTAGCTTAGGATTAATAGGTGGCAATGTACAACTTTTGAAAGAATCTAGCACCTCAGAGGGCTATTTGACTGTCTCATCTTATGGTAATTTAACCAAACCTGTACAACAATCCTTTGATCAGAATGAGAAATCGTTGGTGCAAGGTACTATCTCTATTCGCATCAGCCTTTTTTGTCTAGCGGTTCTTGATAAAATATCACTTCACTACCTGATTTGTAATGACAACCAATTTCTTTTGGCAGGTGATGGATATGGAATGAATACTACTGAGTCATTTGCGTCGGAAAACCTTTATGGCCCTGCAACATCTGTTGGATCAATGATGCCTGCTCACAATTTGAACCCGGCAAATTTGCCATCTATGTCTAAAACCAGTTCACCTTTCTCCAGTAACCAGTCAAATTTTCATGGAACTCAACAGGGCACTCACCCTTCCCTAATTGATGGGTCAGATAAGATGAATTTCCAACCTCCACTATCTTCCAGGGAAAACATCATTGATTCTCATACACAGCAGCAGTTTCAACAACAACATCACCAATTTCAACCACAACCACCATTTCTTCAACAGTCAAGTGTCCAGAAACAACAAATTCAACCTCAGCAGCATCTATTAAATAATGATTCTATTAGTCAGGTTCAGTTAGCGTCCAACCTAGGCAGTCATGTGAAGCAGGAACCTGGTGGGGAGCATCATAGTGGGCCTTTTCAGCCACAAGTTGCTGAACATTTCCCACTGCCTGAGACGCACAACCAATTTCATCAGAATACTAGTGAAGACTGTGTGAGGAATGCTCAATATCTTTCCGTTTCATCTAGCCAGAGTGATATTTGCTCTCCACTTTCTCAAAGCTCTCAACAGATGCAACAATTTTTGCATCCAAACCTATTAAATTCAAATTCTCAAAATCGTTTTAGCAGTCCAGCCGGAGCTCTATCAGATGCAACTTTGCAGGGTCAATGGCATCCTCAATCACAAGATAGAAATCACAGGCAAGGGAGCATTGTTCATGAGCAAAATGTCCAACACGATTTCCATAAAAAGGTATCTGCTCACGATATAGTGCAGGGTGATAGTTTACCTACGGAAGGATCAACAGTTGGGCACTCCTTTGTTACTAGAACCAAATCTGAGCCTCCTAATCCCCTTAATGCCACCTGCCAGAACAACAATAGTGCACGGCAGTTTATAAATCAGCAGAGATGGCTTCTATTCTTGCGACATGCCCGTCGCTGCGTAGCTCCTGAAGGGAAATGTCCAGAACGGAACTGTGTCACTGCTCAGAAATTGTGGCAACATCTCGATAGATGCAGTTCTTCTAAATGCACATATCTCCGTTGCCAGCCTACCAAGTTATTGCTTCATCATCACAAGAGATGTAGGGATCTAAACTGTCCTGTTTGTATTCCTGTCCGAGACTATATCCAGAGCCGAAAAAGCGTGCGTGCCCACAATGCATCTGATTCAAGTTTGCAAAAGTTAACCAATGGATTCCCTAAATCTTGTGATACTCCAGATAATTCCACTAGATATATTTTGAAAACTCTTCAGGCTGCTGAAACTTCAAAAGATTTGCAATCTTCTCTTAAACGGATGAAGATAGAGCAGTCCTCTCAATCTCTTGTTCCCGAGAGTGAGAGTTCGGCAGTTTCAACTTCTGCTATGAGTGAACGACACATGTCATTGGATGTGCAGGGCCAAGGTTATCAGCATGGTGATGATACTATGGCTGTTAAGCATGAGCTCGTAGATGTAAAAATGGATGTGCTGCAGAGCTCTACTCTTGAAAGCCATAGTGACTTGAAGGAGGCTAATGCAGAGAATAATTGCAGCCAAAGGTCTGATGGTGACCTTGTCACATATGATGAGTTTTCTAGTTTACCAAAGCAAGAGAATGTTAAAATTGAGAACGAGACGGAGTCAAGCATGCAAGATCCTTCAGTGCATGTCACTGAGCATGCAGCGGCCACCAAGTCTGGGAAGCCAAAAATTAAAGGGGTTTCACTAACTGAATTGTTTACTCCAGAACAAGTGAGAGACCATATCACTAGTCTCAGACAGTGGGTTGGCCAGGTTAGTTAACAAGGTTTTGTCTTGTGTTGTTTTTATAGATATGCGTTAGAGAATACATTTATATAAATGCAAATAAAATTTTACTTATATAAAAAATATGTTTTATGTAAGACATAAAGTAGTTCATTTTAGGAACTTATAATTGATATATGTGGATACATTAGGTTCGTCAAAAGATTTGTTTTGTATTCACATGTATCCATTATAAGTTCCTAGCTTTTGAGAAATGGTCCATCTTCATTTAAGTTCCGTTTCTCGTTCAAAAATGGTATGTATTATGGGTTCTAAACTGATGACAGGATCCAGTGCACTTTGCTATCTCAAAACTTCTCTGTTTACTATCTTTTTCTCCAGAGCAAATCCAAGGCTGAGAAAAATCAAGCAATGGAACAATCAATGAGTGAGAATTCCTGTCAATTGTGTGCAGTTGAGAAACTCACTTTTGAGCCACCACCTATATATTGCACACCATGTGGTGCACGCATAAAAAGAAATGCATTGTATCATACAGTAGGTGCCGGTGATACACGACACTATTTTTGTATTCCGTGTTACAATGATGCTCGTGGAGATGTTATTGTTGCTGATGGGACTACCATTCCCAAATCGAGGCTAGAGAAGAAGAAAAATGATGAAGAGACTGAGGAATGGGTGTGTTCTATTTGCACTGAGCTGTGGTTGATTTTAGATGATTTTCTTATGCTTCATCTTTTAGTTTTTTTTAACCTCCACGATGCTTTATTTCAGTGGGTTCAATGTGATAAATGTGAAGCATGGCAACATCAGATCTGTGCTCTTTTCAATGGCCGAAGAAATGATGGTGGTCAAGCTGAGTATACCTGTCCAAATTGTTACATTCATGAAATTGAAAGAGGAGAGCGTATACCATTACCTCAAAGTGCTGTTCTTGGCGCCAAAGAATTGCCTAGAACAATTCTTAGTGATCACATAGAGCAGCGGTTGGTTAGGAGATTGAAACAGGAAAGAATGGAAAGGGCAAGGATTCAAGGGAAAAGTTATGATGAGGTAATTTCAAATAACCAATCCTGACTTGTAGAAATGTTGGGAAGCATATTTTGTTAGTTATTTTACTTGTCTGTCTTCACTCTTCAATGTGATTTTTTGAATCATGAACTTCTATGAAATGAGAAAAAGGAACAGAAATTGTAACTATGCTTTGTGTACCTTATGATAGAATGCCATTTCGAACCTCTTGTGGCTTTGGATGAGGGCATGGCTTCCCTCTTAGTCTTTGTATTCCTTCTATCTTTAAACCAATTGAAGATCAGAGTCTTTGATTTGGAAGGTGCCTTATCCTCCCAATTCTTTTGTATTTATCGTTTATTAGTTCTGAATCTTCTTACAATATTTTTCTCGCTAAGAAGTTAGGAAGGAAACCATCATATCAAAGGGACAAGTGGTAAACCTCAATATGTTTGAGATTATGAGTTCAATTGTGGCTACCTATAGAGGTTATGAGATAACTATAGACTTTTTGATGCTAAATGTCATAGGTTTAGGTTAGTTGGATGAGTTAGTCAAGGTGTGGATAATTTGGCTGGGACACACAGTTGGGGAAAAAAACAAAAAAAGAAGGTGGATGTGATTTATCTTCCTGGATATTCGAAATAATTTTGTTATTGCAATTTTAGATTGTTAAAAGCACAATTATGAGTTCTGAAAAAAAAAAAAAAAAAAGAAAAAAAAACACAATTCTGATGTTGAAGCCCATCCTTATAATTTTTGAACTAGAAACAACTTCTCATTGATATGATGTAAAATAACAAATGTTCAAGGATACAAACTCCCAAAGGGAGTAAAGAAGAAAAAGAAATCTTTTTGTTTGGCTAGGGTTGTTTTGGTTTGGTTAGTCTCTTAGTTTCTTATGGGGCTCTCGCTTAAAGTTTTTGTGCTTCTTAGTTAAAGGTTTTCTTCTTTTTGGCCCTTGTTGTTCATTAGTTGTGTTTATCTCTATTATTTGTATTCTATCTGGAGATCTTGTATTTTGGACGGTAGTCTCTTTTCTCCTTTTATTATTTTAATGAAATTTTTGTTTCCGTTTTCAAAAAAGAAAAAGAAAAAGAAAAAGAAAAAGAAAAAAATACTTAACAACTTACATCCATATAGAGATTAGTGAAAGAACTTTTAAGCCAATCGTTATTCTGGAAATTTAACAATATTTTCTTTTTATTTATTTTTATTCTTTGTTTAAAAAATGGTTGTCAAAACTGTTATTTATTTTTTAATTATCACTGTCAAAACTAAATTCTTTAATCCAAGAATTGAGGGAAAAACTACACAATTGGATAGAATCTTGGAGGACATTAAAATTTTGGGCTATTCTTGGAGTATTCTTTCCACCTTTTAGTCATTGGATTTGAGCCTTGAGGTGAAGTCTCCCTGCATAATTTTTCTGATTTTCTCTGTTACCAAAGTGTGTCTATCGTCATTTTGTTAAGATTAAGATAATATAATTGAAACCATTCGACATTTCTTTATCATCTTCAAATTCATGTTTCTCATTGAAAAAAAACATCATCTTCAAGTTCTTTTTTTTGTGTATGGGTGGGTGGGGTGGTTATTGGATTTTCTTTTCGATAACAGTCATCAAGTACTGCCAAGTGTTTTATTCTCGAATCAGATTCTCACACTTCAGTTTTGGGTGGGGTTTTTGTTTTGTATTTTTTATTTTTTTTGTGACTTTATGATTTATCTTCTTGTGAAAATCACCAAGAGACATGATCTATTTTGACTGCTAGCTGACCTTCAGCAAATGTTCGGTTTCTTTAATTCACTTGTTCTATTGGTGTTGCTAGGTTCCTGGAGCAGATGGGCTTGTCATTAGAGTTGTTTCCTCGGTTGACAAAAAGTTAGAAGTTAAGCAAAGGTTTCTTGAAATTTTTCAGGAAGAAAATTATCCGTTTGAGTTCCCTTACAAATCCAAGGTACAAAGAAGAAGCACGATGGATTGTTATTGGGACTGTTGTGTTGTTTAATTTCTCTATACATAGATATAATCTTCTAGTGTAACATGAGTTGCTGGGTAATTAGATGTCAGTATCATCTGAAGCTATCTTCTTTAAAATATTCTGCCAGGCAATTCTATTGTTTCAGAAGATTGAAGGCGTAGAAGTGTGCCTATTTGGCATGTATGTTCAAGAATTTGGGTCTGAGTGTCAGTTTCCTAATCAGCGCCGTGTTTATCTCTCATACCTCGATTCAGTGAAGTATTTCAGACCTGAGATTAAGACATACACTGGAGAGGCTCTCCGAACTTTTGTTTACCATGAAATTCTGGTCAGTTTTATTATTTCAAATACTCTTATAGTATTATTTCATATACCTGTGAGTGATTTTAGTCATGTTCTTTGTTATTGAGTTATCTACAAGGAGCTATTGTATTTTGTTCCCATTTTTTATCTTTTCAGATAGGATATCTTGAATATTGCAAAATCCGGGGCTTCACAAGCTGCTATATATGGGCCTGTCCTCCATTGAAGGGTGAAGATTATATATTATACTGTCATCCAGAAATCCAGAAAACACCAAAATCTGATAAACTTCGGGAGTGGTAACATTTATGGATACAATTACTATTTTCTCTAGTTTCAGATATAAGCATTTTATTCTTTTTAACTCCTTATTTGGCATGTTGTTCAATTTTTCAGGTATTTATCAATGTTGAGAAAAGCTGCGAAGGAGAAAATTGTTGTTGATCTCACTAATCTATATGATCATTTCTTTGTCTCCACTGGTGAGTGTAAGGCCAAGGTTACCGCAGCGAGGCTACCATATTTTGATGGTGATTATTGGCCTGGTGCTGCGGAGGATTTGATTTATCAACTTCGCCAAGAAGAGGATGGAAGAAAACAGAACAAAAAAGGAATGACTAAAAAGACAATAACTAAGAGAGCTCTAAAAGCATCCGGTCAATCTGATCTTTCTGGTAATGCGTCGAAGGATCTGCTACTAATGCATAAAGTAATCTCTCTTTTCCAGACCTTTCTTTTTTCATATTTTTATATGTGAAATGTGATGCTGCAATTAGATAATGATAAATGTTAAAACATATTTAAGAAAATTCCAAATGCGCTTCTAATTGTTTTAAGTATAATTATTTATTTTTAATCATACATAGCAAAATATAATTTGGATTGGGCATGGAATTTGTCTGTCTAATGCTTTGGACGAGTGTATCTATTTTTTTCTTTAAAATTTTAGGGTTAATTGCGAATTCCACTCCCAAAGTATGGGGTGGTAACAATTGCATCTTTAAACTTTCAATTGTATAAAGTAAACCCTCAAATTTTTAGAAGTATGAAAATAGTATCTCTAAACTTTCAAGTACAAATTACTATTGAGCTAAGAAAAAGGAGGGAGTGATTTTTATAATCAACTTTGAAAAAGCTTATGATCATGTTGACGGAGATTTTTTGGACAGGGTGATGGATAAGAAAGATTTTGGGTATAAATGGAGAACGTGGATGTAGGGATGCGTTAGGAATGTGAATTATTCAATTCTCATCAAGGATTCGATAAAGGCTTCTAGTGGGCCTCGACAAAGGGATCCTCTGTCTCCTTTCTTATTTCTCTTGGTTGTGGATATTTTAAGTCACATTATATACAAAGGGGTGGAAGGTAGAATTCTTGAGCCCTTTAAAGTGGGAGTTAAGGAGGTGGCTCTGTCGCATTTACAATTTGCTGATGATACGATGTTCTTCTGTTTTGGTAAAGAGGACTCCTTTATCCTGGATCACATCCTGGGGTTCTTTGAGGCGATGTCAGGGCTTAAAATCAATAGGAGTAAGTGTCAAATTTTGGGTATTAATTGTGAGTCAGAAAAGTTGAATAGATCCACCAAGCCAACGACCTCACTTTCAATGGAGTTCTTAATTTTAAGATAAAGACGAGCGTCATCGCAAAGCCAACCCTTTTTCTTATCATCTGTCGGTGGATCCTCAGTCACATGATCATCCATATCAGTACTAAGTAAATAAAACTGAATCGTTCGACGCCAATCATAGTAATTAGATCCATTTAACTTGTGTTATGTGATCTTTGATGTTAAGAGAATTACATTAGACACCACCATATGCTTCGGCTCAACCATTATGAACTAACACACAATTCATAGATCTCGCAAGCGGAATAAAAGCAAGAGCAAGGTGAACCAAAGAACAAAATAAAAAAAAAACAGCCCCAAATTAGACTAAATCAGCCACAAACCATAAGAACAAAAAAGGTGTTTCCAAATAACCTCACACCCAAGTGGATTTCGATGGAACCAAATGCACAGACTGGTCGGAAAATAGAAATCAAGACAAACCCAGCTGATGGAATCGGAAACAGAGCTCTCACGCGCCGGCACGTGACGACGGGCATCTTTTCTTCCAGTGGAGCGTGAGCCTCAAGCGCGGCGTTTCCTGGCTAACCACGAAGGCAGACGGTGTCGGACGGTGGCGGCGCTCCTCCTGAGGTGGGTGGTGTAGACAAACGGCCACTCGAACTCGATGACCAAAAAAAACCAAACCCTAACTTTGTGAGAACGTAGCCGTCAAACGTCAAACGAATATTCTAAACCCTAGAGGCCTTTGATACCATGTACTCAATATTTTGGAGAATTATCTGAATCTCTTATTCATTAGACTAAAGGTACACATATATATATAGGCGAGATGGAAACCCTAATCTAGAGAATGTAAAATTACAATAAAGGACACTATACTATAAATACATATTATAACACTCTCTACTTGAAGGCAATGGAAGACTTCAAACAAACAAAAAGAAGCCTACCCGTCAACTTGACGTCATCTTGAAAGTCATCTCCAAAAGTTAACCTGTTAATCCTTTGGCTTAACTGAAGTATATTATAAATAAATGGGACATGTTACCTGAAAAGAAATATAGCAGATTTCTCATTTCAAACTAGTCCCTTACATTAAAATATCCCGCTGATTTGTTTCTGTAATGGAAACAGAACTTTTCATTGATATAATGAAAAGAGCAAACGAAACGAAAACAGAACCTGTTAATTCTTTAGGCCACATTTTCTTTTATTTTGCTCTTTCACATCTTGTCATTTTCATTTTTTTTCTGAACACGTTTAGTCATGAACGCATTCTTATGATTAGATGTTATGCTGGCAGAGGGTTAAGTTATGCAACTTGTAAAATTATGAGTATAAATAACATTTTTTTAGGAGATAAAGCAATTAATTTAATGGCAGTGGGTCGTGCTTACAGCTTTATTTGTATGTATATATATTAGAAAGTTTCGTCTGTTTTAGATAAATTGAAATAGAATATTCTGTCCTGCAGTATATTCTTTATTTGGGTGCAATTTTAATTGTGATGCTCCAGTGAGGTGGTATGAAACCTATTATCTCAAATTGATATCTGTTATTTCTCCAGCTCGGTGAAACCATTTCTCCCATGAAGGAGGATTTTATCATGGTTCATTTACAGCACGCTTGCAGTCACTGTTGTATTCTTATGGTATCTGGAAGCCGTTGGGTTTGCAACCAATGCAAAAACTTTCAGCTTTGTGATAAGTAAGAGCCACAAATTATCTCTCGTTTCTTTTCTGGTTGTCTCAGCTCGGAAAGATTGAATTTCATTTCTGCTTTTAATCTGACAAGCAGTAGAAAAAAAAATCCATTTATAAACCTAAATCATTCCCTCCTTTCACCACCAAACCAATAATTACCAAACCGACTTTACATAAAGATTTAAGTTCTTTTTTATTTTTTTATTTTTATTTAAAATATATATATATATATATTTCTGTATTACAAATGCAATTTTATCTTCAATATTAATATTTATTTCTTTATTGAATCGAAAATCTACAATTATTTTAGAGCCATCAATTGAAGAACTTGAAATAGTCTTAATTTGATGGTCTTTTTGGAAATACATTTGACTTCCCATGTTATTATTATTATTTTTTGTTTTGCAAAATGAGTATTGGTCTTTCAGGGAATTTCTCTACCAGACTTCCATGGGGGATATAATAATAATAATAATAATAATAAGGGTGGTTTCAAATATAGCAAAATGAGCCAAAATATCTACAAATATAGCAAAATATTACCGTGTATTAGTGATATATGATAGAATTTTATCAGTTTCTATTACTGATAGACAGTGACATTTTGCTATATTTGAAAATATTTCTAGCAGTTTTGCCATTTAAAACAATTATCCTAGTATAATAATAATAATAATAATAACTTTTATGATGGGATGATATTACAAAAGAAGAATGTCATATAAAAAAAAGATGTTACAAAAGAAGGGAAAAAATTCTGAAGCGAGAAAAGTTATAATCATCCATATGTAGTATAATTTTCAAGTCATCAATTTTTATGCATAGTTTTTTTTACCTTGTGTTCAAAATTAGTTGGTGAGTGCTGGAAGAGGATGGCTGCGTGTCCACTTCCCAGTTATTGGCTAGCTACTGTGTTGCCATTTTTATATATAGAGTTGATAGTGGCTTATCTAGATATTTATGTATGGTTCTATTAAAATGAGTTGGAAATGAAGTCTAGATATTGATGATGACTTGAGAACATATGGTTTCAATGTAAGTAATCGGGTGAAGTTTGAGGTGGTTTTCTTATATTATTTAACCTGATTTATGAATTTTATAAGTGTTCTTTTACCTTTTTATACGTTCAAAACCAACAGGTGAATGCTGGAAGGTGATGTTTCCTTTGTTCATTGCCAGCTATTCACTGCAGTTTTGCGATTTATTGTTATTATTATTGTATAATTTTTATAATTTTGTAATTTACTTGGTAGCTGATAGTGGCTTCTAGATATTTATATATGTTTATATCGATATGAATTGGAAGTAAATGTCTAGTATTGAAGGAGACTAGGGAATATATTTGTTTTGGGAGTTTTGTTTTCATTAAAGCAATGGAACGATGTCTCATTGTTTTCTCATAATTTTTTTTTATAAAAGAAAAAGATACAAAGCTTTTCATTAAGAGAATGAAAAGAGATTAATGCTCTAAAATATAAAGAAGCCAAAATGAGCTTGGCTCAATGGTATTGGCATGCGCTCCACCCCAAGAGGTGGGAGGTTCAATCCCCCCCTGCAACTGTTGTACTTTAAAATATAATGGAACCAAACAGAAGAAAATTTTGAAAATAGAATAACCAAACATGAATTGGAGAGTTTCATTGTTTCTCTTTTAGTTGCCATCTCTTTCTTTGTACCCTTTTCTTAACGTTTTGTTTCTTTTTTTAAAAAAAGAAAATAGAATAACCAAAAATACTAAGAAAGAGATAGCAACTAAAATGAAACAAGAAACTCTCCCTGTTCATATTTAGGTCTGGGATGGAGTAACTCTTAAGGCATTCAGATATTGAGAACCATGAAGAAGATTTTAAGGGGGCATTTTGCATGCAGGTTTGGAATCTTAAGTCTGGTGGTTAGGTTGGGAGGTTTAAGTAGCCTGAGTTTAAGAAAACTGTGTTTGGAGTGTAGGTTTTGGAAGTCTGGATTTAAGAAGCCTGTGTTTGGAATCCAGGCTTAGGAAGCCTGAGAATGAAGTGCAAATTCATAAATCTTGAGTTTATGAAATATTTTCTTGTATTTAATCAATGGTTAGATTTTAGATTAGTTTAAATTTGACATCTTAATTATTTTAATATAGTTAAATTTAAAATAAACTAAAAGTTTTAGAAGAATATATATATATATATATATATATATTTTGAAATAGAGATTTTGACTAAAATTATAATTTTATTTAATTTATTATTTTAATTTTACTAGGTTTTGAAATAAAATTTACAGGCCATCGCCGGAGGTGGTGGCCTGAGTTGGCCGTCGGCCGAAGTTGGCCAGCGACGGTTGGCTGAGGTGACGGCTGGAGTTGGCTGACAGCAGTTGCCAAAGGTGGTGATCGGAAGTTGGCCAACGAGCTTCCCAGATTAAATTAGAAAGAAAAAAAAGAAAAAAGAAAAAAAGAGGTTTGAATAGTGTGGGAAAAGGTGTAGGAAGCCAATGCTTCTTAGATCCTTGTCCCAAACAAGGTTGGGCTTAGGATGCCTAACCCATCCAATCCCAACCCTTGAAACAAACACTCCTTAAGTGGGCTGAACCAAAGCACTCAAAACGTGACTGAGAATAATCCTTAAATATGCGTTGATTTCTTTCTTTCAACAACAATAGATAAGAGACCCTTTTATTTACATTTTTATAATGTAAGAAACAAGGAAATTGTTCATTCTAAAAGTCAAGGCACTAAAAGTAGGAATGGGAAGATATAGCACCAGCCATTCCAGTTCACATCTATTTCCTTTGTTTAGTTGAATTTATGTGGTTCTTAACTTGATTGTCTGATTATGGTAGTGGTGGATTTGGAAAATCTGAAAATGGTGTTTCTTTTCAAAAGACCGTTTTTTTTCTTTCCCTGACCTGATGATTTGGTCACAGGTGCAATGAGGCAGAACAAAAACGTGAAGAAAGAGAAAAACATCCCATAAATCAAAGAGAAAAACATACCCTCTATCCTGTATGTTTTCGGATCCATGGAAATATATTCACCATTTCTCTATATTTGTTGATGTAACCGTTATCTGCAAAAATAACATTCTGTCCAACCAAGGCATGAAAATGTTGTAAAGCATCAATATATCTTTCATCTGTTTATTTATTTTTACTTTGGAATTCTGAGTTTGCTGAACTGAACTCTGCAGGATGAAATCAATGGCGTGCCTGTTGATACCAAAGATAAAGACGAGATTCTTGAGAGTGAATTTTTTGACACAAGGCAAGCATTTTTGAGTCTGTGTCAAGGAAATCATTATCAGTATGATACTCTTCGGCGAGCTAAGCATTCTTCAATGATGGTCCTTTATCATCTTCATAATCCAACTGCTCCGGCATTTGTCACAACTTGCAATCTATGTCAACTGGATATAGAAACTGGTCAAGGTTGGCGTTGTGAAGTTTGCCCTGATTATGATGTATGTAATTCCTGTTACCAAAAAGATGGAGGTATTGACCATCCTCATAAGTTGACTAATCATCCTTCTGTGGTTGATCGAGATGCACAAAATAAAGAAGCTCGGCAACTACGTGTCTTGCAGGTTTTGTGGATATTTTCTTGTTATTGCATTAACTCTTGACATTATATCTTCATCTAGACATATTCTTGTCACTGCACTTTACTGCATATTCTGTTAATGTTAAACTAACCTGCATGCTCTATGGTATGCAACATACTTCTTGTTGGCTTTTCAACTATGTGCCACTTCAGGTTTTCTTGATGTTGTGAAAAAAACATCTATGCATTTTAGTAGTCCCAATATTTTCCCAACGTCTAGAAATTAAATGTAGAACAAGAAAAATGCTCCGCTTCATGTGCAGTTTTTGATTGCTTTATCTTTAGTAGTATTTTGTGATGATTAACTAAATGTTAATCTAATTAGATGATTTGATCAATAAGTGAACAACTAGGCATTTCGGTGCTGTTTGATTTTTTCTTTTTCACAATACTATGAAGGCTTGTTTTCAATGTTTGTTTTGTTTGGAGGCGGCTGCTGTTTTTTCTTTACTTGAGGGTTTCCTTTTAGGCATGAGAGAAGGGATGTGAGGATATGGAGCCTTGATCCTTTAGAGAGGTTCTCGTGTAAATCTTTCTTTCGTACCTTGGTCAAGCCTTCTCCCTTTGGTTTGTCTGTTTTTTTTGGTGCTTTGGAGGATTAAGATTAGTAGGAAAGTGAGATTCTTTATCTAGCAAGTTTTACACGGTCGTGCTAACTTGATGGGAGTGACTTATGAGGAAGTTGCCCTCGCTTGTTGGTCATTTCCGTTGTATTCTCTGTCGGAAGGCGGGGGAAGACCTAGACCATATTCTTTGGCACTGTGAGTTTGCCAGTTCAGTTTGGGATTCTTTCTTTCAGTCGCTTGGCATTTTGGTCGCTCGTCACAGAGATGTTGGTGCTATAATCGAGGAATCTCTTCTCACCCCTCTTTGTGGAGAGAAGGGCCGCTTTCTTTGGTTTGTAGGGGTGTGTGCTATTTTGTGGGTTTTGTGGGGTGAGCGAAATAGTAGGGTTTTCATAGAGGTGTGGAGAGGGATCCTAACGAGGTTTGGTCTCTTGCTCATTTTCATGTTTTTTGTGGCTTTGGTTTCAAAGGCTTTTTGTAACTATTCTATAGGTCTTATTTTGCATAGTTGGAGTCCCTTCTTATAGAGGAAACTCCTTTCTTTTGTGGGGTGGTTTTTTTTGTATGCCCTTGTATTCTTTCATCTTTTTTCCTCAAAAGTTGTTTTCATTAAAAAAAAAATGTTTGTTTTGTTTTAATTAGCAGGCACTGAATGTATAGTACAGTTCTTTTAGAATGTTTTTTAATACCTATGATATCCTACTGTACTTTGAGTTTTGAAATCTATCCTTTCATTTATTTTTTAAAAAAGTTATTCTCTCTCCACACTTCTTAAGTTGAATAAATCCAAATTCCTTGACTTAGTTTCTCTGATATGAGCTGGCAGCCATGTCACCTGTTTTTGTTGAGTAGTCTCAATCTTTAAATCATTTAGTCTGCAGAACCTTCTTGACATCTTGAGTTGAGGGTACTTATCATTGTAAATTCAGTATTCATTTTGGCCTTTTGGCATTGATATAGGGACAAATGATTTATTTTCTTATTTTTTTAAAATGGAAACAAGACATTTCATTGAATCAATGAAATGAGTGAGGCTCAAAATACGAGATAGGAAACCTAATAAAAAACTGAACAAAATATGAAGCTCTAAGAACATAGCAAAACTAAATTAAAACCTAACTAATAGAAGAAGAAATAAATGCTTCCCAATTTAAACAAATGTCTTGAATAGAGTAGTTTGCAAAAAGTGTGGAAAGAGAGCTGTCATGGAGAAGTTTTGACACGAACCATCTATGAAAACCAACAATCATGTGATGAGGCCACAATAAGAGACAATAGCCCAAAGGAAAGGAGCTTGGAGAAGTAAGAATCCATCCACCAAGTTTGACAACTTAGAACAAGGTCACTCTCGTTAATTAAAGAAATGTCGTCGAGTTACCCATAGAATTTGGAGTAGAGATCCAAAAGCTCCTTGCTGAAAAAATTCAATCTTCTGCTTTAGGTACTTTATTTTGCACAGAAGCTCCAACAAGTGTTAATGATTTATTTTCCTGTTGAATTGTATTTGGTACAATAGAGAGAGATCACTGAGGGATATTATGATGAGATGCAGGATTCCAGCTTACAGGATAAATTTGATGATGTTTCTAGCAGAGTCGAACATTTGTTTTTTTGGAAAAGAAACACGGATGCAAGATCCATGACAATTACCAAAGCCAAAAAGGCTTTCCCAGTTGTAAAACGGAAGCAATAAATTACAAGGTCAAAGAACACTTCAAAGATACACTCTTTATCCAAAAAGGCTCTTTGATTTCTTTTCTTTCAAAGGACCCAAAATTAGGCTCTATATATGTGCATCCACAACAAAGCTTTGGATTTCATAAATGGTTGGCCTAAAAGGAGAGTGGTGAAGAGATCAGGCCATCCAAAAGTTTCATGAACTCTGCTCCAAAATTCCCATGCAATCGAGCAATGTATGAAAAGATGGCTACGAGATTCATCACAATTGTAGGTACCAACTAGGGGAAATGGCCAAGTATGGTCTTTGAAGGAGGTCCTTGGTGTTGATGGCTTTGTGTGAAATTTCTCCAAGGTGAAATTTAATCTTGTTTGCGTATTGATCCTCCCAAATAGCTCTAGCCAAGGATGGCAGCTCCAAAAGGTTAGTTGGATCGCCATATTGGATAATAGTGATTTGATGAAGAATGTGCCATTTGGATTTGGATTGAGTAGCCATATCCATGGATCTTCCCTTTATGAGAGAATGCTCGGTGTAGAGTTGAAAATGAGGTCTGCCCACTCCAAGGCCTCTTCCTCCTTCAAATTTGCAATATCTCAATGTTGTGTGATATATATAACTTGACCGTGGTATAATATTCTACTTGTACCATCATATGACAATGCTTGTGAGGCTCATCATTCCTCTAATCTCGATTTTTGGCAATCACCTTGACTGTTGAAATATTACGTTTCTTTTTATTTATTTAATTTTTTATTTCCCATGTGGCCTTGCATCATGAATTTCTTGTTTCATTATATATGCCTTACTTTTGTTAGTTTGATGTTGCAGCTTAGGAAAATGCTGGATCTTCTGGTGCATGCGTCCCAATGTCGTTCTTCACTTTGTCAATATCCAAATTGTCGGAAGGTGAAGGGGCTTTTTCGACATGGGATACAATGCAAAACACGTGCATCTGGTGGTTGTGTTCTCTGCAAGAAAATGTGGTACCTCCTTCAACTACATGCTCGAGCTTGCAAAGAATCTCAATGCCATGTGCCTCGTTGCAGGTAATGTTGTCATTATTTTCTTTTTCATTTTTTGGGTTTATGCATTCGTGAAGCTATCTATATTGTGTCTAATAATAATATCCGTCTTGACTGAGATTTGAGAGGTTGAATTTTTAATGTACTCCAGAGATCTCAAAGAGCACTTAAGGCGGCTGCAGCAGCAGTCTGATTCACGGAGAAGAGCAGCTGTGATGGAAATGATGAGACAGAGAGCTGCAGAACTGAACAATACTGGGTAACCAATTTGTAGCCTTGTAGGTTTACATTACTATTATTCAGGATGCGATGTTGGAAAGAATTTGAAGCCACTGCTGGGAGGGAATCAGGCAGTGAGTGACAGGCAGCACAGATGGAAGCGGTAGAACTATACACTCAACATCTTGGTTAAATATTCTGCTTTAGGGAACAATTCTTTTATTCTATATCTACCACTTGATTTTTCCCCAATAGAAAAAAAAAAAAAAAAAAAGCCAAGTTAGACCCGAGCAGAGCAGCTGCCTTCTTCGTCATCCACCACTAACATTGCTTCTAAGTTCTCATCGATCATTTTTCCTTTACTGTAAAATACCATCTTTCGGTAACATGTGTACCCAGTCCCATGTTTATAAGATTCAATAATTAGCTTCAGGAAGTGCCCCAGGACATACATTTACTTGTATAATTTGTCTTCTACATTATTTATAGATGAACAACTTTGATTTGTACCGTTACCGTTGTAGATCTGAAGCATTGTTTTATAATTAGCAAATGTCAATTTCTTCTCTGATCAATTACAATTTCTCATTAAAACCCAAGTGGCGTTTCACCCCCCAAATTAAAGAACCTAAGAAATGAGAAGCGTGAGACAAACCATAAATTTCCCAAAAGTGATCAGTGATCTTACCCTATTGAAATCATTTCCTATATATTGGTTTCTCCAATCCATTTTTGGCCTTATTGACACCTATCTGATTGTTTCTAGCGTTTCTCTGATGATTTTCTGACTTCTCACTTGCACTCCGTTTGTTTTTTCTATTCCTCCCACTTCCTATTTTTCTATCTTGTCCCCCTCTTCTTCTCTTCCTTTTCTTCTTCTTCTTCTTATTCCTTTTTTCTTTCTCTTGTTTATTTTCACTAGTTCGAGAAGATGTGGGCTTGTTTTTTTTTAGTGGAAACCCACTCGTTGGGTGGCTTTCCAACCAAGCCATCTAATTTTTTTTATTTTTCAAGTAATTTTTCTTTTATTTTTTCTTTCCTTTTTCCAAGTATGTATTAAGCTTTCCCTTTTCTTTTTCTTTTAAAACAAAAGGACCTTAACCAAATTCAATTTTCCAATTTCTATTTCCATCTTATTCTAAGTTCTCTTCCAACAAGACACTCCAAAATCAAATCAATTATATCCAAATATTCTAAAATACTTGGATTTGTTAAATTGGAATTTAATATCATAACATCCACAAAATTGTGGTGTGATAATCAAACAACACTTTATATCGCATCTAATCTATTATTCTATGAGAAAATTCAACGAGGTTTGGTATCTATAGGATATGTGAAGATTGGAGAATAATTAGGAGACATCAATACTAAAGCATTAAATGGAGCACGAATAGATTATCTATGTAAGGACATGATTAACATATATACTCCAATTTGAGGGGAGTATTATAATGCTATTATTAGTATTATAACACTATTGTAAATATCTTTATTATATTGTCCCTTATTGTCTTTTAACTTTCTCCTATATTGTTTGTTGTTGTACACTTGTATTATATATCTCCAAAGTGAATGAAATAAGATAATTTTGATTCTCCAAAACCTAAGAGTTTTACGCACTCAATCACGTAAATGGCTTATACTTTTTTCATCTTGTTTTGATTTTTTGAAATGTGGACGCTATTTTCCTTGATTTTAAAGGGAAAACTGAGATTATAGGACTAAATCCAATTTGCCTGTGTTTTTGGGTGATTTAAGAAGAAACAATTGGAAATATCTTTAAATATATAAAGAATAGTGCTGAATGTTGATAGTGTGGATGACTTGTGGTTGCGAGAACCTTTTTGTAGCTTCAATATGACTTCCAAATGAAAAAGGAAAATTGTAACATGCCAAGATGCGTCCCTTCACGTTTTGGAAAATTGTATTCTTCTCATATTGTTTATTACCATAATATGTCCCTTCTTATTTTGGCATATTGTGTTTTTCTCATTGTTTATGTTACTAGGTTCTATAGGAGAAGAAAAATATATTATTTCTCTTAAAATGACGTTAAAAAACTTTATAACATGTGTACACCCACTCTAAATCACCTAAAACATACATATAAATGTGTCACAATGAATTGAGGTAGTGGTTGTAAAAGTTTATGTTGCAAAATGAAAGACGACAATGCTTAAATTGACGTTAAAAAGCTTTATACTATGAGTATACATCCATTCTAAGTCACTTAAAACATGTAAATAAATTTGCCACATTGAATTAGAGGTAGTGGTTGTAAATTTTTATGTTACAAGATACTCGCAAGAAGAAGGAAAAAAAACCTTAAAATGACGTTAAAAAGCTTTATAACCATGTCTACCTCCTCTATCACCTAAAATATGTATATAAAATGTGTCCGATGAGTTAGAGGTAGTGGTGGCAAATTTTTATATTTTTATTTTTATTTTTATTTTAATGATTCTAGTAATGCTAGTGTTGGAGCTATGATAGAAATAGAGACTATTGAAGGAAGATGATGACTCATACCACAATAGTGAAGTATTTATTTATCGTTTAGGTTGGGAGCTAAAGAAATCCATAATATGAAAAACAGGGATTTAATGAGCTAATAGTATCTCTTCTCAATATTTATAAGTAAGATTAACCTGATAAATTTGTGCTAACCTCTCCTCTCTTCAAATTAAGATGTATCTTGCACTGATTCTTGACTAATCTGAACATTTGTTTTCTCATCAATTTTTTCTTTTTATTTATATTTTCTTAATTTAAGAAACAAGGAAAATTTTCATTCTAAAAGTCAAGGCATAAAAAGTAGAAATGGGAAAATATATTAGCACATACTATATCTGTTCGCATCTATTTTATTTCCTTTGTAAATTGAATTTGTGTTGTTCTTAACTATTTGTGGTTAATTAGTCGATTATGGTCGTGGGGAATCTCGAAAAATCTGAAAATGGTGTTTCTTTTCAAAAAACCTATGTTATTTTTTTTCTTTCCCTGACGTGATTGGTCACAGGTTATCTATAAGGCAGAACAAAAACGTGAAGCTTAAAAAATAAAACATCCCATAAATCAAACATAAAAAACATGGCCTCCATCCGGTACTAATGAGTTTGCTGTACTAATTTAAGTTGGAAAAAGGCTTTTAGGAATAAGCAGAGAAATAACTAAAAAATTAAAAGAAATCAATAAAATTGGAAACACAAGAATTAATGTGAAAAATTCCTAACTCAGAGAAAAACCACGGGCCAGAAAAATACAATATGTGAAAAATTATTACAATCACAGAATAATTTTCTCTCCCGATCCCAATCACAACAGCATTCTCTTACAATTTTTATACTACTCACACCATTTCCCACTCTCAAATTAGAAAATACATAAAGGAAATTTAGAGTGTTTCTAACCGTGACGACTTGAAACTAAAGGCATAGACTCCTTTTATAGGCTTGGAGTCCATCCTTATTTTTCAATTTAACCGATGTAGGACAATTGCACTTCTAATATTTTGTCAAAACCCCAACAATTTATGAATGACAAGTTTGGTCTCTTTTTAGGAAAATTTGTACGGATGACCCAAAAATTCGGCGAAAAATGTCAAATGACCCGGATTTTCAAAAAAATGTCAAATGATCCTTTGCTGACGTTAAGATCGAATGAAATTACCAAAATAAACTTGCGCATGCGGAAAGCCCATCTCGCTCTCTCTCTCTCTCGTTCTCTCCCCCCTCTCTCTCTCCCCCCCTCTCTCTCTCTCCCTCTCTCCCTCTCGCTCTCCCTTCCTCTCTCTCGCTCTCTCCCTCTCCCTTCCTCTCTCTCTCTCTTTCTCGCTCTATTTTCTCACTCACCGTCACTCTCATTTTTCTCCCTCTCGCTCACTCTCGCTCACTTTCACCACCTTGCTCTCGCTCTCGCTCTCTCTCGGTCACTCTGCTCTCGCCCACCATTACTGTCGCTCTCACTCTCGCTCACCAAAGTAACTCGTCGTGTCAGAGAAGAATAAGAAGTTGTAGAAGAAGGAGAAGATGAAGAAGAGTGAGAAGGAGGATTTTGAGAAGAAGAGAAAAAATGAGAAAAAAAAATCAGAACGAGCAGGAGAAAGGAGGGAAGAAAGAAAAAAAGAAGGACAATGGTGTAATTTCACGTGGTTATGATATAATCAAAGGGTCATTTAGCATTTTTTTTTTCCAAAAATGAAGTCATTTGCCATTTTAGGCCTTTAAAATGGGTTTTTTTATGCAAATTTTCCCTCTTTTCTAACTTCCAAAAGTTAACCGATTAAATAGAAACTAGTTTAAAATAGCTGGAAATTTACCCTCTTTCATATTTCTGGTTAGGATGTTGATTTAGTCAAAAAACAAATGGAATGAAATTAAGAAGATATTAATAGCATTTGTTATTGTTAGGAGAGCAGAGATTGATAATTTAATTAGGTTAGGAGACATGAGTATGGGTGTGATTTTGTTCACTACTATTTCCATGATACTGACATCCATAAAGATCAAAGTAAAGGGTACTGTCTCTTGTAGAATCTGGTAAAGTAGTGAGATGCCCCGAGATCCGCGTAAGAAAGAGAAGCTTTTCTCAGCGCCGACACATGTATTTCTTTCAGACAAACCCTTCCCCACAAAACGTGAATGTATCATTCAAATCAACGCGCTATCTCCCCAACCTCCGCCTTTAAAGTTCCCTAACCTTCCCACCGGCCCTGCCTTCATTTATTTAATTTCCTCTCCTCCTAAACTAAGGCAAACCCGAATTGGTAGAGGCAGCTCAATAATTCCATCTTTAATTGTTATTAATGGCTAAATTAACCACAAAACCCCTTCTTCTTCTTCTTCTTCAGTTTTGCTGCTTCTTCTTCATCCTCTTGTTTCCTATGCTTCCGGCTACCTCTCCACCGGATCTTGTGCAGACACAGTGTTTGACTGTACCTTCCTCCCAGTTCTCTAACTCAATCCTCTCCACCATCGATGTTGTACAACAAGTTATGGCTATTTTCTCTCCATTCACTAAATTACTGGGTGATTTACGGCTTTCCACTGCCATTTCCGACTGTCTTGATTTGCTTGACTCTTCTGCTGAGCAGTTGAGTTGGTCCCTCTCCGCCACCCAAAATCCCAAGGGTACATATTACTTCATTTCATTATATATGTATTGCCGCTTTTAATTAATTAAAAATATTGGTTGGTTTTGGTTCACGGGGATGGGATACTTACTGATTACTTATACTGTTGTGTAATTGCTGGACCTACTACTTAAGTTTAGTTATTATAAGGTCGCATCAATTTCCAACAGTCCACTTATTTAACTACAACTAGGGCCTTGGAGTACTACTACTTGTCTTCTTTTCACATGCAAAGGCAATATAAATTAAAGATCCTCCTGCTTACAGTTAGTTTTGGATTGTGTCAAAAAATACTCATGAAGAGAAATTATTAATACCCTTTTATTTTTCAATTTTAATTTTTTTTCTCCTCTCTTCTTTCATTAATCTTTTTACTTCCATTTGTTTATCTAAAAAGATTAATTAAATAAAACTGCTCACTTCAATTAAGGTATATGCACTTAATAAAAAGAAAGAGGTAATGGAAGCACCAATGAATTTTATAACTTAAATGTTTTAAATATGTTAGTAGTTAGTGTGTTATAATAAGTAAATACAATTTTTTTTATTTGACTATTTATCCTTACATGTTTTAAGGGGGAGATATTGATTTTGAAATTTTGTGATGTTTTAACTTAAAGTTTTGGTTTTTATTTTGGTTGTTGGAAAAAAATGGAAGAAAAATAATAATATTTATATTAAAAAAAATGAAGATATCTATATAATTTGTTTTAAAATTGGTTCTTTTCAATCTAAAAAAATTTCAAACAAACTGATCATTATAATAGAAGTATTTTTAAACTTTTTTTTAATATTAAAATTATTTTTGTGAGGTATTAACATTTGTGTTCATGTATTAGGATATTTTTTAACTATTTATGAAAAAAAGATATTTTTGAAATTGACGTATATTTTTTATACAAAATATGTTGAAGGCAATTTTTTATAATTTAGGCTATAAATTAAAGACCCTCCTGCTTACATTACAGTGAAAGACCATAGCACCGGAGATTTGAGTTCTGATCTGAAGACATGGCTGAGCGCTGCAGTGGTTAATCCAGAAACATGCATGGATGGATTTGAGGGTACCAATAGCATTATCAAAGGTCTAGTATCTGGAAGCATCAACCAGTTAACTTCACAGCTCTACGACCTTCTTTCCATGGTGAAATCAAACCCCAATCAGCCGGCTGAGTTTCCTTCATGGGTGAAATCTGAGGACCGAAACCTGCTGCAACTAAATGATTTGGCCGCCGATGCCACTGTGGCCGCCGATGGGACTGGAGATTTCACCAATGTGATGGATGCTGTACTAGCAGCCCCTGACAATAGCTTACAACGTTATGTCATATACATAAAGAAGGGTGTGTATTTTGAGAACGTGGAGATCAAGAAGAAGAAGTGGAATCTAATGATGATTGGAGATGGAATTAATGACACCATCATATCAGGTAATCGGAATTTTATTGACGGTTGGACTACATTCCGTTCAGCGACATTTGCTGTAAGTGGAAGAGGATTCATAGCGCGAGACATAACATTCGAGAATACTGCTGGGCCACAGAAACATCAAGCAGTAGCACTTAGATCCGACTCGGATCTGTCTGTATTTTTTAGATGTCGTATTAGAGGTTATCAAGACACTCTATATACACACACCATGCGTCAATTCTACCGCGAGTGCCAAATCAGTGGCACCGTTGATTTTCTGTTCGGCGATGCCACCGTCGTTTTCCAAAATTGCAGCATCCTCGCGAAGAAGGGTCTTCCCAATCAGAAAAACACCATCACTGCTCAGGGCCGGAAAGATCCAAACCAACCCACCGGCTTCTCCATTCAATTTTGCAACATCTCTGCAGATTCAGATCTTAAACCTTGGGTTAACACCACAGCTACGTACCTTGGAAGACCATGGAAGGAATATTCTAGAACCATTATCATGCAATCATATATGAGCGACGCCATTAGGCCAGAAGGTTGGCTTGAGTGGAATGCCGATTTTGCATTGAATACACTATACTACGCTGAGTTTATGAACTATGGGCCGGGGGCGGGATTGGCAAAGCGTGTCAATTGGCCTGGTTACCACCGACTTAATCAAACTAGTGAAGCTACTAACTTCACCGTGGCTCAATTCATTGAAGGGAACATGTGGTTGCCATCTACAGGTGTCAAATACACTGCAGGATTGGGAGCTAATTAAACACAAAGTAATACTCGGTGCATCCATCTTTATGTATTTTACTTTCATCACACATAAAAAAAAAAAGTGAATTAAAATATTTATAAAAAAAATATAAGAATTTTCCATGCGACAGAACATTGGACACCAATCACCTATTTTTAGAAGTCCAAATCAGATTTGACCCTTTTTAAAACCTATGTTTTTTAGTCTTTTGATGTTTAGCATGGGTGAAATTACTAAAAAGGACCAAATTTGCAATTTTTTCAAGGCTCCTTCTTCGATTCGACTTTTTTCCCCTTCTTTTTGCACGCAAGATGCTGCCCCACTTTTCTTCATTCTTCAATTTTTTTCCACTCTTTCTGCACGCAAGCCGCCATCGCCTTTTTCTTTGTTCTTCGTTCTGCAATCTCTCTCTCAAATCAAAGATGGAGCAAGGTCAAGAAGAGAAAGCGATAATAGAAGAAACAAACTAAAAAGGAAGGAAAGCAACATGAATAGAGGAGCGAGATCGAGAATTGAATAGTCAATCCGTCACGAGTGTTTTTATGTTGTTTTGGTAATTTCACCTAATAATGATGTAAGCAAAATGTAAAAAAAAAAATTAGATTTTCCAAAGTTGAGTGAAAATTCATTTGAGCCCAAAAAACCATTCGTATAAAAATCTCTAGGAATGCACATAAATATTTTTCATTTTGTAATTAAAGTTGATGTTTTTAAGAAACCTTATAAATCACCCTCAAATCTTCATTTGTGTGGATCAATCTGTTTGTCAAAGCCCCTGAAGATTTCTCTATAGCACTGCCACTCAAACACTCAAAGTTTATCTTTTCTTTTGCCACACCTTCTTTCAACTCTTTGGTTATGTATTTCACGTTTCTTATTCTAATAACATATTCGATTTGATTCTTCTTCAAGTTGAGCAACTTACTTGGAGCTTTTGTTTTGGCGTTGCTATTGTTTGATTTTGAGGATTCAATTGTACATGTTGTTGGATTTTGTTAAGGATCTTGAATATTGATTGTTCAATCTATTGTTGTACAGAGAAGTGCATCTTTAATTTGAAATCAATTAGGAAGCTAGGCTTTGTTTTCACTCTCTGATTTTTTTGTCAGGATATTCAAAGCTTTCGATTTTTAAGCGCATGTTTTGGTAAAAAATCTAAATTCTATTTTATGTTTTCAGATTTATTGAGCTCAACCAATATGTGTTTGACAGACAACCCGTATTATATTTTTTAAAAATGTTTTTGGATTCTATGATCCAAACAGTTCAAATTTTGAAAACAACATTTTTATGTTAGATTTTGAATTTTAAATTTTAAATATAGAATTGTATTGAATAAAGATAAAAATATTTAAAATTATAATATATCATCTTATAAACTCAATTGATTTTTTAAATATAATATTTATTATAAATTATACAATATTACAAAATAATAATTATATAATTTTTTTTGACATAAATTATATTCTTAAATAAATTAATAATAGTTTATTGTCAACTAAATATTAATAGGTAACTACAATTGGTTTTATGATTTATAAATTTATAGTATCAAACACATTTTAAAAATTGTGAATCCAAGTTCTAAATTTGTTTTCATTGAATCCATTGTTTTTAAATTTTTGTTTTCGAATTGTTTACGCTTTAAGATTCTCTCTCTATCTTTTTAATCTTCTGGTAATCTAGGCAGTTGGATGAAATTTATTGAGCAAATTTATGGGGGAAATTTCAATTTTGAGCCATTTTTGTTGGTATTATCTTTGGTTTTTGAGACTGGAAGGGCTTAGAGGAAAAACATGGCACATTCTACCACCAGTCAAATTAATATACCTTAGTCATCTCATTTGAAATTTTAATGTCACATAATTTAATTAATAACTTAATTGTCACGTTATTTTTTCGTTAGTCAACTAATGATCATGTAACTCTCCATATTCAGGATTCGAAATTCATATTACCCAACATAGGATTGCTCAAAACTAAGCATACTTAACTTTAGAGTTTTTATGATTGAGCCAACAAAAAATGGAGGTGCACCTTATTGGTATAGGTAATAACTTTCAATTCAGTCCTTCTTAATATTTTCACATATTTAAGATTCCTCTTATTCAGATGTGATCTCAGTTTATTCATGTCTCCCTCCTAAACTTAGGGCATTGCATGTCAATTGAGCATGAACAATTTAAAATCATTTTTCAAACTCAAGAATAAAGTATCTCTTTTGAAATTTCATGGGCCAAAAAAATACCAAACTCAAACCTTAGGCACCAAAAGTATATTTTGCGCAAGATTTTATTATTATTATTTCAAAAAATTACTTTTAATCTCTAATGTTTCAAATGGTCATTTTAGTTTTGAGTTTTAAAGAATAGATTTAAAAAGTCCATCTATTAACAAAATTATTAAATTTAAATAAAAAATTGACTAGATTATTTTATTTATTTTTTAATTTTGTAATAACATCACCCTAATTTATTTTTAAATTAATTTAATTTTATAATCTTTAAATTCTTTTAAATATATATTCTATTGAAATTTATTTTATTTTGTAAAGAAATATAAATTTATTTCAATGTTTAAGTTTATGCCGTCCCAAATAGATAAACCAAAAGATCTAGAAAAATTACTATAAACAGAAAAAATATGAAACTATTTATAAATATAGAAAAAATTTACTGTCTATAAGTGATAGACCGCGATAGAATTCTATCGATTTCTATCGCTCAAGCAAATAAATTCTATCGCGGTCTATCTGTAAAAATTTTCCTATATTTATAAATAGTTTCACTCATTTTTCTATATTTGAAAACACCCAAACATCTATGAACTAAATGTGTAAAATATGTAATATGTGTGACTGAGAATTTTCCTATGTGGCAGGCCAAGTTGTGGAAGCTGATACGGATGTTGGTGTTTTAATTTGAATTAATGTTATTTGAGGTTTTTATTAAAAAAAAAAAAATCTAAATGTGTAATATAACTGTAAGTAATAATGAATTAAATTTGAATTTCTTAAAAATGAATAAATTGCAATAGAAAATATTTAAAAAATAATTTAAATATTATAATATTTAATTAGCTTAAAAATAAACTCGTTATTTGAAAGGTAAAAAAATAAATAAAATAGAAAGTTTGAAAGCTCTGAATTTTTTCAATTGTATGCGTCTAAATAATAAATAGAGTGGTAAGATTACCAATTTAGTTCATAAACTTTAAGTTATGTGTATTTTGTCCCAAATAGAAACAAACATAAACATTTAGGGATTAAGTGGGTAAGATAATCTTAATTAATATTTAATTAAATTTAAATTTATTTAAAAAATAAAATAAATTGCAACAGGTTTTTTTAAATAAAAATTCTATAATATTCCATTAGCTTTAAATTAAATTAGAGTGATGTTATTTGAAAATGTAAAAAACAAATAAAAGAGAAACACAACTAAATAGAAAAAAGAAAGGGTCAAATAATGTCCCTAACCACCCCACCAAATACTTATTATTGGTTAAATGTTGAATCATCTGTCTTCTCAAAAGACTAGAATGCTCCCATTTTTTCTTTTTTCTAATAAATTTAATCATCATTGTCTTTTGAAAAGATGGGGACAAAAGACGAGAATTTGTATTAAGATATATCTCATCTTTTTATAAAACTACAATATTTTGATAATAAATTTCAAACAACCCTATATTTCTAATAGGTTTAAAAAAAAGACAATATTAATAAGGTGTAAAACTGCCATGACCAAATTGAAACTTGAAATCAAATGCACTAAATGTAAAACTTTTGCATTCAGGCTACATTTACCCCAAATGAAAACGTAATAAATCAATGATAATGTGAAAAGTGTGCCCTATTTAATTACCTTTGGTGTTGTTTACTTGTGTTCTGCCTTCGTACTCACATGAGACCTACTTCAAAATCTGTAATAAAAAAAATGCAAATTGATTGTTGAGTGGAGGATGCTCAATTCAATTGCATTTGAAAATTACGTTGTATTATTACCATTACCATTATTGTTACTATTTCAAATAAAAAATTATTAATTTTAACACTTTTACTATTACCGTTTGACCTTTAGAGGTAAAGGTAATATAACGGTAACTGTAAATATAACAAAATTTATAATAATTATAAGTAAACACGATAAAAAATAATCTAATCATATTTGCGATTCAAGCTCATTATAATTGATGGGTGATTTGGAAGGGGTAATTTTAGAAATAAATTAGTTAAAAAGGGGTAAATTTGAAAAAAAATTAGGTAAAAAGGTAAAAATTTTGTTTTTATTGGAATGCGTCTCTTGAAGAGACGCATTCAAACCCAATTTTGTTTTCTTTTTTTCTTTTTTTCCTTTTTCCTTATTTATTGTTTTCGTCCTCTATCATTTTTCTTATTTAATTTTTTCTTATTTTTAAATCTTATAAATAAATATTATCACAAAATTTGAAAATATTATGACATTTTTCTTCTTTATTTTTTTCCTTTTTCTTCTTCTTTGTTTTTTTTACTTTTTCCTCTTTTATTTTTTTCTTCCTATATCTTTTTTCTTCTTTATTTTTTCCCCTTATTTTTAAATCTTATAAAAAAATATTATCATAAAATTTGAAAATATTATCATAATTTATTTCACATCTTTCTTATGTATTTTTTTTTGTTTTTTTTGTTTTTTTTTTCTTATTTTTTTTCTTCCTCTATCATTTTTCTTCGTTATCTTTTTCTTATTTTTAAATCCTATATATAAATATTATCATAAAATTTGAGAACATTATCATAATTTATTTCACATTTTGCTTCTTTATTTTTTTCTTTTTATTTTTTTCTTTTTTGTCCTTTTTCTTCTTCTTTATTTTTTTCTTCCTCTATCCTTTTTCTTTTTTTTTCTTTCCTTTTTCTTCTTTATTTTTTCTTCCCCTATCCTTTTGAAGATCTTCTTTATTTGTTAAATATTTTTAAATTCATTTTTTCTTCCCATATTATATTTTAAATTCATTGTATTAAAAAAAATTATTTCCTTCTACCCCTTATTTTTTATGCATTATCTTTTTTTTTTCTTCGTTTTATTCCTCGTTTTTAAATTATTTTTTTAGTGGTATTTAACTCTATTCTTCTTTTTACCATTTTTTCTTTATTTTTTTATATTTTTACTTTATAACCAATTTTATTTTTATCTAAGATTTTAAAATGAAATTTCAATTTAATATTTTTTTTATAACCTTTTAGAAATTAAGATGCTTTTAATGTATTTTATTGTTGAACTCGAGTTTGGAATTAGGTGTAATACGTTTGCTAAATTCAAAGGTTTGATTACTTAATTTTTAATAAGACTTAATGGCTAAAAGGGCTAATCAATTATTAAATAAAAAATACAATTATTAAATAAAAATACAGTTCAAACTTTAATAATATTAGAGTACAACTACAATGTGTTTATTCTTGTCCCGAAGAAGATCCCCTGTTACGCCTAAATCGACCTTGTTGAGTTATGTAATGTCCACGATCTCCACGACCTCTTAAATTTGATGGTTGGCCTCCGTCCGTAAATTGTATATCCTCGCTATGATGTCAGTATGTCACATATTGATCATGAACATCTTGACGAAGAGCTTGCGAAGGTTGGCCTTCTTCCATATTTAGCATATTCAGAGTTGTTGGAAAAAGGTCAGATGTTGATGGTGTTGGCATCATGGAACTAGGGGTAAAATGATCACCTGAAGTTGTCGGATATTCATATTCAACATTAGGTTGAATTGGAACATCATGATGTCTAGCAGGATCACCCTGTTCTTCATCAGGGACATCACCTTCGAAATATCGTACTCTATATATCGATGTGATTGTATGCAAGGCAGTCTTAGCTATTCCAGCTATTCCAGTCGTTCTTTCAGATATTGGCATATTTGTAAAATATTGCTGAAATATAATTGAAATATTGCTGAAATATAATTGAAATATATTAGAACATTTAATATAGAAATTAAAGAATAAAATGAAATCATCCTTGTAAACCCTAAACTCATACCAAAAAGTGATACGATGCTCCTGCTTTCGTTATGTATCGCCTGCTAATATTAGAATAACAATCAATATATCCAGGCTCAACATCTATACCATTGTTAATGGTGTTGGGTTTTATGTCCTAAAACTCGTAGTTTGTAAACATTAACGTGTGTTCTATTTATCAATAAAGTTGTTATCGATGTTATTCAGTAAACTTGTTATTGAATAAAGTGAATTGTTGTTAATATAACTCTAAATCCAATAAACTAAGAACCCATGGCTTTAGTATGAAAACTTGAACTTTATGTAATGACATAAAAATGGATCAAGATCAAGTAAATAGCCAAAACGGTCTATAGTATAAGGATAAGGTTGGGTACCTTATCTTGGAGACACTATTGAATGTGGCCTACTTTGTATTTGATACAAATGATGTGATCCTAAATTATTCATGTGGAGACATGTGAGTGGGGGCATTCTATGCAATGAGTTTGCATAAGACCGGACCACGAAATAGTCACTATTACTTTATAATGTCGTTTACTGTCAAATACTGACTATTTCAACTAGATGACCTAGGTAACTCGATCTTAATCTTGAGCTAACTATGAACTCCTATTTATTCGGGATTATCCTTAGATCTGCATGGGTGAAAGTGGCCCAGGTGCGCCGACTCAATAAGCCTCCCATTTCAGGGGTAAGACCGAGTAGATAGCTGGGGACATAGTTTTGCGAGAAGGAGAATTTGGAGCTTCAAGGGTAAGTGTTCTTGAAACTTGGTTTTTCTTTTTTAATTGCATGTTTAATCCTCAAAATTAAGCATCTTAGAGTGAAATTTGGTCAAATTAAATTCCGCTGCATGCTCATTTATCTTGCAAATGGGAGGTCCACTAACAATCAAATTATGTCGATTCTCCCAAATTGATATTTGAGGAGCCAAATATGAAATCCAATCTCGCTCGTGTCTGCCTCGTAGATCGTGCGAATGTAGTCGTTTGTCCGTATCGCAAGGATCTGGAATTCGTTGCAACCTCCCAAACCGGCGAATCACACGATCTGGGTAATGCCACTCTACCACGAAAAAACATATGAGTAGACACCTGGATGTCCATATCTCATGACCTTGGAGACAGTATGGTGGCAATCTACGAATTAAATGGTTATATGGCTCCCAAATAATCTACATTTGTTTAAGATTCAAAGAGTGAGTCAACAAAATGAAATGTTATAAATGAATATGATCTTACTTGGTTAGGGGCAAGTGTATCTAATATGTATCTATAATGAACTAACACATGCGTAGGCGATCTGATAACAAAAAAGTCGTCATTCCACCTACAACAAACGGAAATCAAATATTAGTGGTGATGAAGTTACGATATAAAATATAAATATTAAATGTTAATGAGTTAAGAATGATTACCGTACTGCTATGGTCTATCACCCAAATTGTTTTCATATCGGTGGAGTCGTCGAGGTGCTAGTAGAGGAAACTGATCCCATGCCCAGATTTGCAGTAACAGAAGAGGACCTGCTATATCTTTTGAATGGATAACTGCACTTTTGCATAACTGTCTATATAGCCATGCAAGACAACTAGCCCCCAACTATATGTCCCAGCAACATAAAAATCTAGTTGCAGGGGGAGATACATTAGGTGCACCCTACTATTGCTTTTATCAGGAAATACCAAGCCTCCAATCAATGTAAGAATATAAGCTCAAGCATATCGTTGGAGTTGCTCTTCATCAGCATCAGGTGGTAGATGGGCGAAGTTGTTAAATTGTTGGGATAACCATGGCAGGCTAAGATGACCTCCTTTAAGAACGTTGTCATTTGTTGTTACTCCTAATAGATTGTAACATACTTGTTCCCAGTCATAATTAAGTGACCCGATCAATGCTCGTCCACTAATCGAAAGTCCAAACTGGATGGCTACATCTTCTAGAGTAATCGTACACTCTCCATGCAACATGTGAAATGTATGTGTCTCTTGTCGCCACCGTTCTACTAATGCTGTTATCAAATGCTAGTCCAATTGTATAAATTTAATACATGCAACTCCATAAAATCCAGATGCTCGTAAATAATCGAAAATACGGGGGTCTGGGTCTTCCTGCCTCCGAACAATAGCATCTCGACGTCGACAATGCATAGCATCAATATGCTCGTCTTGCCAAACAGCTTGAGATCGATGACTACCTTGTAGGGTTAAAACCGAATAATTGTACGGTCCTGTGCTAATACCCTGGTCCATCTAATTTAATTTACACAACACAACAATTAACAAAAATAATTAATATAATTTTATAATTAACAGACACATTGAATATGGTGTAACAATTAATATTGATAATAACTGGAACAAAGTTGTTTCATTTGTATTACTCATAAAAGAAATAATTTACAATCAACATGTGCAGTAATTAACTATGACGCATTACGACCACAGTTGGAACATCCTTTTCGATTATGTCCTTCTTGTTTGCAAATGCCACACCGTGACTTCACTGGTGCCTCCCTCCAATCCATCTCGTTGTGTATTCGGGAAGTACACGGTCTTCCAACATTTCTTACCCTTGTCTCATCTGGATAGATAGTAGGAAATTTAGGGTCTGGCCAACACTTTCGATCCGGTATAGGCTCAAACTGAGGTGAATAACAAGATAAATAAGTGGGGATCTTGTAGTATTCTTCAATGTAGTACAGGTAATCAAGACCAATTTTTTTACATGCAGCAATGGCATGGGAACATGGGATTCCGTAACTTTGCCATTTATTACATGTGCATGTCCTCTCACTCAATTTTACTCGATGTGTGGTTCCACCCTTCAGTGTTATTGGATTAATTGCAGTAGTGACATCACACAGTCTTGTCCTCTGATCAAAAATGTTAACTACGTGTGTATTTGCACGTCCTTCCCAACGAGTTAACTTCTTAATTGCATACTATAACATATACGAAAATTGTTTACCATATTTAGTAGACAATACGAACATTAACAATATTCTATATGTGGATACTTTACCTTGTGAAAGATTCTCCAGACTCAAGTGCAGCTTCTATCTCTACACGACGAGTAGCAAAGTAAGAGATAGTTCGATAGAATGTTGCTTGAACTAGTGCAGTTATTGGTAGTTTCCTGGCTTCTTTTAAAACAGCATTATAACATTCAGCTACGTTCGTGATCATCCATCCATAACGATGACCACCATCATGTGACTAGGTCCACTGTTTAAGATCCATAGAAGCAAAAAACCGTATGCAGTTAGAGTTCGCTTTCTGTAGTTCGGCCATACAATCATTGAACTTCCGAACTTGATGCTTTGATCCTGCACGATACACCATGTTCTCCAACATACTATTCTTATATCTGTCATTGAAATTACTTGCAACATGTCGCAAGCAGAATCTGTGTTGTGCATCTAACCAACCATTGTTTTGGTTTCGTAGGGCAGATATAATACCCTTGTGTCTATCTGAAATCAGACACATTTCCTTCCTTCCATGTACCACGTGATCTCATATATTTTTCAAGAACCATCCCCATGAATCAACACTTCCTCTGGTACAATGGCAAACGCAATTGAATAAACGTGTCCATTTGCATCAACTGAGATAGCTATCAACAATTTCCCTTCGTACTTTCCATATAAATGTGTTCCATCAATCTGAAGCAGTGGTCTGCAATGCTTGAAACCCTCAATAACGGGTCCGAATGACCAAAACACGCTGTTGAACATGACAATCCTGTCATCACCCTGTATCTCATTTAGCCTCCAATGGACAACTGTACCAGGGTTGGTCATTTCTAATATATTCATCCACACAGGCAGCAAATTGTACGATTCAATCCAATCTCCAAATATATTGGCAATTGCTTTCCTTCTTCCATCCCACACTTTCCAATAACTAATAGAATATCCATATTTTTGTAATATAATATCTTGTAATGTTCTAACATTAACAGATGGATTTTTTTTAACAATACTACCCACCTCAGCTGCAATCAAATTGGAGTCCAATTGACTGTGATCTTGACTCATTTTTTAATAAACACAAGAATGAGGGCCATTGTATTGTGTAATTTCAAATTTACCATGTTTTTTTACGGCAACAGACACGTAGTCTCCACGTGCAACCATTACCGTATCTCATACACCTAACATCCCAAATGTTCTTTTTTGACTCAACTACTTCAAAATTTTGATTACGACTGATTGAATAACTTTTCACTGCATTTTTCAGATCGAACTTTGAGTTAAATATCATCCCTTTACTCAAAGAATCATATCCAATATTTTGTCCCTCAATCACTGAATCAAGTTCATTATTAATGTCATTTAGGTCTATCTCATTAAAAATTTCAGGGACATCATGAACACCATAAAATCCATCAAATGGCTGCTCTATATCACTTTCATCATCATCTATTTCAACTTCTTCTAAATTCGTGGCAATAGTTTGGTCCAAATTTTCCTCTTCATCGTCAGATGGTTGCTCTAGACCACATTCCAAATTTTTGACCTCTATATTATTTTCAATTTCCCTTGTCGATGTTTGATTTGCGATGTTTGGTTGAGAAATATAGAGATCCACCTTCGTAATGAGATAGGGATATAGAAAGTAGATTCTCCTATATAGCTTCCATACCTAAATATTACCTCTATCCCATCATCTCTATCTATGGATAATGCATCACATAATCCATCTATAAATGTGTTGAATTCAATTTGACGTACAATACGTATACGAAGACATGGTTGCGTATCGTATTCTATACCATTCGGCCCATTAACAATGTTTCCATTCATATAACATAGAAACTCTACAACATCCATTATAGTCTGGCCAATTAAATCTGGTATTTAAAAACAAAAATTATATAAGTTAAGTGTCGTTTTAAGTAGAGTAAGATTAATAAAATTAATTTTTTTAAAAAAGCATCCCATTAGTTATTGGTTATTTTTATTTTCAAACATTTTAATTAAATATTATTATGAACATATAAATTACATCGTAATTCAAATATTAGTTACATAATAATTCAAATATGCAAACTCAAATTAAACACTAGAACTAACAAAAATATAACAATATGAATTAGAGATTATTAGTGATAATTACATATTAAGTCTAACAAAATAAATAAAAATAAATCATTAAATACATAACCTTGAAAGATTGTGCAAATTTTTTCTTGGATAATTCCTGCAAAATAAATAAATAACAAAAATTAGATCTCAACTATAAATCTTTAAAATAATTATCACAATTTATAACAAAAAAAAGTTATACTAGAACTATAAAAATAAATAAATAACAAATATTAAATCTCGTCATACTTTTAAAGAGTTTTTTTAGGCAATGTTCATCACTAAATCTCGTCAATACAAATCTCTAATTTTTGTTATTGATTCTTTATTTTTTTTCCATTGTACCTAAAAATTTAAAATTTGATTTTTTTTTTATATTTATGAGAAATAATCTAAAATCATCTATTTCAAAGACACTTTTGTTAATATTCATTGTTTTAAGTACTTCAAAACGTTAGATGTCATTGATCCTAGTGTGGCCGGCTTATCATTCTCTTTATTGTCCATTCTACACTTATCAATACAACCTTTACATTCAAAAAATAATGCACATCTAATTTTCTTACTACCTCTCTTTTATTATTACTATATTCATATGATCACTCCATAATAGTAAAGAAGAGAATATATTATTTTGATCCATAATTTTGAAAGTGCTACATTTTGAGTATTTGGGTTTTGACTTTTACTTTAACACGAGTCTCTAAATTTTAAAACATAACAATTTTATCTTTGAGATTTGAGTTTTGTTTCATTTTGATCTTTAAATTTTAAGATTTACTCTTCTAACATCATTTTTTTTCACCAAATACTCACTTTTAATAATCTTAAATGTTAATGTTTACTAATTAATTTAAAAGAACCACAATTATTTAAGTTTCATATTTCTTCAACACTATTAAAATTAATTTTAAAATACTGAAGTGATAAATACACTTTTTGTCATAATTATTTTTAATTAATTAATAGACATTAATAGCAAAAACAAAAACAAATATGCTATAAAAATAAATAAATAGAACTATAAAAATAAATAAATAACAAAGATTATATCTCAACTATAAATATTTAAAACTAATTATCACATAACAAAAAAAAATAAAAATATGCTAAAAGTATAAAAATAAATAAATAACAAAGATTAGATCTCAATTATAAATCTTTAAAATTAATTATCACAATTTTTAACAAACAAAAAAAATTATGCTAGAACTATAAAAATAAATAAATAATAAATAAAGGATAATTGAAAAAATCTACTTAATAGATATAAATGAAAAAACGTGATTTCGTTGATTTACTCCGTTAGATGAAGAAAATGAAGTAAATGAAGGGAAGGAGATGAAAAAAATGAAGGGAAGGAGATGAAGAAAAAGATGAAGAAAGAAAGTTGGAATTGTGAGGAAAGAAAATGAATCGGATGGCTTGAAATGAAATAGAAAATAAGGGAGGGAGGAACCCTTTAAAGAAAAAAATCTAACTTACCATCATAAAAAAGACAAAAGTGAAGCATGGGGAAGGAGGATGCGACAGTTGAATACATGGGGAAGTGGCGCCCGACAGGTTTTGTCAGCAGAGAATCTACTGAATGCGTCTCTTCAAGAGACGCATTCAAACATATATATTTTTTTTATTTTCCGGTCAGCGTCTCTTCTATGGTTTTTTTTTTAATAAATGGGTCAAAATGCGTCTCTTCAAGAGACGCATTCTGATAGATAGTCTGTCCTGAATGCGTCTGTTGAAGAGACGCATTCTGATAGATAGTCTGTCCTGAATGCGTCTGTTGAAGAGACGCATTCATATAATGCCAAAAAATCCACCATTTTTTCTAATATATTTAAAAACTACCTCTTTTACCTAATTTTTTTTAAAAAGTGCCTTTTTTTTTTGTCTAATTAACCCCTCATACAGCCAAATGAGTTTAGAACATTGACATGCAAATTGTTGTAATAAACAACTCTAATCTCTCACACACACACCTCTATTTTTAAAAAAAAGTTTAAAACTCGTGCCTTCGTCGCTGGTAGGCACTCTCTTTGATTCAAGGGGTTTTCTTCCTCTCTCTACCGTTTTTTGCCTCCTCACTCTCTTCTCTATCACAGCGGAGCCGCCGCCCTCCGTCGATCGTCGCCGCCGCCGGATCCGGTTAGGAGCAGTGGATAGGAGTTTTGGTGAGTTCAATGTGGGTTCTTTTGTTATTCTTGAGTGTAACCATAACCCATTTGGCTTAAATTTAACTTACCCACTTTGTTTTGATCTTAGATTCTTGAGTTTGGAGGAGTTTAGTATACTATCCAGCAAGATATTAAGACTTTTGGCGGACTTTTCGGTGGGTATTTAGGCTCCAATCTTCTCTTAGACTCAGTGTTTTATGTAGTATGCTTTCTGATTAGTATTGGGTTTTGTTGTGCTTAGATTTGTAAGGTTCGTTGAGACCAAGAGACGAATTTTAAGGAGAAGTCTATGGGGTAACTATTCTAAGCACATTGGAACTCAATGAACTTTTACGGCTTGAATTGGTACTAAATTGAGTTTTGGTTTAGGACGTTGATTGAGGTTCCGTAAACAGAAGAGAATTGTTATTGGTGGGTACTGGGATTGGATTTGAGGTAAGGGACCTTATCCTTGGAATGCCTTAAAGGCAAGGTTGGGTGTTACTGTGTATCTTATGTGAATTCTTGTGTTAGTCTTAAACCATGAAAGTCATGTTTTTAAAGGCCTTTCAAAAAAAAAAAAAAAAGAAAGTCATGTTTTTAAATGTCATGAATTTGAATGCAATTTTTTATGAGTGTCATTTATGAAATTTATCTTTAATTGATTAAGTCATGAAATGTGAACATTATAGTATTTGAAGGTCATGAATGTTATGTTTTGTACGTCATGTATGTGAAGTTTGATGTGATCGTGCCTGCAAGATTTATTATGTTGCACACATTGTGAAATCAATTTTCTATGTGGGACCTCATGCCCTCATGCATGTGTGAATGCTTATTAAAGTCATGAAAGTGTTGAATGGTTTCTATTAGATAACATGGGGTGAGGAGTAGCCCATCTTTCTTATTAAGAGTGTGAGGTCCCTTGGTTTTTCCAATATGGGAGTGAGATCCTCAACATGCCCTCCTCAAGATGGTTCCTCTTTTGGGTTCACCATTCTTGACCGGATCTCGATTTCTTCTTTTTATTAGATTGAATATCTATTTGGGTTTTGTGGGCTTTAATACCATATTAGATAACATGAAGTTCCATCTCAAACCCAATTGGCAATGAGAGGAGTAGTTCATTTATCTTATTAAGAACGTGAGATCCCTTGGTTTTTCCAATGTAGGATCCTCAACAATTTCCCTTCTTTTTCCAATATGATTTAACTACATGAAAGTGGTGCATGTCCAAGGGCTCAAGTGCATGAAAATGATGTTCTAGGGTCGATATGTATGAAATTGAAAGGCATGCTATGAAGCACAAATACTTTATGTGAGTTAGAGAATCGGTATCGGATACGTATCAGATACCGATACTTCCAGTGCGTATTTGTACGTGATTTGGCGTATCCTTTTTTTTTTTTTTTAAATAAATATAGGATACATGAAGGGGACACGTTAGACCTTAAAAAAATAATAATATAAAAAAAGCTCATCTAATCTTCCCCAACGGAAAACTAAGTAGCCTATTTAAAAAGCTCGCTGCTCCAACCCAAAATTAAAGAAGAAGAAAAAAAAACCCAAACTAGAATCATCTAATTTTCATCTTCACACCCGAGTCCCCACAGTTACGCAAAAAATAACCCTCTTGAATATCTTCAACAATTTAATGAAGACATTCTTCATACTTCCTCCCTCTAATCTTCTTTCTGATCGATTTGACTCTAGTGTGCCACCAACCTTTTCTATTGTATTCTATTGACTATTGTATTTTTTCAATATCTTTGATGTTGTTTTTGTATTGTATTGTATATTGTACTATTGTCATTTTATGATTTTTAGTGGATTACATTTAGTATCTTTATGTTAAATTTACATATATCTTAGATTTTCCTCTTTTTTAAATGTATTCGTATCCTAGTTTTTTAGAAATTGGCATATCATCGTATCCTATTGTATCCAGTATCCCATATCCATGTCTGTACTTCATAGGAAGCCTGGGGTGTATGAGAGTGATGCACGCCCAGTAGGTAGTTGGTAATGTGTATGTTAAAGTGATGTGTACAGACTATGTGGACGAAAGTGGTGCACATCTCGACATATTAAAGGGAAGGAGTGGAAACTATAGAAAGAAAGTTTAGTTCCCTCCACAGTCACGTAAGCATAGTCTCGTTGCATGTGTTTGCATTTATTGACCCCAGGCGTGGGGTCTCCTTTTGAGTATTTTTGAGTACTCGCCCTTTCCAAATAAATATTTCAGGTAAGAACAGGGTGTCTTAGGCGGATGACAGGGTTTTGTTCGAATGGCCATGGGTGATTGCAAAGTTCATGGGTTTTCGCATTTAAGTCAACTTATTTTTTTGTCACTTGCCAAAAACTTATGTTATATCTTTACTTTAAGTTTTTGTTATTTGTCTTCTAAACTTTGGGATCCCAAGTTGAGCGTTGTTTTGGAATGGATTATGAACTTAACTTTCTTGCACAATTCATGTTTTGATTTGAATTAAAGTTAGGTGAGTCTTTTAGTTTTGTCTAGTGTTGGTTGAATGCATGAGTCATGGCCCTTGTTTACAGTCTTGAATTGTCGGGTCCTTACAACCGTGCATTATGTGGATTTGTATTATACATCATCCTCTTGCTGATGTTGAAGCCAAACACAGGGGCTCGAGGCATGTTCACGGAGCCCTACAACAGGCATGGGCCGACATATGGAGTGGGCAGGGCAAATGGGCCACATGTGGGGAATTCCGAGGAAAATGATGTTCATGGCAGTGGGTGCTTTTGCCAAGACTGTGGCAAATCTTCTAAACACCACTTCCGTCCACAACGCCGATACTCTCATTCGACTTGTCCAACACCGACCTCCTGGAGTGCCCCTCATCACTGTTAGCAATCATATGTCCACGTCTGCGTCTTTCCCTTTTCTGTTGTATTGTTATCATTAGCTTCTATTCCAAGCTCTTAAGTTTATTATATCGCAACGATATTCATCTCCCTCTCCCGCGTTAACCTCCCATTTGTGTACCCTAATTGCTTGGGTTTCACGCTCTGTCTCTGTGGAATTTTTAAGTCGACGTTGCTTTGGTGGATATAACAGGTTAGACGATCCAGTCATGTGGGGATTCAAAGGTTTTCCAACCTCTGACGCAACATTAGGTAGGTGGGTGCTAGCAGCAGAGGATATATGCTTTAAGAACGTTGTGCTATCTTATTTCTTCCGACTAGGTACGGTTTTCTACTTCATCGCTACAGTTTCCTTTTTGGTGCTATCTTTCATTAGTAGGAGTTGGTTAGTGAAAAGTGATTATAAAATAGTGTTAAAATCACCGATTCACCCAAAAGCTTAAGTTGATGGGTTATGACATTGACAATTAATTTAATTATATCAACACTTCAACACCCCCTCACTTGTGGGCTTAAAAATTTGTAAAAGACCCACAAGTGGAAATCGATATTAATTGGGGAGGAATGACATTATAATTGTGTAACCCATGCATCTTATGGAACAAATTAGACCTGAAGTGTTTCAATATTGTATTGTCTTTTATATCATAATACTCTTACAGTGTTAACGTTTTTCTACTAATGTTCCTAACAAACTCCCACTGGAAGTTATTTGTTGTTGTGGATAGTCATGGGATGTAGCTCTATGTAAGTTATTTGCATTTATGGGAAATGATAGTTTTGTATTTTCCACCTGACGTTTTTGTAGTTTTGGGAAGAATAGGAAGAGTGTGATTAATTTGTCTAGAAAATTGTTTCAAGGAGAGACTTTGGCCATCAGAAGCAACTAAGGCAAGACTGTAATCTCCAATTTGAAGCGTCCTTAATAAATAAATCACTAAAGTTCCAATCAGTATCTTCCTAGAGTTCTTATCAAAAAGTTCCTATTGTTTTCGGGTTGTCCCGTGAGATTAGTCGAGGTGCGCGTAAGCTGGCCCGGACACTCATGGATATCAAAAAAAAAAAAAAAAGTTCCTATTGTTTCTTATAAGGGGAAAAAAAAAGGTCCCTATCAGTATCTCCCTAAAGTTCTTTTCTTACCATGTTTTCTTGCAATGGTCATAATACCAAACTTTGCCTTTTTTATCCTGATGTCATTCTATGGTTGATCGACCAATGCAAGGATAATTTTTAGAATTGCTTTGAGTGAGATTGATCCCTACCCTAGCATCAATTTCCTTCGACTTTCCCTATCCTAATTTCTGCAAACACTTCCTTGATGATTGCTATAGTGCCTTGACAACTTGAATCCTTTCACACAAATAACTTTATTTGTGATTACAAGTAGGAGCATGCTTTCTCATTTACTTCAGAGAGCCATACGGCCTTTTAAAGATACAGATTAGGTTAAACTAAGGTTAACTAAAATAAAAGAATAAAATTTAAATGATAAAAACCTAAATAATAACAACTATCGTGATACATCTAAATGAGGATACAAATACATCTACAATAAATCAATAATCAATGATAATTAAATAAATGTTCCTATACTCCCCCTCAAGCTGATGCATAGATCTCATGCATTCCTAACTTGCTTACAAGTTTCTCAAAGGTTGGTTTGAACTATCCCTTAGTTAAAATATTTGTAATTTGATCTTTAGAGGAAACAAACGAAACATGGATTACTTCGTCTCAAGATTCTCTTTGATGAAGTGACGATCCACTTGTATATGCTTTGTGTGATCATGTTGAACAAGATTTTGAGCAATACTTATTGTTGCTTTGTTATCATAAAACAACTTCAATGGTGATTTGACTTCTAGATTTCACACGCTCCATTAGCCGTTGCCCTATACTCGACTTCAACATTATTTCGTGCCACCACTAGGTGTCATCTCCTGAGGAAATAAAAACCTTTTGGCCAATGAATTGTTGATTTTACGTCTAGATTTCACATGCTCCATTAGCCATTGTCCAAAAGGAACTTAAATTTAGTTATCAAAGAAATTCTAAAAGTGATTTTCAAACCTCGACTAGAAGACCAATTAAAAATAAGGAGACTATAGTTACTCACAATAACTTTTTGCCACTAGGTATCTTCTCCTGAGGAAAGTGCCACAACCATTTGGCCAACATGGCTTCATTACATGCCCTCAAGTTACCAATATCAAAATCTCCAAGATTCGAAGGCTTAGCCACTGTTTCCCACTTAATAGCATTTGGGTGGGGGGGACGGCTGTTGAAGAGGACAGGGACAAGCTCATGCATGAATGCAGAAACATATTCATTATAGCATTCTAATTTCTGAGAACTAGTATGCTTGTATACATAATTATGAGTAGTGTCTAGTGTGTTATGTGAACTACAATTTCAAAATGTTAAATTCTTTTTCACATAAAACCATGCAGGAAAATGTATACCTATTACTAGGGGTGCTGGAATTCATCAAGAATATATGGATGAAGCACTTCAGCATTTAAGGAATGGAGAATGGGTACTTCTCTATAATTATGTCTTGATAACTATGAAATTATATTTCATATTTTAGATAATATTTACTTATAATTTAATTAGACTCCTTTCGGAGTTTTATTTTTCTCTGAGTATTCTCCTTGTAATTCCTTCATTTGGTCTCAATGAAAGCGTGGGTTTCCGCCAAAAAGTTTGTAAAAGAAATAAGAACCTTTCAAATTAAGTTGATATATGTGCCTTGTTTCTAAATCATGTTTTATTTTTGAAGTTGTGTTTAGGGAATAAAATTACTTTTTTTTCCTTATTTCAAGATTCCATAAATGAGTTGAGATTTTTTTTTTTGTTGGGGGGGGTCTACTCGTCAATCGAACCTCTTGCATAAAAGCACTTCAATTGCCACCAATACCTAAGAGGGCGTAATTACAAGGTTTACAGAAAAAGCTTCATTTTAAATCTTAGTCAATGGATTGCAACCACCTCTAAATGATTTTTTTTTTTCTTTTATGTTCTGCTCATGAACATCTGGCAGCTCCATACATTTCCAGAAGGTAAAGTGACTCAAGGAGATGTGCCCATCCGACGATTAAAGTGGGGAACAGCTAGTCTTATTGTTCGTTCTCCTGTAACACCAATAGTTCTGCCCATTGTCCATCGTGGCTTTGAGGAGGTAATTTCTTTTCTACATGTCCATACCTTTTTGCAAAACTATAGCAACGATTCTACTAATCCTGCAAATATTTCTGTCTAGATGAAACCATGCCCCTTATTATGAGGGGTCAGTCATATATACCAGCTGTCTAAAGCAATAGATATAGAAAAGGTGCACCAATAAATTTTAATTTAGATGGATAGATGTGAAGGATCGAATTTCCTTTTAGAACTGAAAATAAAACTGCATTTCCTTGATAGAGCATAAAATTTAGCTTCTTCTGGGGCATTTGTTTGGATAGAGTTCATCTAGACCATGGAATTAACATCTAGGTTCTCCGGTTTTTATAGATGGGTGGCCAAAGATAGGTACGTATTTGAAGATGTGTTGGGATCCTTGATGCCCCCTTCCCTTTTTTTTTCCCCATTTCCCCTCAAGGGTAGGGTTTCTGCGAATCATTTCCCTTAGGCATCGACCAAATAACATGTGGATTGCGATTATCCTTGTATTTTTTTTTAGATATATCTTTTAAACCAAAAAGAAAAAAATGAAAAGACCTCAATGATATTTGAAAAATTACGAGGACCTTCTGTCTTTTAAACAAAAGGGCGCTGGTTAAGCATTCTCGTTTGTTAAGGTCTCTATGTTTTCAGAGTGTCGATATTGCAAAGGCATTAGTTAATGGTGGATTAGGTGTCCTTGTATGTTTGATGTATCTGTCCAAGTCATGTGATAGGATTTGCTCGATGAATTTTTGTTTTGTTTTTTTTTTATATAGTTTTCTCCCCAAATTTTAGTATCATATAATGACCTTTTATTTTTAAGATTTCCTTGCTCCTCCTTTCAGATGTAAATAGTTGTCTTACAAAATTCACCTTGGGCTTGAATCTACGAATATATGTTGTTTCTTTAATAGAAACCCAATATTTATCTTTCCAGGAGTCTCACTTTACGATTACCTATGTGAATTCTCAGATAATGCCTGAAAACTATCTCTTTGGTAGGAGGCCTCCTGTTCCCTTGTGCTGTAAGAAGGTTGAGATTATTGTGGGTGAGCCAATTCAATTCGACCTACCTAGCATGAAGCAGATGGCAATTTCCATGTCGCGTAATTGGTCCTCTCCTCTGCAAGAATGGCCTGCCACTGGAGAACCAACTAGATTGGATGAGGCTGCACAGAGATTCTTGTATGGTCATATCTCAGATCAAATTCGAGGTGTTATGGAGAAATTACGTGCTCTATCATTACGGAAGCTGAAGATTTAAATTTGCATGTCCATTGTTTTCAATAAATTCATGTATTGTTTAAATTAATTACTAATTTATATTAAATGAAATTTTTATTTCATTCAATACCGTAATTTGTACTTTAAGTTTATAGCTAATTTCTCTCTCTTTCTGGAATTCAGATATTTCCTCATGGATAACATACTTTCAAGGAATTCTGAAACGCAGTGATAGGGTTCTGGAATTTGAGGTTGAGAAGAAATCAAAGAGACTCTAAAATTAAAGAATTTTGAGCTCTTATAATATGCTTATCCAGTTACATTATCTCGTAATTCTGACGGAGGATTATGGAAGCTAGAACCAATTGGTATCTTCTCCAATAAATCTCTCCTATGTGATATTGTCCCCCTAACACATTCTGCTTTGCCTATTTATGATTTGATTTGGAAAGGGCACTATCCAAGAAAGGTTAAGTTCTTCTAATGGTAGCTATCACATAGAGCCATTAATGCTCATGACAAGCTTCAAAGAAGATAGCCCCATATGGTTGGTATTATATGTGCAAACTACCTGAATCTCAAGGCCACTTTTTGGTCTCTTGTTAATTTGCTAGATCCTTTTGGAACTACATTCTCTCTATGTTTAATGGGTAAGTTGTCCTCTCGAAATATCGTAATTTTCTTCTGGTATACTCTTGGTGGACACTCCTTCAAAAAGAAGAAAAATGCGGTTTGGGAGAACTTTATAAGAGTCTTTTGTTGGAATTTATGGCAAGAAAGATATAGAAGAATTTTTCAAGATAAAGAAATCCCCCTCTTTAAATTTTTTGATGCAATAGTTAATATAGTTGTAATTTGGTATAAATGTTCCTCTTTTATTTTACCACTATAGTTTTACCATGTTCCTTTCTAATTGGAATGATCTTTTATAACTTCTCTATGGAGGTCTCCCCCTTCTTTTGTTATTTCATACCATCAATGAAATTGAATCTTTTACTATATATATATATATATATGTATATGTATGTATGTATGAGTCCTCTTCTAACGATTTTGATACACTTTTTTTTAACACCATTAATGAAATTAAATCTTTTACTATATAGTGATTTGATATCTTTTTAGTTCTTTTTTTTTGTATTACTAAAAAGAAATACATTTTGAGAATAAGTTTGTATTAATTGTTTTGTTCTCAACTTTCTCATGTGTCTCTTAAATTCAATAATTCTTATTAAAGGTTTCTCTTTTTCCACTAGTTAAAATTTGAGTGATATTATTTGCTTTGGAAGACATCCACTCCACTAGGTGACCAATTTCGTGAGTTATTATAAAATATTGTTATTTCTTTAAAGGTCTAGGGACAAAAGTATTTTTGAACTTAAAACAATTTAGCTACCATTTAAGTAATTATTAGGAATATATAGGGTGTACCAAAGACTTAGGAATTAAGTTCGAATAATTTTAGTACTTGTAAATTTGAAAACCTTTAAAGGTCTATGGTTAATATGAAAAGATTCTTTTTTAATTTTTTTTTTCAAATTCAATTTCTTTCAAAATGAAAGTTTTCAATTGAAAATAAAATTGAAAATTATAACAAGTAGCACAATGAAAAAGTTGAATATTAAAAAAAAAGGTTGTCTTCAAATATAGAAAAATGAGCAAAACTATTTACAAATATAAAATTTTTTTACTGTTTGTCGCTGAAAGATAGTGAAAATTTTCTATATTTGTAAATAGTTTGATATTTTTTCTGTTTATATTAATTTTCAAAAATATATATATATAACATATAGATAAAACAATACAACATGTCGGTGGTATTTTTAGAGATATATGAGCGATATTTCCACGATTTTTTAGTAGTATATCAACGATAATTCGACAATCTATCCACGATTTTATTGAGCTACTAGAGATATATCTATAAAACAATATTTTGCCGATAAATCAACGATGTCAGTGATAAATCAAGTGTGAATATATCCCAATATCTCTTCCTTTTATTGCTTTTCCGTTGTGAGTGGGTGATGAATTATCTTTATGCTTATTCGAGTCTTGCGATATTCAAGTGTGAAGGTGGCTCAAGATTGTCGTTGTTGAGTCTATTTGGTCAATGGAGTTATTCTGTTATGTATGTTGATGCTTCTTGCCGGGAGGGAGTGAATGTGATAGGTTATGGGATCGTTTTGGATGAGGTATCCATGATTAAGGTTGCTTCGTATGGTTATATGGAGTGTTGCATGTTGTTGATATGTGTTGAGGCTTAGGTGGATATTACGATTTTCTTAAATTGTGAGGTGTTAATCGATATGATTAATCAATCAATTGAGCATTATGTAGCGGTGCATACTCTCATTGAAGACATATAGCAGTTAACTGCTTATTTTCTTTCCGTTGATTTTCATTGTGTGTCAGGAATGAAATAGAACTACTAATGTGTTGACTCGACAAGGTTTTATGGCTGTCTCATTTTCTTGGTATTTTGACTTTCCTCATTGGTTAGTTATGGTTCTGCTTTGGATAAAAAAAAAAAAAAGAATAGATTGTTAGCAAAGGTTTTATTGGATGATTGAACATAATGATTGGTCTAAAAAAAAATAGAAAAGATAGATTGAACGAATTATTCTACATCGAATATAATAGTATAAGGTCTGTTTCGGCCAACCAAATAAAGGTTGTAGCTTTTAAATATTGAAAAATAGTATGAAGAAATGAAATGATGAAATTTGAAGCCTTGGGATTTTGTAAATTTCCCCCTCCCGGGTTTGAAGGAGTAGTAGATTTGCAGCAATGATAATGTAAACGCCAGATTGTTCGAAGACATTGTCAGGCCGGCAACTCAAGTCGACTCGCTACCCATTTTTTGGCTTTGGGCCTTTGCTTGCTTGCCATTTAAAACACTCTCGTGACTCCCACCACTGCTCCTTCTCTCTCTCTCTCTCTCTCTCTCTCTCTCTCCCCTTGCCCTTTCTTTCTCTAATCTCTACCAACCAGCGTCACAATGTCTGGCTGACTTTCAAGTTTCGCCTCAGATCTCTCCGCCACCTCTCTTTTGCTTCCAAAAGGTAGCTCATTTTGCTTCAACCTCCAATTAATCATTCATTCTTCAAACTTCGCCAATTCTTCTATGCATTTACCTCTTTTTTTTTTTTTCAAAATTTTTTTTATGCCCCTTCCTGTTTATGAAATGAAGGGCTGGCTTTCTTACATTGTTCTCTAACTTCAGTGGATCTATTTTCTTGTAGCTCGTATGGGTTTTATACATACATCTTTTTACTCTTTAAGTAATTGCTGTTGCTAGTGCATTTTAATTTTTTGTTGTCTCACTATCCTGCGGCGGTCATTGATAAATAATGGGTTTTATTGTTCGAGAACAATATTCCATTCTGGACTAGTTCAAAATTTCATTACTATTTTGTCTCCCTGTACTTCTCATTCTATTTATTATTATTCTTATTATTATTTTAAAATAAAATGTACATTATCTCGGATGCTAATTGTATAGAAATAAACCTTTTCAATCATACAACTTTTTGCAGTTTTTAGTTACAGGGATCCCTAGAAGTTAAATCAATTTCTGCCACTGTCAAATGACCTTTGACATGGCTCAGAGTGCTAGGACAATGGGATCTTCCTTTAACTCCAGCAGTGGCAATGATGATACTCTCCTTCAAAGCTTTGCTGCTGCTTCAAATGGGGATGATTATGACAGTGATGGCTCCAATTTTGCGCCCCCGTGAGTAAACAACATACCTTTTGCAACTAAGCTCTAAAATTCTATTTATTATATATGAATTTCATGAATGTATATTTTCTTTCTCCCTTGAAGCAATGTAATTGTAATACTGAATGTTATTGGCTTCAGTCTTCAGAAAAAAGATTATATTGAAGTCACTAGGTCATAGCCAGGCTTGCCAGCTACACCATTCCTGTGATTAAACATAGTTTAGATATAAATTGAAGAGCTAGCGTCAAATTATTAGTCTAATTGGTCTATCATTCAGATATTAAGCGGAGCAACGAAGATCAGAAAGCATTGTAAGAAAAGAATTACTCTATGCATACAACTAACGGATTACAACTTGTGTCATTAGGTCATAGCCAGGCTTGCCAGCTACACCATTCCTGTGATTAAACGTAGTTTAGATATAAATTGAAGAGCTAGCGTCAAATTATTAGTCTAATTGGTCTAACATTCAGATATTAAGCGGAGCAACGAAGATCAGAAAGCATTGTAAGAAAAGAAATTACTCTATGCATGCAACTAACGGATTACAACTTGTGTCATGAAAAGCACCTATTGTAATTACCATTGACTTCTTTTTTTAATACCTTCTCATGGGTGGTTGCCTCTTTGCCTCTAAAGCCTTTCATGATTATTAATTAGGTGTTTTTCTTTTGGCTTGGAGCCCTCTTTTTGTAGGTTTAGATTTCTTTTTGGTACCCCCTTGTATATTCTTTCACATTTCTCAATAAAAGTTTTGGTTTCTTATTTAAAAAGAAAAAGAAAGAAAGAAGAAGAAAAGCACCTCTGTCAACTCCCATCTGGAGCAGGATTCTGGAAAGAAGAAATGAAACTTGGACCACCGATCCTATCCCTTCATGCAGTTGTTTTACTGGACATTATGATCTCCTTCGTTGAGGACTTCAATCAAAAGTGTATTAAAAAAGTTGGTGGTGTTACTCCTATCAATAGAATATTAATCATTGATGATTGTATTCTAGCATTTTTCTCAAGCTTGAAAGCTTGGTTTCTCATTCAGAAAAATAATCATTAAAGATAATACTTACAATTCCTCCTTTCTTTTTTTGGGTAAAAATGATAATACTAACAAATGCAAACTCATTGACTTCTTATATTCTCTTTCAGCGACTCCTCAGCTCATATTATAGTTTGATGTTTTCTTGAGTAGTTTTTTCTGTCTCTGACAATTAACGTTCTCCTTGGTTGTTCCTGTAGTACTCCTACGACCATATCCACGGCAATTCCTGCAGAGCTTGCTGGTGTCATACCTCTGATTGACAGATTCCAGGTGGGATAATATTTATGATGCCTACAAGTGTGAAAGGGTTTGTGTGTTATTTCTGATGTCTGACAATCTTTATCTTCATTATCATCCCTGAAAATTGATGTCTCTATATGTTATTATTTTCCAAGGTCGAAGGATTCTTAAGGATGATGCACAAACAAATCCATTCTTCTGGAAAACGTGGATTCTTTTCCAAAAGATCTGTAGGTCCTCAAGTTCGGGAAAAATTCACATTTGAGGACATGTTGTGTTTCCAAAAGGTGAAAACATTTTGTTTGCATGAAGTTTAAGTACTCACCAAACTCTTACAAGAGTAAGTTGTAAATTTGTACAGGATCCTATACCAACTTCATTACTTAAAATTAACTCTGACCTGGTGAGCCGAGCTATAAAACTATTCCAAATAATCTTGAAGTACATGGGTGTTGACTCTTCTGATAGAGTTAATGCAACAAGCTTAGATGAACGAGTTGAACTTGTTGGAAAACTATACAAGCACACTTTGAAACGTTCAGAGCTACGAGATGAACTTTTTATCCAAATATCTAAGCAAACTAGAAATTCTCCTGATGGGTATGCTCTAACCTATTATTTTCCTTGTTGATACTTGGTTTTGATGATTAAATTCTAGCATGAATTACTGATATTTTAAACTAAAATGCAATACCACATTTTTTGGATTGATCTCTCGACGCATAAAATATGAATATTGCAGGCAATATTTAATCAAAGCATGGGAGCTGATGTATTTATGTGCATCTGCTATGCCTCCTAGCAAGGATATTGGTGGATATCTATCAGAGTATGTTCATAATGTTGCACAAGGCATAAGTACTGATCCAGCGGTTCGAGTTCTTGCATTAAATACACTGAATGCTTTAAAGCGTTGCATGAAGGCTGGTCCCAGGCATATAATACCTGGTCGCGAGGAAATTGAAGCTCTTTTAACAAACCGAAAACTTACGACTATAGTATTTTTCTTGGATGAAACTTTTGAAGAAATCACATATGATATGACAACAACGGTGGCTGATTCTGTTGAGGTAGTATTAATTATGATGGATTAAGATATTTTTGTATTTCAATGATTTAAAAAGTAAGAAATACATCCCTCGTATATTGGAGAAATGGCCATATAAGATAGAAAAGTGGAATGAGAATAAAATTTAAACTATTAACTGATTTAGATATTTGCAGTTAATATTCACTAATAGTAGACCAACACTTCTCCTCAAGCTGGTAAAGATATCTTTCATTGCCAATTTGTCAAATCATTCTTTATTTCGTTGAAAATTTTGTTCCCTCTAAAAAAAAATTTGTACTTTTGATAGTCCTTTTAGTCAACACGTCGCGACATGCTCTATTGTTGGGAGATAAAGAATACACATTGCACCAGTGTGAATTTTCTCCATTATGATATCTCTCTCTATATGTGTGTGTGTGTGTGTTGACTTCACTATACTTCGTCCTATCATGTTGAACTATATTATGAGCTACAGAAATGTAGCCTTGTTGTGGCGGTAAACCCGTTTAGGTATCTTAGGGTTTAGGGTTTAGGGTTTAGGGTTTAAAAAGTAAGAAATACATCCCTCGTATATTGGAGAAATGGCCATATAAGATAGAAAAGTGGAATGAGAATAAAATTTAAACTATTAACTGATTTAGATATTTGCAGTTAATATTCACTAATAGTAGACCAACACTTCTCCTCAAGCTGGTAAAGATATCTTTCATTGCCAATTTGTCAAATCATTCTTTATTTCGTTGAAAATTTTGTTCCCTCTAAAAAAAAATTTGTACTTTTGATAGTCCTTTTAGTCAACACGTCGCGACATGCTCTATTGTTGGGAGATAAAGAATACACATTGCACCAGTGTGAATTTTCTCCATTATGATATCTCTCTCTATATGTGTGTGTGTGTGTGTGTTGACTTCACTATACTTCGTCCTATCATGTTGAACTATATTATGAGCTACAGAAATGTAGCCTTGTTGTGGCGGTAAACCCGTTTAGGTATCTTATGAAAAGTTTCAATTCTTCCAGTAATCTTTTTATTTATATACTTTTTCAAATAGTATGGGCTAAGGCCCTAAGTTCTGTTTCGATGTTGCTTCTAGTCACTATATTTTACTTTTTGCTTCGCCGAGTGATTAAGTTACCTCCAACAAAGGAACAATAACTAGAGCTAGATTTTCTAGCTATTGTACTTCCTTCCCATTCAACATCAATATAAGCTTTATATTAGATAATATGAGGTTCCATCTCAAAACCAATTAGCAACGAGAGGAGTAGCCCATCTATCTTATAAAGAGTGCGAGGTCCCTTGATTTTTCCAATGTGGGATCCTTAACATGCCTCCTCTAGATGGTGCCTCTTTTGGGTTCACCATTCTTGAATCAGATCTCAATTCTATTTTTTGGACCAAATGGCTATTCGGGCTTTATGGGCTACGATACTATATTAGATAATATGGGGTTCCATCTCGAAACCAATTGGCAATTAGAGGATTAACCCATCTATCTTATAAAGAGCGTGAGGTTCCTTGATTTTTACAATGTGGGATCCTCAAAACTTTAATCTATAGATGGTTGTACCTTTTAAATAATATATAAATTTCCTCTCAAGGAAGACATGAAGGTGGGGTGGGTCGTAGGTGTTTATGAGCCTCCAACCCCCAAAGGGAGGAACACAACAACGAGAATTGAACAAAATAGCAATGGCAACCAGTAGACAACACAACACTATAGTTTCAAAGATGTCAACCAAAACCGTCAAAACAATGGTGACTACAGAAGTTGAAGAGACATGAACTCCCAAAGCCTCTCAAACCAAAAAACATAAAAAACTGAAGTATCCTGGTTTTGATAGTTGGAATTTGAAATAAACTAGTAGCTGGGTTCCATGATAAGAATTTGATTTAGTTATTTATTAGAGTTAAAGAAGAGATTGTAGTTTCGTTGGTGGTAGAGAGTCCTTTGGCGTTGTGCTGCTCGCTTTCTCCTTTAGGGCCTTTGGAAGGAAAGGAACAGCCGCATGTTTGAAGATGAGACTTCTTCTTTTGAGTCCTCTTGGCTTTTGGTGCAACACAATGCTTCTTGGTGGTGTACAAATCATACAATATTCTTTTGTAATTACAGCCTCCTGATGATTATTAACAGTTGGTATACTTTACTTTGCTAGTTTTATTGGGGAAGGGTATTCTAATCCCTTGCCCTTAGGCTGTCCTTTTGTCTCCTTTTGACATACATATTTGTTTATTATCAAAGAAAAAAAAAGAGGAAATAGTTTTGTTTTTGTTATAAAAGCATGAAATTTAGCCTACTTAAGTGAATGTTTCCCCGTGGCTACCACACTCATTAATATGATTAATTAGTGGAGATTTAATATCACAACTCATCTCACCCTCAGAACATTTCATATTTTTGTTCAGGAACTTTCAGGTGTTATAAAACTGTCAGCACACTCTAGCTTCAGTCTTTTTGAATGCCGTAAGCTTGTTAGTGGGGCTAAAGCACTTGATCTAGGGAATGGTATAGTTAACTTATTATATATTTTGGTTCTAATTTGAACGGATGAATGGACATCTTAATCTTGCATGGAATTCTTCTCAACAGAGGAGTATGTTGGGCTTGATGATAACAAATATATTGGAGATCTGTTAGCAGAATTCAAGGCAGCAAAAGATCGAAGCAAAGGAGAAATTCTGCACTTCAAGTTGACATTTAAAAAGAAGCTGTTTCGGGAGTCTGATGAAGCTGTAGCAGATCCAATGTTTATACAACTGTCATATGTTCAGGTAGGAATGTTTTATCTTGGTTACATTACAAGTTGGATTCTAAAACTTCGGGTGTTGTGTCTAATAAATTTATGAACTTGAAAAAGTGCTTCTATACTTTCACTTTTGTGTCTAATAGGCTCTCTATTGAAAAATGTTTGCAAGTCTTTGAGCTATCAATTTTGTATCAAATAAGTATGTCAGTGGACTTTAAAAATGTATCTTGTAGGTTAGAATAGACATAACATTGAAAGTTTATGAACCCATTAAATGCTTTTTGAAGTCCAAATCCTACTAAACACACTTTTGAAATTTTAACAATCAAATTATAATTTAGGCCCCAAACATAACCATTTTGTTTTTGAAAATGAAGCTTACAAACATTACTTCTAACTTACTGTTTTATTGCTTACTTCATAGACATGTCTTAAAAAATGAAGCTAGAATTTGAAAACTAACAAAAAAGAGTAATTTTTGAATACTTGATTTTATTTTTGAAATTTGAATGGTGAAAAACTTACCAACAAATTGTGATAAAACAAGCATAATTCTAAAAAATGGAAAACAAAAAATAAAATGGTTATCACTTCTCAAATGGGACATTAATCGTTTAACTATTGCATTTCAAGAGATATATTTTTTTTCTAGTTCAGGTGGTCCTCATTTGTATTGCTTTAGGGCAAGTTTCCATTCAATAATAGTTGATATTGTAAGAGATATCCTTACAAAAATTTTTAATGATGATGTTTTGTGATATTTGGTAGAAAAAGACAATTTTTAGTACAATTGAATATTTATTTTTACTTTTGAAAAAGGGAACTTATTGATCATATATCTTTTATAATAATGATATTATTTTGTAGCATATCCTTAACAATCAATACGTTGGGGTTTAAAAATAAACATTTAATCTGATAAGTTTTGATGAAAACAATACATTTAAATATATCATAAAAATTAATTGCAAATATAGCAAAATCTAATTAAAAAGTCCCTCAGCCCAAATCATGTAGTCTTTGTAAGTGGATTTTCTTCTATGCTTGTTTTACTTTTTTCTTCATCATAGTTTCTTTTTGTTCATTTTTTGTTCCATGCATGTTTTTTTTTCTTGGCTAGTTTCTTCTGGGTAGTTTCTTCGTAATTTATTCTTTGGGTTAATTTTTTTCTTTTTGGTCTATCAACAACATTGGTCTGATGTGCAACTGGAAATGTCTTATTTGCCATTTGGTCTATCAAAAGAAAGAAAGAAAGAAAGAAAGAGAAAAAATAAAGAAAAAGAGAGAGAAAGTTTATTCCCTAAAGTTTTGGGAAAATAGAAAGCAGGTTGCCACTAACCAGAAACGTCTTATGTGCCATTTGAACTTTTATATTTAACATCTATGTGAGAATCTGTCTATATTTACAGCTGCAGCATGACTATTTGTTGGGAAATTATCCTGTTGGAAGGGATGATGCTGCACAGCTTTCGGCATTACAAATCCTTGTTGAAATTGGGTTTATTACCAGTCCAGAATCTTGCACGTAGGTGCTTTTATTGCTCTCCTTTATTGCAGCAATTTATCATATTGCGTTGTTTTCACATTTTAAAATAGTATGTTGAACTTTCATTTCCTTTATTTTCTACAACAAGTATCTTCTTCATCCCCAATTATGTAGAATTTTTTTTTACCTTTTTGAGTATAGGTTTGTGTACTCCATTTTAATTGTACTTCTAACTGCTTCATGGGTACTAGTGATTGGAATTCGCTTCTAGAAAGATTCGTACCCAGACAAATTGCCATAACAAGACCAAAGCGAGAGTGGGAGTTGGATATTCTTTCGCGTTTTCGTTCAATGGTAAGATTTGGTATTTGGAGTATTCTGTTCCAGACAAATTACTATCTTGAAGAGTCTATTTAGATTAGTAAATGTTCTTTTGAATTGATTATTAAGGCAATATTACTCTGAATTTTATGAATATTTTCTTATGCACTGACAAGCGTTGTTGTTTTTAGAGATATGCTATTCAACATGAGTGGTTTTAGAGATATTCCTTGGAGCACACGTTCAAATCTTGAGTTTCTTTTTTTTCTTTGAGGATAGGCCTTTGTTTCTGATTGATGTACCTCGTTCTGTACGAATTAGTGAAAATATGTATAAAAGGTTTATGCTAAGTTTTCTTTGCCATTTTTTCGTCGGTATAAATGTTTTTGCCTTCTCCATGGCCCCTAGGCTGCTCTTTCCTGCCTTTTTGTGAAAATACATCTCTATTTCTTATACAAAAAAGTCACCAATTCAGTCTCGACCAAGAACAATTTCTTCTCATTTTGCTGAATATTTCGCTTACTAATTTGTCAGGAGCATCTGACAAAGGATGATGCGAGACAACAATTTCTTCGAATATTGAGAACACTTCCTTATGGGAATTCAGTTTTCTTTGGCGTCCGTAAGATTGATGATCCCATTGGACTTCTACCTGGACGAATAATTTTGGGTATCAACAAAAGAGGGGTAATATAGGTTTCTAACGTGTGCAGCTACTTATTATTTTATTTTATTTTTTTTAATTTCCCCCCCTTTTTTTGGAGATAAAGAGAATTCCAATTCAATTATTAATATATGCAAAACACATCGAAATATTGCCAGTTTTCATATGTTTCAAAACAACACTTTCCTCAAAAGTTAGAATTCAAAGAGTCACTCACTCCCACATCTACCCAACTACTTATAATGGCTTAACATTCAAACGCATGCATATTGGCATTCATATTTCATGTGTCAATTATAATGAGATGCCTATCTGGTGATTTAAATTTTCCTAGATGGGCCATCTGGCTGGTTGCAGTTGGTTTAATTGCTCAACTTTCTATAGGTTCATTTCTTCCGTCCAGTTCCAAAGGAGTATTTACACTCTGCTGAGTTAAGAGATATAATGCAATTTGGTAGCAGTAACACTGCGGTCTTTTTTAAGATGAGAGTTGCTGGCGTCCTACACATTTTCCAGTTTGAGACCAAGCAGGTTACCGTCGTTGCTTTCATCTCCATACATCCATAATTGTGTTTGGGAATTTCAGCCCTTCATGTGCCCTGTCACAGTGGTTTCTTGACTAGCTGTTCTTATTTTCTAGGGAGAAGAAATTTGCATTGCTCTCCAGACACACATAAATGATGTCATGTTGCGTCGTTACTCTAAAGCTAGATCTGCTGCTGTTGGCTCCGTGCTTGGAGATTCTTCCTGCAACTTAAAGATTCAAAGTGTGGAAGCATATGAGAAACGAGTTCAAGATTTGAGTAAGGGCATTGAAGACTCTAAGAGAAATGCTGAACAGGTAACCCTTGAAAGGCTTATTCTTTGCCTTGAAATGTTAATATGTGGGCATGCATATGTGCTGCTTCACGAAACCATCCATTAATACAGTTTTGTAATTATAGCTTGTCTACTCTCATTACTCAGTGGAAGTGTTTTTTGTAATTACTCTTAATAGGATTTGTATATATTTCACCATCATCTTATAAAAAGTGTTTTTCATTTCGATGACAAAAACCTTTCTTAATGTAGTTGCTGAAGGAATTGCATGAAAAGAATAAGCAAGAAGTGGCAATGCAAGAAGAATTGGAAACCCTAAAAGAATCATTGAGATTTGAAAAGCAAAACTTAGTTGAGGCAACACGTAGTCTTGAGAGGCTGAGATCGCAGTATGATGAAATAGACAAAGAACACCAGGTCAGTACAGCTAACTTTGCATCAAACTTATATTGAGCCTCTATTTCAATTTATTTGGTCTATTTTATAACATTTTCAGGACATGTTAATCGAAAAAAGGGGTATGGAAGCAAAAATAGCAAAATTGAGCACCACGGTGTTGGAAAATAACGGGAAAAAAGACACAGTTGGAATTGATGAACAGGTATGATTTTGAGCTATTTGTTTGATGAAAAACAACTTTGTGTTTTTGTTTGGAAATTATTTTAAGAATTACAGTCGCATAACTCAAAATTCTAAAACTATGATTTATAACTTGAAGAGATGAAAGAGATTGGAATGAGATGGAAGGGGGAGTTGACTTGGGGGCTACAATTTACAATTTGGAAGAAGGAATGAGGAGATGGATGGTGAGGGGAAAAGAGCAGGGGTATGAGGGCCTCATTTTTATTTATATATTTATTTTGGGGGGGCGGGGGGCATAGTTTGAAGTATTAAGTTCAGAGAAGGCAATGAAGAAATGGGGAAGAATTCAAGCAATGGAAATGATGGTGGATAGTGTGGGTGGTGAAAATGATGGTGGAAAGGTTTAAGAGAAATAGTAGTGGCGGGGTTTTGGAAATGGAGAGGGTTTTGAAGTTGGGGAGAGGGGTTTATGGGAAGGTGATGAAGAAACAGGCTTTGAGGTCTCTTCTTGAACTTGTCAGCCATGAATGTGGCTACTAGAGCTTCTGCAGCTATCGCCCTTCTTTTTCTCTGTTTTGTTCTTTCCATCTGCTTCTGTTTTGTGAAATCGATGGGGCAGAGTTGTTTTTTATTGTCTGACTTGCTTCCTCAAATTAGAGAGGAACATGTTCGATAAAGATTCAGACAACTTGTTTTATTTCAAAAAAAAAAAAAAAAACTTGTTTTAATACAAGTCCATGATTTCAAAGGAAAAGCTAATTTCAAGCCGTCAGAGAAAGCAAACTTGAAAAAAAAAATAACGGGGAGAAACTTTGAAAAGATAGTTGAAACATATTTAACTTTTAACGGGATTTTTGTTCCAAAAAGCAGAAAACTACTCTTCAAAGCAAGATCCTAACTTTCAATTTTCTTTTTCTGGCATTCTTTTTGTAATTAAACATTGTGATTGATATAACTATTTAATATAAAATATAAAAATTGCATCGAGTTGAATGTTGTTCTTTATAGCTTCTACAAAAACTTCAAGATGAGTTGAGGCTTCGAAACGATGAGTTGCAAGCCACTGAAGAAATTAGAAAGAAACTGGTAAATGAAAAGCTGTTCCTGGAACAAAGAATTGTTGGTCTTGAGAAGAAGGCTAGCAATGAGGTACATGATATATTTTCTTAATATGGTATCATCTTTGTTACTTCTTACATTACCACAGTAATATGTATTAAGTTTTTTACCTGCAGATGGAACATCTCCAGAAAAGCTTTGAACACGAACGCAAAGTCTTGAAGCTGAGAGTGGCAGAACTTGAAAAAAAACTTGAAGAAGTAACTCAAGAACTAGCTGTCATGGAGTCAACTCTCACAATCAGGAACTCTGATTTGGCGGCACTGCAAAATAATTTGAAGGAACTAGAGGAACTACGAGAGATGAAAGAGGTTCTGGTCTGATTGTTTCTATTTAGTTTTGCAGGAACTGATCTAGCTGCAGTATCTCTTCATCTATTTAACACCCGGTGTATCCTTTCGCTGTTTCTTTCTTACTTTTCTTTTGCCCTCTTTGTGACGATTCTTTCTTTATTTTAGGACATTGACCGAAAAAATGAGCAAACAGCTAACATTTTGAAGATGCAAGGGGCTCAGCTAGCTGAGATGGAAGCACTTTATAAGGAAGAGCAAGTTCTAAGGAAACGCTATTTCAACATGATAGAAGGTTTGTTTACCATGCCGTCCATATAGTATGAGTTCTTTACTGTCCATATAGAAAGTCTTGTAAATTTCCCCTAGTTTATTTAAATTTCTCTTAGTGTTGAAATATGGTAAATAAATAAAAAAAAAAAGGGACTTTGGGGGAACAACTTTGTTGAGAAAATGAATTTGAAAAAAATTATGTTGCAGAAGCAATGATTAAAAGGTCTATCTTTGTTAAACAAAGAGAAGAAAATGGAAATTGAAAAATGAGAGTGAAATTTAATAGATAAATAAATTTCTAATTGAAGGAGAACAAAATTGGTGATACCAACTTTACATGGAAGCCATTTTTATATAGGTACAAAAATGAACCTAATTAATACTACCAACTTACAATTTAAAATTAAGTCAAACTTACAAAACTTCTAGTAAACTAAAAAGAATGAAAAAACTGAAATCTTAGATCTAACATCAACTTAAGATATTAAACTGAAATTTTTTTTTTTTTTTTGATAAAAGAAACAATTTCATTGATAAATGAAAGCAGGGGAATACCCCAAACACCAAAAGGTGATTACATTAGAGAATGTCAATTATTGACTAAAAAAGATAAGCTGAAATGACTAAAAGGGTGTTTAGTTTTACACCAAGAAAAAGCAGTAAACAAGATGGATTCCATAAAACGGTTGAAAGGGGTAAAAGAGTCATTGAAAAGCCGTCTGTTTCGTTCGCCCCACAACCTCCAGAAGAAAGCACGCACAAGAGCCAACCAAAGTATCTCTTTTGTATCACCAAAAGGATGGCCCACCAATAAAGAAGCCAGTGCATCAAAGATGGAATTAAGGCAAATGGAAGACCACCCAATAGTAGACAAAACAAGATCCCAAAAATTGGCAGCAAATGGACATTATAAAAACAAGTGAACAGGGGATTCAACATGTTCAAAGCTGAAAATTAAATCTAACAATAAAATAAGAAGCTTAAAAATAAAAAACTGAAATTTGATTACGAAAAACTTCAAAGCTCAACATACTTCGAATCCAATGGTGGCCATCTATATAGGATTTTATTTTATTTTCATGAGTTTTCTGATAACCAAATATTGACGTTCATGTAATAATGTAATCTAAAAGAATTTTTATCCAAACATTCAAATTAGCGACAACAGCTTGTAGATACAAATATGTCTAGTCTGGGCAGCAGCTTCCAAAGAAGAAAAGATCAATCAATCGGCTGAAACAATAAGCCCAAGGTAAAAGACCTGAAACTTAACTTTAACCTAGGTAAAAACGGCATTTACCCAAGATTAAAGAACAACCAAGGATAGCTACAACTCAAGAAATCTCAAGAAAAACAAGAACGACTCCTCAAGAAACACACTCTACATCATGTAAGTTGGCCCAAACACTCATAGATGTAAAATAAAATAAAATAAAATAATCCTTAGTGCCTCTCTAACATTATCTAAAGACTATCATGGCATATTTTCTTAATTTAATTACTAATTTATATACTTATTACATAAATATGTTATAATTATATTTTTTTCTAAAAAAAAAATTAATTGATTAGAAGCCTTGTGTGGAGCATGGTTGTTTTGTTGGTTCTTTTTGTTAGGATTCCTTCTTCTATCTCTGAAGAAGTCGATGGGGTTGTGGATGTTGAAACTCCTTGGTAGGCCTCCTCTGCGATTCTCGATGAGTTGGTTGGTAGTGATTCCGGTTTCTTTTAATGAAGCTATCATTTCACAAACCAAAAAAAAAAAAAAAAAAAAAAAAAGAAGAAAAAACAAAGAAGAAAAAAGAAAGAGAAAAAAAGGCCTCGTGCATTGAATTTATTAAATTTAGACGACTATACTATACCTTAATGACAAAATAAAGCTATATATTATTTAATTATTATACTAGTGTGATGTTCCAAAACATGAAAATTTTAATTTTAATTTTTAGAAATGAACTAAAATCGTTACAAGCAAATTAGCGAAATAAACTCTGAAAGTGAATACCTCTTTTGTTAATAGACTTGAGTTGAGGCAAAAAACTATATGGTCTACGTGAGCTGTGATTTGAGCAAAATTATAGAATTGTTGTGGGAAAAAGGGAGGAGTTATAGCTGACAAAATGCTTCATTTCTACATTGTATTCTCTTACTAGACCTTTTTAAATTAGTCGTTGAGTGTAACTTATATTTCTTGGAGTTGTATTCTTTGACTTGGGTAGGTTTCTATTCGGCTTTCTTTTCTACTTTTCATCAAATCAATGAAAAGTTGTTCTAAAGTGTACATTAAAAAGAATAAAATAATACATGTATATTACATAATTACTACAATTGATTTCATTTATTTCTCATTATTTTATCATTAACTTGTTTTTTGAATTATTTTTCATGTAACATGCAAAAAAAATTTATGAAATGTTCAAATAAATTTGCATTTGATTACATTGCAGATATGAAAGGAAAGATCAGAGTTTACTGTCGACTTCGACCTCTTAATGATAAAGAAATTATCGAAAAAGAAAAAAATGTGCTTACAAGTCTAGATGAGTTCACAGTGGAACATCTATGGAAAGATGATAAGCTGAAGCAACATATGTATGATCGTGTATTTGATGGCACTGCCTCCCAGGAAGATGTTTTTGAAGATACGCGGGCAAGTTCAATAGAATTGTAGAACTTTATTTATTTATTTTGATGAATAGAACTTTATTGTTGTTTAGCTATCACTGATAATAGAAAACATTAATTGATAGTCTTTTGTATGATCGTATTGCAGTATCTTGTTCAGTCTTCTGTAGATGGTTATAATGTATGCATATTTGCTTATGGTCAAACTGGTTCTGGGAAGACATTTACAATATATGGATCTGAGGACCACCCTGGACTAACCCCACGTGCCACTGGAGAACTTTTTAGGATTTTGAAGCGGGATAGTAACAAGTTCTCATTTTCATTGAAGGTATGATTTAAGTTATGTTTTACTTAGTACCTGTCTTGAGTTTGTAGATCGCAACGGCATAATGGTGTATAAATAATATTTCATAGAAATAGATGGCTCATTATATATATTCTCAAATTATTAACTTTTGTTTTATGCATTACTCTCGAGTTCAATGATCATAATGCATACAATGTTTTATACAGAATGACTCATTGTTTCTGTTTCCTTCCACGTGTGAATACATTTGTTTATAATGCATATTTGAACATCGTTAGAATGCATGGATGAATTCTGTCCTTCTCACTCATACTATACTTTGATTTAGGTATACATGGTAGAATTATATCAAGATACATTGGTAGATCTTCTTTTGCCAAGGAATGCGAAACGATTGAGATTAGAGATAAAAAAGGATACGAAGGTAAATATTTCAACGTTCAATCATTAGTGATTTTTACAATTTATGTGAAATTTCTACCTGGGTTTCAATTTATTTGAGTTATTATACTTCTAACTTTGGTGTGATGACGATTTGGTGAGGTTAGGGAATGGTATCCATTGAAAACGTCACAATAGCTTCGATCTCAACATTTGAAGAATTGAAAAATATTATTTATAGAGGATTGGAGCAACGACATACTTCGGGGACTCAGATGAATGAAGAAAGTTCAAGATCACATTTGATACTTTCAATTATTATTGAAAGTACTAACCTTCAGACGCAATCTGTTTCTAAAGGAAAGGTATGATACTAGTAGTTTCAATATTTTTATTTGTAGTGAAGGACGTAGGTGGTCGTATGATTTAAATATGAAAAGATGCTACAAGGTCGGGTATGTGTTAGATGATATAATATTAAATTTACCTTCACCCATCAGCTTAAGCTTTTGGGTCAATCGATGATTTAATATGGTATCAGAGCAGGTCGTTCTGTGTTCAAACCCCTGCAATGTTATTTCCTCCCCAATTAATTTGGCTTTCACTTGTTGGGTCTTCTACATATTTCAAGCCCACAAGTTAGGGGAAGTGTTATATGATATAATATTAAATTTACCTTCACCCATCAACCTAAGCTTTTGGGTCAATCAGTGATTTAATAGTATATATGCATTTTTGTCATTCATAAGGAACAATGACTTTACAAAAAGGTATATATGAGTTAAATTTAGCGAGCTTTTCATGGAACAAACAAATAAATGTTGTGTTTCTCTCAGCATGTAATAGTTTGAATATCTCTCTTGCAGCTTAGTTTTGTTGATCTTGCGGGATCCGAGAGAGTGAAGAAATCAGGCTCTTCTGGTAGCCAACTTAAGGAAGCTCAAAGCATAAATAAATCACTTTCAGCACTTGGGGATGTTATCAGTGCTTTGTCTTCAGGGGGCCAGCACATACCTTACAGAAATCATAAGCTAACAATGTTGATGAGTGATTCACTCGGTGGCAATGCCAAAACGCTTATGTTTGTCAATGTCTCTCCAGCCGAATCCAACTTGGACGAGACATACAATTCACTCATGTATGGTATCCTTTTCTTTACTTTATCCACTTTAAAAAATTTACTAAATTATATATTATATTTTTTGAATCAATTGGGAGTTTGGTTAAAGTATCTTCTATGATTTATGTATATTTGAGATTGTCTAGAAGTTTGATTGAAGTATGTTTTTGACATACAAATTTATTTAGAAGTTGGTAAATGTGGCCATGAGTATAGTTACTATCCTTACCAACCATCACCGAAAGTAACTAGAAACTTTATTTACGTATTCATTTTAGCTTTTCCAGCTCAAACTTTTGGGTTACGTTTCATATTCTTCTATTTTCTATATCATTTTAACTTGCAAGAAAGATGGAAAGAATGGTATATTTGAAAGTATTTCTTGCCTCATTCATATTAATGTTGAAGGAATGTAAAGAAGTTTCTTATTATCAAATTCGGATGGAAAATGAGGACTTAGAGAGTAATTGTATATTTACATTGAAGTTTCTTTTTATGAATTTGCTTTGTAATTCAGGTATGCATCAAGAGTTCGATCAATTGTTAATGATCCAAGCAAAAATGTAGCATCTAAGGAGGTTGCTCGACTGAAAAAAATGGTCGCTTATTGGAAAGAACAAGCAGGTAGGAGGGGAGAGGATGAGGAGTTGGAAGAAATCCAAGACGAGCGACATCCTAAAGAAAAGGGAGACGTTAGATATTCCATGTAGAGCTTTTATTACATTGCAATTATCAAGTATATAACTTTCTAGGTAGGGTTGGACAATGGGGAGTGAATTGACTAAATGCCATTCGTTACCATTCTTATGTCTGATTCTTATATTGTCAATTGGGAATTAGGACTGTAACTAGCTTAGCTTATTAGGATGCATTGCATTGTATAGTAGTTCGAGTGGCTTTTTATTGTATATATGGATAGATGTGTTGTTATCTTATCCATACACACTACTTGTGTAATGAATGAATACTTCATTTTTTCCCCTCTACCCATACTACTTTCCTTTCAAGGAACCAGCATTTTCTTTGCAAGAATTATGAATTAACTAAAGTTGGAGGGCCTGATTAACCATTATTTTATTTTCTTTCTTCATTATTTAAAGGTTGTTTAGATGCATGATTGTTGATTGTTTTTGCATAATAGTTGAGAACTTTTTTCTAGTTATCAAAATCCTGCAATCTCTAAATAATAAATAATAAATAATACTTTGATTCATGGTGGTCCACTCATAATTTCTATTCTAAAAAGAAAGGTCATGTCAATTATCGAGTTAAACTCACTTTGGTAAAAGTGTAATTATATTTTAGCTACTTATTCCAAATTTCCTTTTCATTGTGTTTTTCACCAAGTCCATCATTATTATGTTTTTCATTAAGCCCTTTAGAGACCATGAATTGTTGTAATTAGTCTTGTTAGATGTTCCTTTATGTATTGAGCTGTTTTTCGATCACTAATTCAATGAGAAATATTTATTTAGTGATTATTATCTCTTTTGTTCGATCACTAATTCAACGAGAAAATACTTATTTAATGATCATTTATCTCTTTTGTTTGAATACATTTTGACATCAGATCTTGAAAGTCCAGTACCGATTGCAACTATTACCCTACCCCACAATTTGACAATTAAAAAAAAAAAAGAGAGACAAATGAGATCAACAATTTTGAAACATGGGCGTAAAAAGAAAACTTAATGAAATCGATGAAAACAAGTGCGACGTGACTTGCACTCAAGCTTCCACGATTGCTTGGGCAAAGGAGTCAAAAGGCAGGGGACTAGAGAGACCCAGACACGGGTCTTTCTGGATCTATTGCGAATTGCGATAACTTCTCCATTTCTGGAGGAAACGGAGAAAGATGGGGATGGGGTTGGGAATGGGGAAGGAGATTGATGAAATCTCAGGACCTTCCGTCACAGTTTTCAAGGGAGGCGGTGGACCGGCGACCAAATGGCGGATGATGCACATAATAGTAGCCCTCGGAATTTGGCTCGGCGGCATTCATCTCAATTTTACTCTAGGCCTCATCTCCCTCTTCTACCTCTCCCTTCCCAAAGCCCTCTTGTGAGTTCCCTTTTCCTTTTCCTTTTCCTTTTCTCTGCCTCTCTTTCTAATCTTCTTTTTTCAGGGTTTTCGCTTTACTTTTGATATTAGTGTTAATTCCTGTCGACGATAAAAGCAAATACGGCCGCGTATTGGCCAGGTATGTTCTGCACCCTTTTTCCTTTTCCATCGCTTTACTTTCATCAATCTGCTCTTCCCCCTCTCTCTGTCTCTGCTTACAATCTGCTGTTTGCTTTCAGATATATATGTCAAAATGCTTGCAGCTATTTTCCTGTTACTCTACATGTTGAGGATATATATGCCTTTGATCCCAATCGTGCTTATGGTTGGTGACTGCTGATTTTATTTTTTTTATTTATCTTTCCTCCCTTTCTACAATTGTTCGGTTTCTCTCTCTCAACAACGTAGAAGAAATTGATTTAAAAAAAAAAAACGCAGAACAGTTGTGTCGGATTATTGTGGATGAGCATGAACCAACACCCCTTTGAGTGGGTTCTAAGTAGTGGAAGGGCTTGAGCAAAAAAATCTGAACTGCTAATGCGTTGGGTTTTCTTATATTTTTCAGTTGGTTAATTGTTCCATCAGGACAGGTCTGATACTTGTTTTTTTTAGAGGACTGTTGAGCGGGTGAGGAGCCCCTTTTTGCGTTGTACCACCTGTCTGATGTGCAGTTGCACTCAGTGGCATTCCGTTTTGTTTTCCTAGGATGTGTCTTCTTCGCTGTCTTTGGGTTTTCACCATCCTCTTACGGACCGAGAAACTTTGGAGGTAGTGGCTTTCTTTCCATCATTTCATATTATAGGTTCTATTTAGGGAGAAGAGATATTAGGGTCTGGACTCTGCTTCCTTTTGACGGGTTCTCTTGTTGTTTGTACTTCCATATTCTTTTTTCTCTTTCTCTTAATAAGGGAGCCTCAATTTTCTCCTCTCTTTGAAAGATTGAAATTCTTAGTTCCTAAGAAAGTGAAGTTTTTTACCGGATAGATCTTGCATGAGAGAGCAAAAACCCAAGATCATATCCCACTTTTGTCTTGCTGCTGCAATGGTTTGTTCTTTGTAGACGTCATGAGAAGGATTTGTATCCATCTCCTATGGGGTGTCAGTTTGCTCACTTCTCTTTGAAGTCATTACTTTAGTGTGTTTGGGGTGGCATGGGTGCGTCTGGCGTGAGGGGGATTATTTGTATTTGATTTTGGAAATTATGATGAAATTTGATGCAGCCTAAAAGATAGGATAAAAGGAGAGAAATCTCCAATAATAAAATCAAAGTCTTTATTATGAATCAAAAGTTATCAAAACAAGCAGACAATCCCTCTATTTATAGGGAATTGGAAAGCAAACTAATACTAATCTTAATAAACTAAGGAAACTCATCGTAATCCTAATCAATCAATTAAACTAATCCTAAACCTAATCAATTAAGGATTTTACCAAGATACTCTTATTTACCCTAATTCTACTACATCATTCTATCCCTTCCAAAAAAATTCGTCCTCAAGTTTCAAAAGGAAAATAAAGAATACAAAGTTACTTTTTTGATGAGTTGTAAAAATCCCGAATAAAATCTTGCATTGCAACTACAAAGATTGAAGGAGCCCATAAAACATTTGTGATGTAGACTACGAATCTTGGAGAATTCTTGAAGGAAAGGTATTATTATTCATCCTCCACACATGAGGAGGAAGACTCCTATTTAAAGAGTTTTAATACAAGTGGAGGTAAAAAGAGAATTAACATAGACTATTACTTAATTACCCAATTTAACCTCATTCTTCTTACATCGATTTGAGAACTGTAGAGCATGACCCTAATCAAAAATTTTCTTTAGTTGTTGAGAATTGTATACACGCTTGACGGTTGCCACCAAGATTTTGTTCAACCATTTTAGCCAAAGTTGGGGTATCAAAGCAACTCATAAACCCATTTGAAAAATTGTTGTTGCATAACCTAGAATTTGTGAAGAAATAGGTTGAAATAAACTCATGAAAAGAGAGGCAGCAAATCGAAACTGGGGAGGATCGAACCTAGGTTCACTTGGAAAAATCGAAACTGTGAAGAAATTTCACGCATCAGTGTCGTTTTCTGTTGGCTGAATAAGAGATTCACTTGAAATAATGTCACTAAATTGTTTCGTCACCAAAAGAATCTTTGACTCTAGTGTCATCAATGTCGTTTTCCGTTGGCTGAATAAGAGATTCCACACTACTCATACTAACTTATGGTGCAACATCAGAATCATCAACAAAATGTGAGAAGGAAAAGAAGTAGGATCATTTAACTACTAGGCCAAATGACTCAATTGCTCAATTTTGAAATGTTGAACATACTGCTTGGAACTCGGGTCTTCGTCAAAACTTAAATGATTGTGAAACTACTGAAATGGGCTAGTCTCTTCCAAATTTTCTCCTTAATTAATCTGAGGAGTGTTGATGATTCGTGGACTTGGCCTTTGGGTCCTACAAAATCCTTCACAGTTCGATCATTGATGGAGATTTAGACATGCTAAAGACATCTCCTCATAACCTTTATTTGGTAATTTGTAAGGATACTTATTCATATTTGATTTCTCTTTTGTTTTGTTGGTATGAGGAATTGTTTTATGTTCAATTCTTAACATTTCATGAAATAGATGTATTTTATTTTTCAATCATGTAGTTTTTGGTTATGAGCCACATTCAGTTTTACCCATTGGTGTTGTTGCGTTGGCCGACCTTACTGGTTTCATGCCTCTCAAAAAATTGAAAGTCCTTGCTAGTTCTGCTGTAAGACTTCTTCCTCATTATTATAGGCATTTACTAGTTTCCTCTGTAACTTCTAATAGTTTCATCATGTGGGGGGTATTATACCAGGTGTTTTATACTCCATTTTTGAGGCACATATGGACATGGATGGGTCTAACGCCAGCAACAAAGAAAAATTTCATCTCCCTCTTGGCAGCTGGCTGTAGTTGCATCATTGTGCCTGGTGGAGTACAAGAGACATTTCATATGGAGCATAATTCGGAGGTCTTTATCCATCTATTCTTTACCTGTAAATCTTGACATTGATCCTGCTATCTTTATTTGATTTATTTACATTTTCCTCCATGTTACTAGAAGGTTAAAACTTGTGCACTTGCATACTGGAGCCAAGACAGATAAAACTCTAGTCTCTTCTTGTCCGTCCATTTTGAACTTAGCCAGAACATTGCTAGAGTTTCTCTCTTTTACTTCTACATTCTCCTATTTACTAGCATCCTTTTGTTTGGTTGTGGCATAAGCCTTGTTGCACCTGACGCCTCGCTCAAGGCTTATAGTTATACCTCAAACGAGTTTGAAAACATTCAGGGAGAGGAAAAGGAAATGTAGTTGGTGTAACTTCTTGCTTTTTTACAAAGTTGGGTTTGCAATCATCTTTCTCATTCCTCGAAAAGCCTGGCAGGATTGACTATTCTGAAATTCATTTGTAGACTGTCTTCCTCAAGACAAGACGAGGATTTGTTCGTATAGCGATGGAGATGGGTACACCACTGGTCCCAGTTTTCTGCTTTGGTCAGGTAGTTTTCTAATATCTTCGTAGGGTTATATTTCTTGTCCTACATTATCATTCTGATTTTAATTTGTATTTTAGAATTTGGTTTTGATCAGTTTCCTCCAAATTTTTGTAGTCAAGTGTTTATCAGTGGTGGAAACCTGGTGGTAACTTCTTCCTCCAATTTTCTAGAGCGATCAAGTTCACACCAATTGTCTTCTGGGGAGTTTTTGGGTATGTGTATATTTTCTCGCGAGTCTTTCACAAATATCATGCTCTTCTCTTCTCTACCATGCGTGTTCTTGTCCATTTTTCTAAAAAAGAAAGGGTATGTCTTGTTAAATGGTTGGATAGTAGCATTGTTGTATCTTGATTGTTGCTTTTAAGAGAAACAGTTATACTTTAAATATAACTATCATGGGTTGGCCTAGTAGTAAAAAAGGAGACAAAGTCTCAATAAATGGCTAAGATGTCATGGGTTCAATCCATGGTGGCCACCTACCTAGGACACTCACAGAGATAAAAAAAAAAAATGTTATACTTTAAATATATGCATATTTTTAGTCATATAATATATATCAATTGTGCACAAAACTTTTAGCTTCGAAGGCAAAGTTCAATGAAGAAAAGACTTTTCTTCAATATTTGCACGGGTAATAAATCTTGCCCATCTAACTTCATAGGGTTACTCTCCTGCAAACAAGGATGCCTATTGCAGGCCTTTGTTGAAGCTTGGAGGAGTTGCATAGACTGCACCTTGAAGCAAGTTGAGTTTGGGTGTCATTAACAACCACGTAATTGCTCAACTGTTCATGATGTCATTGTTAGCACCGCACGGTCAATTTTGAATTACATATTTAGTTTTTTTGGGAACTTGAACCAGGGAAAACTAACTTTGCACTGAAGTGTTTTGTTTGGTAAAAATGTTGTATACATGCAATTTATTTCGAGAAATTTAAAACTTCAATAGAGTGTTACAGCATTGGGATTAAGTGTGTTGGTCCGTGATCTTTGGTTATGTTCATAAGTTAATCTATCTAGTTCTAATTGCATCGTCACTTGACTATCATTGCATATTGTTGTCTTTTCAGATCGCCCCTTCCTTATAGGCGGCGGATGCATGTGGTGGTAGGGAAACCCATTGAGGTGAAGAAAAATCCAAATCCAACAAGTGACGAGGTAGGTGTCTCAAAGGCACATTTCAATGATTTCATTCAATTAGCATATATGCTAGACAGATTGCAATTCTTTACGAATGTTTAAGCATACTTAATATGGACGACAAAGAATCTCTCTTTCTGGTTCCTCTATGGAACTCCAGCCGCCAAACCAAAGCTGAGTGCCGAGAAAGGCAGGTGGGGGAGATCTGAGGGGTCAAAACTAGTTGCTTTACTTTTTAGAATTCAACAGTTATAAATGGGATTCGAACCTATAATTTTACTAAGTTCTATAGAATTATCTGCTTGAGGGATTACTTACCAAGTCCTATATTTTTTTTATTTTTATAACTATTTTATGGTTTGTTTGTCAGGTGCTTGATTTACACGGTCAGTTTGTTGAAGCACTCGAAAATATGTTTGAAAGGTACAAAGGACAGCTTGGCTATGATAATCTGCAACTGAAAGTTCTTTGATTAAGATTTAGAGACATTTATTTGTTGTATTCGAGATGATCTGTAGCAATAAAAGGAGTGCCCATTATATACTTGCATTTGGAATCCTGTAAATGATGAAGGGTCGAGCACAGTAGAAAATCAGGGTTTAAAATCATTTGTTTCTAGATTTTGTTCTTAGTCACTCGGAAATTTTTTTAATATTTTTATTTTTATTAAAAAACATCATATCAAGTACTTACCAAATAAATAAAAGTGTCTCTTGGAAAAACAGAGGGAAAAAAAATAGATTATGAAACTTGATCCTTCGAACAAAAGAAAGTTGTGATCGGGTGAAAAACTACTAATCAATTCTGATGTTTTTTCTTTATATATATATATATGGGAATTTCATTGGTATCAAAATTTGATTATACATTAGCATCTATATCATCAACTTTAAAAATATTGTAAATATGTCAAAATATATTGATAACAACATAGATGGTAAAAAGATCATGTTTGATTTGATTTTTATGTGAGAATATATTCCAAAATTACCCTTATATCTCCAAAAATAGAAAATTATCATTGGATATTCTTTCCAGGCGCGTTTCTTCATCTCTTCGACATTCTCCTTCCCATGCGTTTTTTCATCTCTTCGACATTCTCCTTCTAACGCGCGTCTTCTTCTTTAGTGCTCTCCAAGTTTCTGCAACAACAAAATTCTTCAATCTCCAATATTCTTGGATTCTCCAAGATTTGAAGTACAAGATTCGATTGTGTAGGTTTTTTTTCCAAATCTTTTTTTGATTTCGTTAGCTAAACCCACGGCTTCAAAATCACGATTTCTTCTTGAAGCTACAGTTTATTTTTTTTATTTTTTTTGTTTGAATTTCGTCCTCACCTCTCTCATTCACAAGTAAACACAATTTTACTGGTTTTGATTTTTTTTTTATTGAAGTTCGTCCTATGATTGCGCTTAGGTCTGATATGAGTTTTCTTGTGGTTGCTTTGTTATCTAATTTGTTATTTGATAGTATTTAGTTTGTGATTGTCATTTGATTATCATCTAATTGCTATCCGATTAGTATTTGATACTTAGTAGTTTGTGATGTATGTTGGTTTTTTACTATGGTTAAGGATCAATTTACAAAATGTCCCGTTGCTTCTTCTTCTATAGTTGAGGCTGATTTTGAGGGTGACATAGAAATCTTTAGAGATGTTCATAGTAACAAAATGTCTTCTACATTGTCTCTAAAGAATAAGGATTTGTAAAATTTTGTTGAATTCGTTTCATTTTATAGCGGTAAAGAATAATTTTGAGTTTAGGACATTGAGATCAAATCCAAAATCTGTGAGTTGGTATGTACTCAAGATGGTTGCCAATGGTTTGTTAGAACCACCACGTTATAAAAGTGGCGAATTATGAATGATTCCAAAGTATGTTAGCAATCATAATTGTTCTATGATGGTTTGTGCTTCTCATAAGCAAGCATCTTCAAAATTTATTAGTTATTTATGGTTGAGAGTTTAATATACAACTATGATCATTCGACTCCCAAAGATATTATACATCATATGCGGATGAACCTTGAACCCATGTGATGGAATGTCGTGTTAAAGTATATCGACACTATATTAGTTTTTAATAAATGAGTGTAACAAACATTAATCACTAATTACATGAAGTAAACATGAGTGAATCAATAGGGCAATCTAACAATGTGGTAAAATGCTACTTACTTTCGTTGTTCTTTGTTCTTTTATTTTTTTTTGTGTTGAAGATTCTCCCTTCTCAAATTTCATTGGCCTTTTTTTGTTTTTTTTATCTATCTTGTTCTTCCTATTATTTGCAATAAAAAAACAAGCAATTATATGACATTAGACAAAAGATGAAAAGAAGGCAATCAGAAGCCAATTGGACAAAAGATGAAAAGAAGGCAATCAGAAGCCAATTAAATGACAATCATAAAGTAATCATATAGTAATCAATCACACAACAATCAATTGACTATAAGAAACTATTAACTATTAGTAGGAAATCAGCAAGAAATCATATAGTAATCAAATAGAAATCGGCAGACAACCTGAAATCAGCCTCATATGGAAATCAAAGGAAAATCAACAGAAAATCATATACTAACCAAATAGAAATCAACAGACAACCCATATGGGAATCAAATGGAAATCAGCAGACAACCCAAAATCAGCTAACAACCCCATTTGGAAAATCAAATGAAAATCAGCAGGATATAATATAGTAATCAAATGGAAATCAGGAAACAATCCCCATATGAAAATCAACAGAAAATCATATAGTAATCAAATAGAAATCAGCAGACAACCAGAAATTAGCAGACAACCCCATATGGAAATCAAATGAAAATCAGCAGGAAATCATATATTAATCAAATGAAAATGAGCAGACAATCGAAATCAAATGGAAATCAGCCGAAAATCATATAGTAATCAAATGTAAGGGTATTTTTTACTTTTTCTATCAACGAAATTGGGCTGGGCTTATGAACTTTGACATTTTTGCAAAACCATAAAACATATATTATGGGCCTAATTTTAACAAATGTTTTTGACATGGCTGCAACTGGCTTTATCTTAAATTTGATTTATTCGTAGAATAACAAAAAACCAAACACAATTATTTATAGTGACAACATAAGGGAAATTGCTATTTTTAACCTAAAAAAGTTTTCATCTTTCGAAATTAACCTCTTTTTTAAAATCTACTTTTTATAACCTCTTCACAGTCAAATCATAGTTTAAGTGGAGGGCCCCATAGCATGAATATACTAATATGCCCTCCACCTCAATAAATCCTCATCAATGTCACGCAACTTACCGAGAAGAAAAATCCCTTAACCTTTCCCCTTCCCGAAATTTTATCACCTTCCCGTTAAGTTTAGGGCTTTTGAATATCCCCTTAAAACAGTCTTCTCGCTAAGTTAGGGCATTTCGTAATCTCTATCAAACAATCCTTCCCGTTAAGTTATCCCCAAGAATCGGCATGAACTGGACTGAATCTTCTTTTGATCTCCCCTGAATCATTTCGGTTTTCACCAAGGTATACAACTACCTTCAATTTTACTGTTATATTCTAATTTGGCATGATTCGGGGTGGGTTCTGTGTGATTTCTGGTATGAATGTAACGAATAGCTGAATTTAGTCTTGTATTTGTAAAATAAACTGAAAAAATGTGTTGAAAAAAAGGGGGAAAGGGGTTTCGCATTCATCTGAGCTGAGTTCCATGAAAAGCATGTCTAAAATGTCTCGTAAAGTTAATGGGTCTCGTAATGTTCAATTTCTCGTAAAGTTGAAGAATCCCGTAAAGTTTAGAGTCTTCCCGTAAAGTTTAGCAGTCTTCTCGTAAAGTTTAGAGTCTTCCCGTAAAGTTTAGAGTTTTCCCGTAAAGTTTAGCAGTCTTCCCGTAAAGTTGTGTGTCTTGTAAAGTCACAAACTTTATGGGAAAAAAGACAGTAAGCCAACTTCTAGTTACTTTTTTGAGTTTAATGTGTCTGTCATTCGTCTCGTAAAGTTTGGGGGTCTCGTAAAGTTTGTGGACTTTACGAGACATATTAACTTTACGAGACAAATGACAGAAACATTAAACTCAAAGAAGTAAGTGGAAGTTGGCTTACTGTCTTTTGTCCCGTAAAGTTTATGACTTTACGAGACACACAAACTTTACGGGAAATTTCGCAGATTCTTAATTTCACACTTATTAGAAACTGTAATGTCTTTGTCTTTTTAATATTGGATCTTGATTGTACTTTGGCATACATAGGTACTTATTATGGAGCCAAGGGTTGCACCGGAAGACTAATGCACAGCTAACATCCTGTAGCCATCTAGCTAAGACCCGCAGTTATATTAAGGAAGTTAAGTAGGGTCCAGTTAGACATGTTTAGGCAAACCATATTTGCCAAAATCCCAAAACGTTGATGAGTTTGAAACATTTAAAATCCCTTGCCATTATGCCAAAATCCCCCACCAAACCCTACATTTTCCTCGTCACCTACATTTTTCTCCACCCCAAATGTTGACGAGTTTGAAACATTTAAGTCGTTGTAGGGATAAACAAAGAAACTATCATCAGAAAGGTTGTATGGGGCCACATTATTGGTCAAGGGAGTCAAAGATGGAACATAATCTGATGGGTAACTCTGTTCAAAAGTCAAAGATGGAACATGATGGTAACTCTGTTCGAAAGAAGGTTGTTCGGGGTAATAAGGAGGTGGAGATGGTGGATAATCCTGGGCACAATTATATGGAAAACTTGGTTGGTATGAGCAATTGACGTTCTTCATGTCAGTGCTGCCGTACGTGAGTTTGGGTGTTGTTGATACATATATAGGGGGCCTGCATGCATCATCCCTATATAAGAAGAAGCTAAGTTCTTGATCACCCCGTATCAAATAAGTGGGAACCTTTGACCCAAAATTATATAAACATCGGAGAAGAAGATCGTATTGTGTTGGGTTAATCCCTACAATTCTAACAAGAAGTCATCAAAACGTACGTCGCTTCTTAGATCCAGGCCCCCTAGATTACCACCTACGTAGTCTCTTTCATTATCGTTCCAAAAGCCAACATAGCAAACAAACACGCGAGGCATTTTGCAAATAAAGACGAAAAATGTCAGCCTAAATATAGTTGAATTGGTTAACTATTATTATACGATTAATCTAAGAATAATTCAAAAAATAAAATAAAATAAAATAATTGTCTTGTATCCCGTAATGTTGGCCAAGTCAACTTTACGAGACATAACTTTACGAGACAACCTAACTTTACGAGACAACCCTAACTTTGCGAGACATAACTTTACGAGACAAACCTCACTTTACGAGACAAACCCCACTCTACGAGACATAGTTCTAACTTTACGAGACAACCCTCACTTTACGAGACATAGTTCTAACTGACCAGACATACTTTACGAGACATACTACTAACTTTACGAGACACACTACTAACTTTACGAGATACACTACCAACTTTACTGAGGTGGAGGGCATATTAGTATATTCACGCTGTGGGGCCCTCCACTTAAAATATGATTTGACTGTGAAGAGGTTATAAAAAGTAGATTTTAAAAAAGAGGTTAATTTTGAAAGATGAAAACTTTTTTAGGTTAAAAATAGCAGTTTCCCAAAACATAACTTCCTACATTAAAACATAAATGGAAACTTATATGTTCTCAACTTGACTTTGATATAAGTTTTTAACTTCATAATTAAATTGTACAAAAAAAAATGAAGTTTTTTTAAGGCAACATAATAATCTGAATTAGAGTAACATACTTTAATCTAATGATAATGATTTTATAACGGATTGTGTTTCTCTTTCTTTGCCTTCATTTATAATTTAATTAGATAAGAGCTACGGTGGAGTGGAAAATTAGTATTTAAATCTTATCTTTAGGTATACCTCTCAAAATTAACTTGTACTTATTCGACCCAACAAATAATAGGCCTAAAAGATAAAAAAATATGGTTGTTTTTAAATATCTATGAGTCAAAATATTTATAAATATAATAAAATCATACTATCTATGAGTGATAAACAGTAACAAATACTATTAGACATCTAATATTTCCACCCGTTTCCATTTAAAATAATTACCTTAAACAATGTAGCACAGATAATATTAAATGTAAATTAAATCTAAACATTTAACTCCACATGCATATAAACTCGGGGCTTTGAAACTAAATTCAGGGCCCATTGCAAGCGTCCCTCCCAACCAAATAAAAGGCCATCGAATCATCGATGTTCCACAACCACTTGTGGAGGTCCAAATCCTGATGGCGATTGCTCTCCTTCAAGGCGTACAGCTCCTGCGCGAGAGAAAGTAGAAATAGACAACGCCGAATTCAAATTCCAGAACCACGTTGCTGAACGAACAATCGGATTGGAGAAGAAGAGGAACGGTAACATATAGGCCATTTTTAGGGTTTCTTTCTGGGTTGCATGTTCGTAAAATTACTTCCAAAGATCAAAGCAGCAATTTCTATTTCCAGAGCTCGTTCTTGTTTTCCAGGTATGAATCTCGAAGCATGACACTCCTTCTCTTTTCCAGATTAAGCCATGAGCATCTGATACTGTTTCCTGTCACCTCCCCCTTCACCAACCCCCTCAAAATGCATATCAAATGCTTGCTTTTTCTCTCTTCTCATTGCGCCATTTCATCTTTGAAGCCTTGATGTTTTACGCATTTTAGGCAAATGTGCATGCTATTCGGTTTACTTGATTCTCTTGATAGGGGAGGGCGGGAGATTCGAATCTTAGGGTTAGGTTTTTGCAGAATAAGTAAGATGAGGATCATGGCTTCCAGCGTTTTGGGTAGGAAGTTACTCCTATCTAGCGAGTATTACTAGTCCTACTACTTTCATTTATTATTTCTCATAGACGGCCAACTCTGTTCTCCGGATTTCTGGGTTGGGTTTCCATTCTATTTAATGTAGCATTTTTTCCCGTAACTGTTTTCTGTAAACCTAAATTTCACGAGTTGCATTCTTTCCTTCTTTACTTAAACTTTCTTCTGAAAACCTAACTTCCAATAGTTGTAGGATTCTCCCTTTGGAACTGGAGATGTGTGACGCGAAGGAGAAACAGGAATCTGCACAAGATGTTTCAGTTGCTTTAAGTGAAGGCAACCAAGTTTATGCAGAAGATGATCTCCATGATTCGCTCTCTGTGCCAGCTGAGGCAACTCCAAACTCTTGTGAAAAAGAGATCTATTCACCTGAGACTCATGTACAGGAAGTTGTACCTCCTGAGGATAATTTAGATAAACCTACGATTCCTCAGCAATCAAATCAAAATTCTGCACATTCACTTCCCTTTGATCATGACCAAGAGTTGGACAAGCCTGATGCAGAACCTGCTTCTGATGTCAAGATTGTCCCTAATGAGTTGCCCCCAAGGGATCTGGATGCTGCTATTTCTAACTCTCCCCTAGAAACTGTTCAGTCCTCCATGGATACCAAATCTGAGGCCTTTGATATGCCTGAAACTAAAACCGGTTGTCTTGATGATGCTTCAACAGCAAGTCACGATGAACCTGTAACTCCACATCCAGTGTCATCTTGTGTTAAAGCTGAAACAGAGAATGCCATAGAATCGAAGGTCAATGAAGACAGTGTTACTACACCTCATAATGGGGATTCAAACATGAATCACTCGTTTATTTTGGATGAAAATCATATTGCTGAAGGTAGTGAATCAGGAACAGAAGAAGAGCAATCTGCTTTCATGAAGGAGCTTGAAAACTTCTTCAGAGAAAGAAGCCTGGAATTTAAACCTCCTAAGTTCTATGGAGAGGGTTTGAATTGCCTCAAGTAATGTTTTTATTCTTCATTACTGCTTCATGATTTACATCTTCCAAGGAATTGGAGTTCCTAGCTCACATTTTGAACTTTTTGTTATAAGGTTATGGAGGGCTGTTACTAGATTGGGAGGCTATGACAAGGTATTTTTGTTGTTCTTTCTGTAAGGACCACAGTGTTTCTTGCTTCAATGACAATGTATTTGAACCACGTAAAATTTACTATATACATATTTCAAAGATAGTTCCCATATGATTATTTGTTTATGGGCTTAGCAGCCTCATACATTGTGAAAGGCTAGAAAATGCACTTGATATGTACTGTGCCTAAATTTAATGGTCGAGAAAATGCACTTGACATGTATAACTCCATATAAAGTGTTTTAACTGCTCCTTTTCCAACAACCGTAGGACATAGGTATTAGGTAGCTGGGGGAGAAAATTACAGGTCTATTATCTATGTTTTTATTATGTTTTCTTCTCATGATATTTCTTGTTTCTTTTGATTAATTGACTTTTGCGGCTCTGGAATCTTATTTTTGACACATCCATAATTGGCATCCTTTTTGGATAGGTGACTTCATGCAAGTTGTGGCGGCAAGTAGGAGAGTCTTTCAAGCCCCCAAAGTAAGGACACAATTGGTAGACTTACAGTGTCAAAATCTACATCTTCCCACGTTTGACATTGTGGAGACAAGTTGTTGCTTTTGCCAATATATATATTTTTTGAATTGTTAATTTGGTTTATGTTCTTTCATCTGTCTGTGTTTTTGTTTATTAAGAGTAAAAGCAGTTATAATATCTGAAATCATTGAACATTCTAGCTTAACGCCTAACCTGATTTTGGTTTACATTTATACCAAATCACTGTCAATGAATTCTTCACGTAGTTTGAAGAATAAATGGTCTCATAGTATCTGAGTTGTAACACCTCCATTTTAGGAGGAATTTTTGGACCTTTTATGGCCTCATCTTTCAGCCTAGATATGATAAGCTTTTTTTTTTTTTTTTTTTTTTCTGGTCTGCAGGACATGCACGACAGTTTCGTGGACATTTCGAGGATTTTATGAGAAGGTGATGGTGGAAAGATATTTTCTTTGAATATTTGTGTATTTCCATTGATGTATCTATATCCATACTTTGTATGCGCTGATCACTTTGGTCATATGTGGAATGCATCTTTTGAATTGATGGCTAATGTTATGGGATCTTTAGTCACAGGTTTTTTATAAATAAAATGTCATGGGGATTTTTATAGTCACAGGTTTCTTATAAATAAAATGTTACGAGGATTTTTATAGTCACAGGTTTCTTATAAACAAAATGTTATGGAATCGTTAAAACGACTTGTGGGTCATTTAAATTTTTGTAATGAAGGTCATAATCCATTGCACTTGTTTCAAAAGGATGAAGTTTTAAATCCATGTAGTATTATTTCAATTTATTATCTGAGTTTTGTTGTACTTTTTTGAACCTTAGCTTTGTATCAAGACCCAAGTGTGTCCCCATCTATTGTTTACAAGATCATGGAAAAAGAAACATATATAGTTGTATAAGTTAGTAACACAATACATTTGGTTGTAACTTCTTGAGTTTTTTTTAGGCTCTCCTTGATTATGAGAGGCATAAAACCAATGGTGGCGAACTTAGTGTACCTATTGCTTCCAACTCAGAACCTATGAGTATTGAAAACCAGGTAATACAGAATTTCAAGCTGCTGAACTTATATTATTTTATTTCATCATGACAGATATAAGGCTATGGTCTTCTTGCATCTAGGTGATATATTTTAGGCAAACTTTGATTTTGTTTTATTTTATATATATAAAAGCTATTATGGTGTTTTTTTTGCTTATAAGATGAGTTGAGGTAAGAAAGAGTTGAAGGTTACAAAGCACTTCACTTCATAGAATTCAGTGCTAGTGACTGGTTTGAACTATATTTAGGAACTAGTACTTTGAAGATGTAGATCAAGAAGGGTTGGCCTAGTACTTTAAAGAAAAAACGCTGCTGGAATTTTTTAATTTTTTTTAAAAGTTCACTCTCTTCTTAAATCTACTTTAATCTAACTTAAAATAAGTATTATAACAATTAATTGGGAATTATCATAATATATATATATATATATATAAAATAATGTATCTTCAATATAGCTGTAACTTAGTTTTTTAGAACTTGGCATATCACCGTATCTTCTCATATATGTATCCGTGTTTGTGCTTCTTAGCCTAGGACAATGCATGCCCTTGCTTAAATTCCTCACCTCTAACTGAGAACTCTCAACGCTTGAAACCACTCCTCTTTTCCTTTCCAAACAAATATTTGAAAGAATTCCCAAACGAGGCAAATTCTTGTCAAAAACTTCCATATGGAGCCAAACTCAACAAAACTTTATTGATATGGCAGCTCTGGGGAGCAACACATAAAAAACAAAAAGTCATAAACAATGTTTTAAAAAGCTAGGCTTACGCTTTGAGGCTCGCCTTGAGATTTACACCTTCGTTGAACTATTAGAGGCTTACGCCTCTCATAGAAAAGGCACTAAGGCTTAAAATCTCTATGCCTCGAATGATTAAAAAAATAATAGTGATGTGCTTAATTCTTCAAAAATATTAAAATTTGAGTTATGATAATTTGAATTAGGACTACTTTTATTGTTGTTGCTTTCAAAACATCCTAGAAATTTATGTTATAAATCTATCTTATTAATGGTAATAGTAGTGATGAAAAGAGTTTTTTTTTAGAATAGAAAGGAGATTCTTTTTTAACCATCATGGGCTTGCCTAGTGCTAAATAGGAGGCACGACCTTGATAAAGGGCTAAAAGGTCATGGTTTCACTCCATGGTGGGCACCTACTTGAGATTTAATATCCTATGGGTTTCCTTGAGGTTCAAACGGGTTGACCTGTAAGATTAGTTGAGGTGCGCGTAAGCTGGCTCGGATACTCACGGATTTAAAAAAAAGAATTAAAAAAAATAAAGATATCCTTTTAGAGTTAACTGTGGGGTTGAATTTTTTTCACACTTTTAGGCTTGGTCACCACTAGGAACTGTAAAATGGTTTTAATGCACTATGTGAGGCTTATGCCCCATACTGCCTCGAGGCTTATGCCTTGCCTCTCAGTGAGAAAAGCCTCAAGGCCGCCTTTAGTCTTTTAAAATATTGGACATAAAATCTCCCAAAATTTTGTGGGAAATTGTCAGGCCTTGATAGATGATTGATATCTTTGGAAGCTTACTTACGTAAAAGTACAACAGTGCATGTCCATCAAAGAAAATTTGCCATAGACATATGTTTGTTTAATGAAATCATTGGTATTAGTCCTGCCAATAGCCACAAGCTAACCAAAAATGTATTTTTCTTTGAATTTCAACTTCAATATCTTAAAAAATAACAAAAAGACTCAAATTATTGGGATGACATTGAGGGGCCAAACAAAGATTTGGAATAAGACAGTTCAAAAGACATCCCGTCTGAGGTCCAAACTTGAAAATCTCCAGTACCCCAATTGAGTAGTCCTTGTACTTACATGCCTTCACCAACTGAATGTTTTGAAGAATCTGAGGAAGTATGGAAGCAATGAGAAGTGGTCTACCATGTAGTTTGAAGGTACCAATGGTTTACCATGCCTGCATCACGACAATTGTTGCAAAAGTGCTAGCGTGTTGATCCAAACCATAAAAGCCTGATGAAAACAATAAATAAACTTCGAAAACCAATAAATATGAGAATTATATAAAATAAACTATACTCCTATTCGGCAGTATGGTCTACCAAGTAGTCAGCTTGTCTGCCTGTTTAATTTTGGGGGCATCTCTCTTCGCATCTAAAGGGAGGCTTGTTGGGAAACAGGACAATTGCTGGGACTATGAATTCTTGAAGTTCAATTTCCCAGGCTTTTTCGTGTATTAAAAAATTCAAATGTTGCATCTGTTAGATCATCTTATATGGTGGGTGCTGGTTTTAGGAAGTGTAGATGTTAATAATGTTGGTGTTATTGATCCGGCTCGTGTTTGTTATATTGCCCAAGGAAGAAATACCCAAGAGACAAAAACATGATTAAAAAAAAATGTACACGGTCAGATTTCTTTATTAACTCTTATTGGTAAATCCTGACATTTTCTCTCTCACACACAATACTTTCATCAGGGATCAGGATCAGGTAGAGCACGAAGAGATGCTGCAGCACGTGCCATGCAGGGTTGGCACTCGCAACGTCTTCTGGGAAATGGGGAAGTTAGTGACCCCATTATCAAGGTCTGGTGAATGCTCTGAGAGTTTCATGGATTGATTTCTCTTGTGCATCCTCAATTTATCCCATTACTTTCCTTTTCCAATGAGGTACCATTTTAATAATTTCTGTAGGATAAGAACTCACTTTCAATGCAGAAAAGGGAAAAACAACTTAAAGGCATTGGTAAAGCTTCTTTTGTGTTCTTTACAGTATGGATAGCTGCATAGCTGCAATTCTTCCTTCATCTGATTATAATTATTATTATTCATTTTTGGTTGATGTAGGTCTTCTTAAACGTAAGAAACCAGCTTACATGGAGCATGCCATGAAATCAACACGTACAAAATCACCAAAACCACAGTTAGTGACCTCGCTTTATTTGGCTTTCTATGTTGCGCATTTTTATACAGCTACCCATTTTATGACAATTGGCCAATTTGCATCGAGACCCATGTAAAAAACATTGGATGGAATGTTGGAAAGGAATTTAACATTTTGCTGATTTCTCTGTCTGTGGCTAGGTTGGATGTAGCAGTAGTTGATATTGGACAACCAGCCGACTGGGTCAAGGTCAATGTGCAGAAAACTGTAAGTTTGTGGAGTATGTTTTAATGAAAAACACCTGATATAATGGTCATAGGACCAACTTACAAGATCAAGTTCCATTCTTGTGGCAGAAAGATTGTTATGAGGTCTATGCATTAGTTCCCGGACTACTTCGTGAGGAGGTACATCATTTCTGTTTTGTACCTTTTCATTATTTGCAATGTGTATGGTTCTCATGAAGAATCTGGCTTCATTTTTTTTTTCATAGTACTTATTTCCTTTGAAATTGTTTTCTATAAAAAAGAAGCATCTTTTTCAAAATTACTTTTAAGAAGCTCAATTGACAACGCATTTGCTTGGAAATTTTTTTAATGCTTGCAATGGCTGGCTGCTAGCAACCTTTAAGCGTGAGGCCTTAGGGCTACGAACTCAAGGATCTATACATATGTTCCATAGCATTCCATAGTAGAAAGAAGCAGCGTGTAAATATTCTCCCAAATGAGTCTGTTTCTGCAGGTGCGTGTCCAGTCTGATCCGGCAGGACGCTTGGTCATTAGTGGTGAACCTGAACATCCTGATAATCCATGGGGTGTCACACCCTTCAAAAAGGTCCTTACCCACCATTAACTCGATTCAGACTCAGTTATCTTCAACAATTTACTAACGTTGAAACTTTTAGGTCTTTCTATGTTTTTTTTCCTTACTAGATGTATAAATATGATTTACTTTATTAGGGGAGAAAAAAGGATAAATATGATTAATTTTCTTAGATGTAGAATAAATATTCAATGCGTGTTTTCCGCAGGTGGTCAGCCTACCGTCAAGGATTGATCCACATCAGACTTCTGCCGTTGTCACCCTACATGGACAGTTGTTTGTTCGCGTTCCATTTGAACAGTTGGAATGAAGGTGCTACATACTCCACTAGATTCTCAATGTTCAGACAAATCTTGTAGTTTGACATGTTAGTTTGTTTTATAATGTTAATATAACAGTGGCAAAAAACCGTTTAGATAGTAGGCGGGAAACATGATTTTGTTTTGTAAGATCTTTTGGTAGTAGTGGTTAGCTATTATTGTATCTTATGTGGAAGCCTCTTCTAATCCAAGTTAGCTAGTTTACAAATCTGCTGACTAATTGGTAGCCCCCTTGCTTATTATTTAAGTTCATTTATTCTTGTCGATAAGTATTTATGGTTTGGTGCCCAAACATTTGCCTGTTCAGTTATCGTTGTACATTCCACTTCTGTTTTTTAGCAGATAAAGTTGCAATTTGCTGGTTGTTTATTCGATAGGATATCATAATTGTCAATTCAAAGTTCAAGAAAAGCTAAGGGCCAAACTACATGATACGCGAGTAGCCATAGGAAAAAGAAATCTTCGACCATCCTGAAGCAAAGTACACCGTACCAAAACTATAAACGAACATGAAATGGGAAAAGTTAAAAGAACAGATGGATCATGGGAAAAAGGAATCTTCGACCTTCCTGATACAAAGTACAACGTACCAAAACGTGATGAAATTTTCATTTTCAAGCACACTAAGGTATGTAATTTTTATAATTTAAATAGAAATATATAGATTTTATGATACTTGAATGAAATCAACCAGAAAAAGGATACTTCCTCTTGCAACATGATGTAATAATACATAATTTAATTATTTCAAAGATTAGACGCAATTTATATTCATGGATCAGTTGCCATTGAAGCCATGTCTAATTCCTCGTCAGAATCAATTACATCCTCAAAATCGTAATATGCATTGACCTGCATGTAAAGCAATAACAGTTAGCTCGATTTTCAAGGCCTCGATAAGTAATTATGTAGGCATATATACTTTTTGTCTTTCATTATAAGATAAGAGCTGGCTACAAATGCGGGGTGGAATGCTATAAATCACACCTACCTCCGAGGCATTCGGAGCCTCTTTAAAATGAAACCTGGAGGGTTGTTATGTTAAAGATCTGATTGGCTATCAGGTAAAAGGACAAAAGAAAAATGGTTTACATCTTCTCCATCTTTTATGCTGATGATAAAAAACCAATACTATGGGCGCAAGTTTTTCCATTAGAAGTCCACACCAAAACTAGAGGCCTTGGGACCCAAAAACATTTCATTCAAGATAATAAAGTTAATATTGAAGCTTAAACTCTTAATTTTTTTTTCCAAACTCCTTATACTATACATTACATTCCTATCCAACACACCTAGTTAGAAGCCCTAGGTTAATAGGCTATTTCCACCAAAAAGCTATGAGCAAATTGTTTAGAGACAGTAATGCAGATGACAAATTAAGTCACTTGGCTTCTTAGGACTTAAGTTTCTCAATCGCTTGAAGCAGGTGGACTTGCCATTGGAGGCTTGAAAAGGAGATATAGGAAGCAAAATGGGGATGGAGATTTTGTCATGAACTATCTGCTTTGTGGAGAAAGGTGATAGCTAATACTTGCGGAACATCTGGCATTCACTTCACATAAGTAATGGTGGATCTTAGATGTCCATGGAACAATATTTTTAAGCAATGGAAGTTTAGAGGTAAAATCTTTCCTTTCTCAAGGTCCACAATGTAAAGAAGTCTCTTTTGATATCATGTTTGGCTTGGGGAAATTTCTTTTGAACTCTATGATCTGAATCTGTTCAAGGTAGTTTCTAATCCTCATAGCTCGGTTAATGACAATTGGGCTTCTGTCAATCATCATGGAAATTTCAAAATCAAAGAAACTTGAAGGATATTGAATTTGAAGAATAGTTCCTAAATGTTTTCATTGAGTTCAGTAAGATTACAGGTCAAAGAAAGAGCAAGTTAGCTCAACATAGATCCTTCTGAGTCGTTTATTGCAAGTTTTATGACAAAGTATCAGACATCTCATTCTTCTTTGGCAAAGGATCTGTTTTCTGCTCAAGTCCAAGAAAATTTAGTGCAGTGTCTTGACAAGGAAAGTTGAAAGATAGATAGAAAGTAATAAGGGATACTGGTCAAAACTGCATTGATCAAGGTGCTTCCAACACCTTCAGAAATCAGAAATCCCTTCCACTTTGCCAACTTTCCCCTGATTTCGCTGTACCCAAAAAGCTACACGTTTAAGTTTTCCTCCTAATGGAGCTCAAGAAAACTAAGAAGCAAGGCCCTTGCCTTACAGCCCAAGGAATTTGCCAATTGCATTACATCCATCAACGTTTAGCCCATAATGGCAGATATACGTGTTAATCAAGAGACCACAACCTTTTTTATTTTTTTCTTTTTTTTTAAGAAATGAAATTCAATGAAAAGAGACTAACACTCGAAGTACAATTAAAAAAAAAAAACAAAAACAAAACAAAAACACAACAGCGGTCAAAACAGTAGACAATACAAACTGAGATGAGTTCAAAAATCTAATTTTTTTTCTTTTTCTTAGATTTATACTCTTCAACTACTTCATCAGCTATAAGAATTGGGATAAAACTGTCTTCCACCGATAAATGCAGTTTATCTATACTCTTGTTTAGGGGGTCGTTTTTCTACCTTGGAAGGGCTTCTCTCACAAAACAAGAGTATAGTCAACATATTGGATGTGCGAAATGTATTTAGACACGAGAACAAAGTGGCTAAAGAAACCGACCACTGGCATAATTGAAATTGGAATGGAAGCCATTTATTTCTTTATGAAAAGAAAAATTCTTTTATGCATGAAATAACAAAAAAGGGAAAGAAACCCCATTCAAAAAAGTTACCAAAAAAAAAACTTCTCCCATTGGGCAAAAGAGAATTGAAGCAATAACTATAAGAATAAAAAAAAAGCTTAGACAATTTGCACCAAGAAATTACAATGAAAATAACATGGTAAAAGAAAATATCAAGTGTGCCTTGTTTGAAGAACGACTATTTCATCTAATGGGAAGAAGCAATTTCTGAAAGCAACTTACTTTCAAGAATTGAGAGGAAATCAAATACCATTTTAGCTCAGTTTTTTACACAGTCGTTACTCGTAGAATCAAATTAGTCATAATAACTTTAGACTTAGCTCAAAGGAGCATATTACACAACGGAGCCAATAGGACACCCTCGAAATCTGAATATGATCCAAAAGATTATTGATTTGTTTAGATGTAAAGTTGAAGATTTTGTTGTTTCTTTCTTTCCAAATAAACCAAAAGGGGACTCCCACGGGCCAAGCAAAACAGAAAGTAGCATGGATATGGAAGGGATATCTTCCCCAAAGGTAGTAATTCATTCAAAAGGAAAACCCAAACTGAACAACTTAAGAGGGTGTTTAGCTCACCAACTTGAGTTGGTAAAAATTACCAACTCAATATTTAGCATACTGGCTTAGTTGTTAAGTTGGTAAAAATTACCAACTCAATCCAATTCTCCCTCTCTCCAATGTTTCCATTGACTTCACTGATCAGCCACTACCAGCGATCAACTCTGGCAACAACTACCGCCTCACTTCGAAGACATGCTTTGGCAAATGCCACCTTTGGCGATCAGCTATGGTAACCACTGACGAAAACTCCAGCGACAACCACCTCTAGCAACCATCTCCAACAACTAACTCTAACAAGTAACTCTAACGACCAACTCTCGGTCGATCATATACTCAAAAAGAAGGGAGAAAAAACAAACAAACAAAACTCAAATGGTGAAAGTATTTTTAAATACAAATTTGAAATTATTAGCCTAATAGTCGTCTTGTCTAGTAACTTGACATTAATATGAACACTTTGAGTATCTATCAAACCAACAAACTTGTGTATAAGAACACTCTTGAGAAAATGTAGACAAACACATGAAAAAATGAAAATGACTTTTTGAAAAATATATTTTTCCTAGACAATCCAAAGAAGCCCTAATTCAAGTTTTTTATGTTAAAAAGAAGATCAAATGACATATTTAAAAAAGTACATTAGCATTCCCTATTTTTTTTAACCCCATAATACATATGTAGTTTTTTTTAAAAAAAAGAAGTGCAGATATTCCATATTTCATTAGAAAAACCAATATAATACACATTTTTATTTTTTAACAAAATGGAGTTGTGTTTTTTCATGAGACAAACAGAAGTATTTTTTTCAAACATGCATTCTCATATTTTGCCATAATGTTGTTAAAATTCTCTATGTCAGTGTTTATGAATATAGCACATCCTAATGCTCCAAATCATCCAACATACATATATAATAAATCCTAACCTACAATTTGACATAGGTGCCATAAAAAACCCTAAACCCCTTAATGACCTTCCTTTTTTTTTTCTTTTTTTTTTTTTTTTTTTTTTTTTTTTTGTGCATTTTCCACTCATACATTCCACAAATATGAAAGTATGTTGATCTTATGAAAAAAATAGAATTTTATCTTCTTCAAGTACAATGGTTGCATAAAATTGTAAAGAATGTTGAGTCAGCTCAATTAGTTTAGGCATATGTTGTCGATCAAGAGAGTCGGTTCAAAACCCCATACCTCTCTTTGTGATTTGTTCCTTGTTTGTATCATTTTTTATCCCTTAAAAATCATTTTGTCGGAGACTTTCTCGGGTGTTCTGGGAGCTCTTGTTCCTTTCCTTTCAAGTTCTGTTGCTCTCTTTCCGATAGGGAGGCAATGGAGGTGGCTACTCTTCTTTATTTACTCGAGGGTCACCCCTTTAGAAGAGGGAGGAGGGATGTTAGAGTCTGGAGCCTTAATCCTTTGGAAGAGTTCTCATGCAAGTCTTTCTTTCATTATTCGGTTGGAACTTCTCCCTTAGGAGTGACAGTCTTTACGGTGCTTTGGAGAATTAAGATTCCTAGGAAGGTGAGGTTCTTTACCTGGCAAGTCCTTCACGGTCGTGCTACATGATGGATCGACTTGCGAGAAAGATGCCTTCATTTGTTGGGCCTTTTTCTTGTATTCTTTGTCAGAAGGCGGAGGAAGACTTAGACCATATTCTCTGCCGCTGTGATTTTGCGAGTAGTATTTGAGATTTTTTCCTCCAAGACGTTTGGTATGATGTATGATCGTCTCAGAGATGCTAGTGTTATGATCGAGGAGTTCCTCAATCCGCCTTTTGGAGAGAAGAGCCTTTTCTTTATGGATGGCGAGAGTGTGCGATTTTATGGGTATTGGGGTGAGCGGAATAGTAGGGTGTTTAGGGGTGTGAAAAGGGACCCTAGGGAGATTTGGTCCCTTGCTCACTTCCATGTCTCTCTTCAATTTCGAAGATCCTTTGTAACTATTCTATAGGCACTATTTCACATAGTTAGAGTCCCTTCTTGTAGTGGGAGTTTCTCCCTTTATGTGGACTTCTTTTTTTGTATGCCCATGTATTCTTTCATTTTTTCTCAATTCATGAAAAAAAAATTCCACATACCTCCTCAGTGTTGAACTAAAAAAAAATATATACCACTGTGATCAAAATCTAATACCTTATTTCTTTATTTGAAAAAAAAAACAACAATAATAATAATACCTTTCAAATAATAATAATAATAATAATATGTTTCTTTAAATGAGAATGTCTTTTAGTTCCAACATATGAAAAAAGAAATCTTAATTTATCATAGATATCAAAAGTATCTAACATTGTAATTTTGTTGTTATTATGAAACATGGATATTTTGGGTACCTTAAGTACAAAGGCTACATGCACAAAATTATAAAATATATGAAGTTTTTAAGTTGGTATCTCATGAGTGTTGAAAACTTGGAAAACTGTGTGTAATTGAATAGTTGCACAAAAAGTTAAGCACACAAAAATAGCCAATAGAAAATCAGAGTTTTTTAGGTTACAAAAAAAATTAATAAAACTGTTCTCCTAATCCAACTCAACTCAACTCAATACTCCAAACACACTTTTATTAACTGCACAAATAATTTAACTCCACATACGATTAATACAATTAATACCGGCTCAACTAAACTCTACAAGCTAAATGTCCCTAAGGAACAAAGAGAGGCATCCCCTTTCCCCAAGGAGGGGATTACAAAAAGACCCTCCCATCTAAGTTGATAGGGAAATAGAGTAATTCCAAAAGAACTTATGTTGGCACTCCAATTCAAGGCCCTAAACCGTACAAGATCACAAATATAGGCTTCAGCCAAACCAAACTCTTGATTTGTCCTTAAAACACTACCTTGAAAAGGCTTCAGCCATCCAACTCCCCACAAGTTTAAAGTTTGGTTAACGACCCTGCAGACCAAACAGCTTCCGAAAATGGGGCCAACTCTCTGACTCACATTGAAGAGAGAGAACAAAGGATGGGACCACAACTGGGAAGCAAAAAGGCAACGCAGAAAAAAATGGCCTTGAGATTCCATGTTGCTACAACGAATGATGCACCAGCTTGGAGATAAGAAGAAGATATGAAGGTTTCTTTACTGAACATTTTCTTCAATATTAATATTGCCGTGAGAATCTCCCAAAAGAAACACTTGACTTATTTTTAGGAATTTAGCCACTTCATCCCTCCAAATCAAGATATACAACCAAAGGGAGGACTTAGCCCTGGTATTTTTATCGGTTAGGATGTCAAAGTAAGATTTGCAAGAGCAAAGATCTGATTTATCCTCTTTCCACAGCCAACAATATACTAAACTGCCACGATGGAAAGGGATCAAAAGGTTGTTGAGAGATCCACTTTTGCAGCTCTTTTTCCTTGTAATAAGGAACGGTGTACTATAAACAAAAAGGGGGAAGAAACAGCCAAGAAGCCAGGGGAAGAGAACATCCCGTCTAGCTCTCAATCATCCAAAAGGTTTCTGCAAAGACCAAACAGCCAAAAAAGATTTGCACTTAGCCAGGGCATAAATTTTAGGAAGAGATCAGGAAAGGGGGCTAACCCTATCCGATGATCCTTCCAAGAGCTTGTGGAAAAGTCCGAACCAACAAAGATTTTGATTCGTTTAGCAAAATCCTTTTCGAGATAGTAAATGTCTTTCCAAGGGCCTTTAGAAGAGCCCAGATTACCTTTCCCCAGCCAGAAATTGTGAGTACGACCAAATTTGACCACTACAACCTTTCTCCAGAGAGCATCTTTTCCACGCAATACCTTTAGAGCCATTTGGCAAGGAGGGAAACATTCCTTCTTTTAAGATTGCAAATGCCAAGGCCTCCCGTTTCAAATGGTAGTTTGTCGACCCACAAATCAAGTAGCAACCTCCTTTTTGCTTTGAACGCTCCCAAGTCCCTAAAAGAGCTTTGCAATATTGTAAGCCACCTTCTTATATTCTCCCTTTGTTACAACTAATTTTTAAGTTTTCAACAAAACTAACTTCAAACTTCTTCACTCTATCCTCCAAGCGTGCAAAATGTTCATGCCATGAAACAACATTCTAAACACCGCAGCAAAAAGGACAGAATTGCACAAATAGGGTCATCAAGGTGTCCAACTTTACGTGAATAAGTATGTGTGTATATACCCACACACACACATGCTTTCATTAGTGAAGGAACACAAAGGGCGCACAAGAAGACAACCCAACAAAGAGTCAAACTAAAATGAAAAGAGATTTCAATCTAACAAAATGAGACTTAAAGAAAATTATAAATGTACTTATGCACCAAAACCAAAGAGAAACATAAAACCGCACAAGAGACCGCAACTCCACACTAGATCTATCAATCCCCTTAAAGTTTCTACTACTCTAATCAAAGGCCTCACAAGACAGCACATGCGCCCATTCTTGAACATGTTTTAGTCTACAGGTTATTACCTATGTGTCCTTTAAGTTCTAAGGATCACCTAACAAAATATGGAAATTTACATTATTTTAATTATTATAGAAACATTGAAACAGTTTTTTAAGCTCTTGGATAATTGTGTTGGGCCATAATTCATACGATGTGATGCAAGCACCTGAATGGTTTTAAAATATGGTTTTATATCGAAGTAGGAAAGATTCACCAACTTGTAAATAATCTTCTAAACAAGGTAATAGCTTCCTACCTTCGGTCGTGGAGTAATGGCATCAAAACTATGAATGATTGGAACATCAAAATTTGGAGGTTCTAGAACAATATATGCACCTTTGTTTTTGTATCTCTCCTCAGTGGCCTGCAAGGGGAAAAACAAGAAAAAAATATTTCTCTCACTTCAGGCGAAATAAAAAGTAATATCAAGTTTACTCATTTATCAAGACAATGAAATGCCTGTGTTGCAATATTTTTCTCAACCATCCTATCACGCCACTTATGTAAGGCGAGAGGCGACAAAAAGGAGTCGCCTAATTGAAGCGATGCGCACTTAATAAAATAATAAATAATATTATTATAGATAAGAACATACTTAAGATTAGAAAGGCATAAGTTGGTAACAAAGGTGACTTCGATAGTGCACCCTAAATTCCATACATATTAATAACAATTTGTGATTGTACACTACCTGCTTTTTATTTTTTTATGAGTGGGCCCCCAAAATCAACCTGCCTAAACCGGTAGTGTACTTTTTGAATGTAGAGGGAAAAAAATATTTGAAAAAAGAAATATAAATAAAAATGCTTTTTATATAGGTAAAAAGATAGTGGTCTGTGTAGTTTGTATTAGAGTAGAAATATTGTCATTTGGCAGTTTGACTTGCACGCAGCTAGCAGTTCTTTATTCCTATCAGCCACTTCTTTAATGCTAGTAGCCAACTGTTCAATTCTTCTAGGAATGTAGGAAAGAAAAGAGAGCTTTTTCATCGATTTTTCTTCTTCCCTTTTGAATTTTATCCCTTCTTCTTCCTTTTCTTCTTTTTTGATAAACTGCTAATAAATGGCTAAACAAAAAAAGAGAGACGTCATGTTCGATTCTGTTTATACTTCTTTGACTCTCTTTTTTCTTCAATTCATCTTCCTTTCTTTGATTTTTCTTTACTTCTACCTTTACATACTTTGATACTTCTTAATCAAAGAATTGAAGAAGGGGAAAAAAAGGGTTGAGCCATTGAAGAAGATGAGTACCAAGGTCACCTTGGAACATATGTTCAAGGCAACTGAATGGTGCAAAAGGCGAGCACCTTACTAAAGGTGCTCAGTGCTCACGTTGGGTGCTTGCAAGGGGTTAAGGCTTGGCCCGATTGCACCTCAACAACACTGTTTTCAATATATTTGAAGTTCTATCAATATGGTATTAGAGTTGTTCAGTTATGGCCTTGGAGTTATATACAAATGTTCAAGTAGGGATGGAGCGTTCAATTTTCATTCTCGGTTTGTTCCTAGATCCAAGTAAGATGAGTTTCCTCAATTCCCTTGCATAGTTTCAAAGAAATTAAAGAACATATGGAAGAGGAGCTTATATTAGTGTATTCTGGGTGGACGCAAACAGAGAAGGAAACATTAGAGGTTGATTATGAGCAAAAAGTGACAGAATCAGTTGTGGCAAAGGATAAAAACATGGCAAACAGTGATGGAAATACCACCCTATTAATCATGGTGTTCCCTTGTGAGATAAGCAGTTGATAAACTAAAGATACACATCATCTTCAAGGGCGACGAGGAAGAAGACTTGAACAGTAGGTTGCACGAACAACTTCTCGTGGAGAATACACCACCAATGACGGAAGAGTTAGGAGTAAATGTTCAAATGAGAAATCATCAACAGTTAGTGCTGAAGATGGAAACCTGAGGGAGGCACTGACAAAACAATTGCAAAAAAGGGCGAAGGTAATGAAAAGGGGCAGAAAATAAAAATAAAATAAAAAATAAAAAAGGAAACCACTAACCGAGTTCATTGACAATGACAGTCGCAGAGACAAATCGAGAAAAAGATTTAAGAAGATGAAAGCAATGCTTACAGCACCAATCTTCCATCATCTTTGCACATCAGCCCTACGTTTAATATCTCTAATATTCATCCTTATCCATCCCCTAGATGCCTTTGCTCCCGAAAACTAACTTGTGGTCAAGTTTTTTCTTTTTCTCGGAAAGAATGGTCTAATGTAGGAATATCGTTGATGAACTTTTTTCTTTCTTTATCTTTTCTTGAAGTATTTGGTTGTAGCCTTGTTTTCATTGTACTCTTCTTTGGTTTAGTTACTGTCAGTTAAGAGTTAGTCTCTCAGTGGTTTAAGTTCAACCTCCCTTGTGTATAAATGAGGTGGCTGCTTGAACTTGACCATCTTTTGTTTTTCATCAAAAAGTTAATAATAATAAAAAATAAAAAATACCTTTCTATCTTCAAATGCCAAACCAAATCATTAAGAGGGTGGAGATTTTTCATAAAACTTTTTTTCTGGAGGCAGAAAGGAGGTCAACCCCATTAGATGGAGTATTTCAGCACTGCCTATGACAACGAGAGGAGTTGGAATTGGTGGTCTTGCCAACATGGGCTTTGTTTCAAGCAGGTGTGTGCTATGCAGAAAGAGGAAGAGAAGTCGGTTTGTCTATTCTTTAATTGTCATCTATTCTTTAGTTGTCGCTTTGTAGCCTCTAGCTGGTTCAAGACATTCAAAACCTTCAAGGTTAGTTGTTGCTTCCCAAACAAAGCATCAAGTGCTATTTTCAGCTAATAACAGGACCTACGTCCTTCAATTGCCAAGCCAAGATCATTTGGTCCGATGGGGTGGCAGCACTACTTTGAAGGGTGTGGTTCGAAAGAAAACTGGTGGACATCTTGGGTTAAATCTTGGACACTTCTTGTTTTTCTTTAGTTTCTTGCAAATCTTTTTTTTTTTAATATCCGTGAGTGTCCGGGCTAGCTTACGCACACCTTGACTAATCTCACGGGACAACCCGACTGACTAACATTTACATTTGGGTGTCAAGGAAACCTATAGGATATTAAATTCTAGGTAGGTGGCCACGATGGATTGAACCCACGACTCCTTTTAGTTTCTTGCAAATCTTGTTGTTTGTAATCTTGTTTTACCACATGGTAATTTTTTGTACAGTTTTACAGCTTTTTAGAAAGTTCCAGCCAGTTACTTAAAGGTTAGCAAATCTGTTTAGGTTGTTGTTTTAAGTTTCCATCCCTCCTAATTGTATAAATAGGGGGCTGCTGTCCAATTTGAAACACTTGTGTCATTCTAATAAAAGAACCTTATAGTTCCCGAATTTATATATTCACTATTTAGGCAAATGCCAAGGAAGCTCGAGATCTTCCTCCTTACCTCAATGCTCAAAGAGCTACTAAACATATATGTCAAAAGATGAAAAATGAACTCTTACCTCCCAACCTCCCTTAAAAAGAAAAAGCTCAGCTAACAGAATCCCTAAGGGCCCACACATTCATACAATTTCCACTAGCACGTAACAACTTCCTCATTCCTTACTAATTACATCAATTTGCCCACTTTGCCCTTCTTTCTTATTTTTCTTATTTCTTCAAGTGTGCACTTTCCTGACTGGGGGTCTATTAGAACCTTCACTTTATCTACACCAAAAGTGGTATTATAGCACGCTCAATCCAAGCATCTCTTTTGGACAACTTGGACATGAGATTAGTTAGCATGAAAGTGGAGGAAAAAATCAAGAAAAACATTAACAAAATTCAGCAGGTGGCTGTTTAGTTAACAAGGCAAAAAAGGCAATTAGCACTCCCAACAAATGCACGAAAATGAAAGAGTTGCAGGGGAAAATCGAAACCTTCGAAGTTGTGGAAATTATAGAGATGTTGGGGGGAATCAAAATTTACAAGAAAATAAAGAAACTGGCCCAGTTCCAATTTATCTACTCTTGAGCCCCTATGTTCCTCTATGGAGAATTGACGTAAGGAGAAATCTAAAATTGTTCTTGGTAGAATATTTTGAAGGTTGCTTGCAGGGTCTTTCAAAAACCACCAGTGAGCTTATTTAAGATTTAAGGATATTGTTATTTTTTTCAATTTTCTTAGGATGTTTAGTTTATATTGCCCTAAGTACGAAATAAAATTAATATATCGTTGACTGTTACAAACAAAGAAAAAATTAAGAAGAAACTACTGAAGGCTATATTACATATAAGTTCTATAATTTTGAGGGGATAAAAAAAAAAAAGAACCTAATGAATAACCGTCTTTCTACTACTTATCTTCAAACTTGTGCTCGCCAAACATAAATGATACCATTATGTTTAAAGGCTATAGAAGTTCAAATATAAGAACTTCCCATTCAAGAAGAAGCTCCAAACATCTTCAAAATACATATAGCACGAATAGTTTTCTAATGGAAACAAAAATGGTGCACAGGTTGCAATTTTTTTTTTACTAGGCAACGTGTAATATTCTACAAATATTATGACCCAGATTTTTAGAGGCAAAAACCACACAAGGCTGACACTGATTTTCTATCTGCCAAGTTGATGGATAGAAAACTTATCCCTTCAAGCTGAGTTTCAATAGACAAAGGGAAAGAACTAGAAAGAAATACAAAGATTAAAAACAAATCAATGCTAACCGCTAGATAAAGAGATAAAGATTCAGTCCATACCTGAAATTGTGGATAGTCTGGAGCACTAAACAAAGTAATCAGTTTCCCTGAATCTACAACATGATCTATCGTGTAACCCTGATCCATTCCTGCAAGACCGGGTCTCTTTTCTCTAGCATCAGGACCTTCATGGGATCTAATAATTAGCTAGACAACCAAAATGAAAAGGTTACAATCACTGATTGGTCTAGACAGTTTGCTTTATGTCATAAAATACGTCTAGAATTGAGTAAGGTTGGCAGTGTCCAAAGGTATATTCTATGTTAGTAGACAGATGGAGAGTTAGGAAGTTGGACAGGTTTAACTTGTTAGTGAGTTCGGATAGGAATTCAAGAACAGAACAAGTCTCTCAAACACATGACCTGTATCGTTCCTTGTGTTCTCTATTTCTGTTGACTTTTGAATTAAAGCACCAAAATCACCATGTCAAAGGAAAGCAACATCAAAGGGCAATCTATGAAGGATAGAGTAAAGCCAGCTGTGGAAGAGATGAAAGAAGACAAAATACAGAAAATTTTGGAAATTTTGGAAATGGAGAGGAGGATTGGAATACTCTTGGAACGAGAAAGAAACCAGCAGGCAACCAAATACCCTAGGACCATATCATGAGGCTTGATCTATACTTTAAGCTTCTATATCTATAAGAACAGGAGAAGAAAGCAGAACATACTTCTGAAAAGAAATTTATAAAAAAAAAAAAAATGAGAAAACTTGAATATATAAAAAGATAAAAGAACACACGGGCATAAAGGCCCACAAAAAAACAAACTTTAGAGCTTGTAATATGAAGTTAAGTGATCTTAAAACTTTTATTTAACATTTTTTTTCTTGAGTGTTCGGGCCAGCTTACGCGCACCTCGACTAATCTCACGGGACACCGGCCTGACCCTACAACATAACTTTTATTTAACATTTCAAACAAGTTTCGGACCCATTGACCGCCACCACCAGTAAAACTTGTATACTTCATTAGCTAAAATTGGCATTAAAAATGTATCTCTTATAAGAAACACTTTGATAGATGACAGGAAATAACCAAAAAGGGGGAAGAAACTCAAACCCCAAACCAAGGGAGGGTTGTGTTAAATATATCTTTTAATAAATAAATATAGATATCGTAATCCAAACACACGCACACATTTTAACATCTCAAATAAACTGACAAAGCGATGTGCTTGTTAAAATTACCTTCAGATCAAATTTTTTCAAGAATTCTTCAGTGCAATCAGGACCCCACAAGAGACCTATGCCTCTCTCTCTATTTGGGGAGAGACCGGGATTCATCGAGGGATCAGACCACAACACATCGCCCGGAATTAAATTCAAGCCTTCCCATGGGGGATCAAGAACCGATCTTCTGGCTTTGGATAGTTCCTCCAAAGAACCAAGAGATAACCCATTGGCTTCAGGATTTAAGATTATCCTACGATTTTTTTTCCCTTTCGACCTTTTGGACGAAGGAACTGATATGCTGCGGAAAAGTCCTCCATGAGCCGTATATACACATCCAGCAATAATGGAGGCCAAAGGCAGCCCTTCGAAACACCCCAAACACTTCCGATAGACATGCTTACCTTTGTCTCCGTACTTGGTTAGCACCTCCTTCTCAAAACCATAAACGGATGTGCAGTACTTGGACTCGTGGTTTCCACGAAGAAGAAATACTCGATGTGGCATAAACACCTTTAGACATTATCCAGCAGAATTTAATCAAATGAAACCTCCTGTTCAAGCCAAAGAAACACTACAAAGTAGCAAGGATATACGTGATGCCATATTTTTCTTTTAAATAAATTGGACAGTTATTAGGCTGAGATGATAGAGATTGAACATAGACTAGATAGAGAGAATTAAGTAGCAGGCCACATGCTTCTGTACGCATAACATAAAATCCCGGACAATGCACGGAGCATGATTACATGAAAGATGAAAAGTAAAATTGATGATCATTTAATCATTTTGGTTTGAAGCGAAGGTGCGAGAGAGAGAATTAAATTCAGACCATAAATACCTTCCAAGCCAATAAGAGCAAAAAAGTTTCAAGACCCCAAGCCCCTCTGTCGACGTAATCCCCATTGAAGACAAAGAAACGGTTTTCAGAAGGAAAACCAGCATCCTGCAGGAGAAAGAGGAGATCATGAAATTGGCCATGGACGTCTCCGACGACGACTACAGTCGAGTCGTTGCTGGCGGCTGAGTCTTCGAGGATTCTGAGGCAGTTGGGTTCTTTGTGGAGGATTTTAGAAGCGGTGAGGATTAGAGTGTCGAAAACGGAGACGGGAAGGACTGAAGGAAACTCGGATGGAGGTAAGTTTTTGGAAGACCAGTCGAAGGCAGCGATGAGATGGTGTATCCATTGGAGGGAAAGGGTGGCATCGGGAGGCCAAGAGAGAGGTAAGTTAATCGGAGGTGAAGTGGAGGAAGGTGAAGACGATGTGCAGGGATTTTCTTCAGATTCAGAGAGGGTGGAGGAGGTGGAGGGGGGATGATCCAAGGGAGCAATCGGATTGAACGAAATTTGAGTATCAAAAGCTGAAGAATCCAAATCCGAATGGTTCGACGACATTGTTATGTTCTTCGTCGTTGGATGAAGAGAGATCTAGCAAGGAACCAAAGCCCTAGAAATGGCGGCAATGGCAATGGCAGGGCCTCCATTTCTATACTCTTTTAAATTTTTTACTCTTAAACTACTGCGATCCGGCTGCTCCTTTTTGCACTCGACTGTCCCATCGCGCATCAGCATTGCAACAATGGAGTGACCAAAAGTTTCCGTTAAACCGAACACATCGATCCAAACCACCCGAACCAAAATTCTTAAGTCGGGTTATGACCAGTCGGGATCGGTCAGTCAATGACATAAAAAAGGCTCGTCAACCGACCGGATTCCTTTAAAAAAACAAAAACAAACACATTTCAAAAGTGTAAGAATAGCAAAACCATTTTCTAAAATTAAAAAAAAAAAAAGTTTACAAATCTGAATCTGTATAAACAAATCTAAAAAGAATAAGCTAACATGAAAAAACCTGATGATAAAGGATAGATTTTAATAGATATGGATGGAGAAAACTCACGAAGATATAAATTTTTGTTACAATTAATTAATAATTACGAAAAATGATGGTCAAAATCTCATAGCATCACGTTACAATTACATTGTATGTATAAATGTAGATTAGTTAAATCTCATATCTTCGTATTATTATTATTATATTTGTATGTGTAATTGTATATTAGTTCAATATCATAACATACCGACATTGGTGGAGAAAATTAGAAAAATTCAATATTTTATTATAATTAGGAACCACGAAAATTGATGGTTAAAACTCCATAATTTCACATTACAGTTATATTATATGTGTAAATGTAGATTAGTTATAAATATATATTAGCTAATTATCATAACCTATCGGGACAAACTGGGAATACGGATAAAACAGGGCATGTGTATGATGGGATTGAAAGCTTCGATCCTGCAATGGAAGCAATGGAACTCCTTGCTTTGGTTTCCCATTAGAATTAAAAATCATACAAAAACAGTACAAGGATTAAGCATGTGAGAATCATACCTTTGTAGAAACGTAGTTGCAGCAAAAGCCTTCTCCTATTGATGTTCACTTCCACGAGACTTTCTTTGTTGTGACTCTGAAAAGGATCGAGCTTGTGGGAGCCTTCTTGAAAGAATTGAAGAAACGGAGAGATAAGGAAAAATAGAGAATCTTTGTGTGTTGTGGGAGAGTTTAGAGAAAATAAGTGAGCTACAGAGTTACCTTGTATATGTCTTCCATTTCCTCTATAAGGTCCTCTCTATGGGACCTAGTTAGATTAAAACATAATTAAATTAATTAAACATTTTAATATCAGATAATAAAATGATTAACTATTTGAAACATATTTAAATATATATTTGAAACATATTTAAATATATTAATTCTCTCATATTATATAGTTTTGATTTGAATCTCATTCAAACTAACTCTATAATAATAACGTATCATAATACATTAACACTTATATTAATTGTATCAAATACAATTAATATATTTTTTGTTAAATAAATATATTTGAACGTTTTAAATTTTCTTTTAATATATTTGATCCATAATGATTCGTTGTGAGCTAGCAAGAAGACCTTGTGGACCTACAAATTATACGATACAAACTAATTAATTAAACTCTTTAATTTATTAATTTCCATTCATTAACTATAGGACAAACCACTCTAAACCTATAGTTGCTCTCTTATGCACTGTGTCACAATCGTACTTGAAGTAAGTAGATTGTGACCCTGCTAATAAGTGGGGCGGACAGTGTAAGTGGCGACACGGGAGTGTCAACACATCTGGCAACGACAGAGGGCCAAGACAAGTGCCATGATGCGACCGAGGAGGACGGTGCATCATCCAACACACCAAGATAAATGGGCAAGCATGCCAAGTCGAGCATCAAGCGAGAATACAAGCATCAGTGCCATTGGCAGTGTCAGTGACAAGCTTAGTGGGGGCCAGATGGGGCCTCGGGCCGTTTCCTCAAAAAGAAGGAGTTTTGTTGTGAGTTTGGACGAGCGGCTTTGGAGTTAGAACCATATTGATGGAATATGGAAGCACGTCGAATTTCATGTCAATCGGAGTTCGGACGGGCGCTGTACAAAACTTGTGACGAGGTAGCACTGTCAACGTTCATCGGTGCCAAGGTGGGAAATGCTCAGAATGTACTATAAGGGGGAGGCATGGTGTCAGCTCTCCACCACCCCTTGGCCTGATGGCTTAAGCGAGCTACCCTATGGCACAGACATGTGCCATGGCGTGGGCGAGCGTTCTGGGACAAGAGTCTCGGGCGTCTTCCATTGAGAATGGGATCTCGTGGACAGTGTCGGACGGCACGGGTGTGCCGACATTGCGCTTTCTCCCATGGGCCGGAGGTTCGATATAGCACCCGCTATGCCGTTTATCTCGGCAAATGATTTAGCATGGACACGGAAGGGTTCATGCCTCGTTATGTTTGGATGGATGGATGTCCGGGTAGTCCCGACGTTGGAAATATGCCCATGGGGTAGTTGTGACGATTCTTGACAAGCAGACCCGAGTTGGAGAGAGAAAGCTAATAGCCTTAGCCTCATGCAAAGGCAAGGTTGAGCTGTAATACTTGGCCTAGATTAAAGGCAAGTCGGATAGAGTCGCTTGATGGAGGGAAGTACACGTACAGGTAACGTGTATGTCTGAATAGAGTTCAGTTCCGCATGAGCTCAGTTCGGTTGAGGACGAGAGAACCTCGCCTAAGGTCCGTTGAGGCTTCAAAAAGAATGGAAAAAAGAAGATTGGGACTTGAGTTCCCCTTAAGGCTGACCATGTACGAGTGACTATCATGGTGCCGCACGGTTGGAGAAGCCCGACCGTGACAGTTGGTATCAGAGACTAGTTGGCTCCTTCAGTGAGAAATCAGCAATCATACCGGCGCCTAAACAGCTTAACAAGTCCCAAGTGGACAGATTGGTGGAGATGGAAGAACGGATGCTCTGATAGTTGGTATCAGAGCCGAATGGGGTTTGAGATCGAAGCAATAGGGCTCTGACAGTTCGTATCAGAGCCATAAAGCTCAAAACGGGTATTTGGCCCAATAGAATAAGATTTGGACTCGACCAGTCAATTAGTTTTGAGGTGGAAGCCATATGCTCTGATAGTTGGCATCAGAGCCACCCTTTTTTGAACGCAGTCGGACGAGATAGAAAGGAAAGGTCCCAGGATCAGATTAAAGACTTCACAAACGCGTCAAGAGTGCCAATTTGGCAGGGTGAATGTGAGTCATTATCATAACCACTATTTTGCGAGCGGAATCGGGAAGACAGAAAGAGTAATTCCCAGGATCGATTTGAAGACTCCACGGATGCATCAGAAGTGCCAGTTCGGCAGGGCAGACGTGAGTCAGTATCAGAAACAGTAAGTGGGTGGAAGCCAGACTTCTTTGTACTCAAGATTGTTGTATGTTGACACGTCGTTGGGGGAAGTCTGTCCCGTCAGTAAGTAGAACCAAGCTCCTTTGCCAAGAGTTTGGATGTTCCGTTGGCAAGAGACTATACCGAAGGTGTACCAGGTCGGTACCTTCGAAAGAACCATTACCACCAGGAGGGATAGTGCTGATGGTTGTAAGCAAGAGAACCGGGGGTCAGGGAGACATACATCGGTCAAGTGCACAATTATTCATTTCAAGTCTGTATGGGCGGACGTCATGGCTAGTAAGAGCCAAGTTGATTGGGGAGTAATTCGCAAGAATGGATTACTGTCCCACGAGAATACTCCTTTATTTGGAGCAGGTGTGTCCCTTAAGTCGTTCCACGTGCCAAAGTGGATGACTTCCCAAAAGTTGTTGGGGCCAGTTCACGTTGGGGAGGACCAACGACCTGGCAGTTCAGATCCGAGAAGTTGCAGCAAGAGCAAGAGAAGCATCTTAGCAGCATCGCCACAACAGGTGGCCAGAGAGTTGGCTGGAGTGTAGCGCCAACAAAAGGGAAGGCTGTGTTTTGTTCTCTGATTTCGCATGGTGTCGGTGGTGCCACAAGAGTTCCGTGGTTGGCTTGCGAGCCTCACCCCGAGGGGTGCACCCGTTGTGTTGTTCAGAAGGTACGTGGTGGCCCTAAAGTTGGTCACAGGTTTCGAAGGGGTCGAAAGTAACCCTTACTGCTGAGGCAAGACAATGCCGAAGCATTTGTTCCGGAGGGATCGTAAGTGACCCTCGTACTGCTGAGGCAAGACAATGCCAAAGCATTTGTTCGGAGGGATCGTAAGTGACCCTCGTACTGCTGAGGCGAGAGAAACGCCGAGGCGTTTGTTCTGGAGGGATCGTAAGTGACCCTCGTACTGCTGAGGCGAGAGAAACGCCGAAGCGTTTGTTCCGGAGGGATCGTAAGTGACCCTCGTATTGCTAAGGCGAGAGAATGCCGAGGCACAGGTTCCGGAGGGATCAAAAGTGACCCTCACGATTGCGGAGGCGAGAATGCCGAAGCGTTGTTACCGTGGTTGGTCTGGTGGACCTAGGACGAGGAGTCCCAAAAATGGATAAGCCCACAACCACTTAGTTCCGTTTGCCGTGCTTATGTTGCGAGTCTCGGGCCAAGTCCTAGAATGGGGCGCGAGGAGGTCCAAAGGTGGGATAGCCCATAAGTAGTGTGCATTTTCATACTTGGTCTGACACACAACTATTTTTCAGCGAGTCCGTTGACAGCCAGCCTAATCGGGTCGTCATCGGGACGATGCCGAGTTCAAGTGGGGGAGAGTGTTGCAATCTCACGTGACAAAGTGGATTGCGCCCACCCCAAGTATGTCATCGAGAACGATGACCATTCAGGTGGGAGAGAGTATTACAATCCCAAGAATTTGGATTGTACCCTAAGTATGTCATCGGGGACGATGACCATTCAAGTGGGGGAGAGTGTTACAATCCCAAGAAGTTGGATTGTACCACGAGTATGTCATCGAGGACGATGACAGTTTAAGTGGGGGAGGATGTCACAATCGTACTTGAAGTAAGTAGATTGTGACCCTGCTAATAAGTGGGGCGGACAGTGTAAGTGGCGACACGGGAGTGTCAACACATCTGGCAACGACAGAGGGCCAAGACAAGTGCCATGATGCGACCGAGGAGGACGGTGCATCATCCAACACACCAAGATAAATGGGCAATCATGCCAAGTCGAGCATCAAGCGAGAATACAAGCATCAGTGCCATTGGCAGTGTCAGTGACAAGCTCAGTGGGGGCCAGATGGGGCCTCGGGCCGTTTCCTCAAAAAGAAGGAGTTTTGTTGTGAGTTTGGACGAGCGGCTTTGGAGTTAGAACCATATTGATGGAATATGGAAGCACGTCGAATTTCATGTCAATCGGAGTTCGGACGGGCGCTGTACAAAACTTGTGACGAGGTAGCACTGTCAACGTTCATCGGTGCCAAGGTGGGAAATGCTCAGAATGTACTATAAGGGGGAGGCATGGTGTCAGCTCTCCACCACCCCTTGGCCTGATGGCTTAAGCGAGCTACCCTATGGCACAGACATGTGCCATGGCGTGGGCGAGCGTTCCGGGACAAGAGTCTCGGGCGTCTTCCATTGAGAATGGGATCTCGTGGACAGTGTCGGACGGCACGGGTGTGCCGACATTGCGCTTTCTCCCATGGGCCGGAGGTTCGATATAGCACCCGCTATGCCGTTTTATCTCGGCAAATGATTTAGCATGGACACGGAAGGGTTCATGCCTCGTTATGTTTGGATGGATGGATGTCCGGGTAGTCCCGACGTTGGAAATATGCCCATGGGGTAGTTGTGACGATTCTTGACAAGCAGACCCGAGTTGGAGAGAGAAAGCTAATAGCCTTAGCCTCATGCAAAGGCAAGGTTGAGCTGTAATACTTGGCCTAGATTAAAGGCAAGTCGGATAGAGTCGCTTGATGGAGGGAAGTACACGTACAGGTAACGTGTATGTCTGAATAGAGTTCAGTTCCGCATGAGCTCAGTTCGGTTGAGGACGAGAGAACCTCGCCTAAGGTCTGTTGAGGCTTCAAAAAGAATGGAGAAAAGAAGATTGGGACTTGAGTTCCCCTTAAGGCTGACCATGTATGAGTGACTGTCATGGTGCCGCACGGTTGGAGAAGCCCGACCGTGACACACTGCAGGACAAGTTGCGTCCATGGATATAACAATCATGAGTAAGTCGATCATTCACACGTTGTTCGTAAATGCAGTTTGGTCAAAAAGTCCATTTTGCCCATGTAATTACCTCTCTCCTTAAGTGCAGTTTAGTTGCACTTTAATCCTCTAATGAACAACTTGTTTATGGTCTAACCATAAATCAAGTCTCTCTTAGGCCATTAAGAAAGGGTAGAGCCTCATTGTTCAAGTCCCGCTAGCACTTAAGGGAACTACTCATCTACTTTTCCTACATAAAAATGAATTTATTTTATCTTGTGAGATTATGTTCCCGCTCCTTATTTGGTAAAGTCCCCAAAATGGTAGGCATATTGAGTTGACGACTCGAGCCACTCTCACTCATACAAATCAAAGGATGCACCCTCACAGGTAGATATTAATTTATTCAATTAATGGATTTACAAATAAAAATTAAATATTTCGCGATTCGGTCTTATACAAACTCTTTGTATAAGATCCTCACTCACATGTCTCTGTATGAACGATTTTAATCGACCCGTTATTAACAATTATAAAGTGGGTCATAAGTGTCACCAGGATAAGACATCTAACATTATCCATATACTATAGACCATTTAGGTTATTCTTAGAACATGATCCACTTGTATGTCAACTACATACTATTCAAGATTACATATAAATAACCCTGGATTTTCACAACATTGAATTTCATTATGTAAAATAAAATAACAACTTATTTTGTTAAATATCAATAAATAATTTATTATAAAATTACGAGCTTTAGGACATAAAACTCATGTTAATCGATTTCTAATAAAGGAAGCGAAATATCAAATGAATATTTGAATTTGGTTAGGAAGTTGAAAATGTTTGTGCCATTATTGGAGGATTTATGTGGAATTTACTTATATAAATTATAACATGAGTGCAAGGATGGAAAATTTGCGAAATATCACCGATATATTTACTAAAAGTGAGGTACCGATAAAAAAAATATGAGGGTAACATTGTTTTTACTATAAATGGGTGAAATATTGTGATATATTGCAGATATTTTATTCTTTAAAAGATAGTTTCAAATTGAGTTCACACATCAATTAATTGGTTGGCCTAGTTGGTAAATATGGTCTTGATATCTTTAAGGTGTGCAAGTTCAACTCTCATCTCTTTTTTTTTTTTTTTTTTTTTTTTTTTTTTCTTTTCATTTTTATTCTCTCAATGTATTTTCTATTTCATATTGTAACTTTTTTGAGTAACTGTTCCCTAACTTATAGTTATCTTTCCTATTTTTTTTTAACTCGTTCATTATTTTCGTTTTCCATTTTTGTTTATATTTGATAAAATAATTTATAGTTTGTTTTTGTTATATTAATGTTGTAATACTCCAAGAACATCATGTTTTTATTGAATTATGAATCAAGTACTTGTTCATCCAAATTTTAATTTACAAAATTTTCAAGTCTATTTAGTTCTACAACATTTGGTCCTATCTATTTTTTTTTTAAACTGATTCACTATTTTTGATATATCTCCGATGTCATAAATTTTTTTTACAGAAATGCCATTTACATACCTAGTGGATATTTCGCCATGTTATCTTGGATATTTCTTCGATATGTCGTTTCAATATTTACATATTTCGTTATTTTTCCTTTTGCTAATATCAAACTTTTTCAATGCGCTACCTTTTCCAATCTAAATTTTTTTAATTTTCAATCCAAAACTTTCATTTCCAAAGAAATTAAATTTGAAAAACCACAAAAAAATAGCATATATTTATTTTTAATCTGATTAGTTCAAACTTCTTTCATTGAATTTTTACATCATTTCTCTTCAAAATTGAATTGACTTGGAAGCAATATTATCATTATTTGATAAATCATGTTAATGTTGGACTAATGCCTCCTTATCATCTTGTTACTAAATTTACTATTGAATCTTGTATTTGACCTTGATTATTTTGTATGACCTAAACTTTATTAATGAAATATTCAGTTCATAATAATTTTTTTTTATCTTTACTATTATCTATATTATTCTATTACCAATCATATTTGACTTTTAATTATCGGTTTATATGGTTAACGTCATAGTTTATTATTTAAATAAGTTTGTTTTAAAATTTTACTAACAAATTCACAATATTTTTATAAATTTTTCGTGAGCATTAATTTAGACATTGAATTGTGGTAGGCTCGACACTACACCGAAGCGAAGTACACACAAGTTGATTCATAAAAACGAGAATATATATAGAAGAAAAAACGGGTTGAATGTCAAGCCCACAAGGAGTCTGCAACGACGATGAACTCATGCTAGATTCGTGCACCGCCAACACACACTTTATTGTTGGTTTGAAATATATATATATATATATATGTGGACAATATGGGAGTATGATGAGATGAGAAGAGATTTTGATTCACCGTAGTCTATCCTTCAAAATCTAATCTCCATATATAAATCTATATTTTCCCACCACTTTCACTTTCCATTTAAGGATATAAATAATCATATTCCGCGTGAAGTTGGGTTGTTTCAACTTTGAGACAACCGACCGACGCCACCCAAAAAAAAAACTATGGATCCTATTACGTATGAGAGGATTAAGAGGCGGCGGCGGGGCTCCTGCAGAGGCTTCCGGCTGAGCTCCAGAAGACTGTCCGTGTGGAAGCTGCGGGCGAAGTTGGGGTGGTTGTTGCGGCGGATCTTAAATTCCTGGCGACGTTCCATTGTTGAGATTAAGAAGGGAGGAAGATCAAAGGGTTGTTCTTCGGCGGCTGCGCAACCGAGGCTCAGCTCCTTCCGCCGCTCCAACTCTTTCTACGCCGAAGCCATTGCCGATTGCTTGGATTTCATCAAGACCTCCTCCTCCTCCTCCTCTACTTCCACTTCCACTTCCATCTGAATTTCATCATTTTTCTTCTTAATTTCGCATCCCATATATGTTATATTGGCGATGATTTACTCCTACAAATTCCTCTTCTTTATTTTATTATTAATTATTTTTGCTTTTGCTATATTTACCTTAATTACGCTTCTTCTACATCTATTTTAATTAAACATTTCAATTAAAAATTATTTGAAAGTGTTTAATTACGAACCAAAATGAAATACCTAAATTGATATCAAATTATTTTTGGATCCATGTTTTCACTTATTATTCTCCTAATTAAAATTGAATCTCTTAACTTCTAGTCTACCATTGAATTTTGACCTTTTTTTTTTTTTAAAAAAAAAAAAAAAAAAAAAAAAATTAAAATTGAGGATGTGCTTATGATATTAATTTTAGATAATCTACTACGGGAAGCAAAATCTGGGGCAATTAGTTGATATTTTCTTTAAAAAATTTGTTTAAAAACAAAATTAGTTGAGTTTGAGTAGGTGAAAATTTAGGAAATTAAAATGTGAGAAAAGCTCCGTGATTACGCCACCTACTTCATTTCTATATTTTGACTAATGGGTTCCCTGCCGAAGATAAACATTATGGAAGGAGGAACCAACACAGCACTTTCTTCACCTCCTCTTATTTCAAACTTTTTTCTTTAATTCTCCATTTGAATGCTAAATTGTAAATGTTTTCTTTCAATTCAACTTAATGGCGGTTCCTTTTTTGTCCAAACTATTAAATATACCTAACTATTATTTTATTTTGTTGATGTACAAATCTAGATATAGAAGGTGTAACATAATTTATACGTACTCAATGATGAAAATTTTTAATTATAGAAGATGCGACCTACCAAAGATAAAAATTTTGGGCACCAGTGTGTACTTTTGTTACACCGTATTTTTTTAATTATGGCAAATGGTGGATATATGGACTAGATTATCTAGAGGTTATCTTCTTCCTCTTTAAATTTGTACTTTTCAAGTTCTCAGTTTCTATTCCTATGAGATTGTAGGTGGAAATTGCACACCCTTGGACGCAAAGAAGTCGACATTGGTCTCATCCTTGGTCGACATCGAAGGTGGGCCCCACGAGTGCCTTGACCAGTGGTTTATTTGACCTAAGGCTTGTTTGACTTGGTATTTCGATTCCTAATTTCGTTTTTGTCTAATTCGAGTCTAAATAATAATTCATCATATTTTTACTTGAGTTCAAATTTATCCGCAACATTAAATTAATTAGTAATCTTTGGCATTACGTAACATTAATGAGTATACCCAATAAAATAAGGTAGTTAAGCTGGAAATTTTATTTTCAAATGTGAAGTTGTGAACTCAATGTTTTCTAACGAATTTTTTGTTTTAAATAATTATTAGAACAATAAAATTGAGCATATATTTTATATGCTTTAATTTCAACCTTTAAAACTCATTTTGAAAATTCAAAGTTTCATTCCAAAATGATATATTATTAATAGGTGGAGCTCCAACCAAAGCCTAAGAAGTCAGCTCAAGAAAGTCATTTCAAATTAGGTTCATTAATTAGTTAAACAACTTGAACTCAAAAGGGACAACAAAGACATTGAGCTTATAATCAATAATTGCGACATATATGGTTGGTTTGAGTCTATATATTGATGAATTTGTCTTGTGGTTAGTTCTTGAATTTGTATTATACATATATGAGAACCATCTTAATTTATTCATATATAAATTAAATTATCAACCATATATATTGACATTTTCATTATTATTTGACCGTTGAAAATAACTATCCTCTTAATTTTAAGGGATGACTTGGAGGAGATTAATTATTGTACAATGAGGAGTGCATATTCAAAATTAAAGTGATGCTATTAGAATAGTCCTTGTGACATGCCAAATGATTGTAAACAATAGCAGAACAAGGATGAGGAAAAACACATACTCAAGTTTGGTTGACATTAAAACATTGAGAAGGAAAAGGGATATGATGATGTGAATTAAGTGGTGTTATGCAAGAATAATGTGATGTAGAGAAAGGAAGAAGAGGGAAGCATAAGATACTAAAGATACTAATAAAGGTTGGGCGTGGTACATAGGACACTAATAGTGATGTAGGTGACAAGACCAACTTGTCCACCACCTTAACTATTGTACATATTACAAGCTCTAAAGTTGGATATCACTCTAATATCCTTCAGTTACAAAATCACAATTGTAGTTACCAAACTAATTAAATCATTCAAATATATTGAGTTCGAGAGTATAGAGAGATAGGAGGCCTAGGTTCCCACCTATGGGAAGAGCCTAGTGGAGCTCAGAGGACCCATGTAGAGAGCCTAATGGACCCATGGGAGAGAGCCTAGAAGAGTTTAGAGGACCCATGAGGAAAGCTTAGGAGAGCTCAAAGGACCAAGGGGGAAAAGCATGGTGAAGCTCATAAGACACACGGGGAGAGCCTAGTGGACCCATGGAGAAAGTATAGAGGAGGCTCAGAGGACTCGTGGGGGAGCTTAGGAAAGCTCAGAGGACCATAGTTTAAAATTTTCATCGAAATCTCAAAATTTTCATCGAAATTTTGAGATTTAGATAGGTTCGAAATTTCGATAGGGAGAAATTTTGATTTTTTCCCTAATTTCTCAAAATTTTGAGGTTTCCATCTAAATTTCGAGTTTTTTTTAATAACAATTAGCTATGTAAGACCTCAGAGTGATTGGATTTGAAACCATCCAAATTCTCAATGAATGAGTCATAAAGAAAACATTGAGAATCTGAGTGGATGGTGCACTTAAGCATCAGTGATTATAATGGTGTAACTGTCCAACAGGTACTAACTCAATGGTTCCAAAAATTTAAGAAGGGTAGTTATGAGCCTAAATGCCAATTACGATTACTATCCTATATAAATTATTAAAGCCATTGGTCGAAGGTACGCATAATCTCTACTATTTTCTACTGTCAAGTGACTCATAACCCTCGAGATTGACTTAAGTGTCAAAATGTGCGTGGTTTGACAGTTGACATCACGCTGGTGCTTAATTTCTTTTGTCTTGCAGGTACTTGGACTACTTTTCTCCGTAATACAAATTTACGATTGATCCATTTTTTTGGCATAAACAATATATATGTTGTTAAAAGGATTGCCAACTCTAAATTGAAACATATATTAAAACTATAATTTAAGGGTTTATCTGAGTCTAGTTTGGTTCTTGCTTGTGTTAATGAGTCAGTTATCTAGGGGTGATGAAAATAAATCAACTTATGACCTTATGCGACAACGAGGATGGTCCATCCTTCAGGTTGATGCTCTTGTGCATAAAGGTGGGAAAGGGCAGTTGTGATTTTGGATGATGATGGTGTTGGATTTTTGGGAAAATGTTAGAAGGGTAGTTTTCCTTCATAAAAAAGTTCAAGAAGGTGATTACTCCAAACACTATAAAAAGAGTCTATGATTTTTGTTTCAAGTCGTCCCAGTTAGAAAATAAAGTTTGAGTGTGCTAAGTCTAGTTAAATTCTCTTTTGTACTATCTAATTTGAGATGAGATTAAATGGTTCGAATAGTACAAAAGAGTACTCTTGTAATTGGGATCTGGGAGAGAATTATTATATGTGATTGTAACACAATTTCACATAATGAATTTCTTTTAAATTATTGTATTTCTAGTTTGTGTTAGACATATTTTTAAATAAATATGTATAATTAATATGTGGGCTATGTATGTGGATTATTATTTTATTATTTTATTAAATTGGGCCCTATTATGTGATCTAATTAATTAAGGCCCTATGAATCCTAATTGAGTATGGACTTTATGAATCCTAATTGAGTATGGACTTGATGGGTAGAAGCCTATTCCTAGATTGATTAGTGTTTAATGGGAACCTAATTGAACTAGTATATAAAGAGACCTTAGGGCTATGGTCCTCAACACACCAAAACAACAAGCACTCAGTCTTTCTTGAATCCCATATAGAGAGAGATCCCACTAAGGCATTCAGAGTTTTGGTTGAGGAAGACAATAGTCTATCATCATCATAAAGTTATCTTCAATCTCTCAATAGAATTCGGTATGTTATTTATTCTCGACAATTTGGCATGAATGATGCTAGGGTTAATCTATATAATATAGATTTAAAGTAATTATGCTAACAAGTGGTATTAGAGCATGGAATTCATGTTGGATTGTTGGTTTATTTTTGTTTTTCGTTGGTATTGTGATTCAATTTGATTAAAGTATGAAATTCAATCAATTTGATTCAATTTGGTTAAAGTTTATATATATATAAATATATATATAGATAGAAAATTATGGTGAACTTCTTTTGCTATGTTGTTCACGCCGATTGATGATTAATTGCCGGCTTGAGGATAAAATTAAATTTGTGATTTTTTTTGATGTGTTGATTCACGCCGATTGAGGATTAATTGCAGGTTTGAGGATAAAAAAAATTGAATTTGTCGATTTCAAGTTTAATTGGTCGTGTTGTGGATTTAAATTTAGATTTGATTGATAATTGTTGGGTGTTCTTCTCCTATTATGTATAATAATATATTTAAGAATATTATATTATTGTGTCTTATATTTAGATTGAATTGGTCAAAATAATATGTTACCAAAGTATCCTCTGTTATCTAGATTAATTTAATTCTAAAATATAAGATGTGCATATTCATTAATTTATGCGGATGATTATCAGCCCAAAGAAAATAATTATTTGGCCAAATTATGGGTATGCATGTGGTAATGAGTATGTGACAATTATAAGGATTTCTCATGTAAAAAGTAGTCGGTCCAAAGAAAGGCTATTTTTTACCGAGATTACTACCATTTGTAGTTGGTGTTTTTGCCCAAAGGCTAGACATCAATGTTGTGCTAGGTATCTCGTTAAAAGGCTCACCATATATGTGAATTTATGTTGTCATATTTTATTTTTGACATATCGTATTAATTGTGAGTATATGCTTTATTTACTTGTTCCTTGTTACAGTTGGTCTTTCGCAAATATCTGGAAATCTGAGTTCAATCCCTAAGTTGAATGGATCGAACTTCAAGATTTGGAAGGAAAGCCTAGAGATACTTCTTGGGTGTATGGATCTGGACCTTGCATTAAGGATCGATAAACCTACTTCTACTGAGGAACAGCCGAATACGGCTAACATTGAGAAGTGGGAATGGTCAAATCGCATGTGTTTGATGATCATTAGGCACTCCATTCCGAAGTCTTTTCGGGGTTCTATCACGGAAAGTGAAAATGCCAATAAGTTTCTTGCCCAGATTGAGAAATACTTTGCTAAGAATGAAAAAAGGGGAAGCAAGTAGTCTTTTGACTTCTTTAACTTCCATGAGGTATAAGTGCAATGGGAACATAAGAGAGTACATTATGGAAATGTCCAATCTCGTAGGTAAATTAAAGGCACTAGATATCGAGATAAATGAAAATTTACTCGTACATCTGGTACTTATCTCTCTTCCTGCACAATTCACTCAGTTTAAGATAAATTATAATACTCAGAAGGATAAGTGGAGTATTAATGAGCTTATCTCACAATGTGTGCAAGAAGAAGATAGGATTAAGAGAGAAAGGACAGAAAGTGCTCATTTGGCAACTGACTCTCGTGATAAGAAGAAAAGGAAATCTATGGGTGCTGCAGAAGGGACATCTCAGCAGAATAAAAGTAAGAAACAGGCTACTGAACATCTTTGTTTTTTCTGCAAAAAGGAAGGTCACTTCAAAAAAGATTGTCCTAAATACGCCAAGTGGCGTGTAAAGAAGAGTAAACTTCTTACTCTAGTTTGTTCTGAAGTTAATTTAGCTTATGTACCTACAGATACTTGGTGGGTAGATTCTGGTGGTACTACTCACATAAGTATATCTATGCAGGGTTGCCGGTGGAGCCGAGCGCCAAGTGATGCTGAAAGATTCATCTATGTGGGCAATGACAAAGCAGTTCAAGTTGAAGCTATTGGGAATTTTAGATTAGTTTTAAAAACTGGTTGCTATTTGGATTTGAATGAGACTTTTGTTGTACCGTCATTTAGATGGAATTTAGTTTCTATTTCTAGTTTGGACAAGTTTGGTTTTTCTTGTTCCTTTGGAAATAATAAAGTTAGTCTTTTTCAAGATTCCAAGCTTGTTGGTACCGATTCTTTAATTGATAATCTATATATGCTTGATTCTCATGTGGTACAAAGCGTAAATTAAATGAGAATTTTGCTAGGTTATGGCACAAGCGTTTAGGTCACATCTCTAAACAGAGAATTCAGAGACTTGTGTCAGATGGAATTCTTGACTCCCTTGATTTAAATAACTTTGAAGTTTGTGTGAAATGTATTAAGGGAAAACAGACAAACATAAGAAAATTAGGTGCCAACAGATGCTCATATGTCTTAGAACTAATACATACAGACATTTGTGGTCCATTCCCTACAACTTCTTGGAATGGACAACAATATTTTATTACGTTCATAGACGACTATTCAAGATACGGGTACCTATATTTAATTCATGAGAAGTCTCAATCTTTGGATGTTTTCAAGTCTTTCAAAGCTGAAGTTGAACTTCAACTTGGAAAGAAAATTAAGGCTGTCAAGTCTGATCGTGGTGGTGAATACTACGGCAGATATGATGGATCAGGAGAACAACGTCCAGGGCCCTTTGCCAAATACCTAGAAGAATGTGGAATCGTCCCACAATACACTATGTCGGGCAAACCCAGCATGAATGGTGTTGCGGAAATGCGAAATAGAACACTTAAGGATAGGGTGAGAAGTATGATTAGTCATTCTTCTTTACCAAAATCTCTCTGGGGTGAGGCACTAAAGACTTCAGCATATATCCTTAATAGGGTACCTAGTAAAGCGGTAGCTAAAACCCCTTATGAGTTGTGGACAGGAAAGAAGCCTAGTATTAGGCATCTTCACATATGGGGTTGTCCAACTGAGGCTAGGCCTTACAGGCCTAACGAAAGAAAATTGGACTCAAGAACTATTAACTGCTATTTTGTTGGGTATTCTGAGCGCTCTCGGGGTTTTAAGTTTTATGATCCCACTTCTAGATCGTTGTTTGAGACGAAAAATGCCAGATTTCTTGAGGATGTTGAGTTTGGGGGGAAGATAATATAAGGAAAGTTGTCTTTGAAGATGAATTAATTTCTTTTCCTAATGTGGTTATAGAAGATGTTCAGGCTCCAATTCTTGACGTCACTATTGAACTAATTATAGAACAAGACAACATTGTAGTCTCCATTGTTGAACCTGAAGTTCAAACTCAACAACCTCAAGAAGTGCCACTAAGGAGATCTACTAGAGAGGGAAGAAGTGCAATTCCAGATGATTATATTGTGTTTCTTCAAGAACATCAGGATGATATGGACGTAATGGAAGATGATCCAATCAACTTCCAACAAGCTCTACAAAGTTCTAACTCTCATAAGTGGATAAATGCTATGGAAGAGGAAATAAAATCCATGAAAGACAATGACGTTTGGAAACTTGTTGAATTGCCATCAGGAGTGAAACCCATTGGTTGTAAATGGATATTTAAAACCAAAAGGGATTCGCAAGGAAAAATCGAAAAGTATAAGACTCATCTTGTTGCAAAGGGTTTTACTCAAAAGGAAGACATTGATTACAAAGAGACTTTCTCTCCAGTTTCTTCGAAAGACTCTTTCAGGGTAATCATGGCACTTGTAGCTCACTTTGATTTAGAGCTACATCAGATGGATGTAAAAACTGCGTTTCTCAATGGAAACATCGATGAGACGATTTATATGGTGCAACCAGAAAACTTTGTGTCTGGTAATTTAAAGTCTATGGTGTGCAACTTGAAGAAATTCATCTATGGTCTCAAGCAAGCCTCTCGTCAATGGTATCACAAATTTCATGAGGTAATAACCTCCTTTGGTTTTGAGGTGAATATAGTGGAAGATTGTGTATATCACAAGTTTAGTGGGAGTAAATCTATCTTTTTGGTGTTATATGTCAATGACATACTCATAGCAAGTAATGATGTAGGTTTATTGCATGACACTAAGAAGTTTCTCAAAAGGAATTTTGAGATGAAGGATCTTGGTGATGCATCTTTTGTATTAGGAATTGAAATACTGCAAGATCGTTCTCAAGGTATTTTGAGATTGTTACAAAAGAACTATATTGAAAATATTTTGAGTAGATTTGGCATGAAAGTTTGTGCACCAGGAGATACCCCTATCGCTAAAGGTGATAAATTTTATTTAGGTCAATGCCCCAAGACCATATTTGAGACTAAAAAGATGCAGAAGATTCCTTATGCATCGGCTGTTGGAAGTCTAATGTATGCTCAAGTATGTACGTGTCCAGATATTGCGTTCATAGTTTGAGTATTAGGCAGATATTTGAGCAACCTGGAGATGGATCATTGGAAAGCAGCCAAACAGGTTATGAGGTATTTTCAGAGAACAAAAGATTATATGCTCACTTATTGGAGATCAGAAGTTTTAGAGATCATTGGGTATTCTGATTCCGATTATGTTGGATGCCAAGACACTTTGCGATCCACTTCAGGCTATATCTTCATGATGGCTGAAGGAGTTGTATCCTGAAAAAGTGTTAAATAAACACTTATGGCTTCTTATACCATGGTTGTGGAGTTTATAGCATGTTATGAGGCATCCAATCATGGAATATGGTTGCGAAATTTTGTCACTGAGCTGCGGATAGTGGTTGGCATAAAAAGACCACTAAAATTATTTTGTGACAATAAGTCGGCAGCGATGTATTCCAACAACAACAGAAACAATATAAAGTCAAAGCATGTAGACGTGAAGTTTCTGGTTGTAAAAAAAAGAGTTCAGAATGGTCAAATTTTGATAGAACATATAGGAACAAACTCTATTGTGACAGATCCATTGACTAAAGGTTTACCACCTAAAGTTTTTCATGAGCATGTTGCTCACATGGGTGTTAGTCAATTTTCTAATTCCGTGGTTTAGTGGGAGTTTGATATTAAGGATGTTCTTTGACCTTACTTTGTTTATTTTCTATATAGAATAAAGTTGATGATTTATGTTTATTATCTGAACTTGTTTATCATGCATGCGGTTTAGCATAAAGTTTTTGAGAATGATCTCACTAAGGAATTTGGACCAGTTGGAAACAGACATGATCTAGATCACTTTGCATGTAGTTTCCATGCTATCCATCCATACTTGATCTATGTCATTGAATGTATTGAAATTAGTGATCAAGGAAGGTTTAGTTACGATGGTAGTGACAAAAGCCGCCTTGATTCCGTGTTAATACAGGAGATGGACCATATTGAACTAAAGGGGAATTCTATTATTAAAATAACATGTTTATGCGCACTTAAGATTTATGTGATTTAATTACATCAGGTACACAAACATAGCCCAAGCGGGAGATTGTTAGACATATTTTTAAATAAAATATGTATAATAATATGTGGGCTATGTATGTGGATTATTATTTTATCACATTGGGTTATTTTATTAGATTGAGCCTTATTATGTGATCTAATTAATTAAGGCCCTTAGGAATCCTAATTGAGTATGAACTTAATGGGTAGAAGCCTATTCCTAGATTGATTAGGGTTTAATGGGAACCCTAATTGAACTAGTATATAAAGAGACTGGTCCCCAACACACCAAAACAACATGCACTCAGTCTTTCTTGAATCCCATCTAGAGAGAGATCCCATCGAGGCATTCAGAGTTTTGGTTGAAAAAGACAATAGTCTATCATCATCATAAAGTTATCTTCAATCTCTCAATAGAATTCGGTATGTTATTTATTTTTGACAATTTGGCATGAATGATTCTAGGGTTAATCTATATAATATAGATTTAAAGTAATAAAAGTAGAATTGTAATGGTAAGAAAAGAAAAAATAGAATTGTAGAGAGTGACTAATTAAAGTAGAAAAAGAATCTATAAAATGGTAAGAAAAGAAAGTAAAAGGATGAAGCATATGTATAATTGAAACTTGAAAGTGAGGTTATGAAATGGAATAACCTTCATGTCTTACCAACTTCGGATAATGAGAAATCAAAAGGATAAACATACCTTGTTTCACACGGTAGGCATAAAATAAATTAAGTTATGTTCGAATTGACACTATAAATATATAACCAAAATATATTCTTGCTTTATTAAAAAAGAAAAAAAGAAAAAAAAGTAAAAAAAGAGGGTAAAAAAATCAGAATGAGTAATCGCTTTGGAGCCAATGGGAATAATAGGGGAGTGAATACCATTCCGAGCCTACTGCGAAAAGTGCTGTATTCTATTTGCCGCGCCTCTGTCCCTCCTTCTCCAATATCTTCCGCTCCGATCTCCTCCAGGTCAACGAGCTCAGCAACAATGGCGGATGCTACCGAGACCCTTAAAACCAAGCTTTGCGTTATCGGAAGTGGCCCTGCTGCCCACACTGCTGCCATATACGCCGCCCGTGCCGAGCTCAAGCCTATTCTCTTCGAAGGATGGATGGCCAATGACATCGCCCCCGGCGGCCAGCTCACTACAACAACCGACGTTGAAAACTTCCCTGGATTCCCCGAAGGCATTCTTGGCATCGAACTCATGGACCGTTGTCGCAACCAGTCGCTTCGTTTTGGCACTGAGATCTTCTCCGAGACCGTAACCAAGGTCGATTTCTCATCCAAGCCATTTAAGGTCTTTGCTGATTCAAAAACCGTCCTCGCCGATTCTGTGATTGTCGCCACTGGTGCGGTTGCCAAGCGATTGACATTTCCTGGCTCCGGTGAAGCGGATGGGTTCTGGAATCGAGGTATTTCGGCTTGCGCTGTCTGTGATGGCGCTGCGCCTATTTTCAGAAACAAGCCCTTGGCGGTCATTGGGGGCGGAGATTCCGCCATGGAAGAAGCCAATTTCCTCACCAAGTATGGGTCCAAAGTGTATATTATCCACCGAAGAGACACTTTCAGAGCTTCCAAGATCATGCAACAGCGCGTCTCCAACAACCCTAAAATCGAGGTGATTTGGAATTCGGTCGTTAAGGAAGCTTACGGCGACGCTAACGGGCGAGTCCTGGGAGGTCTGAAGGTCCATGATCTGGTCTCCGGAAAGGTTTCTGATTTGACGGTTTCCGGATTGTTTTTCGCTATTGGTCACGAACCAGCCACCAAATTCTTAGCTGGACAACTCCAACTCGATTCTGATGGCTATGTGTTGACGAAGCCAGGAACGACGCAGACCAGTATCCGGGGAGTCTTTGCTGCTGGCGATGTTCAGGACAAGAAGTACAGACAAGCTATCACTGCTGCTGGAACGGGTCAGTAATAATGTTTCCGCTTTCCTTCTCTTCTTAACGTCATTTCTCTCCACTGGTAATGGGCTTATACAAATTAACAAACGTCTTCCTTGTGCTACTTGTGTCACAAGACATGGCCATAAGCGAGGTAAAAACTTCAGGACAAATATATTGGTTAAAGAATAAAAAATGGAAGATGAATATATATTAGATTATGTAACAAAATGTTAACTCCGAACTGTCTAGATCCAAGTCTATTGCAAACGTTGCATCTAGTTTCTAATATGTCGTAAAGTCTAGAAACATGAGGATGAACTTCCAAAGACTTGGTGCCTGTGTTTTAAGGCGTTAGATACGCCTCCAGGCAAATGCTTTTTGCACATAAAAGCATTGCTTGGCGGAAGCAATGTTCTGTTATTTTATTTGTAAAAAAAAGATAACCACACATTCAAATATTTAGTATACTTGAAGATATAACTTCAATAGTGAAGGGCATGGGGCACATAACATCAATTTACCTCCTAGAAACTGTTTAACCAGACATGCATACTAATTGATCTAAATAGGAGAAGATGAAGAATCCTCTCCCTAATTTGATCAGAATATGACGTCCAATTAGTTCAAATAGTCGTTAGCAAATAATTTAAAGAAGCTACATGCCTTGTGCACCATGAAGACGTAGAATAGGTGGAATTTCCCGAACATTTTCAAGATTTGCCTCTAGCTTCTATTCCTTTTAACCCAAATCATCCAAAAATACAAATGACTCACATACTTCTTTGACTTCAAAGATCGCGTGTGAGCATGAACGGAAGAGAGAAATTCATGTCATAGCACCTCAGAAACATATTTAATCTTGACCTACCATTTTGCAATATTCTCAATAGATCATTTGGCTTATGAGATAGTTTTGTGCCTTTAACTTTGTTAGGAACCAAGGTAGTATGGGCTACCTTTGTCACACATTGGTAAGAATGGGATGACCAGTGCGGTACATAAGTGCCTTGTTCTCCCACCTCAATAGCTAGCTTTTGGGGTGTGGCTCTCCAAGGTGTTTAAGTACCTAACAACGGTATAAGAGCTGGTTGTCGACGTTCTGGAGAGGAGCACCGACTGAGGGTTCTGATCGGATATTTCTGAGTGAAGTATCGTCGGTCTAGCTGCCGAGACTTTGGCTTTCTGGGGATGGGGTATTATAAGAAACCAAGGTAGTAAGGGCTACCTTTATATAGAAAGGTCGGCTGTTCTTCCAAAGGTAATTTGAGGTACTTGGACCCTCCCAATTTTGAGACACTCTCAAGCCGTAATTCACTCACCAAAATATTCTCCCCTTCCTCCTTCCCTACTCACTGTATTTATAACCAAACTTCTCTAACAAACTACTTAACTAATTACTAATATTCCCTCAATATCCTTTAATACCATTCCTATCAAACTCTTTTGCGGTTAGTAGTTCAGCATTTTATTAATTAATTAATTAATTATTTTTTCCTAAGATTGTTTCATTTTGAGGCTGCTTCATTCTTCTAACATTTAAGTCCATGTCAAAAAAAAAATCCTTCACTCGTTTCCTCTCTCCTTTATTATTTCCATACTGTTATTTATCTTGCCTGCTTATGCTTCTGTGGATGCACATGAGATAAACATATTGATAGTTCTGGGGTGGTGAACAGAACTTGGGCCAAACTTAATATATTGTTCATCCTACTTATACAATGCTTCTACCTTTGCTAATTTCTCTTCGTGAAGGGCAGCACTTCTCCCTTTCTTCCCGAAAGGGAGATTACTTGAGGCTAGAGAGAAAAAAGTGTGGGTGTGTGAGAGGAAATTATGTGACAGTTTTTTGGGTAATATACTATTTGAGGGTGTGGAATCATATAGCTTTGCCCCAAAGAGGATCCTATTATTACGCCTAAAGAAAAATAAAAATCTAACATGCTTGAAGCCTATATGAAGAACTCTGAATAATATTGGATGAGTTTTCATGGCATATTTATGAGGACTTGCTAAAAGCTAAGTGGAGCCCCGCTTTTTTGAATTGGACTTTCTGAACGTGCAGATGTGCCGGTGAACCTGATTCATGAGAGAGAAGTAGGAGCACTGAATTACTTCCCTATGTATTATTATTACTATTGTTTTAGATAGATCAGGTTATTGAGGTGATCCTTTAGATAAAATGATTCCAAATTTTGACGTGAAGGTTGAATAGTTGATACAAGTCAACCTTTTTTGTTGATCAATGACATTAAAGGGCGGCTTTGTCCCACCAATTATTCCTAGTATTTTCCCTACAAGCATACGAACTAAGTTTGTTGGAGAGATGTAAATAAATGGGCTTCTTTGTTAAATAAAAAATTGGTGGCATTGAACTAATAAATTTGAAAATTTGGGATTTATAGAATTCAGTTGTGTGAGAAATATACTAAATATACACCATCAATTTTAATTTATAAAGAATAGAATTGAAAATTGAAAACTTGTTAGGAAGTAACGATGGATTCTACGTTTAAAAGTTAGTAGGGAATAGATTTTTAAATTGTGAGAATGAACGTTCAAAAAGTAATTTTAGTAGATTCATTCACAATCAATTTTACCAAACACTCAACCTAATCACTTTTAATGCTCTCAAAAGCAAAATTCTAAATGCAGCCTTAGAAAGCTCCATAACGGTTGCTCAAGTGAAGTTACTTCCTATCTGGTGGTTAAGATTTATTTCTTGTGGTACAGGTTGCATGGCAGCATTGGATGCGGAACATTACCTGCAAGAGGAGGAGAGTGATTGATAATAAACTGTGCCTGGGTTTCTCAAAGTTGGCCGTTGAGAAGTTATTTGAAGACAGTGGCCAAATGTTAAGAATGACTGCGGAATGGAATGCTTGTTATGTACCCTATCATACAATTGTTTATTTGGGAAAGTTTACGGGGAGGGATAGATAGCAAAATATTATAGCATTTTCGAGGAAGGTTATTCAGGATAATGTTTGGGTAATATGTTACTTGTGCACTGCATTTATTCTGGTTGGTTTAAAAGGTATTGCAGGTTTGGGGAGTTTGGTTTAAAAGTCGAAACTTGGTTTTCTTTTCATGCTTTGTACTTTTCCTTATTGCTTAACTCAAATACTTGGTAAGAGTAGAAAGAAAAAGGAATCCCGTAGTAGTTTAATATTTGATGCTTCAGCTGGCAAGCCTAAGTAGGTTCAGACAAAGTTGAGTCCCACCTGAACCTGAACCTGAGCCTGAACCGAGGTAGTGAACCAACCTTACACCACATTCCATCCCTAATGATCCCATGCATGTCATTGATCACGCATGCACCAAAACCCAACACTGTTTTTCTTCTCCTTCCTGCTTCCCTTTGATTCATGCCTTCGTTTCCCTTACGAGTAAGTGACTATTGGTGGGGGGAAATCGTTGATTCCTGTTAGTGCCATTTTCTCATTTAGGCCTTCTCTACCGTTAGCCCTTCGTTTCGTTCTTACCCTGAGCCCCTACAATTGTTGAGCTGACCTTTCTGGTTCAATCTCAGATTTTGGGTTTAAGATGCCCAGGTAACACTTCGCTGACTTCATCTCCTTTTTACATCTTTCATGATTCATTTTTTCAGTTCCAAACTGTTTTCATTTTGGGTCCGTATTGGAAAGATGAGAATTGTGGCTAAGTGGATTTGATGGAATGGGAGGAATTGTGGCACATAGTTGCCGATACGAAAGGGTTGTTTGAGAGACTGGAATGTAATCAAGATTATTGAAAATTAGAGGAGTGTTGGAATGCTTGAAGTATGACGGAACGGAAATTGGATCGTGAAATGTGAAAACGGTGAGAAAAAGGGATTGGTTAAAAACTGTTGGAACGGAATGAGTTTAGTTTTACAAATTGGGCCCAAAACACTCAATTCAAATATGTGTTTTTGATTACATTACAATTCAAATTCATTCTAATACGGTTAGTACCTTGTTACTCATTTCAAATTCTCTTCCCTTAAGAATTTAGACCTGAGGAATGAAGCCTTATTTGCTAACTACTTTAGAAATTTTCAATGAAACCGGAGGAATTGTGGTAAAAAGTTACCTATGGCAAGTATATCGTGAAAAACTGGATGAGATCTTATTACCCGTTTCATTTTTTTTAAAAAAAAAGAATTTAGACAACGTGCTGGGTGGATGTGCTTAACTTTTGCTTTAGTTAGTTCCTTTCATGACTGAAATAAGTCAAGTGGGGGTGGAGAAGGATTAACTGATATAAAATTTTTCTGTTTGTATGTCATTTTCTCTTTGGTTGTTTTTTCTGTTTGTTATTTAGAGGTGCATCCATCTTTGTGCAGCCTACGTAAATGTCCAATTACAAGTTGGCATGTGACAAACTTTTTTTAAAGATAACTTTTTCATATACATATTTTTTTCTTTGTGATTGAGAGGATGCATATAGACATCCTTGCACTTATTTTTATTGTAGGTTATAAGAGTACATGGTTCGTGGATTGAAAGTAAATTTATATCTTGGAAGTAAGTTTTACATATACATATTATGAGCTTGTTGATCTCAATAGCTAACAAATTGGTTAAGAATTTATTTCCAATAATTAGTTTTTAAAGTGTTTTTAAGCACTTTGAAAGACATTACAAACAGGGTCTAAATTAGTATATAAATTAAAAATGCAATGAATGGCAATGACATGTAGAAACTAGGGAGGAGTTGTGGTACTCCAATCCATGGTGTTTGCAATGTGGTTGGTAGCGCCTTGTGTTGGGTTTCATCTCCATTACAAAAGTGTGTTTCTTATCCTTTCTATTATCCTTTCAATACAATACTTGAAATCGCTAGCCTTCCTCAAAAAGATCCACTAGTGAGTCTGTTTGACAGCGTCCACAAATTAAATTTCTTCAAATATTTCGTAAAATATTGTTAGGATATGGAAAGAAATCCCATTATTATATGTAATTAGCAAAAATATGAAACCAAATGTAAATTCATAAGGAAGTTTAATGTCACGTGGTTAGATTTGAAACTAACCGTTACGTGCGGCACTTGGGTGAGCTTAATATCGAAGACACACCAAGTAAGCCTTTTAGGAGCTTAATGAATCGAGATGACACTTAAGCGAAGAGGAAGAAGTAGGCAAGTGAGAGTTTGAGTGAATGTTGAGAGCTTTATTGAAGTCTCCAACCGAGGATACAATGTTTGTACAAGTTGTGACAAGTTGTGGCAAGTTGTGGCAAGTTGTGTACAAATGAAGCCCCCTTGGCCTATTTATAGGGCTCAAGATCGGTAGGGCTTTAGATGACCGACTTTTGATGACGGTCCCAGCCTATTCTAGAGTATTCTACACTCTTACAGCCGGTTACATCCTATTGGCGTCGGTCTGGCCCATTCTGGGTGGTTCCAGCGCGTTCTAGAGCCTTCTGGCACTTGTCCTGACTGTCATGGTATCTTCTGGAAGTGTCCTGACACGTTCCAGGGCCTTCTCGAGCCTTCCAGACAAGTCTGGTGCCTTCCCGAGCATGCTGGCACTGTCTCGCCCCTTCTAGATCATTTCAGGCATTTCCAGGGCTGTGGCGCACGTTCTGGCGCTGTCCAGAGGCATCCGGAGCCTTCTGGGCCATGCTGGGGCTTTCTCGTGGGCGCTGGCACTGTCCAGCGCCGCCCAGATCCTTCCAGGCACTGCTGGGTCTTGGGCGTGGGCGCTGGCATTGTTCCGAGCCTTCTAGAAGCTTCCAGGACCGTCTAGAGGGGTCTGGACGACGGGGCGCGCGCGGAGGGACAGGCGCGCGCGCACGCCGCACGTTTGACGTTGCTCGCGCGCAGGGCGCGCGGAGCCTGACGTGCGCATGCGACTTGCGCACGGGATAGGGCGCGCGCATGGGACGGGGCGCGCGCATGGCAGCGCGGGGCTGACTGGGGCGCACACTCGGCTGTGCGCCTGGGCGCTCGCCTGTGTCATGGCCGTGCGCCTGAGGCATGGGCGCTGCCCTACGGCCATGGCAGCTTGCTGGGACGTGCTGGCATGTGCTGGGGACGTGCTTGGGGGTCCGTTGGCCCTTCCTTCTGGACTCACCCTTGGCCTTGCTAGATGAGTTTTGTGGCACTTTGGCGCAATTTGTAGGACCATTTTCGCGGGGCGTGACATTAAGCCCTAAAAAGGACATAGCATCGTGATTTAGAAGGTGACTTTTACATTAATTCACTCTCCCCCACCTCCACCATTATAGGACATTATTTAATTTAGTTGAAAACAAAAGGCTATATTATTATTGACAAGTGGTTTGTGAGGTTATTTGAATATGTATTATCTTTTTTTAATGGCACGAACAATGGTTGAGTTCTACCCACGTGTAAAATAGTAATAAGCACACAAATTAGGAAGAAGATGGAAGAGTCAAACATAAAGGTGAGATATATGAAGATACACCATCAAGATTCATATCCCAATTGAGAAGAAGCTTCCTCAATCTTCTTAAGTTATACGTACACACAATTCATTGGAATGTTTGATATACATTTTATACGTTGTAGAATAATTTTAAACAAATAGTTATTTGATTGAACTTATTCTATTTCATGTACTCGATAAAAGGTGAAGATGTTAAATATCGGTAATTGATGACTATATATTAAATGCATCTAAGAATGCATCTTTTTTGACACATGAAAAAGATAATATATGGAGATGTTTGGGGTGCTGAGTTGAGATATGATGTCTATGGATATGTTTGTGTTTTGGATGTTTTTTTTTTTATGTTTGGGTGCTGAGTTCATATGTCAGAGATATTTGGTGCGATTTTTTTTTTTTTTTTACATAAATAATCTGTTTTTATGATGATTATTTTTGTTTGAAATTTTTTTATTCAATAATTCTACACACACATATTAATAAACTATAGATTGCACTTTATTTTATTATTTTTTTAAGCACATATGTATTGTTGGGAGTTTCGGAAATGAAGATCAGGATTTACTTTTGGATCATGCATTTCAATTTTCTTAAAAAATTTAAGCAATCATTTTACAAATTTGTGCATGTGATATTTCTAGTTAAGTTATCTTTATTTTAACATTTTTGATAAAAAAAACTTTTTAAAATAAAAACCACTAATGTGAAAACTTTTTAAAATAAAAATCATTTATGTGTTTGACAATTTTTTCTTCTTCTCAAAAGTGTTATTACATACAAATTGTTTGATTTACTCACCTCAAACACCCCTTATATATTGTCTTGATAGATTATATATGCTAATCTTCATGTGTTAGAAGCTAGTTGGATTATTAAGATGTTTGCGTTATTGCAAGTGGGTGCAATGATATTTGCCACCTATTAGCATAGGTTGATATAACACTTCCCAATGTTGAATCTAATGATGTAAATGAATCACTATCGTCTTAGCATGTACTCGTCTAATAGTCTCACATGATTGGGTTATAACTTTACTTAGTGACTTGCCATCTCATATATGTTCGATTGGTTGGATTTTGACAAAATATTAGAAGTGTATTGTCCTACATTAGAAAAATTGAAGAAAGTGATGGACTTCAAGCACATAAAAAGAGCCTATGCCTTTGGTTTCAAAGTTGTCCCAGTAGAAACACTTTAAGTTTAAGTGTTCTAACCTTAGTTAAATATCCTTTTGCATTATCTAGTTTGAAAGTAGGAAAAAAGGTGTGAGCAGCAGTATAAAAGCTTTGAGAGAGTGCTTTTGTAATTGAGATCGGGAGAGTGATTGTAATAATGTTTCCCCTAATGGAATTTTTCTAGTGCGTAGTTTTTTCTTTAGTTTGGAATCTTTCTACGTTAATTCTTGTATTTCTAGTTTTATTGCTTTCTTTTAATTTCTCTGTTATTTTTTTGTTTATTCTTGCAGTAGAAGTGAGGTTTTTCCTAACACGATATAACCTAAATTTGACTTTTTACTCTCACCCAATTCTTCTCACATACTTTCACACGTGATTGAGTTGCAACCCACCTCGTTTCTATTAAGTTGGGCGCGCTATGCACATGTCAATGAAATTTGGCCACCAACTACTACTTCCACTTAATAACTCTCTAACTATCTCATGTTGGTTAAGTTATGTACAATCACATGATAGTTTTAGGTCTCTTCCATTAAAGCTACAATCAACAATATCTTACCTAATTGAATTGATTCAAGTTGGATGACTTCTCATTTTAGCGCTAGCTTATCATTTGTTTAGTCAAATGGCCTAATTAGCGACTATGCTAATAAAATTCCTCTTAATTAGTTAACTTTTCTTAACTTATAAATCATGGCTAAATTTTTGAAGGCTTTATAGATCACATTTATATTCATAATTTTGTGGAGTATGAACTTACAAATGATTCAAATTTAAAATTTAATATGGTAAAGATCTAAGTGAGCTACCTTGACCAAATAAAATAGATGGGTATCCTTAAATATTATTGTATTAGTCAACATACGAATCCCCTTTTGAATGAAAAAAAGTAGTAGAGAATTATAGGGAAGAATAATGAAGTATAAATGGAGCTTTGAATGGCTCCAAGCCTATGAGTGGTGATAAGACATTAGTGCCTAATATCTGTTTTTATTTGGGTGGTCTAAGAATTTTGTTTTATCAAATTTGGGAACAATATTGATTTAAATATACAAATCCAAAGATGCTCTATTTTTTCCATATAAATAATCAATAATTGATCAGTCAAACCGCAAACTTCACTCTTTTTTAATTTAATTTTGAGCTCCACTTTTCTTTTCGTAATAAAAAAGATTATTTTTAGATATAGAGAAATTAGCCCAATTTATTTAATGAGGTAAATATGTTTTTTTTTTCTTTTCTTTTTTTTTTTTTTAAAGAAAAACTTTTTTAACCAAACAATCACTCTTTTGAATATAGTTTCTAGGAGATTTTTTGTTCATTGTGTTATAAAATATGAGTCTATATAATATGAAATTAACAAATTAGGGTAAATAAGATAATTTTTTTTTAACAAATTTATATATATTTTAAAGTTTGCCATTTATAAAAATTTATAGTTTTAAAGGTAAGGTTAAGAAATATTGGACTTGTGTAATTGCTTTTAGATAAAGCAAATAGTTGGAGTATTAATATAATTAAATTTACATAACTTAACAACTCAAGTTTTGGGTTGATTGATAATTTAAGAGCAATTGCAAATATAGCAATCAGACTCAAATTATTAACAGATATAACAGGCAAAAAAAATTGCAAATATAGCAAAATTTATATCTAGCTCATAGAGTTTATCAGTGATAGACCATAATGCTAGTAGAAGACTAGAAGTCTATCAGCAATCTATCACGGATGAATTTTACTATATTTGCAATTATTTAAACATGTTGTTATATACTTAATTATTATGCCTAAAAGTACTATCCATTAATTACCTGATAATACATCCACCGAACATAGTCTTGGCATTTCAAATTCTATAGCATAAATTTTTAATCTAGGAAGCAAAGTTAAACAATAATTTTGGTCACTTCCAATTTTTTTTTCCAATAAAAATAGATCTAAGAAAATTTAAATATCTAACTTTTTAGTACGGTTTAATTCTCATAATTTTTTTGGTCATATTATAATTTGTATATAGTTTTAGAAACTTAATTTCTAATCATTAAATATTCACTCAACCACAAATTTGATAGAATGTTTTATATGTAAACTGACAATATACTTGAAAACATAGACAATAATATCCAAGTCACTTCAATTTCCTATGTAATATTATGAATATATTATGAATAAATTAAAGTAGGACTAGATTGAATGAACTATAAATTATATGAGCCAAAATGTTAAAAGTGATAAAGTAGACGAAGGAATAAGAATCCTCTAACTCATAAAACTTTAATTTTTTTTGGGGTAAAGAGAATCTAAGTTTATTTTCAATATATTTTATATGTATATGAGAATAAAGGAAAATGTTCTCCTTTTTTTATGTAAATAATTTGAAATTTTAAATTAAATCGAAAATAGTAATTAGATTTAAGCTCGGTTTGAATTGCATCGTTGAAAGTGATTTTGAAAAAAATCTTAATCGTCTTCATTGTTTGATAAATCAAATAAATAAATAATTAATTAATGAGAATCACTTTTTAAATTAATAGCTTTTTAGATTCAAATTTTCTAAAAATTTACTACTTTTTTAACCATTTAAATAAATATATTACAACAATATTCTTTCATATTAATATATTTTTCACATATATTTTTAAATTTTAATTGATTCAGGTTCTTTATGACAATTTTTTTTAGTAATCTTTTATATTAAACTAAATTAGTTGAAATTCAAATTATATAAAATATATAAAATATATATATATATATATATATATATATATATATATATATTATAATGAGTTATAAAATAATTATCAATGTGAAAATAATTAAAATAATAAACCTACTTTAGTTTATATAATTAAATTACATCAATTTAGTATTAATTTATCTAACACCGTAATTAATTTTTCTAATTTAAATTATAATTTACCAAACACTATTTTAGTTCATTTCACTGTTGATTTTTCATAAAGCGTAGCTACATACAACAATTATTTTTAAAAGCTACAGCAAATTCCAAATAGAATCTTAATCTATGGCTGTTTTCAGATATAGAAAAATGAGTATAACTTATTTACAAATATAGAAAAATATCACTATCTATCGATGATACTTGATAGATAGACACGGATAGACCATGACATTTTGTTATATTTAAAAATATTTTCAATTGTTTTTCTATTTGAAACCATTATACCTTTTAAGCTAATGAGGATAGAAAAGAGATAAAAATTAATGAATGAGTGCAAAGAGAGGTTGGAGGCATCAAAGGAAGGAATCATTTGCAAAAATATCAACAACCAAAGAAACCCTAATTTGAAAGAGAATTGACAAAACCTAAAACCTAAAACCTAAAGAAAAGAAAGCAACCGTCTAAAAGGAAAAGGAATACATCACAATACCTAAAGCAGAATTTAATTTCTTTTTCTCATATGTTTACATCAGTTATCAAATATCAATTTCTTTTCTACATCTTATTTTACAAGTTTTTTGTTCCCTTTCTATATTGTTCTACAATGAATTTGGAATATATATATGGAGAAATGATGAAAATTATATTGTTTGATTTACATAATATTTTCAAATTTTGAAAACATTTAAATAGCACGTTTTAAAAACTTAGCTTCAATTTCATCTTTGATATATTAATTATATTGTTTCTAATTAAGTTTATACTATTACAAAATGTCAAAATGTATGGCCAAAATCAACCTCGTTGTGGGTTATTGGCCGTCATTTTTTTTTAGGTCAGAAGCTCGATTTTTCATTCCTACAAAAAATGTCAATGTGAAAACAAAATACATTTCATTAGAAAAAACTTAGGAAAAAAAAATCAAATTTTATCCTTAATTTGACAAGGGCATACCGACTTTTAACCTAATCTTTCAATTTCATCAAATTGCACCTTGAACTTTGACGAGTCATCCAATCTTCTTTTTTCTCAATCTCATTGGAAACTAATCAATGCCAACCTCTTTGACACATGCCATCCTTTACCGCCTCATAGTCTTCGAGAAAATTTCTAGTACTCTCGTAATACCATACTCCATGTGTTCACACTATAAATCTACCTTCATAAATATTTATAGACCCCACATTGATGTCAGTGAATCTCATCATATTTTTAAAAGTAGGTTGACGTGACATATACAAAGGGAGAAAGTATGGAGAATTTTTGATACTACCGTAGTATAAGATATTTTTCCCATAATCCCCACTCTCGTTCTCACTCCTATGACCATAATTTTTTTTTCAATTTTTTTCCATAAATTTTTGTATTTTGTATTTTTGTTTTAGCTTTTCAATTATTTTGAGGCAGTAGAACGAAAGGAGAGTGGAAGGATGAGGGAGGAAAGGGAATATTTTTTTAATTTTCTAATTTCAAATGCCTAAATTAACGTTGAAAGGAAAAAGGAAAAATTACATTTTAAATCACAAACCATTTAAATCGATTCTCAAAACTCATATGAGAGATGCTAAAGTGCATATTTAAAAAGTTCAAGATTAAAATGACCTATATGTGAAAACTTAGATAATTTTTATTTAATTTAAAGTAAAATGAATAGTGAAGTTTATCTCTATTTAGTCGTCAAATTTTCAAAAAAAGTATATAATAGGTTCATAAATTTTTAATTTCGAGTCTGATAAGCTCTAACAATTTCTTTTTTTAAAAAAATTGTTATATTGAATATAAATATAAATTTTATGTCTAATGATACCATAAAAATTTAATTTTGTGTCTAATAGATATGAAAATTTTAAAAAATTCAAAAAACCCATCTACTAAATTTCTAATTTTAAAGGTTTAGAAGCTGTTTGAGACGTTGACTCACTTGAATTATGAAGTATGGAGTTAATATGTTTATGGAGTTTATATGTTTGTGGAGTTAGAAATCTGTGTTTAGGATGCAAAGTTATTTAGTTTGGAGTTAGATCTTTGTGTTTAAGGTGCAAAAGTTGAGTAATTAAGTTAGGATATCTAATGCAACTTTTTGTAATTTAAAAAAAGTATGATTTTCTTATGTTTATTGTAAAATACTTTCACATTAATAGAAAGTATATGAGTGTAATATGCACACCGTTCTATCTTATGTCAAATTGTAGGTTATAGTTTATTGTGCATGTATGTTGGTGTTTATAATGCAATTAATGTCTCATATTAGCTTAGATAAAAGGATGATCATGAGTATAAATGAGTCAACCATCACAAATCATATTAAGCCTTTTGAGTGAAACAAAAAGTGAAGCTATGAGAGTATAAACTACTATATAAGATGACTATTAACACCGACCAATTTTTTTTTTTTAGTATAATATCATCAATTGAGGTTATTAGTAGAGTTGGTTGTTGGAGATGGTTGATGGAGTTGATGGTCAGAATTGGTCCCAGAGGTGATTGTTGAAGTTAGTCGTCAGAGGTGGTAATCGCATGGAGTTAAACATCGAAGGTGGTCATTGAAGATGATTGTCGGAGGTGATCGTCGCAGGAAGTAGTTGTCAAAATTTGGCCGTAGGATGTGGTTATCAAAGCATGTCGCTGATGGTGGTTGTTGTTAGAATTAAGTGTCGGAGCATGTTGTAGATGATGATTGTCACTAGCAATGGCCAATGGATTGAGTCATTGAAAATATTAGAGGAAGGAGAAAGAGAAAAATTAAATTCATCGACTAAATATGAGTTATTTAATGATTTATGAAGATTATGAAGATGATGGACCAAAAATAGACCCAAAGTATTAAATTTGGAATTTAACTAAAATAAATAGTAAAAGGAAAAAAAAAGTTGAAGGGTTCACAAACAAAGTCAACACCATGGGAGGCAGTGAAAGGGTAATGAAGCTAGAATTTACAAGTGCAGTTTTTTGAATGAAGGGATTTTTTACATTCTGAGTGAAGATTTGGTTTTGTATTAAACAAAAAAAAATAAAAAAAATTCACACAAAACTCAATCTTGTGTGTGTGATGAAACAGAAAGAAATAGAGGGTGAAGGTGAAGCTAAGCTTTGTTTGAACTTTGAAGGGTATGGCGTTGAATGATATTGAGACACAGAGTCAAGGCAAAAATCCCAAACCCCTGTTGTTATCTTCCACTTCCTCCTCCTCCTCCTCGTTGTTGTGAGCAGCGCCGCCTTGCCCCACGGCCGGAAACTGCCCGCACTTCTGGCATCTGGCCCCTACCAGAATCTGACGGCAAGAAGGGCATGAGGAATGGGACCCTAGCCACGTGTCTACGCAGCTGACGTGGAAGCAATGCCCACACTGCGGCAGCTGCCGGATCTCCTCCCCTTCCAAGAACTCCGCCAGGCAGATCGCACATTCCGCCGCAATTTTCCCCTCTCCCCCGCTCGACTTGTACCTGAATTTCGGAAGCGACTGCAGGATCTTCTTCTTCAGTCCCCTATTCGCCGACGCCTGATTTCCTGCACTTCCCCCCCCACGGCGGAGCCACGCACACCGAGCCACCGCTATCAGCCCTACCATACAAATTAGGGCACACAGCAGCGCCGCCAGAATCACCACGAAGTCCGACTCCAAAGCCACCGCCTCCGGCGGAGGCGCCGACGAAGTATTGGCGGCAAGAGCTCTGATATAGCGAGTCATGACACACAACTTTGTGAAGAGAAGGTAGTGAGTGTATTGAGGGTTTGTGGTGGTTTCTTTAGGAAAAGGAAAATCTTTGAGAGTTTTGTTATCAGAGGTAAAGCCAAGAGGAGAAGAGGACAACTTGGGAGGTGGGCCACTCCATACTTTGGTTCTGTGTTACTCATACTTATCTCTACTTTAAAATTCAACTGAACCTTCTTCTTTCTTAGCTGCTACTTTTCTAGGTGTAATGTAAAGAAATGGTAAGTAAAATAAAGAAATGCTTATGAAACCATCCCTTTGTTTATTTATTTATTTTAATTAAATCTTTATAAGCTACTTAGTTATACAAAAAGTAATAAAGAACTTATTGCCTTAAGTTTCAGATTCCATTGCCAAAGAGAAGATGATCTAGAATGCCCACAATAACAAAGTCATTTAAGAAGATGCTACTGCTAGTGCTAATTACCTCCATGATGTAAAATCAAGCAAAGATGTATTTCTTATCATTTCTTTTTACATTCATATATATATATATATATTCATTAATGATTACAAATTATACATTTGCAACTGTCCTACCAAACCATGACTTTATGCTTTATGGTACATTCCTCAATCAAAACTACATCATATGTGCAAACAAAATCTTAATACCTTTACAGACTCTCAGCTTTGGCCACCAACCTTATTTATTTCAGTGGTGCTGCAGGCTTTTTAAATGAGAACTCATCTCCTTCTTCTTTAGTTTGCTTTGTACTTTGGGGTTGGCCTGTTTCAGCAATTTGACGTATTTCTTCTCCATCTACATCAACATTAATCGATTCAGTTGTTGATACTTGTGTAGGTGTTGCTAATGGATCGCCCTCATAATCAGACGACTCAAGGTCCTCATATGCAGGCAGACGTATAGAGTGTCCCATAGTTTTAAACCGTCGCAATGAGCGTCCAAAGGAGCGTAGAGGTGAAGCATTTGAACTACCTCCAAGTGTTTTAGTTGCTGAGGCTCGTTGAACCCGCTTCTTCTTCTTGGCTGTTTCATGCCATTTCTTGAGTGCCTTTGATGTCTGTTCATCAAAGATGGACTTCTTCATACCCGAACCCATCTGCATTAATCCATAATCGCCGTCATACAATACGACCAACCCTTCTGCCTCACAACAGTATGTTTGAGTCGGAAAGAATAGAAGAAGAGAAGATACGTATGTACCTGAGTTACAAGGGCGTATATCGGAAGCGTAACATAGCTGCATAGAAATAATGCGGCTACCCTACGAAACCATAAGCAGATGCAAACCTTGTGGTCAAAAAGCACTTTATGAAGACAAGATAATTGAAGTGTTCATATCATATGAAGGGAAGAAAGGCTAACTTACCCTAAACCAACTTTTATAATTGTAAGGATGCGACCATCAGAGAAGCAAGAACTCGGGCCAAAAGAATACTGCACATGACAACCATATCGTCTATTGTAGTTTATGCATTACATAAACTTGTAGTTGTATAAATTTCAATTAAGAGTACTGTCTTTGCTCTTAGATACTTTGCAACGATTCTTTTCTTTCCCTCTTCACACTATAGAAATCTTATGTGAACTTTTTAAGCTCAAAGTCACAAGATAGTATGTTTTGATTGTGACCTTCATTATATGTCATTAAACATGACTAATTCAGACTGTAATAATAAGTATAATACAAGCAAAATGAACCTTCTTAAAGTTCATGAACCATAAAAAAGCCTTAATTCTGGATCAGAGAATTGAAAGGAGTCAATATAATGGTCGAGAAGAATACCAGTGTAGACAAAATATAGGTGGTCTGGAATGCATTCTGCATGTACCAAATGAACTAATAATCAGATCAACACCAAAACACACCTTTCTTCAAATTTATGTGCTACATATGGGAGATTTTGGTTACCTGAAATAAAGCAAAATGCATGAGATGAAGAATCAATTGAGGTCGACCGAACCAGAAATATTTGTCAGATCCTTGCACGAGAGGAATTCCCTGGACTACTGCATGTTTCTCAGTGATTTCAAGAGCCATCCTAGTCAAAATGGCTTGAAGTTTTGATCCAACAGCTAAGATTATCTGTGTGAGTTTAAAACAGCCATCATTGTATAAAAACGAACTAGCCAATCTGGTGAATTTCCCCTGAAGAAAGAGATTTTTCTTACAATCAGAGGGATAAATGATGCCCAGAACAATATATGCCATCCTGAAAATGAAACAGCTTTCTTTATAATGAAATTTATCAAACTATTTGTCAAGACAGAATCATTAGATAAAGTAAAGTAATCTTACCAGCTAAATTAAGGAGCAGGAAGATCACAAATGACAACCACAGAACAGGACTACCACCAAAATCATTAAAGAGAAGTTGTTGATCATGACATCACAAGTTGAATTGATCAAGGTAAGATAAGATCATCTTGTAAGAATAAATGATATCTTGTTCCAAGTTTAAATGGATTTAGATGACAGACTATTACCTCACACCGACAACTACCTTGAAGTCGTCTTCTAATGACCTTTTGATATATCTCTGGAAGTTAAATTTACTTCCAGGTGCTAAATGAACCTACAAGAGTATTATATCACTTTTAAAAACTTGAAGCTGTGATCAGTTTAGAGTTTTGCAATCAAGAAGATGAGAACTCACCGTTATGAATCCGTTGCGTAGAGTCAAGTAATCAGCCTTACTAACAGACCCATAAAATTGCCTGAAAAAGCAGCCCTGCAACATAATAATCAAATCTGAGTTACTTCATTCTCCCTCCAGTGCCTTCAAATTCCTATCTTCTGATTAAATGTCAAGCTCTCAAATTCATAGAAATGTTGATGAAAATATTGACATATATAGATATACTCAAAACTTCTCTTACAATATAGAAGAAGAAAGGAAGACGTGTCCAAAAGCTGGTGTGTGCTTTCACAAAAGATGTCTCATGAGTAAGCCTAAATCTTGCAGGATCTGTACAAAGAAAAACAACCAATTTTGCATCAACAAGGACGTGAAACTTCAAAGTTCATGCTAAAGAATTGGAAAATAAACTGTGATTTGAATCCATGAGATCAAAGAATCACAGTTAGTTTGTTGAAAGTGAAAAATGACATACCATTGAAAAACTCATATATATGGGTTGAAGTTTCCCGCTCCCACTCCTTCCAGCCTCGAATCTGAGCAGAAACACTTCCGTTCATAACAAAGTAGGTCGAAATTCGCACGACAATGATCCCAAAAGTTAACTACATGACAGAACTAAGACCCTTTTCTCCTCCCTTTATCAATAGGGAAATGGCACTTGTAAGACTAATCATTTTCCTGCTTTACTCTAAGCCATGGCTCATACACTGTATTTTGCTTTATATGGGACTCAAGTCAGAGCACAATGATATGCTAAGTTGAATCAAATTATAGAAAGCTTGTCATTCCCCAACATGATGATTTCTTTTTTCTTCTTTTTTTTTTTGTAAAAGGCCTAACAAGTCTAACACAATAGTACCTAATACTTGTTGCCCAACTGTATTGATGATTTTACAGAATTGATTCAATTAGTTATATGAAAGACTAAAAAGAAAACCAAAATCCTACAGAAAAACAAAAAAAGAAAAGAAAAGAAGCCCTTACCTTTACCCTTCCAAGTGTCATTGTGATAACACTAAAGAGCACATGAAACACAGCTAAGAAGAAAATGAGAATGTGTAACTGATGCAATCCATCAATAGATATAAGAGACACTTTACCCTGTTTGAAAGAATGAGCAATGTTATAAACCTTCCACTCTTTAGCAACAGTTAAGTTCATAAATCCAAGGGTAAGAAGCATGGGACAGTGCACTTACATCCTTACATGAGACGACATTGTGGCCACCGGCCAATGATCTTCGAATTAGCCATTGTAGTCTCCGGTGATGTTCGTCTTCACCGGCTGCAGATGATGAGCCATCTTTCTCTTCAAGGTGACAAGGCAACATGGAGTTTGCAATGGCCGGAGGTATACAAATTTGGACTATATATGCTTGTGCAAAAGTCAGAAGCAGGGAAATGAAACCCAAAATCATCAACTCTGCACAAATTTTGTAGAATGTCAATCCTTTTTTTTCTCTTTCTCATACTCAGAAAGTTTTAATACAATGTTTAATGTATGAATATTGCAGTACCAGCCTTAACCTTCTCCAGAGCTTCATACAGAGAACTCTTGTGCTTTTCTGTCAACCACTAAGAGGACAAGAACAAAACAATCAGAAATGAAGGGCCTAATTGCCAACAGAATAATGTGTGGATTTGGGCTATGAAACTGTAAAAGAAAATAGACAGATATTGCTCGTAGTTTCATACGATCACCCATTAACCCAAAAGCTTAAACTTAAAAAGCATCTGAAAAGAGAATAACATTACAGAAGTTTGAACATAAGAAGTCTGAACCACAGATACCATGTTAAATATGTAAACCAAATTTTTTTTGAAACTGATGAGTGAAGTAAAATTTAATAATATATCATCTAACACAGACCCATCTAGTAGAATCTGAATCGAAAAGGGAAAGAGAGGATACATGAGTTGATTCATTTTGTGAGATATATCAGAGACAAACATAATCATAGTGATGAGTTAGTGAGCAGATGGTTTGAGAAAACACCCCAATGAGAATTGAGAGAGCATAGACAATAGTTAGAAGAATGGAAGCAACAAAAAAAAGAAGAGAAATCCATAACAACCAATTAATTACCGTTCCAACTTTGTGAAGAACTTTTTCCAAGACAATGGAAATAACAATGAAAAAGAAACAAACACCAGCAACTGCCCAGGTGGGTGTGTTGTCGAGCTCCCTGGAGTGGCCGCCGCCGCCTCCACCGCCCGCGGCGGCGGCACCAAACAGAAGGCAGAAGCAGAGACAAAAAACAGACATCATAAGAAGAAGGGAAGCCCGAAAACAGCGGTAGTAAACGGCAAAAATAGCATTAAAATGGAAAAGTTTAGAGGTGGAATTAATATTGGTAAAGTGAAAGGGGGTGCAAAATTATTGAAGATAGCAGACCAAAATAGCAGTGGCCCCATGAATGATAAGATTAGATGGATCCCACATTTTCTTGTCATTAATGATACGTTCAAATATTTTAAAATTGTACGTTTTAAGTCTAAAAACACTGGTTACATTTTAATGTACATAAAGTCTTCATTAATGCACATCTTAATCTACATTATCACTCCGTCTCCATCCAATTAAATGAGATCAAACCTTTTAATAAAAAATGTACACTTTAATTATCTCAAGTCTCATTTATCTAAACTATATTGATTAAGAGTTTAGAGTTTAGATATTTGAGTCTTTCCTCTCATAAATATTGTGTATAATTAAATATAATATAAAATAAATAAATATGCAACAATCTCTCCAGATTGGAGGTTTTCTTCATTGAATTGGTTTTATGGTCACACCATAACTAATAGTTACAATGCTTCGTTTATCTAGCTATTTAGAAATTTGATGTTGTTTACTTATTTATATGTAATGAAAATGAGAGCGCTAGAATTATAATATTAGAAATCTATTGGTGGTGTTTACGTTAATTTGCAATGAGAATGATTATGTAACATTACCTTAATATATTTTTAAATTTCTAATCAATTCAACTAAAAAATATATTAAAAAAATCAAAATTAACTTAACAACATTTAAATATAGAAGTTTATCGCGGTCTAGTAAAAAAAATTTATATTTATAAATAGTTTGATATTTTTTCAATTTATAACAATTTTCCTTAAATATACCTAAATTTTATTTTAAAAAAACGTAGATCTAAGAAAATAGTAATTATTTTTTATTGTAACTCATCTAGGTCAAATTTCAATTCCTTTTCAAATATAAATGAATAGTTTTTTTAGTTTAGATTTTCATGTTTTATTGAAAAACAAAATATATTATTACAATTTGATTTAGTTAGATTAAAATTTAAAACAAAATAGAAAAATCTCATCCTCTCGCTAAATTGCCACGAGCAAGAGCCAATTCTTTTTCCGCCAAACAACAAAGAAAATCCCCGTGACTTCGGTACCACCAAAAAAATAAAAAATAAAAAATCGTACCAATAAAGATAATTGTTCTAGTTATATATTCATTGTTACTTTATTTTCTTAACTATAGGAATTTATTTTATATGACCAAGCGAGTTGTCCTATGAAAGTCGAGATGCGCATAAGCTAATCCGAACATTCACAGATATTAAAAAAAAAAAAAAAAAAAAAAAAAAAAAAAAAAAAAAAAAAAAAAACTATAAGAATTTATTTGCACTTCTAACCATACATATACTGCCAATGAACAATTTGAGGTAAAATACCTCTTCAATTTCACATTCTCATCATCACCCTCTTTTCTTTGTCTTCATTAACTCAATCCACCCTTTTACCGACTTTTTTCTTCGAATAATTTTATCAGAGCAATATTTAAGTGTAACCTGCACCTAAGTTACATGTTTTTTCTCTTCTAGTTATACACAAAAAAAATATTTTTAATCATTTAAAAAAATTTAACATATGTCAATTTCTATTCTAACAATTCTGAGAGAGAAGATCCAACCCAAAATGAGAGGCCCATAAGATATCTTCTAGAAGACTTCCAGCTGCAGGCCCAAGCTGGAAACAATGAATGCTTCCACGTCAGCAGATAGGACATGTCAGATCCTTGACAGTCAATGTACAAATATTTTAAACGTTTATTAAAAACCTATGAAAAGCTAACTTAGTTGAATAAGCTGGCTGCCTACTCCTAATACCGATCGACATAGATACAAAATAACTTGTAGGATATAGTTTGGAGAAATTATATATGTAGAATTGTTGTTGTAAAAGAGGGTTTAGTAATTTTTTTTTTTTAAAATAATTTTTAGAATGACGTCAACTACATGTAAAAATACTCATTTGACCTCAAAATGTGTGCGAGGGCCTAACTATTGCGTCTTCCTCATATTTCTCTGATTTACACTAAGAAAGAGAAGAAGTTGTAGAAGTTTGGTCTCGTTTTGATTTACACTAAGAAGAAGAAGTTATAAGAGATAATACAATACAAGATGTTAAGAGCAAGGATAAAGAAGACAATTTACCAAAAATAATCTCAACAGATCTTCAACAAATCTCGTGATGATGGTTGAGTGCTATCATTTCCCTTGCTGATAAGTGTACATTTATTGTAGTTAATTTTCATTTATTATTCTTTGTTTAATTATGGGAACCCTAAAGTTGGATATTGACCTCTGTATAAAAGGAAGACAAAAACAAAATTAGAAAAGTAATAAAGGTAGGAGGTGCTGAATTTTTCTTGTATTGAATAAGGAAGAAACACCTTCCTTTTATACAAAGGCCAATACCCCACTTTAGGCAGGGGCATATTTAGTATAGGCCTAGGGGACTCGAGCTCCAATCAATTTTATGCTCCTTTTATATATATATATATATATATATATATATATATATATAATTGACATGATATCAATATCATTAGCTAGCTTAGTGGTAAATTTGTCTTCAAGTCCCACTCTTTACATTTATTTTTTTAGAATATTTTTACTGAATATAAAGCTCCCCGTCAACAAAATTTCTGGATGCGCCACTGACTTTAGGGTTTCCCATAATTACACAAGAAATAATGATAAGAGAAAGGATAGCACTCAACCATCATCACGTGATTTATTAGGATCATTTTTGGTGAATTGTCTTCTTTACCCTTGCTCTTTAACATTTTGTATTGTATTACCTCTTATAGAAGAAGTTGCAAAAGTTGCCGAAGAAGATCGTTAAAAAAAATGTAGATCAAAGGATTAGTGAGAAGAAGGAGAATGAAGAAAGAATTAAGGTGATCTTGGTAATTTCATAGGAACATGATATAATAAAAAGACCAAAAAAACGAGTATTTTCAAAACTAGGTCAATTTTTATGGGGACTATTTATGTCATTTTCCCTTAGGTTATTGCAACAATTTACTTCTCTCATAATAATGCAAGTGATTTCTAGGAACTCTCTGCTTCATCACGTGCAACACTTTCTTACCTACTCCCAACAAAGTAGTACTACCAACTAATATTTTTTAAGGTCGTAAGTAATCAACAACCTTTATTAGAAAACCACACACTCTTATGCTAGATCTTATTAATACTCATGCATTTGTCACTCTAATCTAAATTTTACCTTCTCGAGTTAAAACTTGAATTAAAAAAATAATTAACCTTTGATTAGAAGATTAAGAGCATTAAACACACAAACACATGAATGAATTATTGCATAATATAAGTCTTTTAATTAAATTAAGAATAAAATGAAATACTAAAGATTTAACAAAAACATGCAATTTCTTAGGTCGAGAAGGTTAAAAGTACTTAAAAGCTATGTCGAGCTTAGATAATTCTCATGCTTAGAGGCTAAACCTAACATGGCTGCATGATTTTTATAGAGTACTACAAGACATTAAGTCCTCAAAATGACCACTAAGTGAACCCTATACTTAAATTTTAGGATTTAAATATAGCCATGTAGATATCATGTTCTAATTCAAGTTTTTCTCTGTCGAGCGAAAACCCAAATAAAAAGTTATTCATTAAATGACATAAACAATAAAAACATTAAGTATTCCATTTGCATGCAAGATAATTGCAACATGAAAATCTTTAATTAAATTAAATAATAAACTCAAAACATTAATTCATAAAATTAGAATTCCATAACTCAAAACTAGAATTCTAATAAAAAATATATCCTAATAAAATCTACAAAAGAAGAAAAAAATATAGTAGTAGTACTCCTGACACATGCCACGCTCATTCCCGTTGCGAGCTCCACGATCTCGTTGCATTTCTTCTTAGCTCTCAAGAATATCACTCAAAAACTTCTTCAATGTGCTTAAAGTATTAAGAGAATTTTCTCTCTAATTAGCCTACCTTTAAATGGTTTTATTTATAAAAGGGAGGAAATATCCTAATCTTACTCGGTTTAGGATCTTTAAACACTTTAAAAATCCTATTTGGACTTAAGCTAACTTTCCTATTTGAATTAGAAGATAAAAGTTAAGAATTTTGGCTGAAAATTTGAAGGAGACACGCATAATATTTTTTTTCTAAAAAATGTTGTAGCAACGCATCACTTTATTTATTTATTTATTTAATTTGTTACTTCTAGAGTGCTGCATCTTCTTGCTCTTAGAACTTTTTATTTAATACACTTTAATGTCTGAAAAACTTTAGTTTATTCGTAAATTCTTTCAATTGTGCTCTATTTACTCAAATATTTGAAATCTAAATAAATAAGAAGTAAAAGCTCAACTATTTATACCAAACTAGTTAAAACTCAAGCCTACATTGGAAGAACAATAAACTATATTAATTATCTACAAAATATGATTACATTTTCTACTTATTCATGTTAATGAAGAGTTTTTGATGATATTAGTGCAAGAAGTCCTCCACGTGCTTAATGTAAATATTATGAAAATATTGATATATCATATATTATTGAGATGAATATGGATGGTAATAATAAGAAAATCAATTATATAGAACTAATTATTTAATAGATATAATAAACTATTCATAGACATGTACAATTATATGTTCTTTTTAATTAAAAGAATATACGTCAACATCATAAATACATTATTCAACAATTCCATTAATATTGACTAAATTTTCATAAATATACACATTATTAGAGTGAGTAATAATTGTTATGTATTTCTAACTTTTTCTTAAGATATATAGGGTGGAAAAATCAAACTTTATAATTTCAAGATTGATAATAAGAGTATCATACTAGTTGAATTATATTCATTTTGGCGATATATATTCTTTGTTCATGTATGTGACAATAGTGCATGGTTCGAGAAATAATTCAAAAAGTAGATGTGGTTTTATAAATGGCACATGAGATGCATGTATGAAGAGACAAAGAAATTGATTAGGATTAGGGAATTAAGGCCATCTCCATCTTCTGCCAAGCTTTTTGTTGAGAGACTATGACCACACTTCCCTTGCCTCAATACTTAGCCACTCATTTGGAAATTATTATTCCAATTCAGTAGAATTTATCTCATCAACCCTTCCTTTTCAATCAAATATATATATTTCTTTCTAACTTATCTATAACTCTATCCCAACACATTTGTTATTTTCTGATCCAACAATGAAAAAGAAAACAAAAAATCTTACTTTATTATCCTCATACTTTTTATTGGGGACTCAAACTTGATGATTATTACCATCGATACGGAGGACTTCTTTAAGATATTTTTAAGTACTGCATTTTTCATTTGCAAAATTTTGCTTCTTTTTCTTGAAGGGTAGCTTAGTCATTTAGTTAAGGTTTAAATACTATTCTAGTTTCTATACTTTTAGTTTTTTTTTTTTTTTTTTTGGTTCCTATATTTTCAAAATGTTTATTTTGGTCCCAATACTTTTATTTTAACTTCATTTTTAAGGTATCAAAATGGTCATTTTTTGAAAATTCAAGGATCAAAATGAACCAAAGTAGTTGAAAGTATAGGGACCATAATGAACATTTTAAAAGTACATAGACTAAAATGAACCAAAGTCAAACGTATAAGAACAAAAGCAGTATTTAAACATATATTTAATATTTTGCATTTGGCAATATATAGATAGTTGGTCATTAGGTTTGTATTTGATTATGCATTAATTTTTCTATTTAATAACAAAAGTACCCTAGCCGTCTTTGTATTCTCTCTCTATATTCTTCTCACTCCCTAACTTTAATATGGTATTGAAACATCCATTTTCGATTAGTCATGTTTAAGGACTCCCAAAAATCGATCAGTATATAAGAGATTGATTATGTTACGGCAAATTAGTTTAGAGTGTATTATGTATATAAGATTCATCAGTATATAAGAAGAATTCTTTTTTTTTTTTTTAGTACAAGTTGGGGTGGGAGGATTTGAATTACAGATCTCTTAGTCTTCAACATATATAGATACAAGTTGAGCTAAACTCTTGTTGGCGAGATTAACATCTGAGTAATCCAAAAAACTCAATATATTAATAAAAAATTTAGCAAGAGTAAGGGATGACACGTGGCTTAAAACGGCACAAAGCCCAAAACTTCGGAGTGGGAGCCACGTAATTCCCATTACTGAGAAAGTTGTGCCCCAACTACTCTAACAATTGTGTTTTGTATTATAAATGTAATATTTAGTGTAGATATCCATAACCTACATAGGTTACAAAAATCCATAACCTCCCATTGAATTGCATAATGTAACATACACCATTCATATCCTATAAATAGTGTGGAATTATGCCTTTGTAAGACACACCACAATTGAGTTCAATTCTTATCTCTACTTTCTAATTCTCTCTACTTTGTTCTTTTGTTCTTCCTTTGTTCTTATTTTGTTCATATTTTATAACATTTTGAAAGATAACAATGTAAGGTGAAAAAACAACTTCTAGTTTGAGTTACGTCTATAGTATAGATAACACCCAATTAACATTTGTAATGTGATCATTTTAAAAAAGAAAATTAAATTTTTTTTTACTATGTATGAAAAAAAAGATGCATAAAATTAGGTGGAACTTAGGTTGTACCTAATCATTATCCATTTAAAGTAGAGACTACTTCAAGTTCTGAATTTAACAAGTACATGAAGTTTTAACAATTTTCTAAATTTGATCATTAGACTTAGGGAATAAGACATTAATTATTAATGACATTAATTATTAGTTTGAGTTTTAATGTTGAGAAGGTTAAGCCAACATATAAATATCACAAGGGAATACGAAAATAAGTGCCTAAACATAGGACGTCACGTGATCTTAGACATAAGGCACACCGTAGGACTAAAATATATATTAAATGATAATTATCTAAGTAGTATTTGTCGCCATAGAAATATATATAGGACCAATTACCTAGACTTCTAACGGTACTTGAAATCAAGATTGAATAGAAGATTAACTTGGTTCATAATATAAATGACAGTGCAGTCAACAATATGTTTGAGTTATTTATTATCCTAAGGGTTGAAACTTTGCTGAATTTTCTGTTTTTCACTATTATTTATATTTTCAATTGCAAAACCAACATCTAACTACTTTTATTAATTACATTTGGTCTCAACTTGTTATAAATTTTGCAAACGATCTCTTTAGATACTATAGTTGGAATACTTTCTATATTTTATTACTGACACAAAAATGAGAGCTTTCAATTACCTTATTTGACACATTTGAAATTTTAGGGATTGAACATGTGTAATTTATTAATATATATAGATAACGAAAATTTAAACCTTTAACTTTTTGGTCGATGATATATATATATATATATATTAACCAGTCAAGTCTATATAGTTCAAATTGTCTACTTGATGTCTCTAATATTATCTGAATACTATTTGATATCTCTAATTTTGTGTGGTATCTCTAGCTTGATTTTTCTAGAAACTACTTCATATCTCTAATTTGGTGTGAGAAAAAAAGGGAGATATTTCAATGAGTGGTAATGAAATAGGGTTCAAATGGGCTAAAAATAAAGAAATTAATTCATAATGTTTCATATGAAGATCAGACCTAAATCGAATCATTGTCCAAATTCAAATAATTGATTTAGGTAAAGAATTTAGACGTCAATACCAACATATAAATATTGAAGTCTCAAATTTAATTTCTTTGTTAAACTTTCAAATTTATATGCATGATATCAAAATTGATGGCAACAATTTTTCTTTTCTTTTATATATCAAATGAGTCAGCGGAGATTTGAATGGATGATTTTAAAACAAATTATTGAACTATATTTTTGTACGACTAATTTTTAGGAATAGTTAAATGAGTAAAAAGTTAGCTATCCAATTAATATTTGTAAAGTTTAAAGGCATACATCAACATGTAAATATGAGCATAACTCAAAAATAATTGTGAGAAGAATCCACGTTAAGAAACAACGAGCAAATGTTACAAATTAACTCTAGCTTCTTACCAACAACTAGAAAAAAAAAATAGAAACATAAAGAATCGAGCAAACACACACAAGAACAATTTGTAGACAAATTACTTTGTATACAACAATATGAATAAAAAATTAAAAAGGAAAAAAACACCGAAGATATTCAAACAAAAAAAAAGAAGTAAGTAATTGTAGTGTGGTTCGGCATTGTAGCCTTAGAGGAATTTTTATTTGACAATGATTAGGTGCAGCTTCCATGCATCATCTCTTTTATACATAATATAGAAAAAATTAATTTAATTAAAAAAAAATTGTCACATAATATATATATTTTTAGGTGTGTCTAGGCATGCATTCAAGTGTTTTCTATTTTTATTTCAGTGTCACAGAAAAGTTTCTACACTGGAATCTGGGCAAGAAAATCCATTTTATAGAAGGTTTAAGATACATATGGCAAATACATATTGTAATGGATGGTTTGAAGTAAGGTCATGTTTAACGGAAGTGAAACGTAATTCATCAATGGTAATTTCAAAAGTGGGTTCCAATTGATTACATTTGTTGTTGTTTACCTGTGTTCCGTAATCATAATGAACTATGGAGCCTACCTTCAAATCTGTAATCAAAATACATAATCTGATTGAAGACCAAATGGTTTTCAATCTGATTGTAGTTGAAAATTACATGCGACCTATTACCTTTATCATTACTATTACAAATATTGTTACCATAACAGTATGAAAATTATGAATTTGCCACATTTATCGTTACATTTACATTTACCTTTACTATTATTGTTCTTGTTACTGTTACCGTTAGGGTCAAACAGTAATGGTAACGATGACGATAACAGTAAAATGTGATATATTCATAATTCTAAGTATATGCGATCAAAAGCAATCTAATTACATTTGCGATTTAGCTCCATTGCAATTGATTTATCAATGAAATTTCATTACGATTACACCAATTTTCATTATGGATTGGTAAACTTGACCTAAGTAGAGAAAATGTAAAGCGAGCATAACTTAACTGACATCTAAGATGTGTTAGCACTCATGAAATCTATGGTTCGAGTTCTCCGTCATCTATTATTAAAAAAAAATAAAAAAAAGTAAAAAAGAAGAAGTGCTAAGGAGATAGAAGGAATTGACATGATAACAGCTGAAATTAAGATGGGAGTGCACCCAAATCTTAGTCTGACCTCATTTATGAACAAAAAATAAAAACGATATTGTTGTATTTTAATAACTAATTGCGACACGGCACGCTGACGTGAGTCATGACGCCCACGCTAAGACCGTCCCACCAAATACCAATAATATTTTCTTTTCTCTAATTAAATAATAATAATGCACCACGTTCCCTACACGTGATGATGTCATCACATAGTTACGTGTCCTTTTCCCGAGTGGACTCACGAAACAAAAGCTTTCCAAATAACATTAATTCAAGTATCAACCTTTATATATTTATTTTTGGATAATTTTTAAAAATAGAAAAATAAGAGATAACAAAATTTTTAGATAGTTGTGATAGATGCTGATAGAAGTGATAGAAGTTTATTACTAATAGATGCTGATAGAAGTCTATCAATTTATATCAATATTTTTTTTGTTATTTTTTTTTTTGTAAATAGTTTGACATTTTTTCTATCTATAAAACTTTCTTTTTATTTTACACCTCCCATCTAATTTCGATATGCAGATTACACATTCCAATTATTCTTCTACAAATTTTTAAATATATATTAATATATGAATCAGTAATTTTTTTTTCTTGAAAGATATTGAATTATCGAGAGAAGATGAAGAAAGTTCACGTTCTTAATTCTAGAAACAAATAAAATACAACCATAAGAATTAAAGTACCAGATAAATGATACAAACAAACTCACCCAAATGACATCTATAACACACTTAAAAAAAACAGTTCTCAAGAAGAAAAAACACCTAAATGAATCCTTTCAATGGAAGCCTTAAGTCACTTAGTACAACAGGGGAACACATCGAACGTAATAACCTGACACATCAAACCTCAAGCCACTAACTACTATGTGCTTCCTCAAGGATAATTATTTTGAGTAACAAAACTGCTAAAAAGATTTATAAATATAGTAAAATGTTACTGTCTAGCAGTAATAAATAGTGATAGATGAGACTACTATCATCTATCACTATCTATCAGTGGTATATCACTGTCTATAAGTGATAAACACTGATAGATGTCAATCAATATATATCACCAGTAGACAATGACATTTTGTTATATTTATAAATAAGTGGACTCATTTTACTATATTTAAAAATACCACATTCCTAAATTTAAAAATGTTCTATACACTATTAAAAGAAAAAAAAAATCCAATACAAATAATAGTTTAGAATTTAAACAACTCAAGATTTGATACGACTAAGAATTAATTACCTAACTTGTTAGGTAGAAATGGAATTTTTGCCTATCAATTATAAATGGGCAACTTGAACCAAAATTGGTAATATTATACTCCTTAAATGCCGTCATTTTTATTGAAATTAAATTGCAGTGTTTAAAACCCAAAAACCAAAAAGTAAAATAAAACCAAATTGATGAGGATGTAACTAGATGGTTCAAGAAAAACCAATTGTTGATGGGTGGATTTTACAAGTTTGATGTAGATTTAACATTCATGAGCCAATAATAAGCCATTCCATCATCATTATTATTTGTGATAAGAGTATGTTATGAATCAACTTAGACCTTATTAAATATGAGTTCAGGTCAATTAGTTATGAAGTCAATTACATATTATCTTAATTTGAGTGGGATAAAAAAATTCATCTCATCCTACCCTTAGAAAGAAAAGCTAAATTTCATGTCATTCTCTCAATAAATACATTGTTATAACTCCATATGAGATGTGCATCTAAGATGAAACTTCTTCCCCATTCTATAGTTTTTCATCTTTGACTTTGGTATCAGAGTCATTTTTCTTTGTTTTACAAATCTTCTCTTCTCCAAATTACAAATTTATCGTTGTTGTCACATGAAGGACATGTGTGTTTTTCTTGCTGGATTTTTGGCATCAATAGAGTAATTTATTTGTTTTTGTTGGCAAAATGAGACATTCTCAATACTTGGTGAATGGCTTGAAGTAAAACAAACAAAATAATTACAAATTTTTATTATATTATAAAAAAAATCTCATACTTATGTAAATATAATATAAATAATGGACATTTTACTTATTTAAAAAGTATAAATATTTATTTATTGATGAAAATATTTTTTTTAATCATTTGTTTTTTTTAATAATTTTTTTAAATTCCTCGACATCAACATTTTTATCACTATTTATGTAAAATTGAGACATCGCAATTAATATACTAATAATGATGACAACAACACTCCAACAAGAAGTCATCATAGCCCCAAGCAATTGCGTAAAAAAATTAAAAGAAAAAAAAAATCATTTCAAGAAACATTATTCTTGCTTCTTTTTTTTCTTCCAAGTGTTTTGTTAGTAAAATTGCATGTTGCGTAGGCTTATCCATTGTAATATTGGATGTGTTCATTTCGGATAAAATTTGACTTTCACAAGGTCAAAGTCAGTCAAAATCAAATTTAGATTAAGAGTATATATGTATATACTCAAGTTATTTTAGTCCAACCCTCTTCTCCTTCACGCAAATCACTCAACAACGTAGATTCTATGTTTTCATTCTTTACGTGAGATCCATCAGCTCTTACCGACAATTGTCACTTGCCGTTAACCATTGTCCGCCGACGATTGCCAACAATTATGGATAAGTCGTGTGTCATCTCTCTCACTCTCCCTCTTAGATTTCATTGATTGGCACCGCTTGTTGCAACCAGTCATTGCAGGTTCGCGACCTTTCATCAACATCCACTGATGGTCTCTAGAATGCCACCACTGTTGGTCATGATCTTAATAATCGGTCGAGGGAGAGCTTTGGAAAAATGTGTCTATGGAGTAGCTTGATAATCATTTGCGAGGCTTAAGAAATGGTTTCGGGCTGTTTCGGGATATCTTGGGAATTGAGAGATATTGGTTATTTCTTCAAAGTATGGAGTGATTGATGTAAAAAGACCTTTGTGTTTTTGGGGAAGATGAAGCGTATACTAAGTTTCAAATTTAAAAATTGATTAACATGTATTCCAACACTTTAAAGGTATGTTAGGTGGTTTAGATTACAATGTATTTAATAATCTTTTTCTTAATAAGATATTAAAATCTCTTTTGCATGAGTGAGGGTAATTTGTACTTTTATAAATTCGTAATTAATTATTTTAAATTCGTTTTGTCATTTTTACAAGAGGAAAGTTGGTTTGCTATTTTTCCGAATGAAAAGTAAAAATATGTTAATCCTCTTGTTAGCCCTTTTACAAACAAGACTCTAGAACGCGGGATCGGGCCACAGATGAGGTTCTAGATAAGGCCTGTGAAAATAGGCCCCAAAGAGTGGAGTAAGTTGGCCTCAGCCTCCTGACTCAAAATAAAGGCCCAAAACATAACTCGGCAAGACATTAATTCAATAATCTGTAAAATAATACTTCTTCAATACAAAATTGAGAACTTTTGAAGTGTGGCTCTGAAAAGAGACTAATTAATGATTTTTGTATGCAAATAATTGACATAAATAATTTACAAAAAAAAAAAAAAAGATATTTTTTTCGTCTTTTATCATTCATTGTAGAATATCCTATTCCAACAACCGCCATCATCAACAACATGGCACGAAAGGATTTTACATTACTGCCACTTAAAATAAAAGTATAAAATGGATTTTGAAATCTTTATTTTAAACCATTTTCACCGAAAAGTATTTAAATAAAAATGAATTTTTAATTAATCCAAATATAGACCATATGAGGTTACAAATAAATTAACTCCTTAGTACTTTAAAAGATTATATGGCATCTTTTTCTCAATATATATCTATTGAAAATATAGATAATTACACTCAGTAGTAATTTTCTTAAAATAAAAGTATAAAATGGATTTTGAAATCTTTATTTTAAACCATTTTCACCGAAAAGTATTTAAATAAAAATGAATTTTTAATTAATCCAAATACAGACCATATGAGGTTACAAATATATTAACTCCTTATTAGTACTTTATTAGTACTTTAAAAGATTATATGGCATCTTTTTCTCAAAATATATCTATTGAAAATATAGATAATTACACTAAGTAGTAATTTTAAGACTAATAATTAAGTTAAAGTAGCACTTTAAATAAAACTATAAATATAGCAAAATCTATCTGTAATTGATATATTTCTATTAGCAATATAGTCAATCACGGATAAATTCTAATAATTTAATCTAAATTTTGCTATATCTACAAATTATTTTGTATTGTGTTAAATTTATTAATACTTTGGATTTCATTGCTATATTTGCAATTATACTTTGATTGAAATTCTATTGTGTCAGTGAAATGAAATGCAACAAAATTATTATTCAACTTAGAAAATACTTTTGGGTTGATACTAATTTCATACTTTCATCTAATACTCATTTAGTTTACCTAATCATTTAGGTTATATTTTATAAATGTTTGATTATTAAAAAATAAATATGTAAACACTATTTCTACTCATAAATTTTTATGTTTTGTTATTTACTTTCTTTCTATATTTTAAAAAATCAAGTCAAGTTTCAATAAGTAGTTTTTATCTTTTGAATTTAAAAAGGAATTAAAATGTTTATTTAAGATAGGTAAAAATCATAATAGAAAAATAGGAAGAAATTAGACAACCATAAATTTCAAAAAAAAAAAAAATGAAATTGTTACATTTATACCAATAAAGGTCAATAGTTTTATCCTACACCCTCGAAATTTTTAAACTAAAAAAAAAATATATATATATATCATAAATTCTTTTTCTTTGTTCTCTTTAACAAGAAAAAAAAAAATATATATAGATATCATAAATTCTTTTTCTTTGTTCTCTTTAACAAGAGGGTGGAGAGATTTAAAACCTATAATAACCTTTAGATAGATAGGTGATTTCTTAAACATTTGCTAGACACGAATCTTTTGCATACATGTAGATCAACAAACTATTTAAAAATCAAACGTGGTTATAAACTATAGAACTAAATTGTTATACAACAACAAATCAAAACTTCAGTAATGAAAATTTTCAGACTTAAACTACACAACAAATCAAAACTTCAGTAATGAAAATTTTCAGACTTAAACTTAGAAATGTATTATTTTCTTTTGATATTCGTGAGTATCAGTGACAGCTTATGTGCACCTCACCTAATTTTACGAGACAACCCGACTGACCCTACAACATTTGGGCGTTAAGGAAACTCGTATGATATTAAATCTTAAGTAGGTTGGTCACCATAGATTGGAACCATGACTCTTTGGCCCTTTGACCTTTTTTTTTTTTTTTATGTTTTCACTACCACTAGGTCAATTGATGATGGTTATAACCTAGAAATGTATAATATGTTTCTAAACTTTTAAGGTTAGTCTCTAATAATTTTTTTTCTAATAATTTAATAAACCATTAATATTTCAAAAATCTATTAAAGATATTGATAAGGCGTGTTTAAGAAAATGAGAACAAAAAATTGGACCCATTTGGTTTTTTTTTTTTTTTTTTTTTTTTTTTACCAAAACCAACAATGGACAGAGTCCATTAGTCCCTTCAAATTTGTCCATTTCGTTCTCATTTTTGTGATTAATTTCATTCTCATTTTCTTATTTCATATACCACACTACTTTTTTTTAATTACAACATTTGCCCTTTCTCTCATCCATATTGTAAATTTTTTTTTTTTTTTTTTTTTTTTTTTTTTTTTTTTTTTTTTTTTGCATTTTCACTTTTCTAGATTCTTTTGTCACTTTTTCAAGTACCATTCTCTCCCTTTCCCCATATTTTGAATATCTACAATTTCCATGTACAATATATATATTTTTTTTAAATCTTGTTCACAAATCGAAAGATACTAATTTATTTTCCTTCTTTTAAATTTTCATCTTGTTTACCCTTTAACCTCACTTTTCTTTAGTATTCTTTCACGAATTGACTGGTTGGTGGTTGCTTTTCATAACCTCAAGTACTAATCTCTCAATTTACTTCTATGTTCAATTCATCTTGAATTTTTATTTTGTTATTTTTTTAATAATTTAAATATATAACTATTTAGTTTTGAGTTTGTTAGAAAAAAAGAAGTTAATTTTGACTTAAATGGTAAGATTAAATTCTTTTTGTAGTACAACTATTTGAAGTGGGTGATTTGAATTTCTAACCTCGTAGTCGAGAGTGTATACTTTGTGTTAGGTGAGTTAAATTCATTCTTAGTATCAAAAAAAATTACAAACATAAAATTTAGTGCTATTAAATAAAATATAAATCATATACTTTTCAATAATTGTCCAATTAACTTTCATTTTTTTAGCATATTATTTAGTTTATTTTCTCTTTTTTAGGGAGCATATTATTTAGTTTAATCCATTTTAAAAAACGGACATTCTAGTAATGATTATGTATTTCATTTTGATTTTATGGGAAGTAACAAAGATTGATGAGTTTATGATATCGAGTCCAAACAATTTTTTTGTAAATAACACGATCAAAGTAATACAATTCTCATATTTTCATTTATTGATTAAAGTCCATCCCAATTTTTGAAAAGTAAATTAAAGGACCCTACTAATTTGGAGAATGCATCATACATATTTTTGTTTTTAAATCGAGATATTTAATAGAAACAATTTAAATGCAGAAACGTCAATTCAATTCAATCTCCATCCCTATTAAATTTTAAAAAAAAAAAAAATAGAAAGAAAGAAAATAAAGGAGTGAAATACCGAAGCTATCCCTACGATCTATTTATTCCTTATTATTATTCCTCAAGATGCATGAACTTTCCAGACGTCTCGGAGTGAAAGACATCCACAATAAATTAAAAAAAAAAACATTTTTTATAGTTTTTAAAATATTACACATTTATTCCTTAAATTTTAAGTTTGATTTCAATTTAGTCTTCAAGTTTCAAAATGTTACAATTTTATTTTTGAGATTTGAGTTTTGTTTTAATTTGGTGCATGGATTTCAAGATTTACACTTTTAACCTCAAATTTTTTATAATTTAAAATAATTATGAAGTGAAATTTTATATTCAATTTTAAGATGGGTTGTTTTTCAATATAGAAAAATGAGTCAAACTATTTACAAATATAGAAAAAATTTACTCTCTATCAACGATAAACTGCGATAGAATTTTATATATTGAAATTTTAATAAAGATTATGAAAGATAATGAAACTTAATTAATTACAATTCTTTCAAGTTAATTAATATACATTAAAACTAAGGAAATGGTTATAAATGAAAAAAAATATCAAATTATTTACAAATATAAAAAAATTTTACTCAAAATTTTTTATACTTCGACTCGTTTTTTTATATTTTAAAATAATCTTTAAAACTAAAGTTAAAAGTATAAATATTAAAACTTAAAAGGATAAAATTAAAATAAAACATAAAATTGGAAGATTAAAATATAACCTTCCCGTAATTATAGAAAGATTGTGAAGAACAACGCGGCCCTTGCTGTGTTGTGGGGAGTTGTCTTGTAGTTGGGAAGGCGTTAGCTTTGGGAGTAATGAGTTATATAATAGAAATCCAATTGTAAGAGTTTGTTCATCAATTATCAGTGATTCAGATCCACGTCATATCATTTGCCCCCCATACTCTCTCGCTTTCATCCTTCCTCTTCTCTCATTTTTATTTTATGTAAATTAAACTAATCCCACATTAATATCCATAATCAATTCAATAATTAACTCTATTTCTAATTTATCGTAAACTTACTTCAACGGTAACTATTACTTCTATTCTTAGTTTACTATGATATAAATACCCAATCCTGTAGGTTTGCATTATTTGAGTCTAGATCGTCTAAATTTAGAATTTTCTTTTTCTTTTTTAATTCTCCATTCTTTGTTTTTTTTTAAAAAAAAAAACTATTATATTAGAAATTTGATCCATAGTTTTTCAAGGTTTTTATTTATTTTGTATTCCATTTTTATAGAAATTACATGTCTATTATACAGAGTATTGAAAGTGGAGAGATTTTAAACACTTTTCAAATTTTAAAAAGGTTTTCTTCAGATGGTAGAAACAACAATTGGGTTTTATCTGTCCTTTTTTATTATGGTTTTTCTCCACTCTTTTAAGAAACTTGTTCTTGTTTATCTTGTGTTGGTTAGTCTTTAAATTTTTAAAAATAATTTAATTAATTCTTAAACTTTCAATTTTTGTGTCTAATAAATTCAGAAATTTTAAAGCTTAATAGATTCGAATGAATTTAATATTTTATTCTTTTAATTTTGTAATTAGTAGATCTATAAATTTTAAAAAGTGATGTTTTCAAAATAAGTCAAACTATTTACAAATATAGAAAAATTTTATTATCTATCAATGATAGACTGCGATAGAATTCTATCGTATTTGTAAATAATAAATAGAAATTTAAAAAAAAAAAAAAAAAAAAAAAACTATCGAGATCTTAAACTAATTTTGTAATTTGAAAGTTTACAGAACAAATATCAACATTGATAGGTAAATTTGTAAGTGAACAAAAGTTAGGAAACGAAAGTGTATTCAGAAAAACATATAAAAAAGTGAAGTGGGACTATGACAAATAACAATAACAATAGATGGATAGGACCACCATCTTTAACATGGTGCACTTTAATTTGTGTAATTCTGTACTTTTTGTCCAATACAACAGATAATTTTTTTTTTTTATATCCGGGAGTGTCTGGACCAGCTTACGCGCACCTCGACTAATTTCACGGGACAACCTACCCGATCCTACAACAGGCAACCCATGATAATTTAATACAACAGATAATTGAACATATTATTGAATGCGAAAGTGTTATTCCTTTTGCTCTTTACGGATTTAAAAATGTATAAATAAACAATAAATTTCAAAATATATATATAGATATAGATATAGTTATTTGAGGTTTAGAACCGAGTGTAGTGATGACCTAGAAAGGGATGATGTCGAGAGTGTTTGAGTTCCAATTTATATTCTTATGAGTCACTGGTATACTATTTTATGTTCTAATTTTTGTCCCATATTCTAACAAATTTTTATTTTAAACATATTTTTGAAACGGTTATGAAAAGTAATGATAATATTGTAATTTTAAAAAGAATATAAGTATTTTTTAACAAAAGCATAAGTTCAATCATTTTTTTATGTGATTTAGCCGGGTGCATATTTGAAATAGTGTAGTACTTTGCTGCACTCATATCTTAAATTTAAATTTGTGCAAAACTTAATATTATTGAATGAGTGAGTACTTTTTTTATTACTTTTTGTAAAAAATTGTGGCAGGTGAATTAGTATAAATTGAATAGGTAGACAAAATTTTAAGAAAAATTTTCACAGATAAAAAAAAATGTCAAACTACTTACAGAAAATAGTAAAAAAAAAAAAAATATTGATAGATATTGATAGACTTCTATCATTTCTATCACTCTATCAGGGTCTATCACAATTATCTTAAAATTTTGCTATTTTCTGTAAATAGTTTCCCTTAATTTTCTATTTTTATAAATTCCTCAAATTTTAACGTTTAACTAAGTATAGCTAGAGCATTTATGAACAATTTGATAAAATTGAAAGTTTAAACGACAATTGATACACCATAACATGACAAGTTTATGGATAAAATTTGAACTTTTTTTCCTATATTAAAAGAAATTAGGTTAAAAATATTATTTTGGCCTATAAACTTTGGAATTTGTTTAATTTTAACCCCCATACTTTCAATTGTCCAATTTTAGTTAATGTACTTTTAATAAATCTTAAATTTAGTCTCTATTACTAATTGATTGCTGATTTTTTTTCATTATTTATTAATTTTTATTAGCATTTTTACTATAAATTTTGAAAACATATTTACATATTATGTTTTTTTGAATGAAAATTATTATGATTATTTAATTAATTTCAATAAAAATTAACTTGAAAGAATTAAATTTAAGATTTATTAAAAGTACGTAGACTAAAATTGAAAGTTTGAGGATTAAAATTGAGATATTTAACCTAAAATCGAAAAGACGAACCTAGCAAAGCCTAACCACAAAAGTAAAACCTAATTTTGTGTTTTATATATTTTATTTCCAGCCGCCCCATTTCTCTCTCCCAACTCCTATCTCATCATCTTATTCTCATCCCTCCTCTTTTCTCGTGCATTTCAATTCAAGTTAACCCTAATTTTATTTCTCATCTTGGGTTATCCTTTTTTTTACCATGATTAAGTCTAACTAGTACAATCTCTTCATTTTCTACATAACAAGAAAATAATAATTTAATTTTTTTAAAAAAAAAATTAAAATTTTTTACTCGATTTAGTTGGACAATTAGTGGAATACACAAAGATAGGTGTAGTCCAGACAATACCTAAGTATTTTTCTATTTTTTTTATTTCTCTTCGTTTTCTAATTTTTCTTCTCACACTCTTCTTCCACGCAAACGAGCAACAATAACAGCACAATCAATAATGGTGGTAAGAAAAGTGGTTTTCCTCCATCCTTTTCTTGCTCTCTTATACTCTATTTTGTTAATGGAAAAATAATCCATCGTTTTCATTGCACCATTTCTAACCAATGACACGCCCTTCCTCTCAAGCCAGTGTTGCCCGATCCCTTGCCAATAGTCACATGACTTGTATAAATCGATTAATATAAAACTGAATCGAGTAAATCGAAAGTGAGTTGGTTCGATTTTGAATCAAAATTGAAGAGTGCCTCAGTTTACTCGGTATAAGCTATTTCAAAAACCATGGAGTTAGATTTAGTCATTGGCTTCATTCAAAATTGGATCAAACTGAACCGTGAAAATTTCTACCAACGGCTATGATATTTTATAACATTCGCAGATCTACTATACACAATTGAAAGTTTAGGTTACATTAAAGAAAAATAAATAAAATTTTTAATATGTCAAAAACTTATTAAACACAAATTGAAGATTGAACGACTTAATACACATAAAGTTAAAATATTAGATATTTATTAAACATTTTTCAATATTTAGAAATCAAGTGGATTAATTTGAAAGTTAATTAGATGTACAAAACTTGTAATTAACATAAAAAAAAATTATGCTTGCAATACAAATTCTTTATCTGCAGCCTGGGGGTGCCTGTGGGCCAACAATTCCAATCCATTCCATTTGCACGCCTCTCTCTCTCTCTCTCTTAAAATAATTATTTAAAACAATAAATACAATACTATTAATAAATCATATCATCATCCTTCTTTTAAATTACTTTTTTTTTTCTGTTTCAAACATGGCATGCAATAGAATTATTTTGTTGAAATTTTTTTTAAGGCTAATTATAATGAGTAGCAATTTTAGAGATAATAACTAAGTGTATAATAATATTTTTTTAAAATTGCAAATATAGCAAAGTCTAGACCATAAAAATCTATCACTGATAAATTTTGCTATATTTGCAATTTTAAAAAAAATATGCTATATATGCTAATACTTGGAATTTAATTACTATTTTTATAATTTTTTTAACATATTGAAAATAAAGGTGGAGAGAATATTACATTTGGCTCATATAACTTGGGCCAGAACATATCATTAAATAGAAAATACCATAAATAACCGAAAGATGAAAAAAAATAAACCAATGAGTTTATAAATACAATAGAAAACACAGATTAAAACTAATAAATATAGAGTCTAACATTTTATCATCATAATGATTAAAGTTTGTTTTTCAAAATATAACTTAATTGGCATATAAATATGCTAGAAATGTCTGTACTAAAAAAAATAATGAAAGTTAATGTCTGTACTAAAAAAAATAATGAAAGTTTTTTTATTCCAAAGTTAAATAGCAAAATTCCAAGTTAAAGAATTAAAGTTTTTTTTATTCCAAAATTAAATAGCAAAATATTTGCTCATATTGAATTGTTTAAATAGAATTGAAGAAAGATGGGGTTATTATCTCTATTGGAGGTGGCATCCATGCCCAATATACAAGTCCTTCTCATTTGTTTGTTGGGAGCTTTCTTAGCCACTGATTATTGCAACATTCTTCCTCCCCATGCTAGAACCTCTCTTAATAAGGTAATTCAACTTTCATATATTATATATTATTATATAGCAGATGAAAAAAATTTCAAATTATTTACATAAAATAACAAAAAGAATAATAATGATAGATTTCTATTAGTATTTATCAGAGATAGACTTCTATCATTGATAGACTTTAATAAACTTCTATCAGCGTCTATTACAATTATCTAAAAGTTTTGCAATTTTGTGTAAATAATTTTTTTATTTTTTAAAATTTCCCTTCTATGTCAGTGTCTATTACAATTATCTAAAAATTTTGTTATTTTGTGTAAATAATTTCCCTTATTTTTTTTATTTTTTAAAATTCCCCTTCTATGTATCTATATATATTATTTTCTTGATTTCCTTGGCTTCTTTTATAACATGATATGCATTTATGTGTTGTGTGCAGATTGTGTTTAGTGTTTTCACTCCCTGTCTCATGTTTGCAAATTTGTCCAAGACTGTCACTTTTCAAGACATTATTTCATGGTAACCTAACTCTTTCATCTTCATTATCATTATTAATTCCACTATTAAATTAATTAATATGATCTCTTTCTTGAATAAAGCTAATTAATTCAATGGAGAATTTTTTAAAAGAGAAACTATTTACACAATCTAATAAAATTTGTAAATAGTTATGATAGACACGGATAGAAAATCTATCGGGACCTATCAGTGATAGAAATGATACAAGTCTATGCTTATAGAAGTTTATCAATGTCTATCAGTATTTTTATTATTATTATTTTATGTAAATAGTTTGATATTTTTGCTATATGTGACAATTTTCTTAACTCAATCTTGTATTATCTTTTTTTTAAAAAAATGAATGAATTATTATAGGTGGTTTATGCCGGTGAATATTGGTTTTACGTTTTTATTTGGAGGTGTGTTGGGATGGATAATTGTGAAAATCTTCAAACCGAAGCCATATCTTGAAGGCCTTATCATTGCATCCTCTGCTACTGGTAAGTTAATTAATTGGTAATTTAATTAAAGGCAATTTTAAAATATAGAAAAATGAGTCAAACTATTTATAAATATAGAAAAATTTCAATGTCTAGATAGTATGATATTTTTTTAAATTTGTAGTAATTTTCAATTGGTTGGTTAATGAATGAATATATAATATATATAGGGAACTTGGGAAACCTTCTTTTGATCATCATCCCTGCCATATGTGCGGAGAAGGGGAACCCTTTTGGTGATTATGACACGGTTTCTTCTCGTGGACTCTCTTACGCTTCCTTTTCCATGGCGGTAAAAATAAAAAATCAAATTAATTATGACATTTCTTAATTTTATTATTAATGAATTCCTGAAAATGAAATTAATTAATTTAATGTTTGCAGTTAGGGGGTTTTTACATATGGACTTACAGTTACCACCTAGTGAAAAAATCCTCCTTATACCTCAAAGAAACTGAAGAATTAGAAGCCGCCGTGCAGGGCGGCGATGATTTGCATACTCATCTTTTGCCTCAAAAAGCTGGAGGAGAAGACGACGTCGTTCCTTCTTCAACCAACAAGACATTAAAAGAGGTAATTAATTAATTAATTAATTAATTTCTTAGGTCTGATTAATTAATTGATTTGAAACTCGATGGTGAGTGCAGATTGAGTCCCAAGAAGCAAGCGTTCACATTTTAGAGAAAGAATCAGAGAAATTCGGGTTAGGGGTAATGGTATGGGGTAAATTACAACAAATGTTTCGCGGTATTATGAAGGAGTTGATGGAGCCACCCACATTAGGAGCGGTAAGTTCCGTTTTTTTTTCTTTCAATTAGGGTTTAGGGGGTTAAATTAATTAATTAAATTAAAGTGGGTGTTTTAATTTGTTTTTGTGTAATTAGATTGTTGGATTTATTTTCGGAGCGGTGACGTGGCTGAGACATTTGGTAGTTGGGGAGAGTGCTCCATTTCGAGTAGTCCAAGACTCTGTGAAACTACTGGGGTATGTGCGAGCTTATGTGTGTCTATATTATAGTGAAAAAAGATGGAATAATTGCATTAAAAAAAAAAAAAAGGAAGAGTATTATAAATAGAAATAAAATAAACTATTTATAAAATATAAACAATAGATAATAAAAAAATTTCATATTTGTAAATAATTTGATTAATTTTTTTATATTTAAAAACAGCATTTTAAAGATTCAAAATGGCAAATGACCTAATTTTTAAAAAACAAAATGTCAAATGACTATTTTGATGATGGAAAGACCGCATGAAGTTACAGTATTTCCTTCTTGCTATATATATTTTTTAAAAAAATACTTAGGTGCATTTTAGGTAGCATTTATCTTTATACATCTCGCCAAATTGTCCAATCCTACTTTGACACGTGGCAAATTCTTCTTATTTATTTTTTATAATATTTGAATTATCTTTTAGTGTGAGTGATGATAGTGGGATGCATAGAAATAGGTGCATCTTGGGATGCACCCAAGTATTGCCCATTTTTTTCTCTTCTTAAAGTTATAGTATTTTTTTTTCTTCTCTTCTTCTCCATTGTCCTCTGTTTTTTTTCTTCCGCCTCTTCTTCTCGGGCATGATGAGTCCACACGAGCAGCTCCGGTGAGCAAGAGCGAGAGAGAAATGAGAGTGATTGTGAGTGAGAAAAGAAAAAGAGAGGGAGATCAGTTTTTCTGCGTGAGTGATTCATTTCGGTAATTTCATTTGAACTTGACATCACCAAATGGTCATTTAACATTTTTTTTTTTTTTAAAATCTGAGTGGCAATTATTGAATTAACCGTACAAATTTCAAAAGAAAATGATGATTAATTAAAAAGAAAATAAATTAATAATTTCATGTTGTAGGGATGGAACGATCCCGAGCACGACGTTGATCTTAGGCGCGAACCTAACACAAGGGCTACGGTCATCACGAGTGAAGCCAATGATCATCCTGGCGCTGATCGTAGCCCGATACATTGCTCTCCCCGCAATAGGAATAGTGATTGTGAAAGCGGCTGGAAGGTTGGGGTTTCTGCCACACGACCCCATGTACCAGTTTTTATTGATGGTTCAATACACTCTGCCCCCAGCCATGTCCATCGGCATTATGACCCAACTCTTTGGTGTGGGTCAAGAGGAATGCTCTGTTATTATGTTTTGGACCTATTTAGCTGCTGCTTTTGCCCTTGCTCTTTGGTATGCACTTTTCATGTGGATTTTGTCTACCTAATTTTATACTCCTTATTACCCTTTGTAAGTTATAACTCAAAAGTTTTTGTGGAGTCAATTTCAATCTATTAAAAAGTTTTTGTGAGTTTTGTTTACAGAGTATTTTGAGTTTAATTAGTGGGATAAAGTGGAAAGTACTACATTTTCGAGTGCTTGTAATTAATCATCTTTTTTCAATTGTATTTAGTGGTAAATAGGCAAATATATACCTTTCTTGTCACATTATTACTCTCTTAATTAATATTAATTTAATTCTTACTTAATGCTTGAGTAGTGTTTTGAATACCATTGGAAATGGGATTAGAAGAGGGCTCTCTATAGATAGGGACACATTGACAATGGTACCTTTTCAAAACGGATGAAAAACCACCCATACAAACTCCTTTCAAAAATGAAAAAAAAAAAAAAAAAAAAATTAATTGAATTTTTAACGATAACGTGGGTTTATTTTCATAAAAATTCAAGTACCCGAACAGTGAAATTAAAAAACAATGACTCGAAATCAGTTTTTTTTTTTTTTTTTTTTTTTTTTTTTTTTTTTTTTTTTTTTTTTTTGTCTGGTGATTTAAACTAGCCATTTTGGAATTTCTTGTTTCTTTTTTGGATCTACAATTTTTTATTTAGAGATTAAGAGTTTAAATATATGGTGTTTTATCTCTCTAAGAATCTCTGACCCATCTATACAAAAATAAAAATGAGAAGGAAACTCTTTAGAAGTGGCCAATGGCACCCCTTCAAAGCGCCAAATTTTTGTTAGGGAGGAAAAAAATTAATTTAATTTTTAACGAAAACTTAGGAAAAAAATTAATTTAATTTTTAACGAAAACTTGGGTTCATTTTCAACCAAGTTGTAGTATCTCCACAGTAAAATTGAAAATTGATGTCCCTGAGTCAGGTTTTTTCCATCATAGTTTCAACTAGATGTTTTGAGGTTTCTTGTTTCTTTTTTAGATCTGCATTTTTTTTTATTTAGGGATTAAGGGTTTAATTATCGGGTGTTTTATCTTTTGAACAATTTTATCAGCGATAGACCACGATAGAAGCGATAGAATTTTATCGCAGTCTTTCGCTGATAGACAGTGAAATTTTTTAATATTTATAAATAATTTGATATTTTTTCTGTTTATAGTAATTTCCCTTAGATTTATTATTAATAATTAATTTATTAGATTAATATATTTATAATTGGTCAAAATATTTGTAAGACATAGGGTTATACTGAACTTTTACTAAATAAAAGAAACATAGGCTTGTAATTGATTAATAAACTTTTATTTTTACAACAAACATTATTAATAAAAAAACAATAATTATAAAAGAACAATAAAAAAATAGTAACAAAAGAGAATCAAGACCTTAGTTATACAAATTTCTTAAGATAGATTTACTCACTTGCTAAACAAACACTAATATTCAGCTTCCTCAAAGTGGAGTTATAAAGTAAAGTAGCAAAAATCTAGAATATGAGATCTTGATTCGACACATGCACCTCTTTCAAGTTGAAAATAACACCAACATCTTGAGACATTTTGAAAATTGAACATGCTTTGAGAGTATTGAATTGAGAGAACAAAAATGAAGAAAGAATGAAACTCTAAGTGTTGGTGAAAAATGTTGAAGAAAGCTCTCTTTTTATAGCAGTTGGAGGTGAGAGTTACAAAAACTTTTTGAATTCTGAAATTTTAATATTAATTAAAATTGAAATAAAAAAAATAAAAAAAAAAAACCTTTTAAATGAAAGAAAATAATTTTTTACATTTCCAACATCCAAGATTCTATATATTTATTATTGTTAAGTAATAATTAATTAATTAGTTAATATACTACTCACATTCCATTGATAATTACATATTGTTTAAATATGTAAAATAAAGAAAGGATAAAAATATTAAAAAAATATTTTTCTAATATTCTCACCTTTTGATATAATTATAGATTATAGATATAGCCACAAACTGATTGTGGCATATATTACCTTTACAACTACTTCAAGGGACAACATAGCCAAGCAGAAGAAAAGTTAATTAAAAAGTCTCAGCGTTGAACAATTAAGTGGAAGATAATGTGATGCAGGTATATTATAATTTTTTATAAAATAAGTATATGTTTTTGTTTTTGTTTTCTTTGGGGGAGGTTTTAATTAAAAGAAGAAAAAGAAAGGGATAGATGGGACCAAATGCAAATAAAACCGTAATAAATAATAAAAATTCGAAACTATACGTTGTCCTGTAGCGAGGAAGGCTCTATCTTTCTATGTTCTATATATCGTAAGTAAAGACGCTTGTAATACTGAATTAGTTATTATAGTATATGGATTATAATAATCTGTGTTTTAAGGTGCTGGCTATTTTAGTTTAGATAAGAAAGAGTAAACATTGTAACGGAGAGGAAAAGAGAGGATTAACAAAGAGAAATTTGAAACAGTAATATTGTAATTAAATGTAATAATTGGAGCTCCGGACATGGAGCTTCACCCACTTGAAGTCGTGGCCAAACACTCCCTAATAGTATATAATAATACATATATATATGCTCTTCTTCTTCTTCTTTCTTCTGAACACAACACTTAAACTCCATTCTTCTTCCATGTAATATCCCACTTGGAATTTGGAAAAAAGAAAGAAAACCAAAATTCATGATATGGGTTTGTTGTCATTATTGGAGGTGGCATTCATTCCTAATTTGCAAGTTCTTTTGATGTGTTCAGTGGGAGCCTTTTTAGCCACTGATTTCTGCAATCTTCTTCCTGCCCATGCTAGAATCTCTCTCAACAAGGTATTTTACCCTTTTTTTTTTCCTTTCCCATTATTAACAATGATCTAATTTGCCATTTCAAACACTGATTTACTTTGTGGGTTTTTGTTCGTTTATGGCAGATTGTGTTTGCTGTTTTCACTCCTTGTCTCATGTTTGCAAATTTGGCCAAAACAGTCACTTTTCAGGACATTGTTTCATGGTATTAACTAACTTTAAAACAATTAACCATTATATTCAGTTCAATGCTTTTCATTAATTTCCTCAACTATATCAGGTGGTTCATGCCAGTCAACATTGTTCTTACCTTTCTATTTGGAGGGCTTTTGGGATGGATTGTTATTAAAATTTTGAAACCAAAGCCATATCTTGAAGGCCTTGTCATGGCAGTCTCTTCTACTGGTTGCTTTTCTTTCTTTCTTTCTTTCTTTCTTTCTTTCTTTACTCCCTTTGAGCTTTTTGGGCTAATTTAACAATTGTTTTCTTTTCTTTGATTCATTAGGGAACTTGGGTTACCTTCTTCTCATCATTATCCCAGCAATTTGTGATGAAAATGGCAGTCCTTTTGGTGACCACAATACCTGTGCTTCTATTGGACTCTCTTATGCATCCTTTTCCATGGCGGTAATTCACTTTGAACTTTGAGAGATTTAATACAATTTTGGAAATTAATATGTTGAATTGGTTGAAATTTCAGCTAAGTGGGTTTTGCCAATGGACTTATACTTACCACCTTCTGAAAACATCCTCCTTGAGATTGAAAGCAATTGAAGAAGCCTCAGACATTCACCACCTTCAAACTCATCTTCTTCATAAGCAAGATAGTCCTGTTTCAGTTGAACAAGTAACTGCTTCAAAATTTACACAACTTTTGAGTTTTGTTCATGAAGAAGCTGCTTTAATATTGATCTCTCTTCTCTTCTACTTCCAGATCGAATCCCAAGAAACGGTGCCTAGATTATTGTCTTCCATTTGGGCTAAAACACTACACATTTTGCACACCATTTTTCAAGAGTCAATGACCCCTCCATCCTTAGGAGCTGTAAGTAATAAGTAGTATCCCCTGTTTTTATGAATGCTAAAGATGAGATAAAGAAAATTACATTTATGATTAGATTGTGGGATTGACTTTTGGAGCGGTGTCATGGCTTAGAAATCTCGTAGTTGGGGACAATGCTCCACTTAGAGTAATCCAAGACTCTATTCAACTACTCGGGTATGTTTGTGTTTTATTGTTTTCTATTTAAAAAAAAAAAGGTTCTTTTAAGGAGAATTTTTAAAAAATAGAAAAATAAGGGAAACTATTTAAACAAAATAGCAAAATTTGTAGATAGTTGTAATAGACGCTGATAGAAGTCTTTTAGAGCCTATCAGTGATAGAAATGATAGAAATCTATCACTAATAGAGGCTGGTTGAAGTCTATCAGTGTTTCTTTTTTTTTTTTTTGCTATTTTCTGTAAGTAGTTCGACATTTTTTCTATCAGTGGAAATTTTCCTTCCTTTTATATATATCATATTATATTTTTATGTTATGTTCAGAAATGGGACAATTCCTTGCACCATTCTTATACTAGGCGGCAATCTCATTCAAGGGTTGCGGTCTTCAAAGGTGAAGCCAAAGACGATGGGGGGAGTGATTGTGGTTCGGTACTTTGCACTACCTGCAATTGGAATTTTAGTAGTGAAAGGGGCCAATGCATTAGGGTTCTTGGCCTCGGACCCTCTTTACCATTTCTTGTTGATGGTTCAATACACCACACCGCCGGCCATGTCCATTGGTACAATGACTCAGTTGTTCGGCGTTGGTCAAGAGGAATGCTCTGTTATTATGCTTTGGACCTATTTGACTGCTGCACTTTCTCTTGCTCTTTGGTCTGCCCTCTTCATGTGGATCTTGTCTTGATTCAATATTTTCTTTTGAAGAAATGAAAACCTCTTTGCCCATTTTGTATTCTTTTGCTATATTCCAAAAAATAGAGAGATATAGAAGAGAGAATAGATCATCACATGATCCATTGGGAGAGAGGAGAAGGATAATGCATTTTTCTCTCTTCTCATTCAGCTTCTTTAGAGGCCATCTTATGTTGTATACAAGTTCAAGAATTGTTTTTCAACATAGAATTCTTTCCTTTAAGATCTGATTTTCCCATCCTCCCACATTTGTTATACTAAAAAAGGAAAATTGAAAACAGGCATATAACGACTATATCTTTGTTTTTGTAAATAATGTCTCTTAAATTACAATGTTCATATATATATATCACCATTTCCACTCAGTCTAAAACAAGAGCATAAGTAAATAATATAGTTCATACCTTGAGATGATAAATTTATCACGAGTAAGTTGACTAGAGCATAGTTTAACTAATTAAAACATTATACGCTTTGTGGCTGAGGTGGACAATTATGTTATCAGTACCTTGGTCGAAAAGGCAACTTGAATTTTAACTACTTCAATGCGAGAGCAGGATGCACATCTAAAAGAGCTTTTGTTTTACAACCAATTTTTCTTCAAATAATATATTTATATAGAGAGAGCCACAGCAACTGATCTCCTTCTTTACTGATAACAAATTATGAGATTTGATCCGCCAAAAGAGATCTCCTGAACGCCAGATTCTCGACAAAAAATAGCTAATCAAAATTTCAAGCCACAAAACCAGCTAATCCATCCCATCATTATTAAATATTACAAATTGTAACAGAGTTTTGCAGCTCATCCGTGTGACAGTCAACATAAGAATAACAGAGAAAAAGGCTTCAAATAAACATTACTTAATTAATATATAAGTGCAATTACACTGCCACAAGAGGATAAGGCATCCTCCTCTTGAAGGGAAAAAGAAAAGATCTAGAGAATACAATCTTGATATTAGTTAAATCAATATGTAACAACACCATGAGAATGTAGAAGACTAGAGACCACAAAAAAAAAAAAAGCAAACACTTTACTCTTTTCACAAGTACAACACAATTGTTTGAAATTTTTTTCAGTTTCTTTCAATCCACAACTCCTATAAATGAGGAGGACATCATTAAGTAATATGAAAACAACCATCTACAGATCTTACCTACAGATACATGGGGATTGCTTTTTAGTATATTCAGCATATATAATGAAATCAAGACAAAAATGCCTCCTGAAAAACAAGGAGTGTTCAAATATTCGGTTTATTGTAACTCTCTTATTTGGACTTCAAGCTCTGTGTCATAAAGAATATCTTTCAACTCTGGAGAATATTCAAACACATAATATGAAATTTACAATTGGTCTATCCCAGTTCGTTGTGAAACAAGATATGCAGGATTGGAAGGAAGACAGATGGAGTAAAGTCGTTTCTATAAGAAAAGCTGCACGGATCGTACCTCAACTATCAACTTCTATTAGCAGCAACCTTTTACCATTCGTCATTTCTAGTCAAGACTGCACAACTTTATTTTGTTTGACAGAAAGGGGAGCTTGAAACTCCTGGCATTTCCATACTGATGTAGAATCTACTGGCATCACACCTTCGGTAGGACTATCTACAGAATGCAAAATAACGTTTTCAGATGTGGGAGACCCCGTGTTTTGCCCAGTCAATACTGGGGAACTTCCACTATTCTTATCTTCCTTGGGAGTTGTTTGGTCCCTGAAAGAACAAATACTCAAGGGCAATTTTTTAAGCTTTACTCTTCCCCTCTTTTTAACAGTGACACTAATATCATCACATGTTTTCTCCTTCTGACTTGTAGCTTCTTCTCCATTATCCGTCTGAGACTGATTGTTCTTCTCATATTTACTAGTTTTCTCATCAGCTTTGAGCTTGTATACTTCCTGAAAGCTGCACTCAGAGTCAGCCTCGTTAGTTTTATCATGCCCATTGCACGTAGTTGTAGGGTCCAACTCCTGTGAGATGCCACAATTGGAAACCCTAATTTTCTCAGAGCCAGTTGAGCTTTTCAACTTCTTATGTTTGTGGCCTCTAACATCAGAACCAGATGAATTCTTCAAAATTCTAGGGGAGCTATTTATTGCCCGATGCAATTTGCGGGCCAACTCTTCATCTGTCTTGGTATTCTCAAGAGGTTGATATTTTGTGTACAGAAACTGAACTGGGACGTGTTTCTTTAGCTTGCTCTTTCTCAGGTTTATTTCTTTATAGGCTGCTTCTTCAGAAATCGAGGCAACCAAGTCCATGGCACTCTTTGCAGCTGTAACAGCCCTTGCTGCAATTGCAGCCTTCTCTTCAGCTGCTGCTCTAGCAGCCTCTGCAGCCTTCACAGCTGCAGCGGCAGCTGATCTCGAGGCCTCCACTATTTCCTCAGGTGACAGGTTAGAATTTGAATGAGCACTCAACAGACTGTTAAGCCGTATATTGAATTCTATAGATGTGAAGCCATAAGAAGGAGAGGGAGGAGGAGAACAAGTGGAGGAGGCAACTGGTGGCAGATTAAAAGTACCATCACCATCGGCACCTTGCTTTCTCAAGCCAGCAAGAAGACGCTTTCTTGGAGGTAAGAGAACATCGGAATTGAGGTGATTCACGTCACAGATGTTGGCCTCCATTCTTCTCCTTCCAAACTATAGCTTTAAACATAAATCACTAATGTGTCTCCACACGGACAAGGAACTGAGTTATCATTTACTTCCGCTGAAAAATAATCAAAAGAATATAAAATTAGCTTCTAATTCTATCACAACTTCCACTCCGCACATTCCATCAGACTCTAAGATCAATTTGAAAACTTGGAAACCATAAAATAACATCCAAATCAAACGATTTATTCAGTAGTCAAAACTATAAATTTGAATTTGAATGTAACACCCCAAATTTCAACTCTAAACTAAGGGAACATTACCAAAATTTACCCTTAACTCTACTAACTATGATGCTTTATTTAAAAAAATGACAACATAACAACATAACCATAAACACTACATATTTGCAAATCAACTGATAAACAAATTAACTACAAATCCAAACAATAAAACTAATATTCAAAACATTTTCTAATCAGATTCAACAGAACTTTTCCAAATGCTAATACGTTACATAACTAACCAACTTAGCTAAAGCCAATCTCTAACCAATCATTCAAACAAAATAACTCAACGAAAGTCTATTACAACTGCCTAACTCAAGGGGCAACCATAACAAGACTCGAATTTGGTGGGGGTTAGTACACAACATGTATTAGTAAGTAGCCCACCCTTGAAGGGCCACCAAGCAATATACAAGCAACCGTTGCAAAATACATAACAATTATACAATTATACATGCTCAATAAACATGGAAGGTGAGTAACAATTACAACATGGTAGGTACATGAATAGACACATCATGTAATGCATACTTCTTATTTAAGATCCTTAGGCTTGTGTACTCAATATCTCATCGTTCTCTACAGTGCTCAACATTCAACCCTTAGTCGTACCTAAAGCCTCAAACTGTACATCAACCCTTAACCGTACTCAAGGTCTCAATGTTCTCTACTGTGCCCATCGTTTGCCCTAAGGTCTCAAATTGTCCATCGACCCTTAACCGTACTCAAGGTCCTAATGTTCTCTACAACGCTCAATGTTCGACCCTTAGCCGTACCTAAGGTCTCTAATTGTGGATTGGCCCTTAACTGTACTCAAGGTCCCAATGCTTCTCTAATTCCAACCATGACATCAATATTCACCCAACTTTCCTTTATAAACACGGTTCTCAAACCTCGTTGTCACACAAACTCACCCGAACGCATGAGTCCTATAACATACTTCTAAAATCACGCCTTATGCCAAAACCACATAAAGCCACATCATGCTTTAAACATTAACTCAAGTAATTAACCAAGCAATCTCATCAAACAAACATTAGAAACTTTTACAACTTACACACTTCAGCTGAAGCAAATTATTACAAACAATTTCTAGATCAAACTATCAAATCCTAAGATAAACATCCTTTAATGTCCTGCGCGGCTGCGCCAGAACACCAAACTTCACTTCCTTTAGAACTATCACATGGTCCTTCATCTGAAAGCATTTTGGAAAAACAAGGATGAGTACAAAAATACTCAATAAGCAATTCTCATATCAAGCTTTAAAATTCATTTTCTTTCAAAACTTTAATTACTATAAACACAAATCATTACAAAGCTTTCAGTCAAGACTTTGCTAACTTTCAAAATCAAAATCTTTCAAGCAAATATGCTTTCAAAACTAAATGTTTCTACTTGAAACTTTCAAATAGTCTTTCAACAAAACCAAACCGTTCAAATGAACTTTCAACACCTTTAATAAACAATACTTTCAAACTTTTATAACACTAATCTTTCAATACTTTCAAATACAAAGCTTTCAATCGATCAATACTTTCAACCAGCCAATACTTTCATACAAACAAAACCTTCAAATTTCAATCATTCAGTATTTTCAAATACATAGTAGGAAACATGCATAGTTGAAGTAGCCCAACAGATATGGTTACCCGTCGATAACACGGGTCATTCATTCGGTCAGAGATTGTTAATCGACTATAACTACAATCAAATTACTTAAGTGTGAGGCCATGTGACACGCACATGAATCTTCATTTCAAAGAATGCCAAACCACAAAAATGTATCTTCTCACAAATAAGCTTCAGTCATATCATATACCGTCAATTCCAAATTTGTCTACAACAAAATGCCATACAATCCTCCAAACACAAAAATTCGCATATATGGATATATGGATAGCCCCTATCAAATCATTCAGAAACATTTAAACAAAACAAGTAGTTTCAAATAGCAATTTCAACAACGGAACTCATCAAATCAAACTATTCAAACCTTTCAAAAGTTTTCAGAATTAAACAAAACCAAAACAGAGACATTTTCAATTCAAAATCAGTCGGAAAACTTCCAACTATCATTCATAACGGTCACATACTTTTATTTGACAAAATCACCTAAAAATATACAAAATACTTTCAATTGACTAACTTGAACAAACATCAACTTCTTAAAAAGCCTAAACAATAAACACAATGCTCCAATGTTAAAACTCAGTTCGAGAACCTTAATCGACAAGAGAGATTTTTTGACAGGAATATTCATGACTAAAACCCACCATAAACCTTAATTAATCACTCCAAATTAGTCCAAAACTACAACCAACAACCTTTCACAAGTCAAAGACTGATCTAAGACACTTTAATCGAGTCCAAACTAATCCGAAATGTGTTCAACCTTGCTGAACCTTAATCAAATACTTAGAAATTTACCCAAACACAACAACAGTTCCAAGTGTTTATAATAACATTTGAACACTTAATTCCAATTCAAAAAGGAAATTAAAGCGATAATCCTTACCGAATCTTACTGAAAAGGCTCCGAACCATGCTGGTTGGTGTTCGAAAATGTCCGAACTGGCAGATCTGGACCTTAAACGGTATGGGTACACTAATTTGAAGCCAATCGGAGTGTGGGTCAATGCCAAAGCTCGTCGAACAAGTGAAGAACGCTGCTGTGAAGCTTGTTCGAAGTGGGTCTCGTGTTGCAAGTCAGATTCGTGGGTGAGGTTGCGCAAAGATGGGTCGCCAGAGTCAATAAGACGTCGTTGATTGCGTGATGGTTCGTTGTTCGCCGAAAGATAAACGTGACGGAGGGAGGAAGAATTTCGCCACTCGTCCCGTAGAGAGAGGAAGAAAACGAACCTGATCCGCGCGTGGAGTCGCTGCAGCTGTTCGAGGGTTTCTGAATTGTCACCGCCGGAGAAGAAGATTGAACAGAAGGAGGGGGTGTGGTCGGGAAAGAGGAAGATCACCTCTCTAGGGTTTCCCTTTTTTTTCTCCTTTTCTTTTCTTTTCTTTTTTTTTTTTCTTTTTTCTTTTTTTCTTTTTTTTTTTTTTTTTTTTTTTTATCCTTCTTGTATAACCTCATAAATAGAACAATTTCCTTTTCCACAAAATCTTTAATGCAAAAACCACAATCCAATAGAAAAATAAAATTGGGGACTTTCAAACTTATCTTAATATAATTTCTAAATCTATGACTTTCAGACAATTTAAAATCTTTAATCTACAAATTTTGAAATGATAAATATTTTAAATCCCTTTTTATAACCATTTCGTTTTTTATTTTTTTTTTTGAAAATTAAGTCTATAGATACTACTTTTACATCCAAATTTATTCCTTTGTTATCTACTTTTTATCAATAATTTTAAAAACCAAGCAAAAATTTGAAAACTAAAAAAAGCAACTTTTAAAAAATTTGCATTTTTGTTTTTAAAATTTGACAAATAATTCAAATATTATTTTTTAGAGAAATGCAAATCGAGGTAAAAAATGGAGAGGTAATAAGCTTAATTTTCAAAACACAAAATAAAAAACGAAGGCCCCATTTTGTGAGATTATTTGGCTCACTTCATTACTTTATGACTTATGTGTTCCTGTTGTTCAGTTGTCTGTGTTTTTTTGTGACAACCAGACTACTGTAGTTCTTGCTATGAATCTCATATTTCATGAACGTACCAAACATATTGAGCTTGACTGTCATTTCATTTGTGACAAGGTTGTTGATGGTTCACTCAAGCTTCTTCCTGTGAGATCTAATCATCAGCTCGCTGATGTTTTTACTAAAACACTTCATGCTCATGCTTATATTTCTATTTTGTCCAAGTTGAGTGTTTATAAAGTTGTACAACCCAACTTGAGGGGGGCATTTTAGTAGTAACATTATTTAGTTATTATGTTGGTTATTATGTTATTACTCGTTTATTATTATTGGGTAATATTTATATATATCTTAATGAAGCCGAGTCATTTTCTCAAAGAATTAAAGGGGAAGAAGAAAATTCAGGTCTAGAGGCAAACTAAAGATCATGTTTTAATATGATGCATAATGTGTGTTCTGATAATTAATTTATATAAAATAACTTGTAAATGAAAATGGAAGAATTCGAATCATTGTTAGGTGTGATTGTAAGATGAGGAGCCTTGGTTCTTTATTTTGTGCAATTTAAGGACACGTTTATTTCTAATTTAGGTTTTATTTTTATTTCATCATTGCAAATATTCATATAAAATATAACTAAAAAATTAGATGATACATGAGTTTGATAGTATACAACACAAATCTATGATGTTAACTTGAGTATAATTCAACCATACGTGCTTATTTTTTTGTTAACTAAAAAATAAAATTATTTTTCTCCAAAAAAATTCATCTCAATAGTAAGAAAAATGATCACATAATTTTTTTTTATAAATAAATAGAGAAATAGAAAAAGATGATTAAACGAAAAATCGCTCAAATTTAATGTAGATTTGTTACAATAATTTATATAATTTCAAACTTTTCTCTAATTTCAATTAGTCATTGCATTTAAAGAATTATCATAAACTTACATGTATGTAAGTAATGCAATAAAATTCTTAAAACAAAATTTTAATATTGGAGAGTATTCACTAATAAAATCTTATTTTTATTACCTCGGGCTTTTTTTTTTTTCAAAAATCCGACCCATATTAAGTTTGCCTATTGAATGCCCTTAATAACCAATATCATTTTAGAATATAGTACTAATTACAAAATTGTCTTAAATTTTCTATTTTTTTTTCATAAACAGCATAATGAAATAAAATATTACACAAAAATATAGCTCAAAAGTTCATATCACCCCACGAATTTTAAAAATTTTGAAAAATAATAATAAGAAAAAAATAGAAATAGGAAAAGACATGTATGGAAAAAAAAAAATATCATATTCACACGCATTAAATGATTTTTTTTTCCAAAACTCACATAGGAAAGCCATGTAGTCTATAATACATAGTATATATGGAGTTTGTTTGTACATGTTTACAATTTCAAATACACATGGGTTTATTTCAAATAATCTGAAGATGTCATCTATCTTAGTATAATATACATGTGTATATATGACAAAGTATGTGGAATATATATCTCAATTTCAAATATATACATGTGTATACATGACAAAGTACATGGACTATATATATTTTAATAGAAACGAGACTAAAATTAAAACATGCAATGTATATTATATAACAATCTTAAATTGGTACTTATTGTAAATACATCTATAATTAACTTCATATATATTTGAAATAAATTTTGTATATATATATATATAAGAAACGAAACACAAAGGATAAGAATATTCGTATCCATAATCATGCATTAAATACAATCTACCGAAATTAGAGAATTTAAATTTTATGTCAAAAGTTGAAACCTGTTAAAAGGAAAATTTTGACTAATTGAAAAAAAATATCTTTAAAAAACAAAAATTCTTAAAATCAACATATGTAAAAAAAAAAAATAATGGTCGGAAAAGATATCCTTTATAAGCGATTTTGTATATAGCTCCATATTTAATAAAGCATTATTTTTCTCTAAAAAAGATATTTTAAGTTGAGTTGTATCCATTATTAATTTAGAATTTAAATATATACAATCTCAGGAGTGTAAAAATTGATATCTGTTGTATAAAAAAAATTAAATTGACATTTGCTTTTTTTTTTTTTTTTTTTTGGAAGAGGATATTTGCCATCTTTATTTAAAGAAACGTTGTACAAAATAATTTGACCTAAGTTTTGTCGTTAAAATTGGAAGTGCGTCAAAAGAGGCTGCAAATTTTGAAAACGCCTGCAATTACGCAAGCAAACCCAAAGACATCCGAACCAAAATGAATAGTACCAAAAAAAAACAAATCAAAACATTATTAAAGTACATGTTTATCATATCATATAAAAATTAACATAACAAAATTTTAAAAAAAAAAAAAAAAAAAACACAAAATATCACTAACGTCAATCTAATATTAATAATAATAAATCTAAGCTTATTTAAAAAGAGTGGAATGTTTTTCTTCCAAATCAATTCTAACTTATTTAATAAGAGTTATATTTTTTAATTTTATTTCAAAATATATTTTTTAGAATCATCCTCAAGATTTATGGGAGGTTTCTAATTATATTGAAGATATCGATTTTTTACAATCAAGCGGCGCACCTGTTGACCCGTGATGGTTCGTCGGGTGTGAGTCTTCTATGGCCTAGTTCTTTTCGGGCTAATTTGTCCCGTTTGTATTCGGGGGATGTTCTTTGTTTGAATGGCAATGTGACCATCTAGTTTTCTTGTTTTAGTGTGTTTTGTATCATATTTAGAAAGAGCATAATCTTTGTGTCTATTTTATTGTCCTTGCGCCCTCAGATGATTTGCCAAATCGTTCAAATTTTTGTGTTCCTATGTTGTTCTAAGTGACTTGAAGTTTTCCATTGAAGGAATTCGTGTAGGTTTTTCCCTTTAAGAGCATTTGATTCGTGGGAATTCAAAATTCCAATGAAATAGACATCTAGATTACTGTGTTTGTTTTACGATAATGTAAGATGGTCAAATATCTTAAGATTCCTGAGCATCATAGGATGCCTTTATGAAGGGCATCTCGAGAGTTTTTTATGCCCTCTTGAAACGTGAGCTTTTTGGATTCTTGTGTTTAACCTTTTTTTTAAATATATATAAATATATCACTCTTCTTTATTTTTTATTTTATAATTAGAATAAATATTGTCAACTATTTATTTCACTCTCTTTGGTTATATTGTAGTTATGTTTTTAAGAAGGATCTTCAATTTTATATTTAAATTCATATTTATTTTATAAAAAAATCACATATATATATATATAATTTTGTTGAAAAAAGTAAAACTATATTAATTTAAAAGTAAATTTAAATTAATAAAAATAAATATGTTATATAAGTTCAAACTATATTAAATTAATTATAAATTAATGAATAGTCGTAAAGACATTCTTGAAACATTATGTAAATGTAAGATATTCTCGAATAGAAATTCTACATAACAAACACAATTATTCAATATTTCTCAAATATCTTAAAAAATATTCCTATATTCTCAAAAAACAGATAACAACTAAGATCATTTTTTAAGTTGTGTTTTTTTGGGTTATTTGAGTGAGTTTGGTTCTTTTTCTTCGTCTTTGTTATAACTGTTGTGGTTATGTGTTTTGATTGTATCTTGACCTCAAATTTGAGAATTTCATTCTTTTTCTTACCATTTAATACATTGCAATGATGATGATGATAATAATAATAATTAACTTCAACCCTACCTAAGAAGTTTTGAAATTTTTCATAGATAGAAAAAATGTCAAATTATTTAAAAAAAATAGCAAAAAAGAATACTGATAGACATTGATAGAATACTGATAGACATTGATAGATTTTTATCGGCATCTATCAGTGATAGACCTCTATCATTTCTATCACTGATAAATCTTTAGAGACTTCTATCAGCGTCTATCACAACTATCTAAAGTTTTGCTATTTTGTGTAAATAATTTTCCTTATTTTTCTATTTTAAAAAATTTTCCAAAAAGTTTTCCAGCATGATTAAAAGATTTATAATTAGTCTCACACAAGTGGTCTGATATCCTTCATATGAACAACACCCACGACTTTTCAACATGATTAAAACAATACCTATTATGATATTATCTATGATAGGTATAAAAGAAAAGAAGTTTCCATAAGCAAAACATTTTTAACTTTTAATTTTTGTCTTCATATTTTAGAAAATCTACCGATTTATTAGACACAAAATTAATTGAAAATTCTTAAAATTATTTATATATATGTCCAATAGATTTTTAATTTTAAACACAGGTTAAGAACATGTTTGAAAGTGATTTTAAAATAGTTAAAATTAATTTTGTATGTTCAAAATCATCGTGAAACATACCTATTCATTTAAACTCAATTTAATGTTAGATTTTACACTCTTAAACATGGTTTCTATATAATAAAATTTTTTAATTATTAAGAGACGTGTTTGATGATTTGGACAATTTTAAAATCACTCTCATACATACTATGAATAGGTTGAGACTTATTAAAATCTTTTGGATGGCACGTGACACCATGGACTTGAGCCACATACCTAAGCTAGTTGCAGTTTTGAAATATTACAACAAAAAAAAAATGTCTCTTTACGTAGTGTAATTTTTTGGCACATATCAATTTGTACTCCTATACTTCGAGAATTGTATCAATTTAAATCCCAAACTAATAATTGTATCAATTTAAACACTGAACTTTCATAAGTGTATCAATTTAAACCCTCCCTTATATTTTACTTGGATATACTTTAAATTGATACCATATTAATTTAAGGTTTAAATTGCTACAACATCAAAATTTAGAGGTATAAATTGATATTTACCCTAATTTTTTAAGTATAGAATTGCAGTATATACATTTTACCTATTATAATGATAGTGATTTTTCAAAATATATGTAACATTTAAATGATCATTTTCAAAGTCAAGATAAGGAAGAATATTCAGTTCAATTTTAGAGAGTCTGTATGGATGGATAAAGATAAAGGATCTTTTGGGAAGTTCATCTCCAACTTGCCCTTGTTTCAGTTTAAATTTAAAAGTTATCTTATTAATTCAATATAAAATAGTAATTTAATGAAACATAAAATGATACTTCTTTAATAAATAAAAAAAAAAAATTAAAATATGTAAAAAGTCTAGAAAAGGAAACATGAGAAAAGTTATTCCTCTTTTTTATGTTGGTATATGATTACAGAATATTATATTCGAACAATTGGGCCGAGTTTGAATGGACATCCACTTGAATTCACATACTCAACGTTTTTCTTCATTATATTACTATTTATTACTTAATAAAATGAAACTTTTACATTACCTATCTAAATATGATTAAGAAAAAAATTTCTACTAGTTATATTATATTTAGTCAATATTATTATTTATTATATATCATCAAAGAAAAATTTAGATCACCTACATCTCGTTAGTATATCAAATTTAAAGTATTTTTATGGAAAATTTACAAATAGAAAAAATTGTCAAACTATTTCTAGAAAATAGCAAAAAAAAAAAAAAAAAAAAAAAAAAAAAAAAAAAACACTGATAGACATTGATAGACTTCTATCAACATCTATGAGTGATAAGCTTCTACCATTTCTATCACTGATAGGCCTTGATAGACTTCTATCAACATTTATCACAACTATCTAAAAATTTTGTTGTTTTATGTAAATAGTTTATCTTATTTTTCTATTTTTAAAAATTACCCTATTTTTAATTAGGATAGTTTGAAACTAATGTCATAGGCTCATTTTAGAATATTTGGAATCCTCGCTCTCTTAAATATTTTGTATATAGAATTTTTATTCTTCTAATATATTGTCAAAATTCTACATTTTTTTTCTAATTGGTTAATGTGTTTTCTAGGGAAGTAAAGTTTATTTTTGTTTAAAAAAAAAAAAAGTTTCCTTTCAAGAGTAGTTTAAATTACTCACATTGGGTAATAAAATTCTCAAAATACTTTTGATTATTGGAAAGTTTAAAAAGTGATTTTTAATGAATTAAAAATCCCTCTTTAAAAAATGAATTAATGTCAATATATATTAAAAAAATATCATGGTTCAAATATTCTTGTCAATAAAATGTTATGATCCATGTATTATTGATAAGAAAAAAATGTCATTATATATTATTTTTTGACATTTTATAACTTTCGTCAATACTCATAAGGGTATAGCAATAAGTCAATTTTGAGTTAATTACTGTCATAGTAAACTTGACAGCAATAGTTTATAATTGTTAGTAAGTGTTGATTGTTGATAATTATTTATTGTCATTAAAAGTCCAATTATGACTTTTTCGAAACTGTCATTAATACTCGTACATTTATAAGGAATACAATGACACAAAATAAGCCTCACGAATTTTAATTGTGATAGTTTTTAAATGTCATGAAATCTCAATTTTGTAGTAGTATAACGACTACCAAATGAATCTAAGATACATGCTACATGAAAAAAAAAAATAGTACCTTCGTAGTTCTTACTATCTATGAGAGTGTTCGGGACAAGGAATAAAGTTGTGTTGTGAACTTCAAGATCTTGTCAAGTCTAAGAAGTTGTAAACTTTCGGGCTCATAATATAAGGAGTTAATAAAACATAAATTGATATTTTTTTAATAGTGGGATCCACGAATTCTTTAGATAAAACAAGAAGGGGGAGATTATAACTTCAAACTTCTCAATCTTTTACTTCCTTAACTTCTGGACTTAAATACATTCATAATTTGCATTAAAAATTTTGTTTATATTAGAAACAAATTATTTAATATTGTTGTGAGTTCAAATAATTATAATTATATATATAGAAAGAAAGAATGGAAAAAGAAAGAAGAGATGGTTATATGCAGCGTAGGCGGAGATTGAGTATCTATTTATGTACGTCAACTTTAGTTCGGCCTTATCAATAACATTAACAAAAGCAACACATCAATTCCAATTTGAACTGCTGTAGCCTATTGCATTGCCAAGAAATTTCTAGCTGTGGCCTCCCCTTCTGAATTACAAGCATAATTAATTAATAAAATTATAAATAAAATTCAGTTTTTATTAGCCGCCCGCCACAGCCACAAACTTATTACGTCACCACCCATTTGTCTCTATAAATACACAAATTTCCACTTCTCACACATCCTCCAAATCTATCCCTTCTTTCTTAAAACTTAAACCCTCTCTATTTCTCTCTCTATATATATATTATTAATTAATTAACACAGAGCGCGTTTCCAAATATAATTAGAATTGGATTAATTTGATTTTCTGTGATTAATTCTTCCTTCTTCTTCCTCCGGATCGGTGCGACCTTCTTTTCTTCCAGGAACTCAGGTTTGCTATCTTATTTATTTATTTATTATTATTATTTTTTTATATAAAATTTTGGTTGAGAATTATTAAATTAAGTTGAGAAAATAAATGAAGAAAATTGAAAGAGGGAATTAGGAAGAAGCATAAGTAAAGTAATATAGGAATGAAGAAGATTTGGAAGAAAGGGGCGGTGCGTACTGCGGGAGTTATATCTGAGTAATGTAATGATTATGAGTTGAGTTGCGTCCTTTCTGGCATTCTAAATTCTGCCAATCCCCAACACACTTAGGTAACCTCTTTTTCTCTTTTAAATTCTTCGCATTTTAGCCATTTATTTATTTTTTAAATCCCACTCAATTATCTTTATCATCTTTTTATTTTATTTTTAAAATATCTTAATTAATTTTTTTATGTGAACGGTGAGAGTGAGTAGATAAAAATATTTTTTTGAGATGAGAATGAGATGCAGTGCATCTCCTCTTTTTACTCCAAATTTATTAGGTTTTTATTAATTTTTAATTTTAAGATTTTAAAATGTATTATAATTTTAAGCTATTTGTTAAAAGAAAAATTTCTTATGCATTCAATAAATTATAAAACATGAATATGGTAAAAAAAATAAAATTTAATAAAATTATAGAGAAGACCAACATTAAAATTTGTTATAAAAAGATTTTGAATTTTAGTGAAATTATTTAATAGTTAATTTGTATCCAATTTATTGTAAAATTGTATTTCATTAAAATTAATGAGTTTAAGATGCTTTTTTTTAGGAATTTTAATTACACAACTTTTTTCCTTTTCTTTCCTTTTTTTTTTTAAATTAAAAAAACAGAATATTTTTATCTCTACCTTTTGGTGATCCTTTTATTCTTCACCCTTGGTGGTCTCCTGACCCTCCTCCAAAGAAATTTCTCCTTTTTGAATCAAAGGATTTTCTCCAATAACAACGCGTATTAGTTGTGATTGTGATCAAGATAAACACTATAGCATTTTTTTTTTTTTTTTTTTTAAAAAAAATACAATACAACTGGATCTTTTTATTTCCCTATAAAATTGAATAATAATAATCCACACGCGAATAACTGTGGTCAGAGCCTCTATATTTCTTTTCAAAATTATTTGTTTTTCCCCTTCTTTTTGACACATTCTTCTTCAACTATTTATTGTTCAACTCTATTTTATGGAATAAATAAGTCTCTTATAATTATTAATATATTTTCGTTTAAATCTCAATCATGGTATTTAATTTTCAATATTTTTTTTTTCTTTTTTCTTAAAGTTTTCAAATGCCTATTTTATTTTGCTTTATTTTCTAATCTCTAAACTTTAAAAAATAACCATTTATTTTGCTTCCTAACATTTCCTCATCAATATTTGTTTTAACCAAATCTATTTACCTCTAATATATATATATATATATATATTATATATATATATATATAATTATACGATCATTTTTATTATAAAAATAGGACCAACATTGTTAATTTTAAAAGAGAATAGAAAAATCATAAAAATTAATGAAATTTAAACCAAAGCTTTTCTTTTATTGGTTATAGAATGTGTTTTTATAAAATCATAAAGAACTGTAATATATATATTTGAATTAGAAAATACTTTTTAATAAAAGGAATAAACAATATCAAATATATGGGTAAAGTTTTTGTATAAATGACTAAAAAATTTGTGTTCAAATGATTAATTTTGACTGGCTCGTATAACATAAAGTTTTCATTTTGTTTTTTTTTTTTGGGTGTCACGAGGCTTTGCATATTATCACTGTTGTTAGAGAAAGAAGGCAGAAAAGTCGAGGAAGTCGGAGGAAAAAGACAAGAGAAAGAATTTAGAGAGAGCATAGAACAAGAGTCGAAATAGAGAGGAAGAAAAAAAAAATATGAAAAGGATTATAAAACTTTTTTTAGGAGAATTTTAAAAAATAGAAAAATAAAAAAATTATTTATATAAAATATCAAAAGTTTTAGATAATCAAATTCTAGAAAAAAAAAAAAATAGAAATGAGATACTGATACAAGTCTATCAGTAACTTTATTTTGGTATTTTTTTAAAAAATAATTTCACTTTTTTCATCGATAAAATTTTCATTTTTTAGGTAGGATTTTAAAATTTTCCATTAATTTATCCAATTATTGGGTAGTATTTTAAAAAGAAGTTTGTCGATAGTATTAAAATTTATTTATATTAGTAAATAGTTTGATATTTTTTTTCTATTTATAGTAATTTTTTAAAAAAATAATAATAATTTTTTATTTAATAATAATAAAAATAAAAACAATTATTGGGCAGGCAGTACTTAAATTGCGCGGAATGCGAACAAGAACAATTCTTTTCCCGTTTCCGATCCAAAAACTGGATTTGGATTCGGAGCTATTAAAAAAACTTAGATCTAAAGATTGAGTTAATTAATTATGTTTAGGATATGAATGTTAATTAATTGTGTATTGAAATTTGAAACGACAGAGAAGAAGATCATCGATTAATGGGGTTGTTGTCACTATTGGAGGTGGCATTAATGCCCAATTTACAAGTCCTTCTCATTTGTTTAGTCGGAGCCTTTTTGGCCACTGATTACTGCAATCTTCTTCCTGTTCATGCTCGAACCTCTCTCAACAAGGTTTTTTCTTTTTTCTTTTTCTTTTTCTTTTTCTTTTTTCATAATTATAATTTTACTTTAATCCTAATTCTTTCTTTTTTTTTTTTTTTTTTTTTGCAGATTGTGTTTACTGTTTTCACTCCTTGTCTCATGTTTGCAAATTTGGCCAAAACAGTCACCTTTCAAGACATTGTTTCATGGTAATTTAATTTAATTTGTGTTATTTCTCTTTTTTTGTCAAAATTAAAATGGGATTAATTATTATTTATACATATATATATAATAGGTGGTTCATGCCAGTGAACATTGGTCTTACCTTTCTATTTGGAGGAATTTTGGGATGGATAGTTGTTAAAATATTGAAACCCAAGCCATATCTTGAAGGCCTTGTCATTGCAGCCTCTTCTTCTGGTTGGTTTTCTTCAATTAATAATCTCATCATCATTATAAGATTTTTTTTTTTTTTTTTTTTTTTTTTTTTTTTTTGTAATAATTCATTATTATTAATAAATTTAGGGAACTTGGGAAACCTTCTTCTCATCATCATCCCTGCCATCTGTAATGAGGATGGCAGCCCTTTCGGCGACCGCGACACCTGTACTTCTCTCGGACTCTCTTATGCTTCGTTTTCTATGGCGGTAAATAACTTAATTTACCAATTTCAATTTAACATGATATCAGAGCAAAGTAAATTAATGTATAAATTTTGTTTCTTATATATGTTGAAATATTGTTGAACTTTCAGCTAGGTGGGTTTTACCTATGGACTTATACTTACCAGCTTGTGAAAACCTCGTCCATGCGATTGAAAGCACTTGAAGTTGAAGTATCAGAGGAGCAGTTGAAAGCACCCAACCATTCCTCCAATGGAGACCTGCAAGCTCACCTTCTTCCTGTTTCACTCTCATCAACCACCAACACCTTGCTGGAAAAGGTAACTACTTCAAAATTACACCAAGATTCCGGGTCACTCTGTTCTAGTTGGCGGGTGTTGAGAATCTCACACTAGAAAAATTAATAAGATAGATGAGTGACTTTTCTCATTGCTAATTAGTTTTGAGATGAAACCATGCTATCCAATATGGTATTAGAGCTCATAAAACTCCAACAAATATTTGGTCCAATAAAAAGAAGTTAGGATTCGATCAAGAATGGTGAACCCAAAAGAGGCACCATTTTGAGGAGTATGATGAAAATCTCACATTAGAGAAATCAATGAACCTCATACTCTTTATAAGATAGATATGCTACTTTTCTTATTGACAATTAGTTTTGAGATGAAATCTTATGCTATGTATCAGAACTCATAAAGTCTAAACGGATTTTTAGTCCAATAAAAAGAAATTGGAATCCGATCAAGAATGTTTAACCGAAAATAAGTACTATCTTGTTAAAAGACCTCGCACCTGTCAGTTAATTTTTAGATGGAATCGGGTGCTAAATTCATTTGATTTTACTTTGCAGGTTGAATCCCAAGAAGAAGTGGCCAGCTTAGAGAAAGAGGAATCATCCTCCATTTGGGCTAAAACACTAGAATTTATGCACAGCATTATTGAAGAATTGATGGCCCCTCCATCATTAGGAGCTGTAAGTAAATAAATATAAATAACAATCCCCTGTTTTTACTTTTATACAACAAACTAACAATCAATAATAAGAATTGAATTAACATTATTTATAATCATGATGATTAGATCGTGGGTTTCATTTTTGGAGCGGTGACATGGCTTAGAAATCTGGTAGTTGGGGATAATGCTCCATTTAGAGTAATCCAAGATTCTGTTCAACTACTCGGGTATGTATATATCATGCTATGTTTTATTATTTCATTATTAAAAGGGTTTTTAATTTATTTATTAATTATTATGTTCAGAGATGGGACGATTCCTTGCACCACTTTGATATTAGGCGGCAATCTCATTCAAGGGTTGCGGTCTTCAAAGGTAAAGGCAAGCACGATTATTGGAGTGATTGGAGTTAGGTATTTTGCATTGCCTGCAATTGGAATTTTGGTAGTGAAAGCGGCCAACGCATTAGGGTTCTTGGCGCCGGACCCTCTTTACCATTTCTTGTTGATGGTTCAGTACACCACGCCGCCGGCTATGGCCATTGGCACAATGACTCAGTTGTTCGGTGTGGGTCAAGAGGAATGCTCTGTTATTATGCTTTGGACCTATTTGGCTGCTGCTCTTTCTCTCGCTCTTTGGTCGGCTGCTTTCATGTGGATCTTGTCTTGATTCTTCTTTCTTTTATATTCTTTTTGTAAAATCTAGCTTATTGTTTGCCTAAAAGGAAAATAGATGATAAAGAATAGATCAATAGTTATTCAACCATATATATGTTATGTATACAAAAGTCGAAACGCACCATTTTCTTCATTCCTTTCCTTGGAATCCAACTATGGGTGGAACATTATTTTAAATAGTACTCATAAGATCTTCTCTCAAAATACCAAATAAAATATCACCATTTTCTCTCAAAATACAAAATCAATAATGCAAGAATGTAATACACAGAGCCATTAAAATCTAGTTTATTATGCTAGGGGTTTGTCATTCAACTTGCCTGTGGGCAAGAGTGGTTCAAAGATCTAACAACATTTTGATATGCAAACGTATTTCATCTTTTTGCTTTTAGTAAAATCAATGGAAGATCTCTATAAAAAAAACTGAAAGACAAAATACAAGGTTTGGTAATCTAGTTCGGTGCAATATTACCTATGTTCGGGGTAGTGTGACCAATAAAGATAATTTTACTAATATAAAGTCAAGCGATTACAATATTGTAATTACGTGCAAATAAACGACAATTAGAGCGACACATGAATAGCATGTCATTCTTAAGTTCCCCTGAAGTGTGAGACTCCATCTCACCAATAACTTCTATCTTTCCACATTCAAATGAAGATTACTTTACTTGAAAAACTTAAACTCCCCCCTAAGTGTGAGAATCCATTCAAGATGTAGTAGAACGTTTCAATATGATCTAGAGGCCATCTCCAAATCAGCAGTAGCAAAAGCTTCATAATCACAAGAATGACACTCACAGAAAAACTACCTCTCCGGACAACCTTACAAAAACAACTCAAAACAAATCTTCAAAGGCGTAACATTAAAACCTCCTCAAAGCCACCATATATATCCCAAATATAAAAGGATAAATTAACCAAAATAAATCAGTCGAGCTCTAAGAAGGAAAGAATTCTTGAGGAATAATTATCTAGAATTTTTCAGATAAGGAAAATATATGCAAATAGAATCAACAATACATCATAAAGGACAAACAAGAGACAGGATGACACACATTTCAAGAACAACTACCACAACAATCTTACAAAATATAGCCAACACTAAATCTCTAACCTTTTTAACCATTTGATTTGAAGACAACCATCATGGATAGGGTCTCTCTTGCTTTCTGATACTGTCCCTCTCAAGTTATCTTGTTTTTCCTATGTTGGCTAAAAAAAAAAAAAAAAAAAAAAAAAAAGCCATGATATTAATTGTTGGTTTCGAATAGAACCGAAAAATAAAATAAAAAGATCCACTTCATTTTTTGAATTTTGATTTGAGATTTTCCAGGTCTATGTTAAAATTTTTATAAGTTATATTTTATAGGTTAAATTAGAAATTTAGTTCATGAACTTTTACGGTTTGTGTTTATTTGATCATTAAATTCTTAAAATTATAAAATTAGTCTTTTTGAGCTTTTGATTTTTTTTAAATCACAAATTTATTAAGCATAAAATTTAAATTTTTATTTAATAATCAACTGCTTTTTAAATTATTTGAATTTTTAGAGACATTTTTTACATCAATTTGAATGAGAGACTTATTAGACACTTTTAAAAATTTAGGAAATAACTAAACACAAACTTAAAAGTTCAAGGACTAATTATTTAACCTATCTTATAACTATACCTTTTCCATAAATTTTGAAAAAGAAACTTATTAGACACACTTAAAAGTTTAGGAATCAAATGAGACATATAATTCAAACTTATATATATAAATAAATAAGTTAATTTTTAAAATTTATAGGGACTTGTATTGTAAATTTTTTTTATAGAGACTTATTAGACATAAGATTGAAAGTTGATCAAATAGATACGTGCTTCAAAGTTTATGGACTAAATTTGTTATTTAACCTATCTTATTCGTTAAACTCAAATAAGTGCAACAATTTTTAATCCTTAGTTTGATTTTCACTAATTTATTATTTTTTAAAAAAATTATAATGCTAATTTTATCAAAATTTTATCAATTTCATATGGGATAAATATTTTATAATTCAACCCATAAGAGAGAACTTTTTGCTAACAATATTTCACTTTTTGAAGTTGAAAGTTAAGATAGTAATATTTGGGATTTTTTGTACAGATGGCCTCAAAATAGATGCCCTAATGAAAAATGGCCACCTGTCCAAAACAAAATGGAAAGTGGCCTTTTGCTGGCGTCATCTGCGTGTGAATTCCCATATACGCCCCTGAGACCATCCCCGTAACTCGCTACTTGATTCCTCGGCACTCGATAGTTACTCGATACTCGATGCTAGGCTCGCGACTCGATCGTCATACTTAACTCGATGATGCCACCTCATACTCGATGCTCACCATACTCGATCCTTACGAACTGTTTGAATTCTTACAGCCGCTTAAAACGTTTGAATTCTATTATTTCACCACTTCAACTCATTCACTCAGACTGTTTGCATCAATTCTCTCTCGTCTTCCAAGCCTACATCACGATACTACTGCACCCTCTTGTGAAAATCTCTGTCGATTATCTCTCTTTCAGGTAACACTCGTCTCTCTGTGATGGTACATCTGCTTCTTCATTTGTACGTTCCTCGATACTCGACCTGCACGGTTCTCCATCATTTTCATTTCGGTTATTATATGTTGCATGTTTGGCTGGAGTTTGAACTTTTTCTTCTTCGATTTTGCATATTCGTCTGTATTTCGGATTGTTTAGGGTTTAGGATTTGAGTAGGATTAGTCTTGAGGGTGGAAAATCAAACCGAATGCTCCATAATGAACCATCGTAGTGAGCAGTGGACATCATGTAGCATGTAGCATGTAGCATGTAGCATGCATCGAGTAGGGAGTATCATGTATCGAGTATTGAGTATCGAGTATCGAGTACCGAGTATCGAGTATCGAGTATCGAGTAATTAACAGAATGCTTACTTACTGGTGTTTTTTTATCCTTTGCACAGTATGGCTAGACAATTCAAGATTCTTCCAGAGGAGCGTTTCCCAGGCCAAGCGACTAGTATGTCATCTCATATTGGGACTGCCAACAGAATAGTGAAGGAGAAGCTCACTCCCACACAACTTGCTCTCTTCAAGAAGACAGTAGTTGGACGCTTTGTAGATATGGACATTATCTTCAACATCCCATTGGTCCACTACATTCTACTAAGGGAGGTTGAAGATGATAGGAAGGATGCAATGACATTCAATTTGAATGGTACGATTGTAACATTCTCCAAGGAAGAATTCCTATTGGTTACGGGATTATGGCGGTCACCTAATCCAGTAGTTGTGAGGAAGGTTGAAGCACCTGGATCACTGCGTAGTAGATACTTTAGGAATGATTTTGCTGGGGACATTCACATTGGTACCTTAGAGTCAGTGTACAAGGAAATGGAGTTTGAGAATGACATGGATGCTGTGAAGATTTCATTGGTCTACTACACTGAGTTGCCTATGATGGGGAGGGAGAAGGTGAGGGCCAACGTCGACAAGACATTATTAAGTGACGTGGAAGATTTGGACTATTTTAACAGCATTGATTGGGGTAATGTGCTATGGGAGAGGACGTTACTTGGTCTGCAAAGAGGATTGAATGGTAAGGCTGAGAACTACAAGAAGAGGTCCAAGAACAACAAGAGTTACATTGTCAAGTACAACCTACCAGAGTTTCCTCATGCATTCTAGGTAATATACATTCATTTTCATTTGTAGTTCCAATATATCATACTAAAGCTTTTTTTGCTGTTTTATAATAGTATACCAACTATCGCAGGTATGGACATACGAAATCATATCTACGGTTGCCGAAAAAGTTGCGACCAGACTGAATAATAATGTCGTAACTCGATTCCTGCGGTGGGAGTGCACCTACTCATTGCCGACCAGAATAATGCAGCGAGACGTGCTTGAGTCAAGTGAGGTTAGTGTAGTACATCTCTATTTAATTGGGTATAGGTAAAGGTCATGTTACTAACAAATCAATTTTTATTGTGTACAGACAAGGATCACACTCACCCCATTAGTCATGTCAGATAGGGAGAGACATTATAGGGACACTAGGGTTGAGGAACGACCCGTGTATGAGCCCGCTAATGCTGAGACGAGTTCATCAGATGCACACAGCCAATCCAATGATGACGAGAGTGAGGAGAATCAGTTACACGAGCCTGAGCTCCAGGAGCATGTGCCAGAACCCCCCATAGATCACGACACTCACTCTCCGCATATCGAGCACGTCTCGCCTCTGCTAAGCCCATTACCTCCAGAACCTACGAGGGGTGTGGGGATTAGTAGCTCACTCCACGACATAGATCATAGAGTGTCGATGGTGGAGCATAAGCTGGATGATGTGCATTCAGATGTGAAGGGTTTAAAGTCTGATATGATTGTGCTTCAAGCCGGCTTGCAAACAGTCACCACCCTATTATGGTCCATGTGTCGGGTACGTATTCATATATTACGTTATTATACTGTAAATCTATAGCATTTAGTATTTGACCAAACTTTCGTAATGATGCAGGGTCTAGGCATGGAGTTCCCTGATCCCGAGCCCATTCCTCCATCCTCCACCGAGCCCATTCACCCACCCTCCACCGATCCCATTCATCCACCCTCCACCGATCTCATTCCTCCATCACCCTCCACCGATCCCGTTCCTCCTCCACCCTCCACTTAGCCCATTCCTCCACCATCCACTGAGCCTAGTCCTCTACCCTCCATCGATCCCATTCCATCACCCTCCATGGAGCCCATTCCTCCCACCAAGTGCCCCAATGCCATTCTTCCATCCTCCATCGAGCCCATTCCCAAGCCCAGTCTACTTCCTCCATTTGACACCACTCTCCCTCTTCCCCACATACCACCCATTCCTCCATTGACCATACCACATCTCGAGTTGCTTATTCGGCAACCATTTAAGAGGTTGAGGATTAAGGGCGAGCCCACTGTGGAGGTGGGAGGGGTAACCAAAGGTGAGCCAGCTGTGAAAGGCGAGCCAACGGTTGTAAAGGGAGAGTCGACTGTGGTGGAAAAAATTCGGCCATCCAGGAAGAGGAAGCCAACAAAACCGTACACCCCTCAAACGAAGAAATATAAGTACATTCAGCTCGGTGAACGTCCGACCCACATTGTCCCATATGATCCAACACATGCCATCCCAGAGGACGTGATGAACGATTTCATGGTATGGCTGAACGACATTGATATGGGTCATCATTGGCCGGGTAATGAGGTACTCTTCAAGACTGGCTGCACGATGAAGGAGTTGTTCCAGGAGCTAACATGGGACAACTTTTGGGTTGAGAACGACGTAAGTTAATATTTTGTTTACTAGATTCTATATTATTGTTTACATCATTTAAGATTGACGTGTTTGGCAAATTATTTACAGGTTCTCGATTCTGTATTCCTGTTTCTCCGACGGAAGTTTATTAGCTGGCAGGAGATATGTGCACATCGATTCATGACAATGCCAAGTGACATACTGGTATGTGTGATTTAAATGTTTCATTATTTCGTCTAATTTGCACACAGCAACATAACATGTTGTTTCCTGTTTTACAGAGCCACCTTAACCTACAAGGTCCAGACAGCTTGTTCGCCGTTATATACAAGAAAACCAGTGAAGAAGTAGCTAAAGTATGGGAGAAGGAGCACATGTATCCAGACTTTGTACTGGGGTTGGAAGTTGAACACCAACCAGGATGGTCAGACGTCGATTACGTCTACAACCACCTGAACTACAAACAAGATTGGATTATGTTGGTGATAGACGTGAACTGCGGGCGAATCCTCCTATACAACTCACTCTTGAGATACATAAGCGTGCGAGAGATGATAAGGTTTTTGGCACCGCTCTGCTACACTCTACCCTCACTAGCACAGTTCTGCCATCTGTCTGTCGCAAAGCCCGATCTGCAGCCTAGCCCTTGAAAATTGAGTCGTGTCAATACAAGCTACCTACAGGGCTCAGAAACGCTTGATTGTGGGATATTCTGCCTCAAGTTCTTCGAATATCTGGTGACCGGGTCGAATATGGATGGCTTAAGGCATGATAGAATGTATGAATTTAGATTACAGTTCAATGCCGAGTTATGGGCCGATAAGTTTTTTAATTATCTTTTACTTGTACATTCTAACATTACATGTATACGTACTGGAAATTAATTCATATGTATGTATGATTTTATATACAAATTTATACAGTTCGTTAATAAAAATTTGTTACATTATTCATCGAGAAAGATACATCGAGTATCGAGTATCATGTATCGAGTATTGAGTATCTTGTATAAAATTGTAGGATATAAAAACTAAACATATTCTATCAAGGCAGACAATATTCGTCCAACTTGTGCATGCCATCAAGTATCGAGTAGCGAGTAACATGCATTGAGTAGCGAGTATCCAGTATAAAATTGTAGGATATAAAAACTAAACATATTCTATCGATGCAGACAGTATTCATCCAAATTCTGCATGCCATCGAGTATCGAGTATCATGCATCGTGTATCGAGTATCGTGCATCGAGTAGCGAGTATCCTGTATAAAATTGTAGGATCTAAAAAGTAATTTGTTATCACAAAAGTTAAATAATTACATTACAAATTAAATAATTGACATTACAAATTATTTGTTGACTGTGACTGTGTCGCTTGTGTCCTCGTCCGTTTGCTTTGTATGGAGTTATCAAGTGGTTCGTTGCATTTTTGCCTATTATGTCCTGGTTGGCCACACCAACCACATTTCTTTAGTGCGATAGTTTCTCCAACAGACGGTATCCTATTTACCCTTCGTCTACCAACTTGTACAACCCTTCTCGGTGGGAGTATTTTTACCTTCGTATACCCTGGTGAAATCTATAACAATCGATTGGATACACTTGGTATCGCCTAGCTTTGTCACACTCTATCCCCATTATTTTCTCTGCATAATTTGAATGTGTTGACGTATTCTCAGACCACATGGTTCGCCGCTCATGAAACCATCCTTGAAGTAGACCTCTTATGAATTCTATCAGTGATGTTATTGGCAAAACCCTAGCTTCTTTGGTAATAGCATTGAAGCATTCAGCACTATTACTGGTCATGTTATCATATCGGTTCCCAGACTGGTAGCATCGTGCCCATCTCTGAATATCAGCACCCTCCAAATATCTAACAAGGGTACCATTGCTGTAGTTCAATACTTGTTCCCAACATCGCTTGAATTCTGATTCTCGATACACTCTGCAAGCATCGTTAAATAATTTTCTCACTAATTCGTCCTTGAAGTATTTCTCCACATACATTTTCAAGTGATATGTACAAAGTCCATGATAAGAATTGGGAAACACAACATCAACAGCATTAGTTATACTTTGTCCATGGTCTGAGACGAATACGAGGTTAGGGCATTCTCCAATCGCCGATTTAAGGTTCGTCATGAACCACTTCAGTGCTCGGTCATTCTCACTATCAACAATTGCATATGTCAGTGGATACAATTGGTTATTACCATCCATTGAAACACCGACTAACATCGTTCCCTTGTACTTACCTTTTAGATGAGTACCATCCACAATTATCACAGGTCGACAACTCTTAAAACCCCGTAAACTCGAACCTAATGCCATGAACATGTATTTGAAATGCTGGGATTCTTCAAGCTCGATCTTGAATACTGTTCTAGGATTTTCTATCTTTAGAGCCTCGCCGTATGCATGCAAGACGACGTACGATACCTCTAGTGTCCCCCTTGCAAGAGCAAAAGCAGTTTCTCTCGCATGCCATGTCTTGTCGTAACTAATATTGACACTATATTGGTGCCGTATAACCTCAATAATATGGCGTGGTTTGTCGGCCCGACCAACACCAAACTTGTCCTTAATTAACTGATTAATAACGAATGCACTGTCTTGCCTGTGGTCATGATTCAGTACTTCAATTAAGCATGTGTGACCAATTGTGCATTTCGTGATCTTGAAAATATCACATCCATCCATTTTAATTGCTCTAACAGCCCACTTACAAGTCGGGTGTATACATTGAACACTGTACAATTTTTTTTTTAGATTTCTTAGCCCGCAACTTAATGTTGTTCTTGATAGCCAACATAGCTAACTTCATCTTCACATCATTCTTGCTGAAGAAAATCTGACATTTTTCAACAGTAAACCCATCGAAAGACTGTGGTTGCATAATCAAGTCCCCCATTCTGACGTTGCTACTAGATGTTACATTCTGCGCATTTCGGCGAGGCACACTTCCAACAAAATGGCCAAATTCATTTGCCAGAATCGGAGGTCGTTGTTCTTCATTCACAACATTCAGAACAAGAGTACCACTCCCAATTGGGGTGTCATTCCCATCCTCTCCAAATCTAGTCTCCTCATCTTGTATCGTCACATCCTCATTTTCACAAGTCTCAACCCCGATGTTATTCCCAACATCTTCTACTATCACATTCGTATGCAATACATTCGCTATATTATCATTGATGTTGTCAGTTTCCAATAAGACAACCGACGGACAAACATCATCCTCATTGACATCCGCTCCACACATGGGTTGTTCTTCTCTCCGTGTGTAATCAAATGTTGCTTCATGATCTTGAACTTCCTCATGACTTACAAATACTTGGGGTCTAGTACGATTATACTCTGATAGGAGAAACTGGCCATCAACATCATCCATTAGCTGTACTAGAGGAGAATCAATATCCATTTTATATGTCACCCTCATTATAATCTTGAACTATGCCAAACTAACTTGCATTATCTCATGTACTAGCATGACCAACTCATTATAAGTCAATGTGCTTGAAACTAGCAAACCCTTAAAACGGCCTCTAATGTAGCGTTCTTCTGTGTCGTCCCATGTACCACCATAACGTATGAATATATACTTCGACATCCTTCAAGATAAAAAAAAAGTTTATGTAAAATAGTGTTCTGTTAAAAACTTGTTACTCTCTGCTCGCTACACGTTACACGATACTCGATCCTCGATACTAATTGCTCGGTACTCTCAACTCGACAGTTACTGTTGTTTAGTTCCCTCTCATCTCATCCTCGCTCCACTGGGAGCTACTCAATCGTCTATGTACACACTAGCAAACTCACACTCGTTCCCTTTTCAACGTTCGTAGGTCACACACACAACAATAAAGAACTGAGCAAAAAAGAGCAAAAGAGGAGTAGAATTACTTACTTGAGGTGTGAAACTGGTTGTATACGATGATCAGTGTCGAGTAACGATTTTTTTTTTAACAAGCTCAGGTTTTGTGAAGTGGGTTTTTTAGATGCAAAGTAATATGCTTTTAAGTTTCAAATGTTGTATTTGTTGTTTTTATTTTGTTAATAAAAAATCTACACTTTTTAAGGAATTGATTTGAAAGAATTGAAAGAGTTGTCAGGTAATTCTCCAAATTGTGTATGTTCGTACGTGAGCATTAATTGCAAATCAGGAAGAACGATGCACGAGCAGTTCGTAAGAATCGAGTATGGTGAGCATCGAGCATCGAGTGTGAGGTGGCATCATCGAGTTAAGTATGACGATTGAGTCGCGAGCCTGACATCGAGTATCGAGTAACTATCGAGTGCCGAGGAATTGAGTAGTGAGTTACGGGGATGGTCTTGGGGGCATATATGGGAATTCACACGCGGATGACGCCAGCAAAGGGCCACTTTCCATCTTGTTTTGGACAGGTGACAATTTTTCATTAGGACATCTATTTTGAGGTCATCCGTACAAAAAAACCCTAATATTTGGCTAAATTTGAGGTAAAAAAAAACATGTCGTCCGTGCTAGCACCATCCTGGCACCGGGAAAGTTCTTAATTACGATTTACGGCGGAAGTCGATACTCGGCACGACCATTTTCTCATTCACTGCGGTAGAGCACAGTCGTCTCGAGAAGAGGTTGACTTTTGACTGAGTACGGGTTAGGCCTCAAAACCATCGGCATATGTGCCTGCACCGCCACATTGGAAAGAAGAGCCCGACGGTGGATGCTGCGCTAACATGTTAGATTTTGACAGAAATAGAGTAAAACTGCAGTCACAGAAGTCTTTTATGTAGGGTTTTTTAAGGTTAGTTTCGTTAAGAACTCATTGCTTTTCATGAATCTTCCTAAACTGCAGAAGCAAGAGAGCAAGGCGAATATAGTCTTCATTGGCATTTTTGTTAACTTTCAATTTTGCGGAAATGCTCAGTTCTTTGGCTATTTTCGCTTTCGCATGTGCTTTGTTTCTGAAAACCTGTTTAAAGGGAGCTGATGCTAAACTGTTTATAATTTTATGAAAAGGAGTGTTGTTAATCGAATACGAGCCTCTGAAATTGCATAATGAATTTATGTTGAAAAAAAGCATTGAATTGGTTGTCTAGTTTGTTGGGAAATTAGGAAAAATGGGACAAAAAATAGGGGGAAAAAGAAAAATAGGACAACTTTAAAAAAAGTAGACTTTTAGGACAAATTGCCCTTTAGCCTAAAAAGCCCTTAAATCCCTAAAATGTAGGAGACGAGAAATCACGGGCACTCAACAGTTTGGAGACGCGAAATCGAAGGATTATACGATTCTTCTACGGCGGCTTCCACGACGAGATCAAAATCACGGGCGTGCAACTCAACGGTTTGGAGACGCGAAATCGAAGGATTATACGATTCTTCTACAGCGGCTTCCACGGCGAGATCGACGACGACATCGAAATCACGGGCGTGCAACTCAACGGTTTGGAGACGCGAAATCGAAGGATTATACGATTCTTCTATGGCGGCTTCCACGGCGACATCGACTGGCAGTTCAACGGCAGTTCGACGGGTAGTTGGACGACGACTTCGACAGCAAGTTGGACGGCCACTTCGAGTGCGAGTTCGACAGAAAGTGAGTTGGACTGTGAACGATTTGAAACCCAACCATTGTAAGTATTATTTGCATTTTTTTTGTAGTTTCTTGGATGTTGAGTTTGCTGAGTATTGATTTTGTTGATTTTTTATGTTGCTTTGTGTTGTGTACCGATTTTGTTGTATATTGGCTGAGTTAGTTAGGATTATCAGTACAATATTGATAGTATATTTTCTAAATTTTGAGTGATCGGCTGATTTACATATTTAACTTCATCTCGCACCATCTCGCAACAACATCCACACTTGAAAATATGCATTCCAACTCATATTTTAAGTTGTTTTAGGATGTCTTACGTGTTTTAGGGTGGGTATGCAAACTGTTTTAGGAGTCATTTTGCTACTGTTTTTCATCTCGCACCATCTTGCAACAACTCTCACACTTGAAAATATGCATTCCACCTCATATTTTAAGTTGTTTTAGGATGTCTGACGTGTTTTAGGGTGGGTATGAAAACTGTTTTAGGAGTCCTTTTGCTACTGTTTTTATCTCGCAACATCTCGCACCGTCTTGCAACAACTCTCACACTTGAAAATATGCATTTCACCTCATATTTTAAGTTGTTTTAGGATGTCTTACGTGTTTTAGGGTGGGTATGAAAACTGTTTTAGGAGTCCTTTTGCTACTGTTTTTCATCTCGCACCATCTCGCAACAACCTTCACACTTGAAAATATGCATTCCAACTCATATTTTTTGTTGTTTTAGGATGTTTTAATTCATTATTTTGATTTAGGTACCAATAACCATGACATCAACACTAAGAAATGCCACAGTGTACAAGATAAAGCCATCCCATCATTTTCAGTCTCAAGTTAGTTGTCTGTCTCATCTCCAAAGTGCAATATGTAATATTAAGGATAAGCTGAACACCTCCCAGTTAGCCCTCTTTAGGAAAACCCCATTTGGTCATTTTCTTGATGTAAACATTGCATTTAATGGGCAACTCATCCACTACTTATTACTAAGGGAAGTGGAAGAAATGAGAGAAAACTGTATTAGTTTCTTGTTAGGAGGAGTAGTATGTACATTTGGACGGAGAGAGTTTGACCTCATAACAGGCTTATGGACTCCTAAAAATATTTTTAGTGGGCTTGTTAAGAATAATAGACTAAGAGATAAGTATTTCAAAGATGTTATATCCATCTATGTAAGCCACTTAGAGGACGTCTTTATGAGTTATGAGGGTGATTATGAGGATGGTGTCAAATTAGCTTTAGTGTACCTAATTGAAATGTCGTTGTTGGGGAAAGATAGGAGAACGAAAATAGATGAAAATCTCCTTGGAATTGTTGATGATTGGGACATATTCGAACGGTATATTGGAGTGCAATTATTTTCGGACGTCTGTTGCGTGGGTTGAAAAAAGCATTGGATATGAGATATGCTAAAGGGAAGAGCAAGGCCACTAAAAACAAGTATAGTGTTGTTGGATTTCCACATGTATTACAGGTATGTTACTTATAGTACATAATAATATAAGTCAAACTCACAAGAAATGACTTACATGAAAATGTTTGTTTTATTGTTATGTATAACAGGTTTGGGCATATGAGTCTATATCCACCCTAAATGGTTCTGTTGCAAAGAAAGTAAATGAAGATGCCATCCTTCACATGCTTAGGTGGTCATGTGACCAATCACCATCGTCTCAATTTATACATTGCCATGTTTTTTACTCAAATAAGGTACACAAACAATGCTATTTATCATAAATGTCTAGTTTTTGCATTTAAGTAACTTGTGTTGTGTTCTCTTTTGATATAGTTGGAAATTAAAGCGAGTCTTGAGATGACACAAGATGAGGAGAACGCCATGAACAAAACTCCTTTCTCTGATTTTGCTGATGATGCCATTAAGGGTGAAACATCTTCACATAAGGCTCACACCAATATGTTGGGTTTGAGTGGTTTTTCATTACCAAATAACGTACCAACTGGAGGTGAAATGAAGCGGAAAAATAAGTCCAAATCAAGAATGAAAAAAGATATTAAGAACTTGCAAGACCATGTCAGGTTGGTTGAGAAGGAACTGAAATCCAACACGACAGAAATGAAGTCCAACCTCACAAAAATGAAGTTGATGCTATCTTTCGTGTTTAAACAACTTGAAGTACAAGAATAGGTATGTGATTTTAACGATCAATTGTGCTAAACAGTATTATTAGTTATACTAAATCATGTTTATAATATGCAGGCAAAGAATAAGGACATTGGAGAGTTTGACACTTTGGTAAAGGATGGAGAGAAATTGAATGAAATGCAAGATGAGCATAAGGAAGTTGAAAATGAAGAGTTGGACACAGCGAGCACACCTTCATGGTTGAAAATGCCAAAGGAAGATGATATTGAATTTCAAAATGAGGTGGATCAAGTTCCGACTGTATTGGATAGTGGAGTGCATAATGAGGTGGACCAATCTGCTGACTGTTTAGATAGTAGGGATCAAAATGTTATAGGTCAACCAATCATGATATTGGATAGTGAAGTTTAAACTGAGGTAGGACGACTAACAACTGTATTGGAGTCAGGCCGTGATTTGGTCAATACCTCCGATCTCACATCCGAACTGCATTCAGAGGTAACAGAGATTGCACCTTTCTCCTTAAAACACCCATATGTCCGGCCCGCATGGATAAAGCGTGCAAGTACTCATATTTCCACTCCATTCACAACGCTAAGTAAACGACCAAAGAATTCAAAAAACAGTTTCCAGTGTGATCCAGTCTTGTACAATCCCAAGCATGAAATAGTCACAAGTGAGTTGGACAGACTTAAACACTGGATCTATGACAAGCGTACAGATCATGAGTTACGAGACACGATATATGGGAAAAAACCAAAGGCGTGGTTCAAAAATTTGTTTTTGTGTCGAAGGTGGTTGACAGATGAGGTAATTAACTATACTTTCAATCTTTTGTTTTCTTTTTTATACATATTATGGTTAACTATTGTTTGTCGATAACAATGAATGTATTTTGGTTGAATTTAGCACGTGGATGCTATCTTTTTATTCATTCACTTGAAGATTAAAGCGACTCAAATCTCTTGTGCCCAGAACTTCACAACTACAAATACAGTATTCATGGTTAGTACGTTTACATTACTAACCTTAATTATAAGTTAACCTGTTTTATTATTAAAATGTATATGCGTCTTTGCAGCGGCTACTAGAATCGAAATGGCCCTTGTATCAACAATGCACCAAGGAAAAGCGTACATTTGATTGGCACGAAGAATATCGGTTGGTTGATTACGTGCTTGGAAAGAAGCCAGATTTTAAGGATGCTTGGGTCGATGTAGATTATGTTTATACGCCATTCAACGTCAAGCAAAATCACTGGGTTTTAATATGCCTCGATTTACTTAGTTGTCAAGTAAAGGTATGGGATTCACTTCCAAGCCTTACTAGCCTAGAGGAGCTGACGAGAATATTGCTGCCAATCAGAACACTAGTGCCGGGTATTCTACAAGCTACTGGATTCTTTGCAAGGAGAGGTGGGACATCTACACACATAGAACCTTGGCCTGTTGTGAACGTAGATTCGATTCCCACTCAGAGAAATTGTAGTGACTGTGGTGTGTTCACCATTAAATATTTTGAATACCTAGCATCTGGTTCTGATTTTGCAACATTGTGTCAGGAAAATATGTCATATTTTAGGAAACAATTGGCTTTCCAATTATGGACAAATACCCCAATGTACTGAGACTTATGATATATGTATACATTATTTGAAGAATTCAATGTCATTTTGTGTTTGAAGAATTGAATATTAGGCGTTTCAAATGTGCACAGCAACAAAATAGACAAATATTATGTATGAGTCATCCATCTCAAACAACAAAAACGTTTTTCAAGTATGCAAATTATATTCATACACTTCCAACAATTGTTTCATACACTTCCAGCAATGAAAACAAACTAAATTGTTCAACAATTTGAGAGTTTCTCAGTATAGACAATAGGATTAGTACATGTCAATCTATTATGACCCAATTGGTTACATCTACCACATTTATACAATTTGGAAGATTCACCAACTGATTGGATTCTCTTTTTTCTGGGTCGACCAATCCTTGCCACAACTTTGGGAGGTAGAACCTTTATTGCCACATAGTCATCAGGTGTCTTCCATTCTGAGGCATTGCCAACAGGAAATATGGCCTCTGCATACGCTGCCAACAAACATTCATTAGTATAGTAATTAGCACACAAACCATAAATGTTTATACTTCGATCCCTAGCTGTAGCAATGGCATGTGAACACGGTAATTGTTCTACTTGAAACTTCTTACAAGTGCATTCTCTAGTATGAAGGTTTACAATCTCCTCTTTCTCAAAAATTTTCACATGAAATTGATAACAATCAATTGGATCAACCTTCATTGTTAAAGATTTTTCTTGTCTTATCTGAACAATTGATTCTGCCCATTTTGTCAAGGTAGAAGTTACGTTCGTAGCTTCTTCTCGACGCTCCCAAAACCATCTTTGTAGCAAAGCTCTCACATGTTCAAGGAATGCAGCAACAGGCAATTCTCTGGGTTCTTTCAATAGAGCATTCACAGACTCTGCTATATTTGTTGTCATCAAACTATAACGTCTACCTGGACAATGGAAACGTGCCTACCGTGATATTCCAACCTCTTCTAAATATCTCCCTACACCATTACCAAATGCCTGAATACTACCCCAATCTCTTTGAAAGCTTGATTCCCGATATGCCCTTGATGCACCATAAAACAAGTTGTCTATTGTTTCATTATTGTACTTAGCATTCAAGTTTTGTCTCAAATGTTGCATACAAAGACCATGGAATGCAGATGGAAACACAGAAGCAATACACTTACAGAAGCTTGCATTTCGATCTGTCACAAAACCTAGACCCTCGACTTCACCTATTGCACACTTTAACTTTTCTAAAAACCATGTTATGGAAGCATCGGTATCTCTATCAACAATTCCGAATGCTAGGGGATAAATTTGATTATTGCCATCTAAGCAAGTGGCAACTATCAATTGACCTCGATATTTGTTTTTTTAGAAAAGTTCCATCCATAACTATAACAGGTCTTATGCAATTTAAAAATCCTCGAACACATGGACCAATAGCCATAAAAAGATATTTGAAGAAACACCCATCTTCAAGTTCAATGTGGTAAATTGTACCTGGATTTGCAAGTTTTAGTGCTTCACCATACCGACTCAATAAATTGTATGACTCTTCAGGGGACCCTCGTACTAGTTCGAATATGCGTCATCCGTAAGTTATAGAAATTTTTTTAATATTCCTGCTCCAAAAAAAATTTACAAATCAGACCAATGAAATAAAAAAAAAAGAAGCTCCAAACATAAATACAAAGAAGAAAATAGCAAAAAAAAAAAAAAAAAAAAATAGTAAACAACCAAAATATCAAAGTTTAAGGTTCTTTACAATGGAGTTTGAGTAAGAATAGGGCTGTTACAACGAGTAGATTGATGGCAGTCGTACAAGGGAGGAATGGAAGGAGCAAGATGTAGGAATGGAAGGAGAAGAAATCGTTAGATTTGGAGGGAGGAATGGAAGGAGAAGAAATCGTTAGATTTGGAAGCACAATATTGCTGGAATGGAAGATTTCTTGAGGTTTAGGAATGAAAGGAGAAGCTTGCGGCTGGATTTGTGGAAGAAATCGCTAAACTCCTAGCTGCGGGAAGAAATCGCTAAACTCCTAGCTGCGGGAAGAAATCGTCCATGGCGTTGCTGAAAATCGTGAATGGTGGCTGAAATCGTGAGGATGGAGAAGAAATGGTGAGGTTTTTTAGGCTAAAGGGCAAATTGGACATTTCATGTTCAATTTGTCCTAAAAGTCTACTTTTTTTTTTTAAAGTTGTCCTATTTTTCTTTTCCCTCCTATTTTTTGTCCCATTTTTCCGGGTCAATTAGAAAATGAGGGTAGTTTAAAAAAAATTGGTGAAAAGGGGTAGTTTTAAAATTATTTAGGAAAATAGGGTAGTTTTTTTAGTGAAAACTTTATTGAAAGTTGGAATGAGACCCACATAATGAATGAAATGATAATTATTGTGATTTTTTTTTAACAAATTCATTTTCTTTAACTTTTTAAGGAAACATAATACCATTTTTTTTTATAATTATTATCTTATTGAATTTAATTAAAAAAATATTATATATTTAATCATTTTATTTGTAAAATAATAAACTATTATCTATGGATAAAGATAATACCACTACTTTTTTTTTTTTTTACATCATATTGTTGTTTTATTTTACTAAATTTGTGAACTAGGTAATATTTAAAAAGAAAACTACAATATGATATAGTAAAATAAATTTATTACATAGATAAGTAAAATTCTAAAACCTTGCTACGTGGAAATATCAAAAGTTCTAATTTTTTCTAATATATTACTAATCCTTTTAAGTAAAATTAGTGGATAGTTATATTTTTTTTTTTAAAAAATACCTTTTGGTTGATTAGATTTGGATTTAATTTCTATTTGGTTTCTATGTTTTAAAATCTAACATTTTTGTCCCTGAGATTTCAATAATGCTCAATTTTAGTCATTTACATAATAGAACTGTTAGGGGCCGTTTGGTTTAAGGATTTATAAAATTAAGCTTGACAATCTTATATAATTGTAATAGATTAATTAATTAAACAATTGACATCATTCAATACATTAATAAAAAAATAATTAATTAAGAATCAATAATAATCTTAATTATAAATATTTAAAAATTAAGTAATTTATAATTGAAATTAACCAATTAATGTATTTAATGAACATCATATTAATTATAATATTATTATTTAATCATTTTTATAATTAATTAAGTTCAACACTAGTAGTTTTAATATTAATTAAATAATATAAGAAAATATATTTTAATAAATAATAGATTATATAAAAAGTGAAACAAACAAATAAAAATATGATATGTTAATAAAGAATACTACTTTTCTTTTTTTATAAATATGATATATTAATAATGAATGAAGTAATAAATAATTAATTGATTATAAATAATCTATGATGATTATATGTTCATAATGAAGGAAAAATTTAAAATTAATCTCAATCAATATATCTTGTTGATCTTTTGAGTTTTGACAATTCTAATATTTGCGTGAATGAGGAGGAAGAAGAAGAAGGGGAAACTTGTAATTTTGAAAAAATTAATTAAAAATTAGCTTGAAATTTCATGGTTCAAGTCGGAAAAGTTGAAGATAAAGAGAAGAAAAAGGGAATGGTGTAATATGAGCAAGTATAATGAAATCGAAAACCGCAACAACCAGAAAAAGGAAAAAAGGAAAAAAAAGGAAGAAGAAGATGGAAACATGTGTTCATTAACATACGAACAAGGACAAATTTAAAAGTTTTAAAAAATTTAAAAGTTGACTTGTCAACATTTGCCATATTTGCAAACATTTTAAATAAGTGCTATATGTTTAGATTTTTTCCCTTGATTTTGCTATCTATTACAATTCTCCGTGTTTTAAAATAAAACTACAATATGATATAAGATTAAAAAAAATAATGGTATTATCTTAATTTATATTTAATAGTTTATTATTTTATAAATAAAATGATTAAATATGTAATATTTTTTTTTAATTAAATTCAATCTTGCTAAAAAAAATAAAAGAAAATTACATGATATAATAAAATAACAATTATAAAAAAAAAAGTGATATTATATTTCCTTAAACAAAAATAACATAAATTAATTTGTAAAAAAAAAAAATCAAAATAATTGTCATTTCCTTCATGATGTGAGTCCCATTCCAAGTTTTCACTAAAAGACAAAAAAAAAAAAAAAAAAAAAAAATACCCTATTTACCTAAATAATTTAAAAACCACCATTTTTACCAATTTTTTCTTAAAACCACCTACATTTCCTAATTAACCCCATTTTTCCTAATTTCCCTAGTTTGTTGTATTCGCGCCTTACTTTATCTCCAAGCCGAAATTCAATCTTCACATGCTTCCAAGTCCATGATTTGCCTTTTTAAGGGACTGGGAAGGCTGAGACTGTCTCGAGTGAGTTACAACAAAGTTAGAAATTCAGGTTCTGTAGTCAAGTTTTGCGTCATTTGTCCACTTGCTCTCACCATTGGAACTACTTTCTGAAAAAGCAGTACAATTAATTTAATAAGTTTTGGTGAAAATATTGAACTATTTATCTTTCTATTTATATGCTAATTTACCTCCTATTTTTCCTTTTCGTCTTGTTTCCCATTTGATGTTTTTCCTTATTGATGCACCGTAATGGTAGATGGGGACTATCAAGCCCCTTCCGAAGTCTGTTCGTAGTTCTGTGCGTGCTGGCGTTATTCTCTATGATGTCACGAAGGTTGTGGAAGAGCTTGTTTATAATAGCTTGGATGCTGGTGCGTCAAAGGTATGGAGTCTAATCGTCCGTTATATGATATTGTTCTATGCTGAGGCATTGGGTTGCTTACTCGCCCAAGTAGGAAATGTGATGTGTTTTATTACTAATTATGAATGTTACGGTAAGTTAATCCAATCGGGAGTATACATAATATTGAACTTAGATATACATCAATCTTGCTCCTAAAACAGTCACAAGCAATGCACTATGAATTAGAGCCTGCCCTGAAATCATAGTTTATTTCTTAGTTATCCATCATTGAGCACATTTCTTCCCTTCTACAAGAGAAAAACTACTCCTTTATGGTCGATTCATTCTCTTTACAAAGAGAATAAATTTAGTTACTGAACTCTATTTATTTTACATCCCTAAATTTTTGTTTTTGGTACTAAAAAGTTTTAACGTTGTTACCAATTTGTAAGGTTATTAGTTAGGGATATTAGTATATTATTAGTAAGAACTTTTAAATCACCGACTGACCCAAAAACTTAAGTTATTGATTGAAGAGAAATTTAATAATGTATCGTCTAACACTTCCTTTCACTAGTGGGCTTGAAATATGTAGAAGACCCAATAAGTGGAAATCAATATATATATATATATATATATATATTTTGATAAGAACAACTTTTATTGAGAAAAAATGAAAGAATACACGGCATACAAAAAACTAAGCCCACAAAAAAGAGGGGACTCCCTTTACAAGAAGGGACTCCATCTATAATGATCGTGCCTATAGAATAATTACAAAAGACCTTTGATATCGAAGCCCTTTGGGAAACATGAAAGCAACCAATATTAATTGGAGAGGAAATAATATTGCAGATGTTTGAATACATGACCTCCTGAATCACCTGTTTGATATTATCTTAAATCACCAATTGACCCAAAAACTTAAGCTATTGGGTGAAGGGAAATTTAATATTGTATCATCTAACCAGAGCATGTTAGTAATTAGTTAGGAATGTTGTTAGGGTTTTTGGTTATAAATAGATTGAGTGGGTTGGGAGCAAGGGAGGATTGATTTTAGTGAGAATTTCCATAGTGGGAATTTGGGAGAGAGAGATAGTCCTCTTGAAAGGCTATTAGTATATTGTAACTACTTTTTTTATTTTAGCGTTCTTGTATTTCTTTGTGTTCTTTGTTATTCTTTGTTGTTCTTGTTTGGTGGTATCCTAACACGCTCATATTGAGCGAACTAAAGAATGATGATTTGACACGAGCACCAAATAGTAGGCTAGGCAGATACAATGAGAGCTACCAGATCGAAAAATTTGGTTTAATATGTATATTGTGTATTCGCTGGTTTGCCTTATTGAATATTTTAGGTTTTTTGCCTTGATTTTATCTTGCTACTTACTTTGTTTCTTTGTGTCATGTTGTGAGAAATCATTACTTGGTAGGTATATTGACTTATGGAACAACAACAGAGTTTTAGGACGTAATTAGAACTTTTCAAAACTTCAAAAACTAAATAGAAACAACCATAAAAGTTTAGGAACTAAATTGTTATTTTACCAAATATATATGTATATAATTTTCTTGTAATTTACCTGCCTTAATGTATCTTACTTACAATCTATTGTATCAATTTGTCTTTTCCAGATTTCAATTTTCATTGGCATTGGGACATCCTATGTTAAAGTAGTGGACGATGGTTTGTGCTTTTCTCAGTATGCTACTTGTTACTTTACTTCTCTATATCAGGTTTCATTCTGATACAGTACAGTGTATTTGTTATATTCTTATAGGATCTGGTATTAGTCGGGATGGGTTGGTCTTGCTAGGAGAAAGATATGGTAAAAATCTCAACTTTCTTCTTTGTGTACTGCGTATCTTTACTTCATTATCATTTTCCTGGATTTATTTTGGAATCCACAATTAAATTGATATGCTTGGGCTTGCAGGATGGGGATGGTGTTAATAAGTGTTATAACTGGATGGGTTAGATAATGATTACTTAGCTTTGATTGAGTGGAACATACTGAAGGGCAAGTTTAGACCAACAAATCTCTTTGAGACTTGAGTATAACTCCAAAGATATTTCCAAAAATTGATTAGTTTTTTCAACTAACGGAAATGGTGAGAAAAAAGGCTGAATCTTCTAATGGATTTCACTGCTGTCTCTTGTAAGCGGTGAAGGGATGTTTTGATGTGATTATCTTATAGACGACTGGTGAAAAGTAGAACTCTAACGAAGGAAATGGACATGTTAGCAAGCTCACAAATATTTAGTGAATTTGGATTTACTACCTTGGCGTGTTTATGTTGTACTTTTCAATGACTTTATGCAGTGACATCAAAATTTCATGATCTCATCGACATGGATGCCAAAGGTGGAACGTTTGGCTTTAGAGGTGAGGCATTGGCTTCCATTTCAGATGTATCGTTGGTGGAGATCATAACTAGAGCATGTGGGAGGGCAAATGGATATCGTAAAGTCTTAAAGGTACAGAAGGTTACAGCTATTTAATTATGGAGCCATATATGCAAAGTTTCATATTTTGTTGTCATTTAAGTAATTAACTTTTATTCTATTTGTTACAGGGTTGCAAATGCTTGTATCTTGGAATTGACGATGATATGGAAGATGTTGGTACTACTGGTAAGTGGTAACAGTTTCATCATCTTGCAGTCACATTATATGGCAAAAATTGCTTAGCATGCTTTAAAACCTTGCAAGTGCTTGTATCTACGGGGGCAGGGCCAGGTTTTTATGGGGAGGGGCAGTAGTTTACAGTCTAAACACACACACCATATAATCTTTTGATGGGCAAATTAGAGAGAGAACTTTGAAATCTTAACTTTATATATATATAGATAGATAGGTATGGATATATAGATATTTGGGTATTTGGATATCTATATATCTACGTCTGTCTATCTATCTATCTATCTATCTATCTATATATATTTTCTTCTTTGCTCCATCCTTTTGTATCTGGACTCAAGTAATTGATTTTGGGGTCTGCTTTTATAATTGTACTTTTGTTTTAGTTTTTCTGTTCTGACCATTAACCTCATGAAAAACATTGATGTGGTAAATCGTAACTGTATGGACCACTGGTGTGGTAAAACGTAGTTTTTCTGTAGTCGTGAAGTATATATGGGTCCACAAAATTACCATCATATATTTGTAAGAAATAGTGTTTGATTGTATGATTTGTACCTTGGTGTAGTGTATTGATTAGCCACACAATATACTCATACAAGGAGGGACAACAAATGTGGGGAGTTTAGTACGGTGATGGGCTGATGGATATGTCTTTTAGTAGTTAGATATTCTCCTGGATGGTAGCAAGGCAACTATAGGTGTCACTGAACTTTCTGTTGAACTAGACCAGCATTGAAAAAATAATTGAAAATATATGCATCTTATTATGGTGTATATCCTTGCTAATTATTCCCCAAAGACTTTAAAGTTCATGCAATTTGCAATTACAACTGGAAAAATAATATTTTCTCCTTCGTTATATTCTATTTTTGCAAATACTTCTGAAGTTCATTACTGGATCAGGGTTCTTTTGTCCTTTTCTTTTGTAGTTATTGTTCGAGATCTGTTTTACAACCAACCAGTTCGAAGGAAACATATGCAATCCAGGTTTTAATTTCTTAGAATATTTTTATTCTTTTTTTTTTTTTTTTTTTTTTTTTTTTTTGTATAAAACAATTTTTCTAGTGAAAAGGAGAATTCAAGAGTTGACCCATGGATAAGGCAAGTTCTTATGACGAGAAAGAAGATAAATCATAGTTTAAGAAAGCTGAAAAGGCAAAAGGAAATACATAGGGCGTTATGGGAATGAAGTTTAAAGTATCTGTTTTAAGGAACAAAAAATACTTGCCACCTTAGAGCTTGTGATGCACACTTTGGTAGTTTGTTCTTAAGATAAAGAAATCAAACAACAATATTTTATTGCTTTCAAATATTTTTTCTATACTTGTTAATACAATGATAACTACCAGTTTTAGGCGTTCAGTGCCTCAAATTTTATACTTAAAACTAATTAATGAAAAATATAATTTTTTTTCTCATAAATTATAATTTATTCTATTTTGATACTTTTAGTATAATTGTTCTCAAAATGTAAGTTCTTAAAATACTTTCTAAACCCAAATGGACCTTAACTTTTTAGCTGTGTAAAATGAAATATATATTGCATTTTATGGACATGTGAAATTTCATTTTGCATAATGGAACTCGAAGCCCCAAGAAGGTCTTGCATGCAGTCAAGAAATGTGTAGTTCGAACTGCCCTTGTACATTCTAAAGTTTCCTTCAAAATTGTAGATAGTGAAAGGTATATCCATGTTTAATTCAGGTTGAAATATGTAAAATTTTTATGTTAGTTTTTTCACAATTTTATTTCTCTGATGTAGTGAGAGTATCCTTCTTTGCACGGATCCCTCTCCTTCTCCTTTATCACTTTTGAGAAGTGGCTTTGGTAGTGAGGTTTCCAGGTCTCTCCTTGAATTAAAAATCGGTGATGGGGACTTAAAGCTTTCTGGCTATATATACAGTCCGTTTGATAGTTTCAGTATCAAGGTATAATTACTTTCTTGATGACACAAAAGAAGGCTAATTCTGCTTTTGATATTTCATTATTTTTTATAAGTTGTTTTTATGGCAGGCTGTTCAATATGTCTGTATCCACATCATTCTGTGAATTCTTTAAATCTATTGTGGGTGGATAGGATTCAGTATTTTATGAAAATGTTTGGACCTCAGCAAGGACAGATATTAACAGGCGATTCATTTGCAAGGGCAAAATTCATAAATTACTTAATCAACTGGCCAGTAGATTTACGAGCTTGGATCCGCAGACTGACCATGTCTTCCACATAAGGAAGAGAAGCAGGTCTGAAGCAAATCCTGCTTATGTTTTAAATTTAGAGTGCCCTGGATCTTTTTACGACCTAACATTTGAATCATCCAAGACCGTTGTTCAGTTTAAGGTAATTCCTGTTCCTCCAAACACTAGTTCATTTGTTTATCTTCTGTTCCTTTATGTAATATGTAATACTCTTGTTTATCACATTTTAATGGTTTGATAGAATTCTTTTCTTAGATTCTTCTAACCAACTCCTTCTGGTTTCCCTCTGTTTTCATTTCCGAAGGACTGGACCCCAATACTTACCTTCATTGAAGAGGCCATTCAACAATTTTGGAAAGAAAAATATAATTGTGGTATGCAGTTAGCCATATCTTTGTCACCGTAGTGATTGTTCATAAACACTGTTTGAAGTTTCAGTTTGCACTTGCAGGAAAATCTTTGGTCCATATGACCCCCATAGTTGGAGATCAGCTGTGGAAGGATGAAGACAACATGATTTCAAGAAAATCAAGTACTTTTAAGTTGAACTTTGTGATCTCACTTTGATTTATGAAATGATTTAGTCTTACTCTTATATATGCTGCTTGAGTTGCCCACACTGCCCCCCTAACAAAATGGTTAAGATGAAAATGAACCCATTTATTATCTACACAGCACACTTCCCCATAAAAAGTATATGCATACCGTGCAAACTTGGAGTGTAAAAATGACCTGGTTCAATATTTGTTTCAGAGAATATTCTATCTGTGAAGAAGAGCAGAATGCGAAGCTGTCAGGCCTCCCTTATTGATTTGTTTTCACCATCAGTCTTGCTCACGGAACATGATGACATCTTGTCCCATAGGTTGCGTGACAAAAAGGCACATGAGAGTTCACGCACAAGTTCAATTGAATTGGATGACGGTGACCAACAAGCTAGGATGCAACTTAGTAACCAAGCCGATCATTTCTCAAAATCATGGGATACTCCCTTGGCAAAATGCTCAACTACAGCTGTCCAAAGCAATGACAGTTATCAATGGGTACCTGAAAACCATTTAATATATGAAGACTCCTTTTTGGATAGAAGACTGAATTCTCCCGAAGGATGTGATGACATTGTGGAGGACAATATCTTCTGTCCAAATTTGAAAGGTCAATCATCTAAAATGCATATCAATATGATCACTGGGTCTGCGGACAGTACACCATCTTTTTACTTTCATGAATTTAGCTACGATGACTATATCTTCACGGGTAACAAACCCTCACTTACGGGATGCTCCTCAAGGAGCAGTTTTCGACTTGATGAACCGTACGTTCAAAACGATGTCATCAAAAGAACCCAAATGCAAGGAATGCCTGATGATGAAGATGATATTCTAAGACTTGATGCTTACATCGAGGATTCTGATTTTTGTGCCGGAACCTCATTGCATGCTGAGGTATGCTCTCTGACCCTTATTAGAGCCAACAATTTATGAATTTTTCATGATGTAAAATTTCCATAAAAAATTTCTATCTAAAATTATTTGATCTAATTTGTATATCCTCATGGCATTGGGACAAGCACGCGCAGAAGTTTTTGTCAAGTTATCAGACCAGAAATTCCCCAAACGGTCACGTGACTTCAAGTTCCATATTAGCCACAGAACGGGATGTTGATTGCTTCAGTGTTAGGGATGAGGTTGAAAGGAGCTGGAGATCTAGAGATAAGACGCCCTTCAAGGATTTAGTGGATGATGATGAAAAGGGCTGCGAATTTGATTATGATATCATGTTGAGTAGTTCCAACAAAAAGAATTACATATCAAGCTATATCGATAGTACACTGATAATTGATGATGTTTTCGATACAAGAGAAGGCCTTAGTACCTTCCTTAAAAAATCTAATAATTTTAAACATTCTTCTCCTATGAGTCCAGATATGCACTCCTGTCAGAAGTATTTTTTCAATTGGAGATTGCCTGGAAGAGATTGTGAAAAGGCTTATGAAAGCTCAGAGCTTAAGTTTGAACATCAAGCTTTGCAACAAAAGTATTTTTCTGTTGAAAGGCCTAGAAGAGGCAAATCGGCTCCACCTTTCTACAAAAGAAAGACTAGTTTCTATTGCCTGGACCAAAGAAAGGCAGAAAGGCCTAATGCCACTAGTTTCTATTGCATGAACGAAAGAAAAGCTGATAAGTTTAGTGCCACTAATCTCTATGGCATGGACCAAGGGAAAGTTGAAAATCTTAAGGCATCGGTCTTCCTTGACAGCCCACCTCATTTAGGTATTTTCATTTAAAAAGTTATAACCTGTAAGATGTCACTGATGAAATACTAATGTTGTAGCTACTGCCTGGCATGTACAGAACTAGGTGAGCTGAGAGATTCCAAACATTTCTCTGGTACTAGTAATCGATATGTTAAGCCATTTCCTGTTGATGACTTATTGATGGGAACCAGGTAGAGAGCCAAACCTTTCCCCTATTAATTTAAATTTGAAGATTTTTATTAGAATATAAAACACCCTTCCCTCACTTCCAGATCTTCCAGAACAGATACGATAAAGATGCCTGCTATTATGGGAAGTAATGACGAGAAACAAGGAGAGATTTCCAAGCAGTCCCAATCCGATGTTAAGGTTACTGAAAGTGCTATAGGTATACCATGCATACAAAAACTGATTATTTATTTGTTCTTATGGATTTGGAAAATGAGATTTCAACATTTAGACTGAGAAATAATATTTCAGTGCTTTTCATAGTTAGCATATTAGTGAAATTTTTTAATATCCTCCAATACTATTTGAATGGGATAGTTTAAACCCTATTTCACCTCCAGAATTATGTTCAAAGGAAACTCAAGAGTCCTCAGATTTATGGATCAAATGGAAAAATTGCTGTCCAACTACAGTTAAGTTTGAAACTTAATTTGTTTTCTTTAGCTTGATATGAGGCTTCGTTTATTTATTTGAGTAATATTTAATAGTTTTTCCTTATTGATTACAGAGAAATGAGGATTCAAATGCTTTTGACGATGAAGTTAGTATACTTGATATCTCTTCAGGGTTTCTATCTCTTGCTAGCAATTCCTTAGTTCCCGATTCCATCGATAAAAATTTCTTTGAAGATGCAAAAGTTCTTCTACAGCTGGATAAGAAATTCATTCCAGTTGTTTCCGGTGGAATACTGGCTGTTATTGATCAGGTTAGTTCAATCCCTTTAGGTTCGTTCACTTCAGGTGGTTCTCTGTTCTCTGTTTTTATTTATTTATTTTTGTCTTTTTTTATTAATTAATTTTGTCTTGGGTCTAGTACTTTTTTTTTTAAAAAAAATTATTATAATTATTTTTATTTTAAAAACATTTCATTGATGAATGAAATAATTCAAAGAGTACAATATGGAGATACAACCAAGATAGCAGTAGAAGCCCAAATGAAAGGAAGCAATACAACCGAGAAAGATAAAATGTAGACGAGATGAAAGGAAGATGTACAACCAAAAGATGGATAAGAACAAAAGCAGATGGCCCAAAAAATCTGATGTATTAACTAATTAGCTTATTTTTTAAATCTTCCTTTTGTATTAAGTTTAGTTAATTAGTTTGTTTGTTATGCAGTTGGTTGGGATATTTTCTGTTATGTAGTTTGTTAAATCCTTGCCTATAAATAAAGGCTGGATCATTCATTAAAGGATAACACAATTTTGATTCATAACTCTTTGGTTTTACACCAAATTGGTATCAGAGCCAAGATTCTTGGAGCTAATGGTAGGGAAAAAGCCTAATAATGGCAATGATCCCGAGGGTACTAGCAAAGAGGCGGGGGCTGCCACCGCCCTATCACCAAGAGCTTTAACGCGACGCATGCTGTCCATTGAAGAGTCCATTGGTGGTATTCATAGATTGATGGAAAGAATGTCAATTAGAATGGAAGAAATAGCTGGCGAAGTTCAAGCCATTCGACAACCACAACAAAATCAAGAAAATCAGCTAAGATTCATTAATCTTCCACAAGAAAGACATAATTTTAATGTGCAACAATTTAACCAGCCAAGAAACATCCAAGATCCACACACTGTTATTCAAGAACGTCCAAGATTACAACATGGCCATAGAAGATATCGACAATTTGTTGATTCCTCAAGTGAAGAAGAAGGCGAGAATGAAGAACAAATTGAACGATGGAGAGCTGAAGCACATCATCATCATGAACCAAGTGAATATAGAGTAAAATTAGACATTCCTACATTCAATGGCAAAAGAAATATAGAAGAATTTATGGAATGGATTAAGAATGTAGAAGGACTCTTTAAATATGCCAATACCCCCGAACACAAGAAAGTACAACTTGTAGCCTTAAAATTTCGTGGAGGAGCTTCGGCATGGTGGGAACAACTTGAGGTGAATCGATACCGTTGTGGGAAAAATCCTATTACAAGTTGGGAAAGACTAAAAGGATTAATGAAAGATCGATTCTTGCCCACCAATTTTGAGCAGATTCTTTACAATCAATATAAAAACCTGCGGCAGGGGACACAGACAGTGACTGAATATACAGAGGAATTTCACCATTTAGGAGCAAGAACAAACTTACCAGAAAGTGAACAACACCTCATAGCTAGATTCGTGGGAGGACTTCGTTCCGACATTAAAGAAAAGGTAAAATTACAACCTTTAGGATTCCTCACGGACGTAATCTCTTTAGCAGAAACGGTGGAAGAAACGAATGATTCCCAATCAAGAAGATTCAATCGAAGAAATCAGTGGGACTCAACAAGTAATTCAAATAATTCAAGAAAAGGGAACACTCCCACCACGAGAACACCAAATAGCAGCACCTCAAAAGCAAAGGAGGCAGAGACAACTACTACTAAAGAAGAAGCCTTCAATGACACAACAAGAAAGCAGATCGATCCTTATGGCAGACCAACCCTTGGAAAATGTTTTAGATGTGGAAAGAATGGACATTTATCCAACAATTGTCCTGATCGAAAGACAGTAGCTGTGGTGAATGATGAAGATTATCAAGATCAAGAACCTGACAATGAAGAAGTTGAAGGAACTAATTTTCTAGAACCGGATGAAGGGGACAGCCTATCATGCGTTATCCAGCGAATTCTTCTAACACCTAAGATAGAATCCAACAATCAAAGACATTCCTTATTCAAAACAAGGTGCACTATACAAGGCAAAATTTGCAATGTTATCATTGATAGCGGAAGTTCAGAAAATGTGGTATCAAAGAAGCTAGTCCATGCCCTAAATTTAAAGTTGGAACCACATCCAAATCCATACAAAGTCAGCTAGATCAAGAAGGGTGGAGAAGTTCAAGTATCACACACTTGCACGGTACAACTCTCTATTGGTAATAGCTACAAAGACCAAATAGTCTGTGACGTGTTAGATATGGATGTCTGTCACATCCTTCTTGGCCGCCTTTGGCAATATGACATACAAGCAATTCACAAGGGTCATGACAACACATATGAATTCTCTTGGCATGGAAGAAAAATAGTGCTCCTTCCATTATCTAAGACAAATTCCACTGTATCTTCCAAAGAAACTAAAGGGCAATTATTTTGTATTCTTAATGGAAAGCAATTAATCAAACAAAGGGAAAATATGGTATGGGGAATAATAGCAAAAGATGCCACTAGCACTGTAACTCCAACAGAATTCCCTGAAAGAATTCAAAATTTACTCACAGATTTTCCTAATCTTGCCAACCCACCAGCTGAACTGCCACCTCTTCGAGACATTCAACACCAAATCGACTTTGTTCCAGGTTCCTCACTTCCCAATCTCCCACATTACAGGATGAGTCCAGCTGAATATAAGATACTACATGAACAAATTCAAACCTTGCTGGACAAAGGCTACATTCAACCAAGTATTAGCCCCTGTGCAGCCCCTGCTCTCCTAACTCCTAAGAAAGATGGTAGCTGGCGTATGTGTGTTGACAGCAGAGCTGTCAACAAAATCACTATAAAATATAGGTTTCCAATCGCTTGTATTGGTGACCTCCTAGATCAACTTGGCGGTGCTCACATCTTTTCTAAATTGGACCTTCAAAGTGGCTATCACCAAATTCGGATCAAGCCTGGAGATGAATGGAAGACGGCTTTCAAGACAAATGAAGGCTTATTTGAGTGGATGGTCATGCCATTCGGCCTCTCTAATGCCCTAAGCACTTTCATGCGGCTAATGAACCAGGTTTTTCTACCATTTCTTAATAAATTTGTTGTTCTTTATTTTGATGATATCCTTGTTTTCAGTAAAACCTTAGAGGATCACATAGATCATTTACACACTGTTTTTTTTACTTTATCAAAGAACCAACTATACATAAATAAAAAAAAGTGTGTATTCTTAGTCCAAGAAATTTCCTTTTTAGGTTTTATAATAGGACATAACCAAATAAAAGTTGACCCTAGGAAAGTCGAAGCCATTTCCAATTGGCCCATACCCTCAACAATTAAACAAATCCAATCTTTTTTAGGGCTTGCATCTTTGTATAGAAAATTCATTCGAAATTTTAGCACTTTAACGACACCTCTAACTGATTGTCTTCGAAAAAATAACTTTATATGGGGTGTAGAACAGGATAACAGTTTTACTACAATAAAATACCACTTGTGCCATAGCCCTGTTTTACAACTACCTGACTTTAATCTCCCTTTCCAAGTAGCTGTGGATGCTTGTGGGGTTGGCATAGGAGCAGTTTTATCTCAAAACAACCATCCCATTGAGTATTTTAGTGAAAAACTGAGTCCTTCAAAACAAAATTGGAGTACATACATGCAAGAATTTTATGCACTTGTGAGAGCTCTTAAACAATGGGAACACTACTTACTTTATAAGGAATTTATATTACTCACTGATCATTTTTCTTTGAAGTACTTACAATCTAAAAAACAAGTAAGTAGAATGCACGCTAGATGGCTATCATTCCTTCAAAGGTTTGACTTTGTTATTCGTCACCAAGCGGGAAAGGACAACAAGGTAGCAGATGCCCTAAGTAGAAAGGGTGAATTATTAACAGTTTTGGCGGGAGAAGTCACTGCGTTCCAACATATACCAGATTTGTACTCTTCTGACCCAAATTTTGACACTATTTGGTACAATTGCTCTCACAATATTCATTCCAATGATTTCCACATCTTTGATAATTTTCTATTCAAAGGAGATTGTCTTTGTATCCCACATACCTCTCTACGAGAATCATTGATTCAAGACCTACACTCAGGAGGTTTGGCTGGCAACTTTGGCATTTCTAAAACAATTGAGTTAGTTTCCGCTCGTTTTTTTTGGCCTTAGTTACGAAGAGATGTTCAAAATTTTGTCAAGCGCTGTTTTATATGCCAAACAGCAAAGGGAACATCAACAAATGCCGATCTTTACACTCCTCTACCTACTCCAACAACCATATGGGAAGATCTATCTATGGACTTTGTCCTCGGTCTACCTAAAACTCAACGCAACCATGATTCGGTAATGGTAGTTGTTGACAGGTTTAGTAAAATGGTTCATTTTGTTGCTTGCAAAAAATCCCATGATGCTGTATATATAGCTAACCTTTTTTTCAGGGAAGTTGTGCGCCTCCATGGCATTCCAAAAACGATTGTTTCAGATAGGGATGTCAAGTTCCTTAGCCACTTTTGGAAAACCTTATGGCGTAAGTTTCACACTTCTCTTAAGTACAGCACCACAAGCCATCCACAAACGGACGGTCAAACAGAGGTCACAAACCGTTCCCTTGGCAACCTCATCCGATGCTTATGTGAAGACCATCCAAAACAATGGGATTTGGTTCTTGCGCAAGCTGAATTTGCTTTTAGTTTCATGAAGAACAGATCAATAGGGAAGTGCCCCTTTGAAATAGTCTATACTAAGCTCCCATCTTTAAATGTTGATCTTGCTCAACTTCCTTCTTCGGTTGTCTTTAGTAGTGATGCTGACGAAATGGCTGAAAAAATTGTTCGTCTTCACCAAGATGTCCAAGCTAACATTGAAAGGGCAAATGCTTCCTACAAGAAGGCTGTTGACAAACATAGATGTCTTCAACAATTTTCTGAAGGAGATTTGGTTATGATTCACCTCTGCAAAAGTAGATTTCCAGTTGGCACTTACAACAAACTCAAACACAGACAACTTGGCCCTTTCAAAATTCTCAAAGCTTTTGGAGCCAACGCCGACCGATTAGATCTACCTCCAGATCTGCACATTAATCCTGTTTTCAATGTAGCTGATCTGCATCCTTATTATGCCCTTGATGCCTTTCAGTTGGCTTCCTGAACCTCGAGGACGAGTTTCATTTTTAGGAGGGTGGAATATGATGTATTAACTAATTAGCTTATTTTTTAAATCTTCCTTTTGTATTAAGTTTAGTTAGTTAGTTTGTTTGTTATGCAGTTAGTTAGGATATTTTATGTTATATAGTTTGTTAAATCCTTGCCTATCTGGATCATTCATTAAAGGATAACACAATTTTGATTCATAACTCTTTGGTTTTACACCAAAATCAGAACCCACACATCCCTTTTACAAAAAATAAGTCATGGAGAAATCAAGTTGATGATGGCCCTTCTTCGATCAATTCTTTAACTTTTTTGTCGTAAGATATAGAACTTTCAAGATTTCGAAGATTTCTTAGCCCTCTTTTTTTCTTTGTTGATTGTCGGTTGGATTGTTTACGAGCTGGGATCGCCTTAATGCAAAGTCCAATTTCTCTAAACTTTGGTGCTAATGCCATCAAATAAGGAGCAGGACTAAATGACTCAAAACTTGTTGGTGGGATTAAATCGTACCCGTCATCTCCTGGATGTTCACGTAGAGAGTGAGGTGAATATGGCTTGGGGCTGATGAAGAATTGTTGGTTCAAAGATCATACTCCATCAATCTAGACTTGATGAAGAATTTTTGGTTCAAAGGCGCTTCAATCAATAAAGAGAAAGTGTTGTGTAGCCATGAAAGAGATTCCTTCTTAAGAGAGAGAGTAAAGGATTTGTCCCTTGAAGTTTTGGTGATCTTGAATCCATGAGATACTTCAATGGAAAAGATTTTCCTATCTATAGTGATGGATGTTGGGGGAGGAAGAAGATGTCGAGCCATCACTTTGAACATTAGTTTGTCGGAGAACTACCATTTTTGGCAATGAGAGAGGATATGAGTGGGGAGAGCATCTTTTTTTGTCTAGTAGGCGGTTTTAAGTGGAAAACAATTTTGTTTATTTCTTTATTCATGTAAATGGTCACTGAAATTCATCCGTGGCTGTTCCTACTTCCTATATCAACTTCTAACTACAAATTTGTTATGTTTTCAAGATGGAAGAAAGTTGGATTTTGCAATGATTGGATGAAAATCCTGTTAGATCGTAGATGTGTCTAATTGTCGATGTAGACATTAATCCAAGAATCTTGGCAGAATTAAGGGGGTCAAAATTGGTTGGCAAGCGCTCAATACTAACCCTTAATCTTATTTTGTATTAAATAGTTTCTTCTTCTTCTCAACCCGTGTTTTATTCTTTATTGTATTGTGATAAAATCATGGTTCTCTCTCCTCTTCCTTCTCTCCAAACTCGCCTCCCCACCCTGGCCACTACCTGAAGCCCAGATTTCCCAACCATGACTTTGACTCTGCCCCATAATCACCCCCCACCCACAACCACACACACACACGCACACGCACATGCACACAACCTTTCACAATAACCCACGCAAAGTAGCCCAGACAGATTACAGTGGAAAGGAAGAACTTCTTGATTGAAATAGACCCATCCTCCCGTGGCACAAAAGTGCGTCTTTCTGAGCAAACAAAAGACAAAGCTTACTCCATCTCGCTCCATTGGAGTATCCTTCGTTGGTTAACAGAGTCGATCAACACCCTTCTTGAGGCCCCCTGAACCAAAAGTTCTTCAAAGTAACAAGAGTTCATTTCAAGTAATCTGACTTGAAAGAATCACTAGTAAGAGAGGTTTCTCTATAGAGTTAGTTAAGCTCGACTACAATGGGGGAAAGAGTCAGATCATTATTCCATCTGGAGAACGAGGGAAAGGATGGAAAGCTTTCATTTGCCTCACTACCTTTTATAACTCTAAAGTTAAGACTTCATTAATGAAGGCCGTCAACCTACTAACAAGGAAGCTATTCTTAAAGATAAAGAGAGAGAAAAGTCATACTTTGCCAAGAAAGAGAAGGAGCCAATGAAAGCGTCCAGAAAAAACCCATTGATTGCTCAACCTCCCATCATAAATGAGAACCTTTCAGTCATAGAGGACACACCTTCCTTGATTGACACACCTTCCTTGATTGACACACCATTAACATCATTGTGATCATTTGGAAGCACTTTCATGATAAATGGTACAAAATTCTTAGAGCTCTCCAAGCTGGAGTCACGACATATGGCTCCCTTGCCCCTTTCCTACCCAACAAGGTTTCCAACAAGGTTTTTTTTTGCGCTGCGAAGACCTTGTACAAGCTAAAATCCTAGGAAGGTACAAAGGATGGCAAGAAGTTGGACCTTTTCAGCTTCTCCTCATCATGGAGCCAAGTTGAACACTACACCGATATTTTTGTTCCATAATATTGGGGAGGATTGAAGTTTATGGTCTTCGTATTGATAAATGGGATTTGGAAACCTTCGACCACATTGGAGATGCTTGTGGAGGTTTATTGGAAGTCGCAAAGAAAACCCTTTACGAGATGGATTTAATGGAAATTAGTCTTAAAGTCAAACAAAATCACACCGGCTTCCTCCCAGCCAAGGCTGATCTCCCATCTTCATCTTCCACGAGAACATCAGTTTAGATGGACCCTTTTTCTAATGGAGATGTCCACATTGGTGTCATTGTCGACAAACTTCTGGTGAAGAATGTGTTTATTGACACTGAATCTAAAAGGCCGGTTGTTTACCAAAAAGTACAAGATCGTTTACATCTTAGTTTTGGGAGCTTAGTCTAGGTGCCATCAGTACTGTTGATCGTTTACAGCGCCAAATGACTTATATGTCTATTTCACCTTCCTGATGTCTCATGCGTTGTTAACATGTTGAGTCTCCAACCCACCTACTTATGCAATGCCCTTTTGTTGCTGGTTTTTGGAATATTGTATTGGATGCCTTTGGATGGGCCATATCATGTCCTAATACTATTTTTGATCTTCTGGTTTCTTTAATGGTGAGTCATCCTTTTGGTGGTACCAAGACGATTTGGTTGGCCCTCTTCCACCTTTGGCAAATTTATGAATTTGGTTTTTTCTACTGCTTTTTCTTGGTGCAAAACAAATGACTATTTCAAACATTATAACTTATCTTTTTTAGTTACCAATTGACAATCTCTTCTATAATCACTTTTAGGTATTAAGGGTGTTCCTCTGATTTCATTTATCAACGAAATGTTTTTTTTCTCTAAAAAATACCAAAAGGTACCAGATCTGTACCCTAGAGAAGTGAAAAGGTCATTATCAAAATCAACCATCCAGCTAACCTACCCCGACATTGCTTCCACAGGTAAACATCCTCATTATACTTCCTCTGACCAAGCCCCATCCTTGGTGGACCCCACTTGTACCTATCCCTCTTCCTCTACCACCTTTTTCCCTCTACCCAATGACCCACCTTTTGAGCCGCCTTCCGAGGCATTGACTCTTCTCCACCCTCTACCCTTGTTAGTCCAGCTCCATCTGACACCCCTCTTCTTTCACCCAAAAAGATCACCATTAACAGCAAACAAACCTCCTTCCTCTCAGGCACCAAAAACTCACTATCATCCCCCCTCCCCTCTGATGTGGACTCTTATTGCTACGTCTCCAGCCCACTTCAAAGCTCACCAGGCTCACCTACACAGGCTCATATGTTGGAGCACATGCCAGACCCTTGGAACAACTACTACCCTCCCTTTTTTCATCCAAAACCCATCCTTTTAACCCTATGCCTCTTATGATTCCTCTGGCCCTATGGTTAGATGAATGTGGTTTATGCATCGTGTCTATACGAGCCAGGATAAACAGTAAGAAGCTCTCGGCTAAATAGAAAAAGGGCTTGCAGAAGTCAGAATCTTGGATTGCACAATATCATATGACGAAGAGGCAAAAGCCTTGATCAGGGAGGGGTCTCAATCCACTTAATGTTAGTTTTATCTTGGAATGTTAGAGGTCTCGGATCTTGGAAGAAAAGGGCAGTCAAGAGACTTATCGCCAAAATCAACTCCTCAATTGTTATCCTGGAAGAGACCAAAACCAGCAAGTTAGGCCAACTTTTCATTAAAATCTATCTGGAGTTCCAGAGGTATTGAATGGACATCATTGGATGCTATAAGATCATCAGGGGGTATTTTAATTATGTGAGATGGCTGCATCGATTACAACCTCCTCCATTACAAAAGGTACTTACTATCTCTTGTCCTTTTTGCTCTTGCTGGTGGCTATAGTTCCTGGTTAACAGGCCTTTAGTGGACCCTCAATGATTCTGAAAAAGACCACTTCATACAAGAACTTCATGATCTCTACTATCTCATGGACGAAAATTGGCTTATTAGTGGAGATTTTAACCTTATTCATTAGCCTTTTGAAAATTTCAACAGTTGTTGGGTCACTAGAGATATGAGGGCAGAATATAGCAATTTACTCCCTCAATTTTTTACGAAGTTTTTTTTACCTGACTTCTATTCCAGTGTGAAAACAACAAAGGTGCTCATTAAAGATTATTGGAACGATGAAAAATCAAGTGTGAAGCCTTTGGCTTAGAAGGAATTTTTGGTGGTCTTAGAGTTGGAAAAATGAACATTGCTTACCAAAGAAATTGGATGAGATTGCCCTTGGTCAAAGTTAAGATTATTTCTGCTAGAATTTAGACAAATTGGCTTCTTTCTCTTGTAAGTCTTCTTTTTCTTGTAAGTTTACTGCCTCTAATCTTTGTACTAAGCCCTGCTAAGTTGGAAAATAAGATCATATCTTTGATTTGGAAAGAAGAAACTACAAAGGAAATTAAGTATTTCGTTTGGTTTTTTGCTTGCAGAAGGCTCGATACTATTGATAGAATTCAGAAGACAAATCCTAATCTTCAAATCTCTCCCAAAATATGCCTCAACTATTGTGCTGGAGAGGATAACATGGACCACCTTTTTATTCATTGTAGCTGGGTTATCAGATTTGATTTTGGGTTCTGGTGATCCTAAAGGCCCTGCTACTTTACTTCATGAAACATTGTAGTTTGTGGCCAAGGGCAGGCTTGAGTGATTTGTAAGAATGCTTCGAGATCTCCTCTCATCTTCCTGGATCAAAAGAAACAATAGGATTAAATTTATCCTTTTTCCTCCCTCTTTTTATCTGTCTGACAAGTACATGCAGTTTTATCATTTGGAGACCATATACAGAGCATATGCATTTTAGTTGGAGCATTCTTCATAAGTTACTTTTAACGATTCAGTCTTTCTTGTTAATTTAGTTTTGAAGTGTTTTCTCTTTTTGGTCCCATGCTACTGTGTGTATCTTATTTGCTCGTTTCTTGGTACAACCTTTTGTCCTCTTGAAAGTTCATGGAAGTTTTAGTCTATATGTTTCTTAATTATTATTATTATTATTTCTAATAAGGTTATCTATGTGTATTTCCATCCATTACTTGGATACAACACACTCATGCCTTGTGATTCCTCTTACACTCTATATACAATATATGTGTACACCAATTCACAAGTCTTCTATGCGCATGGGGCGGGGTAATGATGTTGAAATGGTGCTTTTCTACAGCATGCTGCAGATGAAAGAATCCGACTTGAAGATCTTCGTCAAAAGGTAATCATGATTTGCTTGATGAACTATTTCTTTGTGATTTCTAATAAAGCCATATATACACAGCTGTTTTCTGGTGAAGCAAAGACTACAGCCTATCTGGATGCTGAACACGAGCTGGTAAATTTATGTTTGCTGTTTTCTGGTCTTAATCTGTCATGCTTTGATTTGAAGGATATATAGTTATCCTGCTGTTTGTTTACTACAGGTGCTGCCAGAGATTGGTTACCAGTTGTTGTATAACTATGCCGATCAGGTTAAAGAGTGGGGTTGGATCTGTAATATTCATGCTCAAGATTCAAAATCCTTCCGAAGGTATCCTGTATGACTCCCTAGAACCTTCTAAATTGTCCTTTTCCTCTGTCAAAATATATGTTTCGTCCTAATCTCTGGCTATGCTAAGCTAGAAAACAACTTAGCATGCTAAAGAGAGGAAAGGGCAACAGCTCCTGATCCATCGGAAAATCTATGTATTTTCATTGGTAAACTAGGTGAAGACTGCCTAAGGTAGTTTCTTTTGATTTTGATTAGAAAGAGAAATTGAGAGATAAGGGGTTTGTCTGATTTGCCAGTACCTCTCAAGTTTGCCAAATTAATATTTGGTTCTCTGTGCAGCAATTTGAACATCCTACACAAGCAGGAAACAGTCATCACGCTAATGGCAGTTAATCACCATCTTCCTTGCTTCTATGATTATTACATTCAACTTTGGGAAACCAAACCATGCAAACTGTAATAAAGCATTTATTGTGTGCTTGAAATTTGTAACAAATTTATATTTTTTTTTGGGTTAGAATTCCACTTCATGTGTTCTTATTATATTTTTATACAAACATTCATGTGTATGACATAATAGGTACCCTGCATATTAGGGGTTAATTTATCAGATGTAGATCTTCTGGAGTTTCTTCATCAGGTAACTGAGGACCTTTGCGCTTTAATACAAAATTTAATTGTTTCATCCAGCTATTAATTTTATTTAGCTGTTATATTGTTCCCTAAACACCTGAATAATTGCAAATGTTGCTATGTCTGCATATATAAGCTTGCTGAGACGTTTTTTACTTTAATTTTTTTGGATTGAAAGCTTGCTGATACAGATGGCTCATCAACAATGCCACCATCCGTACTTCGAGTTCTTAATTCAAAGGCCTGCAGAGGTACATGCTTAAACTTGTATAATATGTACAGATACCATGGATCAAGGGAAATTAGATGCTGCGTGGATGAGGTTGACTTAAGCTTTTCCGGATGATATTCATGGGTTTAACTTTTATTTATTTATTTTTTGGAAAAAAGATACGACACTTTTCATTAAGGGAATGAAAAGAGACTAATGCTAAAACAATACAAGGATACTGGAAACAAAGACAAATGCAGAAATAAACAAACAAATACAACAAGAAACCAAAACACCAATATACTTAGAAAGTAGTGATGAAAGCATTCCAGCGACTATTCCCTGAATTGAGAACCCTTCAAATTTCTTAGAAAGAGAACACTAAGTAGAAGACTTGAGATTGAGCCAAATCAAAATGAGCATAAGGAGCGTAACTGCTTGAGCAGAATTTTGGAAAATACGCTGATTTCTTTCTAACCAGAGCTCACAAAGAATGTCCTTCACAATATTAACCCTAATTAAATAAGCTTTTGCATTCTACCAAATGCCACAAAGCAGTTGAAGCACATTTGTCTTCCAAGAATCAGAGAAAACCCGATGAATAGAGAAAGCATCAAATAACAAAAATCAGCAGCTTCGCAAATAAATACAGTCAAAGAAGATGTGGTTGAGATATTCTCCTTCCTTGAAACATAAGGAGCACACTCATGGTAAAAAACACCGTGACGACATCTTTTTCTGCAAAATTTCAGCCAAATTGAGACTACCATTTAACATGATGCGAATGAGTATAAACCATCATAGGTTGACCTAGTGGTAAAAAGGGAGATACAGTCTCAATAAATGGATAAGAGGTCATGGGTTCAATTCATGGTGGCCACCTACTTAGGAATTAATTTCCTATGAGTTTCTTTGACACTCAAATGTTGTAGGGTCAGACGGGTTGTCCTGTGAGATTAGTTGAGGTACGCGTAAACTAGCCTGGACACTCACGGATAATAAAAAAAAAATGCAAATGAATATATTGGTTTTCTTTTGGACTTTTTGACTTCCAGATTGCTTTAAATAAGGCATTGTCAATAATTGTTGAAGAAGCCAAGAGAGAAGATAAGGATTTCACCGAAAACAATCTTGAAGATTCAAGAGCCCAAAATCGAGCGTAATGAAGAGAGGTCAAAAAGAAGATTTTGAAACTCAACCACTTCTTCATCCTCCAAGAGTCTCCTGAAAATAATATTCCAAGAAGATGTTGAGACATCTCAATAAGAAGAAACTGCCCTGCTTGTATTAACAACTATGGCGAATAATCTTGGGAAGCTATTGTTAAGAGTACATCACAAAGCCAAGGATCCTTCCAAAATGAAACACAAGTACCATTTCCAACTTTGTAAATAGCAAGACTTTCCACCTTTTTCCAAGCTTTGGAAATGCTAACCCATGGCCTTTGAGGGCTAGACAACCCATTGCTTTTTGTATGCCAAACAAACTCATTGGAACCATGAATGCTAATAATAACTCTCCTCCAAAGTGCATTTGGTTCTTTTATAAATCTCCAATCTCCAACCCTATTTGGCGAGAAGGGCTTGGTTCCTTAGATGAAAAGCTCCAATAACAAGCCTCCATGAGTTTTAGCTTTTGACACCACCCATATAACCAAGTGATTGATCTTGCTATGTTCCTTCCTAGAAAAAATTCCGCATCAAACATTCAAGCTCCATACTAACAGAAGAAGGCATAAGAAAAATTGACATGTATTAAGTAGGAATATTAGCCAAAACCAAGCTTGCACAAAGCTAAGTGACCCCCTTGAAAGGGTAAATCTTTTAATCGTTCAATTTTCTTCTAAAATTTGTCAATTAGAGGCTGCCAAAAAGTAACACGTTTGGGATAACCACTAAGTGGTAAGCCAAGATAAAGAAAAGGCAAGGATTCCACCTTGCAGCCTTGAAGAATATTGAAGAAGCTTGGAATCATCCACACCTATCCCAATTAAAGGAGATTTCTCCCAATTGATCTTTTGCCCAGAACACCATTGAAAGAAATTAATACTCTTTAGAAAAATTTCAAACATTTGATCATCATACTTGCAAAACAGTAGAGTGTCATCCGCGAATTGCAAAATTGGCACATAAATGTTATCCCTTCCAACCATTAACCCTTCATAGACACCTCTAGCAAAGACGCTAAAAACTTCACTAATAAGTAAGGAAAGGAAAGGGGAAAGAGGATCCCCTTGTTTTATACCCCGAGATGCAAAAATTCGGCCTCTTGGTCTACCATTAATGAAGACTGAAAAATTAGGACACTGGATGCACCCTCGAAGCCACTCAATCCACTTGGAATGAAACCCTTTGTGGTGCAATACTTCCTTCAGAATATCCCAATCACACAATCAAAAGCTTTTTCAATATTTAGCTTCAAATTCAACCTTTCTTCTTCTTCACTCTATGTTCTTCCATAATTTCATTACCAATAAGGATGGGAACTAATATTCGTCTTCCTTCACACTTTGATAAGGAGAAATAATAGAAGACTTACCTCTTTTAATCTTACCGCAATAACCTTTGCTTGAATATTGTAAATGGAAGAAGTCAAACTTATGGGCCTAGATCTTTGACAAACTGGCTGTTTCTTTTTCTGTCTAAGGCAAATAAGTTTTCTTTTAGACATGAACACTAAAACTGATATCCTCCTTCAAAAGATGCCATAACTTGATGAAAAATTATGTTGTAAGCCATCGGTTCCACGGGCTTTATTCTTCTTGCCAAGAGATTTTACAGAGCATTCCAAATTTCTTCATCCGAAAATGGTCTAATTAATTTCATTTTTTGCAGTAGAAATTCTGCTCCATAGTAAGTTGTTTGGAAAAATATTATAACCCGGGATTTTATGATACAAGGCAGTAAAAAATCGAACTATTTCTTCTTCAGTTTCTTTATAAGTCTACAAATAAGTCCCATCGGAAGCTTGCAACTTAGAAGTTTCAAGTTAGAGATTTCCCTTTTCTTGCCGATGACATTTTGTGAAAAAAAACTTGTGTTATCAACTTAAAATCCTTCTTCAAGCGAAGAAATTTGGCATTTTTGAAGAGAATTTCTTTCCTCAGTCATATATAAAGACGAGTTCAGTTTGTGCCAAAGAACGAGAATTTAATTCTTGCAAAGACAAAGGATTCTCTTCTACTTTACTATCCCACGAAGCAATTGCTGCCAAGAGAGCCTTTTCTTTCAACTTCTGATTTGCTTCATTAACAGAAAACAACATCTTTAGAGAATCCTTCAAATTTCTGAGTTTGGTGTTGATTACATAGCCAGGCCAACCACTAGAACAATCTTGCACCAAAATACTCTCAATAAGCTTTCCACAATCAGATTATAGAAATTTAGGTGTACACAAATCAAATTCTAGATATTTTATAATCTCAATATTTCCCTTGAGCCATGGGTTGATCTGATTAGAGAAAATGAGTTCAATTTATGGTGACCACCTATCTAGGATTTAATATCTTGAGTTTCCTTAGCACCCAAATATTGTAGGGTTAGGTTGGTTGTCCTGTGAGTTTAGTTGAAGTGCGTCCTAGTTATAGTTATCCCACGCTCATGGAATTTTTTTTTTTTTTTTTTGAAGATACTTCCATCAAGTAGTATCTCACTTCTTTGGAGCTAGATCGATCCAAGTCTTCAAACTATTTGATGCACTTCCCTGCTTATCGTCTCATTTCTGAGCCTTGGGGAAAACAATAGTCTGTTGACTGCTAGTATCATGTGTGTATTTTCATTTTCATGTGGACCTTTCAGTGAAATTTTTTTTTTTAATAATTGTTTGATCAGGTGCAATTATGTTTGGAGACTCTTTGTTACCTTCAGAGTGCTCCCTCATTGTTGAAGAACTGAAGCAGACTTCTCTGTGTTTCCAAGTGAGTGAATCATTTTTGAGTCTGTTTTCACAGTGACAAAATTTAATAAAAAAATTTTCTCCCTTTTCCCCTTTTTGGGGGTGGGAGGAAATGACTAGTAATTGACAAGTAATTGACAAGTATGAGATGTTAAATGTGCAGTGTGCCCATGGACGGCCAACGACAGTTCCTCTTGTGAACTTGGAGGCATTGCATAAGCAGATAAAGGAGCTGGAAATACTGGGCAAAAGTGGTTCAAATGGAACATGGAATGGTCTGGGACAACACGAGCTGAGCATAGAAAGGATGTTGCAGCGCTTGAGTTCGGCCGAAAGTTTATAGTACTCCTGGGAAATGCTGCCTTTTCATCGAGGAGACTAATTGCCCAGGGGCGGAAATACCAGTCTGCAGAAGATAATGGATTGAGTAGCATTGTTAGATCATGTATAGAACCAGAAGTTGGCGATGATGATTTGTCAAAAAAGAGCAGTGTTTCTGTAGTTTAGGTTTCCTTGGAGTTTTGGTTGTAATTCTTCCAATAAACATTATCTGCCCTCCATCTAAATATATTCTTTTGCAATATGGTGAATAAAGCTAAATGCATATATGCTTCTTAAAAGATTACTGAACGAATTGGCTGATTTGACTTGGTTTTCTTGAAATTGCATTATCAAAATCGGCTATAGGCATAATTTCTGGAGGAAGAGAGGACAAAAGGAAAAACCCTCCCTGTTTAGGGTTTAGGGTGAGTTTTTGGAATTTCTGTTGATGTTTGGAGGGATTTTATTTTCATAGTATTAAGAAGCCTTAGTTTTCAATCATAAAAATGGGGCACGTAGTGACAAAATAAAAAATAATAATAATAATAATAATTGAAAGTATATGCTAAAATGAATATAGCTCAACTGACATTGTATTTGTATTATTAATAATGAAGTTAGAGGTTTAATCTTCTATCTACACATTATCAAAAAAAATAAAAGAACAAAAATATACTAGATGACATTTACATTTAAAAATTTAAAGCAACAAATTTTTAGATAAGGCGAAAAACATTTGCACATACCCATTAAATGTAGTTTGGATATATGCTTTTGGAATATTAGTCAGTTTTTCTACAATGAAATAATTAAACTAAACGTAAATAGTGATGTTTATGTTGTTTTTTTAAAAGCAAATGTAGTGATCAAGATTCAACTTCCTCTCCCAAATGAATAGCTAAGTTTTATTCCAATGGAAAAATAATTATCTTAAGAGGATGAATAGATGTCTTACATACTAAGTTAAGTTTTACTTTGATGAATATAAATCATTCTAAATTGAAAAATACTAAGGTGTAGTCAGATTGCACTCATTAAAGACGTGCCATATGACACTTATTATTTTTTTTAAAAAAATGATATATTTTTTCTATGTATAAAAGAAAGAAGAATGTATTAGGTGCAAACGTGCAACCTAGGTGACACTCAATCACTCCTATTCTAAGTTTGCAATAACCTGATAAACCCAAATTATAAAAATATATGTCCGAAAAGACAGGAAAGAGAAAGAGAGTGAGAAAAATGATGTGATGAGTAATGAATAAAAGTTTTTATGTGGAAACGACCATTTTTTAGAGTTTTGCTGATTGTGTCGAGCCCTTTATAATTTTGTTAGTTAGGCAACAATCCTTTTATAGGCAGTGAGGGGAGGGTTTAGTTAATCTTTTGGCATGTGTTCTGCAGCTCCTTTGGGCATCATTTGGAGAAGGGAGAGATCTCAAACTCTCTTGGCTTTTGCCAAAATTTCAGGAACTATCATGGCCCTCTCCCAAAACATTTTTCTCCATTGCTCGAATACCTAGCAAAGAAAATCTACCCATTGGCAATTTGAAATTGACAGGGAGTCATAGTTGAATATTGAAAGGAAATTACAAACATAGATAAACAAATTTAATTCATCGTTTAACAATACAATGCATAAGTAATTATAAAAATGGCTAGTAAACAAGTTCGTTCCTAAAATAATAGAGCCAAAGTGAGCACAAGGTACAAATCCTCATACCTTAATTGTTGTACTAAAAACAAATCCCGACAACAGTTTAGTTTTTTGGTTTTACAACTAAATTTGTATACTAACATTTAAATATTTAAATGATAAATGAACGTATCCTTTAAAAGGTAAAAAATATAAAATAAAACAGTGAGTAATAAACAAACTTAAAATGTTTGAAAGTAGAAAAAGGAAATAGGGAAAACTAAGAATGCTTGTTATAAGCTGGTTCCAACTCTCAACTCTCTTTTGTAGGCTCAAAATGTTTCCGAATGAGACCATAATGGCATCATGTACCTGTGAGATAAATTTAAACAGAAATTAATGGAAGAGAAAAAGATGAAAGTTACTACTAAAATTAATACATTTACATACATGACTAAAGGTAGAATTTGAGTTGGCAAATTCACATGATCACAGAAGCTACCATTGCTGATCGCCTTATGAACAAGCATCTCCATTTTTATCATCACCAGTAGCAGTACATAAAGCCTTCCAGATAGGGACCAGCATTTTCACCGGTGGGCGTAATTCCTAGAAAGGGAAGAATGTTTTTCAACCCGCATAAACAACAAAATGTAATGCACAGTCCTCACAGAAACGTTGAACTCACTGTTTTTATCAGTGTAGTTCAGATTATACAAAGGATGAAGTCGATGTATTATAGAAATTTAGGCCCCGTTTGGTAATCATTTGGTTTTAGATTTTTAGTTTTTGAAAATTAAGTTTATAAACATTCATTCCACCTCTAAATTTCTTGTTTTGTCATCTACTTTCTATCAATGTTTTTTAAAAACCAAGTTTCGAAAACTAAAGAAAGTAGTTTTTAAAAAACTTTTTTTTTTCTTTTTTGAAATTTGACTAAGAATTCAACCCTTTTACTTAAGCAATATGAAAACCATGGTAAAAAATTAAGAGGAAAAATGTTTAATCTTCAAAAACCAAATAGTTACCAAATGGGGCCTTAGATTTAAGTAACCTAGGTTTGGAGTATTCAAATAAATAGATTATAGAATCATTGCATTTGTACAAGAGGTGGGGATAAGCAAACTCGCATACAAGGACAAGAAACTCACATATCAAATATAGGTTCGTCTTCTTAACTGGGTGTAATGCAAGCCTAACTTGTGAGCAAAACAATCATTTATTCTACATTTTCTTTCTTCTTCATTACCTTGAAAACCAACAATAGTTCGTCTTCCCCTTGTATAATCAAAGACAGGCTCCAGTAACAAGTAACCGGAGTTACGCATTCAAGGAGAACTGGTTTTAAAATTTTATCAACAGGCACAAATCGACGGATGACTTTTCCACTACAATAAGAGACAAGGAAACAGTAAGCACCGAGGAGAATCTGCAAAAGTAATACACGAACGATGGCCGTGTTGAAGCATAAAGGTTTAAGATAGTCTCAATAACTGAAGAACTAAGGCTGTCTAACCTCAGAGGATTACCAAATCAAAATAACAAACAGTCAAACATCAATGGCCAATGTTATATATGATGCCTTGAAAAGGAAGTTCCTGTCAACGAAATAACTCCAAGAAAAAGTTACCTTCTAAAGTGAGTTTCAAGTTGGACTCCAAAATTTGGCATAACCATAACAGACTCTGCACATTTAGACAGTCCCCATCCGTCAAAAAGGATATGATAACAACATGAATTCAAATTTCATATTCAGGAAGCAAACGGTACACAATATAGCATTATAATATATGAGGCAGAGAACTTTCCCAATTTTTCACCTTTCTCAACCGATCCCTTGAACAACTTCTTGCCAAAGAATACATTCAAAACCAAGCACCATAAGGCGACAAAGATCGATTGTCCCTGTCAAACTCAAAGTCAATGATGATGCACTGAAAAGAACTTTAACAGATTTCCATGAATGCTGTTCGAATATCAAAAGTAATCCTACCTATTGATACAATTAATTCAGTTTATGTAAATATTTCGGCAGTTCGGGTCAATCATATCAATGAAGTATGAACTATGGAATTCTTTAGTGGAAGGTTTTCTTAACCATAAATCCAAAGAAAGAACACAGGCAATAATAACAATAGTTGAGCGAAGAGACCTGCAATGGAATTAATATATTTAGACCTCAAGGACTCGTATGCACAAACTATAGAACAGAACCTATTCAAGGAAGGTCGAGGAATCCAACTGAAATGAAAAGCCATAAAATTGAAGTATAGAACAATTACAAACATACTTCGAAAACAAGAAGCCAAAATGCAGGGTGACAAAAGAAACAGACAGAATCACATCAAATCTTTAGAATGAGTTTCATCCTTTCTAAACAAATAGATGAATTCTTAGCCAAATTCCATAAACAAATATAGAAACTATCTTTTTTTAGTTTTCAAAAATTGGCTTTGTTTTTTAGAACAGTAGATTACATGGCAAAGAAACTCATAGGTACAAGTAGTATTTATATAGGCTTAATTTTCAAAAACTATAACCCAAATAGCAATCAAACGAGCCACAAATTACCTTGAGTATGAAAAAACAGAACGTAAGGGCTGCAAAAACGCAGAAGAGGAAACCCTTTTCACGACTCCTATTCCTAAGAACAACAACGTGGTGGATATCAACTGCTTCAGATGGCCATTTACTGTCGGAAAAGTACCCATATCTCCAATCCGTAATAGAAAACTTGGCCATTTGGCATTCTTCAACCTTTTCCCTTCAATTTTGTGAGAAATAAGCATTACTCTGAGAGAACTTTCACATCAGCAGCAGCCTACAATTACAAACCAACATCCACAAGTGCAAAGATTGGTTTGGCTGTTTCCACACCCTCAAACCAAACACCAAAATGTTTAAGGAAGAAGATATGAGGAATGATCCATATTATCGTGGCATTTGAGAATTCAAAAAAGAAGAAATTGAAAATGAAAATGAAATTGATGGGTGTTTGAGCATAAACATTCAATATACAATGTTCAGACCTGAAGAAAATTGAGCTGGAGTAATAGCTACTATCGCACTTCACTGCAATAGTGATGGCTGGACGAGAGAGCCGTCTTAGACCGCCAACTCTTCCGGTTCCCGCCTCGCCACCGGAGTAACCAGAGAATAATAGGTAATTCCGCCGCCGGTGGAAATGGATAACCAAGTCACATTTCAGTTTCATTATTGGGCCGAGCCTCATGCCCAACTAACCTTAACGGGCTCTTTGGGCTTTAGACTGGACCACTCCATAGTTCAGCCCATTTTGGTTTATTAGATTTTTGAGAAATTGCGCATATGGCCAAAACTGAACACTGGAAAAATGGTCATTTTTCTTCAATGGTTTGATTTATGGCAAAAAAAAAAAAAAAAAAAAAAAACTAATAAATAAATAAATCCTTTGGGTAACTATTTTGTTTTTTTAATTTTTAATTTTAAAAAATTAACCCTATTTTCTCTCAAATTTTTACTATGTTTTACCTTTTCCTTAAATAAAAGAGTTGAATTCTTAATCAAATTTCAAAAATAAAAACAAAGTTTTTAAATTACTTTTGTAACTTTCAAAACTTGGCTGAATTGTTTAAAACATTAGTAAAAAATAAATTACAAAAGAAGAAATTTAGAGCTGTAAATGGTATTTATAGGCTTAATTTTTTAAAAAAACTAAATGGTTACCAAAAGACGGTAAACAATTAAGAGTGTGTTTGGAAATACATTTTCAAGTGTTTAATTTTAAAAATAAGTCATTTTGAAAGAAAAAAAAATTAAAATGTTTGGCAACCACTCAAAATAGCGTATGAAGTGTATTTTAAACAGTTTTTATCAAAAGAGTTTAAATAAAAATTAATTTTTTGAAAAACACTTTTTTCAAGTCAATCCAAACATGACTTAAATTAATAATAAAAATACTAAATATAACCAGAAAAATTAAGAACAATAAAAAATAATTTAAGTTCAATGTAAAATGTTAGAGACCTAATTAAAAACCATCCTATTAAAACAAGAGTTGAGTTTTCTATACATATAGCTTAAAGAAAATGAAAATCACTATATACAAAAATATAACCTCTTCTGGCGACAAGTTGAAAGCTTTCTCCTCCATTAAAGCCTAAGGTTGAATTTGATGAACTACATTTATTCTCTCAATTGGAGATGTCCCGAGACGGGACAGCTGAGCAGGAACGGGAATGACTTTCTTGTAGAGAATTCATAAGAATTGAGTTTTCGGAAGAAAAAAAAATATTCTCCATTCCCACTTAATTTTAAAGTTTCTACAATTGATCGAACAAAAAGAAATCTACCTTATTGGTATATACAGTCACTTCTAATTCTTTTAAATCTTTCTTACCTGTACTTTCATATTCTCATAATTCTTCTCACTCGAATGTGATCTCGGTTCATTCATGTCTCCCTCTAAACTTGGAGCGTTACAAATATAGCTTATTTTCATTTATTTTTTTACCTCAGAATAATTTATATTAGCTTTATAGATTAAATTGCAAATTTAGTCCCTATAGTATGAACAAAGTTAAAGTTCAGTCCCTATGATTTAAAAGTTAGAATTTTGTCTCTATGGTTTGATAAAATCTTATAAATAGTCCCTACAATTTAATAAAATCCTCATGAATAGTCCCCACCATAGAGATTATTTATGAAAAATTTATCAAACCATAAAGACTAAATTGTAATTATAAACTATAGAGACAAAATTTATAATTTAACCTCTATATATATATATAATATATATATATATATATATATATATATATATATATATAGAAAATTTGACAAAGTATAGCTGGATACGCACATAGTCTTTTACGGCAACATAGTTAATGCCACCGTACAATTTTACGGGGAAAGACATATCCAATTATAATATTACCATTTAAAACAAATCTCTAATAACAACTTATAACATTTCTGTCAATTAGAAGATTAAAAAACTAAATATTTGTTAATTATATAATATTAAATTTACTATCCCCATTAGCTTAAATTTTCAGGTCAATTGATGATTTAAGATAGCATAGAGTCAACTTTATTTTCTATTTGAATTTTTTACATATTATTTTACCATGTTATTTTAATTAGAGAGAAAATGTTATTTCCTCCCCAATTAAAATTGATTTCTACTTATTGAGTCGTCTACATATTTCAAGTCCACAAGTGAAGAGAGTATTAAATGATATAATATTATATTTACATTCATCTATTAGCTTAAACTTTTTGGTCTATTGCCAAATTGAGCATAACTCAATTGGCTTACAAGTAGGTTAATAACTATGAGGTCTGTGGTTCAAATCTTTTTATCCCCAATTATACTAAAAAAATACTTTTGAAAACTTGAATATTGGTCCATTTAAACATAACTCAATTATTTATCTCCGACCATAAACAATTTTGTATGTATATATATTTATTGAGAAAAAAGAATTCATTAGTATCTTGATAAATAAAATCATCAAATTTTAATATATTATACTCACATTGAATTTTTAGAATTGAAAATACATTATAACTAAAAATTACATATATATTAAAGAATAAGTGAATTGGTTGAAATTTTAATTACCTATTTTTGCTATTTTTATTTGATATCATAATAATTTTTATGGCTTATGTTTTTATTATTTAAATATTGTAAAGCTAACTAATGGGGTAAGGAACAATTATTTGGACAGGAAATTCCACGGATGTTTTTCCTTAAATGGCCATTAAACATCAATGAAAATAACAAAATACTATTTTTCTATGAAAAGTTGTTAAAACAAACCATTTTTTCTTTTAGGGAAAACATGATTTTTTTTTCCTCTTAGATTTTGGGTCTAGTTTCTATTTGGTCTCTAGATTTCAAAACGTTACATTTTTAGTCTTGACTTTGATTTCAATTTAGTCAAGTTTCAAGATACTCACTTTCAGCCTTTGGCGTTAATGTCTTTTAATTATTTAAAACTAACTCTGAAGTGAAATTTTAATAGTGCTAAAAAATACTAAAACATAATAGGGAAATTTTCACAAATAAAAAAAATGTCAAATTATTTACAGAAAATAGCAAAAAAATACTGATAGACATTGATAGACTTCTATCAGTATCTATCAGCAATAGACTTCTATCATTTCTATCACTGATAGACCTTGACAGACTTCTATCAGCGTCTATCACAACTATCTAAAAAATTTGCTATTTTGTGTAAATAGTTTCCCTTATTTTCTAATTTTAAAAATCCCCCTTAATTATAATTCTTTTGATTTTTTAAAATTAATTAATAGACATTAACATTGAAGATGAAAAGTCAGTATTTAGTGAAGAATCAAAGTTAAAAGTGAGAATTTTGAACCCTAAGGACCAAATTGAAATGAAACTTAAATTTCACGAATAAAATTCTTATATTTTGAAGCCATAGAGACTAAATTAAAACTAAATTCAAAACTTAAAAACTAAAAGTGTAAGATTTTGAAACTTAGGGATCAAGTAGAAATTAAACCTAGAACTTAGGGACAAAAAAATATTTTTCCAAATGCAACAATAATAATATCTTTTAATTAAAATGAAATAGATAAGGATTGATTTGATATTCGACACGTAATTGTTCTACTAAAAAAATTTAAATACAAACCAAACAAAATAGTGAAATGTCCAAATCACAAGAATTACAATAAGAAGAGCCCATCCTCACAAAAATAAATATAGCCACAAGATTAACTAGTTCCCAAATCTTAAAAGAAAAAAAAAACTATGGATGTATAATTTCATTATTTATTCAAGTTTAGTGTTTAACTTGATGTTTACAATGAATTTTACTGATGAAAATAAAATAAAAATTTTCCCAAAAAGGACTAATAGCTAATATTTGACAAATTATGTATTTGCACATAGCCTTTTATGGTAACCTAACTAATACCAAAATACATATTAGGAAAAAAAGAAATCTAATTTATTTCATTACCATTTAAATAAATTTTTATATAAATAGAAATCAACATGAATATAGTTTAAATGAGTTGGAATTTATTGAATTAAAAATTAAAAACCAAAGAAAAATTTTGAGAAAAAAAGTTTATGTACAATGTCATTGGTCCTCCTGAGTTCTATGCACTTGAACATCGAAAAATGTGGGGAAAAAAAAATAAAGCGTTGCAACGTTGGAAAAAACTTTATTTAAATAAATATAACTATTTAGACATTGCATGCTTTCAAATATTACTTCATTTACATATATATATTTTATTTTTCCAATTCATTAATTATATGCTTTTTCTATGCAATGTATTTTCTACTTCCATGAACATTGGAATTTGGAAAAATTATTCCTCATAATAAAAATAAAGTATGTGGTTTAACTTAAACAAGTATTGAAATTTGTAATATTAATTGCCATCCACGATAAATGAATCAAAATTAAGTAAAATTGAAGTAGAGCAATTTTTTTTTTTTTTTTTTTTTTTTAAATTTTTAAAGCTGCACTAAAATGATGAAGAGGTATCTTTTAAAACCTTTATTCATATTATTCATCATTTAGAGTATATTACTGGTTTTTCTAGTTAACTATACTGCTGAATAAATAAGAGTAAAAATGATGAATTAATAGTTGTTTACTAATAATGATTATGGTCAGTGAATTGAGCCATGGAAGAAACATATTTTAAAATTATTTTTCTTATTAAATATTTTTTTAATTACTTTTACTATACTTTTTAAAAGCAAATGGTAAATAATATTAATTACCGGTCGTATTTTCTATACTTTTAAGGACGTTTGGGATGCTGTATTTTAGTTTAGATTATAATAATTTATGTTTTAGGTGTAGACTATTTTAGTGTGAATAGAAAATATTAAAGTGTACGTGATAAATTAAAAAAGGCTAAGAATATAATTATATTAAAACACACGAGTTCATTTGTATAGGAGTGGCAAAATGGATCGACTCGGCCTATTTATTGAAGTTGTACAGGTTTCGTAGGGTAAAGAAAATTAAAATCGTAAAATTTAGAACTTAGGCTCAACTAGTTTTTTACTTTTAATTTTATGAGAATTAGGTATATGAAGACATTATATATAACTCAAAAATCAAACATTATTGCATTATTTACCTCGTGTATATACTATAGTTTTACATCATTTTCTTCAATTACCAAATGCTCTAACATTTCACTACAAAATACATTGCATAAGATAATTTCTTCAATTACCAAATGGCTCTAAGATTTCACTATAAATACATGCATAACCCTAAGAAGAAAGTCACTACCCAGCAATAGTTATCTCTTGCTTATTGATCCTCCCTTTTCCTCTATTCTCAATTCTTTCATTTCCTTCATCATCTCTCGCCATGGAGAAGAACACCAACGCCAATGCCAATGACAATACGGTTTCGGAGACCTCTCCCGACCAACGCCACGGCGGAGAAAGGTCTCCAATGGCATCTTCTCCACCACCATCGGCTCGAAATGACGACTTTAAACCTACTCCCAACGTCGTCATTGAACTCTCGTCCTCCGTAGTAGTGGCGGCCCCAGAAAGAAAGCAACAACAGGCGACGTCAGACGGCGCCAAACTGTAGATGCCACCCTGCTCGACGTCGGAACGTCATCACACGATCATGTCGGAGGCAGTTCCGATATCGAGCAGGGGAAAAAGAGAGGGCGAGGAGATGGGGGGGAGCAGCAGCAGCAGGTGAAAGCTGCAAAGAAAAAGGGAGAGCTGACGGAGGTTCCAAAAGGTGAGCCAAGATGTGCAACTTGCAATAAAGTGTTCAAATCGTGGAAAGCACTTTTTGGACACTTGAGGTCTCACCCGGAACGAACCTACCGTGGGGCTCTTCCACCGCCAACCGCCGCCGAACTCGATATTCGCCGATGTCAGCAGCAGCTCGCTTCCACTTTGCTCACAGTGGCTCAGCAAGTGGCAACGTCCAGAAGAGGGCTGAATATTGATCTCAAACAACCCTCGGCTGCTGACGACGGTGACTCGCCAGAGAAGACCGGCAGTGTTGGGTTCGATTTGAACGTCGAGCCACCGCGGGAGAGTGACGACGAGAAGTGAGTTGCGGCGGAGCGGATGTATATAATAATATCCAAAAATAACATCATCACATATTTGTATAATTATATGAATAAATGGATCCAATTTTTTGAGCCAACATTTCAAAGCTTCTTCATTTCCGCGCCTTCGTATTTTGTTTCTCATGCATGCATGTTGAGGATACTGAACGTCCAGCGCCTGCATTTGGAAAATAATCTCTCACTATATTAATTAACTAACTAAAAACACACACTAATATAAATATATATTATGGTGGATGTATTAAAAAATGTGAAATTTTTACAAATATAAATAATGTCAAACTATTTATAAAAAAAATACTGATAAACATTGATAGACTTTTATCAATCTCTATCAGTTATAGACTTCTATCATTTCTATCACTGATAGACTCTAATAGACTTCTATCAGCGTCCGTCACAATTATCTAAAAATTTTGTTATTTTGTGTTAATAATTTTGTTATTTTTAAAATTTTTCCTTAAAAAATACATCTTAACAATATATTATATTTAATAAAAATATATGGACATAACCCAACTGACATACTTTATACTATTAATATCGAGGTCTAAACCTATACTACAATGTTGTATATATATTTTGTCCAAGGACACAACTCTTGGTGTGTGTGGAGACGGAAAGAAGTTCAAGAAAAGGATTCTTCGTTACAATATAATCATTTTCTTCAAGAAAAACATTTGTGTGGAGTGTTAAATTTTTTAGAAATTTTGTTAAATACTTTGAAATTTTAATATCAAGAAATAAAAATGCATGACATTATTTAACTTAGTTTAATGGTTTTTATTCAAAGTTCAAATTCTTTGGGTCGTGGAGTAGCACAACTAGTTAAGTAATTATCATTTCAACCAAAAGATTAAAAAAAATATTTTTACCGAGATAAAAAATATTAAAAATTAATAAAGAAAAAACTCACATATATATTTGACGATTAGAAGCTCTATCAAACGATAATAGGTTTCTTCATCTTCCAAACCAAAAACTTCGATGAAATAGAAGACGAGGGTCACTCTCAACTCTTAATTCTTCACATTTATGTTTTGTGAGTGACGAGTATTAACATCGGCACGACTCTTCTTATATAATGGTCGATTCGTGTTTTTAATAAGGTAATCTAATTAATATTAATCGATGTTTCGAAGATTTATATTATCAAATCTACAATTTAGATTTGGCATTGCTATATTAAGAAATGCATATTAAATTTTAACAATTAAATTTTGTTGAATCCTTGGACAATATTAGTTGGAATTCGAATCTAATAAAAAAATCGAAATCAAATGCCGAAAACTATACATATGGTAAATTTCATTGAGTTACTTAAATAGTAGTTTTTACATTCTCTCTCACTCCATTATTCAAATATATATATGAACATCCGCTAAATATCTATGTCATAATGGTTAAAGAGATCAATTTAGAATTGATAAATTTGTAGGTTCAATTCAAATATTATTCTAGAATATATACATATAGGGACAAAAATAATTAGAGGAGGCTCTCCAATAATTGGTCTTGTGTAGTAGAAGTGCACTTATGCTGAAACAATTGTGTTTGGTGTCGAGAGAAACTTTCTCTTGATGGCAATAGGCCGATGTTCATGCTAATACAAGAAGCAAAATATGTTGTAATGTCCATTGTTGACCACTTTTCATAGCTTCATTCTATTATAATTTATAATAATTTTGTGAGAGATTTTTTTTTTTTAAAGATTAGATTGTTTTGAGTGCGCTTAGAATTGTGTATCTACTCTTCTCTGGCCCTTTAAAACCGAAGAAAAAAAAATCAATGCTACCCCTTTTAAAAATGACCAAATACTAGCTAGAATTTGGTCATTTTTTAAAAGGCATTAGTCCTTTTTCATTGGTTTTAAAGGGGTATCATTGATTGTTTCTAAAGATCACCTTTATCGTTTTTTTTTTTTATGTAAATTGGTCAGAGAGTGTTCAAGATATAAAACCCCAAATATTTAAACTCATAATCCCTAAAATCAATTCTAGCACTCAAAAAAAAAAAAAAAAAAAAAAGAAGAAACCCTATAACGACTAGCGAAACCACGCTATGAAAAAAACTAAGCCAGAGTCGTCATTTTTCAATTTTACTATGGCGGTTTTTGTTAAAAATTGTCGTTATGGCCAAATCTTGGTCATTTTTTAAAGGAGTAACATTAGTTTTTTTTTTGTCGATTTTAAAAGGGTGTCATTAGTCGTTTCTAAAGAGGCCACTTTTCGTTTTAATTTTTAAGAGATTGTTCAACATATAAAACCCTAAATATTTAAACTCATTATTCCTAAATAAATTGATTGTAGCACTACTTGAAATCATTGTTGTGAAAAGATACAAAATTAGGGTCCCCATTTTTTCAATTTTACTATGGGGATGTTTAAGTCGGATGAAAATGAGCCATGTTTTCCTTCATTTTACTATTTGAAAATCAGCCATGTTTTTCAATTACAATTGAACTTTTTAATTTAAACTTTTCTAAAGTAGTGATTTAATTTTTACATATTAGCGATTTCTCCATGGAAATCTCCACCCTAATCCTTGTGTAAATTTTGTGGGAACGGAAAATGCTATGGGGAGCAGGGACAGGGAAGTCATCTTCGTCCCACCCCATCTCATGGACATCTCTAGGTAGATCTAAGGTGTTGACAACCATCATGGGTTGACCCAGTGGTAAATAAGGAGGGGGGCATCATCTTGATAAAGGGCTAAGAGGTCATAGGCTCAATCCGTAGCCACCTACCTAGGATTTATTATCCTACAAGTTTCCTTGACATCCAAATGTTGTAGGATCATGCGAGTTGTCCCATGAAATTAGTCGGAAGTGCACGTAAGTTGGCTCAGATACTCACGAATATTTTTTAAAAAAAAAGAGTAGATGTGGGTACATAGACCACCATATAATATACTTTGGAGGGATAAGACTAAAATAATATATTTTAAATTAGTTCATCATGAGATTAATTTAGTGATAATTTTTTTTGAGGTTGAATGTTCAAATCCCAAATACTCCATCATTATAGCTTTGTGAATTATTATATTTTTTTAGTGCAATAAATGGGGTATAGAAATTTAAACTTTTGACCTCAAGAAAAAAAATATAAACCAATTATACTTGGCAACAATTTAAGTTTACAAAAAGTTTGTTGGCAAAACTGTCAATCTCAATAAAGTTTTAAAGAAGCGATTTAGAGTTAAGGTGATTTAAGGTTTAATTATAACAATATAACTTTTACCCTTTTATGGGTATAGTTTGTGCATGTTTTTGTTAGAGATAATGAAATTTCAACAATAGTATAATATTGTTCACACTTTAGACATGAATCTATCTTTTTGTTTTATATATCCAAAATATCTCATACATAATAGAATTGATGTTATCCCTCATTTATTTTTTCTTTTATCTATCCAAATTTAGTGTTATAGTCACACTCCCAATACACTTTTCAAGTTGCAACTCATCAAATTATGATGATAACAAGAGTATAGTTCAACTAGTATATGTATAAGACATGTAACTTCGAACTAAGAGACTAAAGGTTTGAATTTTCATATTTTGAATATCCTTAAACTAAAAAAATCATCAAATTAGAATAGAAATTTAATTTTAACCATTAATCAAATTAGAATAGAAATTTAATTTAACCATTAATTAGTAATTTAGAAGGGAAACTTTGGTCCAAATAAAAATGTCACAGCTTATTAGCGAGTCCTATTATATTTAAAAATGACTTTTCCTCCTCCAACTTTTTAACAAGTTATTTATATTTTGAAGTGATGTAATAAATAATCTTACTAGAATCTAGAGTTGTGGAGGTGAAAAAAGATACAAAATTTATTAAAATTTGTTAAACATTACAATTGACAAAAAATTTTGCTTTTCTTACCTACTTTGCTTAATCGTTGCAATCGAAATTAGAAAAAGTTTCAAATCCAAACAAGAAATATTATATTAATATTTAGGAGAAAATGAGGGATCCATAATTGCATATGACAATAAAGCTTATTACATAATATTCAGAAAAAGTAAAGTTATTGCAAACTAAAACCGAAACCTTAATTTTTTTTTTTTTTTTATAGAGGGAATTATGCATAGGGTGGCCAGTAAAGATGAAACTCCAACTTATAAACCACCGTGATGCCGACGAGATCCACCGGAGATGACGTCACGTATCCTTGTACGAACAAGAAATCCCCAGTCCCTCCGACGATAGGATGGTTCGACGGTTTAACATTATGAGTCCCACCGACGATCGAGAGGGAACCTATATAGTGCTTCAAACGCAAGCTGATCTTGGCTATGCTAATGCTTTGCAAGCCGTCGAGGCCAGAGGTTATGGAGGTTCCCTCCGACGTGCCTACTAGCTTTGATGCTCGATTGGCACCGGTGGTTAAAGGGTCATGAAAAACAAACATGGTGCCAAATGGGGTAGTGGTTTGGCTCACGCTCGGGCCAACAACTCCTGGCACGATGAAGTAGCCAGTTTTGTTTATTGTTTCGTGTTGGAAGAGGGAGAAGTGGAGAGATCGAAGGTGATGGTGGCGGTGATGATGGTGATGGTGAGCGGTCTCAGCTTCGGCCTCAACCTCAATCAATGAGAGAGAGAGGAGAAATAGTGTGAAAATGGATGAGAGGAGGTGAGAAGAAAGAGGCATGGTATGATTGTGGGTGAAAGACCAAAGCTTTGGGCATGGCTTATAATTAATTATGAGGTGATATTTGATGGAGAGCCGACAAAATAGTAGTTGGAAACTTAGTGGACTTGACTATGGGTTTGATTGGTGCAAAGTTTTTAAGGTCAAGGTGGGAGTCTTGTGAAATCCAAGTCATTTTGAACTTTCTTCCACGTTTGTTTGACGGAAATTTTGTAGTGATTTCTTTCTACTTTCCATTTCACACCTCATTAAATATATTTATTTTATAGTCTTACAATTTTTAAAACCTTCTTCTCAAATACACAAAAATGAGTCAAACTATTTACACATATAAAATTTTTAAAATTTTTCTATATTACTAAATAATTTGATATTTTTTCTATTTATAGTAATTTCTCATCTTTAAATACTATTTTTCGAGCTATAATAATAAATAGGATAGTATGAAATTTTTTTAGAGTAAGAATTAGAATTTTTTTTAAGTAGAGAATATACACTTAAAGTTCGTAAGTTTAAGTTTTGGAAAGAAATCGATAACTTAAAAAACTTAAGGGTCCGTTTGATAATGTTTCCTTTTTTCATTTTTAGTTTCCTGTTTTTTTAAAAAAAAAAATAGAAACAGAAACTAGTTTGGTAATCATTTCTCGTATTTTTTTCTAATATTTTTTTCTTTCTTATTTTATAGTTGAAATGTAATTTAATTAAATAAAATAAAAAATCTATAGTGCCGGTAGCAAAATTTAAAATAAATTTGTCTTTAATGGGAATTGAATCTAGGACCGTAAAGCACATACATGGCCTACCGCGCCTTCCTACCAATTTCTAATTTATAATAGATACGAAGTTAAATAAAGTAGAAACAAAATAGCTCAAATTTGGTTTCATTTACATAAACGTTTCTCAAATTTAAGAAACAAAAAATGAAAACAATTATCAAACAAATCAGTTTTTTAAAAAAATGAAAAACAGAAAAAGAAACATAAAATGAGAAACGAAAAACGAGACACGATAGTATTATCAAACGAACCCTAAATAACTCATCCAAATTCGTGATATGGTCCAGTCTAGATTTGGTAGAGTTGTTGTTATTAGATTGAGTTCATTTTTCCTAAGCATAAGAAGTATATGAGTGGGAATAAAATATCCCGTTCACATAGTAGGCTCCCTTCATTCTTTATCTCAAAAATTTTTATGAAGTATAGTGGAGATCAATGTGGAGACCCTTTCTAGAAAATTTTAGCAAAAATCAGATTTCTCGTGGAGAATTTATCCCTATTTAGTTATTATATATATTAAATTGAACCAATAATCTTTTTAATATAGTTAATTCACACATTTTTTTTTGTTTTTAGAAGAATTTAAAGAGAAATTTCTTAAACCCCCTGATATAAACAAAATAATTAATCAATCAAATTATCTAATTGTCAATGTATAATGTCTAAATGTTCAAACATATGCATATAAAAGTATCTAAGTCATTAAACAATAAAAGCTGAAAGCTAAATATGTTGTATATATATAAATCATAATAACAATTAATAATAATATAATAATATTATGAAACACGTGACACATGGAGCAAAGAAAGGGAAAGAGAATAATACATTCCTCATCTTCCTCTCCGTTTAACTTATGAAACCCTTTTTTCCTTACTCCCTTTCCATTCTCTAACCCATTACGGGTGGCTCCCCTCAGGACTTATCCTCGTCGAGAGAATAATGGACATCTCTAGCTGTTTCAAAATCTTAATTAATTTATACATCTAAACTTGTCTAATTATATCAATTTTTTCTTAAAGCGTCATGATTGAATTAAACATTAGATAAAAATCTTCATAAACTTTCTAATTTCTATAAAGTTAATTTTTGCTCAAATTTAAGTTTAATTGGGGTACGAATTAGCTATGAAATAACTTCGCTAAAACTTATAAATTTTGACGAAATTTTTGTTTTAATATCACTTTTTATTGAAATATTTCTACCAAGTTTTCTTTTTAAAAAATAGTTTTAATATAATTTTTTTATTGAAAACCCATCCAGATCTGTTCTTTGTCCTTTGTATATGTTTTATAATTAATTGAAGGTAAAAGTAAAAAAATAAACTTAGGGCTCTTTTCAAATATAGAAAAATGAATAAAATTATTTATAAATATAAAAAAATTTTACTGTCTATCAGCGATAGATCGCGATAGAATCCTATCTCTGGCGCGATAGACAATGATGGAAGTCTATCGCTCAAGTGAAAGAATTCTATCGTCTTCTATCACAGATAGACAATGGAATTTTTCTATATTTGTAAATAGTTTGATATTTTTTTTTGTTTATAATAATTTTCTTAAAAATTATTATTATTATGTGTAACAATATTATTTTTCTAGTTAAAACTTATAAAATATAAAAGTTTAAATGGAGTTTTATATATTATTTTTCTGGTTAAAAGAATATTAAATTTACATTTGGAAATTAAAGGATCGAATCAAAGCATTTAGGGGATAAAGTGATATTTGGTACTAAGTGAAGCCCACAATAGTACATGCTTGGGAAATTGTTATTTTTAACCTAGAAATGTTTTTACCTTTCAAAACTAACATCTTTTTTAAAAACTACTTTTTCTAATCTCTTTTTTACTTTTTTGAGATTTTAAGTGGAGGATCCCACATGGTGAAATATCATTTTGTCCCTTCATTCAAATGTTTACAATATTAACTTTTTCTAATACAACTTTTCAAACCCAATTTCAATTTTCAACATTAAACTTAATTTTTTTCATTTTGTTGTTATCATGTTTTTGACAAGTTTCAACCAATATTTGCAGTAGATTTGTTGTTATTTAAAAAAAAATTGGAAAAAAAATTATGTTGGCATTACTTGTAAGGATTGGAAATTTTCTAAAAAAAAAAAGTCTTACGTTTAATTCTCCTTAAAATTGAAAATGGGAAAAAATTCAATAAATTTCAATTATTATAAGAAACTAAACTAACTTAAACATACAGTAAAAAAAAATTAGAATTAGGTAAACAAATAAATTAACTTAAGTTAAAGAATCAAATACTCGAATTGATAAAAAAAAAAAAAAATTACTGAAAAATTTCTAAACTAATATCTTGGTAAGAAGCTTATTGGAAAATATCAAGCAAATGGTAAGAAATTAGCTTATTGGAAAATGGTAAGAAGCTTGTTGGAAACTTACCAAGGAAATTTCTTTGTTAACTTAAGTTTAAGTTTAAAGAAATTAGATTTTTGAAACTTTCTTAAATAAAAAAGTAAAAAAAAGTTAAAGTCAACTTTACAGGAAATTTGACTTTCTCGTAAAGTTAGCTTATAAAAGGGTTAACTTTACGAGAAAGTCAACTTAACTTCTCGTAAAGTTGACCAACTTTACGAGAAGGTTGCCAACTTTACGAGAAGTCAACCTTCTCGTAAAGTTGACTTTGACTTTGACTTTACGAGAAGTCAATTTTTTTTTATTAAGAAAAGTTGAAAGAAATCTTAGTTGCCAATCTAATTTTTAAAACTTAAACTCGAGCTAATTGGAATTTTTCTAGTAAGTTTACTAGATATTTTACAGTAACCTTCTTACCAATTAAATTTTCAGTAGTTTTTTTCCTTTTTTTTATCAATTAAAGTTTTTTATTCTTGGTTAATTTATTTTTTTACCCAAATCTAACTCTTTTTCCCTTTAAGTTAATTAGTTTAATTTCTAGTAAGAATTGAAATTTACTAAAATTTCTCGGTTTTCAATTTTAAGGAAAATTAAATGTAAGACTTTTTTTATTAAAAAAATTCAATCCTTACAAGAAATGCCAACCAAATTTTGTTTTCTTTTAAAAATAACAACGCAAATATTGGTTGAAACTTGTCAAAAACATGATAACAACAAAATGAAAAAATTAAGTTTAATGTTGAAATTTGAAATTGGGTTTAAGAAGTTGTATTAGAAAAAGTTAAAATTGTACACTTGAATGTAGGGACAAAATGGTATTTACACCATGTGGGACCTTCCACATAAAATCTCAAAAGGTAAAAAAGAGGTTAGAAAAAGTAGTTTTTAAAAAAGAGGTTAGTTTTGAAATGTGAAAACTTTTTTAGGTTAAAAATAACAATTCCCCTACATGCTTTTTCTATATTAAAAAAAAAAACTGAACATGATTCTTAGTACAAATTTTTTTATATAATTATATTGATATATTTTAATAGTTGAAGGGGCTCAACCCTAGCCCGTGTAGTTTTATCATGGCATAGATGAAAAAGTTTGTGTATACTTATGCGTTGCTAATGATAATTGATAATAGGCTAAAGGGCAAAATACACTTTTGGTCCCTAAAGTTTAGGGTTAGTGTCTATTTGGTCCCTGAGGTTTCAAAAGCTACATTTTAGACCCTAAAGTTTGAAAAATAATTCTAAATGGTCCCTAAAGTTAGTTTGACCGTTAGTTGACTAACGGAAATTTGGTGTGACATGTTGAAGTAGCAAATTCTAGATAAGGTGGACAACTTTTCTAAATTTATATTATTTTTTAGATTACAAAATCTCTTTTTAACTATTTTTTTAGTTTTTTATTCTTTTCTTTCCCCTCTCTTTCTCCTCATCTTCTCCAATCTCTTAGCTTTCTCATCTTCTCTTATGCATGCATTTCCCTTTTCCCCTTTTCTCTCTCTCTCTTTTTTAATCCTAAATTTCCTTCTAACCATCCAACCAAATTCCCCCAATCGCCCCAAATCTCCACCTTCGCTGCCATTAATGGCATTTCTTAAAACTCCTGCACTTTAAATTCTCAAATTGAGTTTATTGTGCTAAATTTTGTGAGCTCATTTTAGTTTTTTTTGTCCATGTCTAACCTCCATTACTAAAGCTTCAATCAAATTTGAAAGTCTCTCTCTCAAATTTGAAAGTCTCTCTCAAGTGCCCTTGTCAGTAATAATATATGTTAGTATTTGTGTGAAAAAACTATTTACTCAAAAGAAACTTGCATAACTATAAGAGGTTAATTAATGGATTAAATTTATATGGTCTTGGAATGGTAGAATTTCTTTCTTATATATTTTTTCTGTAGTTTTGTCTGTTGAATGGTCAAAATAAGTTCAAGGATATCATCAAGCAATTGCCTCTATTGAAAATGTTTAAATGTTATATATTGGAGTTTTGATTTCTATTGGAACAGCTACAACCTAACCGTAGCATTAATGCAAGCATCGGACTGTGACTGTGAACAGCGGAGTGGTGATGGCGACAGTAAATCTTGCTGGAGAACAGAGAAAAAAAGTGAAAAAAAAAACTACAGAAGAAATGGGAAGAGATGTTGAAAAGAAGATGAGGGATGAGAGAGAAGGAATGGAAAAATTAAAAAAAATAATTTAAAAGCCATGTAATCTAACAAATGACATAAATTTAGTAAAAAAATTACACCTCACTTAAAATTTGTCATCTCAACATGCCACATCAAATTTTCGTTAGTCAACTAACGGTCAAACTAACGTTAGGGACCATTTAGAACTATTTTTCAAACCTCGGGGTCTAAATGTAGCTTTTAAGACCTCAGGGACCAAATAGACACTAACCCCAAACTTTAGGGACCAAAAGTGTATTTTGCCCTTTAGCCTATTATCAACTAACGGTCAAAAGTGTATTTTGACCAAAAGTGTATTGAACATGTATGTATCCATATACTAAACTTAGATCTTAGATTTCCTGGTTCTACACTAAATGATAATAGCAAAATTTGGAGGAAATCCACATTCCAAACAAGTTTTTTTCTTCTGTAAACCTAAAACATTTGACAAATGATACATACATACAATCAAATATATTCTTAACCTCCCCTCCCTCCTGCCATCCCTACAGAAGGCAACCAATGAGCAAAGGTGAAAAAAAAATGTTGAGTTTTTCTATCACAATCAGAAATGCATACAATGTTAAATGATCTATTAAAATTTTTTGGAGGTTGAATCGAACGTCTCGTTTTTGGCCTCATTTATCAGTGCCTTTTTGCTGATGAATTGTTTGGCTGTCTTTGATGAAGTTGTTTAGACTGAGAGTTGCTCATCTTGGACTCTTTCGGTTTCTCCTTCAATTCTTCGATCTGTTCCAATTCCTCAAGAACTTCTTGCATGGAGGGGCGTTTTCTAGGATCTGTTTCCAGGCATTTTAGAGTAAGATCTCCCACAAGTGTGGCTGCTCTCAGTGAATATTGACCTTCTATTCTTGAATCCATTAAACTTTTGATCCTTTTTCTCTTCACCAATAATGGCTTGGCCCAATCAACCAGATGGCGCTGGTCGCTGGTCCTATTCATATCATGTGCTCGCAAGCCCGTCATAATTTCAAGCAACACCACACCGAACCCGTAAACGTCGCTCTTCACATACAGATGACCTGTGAAGTTTAGCAATGAAGATGATTTTCAATGTTGACACAATAAGAATGAATAGAGAACTTGTGGAATGAAATTATATATGTAGCACTTTTCATATTTAATTCATCTCCTCTGTCACACCAGTATATTATATACTCCTCCAAATTGTCATTGTTTCGATTTCGACTTCTCCTCTATGCATTTGCAAGAAAACCGAATAACCAAACTATTTGGTATATTTGACTCAACAATGACAGATATTATCACCTGTACTAACATATTCTGGGGCAACGTAACCGTACGTTCCCATAATTCTTGTTGTTACATGTGATTCTTCACCTGCAGGCCCCAATCTTGCCAAGCCAAAATCTGAGATTTTGGAGTTGTAATTCTGCACGTGAATATACAAGGGAAATTTAGATAGAATGGTAAAAGAAAGATGAAATGAGACAGGAAAACAGGATGGACCAAGAAGGTCAACAGTGTGTTAACCTTATCTTATCCATGAGTATATAAAGAGAGAGATATCTAATAATGAACATATCTCTGTACTTTCCAAAAGAAGAAAAAATGAAAAAAGAAGCTATGTAATGATAAAACATTTATATAGTGGGCAGGAAAAATGTGATGGATAATATAATACAACATTACCAATTATTTCGAGTTTCTCACTCGGTTATTATTAGATAACATGGGGTTCTATCTCGAAACTAATTGACAATAAAAGGAGTAACTCATGTATCGTATCAACATTATAAGGTCCCTTCATTTTTCAATGTAAGAATATTCTCATTAAACAAGAAAGGAGAAACAGACATTATTGAAATATTGCAATTAGCTAAAAATAGACGGCAGAAAGTTGGACAGACCATATCTAGAAGTATATTTGATGCTTTAAAATCTCTATATATAACTTCTTTTTCTGCGGAATGCAAGAAAGCCAAGCCTCTAGCTGCTCCAATTGCGATCTTGAGCCTTCTTTCCCAAGAAAGAGGTTCAATGGCAGAACGCCCTGATCATCACAAAAACCAAAGATGAGCACAGATTATGAAGAATCAATTTTCTCTTATCCTATATTTAAGGAAATCATACTTCCAAAGAGATGGTTTTCCAAGCTTCCCCTGGGCATGAATTCATACACAAGAAGCAATTCTTCATCTTCCCAGCAGAAACCCAATAATTTGACAAGATTTGGATGATTCAGCCGTCCTAAAAAGTTCACTTCTGCCTGCATTATATCATACAATCACTTAGACATTATTAGCCTTTGCTAAACGATCTAGATACATTAGCAGAACTTCCAAGTCCAAATAGCATTTATGGTTAAAAAAAAAAATGTACACGTCCTTGAAGGTTATAGCCTATAGGTTTATGTTTTTTTGGGCTTCATGAGTAGAAACATGTAAATATAAATTTCAGAAGAGTGCAAATTTCTAATTCAACCTGTGTCAAACAAGGTAAAAACAAACAATTGACATAATAGAGGCTACATTTTCTGATACACATAACTTAATCCCGAGCGCCAAATACTCAACAAAAACGTCGAATGATTGGAAGACCTATGTCACCAGTTCAATTGATACCAAACATTAAAAATAAAAAGTCATTTAATCTTTGCAGTATTTAGATTAATTCTAAATTTGTAAATGGTCTTTTGTAGTTCTGTTCAGAACAAAGAATACTAATAATGGCCATCTACTTTTGTTCAGTAGTTACGAGTTCCATATAAAGCAAGAAGGGCAAAGTGTGGCTATTTTTGGAAATGGAGACAAGGCCATTTCATCCAACTCAACTAATTTTGTTCTATTGGAAGAAAAGAATATTGAATACATTATAGCAGATGATCCATGAATGAGCTTAATTTTACCTGCCACTCCTGAAAACCTTGAACACTTTCTGAGTTTAATTTCTTAATGGCAACCGCCATTTCAGAATTGCTCTTAGGAGCCAGCGTCTTCTCATCTACCCAGCCCTTATACACCTTCCCAAAACCTCCCTGACCGATCAAGGATTCAGGTCTGAAGTTTTTGGTAATGAGTTTCAGCTCAGTGAAACTGAACTCCTTCAAGTTAGGTTGGTCAAGGATTTTCCCATTCGGATAGTGCTCATTCACATCCACGCTCGCCGCCGCTGAAAATTGACTTCCGCCGGCGGTGCTATTGGTACCTGAAGACCCTACGTTTCCGCTGTAATTGCCTGAAGTCCCTAAGAAATGGCACAAGATACAATCAAATCGACGGTAGAAACATGAAGAATCTCAACTCAAATCAGAAAATGAAGCTGAAATTTTAACATTGTAAAAGTAATTTCGAAGATAATAGTTTGAAATTGGCACCTGGAGTAGAAGATAGCGTCTGGCTACGAATGGAATTAGACTGACGAGCTGAAGAAGGAAAGCAATTTCCCATAATCAACAGCTTTATTCCTTGAATCAACGAACAAAAGCTTGAGGAATTTCTCGTCCGCAAATCAAAGAAGAAGAAACTGAAAGTCAAGAACAAAATCTGAGGGAAATCGGCGAAAAGAAAAAGGAAAAAGCGCTATATGTCGCTTATCATAAGATTGCGCACTCTTCCATTTCCATATACGGAGCTTGAATTTATCGGTCAATGGAATAAAAAAGGAAAATCAAAAAGCAAAAACTTTTCAATCTTGTAATCTGTTTTTATGGTTCCATCAGATTATGGCAACCAAATTTTCTTTCTGCGGAAAGATATAGAAATCACCTCGAAGGCGAAGACTGGAATTATGGTCTTTTGAAACTCATTTTTAATATAATCAATTGAATTTTCAATGAACGTCCTTCATTTTTTTTAATTCATTTTTTAATCAATATTTTGGAATTCCAAATATCTAATAAAATAACTACTTCCAACTCATTCAGTAGTTTATACTTTTAGTATTCAAACCAATATTAAAGATTTGATTCGTTATTCTCAAAAAGATAATAAATTAAAATAAAAATTGTAATAATATTGTAAAAAATAAAAATGTTTGAATGTACACTAAATAAATACATTTTGTGAGCTTAAATTTTTACATTGCAAGAAATAAAAATAAAGGTTTAAGTTTGGTCACTCATTTTTCTTTTTCAATTTTGGTCTTTAAATTTGATTTTGCTGCTTCCATCAAAAATTTGATTAACAAAAAATAATATTTTAGGGTTTTTGTCCCCTTAAAAAATATTTATTTAAAATACAGTTTAAAATTAAGAAAATTATTTTAAATGATGCTGAAAATATTTATAAATATAGCAAAATTTTACTGTGTATCTGTGATAAACTATTATCTATGTCGCGATAGACACATATAGTAGTCTATCGTGGTCTATCGCAAATAGATAGTAAAATTTTGCTATATTTGTAAACATTTTGGTTCATTTCCTATATTTGAAAACAACTCTATCGTCAATCAAAAACACTAAAATATTTCCTAATTTTAAACTATTTCAAACAAATATTTTTTACGAGGACAAAATCCTAAAATATTATCTTTTTCAATTTTGGTCCTTGAAAGTTATCGCAGTTATCACTGATAGACAATGAAATTTTTCTATATTTGTAAATAGTTTGATATTTGTTTTAATTTCTCAAAATATCTTAGTTTAAATTAAAGTTTAAAATTAAGAGGATAATAAAATCATCCCAATGAAAATATATTTCTCTAACCAAGAAAGGATTATCACTACATCTTAAAATATATATTTTTTGTTTTGAATTAAAATTTAAAATTAACAAATAATCAAATCATCTAAATAAAAATAAGAAAAATAAAAAAAATAACATAGAATTGGAATATCACTTGATTTAAAAAAAATAGAAAAATAATATATAAATCAAAACCCAATACATGCCATGTCAAAAATAATTTTAAAAATCAAAATTTATAAATTTTTCTAATAAATCATCATTAGTTGACTCAATTTAATTTCTTTCCTAGCTTTGAATAATTATGAAATTTAATTTATTAATAAATATTTTCGATTCAAATAGTTAGCTTGAGTTTTTGTAAATATTGTATTTGAAACAGCAACTTATATTTTATCATCATAACAAATTTTAAAATTTAAAAGCTACCCATAAATTTACCTAATATATCTACGGTTTCAATATCGAAAATCAATAGATCTCCTCTATGCATTAAATATTTTTTTAAAATTATTTAAATATTTATTTGATTTAATCTTTAATAATATACATATATTTTTAAACACAAATAATGTACGTAATACTCAACTAGCTTTTGATAAAGAGTCAAAACTCACAATCACTTTTCACCTTATAATTGTTTAAAAAATTAAGGAAGCAATGTATTTTAAATGTGATCAAATTTTAATATATTCCATTTAGCCTCACTCATCAGTTAATGAATTGATGAAATATGGAAAATAATATAAACAAAGACATTAGTGATGGCTTTAATTTATTAATTTATTAATTTTGATAGAAAGTGATTGCATAATTAATGAACTAATATTGATTTTAAGTTATCATATAATGATGAAAATCCACTAACAAAGAAATCCATCCACTCACCCTATTATTATTAAATATATATAGTAAAATAGTTGTTTTTAAATATAAAAAAATGAGTCAAACTATTTATCAATATAAAAAAAAATTTGATTATTTACCGCAAAATTTTTCTATATTTATAAATAATTTGATATTTTTTCTATTTGAAGTAATTTTTCTAATTAAAATATCAAAATTCGAATTATATAGAGAATTTTTCTTTTTTTGGGGTTTTGTGTGAGTTTATGGTCATTTAAAATAAATTAAAATAACTTAAAAAATGCTTGGTTTTGTTTAAATGACAATAAAGCATACTAAAAAGTCTTTTTTTTTTTGTCTTTTTGTTCAGTAGAAATACTTTTTTTAATAAAATTTCAATTATAAAATTAGCTATTTTAGTTCAAAATTCAAAATCAATGTATTTACGACACAATTTTTTTGGGCTAAAAGTACTTTTACTTTTTTTTGTAAGTCATACTAAACTTTTGGAATCTTGAACAATATTTTAAAAGTATTTTTAGAATTTTTACTTTTTTTTTGTAAGTCATACTAAACTTTTAGAATCTTGAACAGCACTTTAAAAGTATTTTTAGAATTTTAAATGCCCTCTAATCAACCCTTAATTCTCCAAACATGCTGAAGAGTTAAATAGTATTTTTTTTTTTAAAAAAAAAAAAAAATTCACTTAAATTTTAGGTCCCTTGATTTTTTTTTAGTTTTTAAACATTAAGTCTATAAATACCTCTTTTACCTCTAAATTTCTTATTTAATTATTTATATTTTACTAATGTTTTAAAAAATTAATCCAATTTTTGAATACTATAAAAAAAAAAAAAAAAAAAAAAAAAAGTTTTTAAAAACTTGTTTTTGTTTTTAGAATTTAGCTAAGAATTCAACTTTTTTATTAAGAAAAATAAAACCATGTTAAGAAATTTGGAGAAAATAGACTTATAGTCTGCCTGAATTGACTTTCTAAGTGTTTAAATAAGTGTTTATAAGTGAAAAAAAATGTTTATAAACACTTAGAAAGTCAATCCAAACAGACCCTTAATTTTCAAAAACATTACAAATCAAAATCTAAATGTAATTATCAATTAAAATCTCAAATTAATAATTTTCAGTTTAAATCCTAAACTTTCACAAGTGAATAACTCTGGTACTAAACTTGATATTAATTAAAACTTTTGACTTCAATACGATGAAATTAAAATTCATTATAAAAGTCAATTTACATTTTCCAGAGCAATGTAAATTTTATTTTTCACTTATTATGAAAAAAAATAATAAAAAAAAAAAGAATTTTTTTCTGTAAAATGATTTTAAATATTTTTTAGAAGAAAATGATTTTAAATTTGTTATCTTATTTAAAATGAAAAATTTTCAAATTAATGTAAGAAAATTTTGTATTCAAATGGTAATTGACAAAAAAAAAAAAAAAAAAAAAAAAAAAAAAAAAAAAGAGGTGCAACTAATGTCTGCTTTTAATCTTGACTTATAAATTGCTTAAAAAAATGATTTTTTTTTTCTATACTACTTCACATATGCTTTTTGTTGCACATTGTTGAAGGAGAAAGAAACAACTTCGTTTATTGTCATTTTAAGGCGGAATATAAGAAAAAAGAACGTTATCGTTGCCAAAGATGAAATATAAGGAAGATGAGGCATAGAATTTTAGAGAGAGAAATTGCACAAGAGTCGAGAGAGAAAAAGAAGAAAATGAAATATTAAAAAAAATGAAAAAATTTATAAAATCTAATTTTGAAAAATCATAAACAATATTTTGGCTCAATTTTTTTTAGATCAATCAATTAAGGAGTTGTTTGGGAGGCTGGAATCTAATCGGGATTATTGAGAATCAGAGTAGTGTTGGAATGCATGAGGTATTGAAAACAAAATGAAAATGAGATCATGAAACGTAAAAATGCTGAAAAAAAATGTTTGGTTAAAAATTGTCAGAACGAAATGAATTTAATTATACAAATTGAATCCAAAATGCTCAATCCAAACATAGATTTTAGATTACATTACAATCCAAACTTATTTCATTACGGACTTCCAAATAACTCCTAAATTACTAGACTTTCGAAATTTGGTTTCTTGTTTCTTTACTGAATAAAAAGGGTGCATTTCATACTCAAATTTGCACGAGTTTAAATTGTCATTTGATTGAAGTAGCTTCACCAATTAACGTCAAATTCCACTAAGAAAAAATTGTGGACCAAAGGACATAAAATAATAATATTAATATTAATATATAAAAAAACTAAAATAAAATAAAATTATATATATATATATATATATATATATATATATATTGTACGGACTCGGCCAAATATAGGGAAGACAGCTGTTTTTCATTTTTTATGTCAAGAAACTTGACCAAACTTTCAATGACAAAAATAATTTTTTTTTTTAATGTTAAATTACAATGTTAGTTTTTAGACTCCAATAAATTTTGGAATTATGATTCTGCGTTTAACGTTAAATAATGCATGGGATGATATGTAAAGTACTAAAAGTTATGTATATAAATAAAAGTTTGCTGATTTAACTTTAATTACTTCAAATATTTAATTTCCTCAAAATAAAAAATAAAGAACTTTACTTGAAATATAAACAAGAGTAAATTATATAAAAAAAGAATACTCATAAACTTTAAACTTTAGTATTTTGTTTCAAAAATATTTCTAAATTTTTAAAATTATTGATAATACTTTTAAATTAAAAAAAATAAAAAAAATACATTTGTAGTTAATTTTGGATAGAAAGAGTTCATACTTAAACCCTAAACAAAGTTATTATTATTAACATACGAACAATTTTTTTAAAAAAATTGGGTTACAAGAGCTAATGCAACTTTTGAAAATTTAGAGGCATTTTTTTATACAAGGTACTAATAGTTAATTTTGTTCATATACTAATGAGAAGAATATTTTTTAACATTACTAAAAGTTTAGAAATTTTAAAAATTTTGGAATATATTTTAAACAAAGTATTAATAATTTTCATCCAAAACTAACGGTGAAAGTATTTTTTTTTAAAATGTTTTGAAAGTATAAAAATTTTGTTGTAGAAGTTTAAGAATATTTTAAAAATAAAATACAAAATTCAGGGACATTTTTCAATAATTTAGCCTATAAAACAGTTGAAGAAAGTTGATAAACACGACCAATAAAGTTCTTGTGCAACATAATTTTTTTTAAGCAACTGTTCAAACTCATTTGAATAGGTTTTGTTCTTTTATAGTTAAATTACAAATTTAGTCTCTAGATTTTGAGGTTTCTGTATATTCAGTTCCTGCAGTTTTAAAATTATAAATTTAATTTCTAAACTTATAAATTTTTTAAAATTCACAAATTTACTATATACAAAATTAAACGTTTAATATAGGAAAATTTTCACAGATAAAAAAAAATGTCAAACAATTTACAGAACATAGCAAAAAAAATACTAATAGACATTGATAGACTTCTATCAGCATCTATCAGTAATAGACTTCTATCATTTCTATCACTGATAGACCATGATAGACTTCTATCAGCGTCTATCACAACTTTCTAAAAATTTTGCTATTTTGTGTAAATAGTTTCCCTTATTTTTCTGTTTTTAAAAAAATTTCCTTTAAGATACCCTCTTGACATAATATATATTAAAGTCCATGAATCATATCGACAAAAACTTTAAAGTTGAGGGATTAAACTTGTAACTTAACATATTTTTTTTTTCAAATGTTACTTATTTTATGTTGTTACAATATAGACCTGTTATATCATTATTTAGTTAGTACAATTAACAACAACATAGTAATTACATAAAATCATAAACCAAAATTGAATAAGACAATTATAATAACTTTATAATTTAGGAAAGAAAAGTTGTTTAAAAAACCATAAATATAAAAACATGCATTAAGAGTCTTGAGCTGGATATTTCACATCTCTATTATGCAAAATTTTCAAACTTGATGTGTTTCATAAGAACTTCATGGAAAAAGCTAACTCAAATAAATTATTATTTTTATATAGGAAATTTCCCCCCATGGTTTAGGATTACCAGCTAATATAACATAATTAAGTTTATATATATTTTGTTCTCAAAATCCAATACATTTTGTCATCAATAATTGAATTTGGCTGTCTGGTGGACAATGCACTAGATTTCTAGTCAAGTTGAATCTCTCACAACTACTTTCTCTTTCTCATAAAAAGGGAATTCATGTCATTTTTTTAGCTCTTTAAGGCTATCAACTAGTTTGCAAAACTAACTCAAACATATTATTTCATTTGTAGAAAACTTTTATTAACATAATAGTTTGCAAAAACTTTTTTTTTTTAACTTATATTTTAGAATTTGACTAGAAATTTAAGTGTTTCTGTAAGGAAGATGAAAATTGTAATAGAAAAATTGAGACGAAACCAACATAAATTTTAAAGACTAAAATGAATTTGTTATCAAAAGGAGGTTAAAATAAGGGAAATTTTCACATATAGACAAAATGTCAAACTATTTACAGAAAATAGCAAAAAAAAAAAAAAAAACTGATAGACATTGATAGACTTGTATCAACATCTATCAGTGATAAACTTCTATCATTTCTATCACTGATAGACTCTAATAGACTTCTATAAGTGTCTGTCACAACTATCTAAAAATTTTGCTATTTTGTGTAAATAGTTTCTCTTATTTTTCTATTTTTAAAAATTCTCCTTAAAATAAATATTGTTCAAATTTTAATGACTAAAATGAAATAATTTAGGTCTTTTTTGGTAACTATTTTGGTTTTTTATTTTTAGTTTTTGAAAAATAAGCCAATTGAATTCTACCTTTTACATTTATTGTTTTGTTATCTACTTTTTTAACAAGTTTTGAAGGAGAAAAATTGTTTTTATTTTTAGAATTTGAATAAGAATTCAGCTCTTTTAGCAAACTATGATAAGAAATTGAGAGAAAATAGTCTTACTTTTTGTTTCTAATTTAGAAATTGATTGACTGACTCAAGTACAATGTAAAAGAGTAAAATTTCTCTACTTTATTATTCTTAAAACACACTTAAAAGTTGTTCCAAGTTGTCAAAGGTAATATATTTCAAAAGGTGGGAAATAAAAGTGTGAACATACTAAAGAACAAAGTCAAATGAGAGGAAAAAAATAGGAAAAATATTAAAAAGAAAAAAAAGGAAGAAATCGGCAGAGTTTTTATTTTTGGAAACTCGCCTTTAAATTTGTGGGAAAGGCATTAATATCTCTGGGTCCACTCCAGCTGTATCAAATAATAATAATAAGAAAAACTTTTCCAAATAAAAAAAATCTTAAACTATTTACCGAACAACAAAAAAAAATATATATTAATAGAGATTGATAAACTTCTATCAGCATCTATGAGTGATAGAATTCTATCATTTTCATCACTGATAGACCCTGATAGACTTCTATTAACCTTTATCACAATTATTTAAAATTTTTACTAATTTCCCTTATTTTTATATTTTTAAAAATTTTCCTAATAATAATAATAATAAATTCTCCCAATGGAAGAAAATTGAGAGCAAATAAATTTTGATGGTTGTTCATTTTCACAATAGAAAATTCAAAGTCCAATTTTTCATTTCCTCTCAATTCCCCATTTGACTTGGAAACACATTTTGCTTTGACTTTGAAATTCTTGTCGTGTTTTTTTTTTTTTTTTTTTTTTTTCTATCCACATATCTTTTTATATAAATTTTCTTGTATCCCCATCGGTTAGTTAAGTTGTTATGTCTTCAACTATTTATTATGTTCATCTGAAAATTTAATTTTCTGTGTAAAATTTGATTACTAAATATAGAAATGTTCAAAAATATAGAAGCCAAAATTTAATAAACATGAAAGTTTAGGTGCGAAATGATGACCTGATTAAGACAAAACCTTTAGGCAAATGTCCACAAAATAGGAAACTATGAGCTCGACTCTTAAGTTGGAAAACAATAACATTACTTTGGTTCTTACAATTTCTTAAAAGGGAAACCTATAGAATAAAATACAAATATTAATATTCAAATTTAGGCAAGTCTAAGTAAATAATAACTTTTTTTTTGTTTTTGTTTTTTTTTTTTTTTTTTTGTTTCACTTTTTCTTCTTCTTATGCCATCACAACATAATCAATTATGTTAGATTAAAGATTGAAATTACTTAATTGCTAAGATTGAAATTACTTAGGATCTGTTTGGTTCACAATCTAGATTCTGTTTTATGTTTTCAAATTCATTGACTTCAGCGAATATGTGTTTGGCAAATAACCCGAATTCTGTTTCTAAAAGTTGTTTCCAAATTATGTGATTCAAACCGTATAAATTTTGAAAACAACATTTTTATGTTTTCATTGGATCCAGTATTTAAATTTTAAAATTTTAAATGCAGAATTATATTAAATAAAGATAAAAACATTTAGAATTATAGTATGTCATGTTAAAATCTCAATTCAATATTTTTAATTAAAATATGTATTATGTAATTATTATCAATTAAGTTAAATTTCAAATTTGGTCCTTATGGTTTGGATAAAGTTACAAGTTAGTTCATATAGTTTTAAAATTTAGAATTTAATTCCTATGGTTTGATACAACTTCATATATTGTTCCTATGGTTTGTCAAATTCTCTGTGTCTTAGGGATTATTTATAAACATTTTATCAAACTATAGGAGTTAAATTCTGATTATAAACCCTAAAACCTTAGTTTTAACTTCTTCCAAACCATAGAGACAAAAATTTCAATTTATCCCATAAATTATATAATATTTCAAAAATAATAATTATACAATTTTGTAACATAAAATCATATTCATAAATAAATTAGTAATAATTTATTGTCCACTTATATTTAGTTAGTAACTACAACTAGTTTGCAATTGTTTAAATTAGAATCTAATTTCTAAATTCTGTTACCAAACACATATCTGAAAACATGAAATATAATTCTGTTTTCATTTAATCCTTGTTTTCAAATTTCTATTTTCAGATTCTCTACCGCCCTTAATTACTATCAACAATTAAGCTCACGAACATCACATCCAATTTAAATAAACTGTAAGGAAGCAACTCGTATAAATGAAAAAAATAAATGGTTGTTGCAAGGAAGCCTGTTCTCATTGACAAATCACAATAGAAAAAGGGTAAAGCTGACTGACTTGACTTGTGCTCTTACAATCTATGCCAATATTATCATAAGATTCGTGTAAGCATACACCAAGTTGAAAAATCTTTGACTATCAAACATTGTGGCAAATTAAAGATAACATTCTAACTGTGTTCCCACAATGAAAATATTAGAACATCTTATGTTCCTTCATAAGCTCGCCTTAACGAAAGGGCCTTCTTACCTGATGAAACTCAAGCGTTTGAATGTTTATATTGCCCAGTCTGGTTAAATAAGACCATAACAATATCAATGAAAATAAAATAATAACATTCCGGAGACCGCAGCATAGCTATGCATACAGATAACAAACCTCAAGAAAGTTACGGTTTCTTCCCATTTAGGAGAATGCATCATATAATTTGAACTTGTATAACATGGAGTGTTGAACATATATAGTGTACAACATTAGGAAATCCACCTCAAATTCTTTAAGCATTCTTTAAGGAAGCCCTTGTCTTTGCATACATAACCCTGTCGCATGCATGGTCTTGCATTATCCTGTATTTGATTGAGTCCTGCAGACGCCAAAAACCACATCAGCAACAAACACTTTGTTGATCCATTGAAGGTAGGCTCGACACCGACCAATCTCAGAAATGAGGTTGCAGGGAGTCTTCCTGGACCAATTCAATGACGACACTACGCATGATAAGTAGGTTCATTGAGGCATAATATGCCACCATTAGCTCTCTTCGTCATCGTCTTGATGAACTCCAGCTGAAGTTGTCTCCGGAAAGAACTCTTCATTGGGATACATCTTCTGAAATAGCTGTCAAGTACAAAAACCAGTAACAAATAACATTAACAACATTTTTTAAATTACTCGCAAAATGCTTTTAATCATTCAAAATTAATTTTAATACTAAGAAAAATGCATTTAAAAGCAAAAAAAAATAAACATTAAATTGATTGTGAGTAATTAAAAGTGTATGTAGAAGTAATTTTAAACATGATAAAAGTGATTTTAACCTTTTCAAAATCAATCCTAAACATGCACTAAATTATTTCTTAGAGAACACTTGGAGGAGGTTTCATACAAAGGGAAGTGATATATGCAACTAAAACCATATACCTCAAAAGTTGCATTCAAAAGGTCATCGTAGTTCAGATTTCCATCAGGCATGGGAGTGAAGTTCACTGATCCAAATTGACCCTGCCAAAATTAACAACGCATTACTTATTTTATTTACATTGCATGTCAGCGGATCAAGATGCTTGTCAACGTTAGAACAAAAGATGTAGTCTCCTAATTACAAACATCATCCCAGATGATTTAGTTCTCTATTACAGATCAACAATGAACTTTATAAATTAACTGTATGTCTTCCAAACATCGAGATTAAGTTCTCTAAAAATTAAATGTATGCCTCCAGAATTTTAGCCCCATTGAAGTTACTTTCTTTATTTCCCCCAATGGAAACCATAACACTTCACAAACAAAAAGGATATAAAGGTGCAAAGAAATGAAATCAAAAAGAGAAAAAATACACCCTCTTAAGAAGTGATACCAATACAATATAGCACACGAATTGCGATCCAACAGAAACCAACAAATTAACCACCACAACAGAATTAGCAAGATCATCAAATTTATCTTTAAAGGATTCCTGTTGCACCACAATTATAAAAGAGAAACAAGTTCTTAACAATATCACAAAATACATCGGGATGGCCAAAGATAAGGATGGCTGGATGAGATCTTTTATTCAATAGAAAGATCGTTGATAAATTTGCCTAAAAGTTTTTAGAAGTTACCACAAGAAAAACCAAAGAAAATCAATGAAAGTGAGTTTATGTAGTGAAAGATTATTGGTGGAATGGATTACTTAAAAGTTTTTCCCCCTTTATCTAGATGAGAAACTAAGATTTCACTGAAATAAATGAACACAAAAAAAAGTCCACAAGCATACCAAAAAAAATAGCATACACCAAAGGAGCCAAGCAACTTACTATACTAATAATAAGATGATGTAGGAAGTTTTAAGTGTTTCTTGAGAGCTTTCTTGTATTTCTTGTAAGGTCTCTTGGGTCTTTGTATATGTTTCTTGGATGGTCTTTGTTAAGTCCTTAAGCTTGATAAAATGTTGATCTACTATGGTCAAATTTTAGATCCTGGTAAAACATGTGTATTCACAAGTTGTTTTAGTTTTAGCTAATTAAAAATCAATATAAAAATGTTTTGGATGTGTTAGTTATGGTTAATTGAAAATCAATATAAAAGTGTATTGAATGCTTTAGTTTTACATCAATTGGTATCAGAGTGCCGCCATCCAAAGGCTAGAATTTTTTCAATTTTTTTTTTTTGGATAAGAAACAATTCCATTGATGTATGAAATAATCTAAAGGATGTACAAAAGGTCCCTATTAAAGGGATTACAAAAGATGCGACCAATTAGCAACAAGAAAATCTAAGTTGTGGTCTTTGGAGGGTTGATAATCTTTACACCAAAAAAGAGCAGTAAAAATAGAAAATTCAAGAATGTCCTTCGTTATCTTTGATCTGTTTTTGAAAATGCAATCATTCCTCTCTTCCCAAATCTTTGACGAAACAGCACAAATGAAGCTAATCCATAAGTTTGCCTTGTGCCCCTTGAAGGGGTGGTCCACAAACATTAATCCAATCCATTTCATAACGTCATATGGGGGAGCCAAGTTCCATCTAAAGGCACTGAAAATTTCTGTCCATAAAGCATGAGCAAATTGGCAGTAAATAAAGAGATGATTTACTGATTCAGAGCTATTCTGACATAGACGACACCAATAAGGGGAGAGAGAAATCTATAGCCGATCCATGGTATTGAGGCAAGAGTGACAGTTTTCCCTTGGGAGGAATTTAATCCTTTTTGGCAGCGAAATTTCCTTAACTTTTTTGTAGATAACACTACCATCGGTTGAGTGGTTTGATGATAGGTGTGACAGTAATGATCTAGATGAGAAAAGGCCGTTGGATTCCAGCTTCCAAAACCAATAATCAGGATGATAAGTGAGCTGTAGACCCGGCAATAGGTTTGTAAAAATTGTCCACTCTTCAATCTGAACATTCTTTAGGTGCCTTTTAAAGTTCAAAGCCCAAGAGTCATAAAGTGGATTCCAAACTTCAGCAATGGATGCATCTTTAGAATTTGCTATGGCAAACAATCTGGGGAAAACATGGCAAAGAGGTTATGTCCCATACCAGACATCTTTCCAAAAGGCAGGGGAGGAGCCATTCCCAATCTTATACTGTATATTGCTATAAACAGGATCTTTGTGCTTCATAATATTAGTCCATAGACTTCTACTAGAGCCTCGATGGTCAGATGGTTTAAGATCAAAATGATGAGAACCATATTTTGATTTGATAATATCTCTCCATAATGCTCCATTTTCAATCGATGGCACCAAAGCCACTTAGCAAGAAGGGATTTGTTTCTTTGTCTAATATCATAAATGCCGAGCCACCCTCCTCTAGTGGTTGTATGAGAACTAGCCATCCAAGGAGGTGAGAAGTATTATTATTCCGATCTCCACACCGAAGAAATTTTTGAAACCTCTTGCCAATAATAGCAGCAACTTTGGAAGGAATTTGGAAAAGTGATAAGTATAAGTAGTAGATGGGTAGATTCAATAGTGTAACCTTTAGTAGAGTCGATCTTCCTCCTTTAGAAACGAAGTTGTGTAGCCATGAGTAAAAGTCTCTTGTCAATCTTGTTACCAAAAAGAGGGAGCCCCAAATATCCAGCAGGCCAAGAACCCATCCTACAGTCGAACCTCTTAGCGATGTTTTCAACCCATGTTTTGTCACAGTTGATGCCCAAAAATTCAGATTTCTGTCGGTTAATATTCAGCCCGAATGCATCTTCAAAGAAACCGACCAAATTAAAAAGATTCTCTATATCTTCCACCTTGTTTGATGAGAAGAGAATGGTGTCGTCAGCAAATAAAGGATGATTAACATGAATGGAACCTAGTGGAGTAACCTTCAATAAAACCAATGTCCGCTGCCAATTCTAAGATTCTACTAAGAGAGTCCATCACAATGATAAAAAGACAAGGGGAGACAATGGATCACCTTGTCTAAGACACCTAGTTGCTTTAAATTTACCCCTCGGTTTACCATTGATAATAATATAGAAGCCCGTTGATGAGATGCAACCTCTAATCCAAAGCCTCCACTTAGAACCAAACCACTTGATTTTTAGTAGTTTCATCAAGAAAATCCTATCCACCTTATCAAAGGCTTCTTCCACATCTAATTTAATGATCACTCCTTGTGATTTTCTTCTATGCCAATCATCGATAATCACGTTGGAAATGAGGGATGCATATAATCTTTGTCTTCCTTCCACAAAGGCAAATTGGTATTCCATAATGGTGGATGGTAGAACTTTCTTGAGCCTATTGGAATGAACACAAGCAATGATTTTATACAAACAAGTGGTAAGGCTAATCGGTCAATCGTCACCAACTTTTCTAGCATCAATCTTCTTAGGGATGAGGTAAATGTAGGTTTCATTGACATTGGCATTAATAACTCAGTTCTCAAAAAAATCTTGGAACACCCTAATTAGGTTTTCAAAGGACGTTCTATGACTTTTTAAAGAATTCAGCAGTAAACCCGTCAGGCCCCGGAGTTTTATTAGAGCCCAATGCCTTAACCATAGCCCAAATCTCTTCAATAGTGAAAGGTTCTTCCAGGACAAAACTGTGCTCATTGTTAATAGGGGACCAAAAGAGTGGGTGAGGGACGAATCTGGCACTCTGATTACGGGTAAAGAGTGTCCTATAAAAAGAGATGAATTCAGACTCAATCTTGGCATTTGTTCATTGAGGACCTCTGTGATTTTGATCTTCCTTTTCTTAGTTGCAACATATTTGATATGAACCACGACGTCCTAGTGTTACCTCCAGGACCAATCACATGTTCAAGAGCCAAGAAGCTACAGTTAGCGTTGAATTCTCGCATACAAATAGAGATAAACTCAATTGAGGGGATTCAAGCAACAACAGCTGAACAGAAACTCTATAATTGGTTTCATTTGATGCTTCAAGATGAAATTGATTGAGCTTGGTTAAATTTCATTCGTGTTATTTTATTTGTAAACATACCTTATTGATTGAGCTAAGCTTGGTTAAGCAAGATAGGTTGTGGGGGGGGAAGGGAAATACAGTACATTAGTTTTTGGAGTTTGAGTTTTTAGAGGTTTTTTCTTAATGAAAATCCTTTGGTAGATGAAAGAGCCTCATCACCATCCTTTTGCAATTCTTGAGTTCGGGTTGCATGCTAAGAACATTCAAGTAAGTTTGATCATCTTGCTTGTGGAGTGTTCAAACTTAGAGTGAGAAACTAGTTCTCCTTATCTCTTGGTCTTCGATCAAAAGGTAATCCAGATTTAATTTTTCCCTTTGGATTGACATCAAATTGATTTGGGGGCTCTAGAATTTGATATTAAGTGTTCGTTCAACAAATGGGTTCCTAATTTTCAAATTGCTAGGGTTTTCATATCAATAATTATGGAAGAAAGATGTGTTCTCGTCACCTTCAAGTAACCATTTAGCCTTGCATTTTTGTCTCCATTTGATTTCTTCAACGACAATAATAGAGAGTAGTTGATTTCGGATGGAAATGCGTCTATTATGTAAAGCTTCAGTGATGGTATTCTCTTCGGCCTCCAAGTCAATTAATAGCAAGATCCTGCAAGAGTGGTGATTTCTAGTTTTCAATAATCCCAAAGGTCTGTTGATTCCATTCTTTTAATGCCAATTTCAGACCTTTAAGTTTCTACATGAATATGTAAGCCCGGCCAGCCAATGATAAGGTGGCTTTTCCACCAATTTTCAACAGGGCATAAAATTCATGTGGTAAGCCACATGTTCTCAAACCTGAAAGGTGTAGGACTTCATCTATGATTACCTAAAGTTAAAAGCAATGGGTAGTGATCTAATGTTGGTCTCCCCAAACTTCTCAGGGAGGCATACACAAACTTACCAAGGTCATGATATGTGAAAATAAAACGGTCAATCTTTGTACGTGTAGGTGGGAACCTATTATCCGACCTTGTGTATTTGCCATTAGCCAGGGGAAATCAATTAGATCACAATGCTCTATGAAGGAGTTGAAAGATGCCCTATCTCTATTTTCCCGACAACCAATAAAGTTTGCATGGGCCATCGAAAAATGTGTGGAAGTCTCCTCCCAAGATCCAATCATCATACACATGATAGAAAAGATCAAATATTTCGTGGATAAGACGTTGTCATAGGATGACCCATAAATGCCTGAAATCCAGAAGTTATATCCATCAGCTAAAGAGAAAAGAACAATGAGAGAGAAGTGTGCTAGAGAGGAGACCGAGAAGGATGACGCATTTGACATAATCAGAATCCCTCCAGAAGAACGAACAACTTCAAGAGAGGCCCATTCGATGCCTTGCGAGCTTCAAATGGATTTAATGAAAAGTTGATCAATATCTCTACTTTTGGTCTCTTGTATGATGACAATGGATGGATTAATATTGGTGATAAGTTTCTTGATAATGGCTCTATTCTTCCAAGAGCCCAACCCACTAACATTCCATGATAAAATAATCATTAAGTGGAGAGCAACCTTTCTCTAAGCAATGCTCTTGCTTTTTGAGCATTCTAGGTTGTGCCACCCGAATACCTTTCTTCTGTTTGGATGTATACTTGTTGTTCTTTCGGGCTGGGATAGCCACAATGCATAGCCTACAATCTTGTAACCATGGAGCCAAAGCAACCAGATGGGTCATTGGGTTGATAGAGGTAGTAGTCGGGGGAGGAGGGGGATGAAATCAAAGCAAGTGGCATCAATGGGCTCGGGCAAGGTGGATATTTGTGGGTAACCAGGGGGCTTGGTATGGGACTAAAAAGCAACACTTTGTTTCAGCATTGAGGGGCAGGTATGACTGATGGTTGTGAGGAAGAGTGATTTTTAGCAAAAGAAGGATGAGGAAAATCATAAGATGTACTAGATAACATGGTTGGGTGAAAAAGATTGGGTGGATGGTCTATTGATGTTGATTGGTGGGGGCCCACATTGGATGTGACCAATGCTGAAGAAGTACATGGCTTATTACAAAAGGCAGGCTTTTTGGTATTGTCAATAGGTGGTAGGTCAGCTGAATGATAAAAAAGCTTTGTGGTTCAGAGGAGGGAACATCTCCATGGTGCGGTTTTTGATTTGACACTAAAATGGAAACCTTTATTTGGTTCTCATCAGGCTTAGTGCTAGAGCTCATCGACGTCGACTTAGTTGGTTTTCCATGAACGTCTACAATAATTCCAATATGATAGTCTTCTTCAAAAAAGGATCAACAATGATGGAGAACTCGATCGATGAGGATGTAAGGAGGTTGATTTTTGCCGGGAGAAAACCAGTGGAGTTATTTCGAAGCTTCAAGTTAATTTCCATGAAATCCATCATATTAAGGGTCTTCTTTGTAACTTCCAAAAGACCACCACAAGCATCCCCAATGCACTAGAAAGTGTCCATGTTCCATTTATCCAAAACCCACGTATCTTTATCCATCCTCCATATGATGGGACCATTTGGTCCTTGTAAAATTCCTCATGAGTCCATGGGGAGTATTGAAGATTGAAGGCGCCAACCTTTTGCCATCCCCTGTAGGAGCCAAGGATTTTTGCTTCATCACTGTTTTCGCATCTCATAATGACCTTGTTAAGCTGTAAGGGAACAATCGAGCAGTAGGCAGTAACGTCGGCTTGGATTGTCATTAGAATTTTACCAAGGATTTTTGCTTCATCACTGTTTTCGCATCTCATAATGACCTTGTTAAGCTGTAAGGGAACAATCGAGCAGTAGGCAGTAACGTCGGCTTGGATTGTCATTAGAATTTTATACCAATCATCATGCAAGTTCTTCCTCTTGAGCACAATGATGTCAGAGTCATCAGTCATCAAATGGTACAGGGTCCTATGGAAACCTGAATGAGATGGGTTGGGAGTAATGGCAGAGGAAGTTGGGATGGATGTGCTCTTTTTAGTGGGCTACCAATAGTGCCCCCCCCCCCCCCCCCCCCCGTCATGAGAATAACTTCTTTAAAGGATGGTTGTTGGCCCTCATTAACGGAGGTTGTGGTGTCTTGAGTAGTAAAAACTAGGAAGTCTAAGTCCTATATAAGCTTGCCATCCTTTCCTATCTTCAACAAGTATCAAGATACGATTTTTACCTCCATTATAATCAAGTTTCACCAGCTCTGCCGAGAATCCTTTTTTGTTTGAAAGCTTCTCTATCCAAATGATTTGGTCATCTTTTTTTTTTCTTTTTTTGAACAACAAATGATTTGGTCATCAACCCTATGTTCTTTGAAAAAATTATGGTTTAGTGGGGCCGTGAGAAGCAACTTGAAGACTTCATAGACCCACCATAGAGTGCTCCAGTGAATCTTTATGGAGAAGGCCTTTACACGAGAAACTTATGTAATTCGAACACGAGAGCCATGAGACGATTAGTCGATCTCTATAGGGAGGGTTTTCTTTTCTACAGTGATGGATTTGGTCGGCAAAGGACAAGACATGGTAGCAAGTGGCTGAGAAATCAAGGGTAGATAGCATGGCTGAGGATCAGGAAGGATGGGTAGGTGAGAGGAGAGGGAAGAGGATAGAGAGGGAGAGAGAGCATGGCAAGAGAAAACAAATTTTTTCGAATTTGGATCACAAATAATGGAGGCAAAAGCTTCTTCAAGTACTCACCAAGCTTTGGACCATCGTTTGCAGTCAATTGACAACTCGTTGGAGGAAATCAAGAAAGAAATGATTGAGTTACAACATGTGTTAGGGCAAATATCTCGTCAAATGAATCAACTCACAACAAATCAACAAGTGTTTGACGATGTTATAATATGTATTTTAATGTATATTGTCCTTTATTGTAATTTCATATTCTCTAGATTAGGGTTTCTATCCCGTCTATATATATATATATATATATATATGTAACTTAAGTCTTATGAATGATATACTTTTAGATTTATTCTCTATATTATAGAGTACATGGTATCAGAGCCCTCTAGGGTTTCGAACTTTCATTTGACGGCAACATTCTCATAAAGTTAGGGATTGGTATTTTGGTCATCGAGTTCGAGTGGCCGTTTGTCGACACCACCCACCTTAAGAGAAGCGCCGCCACCGTCCAACGTCGTCTGCCTTCGTGGGTCGCCGAAAACCGCCGCGCGTGAGGCTCACGCGCCACCTGAAGTTTCTGCCCGTCGTCACGCGCCGACGCGTGGGAGCTCCAATTTCGCTTCCGTCAGCTGGGTTCGTCTCAATTTCTATTTCTCAACCTGTCTGTAGCTTTGGTTCCATCGAAATCTACTTGGGTGTGAGGTTATTTCGAAAATACCCTTTTTGCTCTTAGGGTTTGTGATTGTTTTTGTCTTTTTGGGGCTGTTTTGGTTATTTCGGCTCTTTGGTTCGTTTTTTTTTGTATTTATCCTACTTTCGAGATCTACAAGTTGTGTGGTACTTTGTCATGGTTAAACCAACACATATGGTGATGTCTAATGTACTTCCCTTATCATCCAAGATCACCGAACACAAGTTAAATGGATCTAATTACTATGATTGGCGACGAACGATTCAATTTTACTTACTTAGTACTGATATGGATGATCATGTGACTGAGGACCCACCGACTGATGATAAGAAAAAGGGTTGGCTTCACGATGACGCTCGACTTTATCTTCAGATTAAGAACTCCATTGAGAGTGAAGTAGTTGACTTGATGAATCATTGTAATTCTGTGAAGGAATTTTTAGGGTTCTTGGAATTTCTTACTCTGGAAAAGAACACGTCCATCGGATGTTTGACGTTTGCATGCAATTTTTTCGAGCCGAACAGAAGGCAGAATCTGTTACAAGTTATTTTATGAGATTTAAGAAGATAGCCGCCGAACTTACTTTATTATTACCTTTTAGCCCTGATGTCAAAGTTCAACAAGCTCAACGAGAAAAGATAACTGTTATGATATTTTTGAATGGGCTTTCACCTAAATTTAGCATGGTAAAACACAGATTCTCTCTGATTCTGACATTCCATCGCTAGATGACACCTTCAGTCGTGTTCTTCGTATTAAAAGTTCTCAATCTGGCACGTCTGTGTCTCAACCGAGCAGTGCTCTTATAAGCAAGATTGATCACTCTCGAGCTACTACACGGATGACCAACAATTTTCAGAAGCCTACCTATGATAGTCGGAAATCAGATTCTTAGAAGATTGTCTGTCATTACTGTCGTAAGCCAGGCCATCTAAAACGTGATTGTCGAAAGTTGCTATATAAGACTCAGAGATCTCAACATGCTCAGATAGCTTCCACCACTGATATGCCTGAGAAGTCTGTTACCGAATCCCTACAGGCATCTTCTTCATCGACTCCTATTGCCACCATTGCTGAGACAGGTAATACAAAATGTCTCCTTACATCATCTACCAAATGGGTCATAGACTCTGGTGCCACTGCTCATATGACAGGTAATTCTAACTTGTTTTCTAGCCCTTTGTCCCCTACCTCATCTCCATCTGTCACTTTGGCAGATGCCCCAACCTCTTCTGTCCTTGGCTCCGGCACCGTTCATCTCACTTCATCCCTCTCTTTGTCCTCTGTGTTGCATTTGCCTCAATTGTCTTTTAATTTAATCTCTATTAGCCAACTTACTCGTGACTTTAACTGTTTTGTCTCGTTCTTTCCTAGTTATTGCTTGTTTCAGGATCATGTGACGAAGAAGATTATTGGTATAGGACATGAATCAGGAGGCCTTTACATTTTTTACCACTAGATCCCGACAGTTGTGGCTTGTTCTGGAGTTACATCCTTGTTTGAAGTTCATTATCGTTTAGGTCATCCATCTCTGTTTGTGTTGAAGAAACTTTATCCCGAATTTCGTTATTTGTCTTCTTTAAATTGTGATTCGTGTCAGTTTGCTAAATTTCATCGTCTTAGTTCTAGTCCTAGAGTCCATAAACGAGCTAGTGCTCCATTTGAGTTAGTTCACTCTGATATTTGGGGTCCTTGTCCTGTTGTGTCTCAAACTTGTTTTCGTTAATTTGTTACTTTTGTTGACGATTATACTCGTCTGACTTGGTTATATTTAATGAAAATCGTTCTAAATTACTGTCTCATTTTTGTGCTTTTCATGCTGAAATTCGAACTCAATTTGATGTCTCTATCAAAATCTTGCGCACTGATAATGCTGGTGAATATTTCTCTTCATGTACTTAGATCTTACTTACGTGATCATGGCATCATTCATCAATCCTCGTGTCCAGACACTCCATCTCAAAATGGAGTTGCTGAAAGAAAAAACCGACACCTACTTGAAACAGCTTGAGCCCTATCCTTTCAAATGCATGTTTCAAAGCCTTTTTGGGTTGATGTTGTTTCCACTGCCTGCTTCCTGATTAATAGAATGCCTTCCTCTGTTCTCAACGGTGAGATTCCCTATCGTGTTTTGTTTCCTACAAAACTTTTGTTTCCTATTGCTCCTAAGATCTTTGGTTGTGTCTGTTTTGCTCGGGATTTTCGTTCTCATCGTACTAAGTTAGATCCAAAATCTTTTAAATGCATATTCTTAGGCTATTCACGTGTTCAAAAGGGTTATCGGTGTTACTCTCCTACTCTTAACATATATTTTGTATCTCCTGATGTTACGTTTTTTGAAGATATACCCTTTAGTCCTTCACCGTCAAGTCCTTGTCAAGGAGAGGATGATGATCTTTTGATTTATGAGATTACCAAGGTTACCGTCCCTACACCATCTCTTCCTCTGTCGTCTTCTGTATCCCTTCCGTCTCACCCACCTGTTACTTGAATTTTCTCCAGGCGACCTCCTCAACAACTTTCAGGCACATGTCCTACACCTCTGACTTCTTCGACATCTGATCCAGGATCAAGTGATGATCTTCCTATTGCCCTTCGGAAAGGTAAGCGCACTTGTACTTATCCTATTTCTTCGTTTGTTTCGTATAACCAGTTGTCTCCTCCCACTTATTCCTTTCTTACATCTCTTGATTCCACTTCTATTCCTAACTCTGTTCATGAAGCTTTATCCCATCCTGGGTGGCGTAGTGCAATGATTGAGGAGATGACTGCTTTGGATGACAATGGTACTTGGGATTTAGTCTCTCGTCCGGCAGGCAAGAAGGCAATTGGGTGTAAATGGGTGTTTGCTATCAAAGTTAATCCTTACGGCACAATGGCTCGTTTGCAAGCTCGTCTTGTTGCCAAGGGTTATGCCCAAATCTATGGGACTGATTATTCTGATATTTTTTCTCCTGTTGCCAAATTAACTTCCATTCATTTGTTTCTTTCCATGGCTGCTACTCACAAGTGGTCTTTGCATCAGCTTGATATTAAGAATGTTTTTCAGCATGGTGATCTTCAAGAGGAAGTTTATATGGAGCAACCACCTGGGTTTGTTGCTCAGGGAAAGAGTGGTAAAGTGTGTCGACTTTGAAAATCTTTGTATGGATTGAAACACAACCCTCGTGCATGGTTTGGTAAGTTTAGTCAAGCCCTTGAATGTTTTGGTATGAAGAAAAGTACGTCTGATCATTCTGTATTTTATCGACGATCTGATAATGGTATTACTTTGCTAGTTGTGTATGTTGATGATATCGTTATCACTGGCAATGATGTATCAGGTATATCTTCTCTTCAAAAATTTCTTCAGGGTCAGTTTCATACTAAAGATTTGGGAGAGTTGAAATATTTCTTGGTATTGAAGTAATGAGGAGCAAGAAAGGTATTTATCTATCACAACGAAAATATGTACTTGATTTGTTGTCTGAGACTGGAAAACTAGGAGTCAAACCATGTAGTACTCCGATGATACCAAATTTGTTACTTACTAAAGAAAGTGAATTGTTTAAAGACCCTGAGAGATATAGAAGACTAGTTGAGAAGTTGAACTACTTAACAGTGACACGACCAGACATTGCTTATGCTGTGAGTCTAGTGAGTCAGTTTATGTCTTCTCCTACAGTAGATCATTGGGCTGCAGTAGAAAATTTTTTATGTTATCTGAAAGCTGCACCTGGACGTGGGATCTTATATAAAGATCATGGTCACACAAGGGTTGAATGTTTTTCAGATGCTGATTAGGCTGGATCTCGAGAAGATAGGAGATCGACGACTGGACATTGCGTTTTTGTTTGAGGAAACTTAGTGTCGTGGAAAAGTAGTTTTACGTTTGAGTGCAGAGTCAAAATATAGAGCTATGACACAATCTGCTTTTATCTAAGATAGGCTTCAGCGTTACCGTGCCAGCTAAATTATGGTGTGATAATCAAGTTGCTCTGCACATTGCATCCAACCCAGTGTTTCATAAACGAACTATACATATTGAAATGGATTGTCATTTCATTCGTGAGAAAATACAAAGAGTGTTATCTACAGAATATGTGAAGACTCGAGAACAGTTGAGAGATATTCTTACCAAAGCTGTGAACGGAGCAAGAATAAATTATCTAGGTAACAAGCTGGGCATGATTGACATATTTGCTCCAGCTTGAGGGGGAGTGTTATAATATGTATTTTAATGTATATTGTCCTTTATTGTAATTTCATATTCTCTAGATTAGGGTTTCTATCTGCCTATATATATAATATATATATATATATATATATATATATATATGCAACTTAAGTCTTATGAATGATATACTTTTAGATTTATTCTCTATATTATAGAGTACAGACGATATAAGAATGATGGATGAAACAAGAAACGTCCAAGAAAGCCAAGATTGAGAAAAGATTGCCAAGAAGAAATCAAAACGGACCAATTGGTCAAGAAAACTCAAATTTTCAAATAAAGATCGACCTACCAAGCTCTAATGGAGGGATGGATGTTGGGAAGTTCTTGATTGGGTTAAAAAATGTGGAGAGTTTCTTTGAATATGCCAATTGACCCGAAGAAAAGAAGGTAAAACTCGTGGTTTTCATTTTCAAGCTTCAAAGTGGAGCTTTGGCTTGGTGAGGCCAATTACAAAACAATCAGAGATATTATGGCAAACAACCCATCAAGAATTGACCAAAAGTACTTCCGTTGATGAAAAAACATTTTCTCCCCTTCAAATATCAACAAATTTTACACAATCAATATCAAGAAAATACAGTGAGAAGGCCTCTAGAACACCAATTTTCAAGATTCAGTCAAGATTATGAATGTTTAGCCCAAGGAGACCAAAACCGTGAAGATAAACAAGTACAAATGCTCCAAAAACAGAAAGCTTGCCTTCCAAAAAAAATGTTAGGAACATTTTTCATCATGATAAACTCCAAGAATTTGGAAATGAAGGTTTCTTGGTTCTAGGTTCCAATTGTTCCAGCAAAGACCTTTTCATGGATTAGATGTTAGAGGGAGTGTTTTCTAAAATTTGAAATTTAGTTTGATCAGAAAGAGGAAATTGAGAAAGAATTGATAGAAATGTTTGATGATGCGTAAGACTTCAGTGAGGATAATTCTTTAGTCTTCCAAGAAACAATTCAAACAAAACAAGATATTGAGAAGGAGGAGGAAACCAAACCAATTTCTCACCATTCCAGTGAAATTTACCCATTTAAACATGTCAACATTCTATTTCAAGAGTGATAACTCTGCTGGACAACCTAACCAATCCCGGAAGTGAACTAGGTGAGATGAAGATAAAGAAGATTTCAGAATAATAACCATTTTCAGGTCATTTATGCTCCTTCGAGGATTTGCTCGTGTTTCGACGAGCTCGAGAAAACATTTTTTTAGGAGTTTTTCTAACCATTGAAAGAAGCACCATTGAAACAAGTTTCTGAAGAATTTTAGGAGACAACCTCTAATCATCAAATGAAGTTTCTTGAAGCCAAGATTTCCGACTTTTATTTAGCTTAATAAACTTGAGTGCGAGTTCTTTTCTTTTTCCTTTTTTTTTTATTTTTGGACGGAAAGAATGGATGTGGGAAGTCTAAAGTACATTTCTTGAGCGCTTTCTTATATTACTTGTGAGGTTTCTCGAGCATCTGTTTCTTGCTGGTGGTTAAGTTCTAAGGCTTGATTAAATGTTGTTTCACGGTAGTTGAAGTTCAGATCTTCAGATATGATCATTTGGTTTGTTATTGCTTGGTAAAGGTTGTTGTCCAGCCTATATATATGTGTATTCGCAAGTTATTTTAGCTCATTGAAAATCAATATAGAAGTGTTTGGAATGTTTTACATCATAAGACCTAATGGATAATTACAAAAAAACGTGTGAAACTAACACTTAGACAGAAGCGTTAAACCTTGCCATAGATCAAACAGTGAGAGACTAGATTTTGCTTCTTATTCTTGATTTATTAGGTTTTGTAATTACTCTCTAACTTCTTATAACTTCTTAGTGTTTCCGTTAGAGACTTTCTTTCGTACTTTTCTCTTATCACCAAAACAGTTTCTTATTCAAAGAAAATATTAAGAAAAGAAAAAATAAGTACACATATACTTGTATGATCAAACCAAAAAAACAGTTCTCCAGGCATCAAGAAATTCTCACCGCACTTGATTCCTGAATGTATAACGCACTCCAAAGTAAATCAAAACCTTTATCTTCTGCATTGGTATCTTGATCTACAGAACTAGAATCAGGACACTTGGAAACAAAGAGCGATATAATTGTGTCTATAGCTGCACGGACCATCTCTTTCCCTTGATTAGCATCTTCGCATAAGGTAGAGATGTATATGACAAACCTACACAAGAAAGGCAGCACTGTCAAACAAGTTCAAGTGGCATGAATGCATTATTTAGACACCATATTAAAGCTTGTGACACAATGAAAATGATGAAAACAAAATCCGTTCATGTTTCAAAGAAGTATATATAAAGTACACTACTTTTTAGATTGTATACATAAGTCAAAATAATTTAAGATGTTCCTATTAACCAAACTGCTCACAATAAATAAACGTTGAGATTAACTACCATTGAACATCAATTTTCAACCATCACCTCCACTTTCTTTTTGGCAAAGATGAAGAGGGATGACAGGGAATTTATAGGAGAATAGAAGCATATGCTCACCCCTGTCCAGAAAGTTTGCTTAATAGTGACAGCTAGGTTATGGAAAAAAACAAAAATAAGTAAAATTACATATTACTTTAAGCATTGTGTCTATTTGATCTTTGAACTTAAATTTAAAATACAAAACAAAACAATTATGTCTCTAGACCTAGAATTATACTCATCTTTTGTTATAGTTCCAGTCAACTATAACACTTGATGGGTTGGGCACAAGGCTAGCACTTTTTTTAATGACAAACTATAAAATAAGCATGACACTGTTGTTTAAAATTTGAGTGAGTTGACATGATCTAACCGCCAGTTGACTCAGACAAATATGAATTGACCTGTAATAAGGATGATTTGGGAGACTCCTAGTGTTGGTATTTGGATCAGGCAATTACCTACCAACCGATCTCCCAAATCTGTCCAACATATGGCTAGATCATGCCACCTAAATTTTAAAAAATGGGTGTCAGACATGCACTCCATCAAGTGCTGTTATCAGTGGAAACAAAAGTTAAGCATAATCCAAGTCTAATGATAATGATTCATCAACCTGACATCCCTATCCATGAACATATATGTGAGACCAAGGAAGATTTATAACGATAGGGCAGAAAGAGATCTCCTTATATCAATATAAAACGAATACTATAATTCTATAATTGTTCTGTCCACGCCATCCAATTGGCCCATTGAGTCAGCGTTGAGCATGATTTACCACCTCTACTTTGCCATCTTGAGGATGCAAGCCCACAAAGCTGAGTGCCTAGTAGGTAGTAGGTTAAACAATCTTATCTATACAAAAAAATTTGTTTAATATTAGAAGTAGAAGCCTAACGATTTTTTCTCAATCTAAAAAACCTAATATCTTTTAACAATTATTGGATTCAAAATTGAAGACTACCACCTAAAGACAATATTAGATAGTTTAACCAGTTGGGGTCGGTGATAAGACATATTAAAACAGCACCTACATGACTGTGAGTGTGAGTCTGTGACTTTAATAAGACATTCACAAAAACTATTGATGGCCACAATGCACAGCCCTTGAGCATTTCTTAAAAAACAATGTAGTCAGTTTGTTAGACAAAACAGGCGTATCTATTAAAAACAATTTATCATTAATAAAAATGAAGTAAGAATAGATTAATAGAAGAGAGGACAAGAAAATAGAAGACAAAAATGAGTTTATTTCCAAGAGTGAAATGATCTCACATATCGTCCGGACAAACAGCTAAATTGCCACCTATCTGGAGAACCCGAACTGATGAAACTTGATCGGGAAACAAAGCTATGATGGAGGAAGGAAATTTGTCAGTGCTCTTCTGTTAAATGGTTTGGTAACATACATAGATAAAAGCAAAGAGTGCTTACTTTTAGGAGGATAAACCAACAGGCAATTCTTAACATCTGATACTAAGGAGTGCTTTGTAATGCATATTCCTCTAGCCACCTTGTGGTTAACATCTCTCAAGCTAACATCTGGAAGACTTTCTAGAGATGACTTTAACAGGCAGGGAACTATGAAGCATGGATCCAGCACCAACTGTTGACTAAAGATGTCTTGTCCAGAAGCCAACCGAACACCCTTATAATGCTCATTACTCTGAAAATATTTCAAGATGTACTATATCAATCCATTTTCACCTCAATGGAAGAGTTCTTTAGTTCATTCCAAGTATTCCACACAAGAAAAAGAAAAACATACTATTATAATTCTAAACCTTGTCCTTTAATAGAGCAGCCACAGGCATTCGCAATACCTGTACAACAAAAAGAAGACGTAAATAAGAGTAAAAGTTCAACTAATCATGGAAAAGAAAGACAAAGGTGAGCCGGGTAGCCCCTTTGATATTTAGCATAAGTGAAACAAAAAAATGAGACCAACATTAATATTTTAATTAAGAGATCTATCTAATATATAAAGAATAAAAGTTTATTCACTAAGTAAAATAGACATATTATTTGCAATTGGACCACACAAATAACGCAACAAGAAAGATTTTTGGTAAATGGTCCTCAATCTTCATAGGTCACGTTCTGCCAAAGGAGATCTAGAAGCAATAAACATTGTATAACAAGCAAGTTTCCTTGGACAATAACTGCTTTTAACCACCATATTCCCAGATTAAAACCCCCACCAAAAATCAACCTTAAAACAATAAGAATCGCCATATTGACTGACTACATGGCATCAAGCCACCAGAAAAGGCGCTTCTCTATGTCATGAATCCTTCACCAGTTTCTTTGATCCACCAAAAAAAAAGGATAATAAAAATCATAGTAATACCAAGATCAATCTTTAAAACAAATCATAATAATGCAAGGAAATGAAATCAAGCCCAAGCCTGAACAATCTCTAAGTGACGTAGAAATGAAACTGCTACATTAGGTAGGAGAAGTATGAAGATGTGTTATGCTATTTAACAGAAAAAATTGAGGGCACTCCGTGAAAGAAAGACATTCTATTGGGGGAGAGAGGTTAGAAACCTTCCCATGGAACTTACATAAAGGCAACCTTTGACTGCAGCACGACGGCAAAATGCTTGAGAAAGCTCCCCTTGACCATAGATAGGATATAATAAAGCTCCTTGTGCATTTTGAAACCTAGTAAAAATTAATAAAGTAAATTTTTTTTTTTTTAATTAAAGAACATAGATTATGTAATGACCTTAACAATACCAAAAGAAAATAAACAAAGTAAATAAAAATTGCATTTTACATTGATATACAGTTTCAAATTACAAAAAGGCATGCTGGAGTTTATATCAATGAAACCAATCAAAGCCATAGTTATTAAAATTAGCCAAGGTAGGAGTTTTTCATTTTGTTGTGTCTCAAATGATTATCCGATATATTCAAATGTTGTTGAGTGTCTGTCTGTACGTACTCATACATACTTTAGAGAAACATACAGATGAAAGGCGAGTCACTATAAACAAGTCCAACGTGAACTTAAAAAAGACAATAAATAAATAAAAATCATAACCATATGATAATAACCTGCCAATTGAAGTGTGGTAGAGAGCTAGACGGTCGATTCCTTCTTTTGTAAGTAATCTATTTCTACCAAATTCAATGTCGTTCTGATCATAATCTGCCAAGGATATGGCATACAGAATTATCCTGCATATTGGAACAGGAGGGTCATGAGCGACAGGAAATGGTAAACTAACGAGTCTAGTTGAAATCTGGATGTAATAGCTGCTTAGAACTTTTTGTTTGGAATTAATAACCAAAGTTGGACGTCAAATATGATCAGCACAGGGCCATTTAGAACTTGAACAAGAGAAGTTAAACACACATACACAAGACAATTCTAACCGATTAACTTACGACTTCATCTTCTTAGGCAACCGCAATTTATTCAAGAACTCTACAAAAGGACTGTCCAAGTCCTCTTGGGAGATTTTAGAATTTTCATTATCCTCAGCGGGATCCAAATGCTGCTGAACAAGTTTGAAAAACCTCATTAACTGGTTCTTCTCCGTCAGACTCAGACTCTTGTCCTTAAATATAGCTGCTCGGGAACCAGGCACATTGACCAATTTTCCATTCCGATCCCACAAATAGCTTGCATCAATGCTCTTAAATTCCAAATACTGGTTAACTCCCGCTTTCAGAACGGCATCGATGCATTTATCGGCACAAAACAAAACCCTCGGTCCAGCCAAATCAATATTGAACTTTCTGCAATGTTCTTGAAGGACTTCAGGTGCGTAGGAGGAGATTTCAACATCCGAGTACATAGACCTAGTTTGAAGATCAACAGAGACATAATCAAGAGCATCGTCGGAAGCAGAGGGCGGCGATGGCGGTGAAGGGACAGAGGCGGAATTGAGAAAGGAGGCAAGGTCGTGGAGAGGAAGAGTGGCGAAGTGACCTCCATAGTAGGGCTTAGGGTCGAGGTGGAGGACCGTCTTTCCGGCGGCGGAGGCGGCGGCGGAGAGGATAGATTCGGGCAAACCAGTGCCGACGACTATTAGGTCAAAGGTGGAGGGATCGATGAGAGGGTGTGGAGAGAGATCGGTCATGTTGGAGCAAGTAAACAACGATTAGCTTCGGTCCGAGACAATCTCCAAACGGAATGTCAAAAAACTGCTACACCGTTGGATGGGGACCCGACCACCTTTTCATGGTCGGTCACCGGAACTTACAAAATGGAAATTAACCTGTAAATTTAGGGTGCTTTGGTCGGTGAACTTTAAACAATGGAGGTGGAGGGGAAAATTGTAAGAAATAGCACGCTTAAATTTTAACATTACAAAACTAGTCCTCTTTTTTAAAATTCATTAAATTAATTTTTCTCATCTCGGACCAGATTGACCATGGAAATTTAGTCTAAAAAATTATTTTTCTAATTTATCATTGTGTTTGGCCCTTTTGGACCTTTCTCGGTACATCTGGCCAAATAAAAAAATTGAAATTTTAATAATTTTTCTAGATATTGTAACGCTCCAAGCTCATGATTCGGAATCGCAACTGATGTTCCTTCATTCTCCTGCACCCGGATATACGTATCTTGACTGTCTTGAATGCTTCTAAGAGTAAATGCTTAACTGTGGAGTTCACCTTCAGGATCCCTTTGATCTCGGTTCATTCCTGTTCCCTAAACTCGGGTCGTTATAGATATAATCTACCAAATTTTATATATTTTTAAATTATAATTTACCAAATCTTATATATTTTCAAATTTTCTCCAAATTCTCTTATCTTTATAAATATTATATCAAAACATTATATAGTTTTTTAAATCTTTAGCCCAATTTCTAATTTCCAAATCAATTCACCAATTATCTAAATGATTTTTTAGATGGATCCCAGGTGATTTGTTTTGATCTCTAAATTTTAGAAAATATTAAATTTTTTAAATTATCGGTAGTAATCTCGAGCAGATTATTCACACCGAGATCGAATAAGTCTTGGGCAGATTAATATCGACATTTTATATTTTGTCCATATTTTACCTTTTTTCTCCAAAATTTATAAATCAATTTGCAATCATCCAAAAAAATCTAATCTGTAAATTAATTTGAAAATTTAGAAATTCATATAATCGTGGAAACCTAAATTGGGCCACAAATTAGTTAAGTATTAAATATAATAGTTGGTAAAAATAAGAAAATTTGAAAATATATAAGATTTAGGTAGACTCCATAATATTTGAAAGATTAGTAGAATCTCGGTATTAAATCTATCGAGATGTACCAAGAAAGGCCCAAAAGGGCCAAACAAATCTTGGTGGTCGATCTCACCCGAGATCAAATCTTGGTGGTTGATCTCGCCCTGAGATCCACCGGTAAAAACTAATTTAACGAGGTGTGTTACTAATATACGTTTTTAACTATGATGTGTTAATTGAAAATTCTAAGCGGACAAGATAGTCATATGAAATCCTACAAAATCAGAGCATTTTAGTCGTAGTTTTTTTAAAGTAAAAATAGGATTTATAATCATATCGAATTTTAAAATCATTATATTTCCTATAGTACCAAACAATTAAATTTATTTGAAATCTACTATTAATTAAAATCCCTCAAAATTACGAAGCTCCAAATACGGCTTAGCCATAAAATGTTGAGTTGAATTTCAATTTAATTTCTAGGTTTCAAACGGTTGTCCATAAGTTTTGAGTTTTGTTTCAACATAGTCCATAAGTTTCAAGATTTATACTTTTAACCTCAAATTTCTACTAAATATTTACTTTCAACTTTAGCGTTAATAATATTAATTGATTTAAAATTATTATGAAGTGAATTTTTAAAATAAAATTTAATAATGCTGAAAAAAAGAGTGACATTTAATTAATTATAACTATTTTAATTTTTTTAAACTAATTAGTAAACATTAACATTAAAGATTGAAACGTGAGTATTTAATGGAAAAAAACATGGTTGCAAGGTGTAAATATTGAAACATAGAGACAAAATTGAAACAAAATTTAAACTCCACGAGCAAAATTATATTGTTTTGAAACATATGAACTAAATTGAGATAAAACTCAAAACTTAAGGGCTAAGAGTGTAGCATTTTGAAACCTATGTATCGAATGAAACTTAAACCCAAAACTTAGGGACTAAAAATATATTTTTTTCAGAGAAAATATAAAGTTCATCGATATTCACGGACTTCAGTTTACACGCACCTCGACCTGAGTGTCAAGAAAACCAAAGTAGGTGGCCACCATGGATCCCTTAACTATTTAAGTTAAAAAACACTTTTGATAACTTTCGAAAGTAACAATTTAGTCCTTAACAAGTTTTGTCTACACACTTACAAATTTGCAACAATTTAGTCTATGAAAATCAAAACAATAACAATAACTTACCGCTATAAGTTTGAAAGTTCAAATTTTAACACTTATATAACTTTAAAAGTTAAATTCTTACATTTAAAAGTTTAATAATATAATTACAATAAGAGTAATTTTTACAAGCCTTTTATATATATATAATTTACTAGCCTTCGCAATATTTACTAGAAGCACTACAAAAGTTAATTAATACGATTTACAAGGGGCTTTAGGGTCCCAAATTTACCATTTTAATATCTATAATCCACTTAATATAGTTTGTCTAATTTTTTTCCCCATATTTGTGTGTATGTATATTAACTTTTCCATTTGGAACCTCATGTTTTGAATTGTTTCGTATTAATTTTCATAGATTTAATTTTACATTCCAATCCTCACTCGGATTAGCATTTTAGGTATCTAAAAAAGTTGTAAAAAAATTATAATAGGTACAAATGGAATTTTCCAATTATTTTAGCTGTTTGGATTGACTTTTTAAAATGTTTATAAACACTTTTTATTGCGCACTTATAAACACTTAAAAAATCAATTCAAACCTACTCTTAGTTGCAAACTACCAAATGATATTCCGTCCGATGGCAATTTACAGCATTGCCATTGCCAACCTTGATATCGGAAGCTTGAACCCTTCAGCATATTTAGAAAAGGTCTCAGCACATTAAAAACTGGTTAAAAACAGCATCTAACACATTTCATATTTCCAACCCCCCACCCACCCAAAAAAAAAAAAAAAAAAAAGCAAACAAGTCATCCCTTACCTTACGCACAAGGCAACCAATCGATATATAGAATATCATAATTCTATATAAAAATAACAATAATAAATGATACCTGAGACCAAGTGTTCCAAAAAAAAAAAAGGAATGAAAGGGAAAATATATGCGGGAAAAAGAAAAGGAAAACAACAAGAATGCTGAACCTCATTTGAACGAATTTAAGAAGAAAAAGTGGTGGGGCTGTAAAAACTTCTCCAGCCTCCCCCTAACTGAAAATTAAGAAAATATCGGTTGCCAAATATTGTACATAGCGTGTGGGTGATGTATCATTCTACATCACAATTACCTTCAATCACTTTTTAACTTCACACGACTCGACAAACAAACTTGCTAACCCTCGTCGACAGTATCAACCAAGGTATAACTCCAACCTGCAGTTCATCATTAGAAAATATCTAAGAATCACCATATTCTCATTTGTGCAAGTATGATTGTAGCTATAGATAATAATTTCATGTTATTATCAGTAGCATGCTAATATAAATATAATATAATACCATCAATATTTAAGGTTATGGGAACCTTCCCTCGCTTAGTATACAACTCAAGCCCTGATCCAACAAACCAATTGCCTATCTTTAACTTTTTGCACTCACTCTGTTTATAACAACAAATCACTATCAACAGCTTCCCCATCTCATTACTACTATACTTTTTATTCTTTTGGTAAGAAACCGAGATTTCAGTGAGAAAAACAAGTCCCAAAAAAAAATGTCCAAGAAAACCTACAAAAAAGGGTCTCCAATCCAAAAAGGTCCAATAATTGATGCTCTCAACGAGGTGTTAAACCTCACCACCTCCCACAGACGACCTATCCACCTCCCTAAAAAAATCTTATTGATTCTCTCAAGCCAGAGCAAAGAAACTAGTGTGCCACGAAACTTTGCCTTTCTTTCCAAAAAAGCAAACCTAGGAGCACATCCTTAATTGAAACGTAACAGTCACCATTCCGCGCCAAACATAGGTCACTACTGTACCCTCAATATACCCTAAGCATATTCCGAAATCTAGCCTATCGTATACAAGGGTTGCTGACCATGTAAATGTCATTTTTCGAGTGGAAGCAGTGGTACGTTATGTTCAAGGGATAACATAAATGCACCATGATCTAAGCGGTTATTAGCGGATAATTGAGAAGTGATTACTATTCTACCTTCACAAAATCATTTACGGTACCTCCAGCCCTCCAAGATAAAAACTTTCCTGCAGAAGGGGGAGCATCAAAACACTTTAATATTTTGAATTATAAATGAAATGACATAGCTTTTTAATTGTTCTTCAGAAATTATGCTGGCAATGAGAGTGATTACCAAATGGCTGCACAAGGTGATGAGGTACAGTAGCAACAGAAGCTCTCCAAAACCAGCAAACCAGTGCAATATATATAAAAACCTACACGATCACAAGATAAAGAACTTTTTTAAAAAAACTGCCAACATATGAACACATTTCTCAGAATATTTAGTACAATATAGTCACCTTTGATATCAACAGTACTCGACCATATAAACCATAGGACGTCTTCATCTCCTTATTACGTGATTCTTGATCTGGCAGCAATGTCATTCAATTGAATCGAAAGTGTAATCTGAAGCATCTTATTAAGTAGTACACAAGGGAAGGAAAGCAATCAATGGGAGAAAACAGCTGAAATATGATAAACTGAAGTCGAGGCTAGGCTATGATGAAAAATACGGCTATTTTACTGCTCTTATATTTTTGCTTGACTTCAAGATGCATTTTGAATGATATCAGACTTTTAGACAATATAAGAATTACTCTCGCTTGTTGGATAGCTTGATACAAATTATTGAAAATGGATAACCTTGGTAAAGCCCCACATATCAGTGCTTCACAAGCAACTGTAAAATTGGCATTTAACATGGGCCAAATGAAAAAATGTGATTTAATGAACCCAACGAAATAGACTTGAGGGAAAAGAAAACTGACATAAAGTTTGTACTATTGACCTTGCGGTCAGAGGTTTGATCCCCCACTCCACATATTGCAAGGAAAAAAACATATTCTTATATAAGAAAAGGGTGCCACTACGTCAACATCCTATGTTAGTTAGATGCTAACACTTTAGGCATGGAGCGCTTTCAATACTTTACAATAGACCAAATCAACTTCTTCAATTTGCATCTAATAATTCCGTACATCTACCATGATTCCTAGAATAAGACCAATTTTACCAATGAGAAGTTGCTTGCAACTTGCTATGATATACATAACATTTCTTTGGTTACCTCCAACCCAGAAGCATAATCCATATATGAAATCATGATCGGCAGCATGAGCACCATGTTGGATAAATTTGCATCTATAAGTACCCAGATCCACTGGATGGAGTGGCAATAACATTTACCAGCACAGACACCCATTTACTGTTAGTTTGGAGTCTATAAGCCTTTTTTTTGGGTTAAATTTGAGAACCATTCTTTTCTAATAGTCGGCAGCTTAGTGGTTGCTCAAGCTTCAAATCCTAAGGTTCCTATATCACTTAGCAGTCAATAGTCCAAGCAACATCCTCAAAACTGCTCATGCAATGACGATTTGTAAAACAAACCTTACCATACAATAGCAAACTTATTCCCCTACCCGTTATTGATAAGTGGTATAAAGCATTTCCAATATTCTTTCAGCAACTCATTGGTTTAAAAGAAAAAATTGAGGGGAAGATTTGAGATATCAGGGGATGAATTAATTAGCCTCACAATTTGCCAGCTCCTTCTCCTTAGCGGCTGCCAACCTCCGAAGTTTTGCAGCCTGTGCAAATGTAGATGGTCTACACGAACATAAAATCAAATAAATATGACCCCCATGGCAGTCATAACGGTTACAAACAATCTTACTGAATGAGTGATTTGAGCCGAATTAGGCCCTGTCTAATGCTGAATCGAGCTGAAAAATACTACTTACTGAGATAAGGTGCTTGCCTCCCTCAGAAGTTGCTTTATTGATTTGCGCAACTCCATTTCCACCTGGCTGTTGGAACCTCCCTGAAAAGTACATGCATGATCGAAACACGATTGTCAAAACAAACAAGTTGACAAGATTGAACGGATAACAATTACAATATAGCAAATTCTTATATATTAAGACTGAAAATGTCAATAGATCTCCACATTGAATCCATCACGTCGCTAAACTAATCAAATCACAATGTGTTCAATCCAATATCGTAAACTTCACGAAGCACAGTTGGACATATTGCATTCTCAAGTCTGTCAACGAAAAAACTGAAACGCGCTACAGCCCAGAATTTGAGGTATACCTCAAAATTCAACTATTAATAACAAGTCTAGGGTTGAAAAGCAAGCAGAATGATAAAAATACAAACACGAAAAGAATTCCGACGGAAAAAAGAAAATCAAGCGAAAAAGCGAACCTTCTTCAGGTGCTCCAGCCATCTAGCGAGAAACTGAAAACCGATAACGATCAAAAAAATGAATGGAGCGGCAATCGAGCTTCGATGCTGTACGATTCCTTCCGCTTCCATTTCCGGAGGATTTTTCTGCCACCACAGTGAATTAATCAAACCAAAAAACTCCGTTCGTCGTCGCAATACGACGGAGGTTATTCAGGAAGAAGTTGGGATCGAAATTGGGCTCCGAACATCAACAAATGGGCTTCAGCAGAAGGTCTCAAAATCGAAGGCCCAAAACCCAAGGCCCAGCCTAATTCGTGGAGTAACAAAACGCGGCGTTTTAATCTAACAAGAGAAAATATCTTAGGAAAAGAAACCAAGTTACGAAAATACCCCGGACTAGTGAGATCAATGATTACCTCAACGACGCGTTAATCGTTTTATCACGTTTATTGTGATAAGTTCCGCACTAACGAGGGGACGAGTTGTAGGAAGGGAGGGGCAAATTCGTCATTTCGCGCTCAAACAACGGGCTTTAACTCACGTGTCCGGATCTGTTTAGAGGGAACAATTCACAGCGAAGAAATTGCAAACAACACACAAAGGAAACACAAAAGAGCGGAAAGCAAATGTGAAGAGGCGAAGAGTAGCCAATGAGAAGCGAGGACGAGGATCGATGACATGGCAAAAGATTTTTGAAATCCCGCCTAAACCCGGACTTTCAATTGATATCGCGATTTCTCTCTCTCTCTCTCTTTAACGAAACCGACTCCCTTCATATCCCTCTCGCTTCGCTCTTCCCTTCAAAGGGCTTTCCACATAACACTCAAAGCCAATCCCAAAGCGCATCACACGAACCAAACCAAACCAAGCCAAATTTCTCCTCACATTTCACTCTCACACTCTCTCCTTCCTTATCTTCTTCCCAAACCCTAGAGTCTTACAGGTAAACTCCCAATCTCTCCGCCGCTCTCTCCCTTGGTTTCGTCTCTCTACCGGTTTTTATCTTTACCTCTTTTTTCTCCTTCGTATATCTGCAGGATTCATCATGAAGGGCGGTAAATCCAAGGCGGCGCCTAAAAAGACCGATACTAAGTGAGTTCATCGACAACTTATATTTTTTTATGTGTATTTTTATCTATATGTTAGTATGTTTAGGAGTAGGCTGTTGGATCGGACGCGTTCGTTTTGTAATCTTTGGTTCTGTTTTCAGTTATTTATTATGTGTTTTGTTATTTGATTTTTGCTAGGTTGAAGAGCAAAAGTGCTGGAGCTAGTAAGAAATCGGCGAAGGCTGCGAAGGATCCTAACAAGCCGAAGAGGCCTGCTAGTGCTTTCTTCGTCTTCATGTACATCTCTCTCTCTCTCTCTCTCTCTCAAACTTATCTTTTTTTGTTTTTCAATTTTCAGATCCGTGTTATTATGGATTTTTTACTGGTTCGATTTCCTTGTTGATGAACATATAGGGAGGAGTTCAGGAAGCAGTACAAGAAGGAGCATCCTAATAACAAATCCGTCGCCGCCGTAAGTAATTTTAGATCTGCGCACTGTTTTCCTTTTCGTTGTTCTGTAGGAGATTCTTAGGTTTTTAAAAGCGTGCTCGTTTGTTCAAACGAACAGGTTGGGAAGGCTGGCGGTGATAAATGGAAGTCAATGTCCGATGCCGTAAGTAATTACATGAAACTTGGTGTTATTGCTTACTATGTGTTGTGGAAATTGCATAAAATTACTTGTTGCTCATATGTGTACTTGATTTTTCAGGAGAAAGCACCTTACATAAACAAGGCCGAGAAAAGGAAGACAGAGTACAACAAGAGCATGCAGGCTTATAATAAGAGAATTGTACGTTCTCTTATGTTATTTTTATTTCTTATAATATTTCTACACATTATTATCCTCAACCGTCTTAATCATGTGCCATTCTGTTAGGCGGAGGGAGGTAATGGAGCTGAAGAAGAGGAATCAGACAAATCCAAATCAGAAGTCAATGATGACGATGAAGATGATGATGAGAGTGGAGAGGTTCGTTTATAAGTTATGCCTCAAATATGTGTAATTCTAGCTATAAAACATAGTAATAAACGTCTTACCATCTTTGGTTTTGAATTGCAGGAAGACGATGATGAGTAAATGTTAGGGACGAGGAATGAAGTGGTGGAAGAACAAGCAATTTAACTCCTTCATAGTTTGGAGCAAAAAACTCAGCAATTTAGATTTTTAATATGTCTCGGATAAATAGCTACTTCTTTTTCCCTTTTTTTTGGGTAATTAGGATAGATGGGAGAAAAGAAATCAAAACAAACAAGGTTCGGGTTTAATGTTAGATTTCTTAAGTTGACATGGATCTGTATTCAAGGAAAATCTGTTAGTAATTGCACAATGATTCAGTTTTAGTTTATTATTCTACCAATCTCCATGATTTTTGTGTTCTACTTCTTGTTTTGGAGGATGGGGTGAAATCATCATATTTACTTCGTTGACTCAATCACCATGGAAATGAATGAATTTCTTTCTTGAGCTTAATATACAATGTAGGGTGGGTTGTCATTTTCTGGCTGACATGATTGGAGTTGGAAAGTTTGTTTGATTCTCCAACCTTGTTTTCAGCTTTGTCCATTGGTTGTTGAAATGATGGTGTTGGTTGACTTCTCCTTACTTTTTCCCATTGATAACTGGTTTTTTTTTTTTACTATTGCATCATCATCTCCACTTTTGGTTTCTAACCATAGTTGAAAATGACCAGTTTTGAATTGTGGAGATGGAGAAGTCAAAACTGCATCTCAATTTTTTTATATTTGACTTACTGTGTACTGTTTACCTGTTAGTCCTTTACGTGATCTATGATCTGTTGTGATCCACGGATGCAATGCCATTTTGGATTGAATGATTTGTAGAAAAAGAGATTTCTGACACCTTCTTTAGAATTGTAGCCGTTATAAAAAGAAATCTTTAGTCAATTTTATTTCTCAGGTCGCTAATCAAAATCTGGCACAGGAATATAATATATATTTATATTCAAAAGTGTAACTTTACCATCCAATATGAAGTTTAGCGTATTCTGAACTTTTGGGATTTCGTAATGGTTTGCTTTCTCATTTGAATTCCTTAATTTTTTGTCATGTTGAACAATTTTAGCTGAATTGATTACAAGATGAAATATATGGGTGGAGAATGGCAGCAATGATGTGGTGTTTGTCAATTTTCTTTTGATTTATATGAATGGTGAATGATTTCGTTCTAGTAACTCTTTCTTAGATGTGCCTAAGAAAGCACCAAATGTGGGGCTTTGTCTAATGTTATTGCAGTTAACAGTCATATCTTTGCACTAATCACTATTAATAAGCAGTTGGTGGGTGGCTTGATGACTGATGAGAAACAAGCTTAAAACTTAAAGCTATCCCACTAGGTAGCTAATAATTGAGGTGTAGACTGGCACAAACCATTACATTTTCATTCTTTGCTCAGGTATAATGTTTGTCACTTTTTGTCTAGACTTCAACTCTACCTATAATATAATTAGGTAGGGTCAATTTGATAGTGTAACTCTCCAACTCGATTTTCTACTGTTATGATATAACATTTAAAAGAATTTCAATTGTATGTTCAATTAGGTGAATTGTGATGGTACGCCAAATTTAGTCTAACTTGGGGTTTAGCTAGGTGGTGAGAAGAAAGAATTCGTCAATTACGGTTAAGCCAATCTAAATATGAACGTCATTTTAAAATGTTTCCACTGTATTATTGTAATGCTCAAAGCCCAAGATTTATAATTCGAATTTGGCAAACAATGGCATGCGACCTCTATTAAGTTCGTGGGCATGTAACGCTCAAAGTTTAGGAGGGGACATAAATAAACCAAGATCACATCCGAATGAGAGAGAGGTTTTAAGGATATGAAAGTATGGTTAAGCAAGATTTAAAAGAATTGAAAGTTACTACCTATACCAATAAGTTTTACCTTTCTTTTTTTTCGGTGGCTCAATCATAGAAACTTCAAAGTGCTCCTTTGAGGTTGGAAGTTTAAGTCTCCTTATACACCAATTGCACACCTCTAAGGAATAACAACTGAGATAGCATGATATCGTAGGTTAGTTCAAGAACTTTTGAACGAAATGGCATGAAATAATTGTATACTTTGCTTAAGATACATGTATCAACAAATATATCTAACTTTATGTCTACCATGACATCTAATGTCAAGTCTAATCTTTTTACAAAACAAAAGGATCAGACACTGAATTCAAGTGCAAGCCTCCAAATTTCATAGAGCCAACAAACACCTTCATTTAAAGTAGACGAGACTATGTTGATCAAGTTCACAGCTTGAAGGCAATCGGATTCCACAATAATGTGGAAGATATTACATCTTTTTGTCAAACGGAGAGCTTCTAGAACCGCTAGTAGCTAATGGTTTAGCCGACTGTGTTGCAAAGAAGGCTAAATTGTTGATTTGTTTAGGAATTTGGATTGAGTCTTTTCCTTGTTGGTTAAAAGACCATTTTGATAAAGACGGTAATGATCTTGCCCTTATGGCTTAATAATATCAATATTTCTTAAAAAAAAATGTCAAGTCTAATCTAGCTTTAATTATATATAATCAAACACTCATATATAATCTTTACACAAACTTCCTAACTATTGTGACTTCATTCAAATTTTTTTAGTACTATCATGAAGGGAGAATTGAAATATTTGAACTCAAATCATATTTAGGTTAGCTACATTATTGAAGTATAGTCTATTAGAATATCACATTAATGTTAAAATAAGCTTTCAACTAATATAAAACTTGTAATACAATCTCGAATCTCGAATTGTAATATCAATTTGAAGTTAGAGGTTATCAACTCACCTATTACAATAGAAAAAAAAGGAGAAAAAAATTAGTATTTGAGGTAGGGACTAAAGTTGATTTAAATAAGAAAGATTGCGGTGTACGTTTAGTGGTGGGAATTCCAAAAGGAACTGTGAAATGGGAGGACCAGGGCGGTGCCTGCTGGTTACGGGACCTCCGGTAAGCTACTACGCCGCCGTAGATTGGAATATGGAATTGTATAAATATATATGAATGAAGAACAATGAAATTGTGCTTTGTTTGCGCGCAGGGTGTGGGCAAAACCACTCTGATCGTTAAGGTTTTTGAGATGCTTAAAGCCTCTAACCCTAACTTGAAGATCAAAGGCTTCTACACTCGTAAGCAGATTCCTTCCTCTTTTTGTTTCTCTGCCATCGATTTTGCTATGGATGTTCCGTTTTCACAGGAGAAATCAGGCAAGGAAGCCATCGTGTTGGCTTTGAAGTTGTTACCTTAGATGGCCGAACAGCTCCCCTTGCCTCCACCGGTGTGTCCAGGTGCTCACCTCTCTCTCTCTCTCTCTCTCTCTCTCTCTCTCTCTCTCTCTCTCTCATCCTCTAACTTCCGCTGGTTCGTTAGTCTCAATACTTGATTTTCGGATACTTCATTTTATTTCAATTCTGGGGTACTCTCGAGGATTTCTCTTCACGATAATAGTCACTAATGCAGGAATTTGTTGACCATATGCTTAATTTTTAATGCAATCACTTGTAATTCTCTTTGCTCCATTTCTCATCTGAACTGCAATGCTGCGGGAATTGACTTGGAAGTTCGACATGATATTGATATCGTGTTGACGTTTCCCTCAGTTTCTGGAACGATGTAGTTCTGTTATGTTCTATGTCTTGAGACGCACTTGTTTTCCAATTATGCCGACTTACAAGCTTCTTCGCTGTAATGTTACTACTCTGATTTTACTGGTCAATAAACTATAATGCGTTTTCTTCACTTTGCAAGTATTAAACCTTCTCTGTCCGAACAATGTATGTGTATTTATGTTTTTTCCAATATAAGAGTGGTTGCATTGATACGAACGTGCTTAAACTGGAACAATTCTATGTAGGCTGTACAACTATGTCCTTGAGTTCTAAAGAGTGATTGCATTAATCTGTATTAGCTTGAATTAGTCGGTTTGGGCATGAGACTTGAAATGGCATCTACATGGTGACATGTCAATCTATATAATAAAGACAATCCAACACTACAGTGATCTGTAAATTAAGGTAGCAAAATGAGTTGCCTGATTAACTTAGCATAGTCCACAAGAGAAAGCTGAGTGAAGAGACTAGTTTTTCAGTTGGAAGGAAAAGGTTGGTTGAGAGAGGGGCGATTTTTTTTGGGGAGGGTAGGGAGTGTCCAAGCCAAAAATTATCCATATGCTAACTTTGACCTTTTAAAATCTTGACTTTAGAGTATTATCCATGGATGTTCCTTTCTTTGTTGTCTTCAAAATTAATGAACATAACAGCAAGTTTTCACACTCAAATTCGATTTTGTCCTGAGCATGTTTGTATGTTGGACATTCCTTTACACTCTAGCCTTGAGCATATTATATTTGTCTTCGACTCTTCAGTAATTATTTTTTGTAATAAAAAAAGTTAATACTGGTTACCCTCATCCCATGTTTCTGTAACCTCTACTGATATCAATTGCAGCTCAGAGTCTCTAAGATGGCCTACTGTTGGGAGGTATAAAGTTGATATAGCATCATTTGAGTCATTGGCATTGCCAGAACTGCAGGTAATATGGACGAATTGAAGTGTTCCCCAGCCCCACCACCCCACCCCCCACCCCCCAACACACACACACACACAACAAAAAAACAAAACAAAACAAAACTCCAATTTCGAAAAAATTTCAGACAAGCTGATTATACATCTTGTTCTTTCTTTTGAACTTTTCATTAACGCAAGTGTTCTCCGTTGTGTTTATATAAAATTAATTTTCTATGAGGGTGGTCACAACATTACCGTGTATATGAACATAACAATCTCATCCAAATAATGGGAACTGTAGTTTTAAACTAATAGGTTCAGAGGATGGCTATACTTCTTAAAATGTTTAATCTTTGGATGGTTTTAATCAGCTGTAGTGGACGCCCCTAAGTTGATGGTTTTGAAAAATGGTACTTGCATATTGATTGCATGACTTGGAATTGACTGCTTAATATTCTGATTAAATGATATTTGGCACAGGTTGAAAAAGATACTGATCTCTTCATCATAGATGAGGTTGGGAAGATGGAACTGTTTAGTTCATCATTTTTTCCTGCCGTTCTGAAGGTTTTGGAATCAAATACTCCAGTTTTGGCTTCGATTCCCATTCCCAAGTTCGGACGGGATATACCTGGAGGTACATTCACATAAACTCAATACTCCCATAATTAACACACTTTGCTATTATATAACTTGAATTTCAGTTTGAATGTTCGCAGTTTGACTGGCAGATATATTGAACACCATGACTAATTAGATTTAAGTTGAATTACAAGTGTAGTTGGTTGTGTCCATCTAATAGTATTGACAACGTTTATCTAATAGAGCATCTTATGTCATAATTTAGTTAATTATTATAGATTGAATCACAGTTCTTTTGATTTACATTGATTAAACTGTGAAATTTTGACAGTTGCAAGGCTGAGAAATCATCCAGGGGCAAATATATTGACATTGAATCCAAGTAATAGGGATGGGGCTAGAGAGCAAATTCATGGTCAACTATTAAACTTGCTGGAACAGCAGCATTAAGTGTTCAATCAAAGCCAGTTCCTCTTCCTTCCATGTGCACAAGTAAGTTTTACTTCTAGGGCATTCTCAAATTTGCTTAAAGCCAAATTAAGTTTTTTATTTTTATTTTTATTTTAAAAAAAGAGAAGCCATATGAAGTTAGTGGTGCTCATGTGGACCTGATCACATAAAGCCTCTCCCTAATTCTTTAGGGATTATTTACAAATCACTATAATTTGTCCATAACTTTATGATTTAAAAATAATTATTTTTTTTAAAACTCTAAAACAATTTTATACTTTTTTTTGGTTATACTTTATAAAATGATGGAAAATTTTATTTTTCCGTTATATTTATAACATTAATTCTGATTAGCCAGCTTAGCTATCACTAAACTATAGATGGCTCTCATGGTTTTGTAATAAATTCATAGACCAAGCCTCAGCACATGCAAATATGCTACATACACATGCAATGTCAAATTTGTGCCAGCCTAATAACTATTTCTAGAAATTCATTAATTTTTTCATAACTCATCATTTTTAGTTAAGATCGAACCATTGACTTTTATGATCGTGATTTTGTTCTTATTCACTGAACTAAGCTCGGATTTACATGCTTAAAACATCTTTGGGATTGTAATAAATAAAGATATTACCACTTCATCTTAATATCAATCTACTTGATCAACAAAAGCTAGGAAATGTGAATAAGTGAAAATTTTACTACTACAATTTTACTACGTGAAACGTGAGTTTAATTTCTATTAAAATAGTAATTGAGCTTCTAAAAGAAAGAAGGGAAGGAAAAGAGAGTTATTTGTAAGAAAAGACTTTGAATTTGAGGATTTGGTGCTGGCCTAGCCTCCACGCAAAAACCAGAGACAGTTTTAGCACCCGGGTGTTGCGTTGCACAAGTCTATGTATATATATGTCATTTATGGACAACAAAAACAATCAAAATATATAGACAAAAAATACAAATAAATTGGAAACACGGATGTTAATACGCTTTAATCAACTATTTAATTACGCTTTCTTTCCTTGTTCAGCAGTTCGCAGCAATTGAGTTGCCATGGATGAAAATGACTTTGCTGTGTCTTGCATATCCGTAGCTCTTAAGTTGATTCCCTGCGCATTCAACACAAATGGCAGTAATTGAGTTGCTATAGAAGAAATTTAAGATTAAATTTCAAGTTTATTTAAGGGCTATTTTCAAATATTGGAAAAATGAACCAAACTATTTACAAATATAGAAAAACTTCATTATCTATCACGCTCAAACGTCTATTGTTTATAGATAGTGAAAATTTTCTATTGTAAATAGTTCGATATTTTTTCTATTTATAATAATTTTTATTTTTATTTTTAAACTATATAGATTAAATTTAGAAAATTGAAAATACATGGACTAAAATGAGATGAAAGCACATGGATCAAAATGGTATTTAAAAAAAAACACACAAAAATAGTTCTCAATGGTCCTAAGCAACATGAAATATATAAAAAAAAAATCTTTACAAAAAGGAAAAAAGTGAAGTCTGAAGATCTGGACCCAATCTGGTGATTGTACCTGTAATTTCGTTAAGTTCTCTTGCAGCTTGTTTTCTGTCATTTTTGCAACACTTGTATCCTGTAGTGTAGGCAAAGAAAACGATGATCATTTTTTATGCAACTTCATGAAACCTTATCAAACTACTCTTAATCACAATAGTTTCTAAATCACTATACTCCATATACTCCATATTCTCATTTTCCTCCTTTTATTTTCCTTTCTTCAGGTTAAGAAATCAAAGCCACTCTATGCATAGTTAGGAGATTGTTGGCAGCCAATTTATACTTACACCAGCTGATGAAAATCCGTACTTCTTCTTGATTTGATCAACTGCACCTGCCTTATTATTTGTTGCATTCCAATCAGGTTGCTCTTCCTTGGCCGAGTTTTTCTCCGTTTTGACCTTCATCTGTTTCAATTTTCCTGAAATGTTTTTAATGAGGCTTCTTCCAATTAGTACATTGATGAATGTGAGCATTGATCCGATTTATAAAGCCACAACCAATGGTTCAAGTTTCATTGTAATAAAACTTCTCTATATTACATTGTCATAGCCAGCAACCTACGGTAAATTTAGGCCTAGTATTTGAAAGTTATAATTCTACACTATTCTTCACTTCGAATGTCAAAATTGTTAAAATGAACAGAACCTAAAATAATGCATCAAGAAGAGGTTTTTCCTGTTGAAGATGGAAGGACACTGACCTTTAAAAGAATTAAATGTACTTGCCAACTTCTGCTTATTTAGAGAAGCCAACATGCTCTGTTCTTTTGGTTTTTCAACAGGATCTTCAAGTTCGATGTCATCTGAAAAAGGATAGAAAGGACAAGATAACATGTTCAGGGTACAAAAAAAAAAATGTTCAGGGTATACATTCTTTAAACAATAGGATATTGACTAGGGACTTCAATGGATTTAGATTTTTATGGAAAACTACTGTTACAGTCTAGTTTCATAAATAAAAAAAAAAAAAAAGGAGGAGACAATATCTATAATGGATTTGTACTCTTAGGTAGAAGGATAATATTGCAACTTTTAAAATAATAAGGGTATTTTTTGAAATAAAGGGAAAAGATATATATAGATATCCCATCAGGTGAATGAAAAACTAGCTGGTGGAGTGAATACCTATATCCAATTCTGACTTATCTTCATTTGCAACCAACTTTTCAGTACCTTCATTGATCTTAACGTCCCTGTGTAAGTTGGAAGATGAGAAGATTACGGAAAGTTCTTCAACACTTTCTCTAGTATCTTCTATCTCGACGTCAGGAGCCTGTTTTGCTTTGTTTCCAGCTATCTCTTGGAAAACTGAAGTAAATATACCCTGGCATTTGGAAAACATGCTTTGTTCGTTATCCTTTTGATCGAATATTCTCGCTGTAATCAAAGCTTAAGCAATATTTATACCTTCTTTTTTTCCTTGTGAGCAGTGGTCAATTCTTGTGAAAGCATGTGATCTTTCCTGTATATGTGACTGACAGAGTCCAAAATCCTAGAACAAAAACAAAGCAGTAAACATGTCTTAAAAATGCCATTGAAGTAGTTTCTTAAGATAGTAATAAACTGCTTCCACCTTCAGTGGGAGATGGAGGATATGATGCATACGCATGGGGGAATGGAGTTCCAAACTGATATTTTGAAACAAAAAATACATCTTACATGAAGGAAATATATACCTAAATATTTTCTTATGGCAAAATACCGAGACAATAAAAAGTTCTTGATCACCATTCACCTGTTTTACAAAGATGATTAACATTAAGAAGAAGAAAAGGCAAAAAGGAAAAATAGCACTTAACAATCTCTGAGGTGGGAGAAATTTTAAAATTAACATCCATGCTTCATACCATAAGAAGTTCTCCATCCTTGGAAGAACATATAATGCAGGCAGCGAATTAACTTTTAACTTTTGAAGGAGAAAATGTGAGACCTCTTACTGAAGTCTCCTTTAAGAGAGATAACTCTGGCAAGGACCTATAATTGGTAGGTATTTAAGCGTTAATATGCGCCGAACATAAAAAAATACACACTCCAAATGGATGATGAAAACCTATGAGATATAATGAAAAATTTGGCAGTGTTAAACTAAATAAATCAACTAATAGATTAACCTAGTGCATCAATCAAGTTGCATTAAGAACTCATGGCTTAGGAACAGCCTAATTGTTCCAGCAACCACAATGGAAACCAAAATCTCTCAACCTTCGACTACTAGTAAGCAAAGCACTCCTACTGGTGGACAATGAGATCATAGAGAAAGGAAAATAATGTAACACTGTATCTCCATCATGGTATAATTTGACTAAAGTACGAGCAAAGGCGATGACAAACCACAACTATCACCTTATTTCAATTTTCCCAGTGCAAAAAACAAGCAAGAGGCCAACATCTGAGGTACTATAGAAGGTTGATGCCCAACAACATGTCGAGTGAAACTTCTTCTTGTAAAGAACCTTCTTGATTCCCTGAGAAGAAAGAACAATAACAGTGGCAGTCTCATATAATGCAGAAACATAGTTCAATTGGGTGCCTGCAGATGATTGCTACCTGAACAGCATGCACGAAGGAATAGATATATGCAGCTTTCTCAGAACAAAGTAATACTAGGGACTGTTTTGGCACGCTATCCACAGCTGGATTACTAACTTTTCCCAGTTCTACATCATTTGAAATTCCTAATCCTCTGGTTGATGCATCTTGTCCATCTGCAGAAATCCAAAGGAAAGGAGTTCAGTATGATTCTTCTACTTCATCAATGGATCGGAGCCCTGAAAGTTAGTGCATGCGCATTGTGCATAGAGAGAGAGAGATTTATTTCTAGAGAAGAGGATGCTTCAAGTAAGAATAGAAAACTTGTAGAAGGTAGGTCTTACATAAAATCTGCATGAATAGAGCTCTGGAGGGTTTCTTGGGATGAACCATGGTAGCACTTAGAGTATTTCCCGTTTCACTGTCAAGAGCCAAAATAGACGAATCCTTTGTCGAAATAATGAGAACATTTTTCTCAAAACCCTGAAGATTGCAGCTTTCAAACTGCAAAGAAATGATACCGGTAGATATTTCACTGGCGATACGTTTTTGATATATAAGGTTGGATCCTTGTATATCGAACAGGGAAACCTGTTGAAAATGATAGAAATTGTGGCGATTAAATTTGTTAGTTCTCCTCCACGTCCAAACATAGAGATAATCTACCTAGAAGTGAAGAGAAGACACAACACGTCCCCTGACATTCTGGACTTTCATAGTTATTGCCACGTGAATTTTATTATCCAGAATTTTGGGTGAGTCGACTTAAAAAGAAAAAACTTTAAAAATCAAGATGAGAAGAAAGTGCAAAATAAGAGAATAAGCTTACATCTCCTCTATCAGATCCAACAGCTAGATGATTTGATCTGGGGCTTATGTTGATTGCAGTTATTGAACCATCAACTTTTACAAGTTTAACACTCTGGATAATATGATTGTTCCGTTTCTTTGTACTTCCTGTTGTATGTCAGATAATCACTTTCAGAACACACGAATGCAATTTGCACCATGGAAAAGTCATTGCTACTTGATAAATAATCAAACAAACCAATACAATCTTTCTTAAGCCATGGACTCATGAACCTAAGACTACCTTGGAAAGGCATAAAACTGTTGTCTGCTGCGTACGGTTCTGGTCGAAATTTAAAGACCCGGACCTGAGAAATTCAATAGCCATAACTTTAAACCACTAAGAAGCCTATTTTTTCAGTTTTGTAAAATCATTCAAACATAACACTTCACCATTCCGCTATGATCTCCAGAAACAAGAATCTGGGAACTGCCATCAAAATGCAATGCTGTCACCGGAATACCACTTAAAGAAAAATCATCTTCACTCTGCACTAATAATAATAATATATTAGTACTTTACAGTGAGAATCTTATTTTTAGTTAATATCTACAGGGTAACGAAAAACTTTTCATGTCATGCCTGCTACTCAAGTTCCAAAGGAGGAAAAATATCCTCTCACATTAGCCTATAGGCTATAGCAAATATACTTTAAATAAATATTTAGTTGCGTTGGAATGCCTTAAATTTGTTATCTAGCGCTTTGAACATTTTTTACCCTAGGGCTTAGAGAAGTACGCTAGATAAACTCTCTAATCTTAGAGGCGCCTTTGCTCAGTAATCTAAACTATTCTCTCTAAGAGTAAATTGTTCTCCCTCTGTTTGTGGACATAGCCAATACATTGTTAGTGAATCACATAAATCTTTGTGTCGATTCTCTATTGCTTTACGTTTTCTATTCATCTTTATTTGTCGTTTTCTTAACAAGTTGTAATGTTTAAAATCTTTAACATGGCATGCATGCTACTCATGTCCCAAATGAGGGAAGATATCCTCGCTCATTAGCCCATTGGAAATATATATTTCAAATAAATATACAGTTGTAATGTTCAAAATCTTTTAACGGGTCTTTTGTCCTAATCTCCCATGTGCTTAATTTGTGGTCAAGAAAAAAAATAATGTTTATAGCTCCTGCGCAACTTTAAAGTATATAATCCAGCCCAAGTAGCAGGAATAGACTGCTCAATTATGAACTTAAAGCTAATGAATGGAAATAAAGATATTAAAAGAAACTATAATTTCTCTTTTTATATGAACTCTTTTAGCTTAGATAAGAAAAATATTTACCTGTTGTTGCAATGAATAGATCGGGATGAAAATTGGACATGATGCATCCCAAAAATTTATGCTTCCATCATTATGTCCAGATATATACAAATTTTCAACCTTTGAAAATCCACCAAATTGGACCGTATCCAAGTATGTTACTTCCTTGGATTTTGATTCAGAAAGAAAAATGGAAGGAATGTCCTTTGTCCGCTGAATGTAATCCTACAGCGAGACATATCAGAAATCGCACTCTCTTAGCTGACTATAAATTAATATATGGAGAAGAACAGAATGCATAAAACCATGAAAAGTTTTTCGCTTTTAGCTTTACCTCATCTGAAGCATATGGAGAACAAGAATTATTGGTGAAAAATCTTGCCACAGTTATGTGTGAATCAACAAACGGAATCTTAAGCATAGCCTCTTTTGGAAGTGAGGTTGTCGACCTTGATTGACTTTGTTGTAGGAGATATTTTTCAATCAGGCAATCATCATAAGTGTAAACACAGCCAGATTTTCCAAGCAATAGAAGATAATCTTGCTTGTTCTTGCTGTGGTCACTGAGGCTTGAAATGATTTCCATATCAATGCAAAGTTCGGACAGCTGAAGCCCCAATTTGATCATGCGAGCTTCAATTTGCTCATTCAACAAGACCACCTGCCTCCAAATTAACTAAATGTTAGTTCAATCTAAATTTAGGTCCTGCTCATGCATGCATAATGAACACAGAGATAGCAAAGCTTGATAAGAACAACAAAACCTCCACCTAACTCCATATTGGTATGATATAGTCCACTTTTGACATAAATCCTTATCGCTTTGTTTTTTGTTTCACCCAAAAGACCTCATACCAATTGAGATAATTGTCCTTATATACTATGGATTCTCCCTCGAGGAACTTTGTTTGCAATCCTAAACAAAACTATGCTCTAAAATTGTTCAGTTACATCCCAAAAATTAGCAATTCTTCTAAGTTGTAGATTGTTACACCCAAATACTAGTCCGAAGAGGCCTAGCGTAGCATTAATTAATATAATCTACCACATCTGGATGAACCATGTTTTAGCTTAGATTTCTTGCAGTAATATCAGCATATTAATAGGAAGTAGGAACTGGAATTTGTAGAAAGATGACAAACACGCACCTACTAATATTACTGTTACACCGTTGCTCAAATAGCTATGAAAGGTACACGAGCATAAAAAGGTCAAATTTAATTTTACCTTGTTAGAAACAGTTATAAACCATAAATAGCCTCTAAGGTGAACTGGAAAAGTTTAACAAAAATTAAAAAACAGATTTATGTTTCACCAGTTTGAAAAGAAAATAGATTGATAAAACAAAACAGTTGCATCATAAACTACAGTACCTGCACTGAGTTTGAAGAGGCACCCATAACATAGAGTCGACTTGCTTTTGCATCCACATAATTACACCTCAGTGATGCTATAGGAACTTTGTCCAACTTATATCCAAGATTAAGCTTAAATAAAGGACCAGTTCGGCTGCTATTCTCTGACAGTGATTCAGCTTTTGGATTTTGGCCATTAAGAATAGCCCATATTAAAACATCTCCATTGCTATACCCGAGAGCAACTTTACTTCCTAAAGGGCAAGCCCAACATGCAGAAGTCACCCTCTTTGCTTCTTGATATGGTGATAGCATGGAATTTCCACCCGTGATGAAAATAGATTTATATTCTTTAATATCCCACAAAGTAATCAACCCATCATTGAATATTAGAAGCACTCTACAAGAGCAGAAACAAAGATGACAGTGATAACCTTGCATTATAATAATTCTCCTATTCGATTTTTTAGCAAAGCTGTGTGAATCAAGGCCATGGATTTTGCATTACCTCTTAAATTCAGTGGTCGGTTGTGGTAGTATGTGGGCTATAGAAGAGTCACTGATAACTTCAGCTGGACTACCTGAACAAGATGATGATTGGGCAGTTTCAGTTAAAGACTAGAGAGGTTACATTGTCAGCAACTTGTCAGTGCATGATTATATTATAAACAATTTGCGATAAAGATGTTCAAATAGAATGAAGAGAGGGACAAAAGAAAAGGGGTCTCACCGCGCGAGGTTGAAACAGGTATGATGTACTTCATTTGTATTATGTTGCAGACAATTTGATCAAGCTTCAAAATTGAAACATTACCGAGATAATCTCCAACATACCTGCAAGTTTTAGTAAGAGGGACCTCTTATAACAGACTTTAAGAAGAGTAACACACGTAGTTTCTCAATGAAGGCAGAACAAATTTACATATATGGGGTGTGTTGCAAGATCGTGAAAGAGGTGATTTCTTGCTCGAAAACATGCACATGTGCCAACAATTTCCTGTCTATGTCCCATACCTACACAAGCAGGTTTGTCAAATTAAATGCTATATTATACCAGAAACCGATGACAGCCAAGTATCATTGACTGCATGAAGAGATTATGGCCTAATCGAGTAATTTACTTCTTTGAAATCAGAATTAGTCTCCTCTAAATGAAATACCTCAATTTCGTTCTTTGAAGTAACATTAAGAAGGAATCCCTGGTTCTCCATGAACTGAAAATGAAAAACCTCAATATCTTTAGAAGTTAACTTAATATGAAGCATCTGAAGGGTAAATGTTCAACAGATACAGAACTGAAAAGATAAGAATCAGTATACTTGCAAAAACTTGCTAGGAATTGCCTCCTTAGACTCGAGTAGAGTCTGAGAATTATCTTTTCCAAATAGCTTAATTCGACCATCTCTACATGAACAACAATATAAACTGGAAGTTAAAACATTCAATTATTCCACCAATAAATAAACTAAGAATTAGAGGTAAATGGGTAATTAATTAAAAAAGAAATGGAAAAAAGAAGTTATGATCAAGAGTGGAACGAAGGAAACATACCTGGTAGAAAGAGCAAGTATCTTTTGGATAGAATCATAGGCAGAAGTAGTAGAACCTGATGGAATGCCATAGTGGAAGGCAAGACGTGGTTCCACCTCGCATTCTTTCAAACTATCAAAGGTGCTTCCTGGCTGCATCACAAACATGCCAATATATTATATATACATAACTTTCTTTTCTCCATGTTTTCCATGTTTAGCAAAGAAGTAATACTTCTAATTCACCCATGCAAACCCCTCGTTTCATGGATATTGATCAATCAATATTTATCCTACTCTTCAATTCTTGCTTTTCATCCCCACATACTCCTTAAACCAGAAAGAACTACAACCACTTCGGTTATTTTAAATTGTATTTCTTTAGAAAAAAATCGGTTAGAACTTAGTACTGAACCATGGAAATGATAAATTCTGGTCATTTACTTCCATATCTTTTGACCATAGTTGTTTTCAGTTTATTCAACTGGCAACTGACAACTGAGTAGCAGAAGTTTGGTAAATACCGTTAATGAGACCAAAATATTTTATCCTGAAAAGATTCTCCGCCACCAGAAGACTACTGCCTCCACAAGAAACATGTTCTAGCCATCAAGGCTCCAATTCAACTGAAGGGAAATTTCAGTGTATACGAATCAAATTTAACCATAAACTTTTGACACGGATTATAGATGTTTCCTTCGTGATACCATTTCTTGTATTTTCAATAAGAGTTCTTACTCCATCAACCTTAGTTGTTACGTGACTTTTTAATTTGTTAAATTCAACTATGGGACACGAAGCAAAACATGGTTATTCAAATAAAAACGTTAGTCAGCTGATCTGTTGGCATTCGGGCAATCTGATTTCTTCCATACATTTTTGTCAACTTACTATGATAAGTAATGAATTAATTTTAACATTCAAGCAATGGGGCAAGTGAAAAAAGTTAAAAATATAAATAGTTAAATTCAAAACTTTTTAGATAGTAGGAACAAAATTGTAAAACTACTCAAGGAAAACTCATAAATTTAGGGACATAAACTGTCCCTAAATTGCCGTTATACTTGGGAACTCCATATGTCCAGCCCGCTCGACATGGGCAGATTTAATTGCCTCTGCACCCAGCCGCCCATCACGTGAACTACTCCTATCTCTCACTCTCATATATTTATACATTACAACCTCAAATCTCACTCACCTTATTAAACCATATATGTTTTATATGACAAGTTCAGTTTTCATAATTCACGTGCCTTGATCTCCAAACGGTATCTAATACATTTTTTAACTTCTTGTAATAATACTTTGACATGTTGAATTTTTTATAAATTAACTTATCCAATAAATTTAGAATTAAATTTTACGTCTAAAGAAATCCTAAATTAGAAATTTTGTATCATCTAATACATCTGTAAATTTTTTTTAAAAAAATCTCGAATAAGTCAAAAATCTATTGTATGTAAAATTGAAAATTGACGACCAATTAGACACCTAATTAAAGATTTAAAGATTAATAATAAAAAGAATGAGAGAGAAAATTGAAAATAATTTTTGTTTCTTCTTTATTTTTTCGATAATATATGGGGTGGGAGGATTGAACCTAATTAATAGTATATTCATGTTGATTGAGCTACGATCAAGTTGACATTTGTTACACTAAAAATAATACATTACATAATTTTAAAAAAAAAATACATACATTTTAGGGATATAATAAAATATTTGAAAATATTAATTTAAAATTCTCGTTGTTAAAAGTTGAAATAAAATTCTAACTTTAAAAAATTAGAAAAAGAAAAAAAAAAGATAGGGATTGAGAATGGGCTCGATTTGAGGAAAAGGTTAATTAAAAATCCTAAATAATAAATTTACGAAAGCCAAGGAACTTTAGCAATTAATTTTAGGATAATGATTTTCAAAGAAGACAAACGAGCTCAAATATCATTCGCCCTCCGCCAAAATTTTGAAAATTTCGTACGGCACGGCACGATGTCTCGTACAAGGGTCGCGAATAATACGACCATTGGATTCTATTTTCATATAAATAAATAAAACCAATAAATATCGGTTTCGGCTTCATCTGCCGACCCCTCGACTCCAGACGATCAAAGCTTTTTATTATATTATTTTTAATTAAAAAATAAAAACCTCATCCACGTGGCAATTTCTTCTTCCTCTTCTTCGAGCTCGAAGCCCTTCGGCCGATTTGTAGAAGCGAAATGGAGGAAGGATCAAAACATAAAACGCATCGCACTTGAAATTGAAGTCGAATGTAAGAGATTCCAACTCCAAAACAACTAGACTTTCCAAATAAATTCCAAGGTTGCAACGATTTTCAATTTCCCAAACTTTCCACGAACTAAAAATCAGTAAACAGAAATAAGATACTGAACTTCGCATTCGTCAATTTTATACAAAAACTCGTTGCAAAAGCTGAAGAAATTTCAAATCAATTAGAGCTTTCCGTTTCTTTCAAGCCTCGTAGATTCCGGAAAAACGAAGCAAGTCCGAACATAAAACGAAGCAGAACGACTCAATCGAAGCAGTAATCAGGCGAAGAAATTAAAAAGCACTATAGATCAAAAGAGTCCGATCGACAATGCGAAGATGACGATTAAGTAAAGACGATCGGAAGAAGAGAAGTTAATTAGCGGAGTACTGGAAAGAAAATAGAGAGTGAGAGTCAGAGAATGAACTTACCTTCCGCGAAGCCTTCCCAACGAGTTTCTTGACAAACATCTTGGCGACTGCGAGGGCTGTCCAGTCCCTGAGAATCTAAGTGAATGAAATTGACTGAGATCAGAAGACTGAAAATGGAAGATGAAATGAAATCAGCTTTGTGATAACCGACGAATCTTAATTTTGTGTAATAATAATATATAATGAAGTTTCTTTGATCAGAGAGACGAAAATGGGTGGGGCAAAGAGGAAACCAAGCGGTTTTTTCAAAAGCACAAAAGGAAGGTTTGGATCATCTGAAGGGGACACGTGGACGTTGATTAGGTGATCCTGAAAACGACAGCCAGGGAACGGAGTTATGAAACGAACATCTCTGACGAGTTAAATAACGCCACGTCGATTTATAAGTGGGTCCCTTTTCCGCCTTTGAATTCTGGTTGGACACGTGGCTAACCGAAAGCTTATGGTTGCTTCTTCGTTTTTTAGACTTATATTGTTTATAATTCTTTTTTCTTGGAAATTTTAAATGATATCTGTCTAATAGATATTTATTAATGATTAATTTAATACTTAATTAATATGTTCGTGGTAATAATTAAGGATTACATTTATGTGTTGTGATTTTAAGTGAATAAGTCAATGAGAGAAAAAAAAGTTTTAGTGCAATATTGAAATATATATATACATATGAAAAATGATATGGATTTATGTTTTAGAAACTCAAGTGAAGCCTCTAAAAAAAACATTATTATAGTGATTGTGTCGTGTAAGAAATAAAAGGATTTAATTAGAGAGAAATTATTTTAAATGAAAAAATATTGAAAATGTTTACAAATATAGCTAAATTTCACTTTCTATCTCTGATTGACTACTATCTGTGTCGCGATAAATATAGATAGTAGTCTATCACAGTTTATCAAAGATACACATTAAAATTTTGATATACTTATAAATATTTTTGTTTATTTTTTTATATTTGAAAATAACTTTGAATAAAAATAAAAAGATATTATGAAAACTAAAAGCAATTGAATTTATAATTAACACAAATTAAAATGACTTAACAAGTGAAAGCAAGAATAATTGTCAAAAAAAAAAAAAAAAAAAGTGAAAGCAAAAATAAGTATTTTGGTTTTTCAGTGCAGCTTGGACGGGAAAGGAATAAGGTGAAAGCCGTTGAAATATTAAAGATTTGGAATTATTAAAAATGGGAATGCTATTTGATATCTCGCTCTTTAATCATTTGCTTTATTTGCTTTAATGCTTTTAAGTCGGTGAACTGGACTACCAAAAGTGTCTTACTATTTGTTTTTTTCTGTTCATTTGGGATTAAATGTAGATAATGTGGAACAGTTATTTGCGTTTGCAATTATCCCATTAACTGCTCCCAATTACTTTTGGATATATCTTAGACATATTTGGTAGGGATGACAATTCTTTTAATATAGATTATTTATTTATCAATAATCGATGATTTTTAAAATTAAAAAAAAATAAGAAAAATTATTTATACGAAATAGCAAAATTTTTAGATAATTATGATAGACGCTGATAGAAGTATATCAGGGTCTATATGTGATAGAAATTATAGAAGTCTATCACTGATAGATGCTGATAGAAGTCTGTCAATGTCTATCAGTGTTTTTCTTTTTTGCTATTTTCTATAAATAGTTTGACATTTTTTCTATTTGTGAAAATTTTTCATAGATTTACTTAAAGTTTTAATTCGTTTTTTTTAAAGAATATAATATCTCGTAACCATTAATCACCTCTTATTGTATTCAATGACCGAGCGCAACCATAATGGTAAATCTAAAATCCACCCACCTCTCCCCATTTGAAAAAGCTCACTTAGCTAAATAATGGGCAACTCTATTACAAGAACGAGAAATAAAGCTAACACTCCTAGTATGGACCTGACTCATCCAATCTCTAATTTCATCAAATAAAATTCCAACCGAAGAATTTTGCATCACATTACTCTGGATGACTTTAACTAGTCACATTCTCTAATTTTGCATCATATTAATTCTTGAACTTTTAGATTTGTGTTTATTTAATCTCTAAATTTAGATGTCTAATAGATTTTTGAACTTTCAATAAGTCTTTTATTTTGTGTGTAATAGGTCATTGACATAAAAAATTTTAAAATTAAATGATCTATTATTTATAAAATTAAATTTTATGTCAATATCTTTTAGAAATTTAGAAATTAAATATTGATAACAATAAAAGGGTCAACATCTCAATTTTTACAAATGATAATAGTACATTTTTTTTAAAGTAGGTTAAATTACAACTTTGAAAGTTTGTGTGTATTTAGTTAAAAAATTTATCAATTCAAATTTATATCTAAAATACCAATTAATTCTTATAAATTTTGACTTTGTCAAAAATATATTAGACATAAAATTAAAATGTTAAGGATTTAAAAGTTTAGTTTTTAAAAGAGGACAAAATCACAATCCAAAAGGGATGTATAATAGTGTTCGCTGTCCCTTCAAGTTTGGGTATTCGAGAATTCGAAATGGAGTCAGATTTACTACAAATGGATTGAAGCTTAGAGTGCTACACAAGTTGGGCTTATATTTTATTCTATAGACCCAATAACTAACAGAATTGATTGGGCCGGCCGAGCTAGATTTTCTTTTCAAAATTATTTTTTTTCTTCCTTAATAGAGACTTTTTAAACTCATTCTTGAAAATAACCAATTTAAAATATGAGAGACTAAACATACATATTATCTAAAAGGTAAGGACTCCATACCTAATTATTATTTATTTTATAGTTTTTTGCATTAGCATTAATAATAATAAATTGCACCGTTACTAAAAGCAAGCGAAAAAATGGCGTTAGAGATCTTTTAAACATATTACTCAAAATTTAATGATTAAAAAAAAGCATATTTTGAAACTTTAAGAACAAAAAAATCAAGCTATTTTTAAAAACTGAAAGACCAAAAATGTCAATCAATATGTTTTCTATTTATGAAAATAATTTATTTACATAATTCATGATTAATCTCGATATGTAGTGACTTTTTATTTATATAGAGAGTCATTGACTATAATACTTAGAGGCAATTGCAAATATAACAACTAGGTCCAATGTATTAGTAGATATAGCACAATTCAAAAGAATTTGCAAATATAGTAAAATTTAGGTTTAATTCTCGAAGTATATCAGTGATAGACCATATCAATGGTAAGAGTGTATCACTATAGATTTTACTATATTTGCAATTTTTAAAAAATATTACTATACACTTAATTATTATCTCTAAAAGTGCTACTCATTGTAATTACCCTAATACTTAGCCTAGGTAATTAAAAAAAAAAACTTTTTTTCAGGTATCAAAATAGAAGGAAGACTTTATTTTCATTGATTTTTTTTTAAATGTGTGAATCGAGCTTCTGACATCAAAGTCGATTATACAAACTTTATATTAAGTGCGTGTTATGCTTATATTGACCATTTTAGTTGGGATTTATTAGAGGTAATTACTAACTAAAATGTATTACCTTTATTCATTTATTCTTAGTTATTAATACTTCAAACAATAAATAAAGATCTTTCCATCTAAATCTAAATTTAGGAGTACAAAAATAGAATGAGAAAGGGAGAGGGGAGGGGGAATGGAAAGGAAAGAAAAAGTTGTGTGTTGAAAAGTATGATAATGGGGATGTGAAATTTGAGGTACATAAAGTAGGGAAGTGGCACATGGGGATATTAGTTAGAGAAATGTCAATCACATTTCACAAAAGTCACAACTAATATAATATAATGTATGAAACATTGGTCCCCATGGCCCTAAATTGCAAAAAAGCAAATATTGAGGGACTAGATTGCAAAGAAATTTATAATAGAACATTATATATATGCTGGCTTTGGGTGTCATCATACTCTTAATTCTTCTTCTTGTTATTTATAAGTCCCACATGACAACACAACATGTGGTCCTCTCACCATCATATCATTAAAACACACATATACACTCTCCCCTTTACAACCTAAACCTAAGCCCACCCCCACCTATATCCATTCCTTTTTCTAGTTATGTTGACCCGATCATATCTCTCTGTCGATGTTTATGTTTATGTTTATTGAATGTATTGATATGTATATATAGGAAGGCCGGTTTATAAACTTACAAAGTCTTTTTCTTTATTCGTACATTTTTGTATTGTGATTTTAAATTCTTAATTAATTATCATTCTTTCTGGAAAAATAAACTTTCTTAGTCTCTGAATCCTCTCCTACTTTCTATGTGAGTAATTTTCAACTTTAAAACTTTAATGTTATTGAGTTAAATAAGTGTTGTCACAAGTAATTAATAAAAAGTTACAAAAATAACTAAATCATCTGTAATTTGTTTTTCTTTTAAATGATAAATCATCTATAATTTTGAGAAACATGCCCAAATCCAATCACACAAAATACATAAATTCATTAGTAATCAAAATTTGAAAACATAAAACAAAATTTGAACTACCTACAAAATTTGAATGCTATGTGTTCAAATTTCTTTTTTCGAATTGCCTATTAAAGACGTTATTTCCCAAAATTTTATTTCCAACAGTTAAAAAAAAACATTTTTTTTTTCTTTTTTACAATATTTTCTTCCTTGGAATCTCATTCTTCCCGGTAGAGGCATCTATACGCTGTCGTTTAGATTGTCATAAAAGGCATGGAGGGACTGCTTACACTTTTGGAACTGAAAAAATCCAACCCGAAGAGCTGGCAATGCAATGACATTATAATTTTATATATAAATTTTGGAAATTTTTAAAAGTATAAAAATAAGAAAACTATTTACACAAAATAACAAAATTTTTAGATAGTTGTGATAGACGCTTGTAGAAATCTATCAAAGTCCATCAGTGATAGAAATGATAAAAGTCTATTACTGATAGAGGCTGATAGAAGCCTATCAATGTCTATCAGTGTTTTTTTTGCTATTTTCGGTAAATTGTTTGACATTTTTTCTATCTGCAAAAATTTACCTATAAAATAATTTTAAAATAAAAAAAGTCTGAGTCAGACTGGAAGCAAGAAGAGAACATGAGAAAGAAGAGAACATTAGGTTCTACTTCTACGTCGGTAATGGTATTAGTAACGTATTTATTTTTATTAATTTAAAAAATATTTAAATACTACTTTTGTCTGTTGCTAAAAAAAATTACTATGTTAGTTTCAATATTTTTTTCATTTTAGTTTATTTTGGTTCTTATAGTATCAAAATGTTCATTTTAGTTTCTATACTTTCTTCTTTGATTTATGTTGGTCTCTATACTTTAAAAATATTTATTTTATTCATTGCATTTCAAACTTTTGTTCGTTTTGGTCATTGAACTTAGAAAAAGTAATTATTTTAATTCCTTAAAAATTAAAGTAAAAATAAAAATGAAAGGACCAAAATTACAAATTTTAAAAATTACAAAGACCAAATGAACCAAAGTCTAAAGTATAAGAAACAAAATGAAAATACAATAATAAAAATGAGCTGAATTTAAAAATATAGAAACTAAAGCATCTAATTCATGCTCCCATTTTTTCTTTTTCTTTTTTTGCATAAAAGAAATTAGAAAATTATATATATTTTAAAAATTATCACATGATAATACGGAGACTAAAATTAATTAAAACGGGAAGTATATAGATAAAAGTAGTATTTAAACAATAAAAAAACAAAGATATTTTAGAAATATTATTAACATTCCATTCGACAAGAGAAGAGAGTGGGGGAAATGACGCGCTGAGAGCGGCGCGTGAGGAAAGGGAAGAGGAAAGAAGGCACGTTGATGAGGGAGCGGTTTAAGAAAGAGGCGCCAAATGGAAATGGGATTGTCGTGCGTAAAAGCGTGTGAGCTGTTCCTTACGTGCTCCAACAAATCATTTCACGTTGTGCCACCCCATCCCCTCAAACCCCAACTCTATTTCTCTCCCCCTTTTTCCTCTTTTTTTTGTTCTTTTCCTTTAACCATTTATACAAAATTCCATTTTCTTCCTTCAAACTACAATGCATAGATCTTTCAACCAAAAAAAAAAAAAAAAAAGAAAAAAGTTTTAAAAAAATAAATAAATATTAAATTACAAATTTAGTCTTTTAGGTCTCGTTTGATAACTATTTGGTTTTTTATTTTTAATTTTTGAAAATTAAGTCTACAAACACCTCTTTCACTCCTAAATGTCTTGCTTTCTTATCTACTTTTTACTCATGTTTTCAAAAACCAAAAATTTGAAAACTAAAAAAAATAGTTTTTAAAATGGAAAATTATTTTAAATGACAAAATACTGAAAAATATTTACAAATATAGCAAAATTTTACGTCTATCTGCAATAGAGTGTGATAGACTACTATTTGTGTCGCAATAAACTACAGATACACACAGATCGCAATCTATTGCAATCTATCACGGTTTATTACAGATAGACAGTAAAATTTTGGTATATTTTTAAATATTTTGGTTCATTTTCCTATATTTAAAAACAACTCTTTTAAAAACTTGTTTTTGTTTTTTAAATTTGGTTAAAAATTCAATACTTGTACTCAAGGAAAGTGATACATTGTAAGAAAATGTGAGGAAATAGACTTAATTTTGGAAAAGCAAAAACCAAAAAATGAATTAGTTATCAAACGGGGCGTGACTTTAAACTTTGTGTTTTTTTAATTTTGTATCCAATAGGTCTAACTTTAAAAACTGTCACATAAGTGCAAGATGTATTCATTATTTTTTAAAATTCATACTCTACTACACACAAAATTGAAAGTTCGACAAATTAATTTTTAGTTTCTTTAATATGTCTATTGTGAGGGACCTATGAAATATAAAATTGAAAGTTAAGGAATCAATTAGAGAATTTTAATCTCCAAGGACTTATTAGATACAAACTTGAAAATTCATGGACTTATTAAACATGTTTGAAAGTTTATGGACCAAATAGACAAGAACATGAGAGTTTAGGGAGTAACTTGTAATTTAACCAAATCAATTTATATCTCTAAACCATACTTGGAAGATTGTGTTGAGTTATTAATTTGTACTTTATACTTTTATAAATAAATCAATTTAAATCTTTTATTAGAGATTTATAATTGTTTTAACTCGATTTCATTTAAATCACTCCAAAATCACTTAAATATAATTATTCTTCTCCCAAAATTATACCAAAGTAGTCAAAAAAACAAAAAAAAATTGCATATTTCTTCCCAAATAAATAAATATATATAGGGAGAGAGAGAAAGATAAAGAAGATGAAAGACCACTCATATTAATGAATAAATCCACTCATATTCATTCCAACCTATATATTTTTCTTAATATTATGTTACGTTTCGTTTAGAAAAATCTTGTACATGTGTGAATATGATGCATTATCAATTTTTGTAACGAAATTAATAATTTAGATTTTTAAATGATACAACAACATCCATAGATTATGCATTAGTTTAATTTAAATCAATCTTTTTTAAAAAAGAAAAATTAATCTTATTTTGTTTTGGGATAGAAATAATAATATATATTAAATAAATTTCGTTAAATTATAACAACTTTTGGATGTAAGAATAAGGAGCTAGACATCTAATCAAGAAGGGAATATCTTTTAAATGACACATTATAGAATATTTGTAACTTGAAACCAAACATATATAACTTAAAATAAAAATCTACAAAATGACCATGCCAATTGTTTTTATTTTTTATTTTTTGAAAAATGACATGCTAAATCTTTGTTGCATACAAAGTTTTAACCAAAAATGTTAAAAACGAATTTTATGTAAAGTTTTAACAATAAAAACAAATTGGAAAATTCATGTGAAGATATGAATTTATTACCGTAAAGAAAAAAGAAAAGAAAAAAAAGAGTTTGACGGGAAAGTGGGACCAGGTGTTGGAAAGGCATAATATGCCACGTACTTTACCCCTCATTATTACTACAAATAATATTAATCGTTGCCGTTGCCGTTGCCGTTTCCTTTATTTTATTTTTATTTAAAAAGAAAAATAGTTTTGGGAATTTGATAATCATTTTACTCTTATTATTATTTAATTATTACGAGAAATTAAATGGCTTTCAATTCCTACTTTTTGCGTCGACACATTCCTATTCATGATTGCATCCAACGAACGACGCCATTTCTAATTTCTTCTTCCTTCCTTAATTTTCCACTAAACCACCTCGTTTGTTTAACTGCACTTCCTCACTCGCCGGCGCCCTTTTCCGTTCGCCATTTCCTCCTATCTCTCCTCCATGGTGTGATCTCCATTCCACTGCTTTCTAATTTCTCCGTCTCCTATTCTCTGAATTTCATTTTCTGTAAATTTTCCGATGCAATGCTGTGCAGTTAACTTCGTTGTTCTTCTGTTCGATTACTTCGGAGAATATCAATTGAGCTAATTGTGGTCCGTTTTGTTTTCTGTCTTGAGAGTGAATTTTGCGTACTGATCACGGACTTGAATTGTTCAGGTCATCATATATTATGCAAGTTTCACCACTCTGGATAACCTTTATTTTTTTTCTATGATTGTGTGAAATCGTTGATTCTCAAGTTATGTTGTAGGTGGATGGTTTTGACAAAATGAAGTGATTAACGAGTCCTTTTTTTGCTAGAATTCTTGTTTGCTATGCTCTGTAGTCTGTACCACGAATTTCCTTGAAGCCTTTCAAAAATATGACATCTGACTTGTTCTTCCTTCTTGGATCTTGCTCTCGTCTTTCTCCGAATTCTGGAATAGTTGTGCTTGTTATGGTTCCTTGTGATCTTTTCGTACATAATCGAGCCATTGAATTTATCCGCTCACTGATTCATTCCGGAAAACCAAAATCACAAGAAAATAAGAAGAGATTTTAGTTTGGATAGAAAGAATAATTAATCATTTTGGATTTTCTATTTGGGGTGTACTATTGATTCTGTAGCTCATATGCATACAAGATATTAATTTCTCCAGATATGGTTCGAATGCTTATGGACTCTTGTTGTTTCTTGGAAGGATGTTTCAAACAAATGATCGCTATAAAGATAACGTAACCAGAGTACCATTGCTGCAAAAGACTGTACTAATTAGCAATTAGCATAATATACTCCGTGGTTCTGATGATATTTATTTTTGTTGGTTGCACTTTGCCAGTTTATAAACTTCGTGGACTTGTCTTTTTGCCTACTCTTTTTTTTTTTTTTTTTAACTTTTCAAGGTAAACAAGGACATTGAGATCGATTTATACAGAGCATGAAAGAACTAAGAAAATGATGGCGTTATGGTAGTTCCACAAGCTGCATGGGAGGCTTATTATATCCTCTTGACTTTGATCACAGAAGCATGGCCAAGAAAATATTTAATCAAAAGAGACGTAATGGTGGTATGATTGATCTATGTTATTATGTTCTTGGTTATAAGAAGAGCATGTTCTAAGAGTTCTGTTCTAAGAAATTTTGGTGTAATGAACGTTCAAACTTTTTACCAGTTCATCTAGATATTAGGATGTCGATTTGTGCAGAAATTAATCATAGGGCAAATCGGATTACTTGAGATGGTTTTGTCTGAATAGAATTCACATTTTGCTGCAGGGCTGGAAACCCCTCGAAATAGCCTGGAGCTACAGATGGAGAGTTCCCAAAACTATTGTGCTGCAGAAGAAATACCGGTAAATCTACCATTTTGTTTGCTTCATACTAACTAAACAGCTATTCATGTCAAATTATCTTGTTATGGTTTTGTTACCTTTTAGAGCACTACACTACTACTCGAATTAACTTGAAGCGTTCTCCCCCACAGCAAACTGAAACGAGTCTGACTGCATAATAGGACCATCTAAGTTCAAGATGACAATCTTTGATCTGTCTGGAAAATTTGTTCTGTTTGATATTCTATCTCATTCAACATCCTTTGCAGAATCTTTTTGAAAATTGGAATCTGTAAGATCTTTTCCATCCTCAAATTTTGTTACACAATGGTTAGGATACGAGTTTTGAAAAAAAAAACTTCATGTTTCATAAATTTCTGTTGGCAATCGAGTTGGATATTGGATCTTCCTATCATCTTTTATGTATCAATTGGATCGACTTATCATCTGTTATGTAACAATAGTTGGACTGCAACCAAGAAATCGAAGCGAATGGTATTAATACCTATGGCGTATACTCTCTTAATAAATTCATTACCAAAAGGTCCTAAAATTAGTTGACCTGCAGCTTTAACAGTTCAGATACACTTGTCTCGATACTCAAGAGCCTATGTCACAAAAATTATATGAAGAAAATGGCAGTCAACCTTGGCCCTCCTGTTAATTACTAAGTTAAAGAACACAAAAGAAATATATGCAGGCAAATCTTGTTGCTATCCCACGTCCTAATTGGAATATTTGCTACAATTACTTTCACTTTCTCATTCTCATATCAACATTCTATTTCTGAAAATGATCTTCTTTTCAAGTGTCTGTCCTCTAATTTTCTCAAATTCTTTTCTAGATCTTATTCCCCAGTACCAATATACTTTTTATGAGTATGCTTTTCCATTTCGCTTCCATTGCTATCTCTCTAATTGACATTTTTATGTGATCATTGCCAAATTTTCAGTACTCCTATCAAGTCGATGAAGTGTTTTCTGACAAGGACTATTTAAAAAATGAGGCTTCAATGAAGAAATTAATTGATAAGGAAATATCCACACGCACAAATGTCAGACATAAGGGACCAAGCATTGTTGCTCGACTCATGGGGATGGATATGTTGCCCTTGGATGCTAAAGATGTAGTTGAGCTAAGTGACAAGAGGCATAATAGCAAGGGAGTTAAGACTTCAAATAAAGAAAGTAATGGCAGGGGCTTGCATTCTCATGCATCCGCCAAATCAAATTCTTCTAAGCAAATGGACCTGCACTCATCTTATCATGATAATGACAAGGACGCTGATCGTTGGATCAGCAGTCAGAAGATGGGAAAATCACACCGTCGGGAACATCCTCAGGAGGAGGAATTACAAAAGTTCAAAAAGGAATTTGAAGCATGGCAAGCTGCAAGGTTTAGGGAGTGTTCAAGGGTTATTGAAGTTAGTAGCATCAACAGGCGGTCACTTGCTCAGGAAGACCTGGCCAAGGAGAAGGTGGCATTAAATGCAAACACAAGGAGAGTATCGAGCCAGAAAGTCTCAGTGGAACCCAAAGGTTCAACAGTGGAGATGAAATCATATAGAAGTATCGGTCTGGATGATGGTGTTAAGAGGGAAACATTCCCAGCTGAGCAGAGGGGATCCTTTTCTTTGAGAAGCAAATCCATGGATGCAGATTTTGAACACCCTTGCTTGATAAGTTGTGATCAGAAAGACAAATTGCGTGGCCCAACAAAGATTGTGATTCTGAAGCCTGGTCCTGATAAGATGTGCCTCCATGAAGAGCACTGGAAAAATTCCTCAGGGACCTTAGGAGAAAGAGTTAGTATTGAAGATTTTCTTGATGAGGTCAAGGAGCGGCTGAGATGCGAATTGCAAGGGAAAACTTTGAAAAAGGGTTATGTAGCTCGTGGAAGTGGAATAGAGACACCATATAGTGAGAAGCCATCTCACACAAGACAAATAGCTCAGAACATAGCAACACAGGTTAGAGATAGTGTCACAAGAGACATTGGATTAAATTTACTTCGTTCAGAATCCACGAGATCATACAATAGCGAAGTTCAATTTAATGGGTTAGATTCCCCAGAATTCATAAACAAAGATACCAGAAGATTGTTGTCAGAGAGACTGAGAAATGTTCGAAGGAAAGATTCAGACCTTGATAGTGGCAGCTCTAGGTCATCTGTATGTGATCATGAAAGAGTTATGAGCCAAGTAGAAACTATTTTGACAAATGGAAAACATACAAATTACTGGGAATTACTCCGAGATGCAGAAGAAATACAAACTAGATCTTTTAGGCATGAGGCAGACCAAAATGAGGTTCTTCCCAAAGAATTATCTCCTAGGAATCTCACCAGGTCATTATCAGCTCCAGTGTCAGGAACGTCATTTGGGAAGCTTCTTCTGGAGGACCGCCACATTTTAACTGGTGTCCACATTCAGAGAAAACATGAAGCAAGTGATCATGTGGCGGTGAGTAGCAAAAAGCAGAAGAAAGAGAGGTTTAATTTTAAAGAAAAGGTCTCCAATTTCAGATATAATTTCACTCTTAGAGGGAAGCTGTTTGGCAGAAAGACTCAATCAATTAGCGGATTACATACTGCCAACCTATACTGTTCCAAAGACATCTTGAGTGGACCAACCGTTGTAATGAACTCTGGAGAGCGCCATGAAAGGGTATAATTTCTCAACTATTTCAATTCTGGTTCCACACTTTTATATTCACTAATAATTTTTCTTCGTTGTCCCAGGAGAATTTCACTGAGGTGCCTCCGAGTCCTGCCTCTGTGTGCAGCAGTGTCCAAGAAGAGTTCTGGAAGTTATCTGATCATCACAGTCCAATATCAACTTCAGATGTGACTCCTAGAGATGAGAATTGTGTTTCTCAGGTCTTTAGGGAGATAAGCTCTAACTTGAAAGGTACGGGGAATTGCTTTTATGCATGAAAAATTTGATACTAGTTCTCAATGCTGTATGTAGAAAGTCTTTTTCCTTTATCCCTGGACTTGTTTATTTTGAGATTTTATGTTTCTCGGGATTCTTATACATTGATATACCGTTTCTTCTAGTGTTATCAAATTACATCATGCTTTTGAATACAGTGACTGTTGCCATTTTCTTTTCTTACATCTTAAGTCTGTTCTCTTCGAATATTTCCCCTTCAGAAGTTTGTCTGCTTCTGCTTATGTATCTTGGTTGATTTACAGATTCTAAAAGAAAACTTAGTATACGTATTAACATTTTGTATAATCTGTTTAAGGTGAAAACTGTCGTACATATAGAACTGTGACTATAGTTAACCTCAAATAGGCATTACTAGCTAAAAGATGTCATTCTCGCAGTGACAGACATATATATCAATTATGTACTTGAATGAGATTGATATCTGTGTTCAAATATTTTATTTACATTTTTTTTACACTGCAGAACTTCGAAGACAGCTAAATCAACTTGATTCGGATGATATTGAGGACAAAGTGGAACAGCAGCCCGTTGAGTCTGAAATCACAAAACTTGAAGATCCAGCAGAAGCTTACATACGAGACCTTCTTATTGTTTCTGGTATGTATGATGGATCAACAGATAACAACTTTTCACGAAATAACGCAGCTACAAAGCCTATCAGCAACGCGATTTTTGAGGAAGTGGAAGAAGCTTATAGAAAATCAGAGACCAAAAATGAAATCATCGAGAAGGAGCAGAATGAAAATAGTGTAGATCACAAAATGTTATTTGATCTTTTGAACGAAGCACTTCCGATCGTACTTGCACCATGTTTAACAATATCCAGATTTAGAAGAAAAGTTACTAACTCCTCTATGCCACCGCAGCCTTTGTTTGGAAAAAAACTATTGGATTCTGTATGGGACATCATCCACAAGTTCATACACCCTCCAACTGATAGATCTTATTATTTGCTTGATGGGGTTATGGCTCGAGATTTAAATTCAACACCATGGTCCTCATTAATGGATGATGAGATTAACACGGCCGGAAGGGAGGTTGAATGTCTGATCATCAAGGATTTGGTTGAAGAAGTTGTGAAGGATTTGCTAAAATGATGCTGCAGACTGCAGAGTCTTAATTCTCAGGACACTGACCTTATGCTACTACTTGGAGTGGACAGAAGTTGCATGGAAATCAAATATAGAGGATACCACGCTTGATATTCACTCGAAATATACCTTTTTTTGTGTTTTTTTTATACGTACATATGATTTGTTTAATGCAGATTGTCTTCAACTGAAGGTGTTATTCAGATGTAAATGACTCTTATCTGATGTTAATTATCATAATTTGTAAAGGAAAGTTAACATTTTCTCTCTGCAGTTTGTGCACGACCCTTGCCATATTTTGTACTATCCAGCGTCGAAAACTTAAACAATCAGCTGCCACAATTTCAATTGCTGCGACAAAAGGTATAATTCGTACGAATAATTGATTTTTTTGCCATGTATTTATTGCTTTTGTCCCCTAGCTACTATTTAAGAGATTGTTTTGTTTGATTCACAGTTTTATTAAGTCCTGGTTAGATTATGCAAAGGAATAGGTTTAAGACTATAGAAATTTTATTGGATCTCGTTGGTGTAAATTTATGATTGGTAAATGTTAACATGTGATATATAAATTGTGACCTTCACATATAATCTCTGTGAGATATTAATGGTTAGGCATTATTTGATATAAAATGCTTCATCTTACATTCTTACTCAGCCAACGCACACCATAAATTCTCCAAGTTAAGATAGCCGAAAGAATGGTCAACCCTAATTACTAGCCGAGAGAATGGTCAACCTTTACTATTAAAAGAGACAAAGACCCAATTGCAAAAGGAAGTGGAACTTTACCGATTCAGCTAGCCAATTAGCAATTCCCATATAGCAAATTGTGGGTCTGTCTTAGGTATGATATTTCATCATGGATTAGGTAGACCATACTATATATGTGAAAGCCAAGCAGCTGAAATAGTAAATTTCATAAGCTTTATGTACTTATAAAAATGTTTTATACTTTGAAATTTGCAATATTACTCTTCACGTTTTATAATGGTTTCAAAACTATCTTGGAGTTGAAACACATTAGATTTTTAACCGAAACTGAGATCGAAAATGGTGTGTGGCACTAATTTTGTATGAAATTATGAATTGTCACACCATTCTAGCTCATCGCTACACCGTTTTAGGTCCCAATTTCTGTTCTAAATTATGAAGGATTTCTACAGCAACATAGCTTTGAATTGTTTGTAAAACATCAAAGGTAGTATTGCAACTTTTGAAAGAATATATATAGTACTTTTGAAACAAAATTTAAAGGAGCGTTTAGGGTGCTGAGTTGATTATTATAGTTCATGGATTATAATAGTCCGTGTTTTAGATTATAATAGTTTATTTTTGGGTGTAGATTTTTTTAATCTAAGTTAATGAGAATGAGAGAATATGGATATGAGAGGAATTTGAAATAGTAATACTACAATTAATTGTGGGTTATAATAGTTGAAAATACCAACTATTATAAATTGGAAGTCCAAACAATGTGTGGGTTATAATAGCTCATTTCACCCAACTGAAGTTGGTGGCCCAAACAGCCTCTAAGTATGTGTGTATGTGTCTGTACTTTTACCTATATATAGAGAGATAGTTTAGCCGAGATTTTTGTGCGGGTTTCACATGCCCTTTTATGATATATGACTCACCCTTACAAACTCATGAAATCTAACCCTTCTACTTACGTCAGAGAGTACTACTACATTTTATAATGTATCAAATTTATCATAGCTCTAACGTTAAAGTGAGCTTAGCTTAGTGATAATTGGCATGACCTTTCTCACTAGAGATTGAAAGTTTGATCCTTACTCCGCAATTGTTGTACTAAAAAAAAATCTATCGTAGCCCTAATGCAATGACCATGTTTATTGCGATCCTCATTTTTCTCACAATTTGTTGTGCCTTCACCGTGAATATTGGGCTTGAGTGGAGAAAATAAAGAACGCCATAAATATGATCATCGCATTAGGGTTATAATAGATATGATCTATCCGAACGCGGTACGTTATATAGCACTCTGACGTAAGCAGAAAGGTTAAACTTCATATGTTTGTGAGGGGGAATCATCAATCATAAAGAGACTCGTGAAAAGATCATCAGTAAAAGAAAAAAAACTCGAGTTTAGCCGATAGAGAGAGAGAGATGGAGATAAAGTGATCTAAAACTAAATATCCATGGACTTGAAAGAAGCTGGATTCATACCGAACCAAGTAAAAGTGAAATTATTGGAGGACGTGGACTGGTGACAATTTTGGGACTCCACTCTTCGTGATCACGGCTGCCAAAAACGACCCCGTTTTACTCAGCCTACACACCCATATTCTCAAAGGAAAACTGGAGTACGTTATTACATGATCTGTTTTCCATTTATTTCGAAACTAATTGGATTCTCACAAAATTAGTTTGAATCCCTTTCTTGGTTTGAGAATCTTTGGTCCTTATCATCTGCAAAAGTCTATATGTTATAGCCTTTCCATTTCCATAAATGTAAATAGAAGGAATTTTGTTCTGGTCTCTCTCTCACTCTGTCTTCTCTTATTATTATTATTGTTCACACAGTAAAATAGAAATATAGAAAGAGAAAGAAAGAGAGATGGATGATTGGTGGTGGGGACACAAATGTTAAGTATTCTTTTGGGTTGGCCGCCCCCTGATTTTGACCTCCCTCTTAAGTGCTTAGTGGTGAAGCACATGCTCTGTCGGCTAATCATCCTTTGCTTTCTCTCTTTATTGAATTAATCAAATTTATCTATTCTAATCTCCTTCTTTCTTCTCCTTACATCTCTACATCATGTCCCCTCTTTTATTCCTTCTCTTTCCCCTAACCTTGCATACCCTTGTGGTTAGTTAAAGGTAATATTAAGTGCAACTAAATCTTAAATCTTATGCTTAGTATCTACGATACTATCTCTATTGATTATTTGATACATTATTAAAGTATTTATTTATTTATTAAATATTAATTGTGTGGACTTACATAATTCTTACGGGTGATAAATGGAAATAGTATGGAAAAATTTTCATACTATCGTAGTATTAGAAATTTTCTCTTTTTTTACATAGTAAAAAAAAAAATTAAATAATTTTTTTTAAAAAAATTATCATATGGCAAATTTTAATGGGATGTTGTTTGGGCTCAATAGATGGGTGCACTCAAGTTTTTTTTCTTAATTAAATTACAAGTTTAGTCTTTACTTTAAAGTTGTATCTATTTTGATTCTTGAACTTTCAAAGTGTCTTATAGAAAGTCCCTAAATATTCAATTTTGTATATGATATGCTTGACAAATTTGCAAATTTATACAATTGTTTGATTTGTTGGATATAAATTTGATTTTATGTCTAATACAACTCTAAACTTTCAATTTTATGATGAGTAGATATTTATAAAATTTATTAAAAAATATATATAATTAAAAAAAAAGATATATTTATAATTTTTGTAAATTTAGAGATCAAATAGACACAAATTTCAAAGTTTCGTGGACTAATTTGAAATTTAACCTATATCTTTTTCATTCTAGAATTATATTTTTGCTTGTGAATATTACCTATAATAATTATATTCTCATTTATGTGTCCCACACACAAATTAAATCTTATTTAAGCCCAATTGATAATTATGGTTTTCATCTAATAGGAAAACTATTGATAAATTTTAGGTCTCATTTACTTTCTGAAGAATAAGAGTTTCGTTCTCTTTCTTTTCTTTTTTCCTTTCTCATTTTAATTGCTTGCCGAAACAATAATGATTTTATAGTTAAGAACTTTTTTTTCTACCATTTTAGTTAGTGATTTTCATTCAACATTATTCAAATTGATTCTATACATTTGAATTTTTTATATTATTATATTATTCATGCATCGTTTATTTTATGTGATAAGAGTCCTTTCTTTTTCATTATCTTATTAATTGTTGAAAAAAATGATTTTTTTTTTTTTTAATTCTCAACTAAAGAGTAACCTATCAAAATTGTTGCTAGAGCATCACTCAACTAATTTAGATATATAGTGTGTTGACCAATATATATATATATATATATATATATATAATTTTATTCATACATCTCCAAAAAAAAGTTCAATAAAAAAATGTTTTAAATCTCCACACCAATTTACAACTTGATTTTCATGCATTTCTATTGTGATTCAAAATATAATTTGATCTGAAGATATTACATCAAAAGTTTATTTTTCATAATTTATTCTACTCTTTTTAATTCAATTAATTCTCTTCTTATTTCCATGGCCGATTAGAAACTAAAAGTGGGTATTCTATCATAAATAAATAAATTAAAAAAAAAAAAAAAAAAAAAAAGAGTAGATCCATGAAATCCCAACCGAATCTTAATTAAACAAAAGAGACGAAGGGCGAAAGAAAAATAAAGGCAAATATGATATGATTAAGGCTTTGTATTTATCTGCTAAATGCAATTAATGGTAATGAGTCATCTAATTAATTAACACCCCCTCACATGCATATTACAAATCAGACAACGACCCCTGCATGTGTCCACGTTTTAATTATTATTAATTTTCATTTTATTTATTCCCTTAATAAAATAAAATAAAAAATTAATTTAAATTTTAGGACAAGAAGACCATCAATCTCTGACACAAATGAAAAAATACCCTCCTCCTTCACTGTCAAAAGCTGCAGACTTTCCGACATCTTCTTTTATCTCCGCCGTGATGTCCATCGCCGACCGCCGTAACAGACAGCACAAACTTTCAGAATAACACGTCAATCTGTCAGAGGCTGACTGGGCCGACGGGTACCCTAAGGGTGAGACAGTGCCAGAGGAAACTCAGACAGATCAGCTCTCCTCCACCGGTACTTCCGGTTGCCTTTCTCTGTGTAAATATCATTTGATTTTTCTTTTTTTTTTCCCTCTCAATTACGCTCAAACTAATTCATTTCCTCTTTTATAAGGAAATTAAATTTTGCTTAATTGCTTTCCATTTTAGATTCGAAAATTTGCCATAAAGGAAAAACAAATCAAATCCGAGGTGGATTTGATAGGCATACCTTTTTAATTTTTTAGTTAAAGCATTATTTTCATCCTTATGCTTAAAATTTTTAATTTTAATTTTTAAATTTTAAATGTCTAATTTTAATTCCCATCATTTCAATCAATACTAAAATTAGTCATTAAAATTTATATTATGATTTTTTTTGTTAACAAATCTCAATTAGCATTTTTTTTATAACTTATAATACATTCCCATTATGTTTTTGTCTTTTTTTTCATGAAAATTATTATTATTATTTAATTATTTTTATAAAAATTTGAAGGATTAAATTTAAAATTTATTGAATGTACCAATATTGAAAATGACGAACTAAACTACTATGTTCTTTGAATTAATTTTATAAAAGTTTCATGAAATTTAAATAAACATCTGATTTGCCCACCTAATGAAAATTACTATACATACTATTATTATCATTACATTTTAATCAACTTGACATTTTTTTTCATAATCTCTCTTAACTTTCATGTAAAGAATTTTCGTTAATTAATTATTAGTTTTGTCTAGTTTCAAAAGGGAATATTTTCCTAAATTAGTTTTCGCAAAAATCTTTGTTTCCCACGAATTAATTTTCTTTCAAGAAGGACCCGTTGCGAAAAATAAAATAAAATAAAATCTAAAACACTATCTAATCCCGAGCCCATCTCCATTTTTTTTTTCCTTTTTGAAGAAACCCATATCCAAATTCTTATTATTTTTATTTTATTTTAATTTGCTAAATTCTTTATATATATATTTTGTTTTGCGGTCTTCAAAATATATACCTTTTTTTATATATATATATTTCTTACTTTTTATGAATAAAGTAGTTAAAGCTATAATATAACGTATATAAAAGATGGAGTGAGACAGAGCTAAGAAAAATGATGGATTAGAGGCAAATTTTCCTAAAAATTTTAAAAATGCCAATTAAAATGAAACTTTAAAATTTAAATGTTTAGGTACATTTTTCAAATTTAACAAACTAAAGAGGATAATCATGTCCTTCTCTACTCTACTCTCCTTATTTAGACTTAAAATTAAAATGGAGTTCAAAGGTTTTTTTTTATAATATATATTAAAATTTACTAATACATTAATAATTAAGATCAATTAAACATATCTTAATTGATTAAGATATATGGAATTGATGAAATAGTAAGATATTGGAACCATTAAAAGAAGATTAATGATTAAATTATGTTGGGGATTAGCAGAGTGTGAAATGAAAAATTATAGGAATAATCATGAAATTAATTGAAAAAGGAGAAATAATTTAATATATAAAAAAAGGGGAGAGAGACAATTAGTTTTAATAGTACATTAAAATAATTAATTAATTTGATTTGGGTCTCTCTCCTTCCCGCATATTTGTCTGTTTCTTTACTTTCCCGTTAACCGTCCGCTTTTCTGAGCCCTCTCTGAATTTTCTCTTTTCTTCTTCGTCTTCGTCTTTCTTTCATTCTCTCTTCTCAAAGAAATTTTGAAGCAGAGCGATTATGATGGAGTGGGAAAAGCCTGAGCAGCAAAATCCTTACCACCACCAGAACCCTCCTCTGCGAGACGATCATCTCCATCATCTTACTGGAACAACCGCCGGCGCTCTCTACGTCAAAGTCATGACCGACGAGCAATTGGAGACTCTTCGCAAGCAAATTGCTGTTTACGCTACCATTTGCGAGCAGCTCGTTGAGATGCACAAAACTCTCACTGCTCATCAGGATCTTACAGGTTGAAATAAAGTGCTCTTTAATTTTTTTTAACTTCTTCTTTCAATCGAATCGCCTAATTAAGCCTTGACATACTTAGTACGCCTGTGTTGTTGTTCATTGGAGTATTCGGTTTTTTGGAATTGCCTCTTTAATTTCTTCTCGATCGATGTATAAATTTGATTGCTGGTATTGTATGTGTTTATGGTGCAAGCTCTCGAGGTTTTGTTTTTGTTCTTGTTCTTGCCTTTTTTTTTAAAAAAAAAAACTTTTGGAAATGCGTGCAAATATTTTGGTCAGTTTGAGCTATTTGTTACCTCAAAATAAGGGCAAACATCTAATGCTGTAAGACTACTTCTGGTTTCCCTTTTCGTGATGCTATCCAACTTTTTTGTGGTCCTTTTGGCTGTGGTAGCCCTGCCGTAAAGTAAACTATTTCCTTCTTCCTTCGTTGTTTGCAGGATGGGTATCTTTTCTATGATTAAGAGGCACTTTAGTAACCATTGAGTGATCTACTTCAAATCAAAAGGTATATGTTTTCAAAACTAATTCATGACTATTCTTGGAAGAAGTGAAATTTTTTAATTTAAAATGAAAAGAAAACAGTAATCGTCATCACCGTTAATCAAAACGGGGGAGATGTATTTTCTTTAGCAATTGAATAAGCCAGTTGAAGACTGGACTATTTTTGATAATGATGTTAATGGTTTCTGGATTAAGATGGTTGTGGCGGTATGGCTTTGACTTGTTAGCAATTGGAAACTGCTTTCTGCTCCATCTGTATGATCTTGGAGACAATCTGATGAGCCTCCTCTATGCACTTGCTTAAAGCTTGTGTCTTGCTGCTTTGCAGGAATGAGGTTGGGTAATATGTACTGTGAGCCATTGATGACATCTTCCAGCCACAAAATCACTTCTAGACAGCGATGGACTCCGACGCCTGTGCAACTTCAGATCTTAGAGCGTATATTTGAGCAAGGGAATGGAACTCCCAGCAAACAAAAGATCAAAGAGATAACCTCTGAACTGGGTCAGCATGGCCAAATTTCTGAATCTAATGTCTATAACTGGTTCCAAAACAGGCGTGCTCGATCGAAGAGGAAGCAGCAAAGTACACCCACCGCTTATGGCGAATCAGAAGTGGAGACAGAAGTTGAGTCACCGAAAGATAAGAAGACGAAACCTGTGGATTTTCAAACTCATCAATCCTCTGCACCTTTGGGGGACGACATGTGCTTCCAGAGTCCTGAGATGAGTTCTGAACTGCATTACCTGGATCCAAATGCCAACAAAGCTGATACTTTGTTTCCTTCGAATGGAAGTTTAAAAACTGCGAGAAGTTTCAGCCAGATGTCTTTTTATGAGGGTATGACATAGAGTTTCTTGTCACTCTTTCATATGCTCTATTACTCATCCTTTTGCCTGATATAACCAACTATGTTCTTGTCATATTATCTGGAGGATTCAGAAAAGTATTAAACTCATCAATTTCTCAAGTCTTTAACTTACTGATTAGTGCATACACACAGAAACTTCTGAATTCTGTTTTGTTAGGGAAAGCCTTGCAGTCCTGCAGGGTATTATTTTCTTGTCACTCTTTCATATGTTCTGTTATCATTTGACACTGTTTTTTGCTTGGGTATCCATCTCTGTCACACAGAGGATATAGAATTGAATATGTACTTTACTTTTTGAAATTGATTACAGCAGGGAATGAGCAGCTGACAGGAAAGATTGAAACACCAGAGAACTACAGTATATACCAGCAAGCAGAAGGCTACAGCATGACTGAACGACCATGAATTCTCATACAATTAACACAAGGTGTAGTTGTCTTATTACGAATATGCTGGACTTCTAGCTCTCATGTGAATGCATTTAGTCTGATATTGAAGGAGACGGTGATGACGATGACGAATGATGCTGACTTGTGTGCTCGTATCTTGTCGTGGATTGTCGGAGTATTCAGTTTTGAGTAATGTATTTTGGTTGAATTGTGTTTGGAGATGAGCATTGGGAGTTTGATTGGTTGATTGAGCAATTCAAAGAGTCTTGTGAGTTTGTTAAATGACCCCTTCAGAGGAGAGGATTTATGGTGTCCATTTGTACAAGAAAGTGTTTGTATGAAAAAGATGATTGCTAAAATGATCCTAATTGATAGGAGAATGGGTACAGCCTCAGACAACCTCATTCTCTTTATTATTGGTTGGGCTTACCACAACCGTTATATATATATATATATGGTAATATTTTCAAATATAGAAAAATTAGTCAAATTATTTATAAATATATAAAAAATTCACTATCACTAATAGATCGCGATAGAATTCGAACATATGTATATATACATCTACTTTTTCTATTTATAGTAATTTCACTATATATATATATATATATATACTTTTTTTTATAAAGTTTAACATAACTCATATGTGTCTCAACCTAGTTAGTCAAGTCAAATGAGTTGAATTAATTTATTTGCTAATGCCAATAACGATTAATTGCTAAAATTTAAGAGGGTTTTCAAATAAATTAGTTCACCTCAACTAGTAGGTAAAAAGTCATAAATATTATATAAGTCCCGTTTCGTTTTTCGTTTTTTATTTTTAAAAATTAAGCTTATTTTCTTTCTTTTTCTTACTATAATTTGTTTTAATATTAATTATTAGAGTTTCATTCTTAGCCAAATTCCAAAAACAAAAACAAAAATAAAAAAAAAAAATTACACTTTCTAGTTTTCAAATTTTGACTTGATTTTTGAAAACGTAAGTAAAAAGTAGATATCAAAGCAAGAAATTTAGAGGTAAAAGAGATATATAAGCTTAATTTTTAAAAGCCAAAAACGAAATAATTACCAAACGAGACTCTAATTACTCTTATTTTAAACTTTCTTGTCCTTATTATTAATTCTTTTATAATAACTTCAAAAAAAGATTAAATGTATTCGAAGTTACCATTTTTATGAAAAATAAAATATGCATTCAATAGTCGTGACGGCCACCCTTTTCACACGTGAAACCGTTACAGTGAGTAGCTTGAAATTGTTTCATTTCAGTACTTCAATAAAACATCTTTCTTCCCAAACATCATTAAACAATATATAATTTTATTTCATGAACTTCTCCCATTCTTAAATATTTTCAACCTTTGAAATTCATTAACATATATTGTTTTATTTTATCAACTTCATTATTCTTTGATGATAAACAATGAACAGAGTTGGCATTTCCACATTGACACAGAACTAGAAATATTCCCTTTCCTTACTATTTCATGTTTAATAAAATGATATCAAACGTGTAACTGTAAACTGAAAGAAAACAAAAAGTGAATTCAATTAAATTCTACGTATTCTATTCATGTAGTGCTCGCCAGCGACAGTGACAGAACTCATAGGAATTAATATTAGCAAAAGAGCAACTCCAATCAACTCAATTGCATGAACCAAAAGAAAAGGACAACAAATATCATCTAAAATAAACATATTTTCCACACAGTTCATATGACAACTCGTAATCATGTAAGAGAATATGTATTACAAGAACTCCAAGGACCTGAGAAAGAGTGAGACCTTATAATTCGGTGATCGTATTCCCGACTTTGCCGCTCCTATACCAAAATTTGGACTCAATCGACTTGAATTTCACCTCCAAAGTCACTTACCTCAGCTGTCAGCACTTGATGGGGCCACATCAAATGCATCGACACTACCAATGGGATCGATCCACTACTGCCCCAAATTCCCCAGTAATCGTTCAACTGCGGCGTGGACATTTCCTGCAGTGGCAATCAGTGCTCGTATGTTCTCCTGTCTGTCAATGAATCCCATTTCTTGCAGCTGTGTGAGCTGCGTAGAATACAGTTCTTCCGGCGGTACTGTCAAATGCAATGAATGCATTAAGAGGAAGGTAGATGAAAAATAAAAGGCTAAATCATGAAAAGTACTCATGATCTTTGTACTTTGTTTAAAAAAATACACTTATTCTTTTCAAAGTTGTAATATTACCTTTGACCTTTTATAAAGGTTTCACAACTACTCTTGAAATAGAAATCCGTTAAAATGTTGGACGAAAATTGGGACCAAGAATGGTATGGCGGAGACCTAAAATGAAATTTGAGGTTCAAACACCACCAACCCATTCTAAGTCTAAATTTTCATCCAGATTCTCACGAATTTGCACTCCAAGAAAAGTTTTCAAACATTTATGAATAGGTGTATTTTTTAAACGAAGCAAAGGGAAAGTTCTGGAGTATCTCTTGTAATTTAGTCAAAATAAAAGAACGGAAGATAGACAAGAGACAAGGGATTCAACCATCGGATCTGTTGGGCACGGCTAGACTACCAGCACCAAGTCCACCAAACATGTTCATTAACATCTCCAACCCCGTATTGTTCGCAGCTCCTATCATTAAGAGAACAATATTAAACCAAAACAAGAGTGCTAATTCGTTAACCCATCCCAAAAATAAAGAGCGGCAATGCTAACTTAGACGTTCATCATTATGTGCGTTGTGGTAAGACTAACTCATATCAAACCTAGATCCTACTCTTCCACCAGTACCACTTTTGTCTCTAAGTCACCCTAAACATCAAAAGCCACCAATCAATTTGTGTTTCACGTGATGAAGCTTCTGGAATGTATACATATCCGACTTCATCACTTTAAAGAGCACCATAAAATGTTGAGCAATTCAGCATATTCAAAACGTACTATGGAAAATGCAAAGGAATAACCCTCTCAAACTGCCAATCATAATGGTAGGGTAGCACAACATCAATACTTGTCAACCTATTTATAGAGTTGATTACCTGTGCCTCCACCGGTCTGACCTTGGTTCCTACCAAAAAAAAAAACAATAATAATGAAATAAATAAATCAGAAGACAAGTATTTGCAAGAACTAGAGACAAACGCGAAACAGTCAAGTGTAAATATCAGAGATACCAAGAATCCAATGATTATACAGAATTAATGTGCATACGATGATACCCAATCAGCAAAGTTAATGAAATGAAGATCAATTGAGCAAAAAAATCTTTCAAATTGATGAAGTTTCCAAATCCGAAAGCAACTTATTGTGGTTATCATCCTTTATGACTAGAGGGGAGTATGAGGTGCTGCAGTCAGACAATTCAAAAAGCAATCAATTAAATTGCCAAACAGATTTCCATGTTCATGTCCATGTGTTGATTCACTTCTATGCATGAATATGAGCTTTATCAATAAGCAAGTTCTGCATAATATAAAATGTCCAGCTACGGCCTACAAAAATTTTATACTGATGATTGAACAGAAATAGCTGATCAAAATGCATGAAAGTGTTTTGGAGTGTGGGATCTCACCTCCACTTTTTTGTAAATCTCCTTCGATAAAGAAAGGTATGTCTCTTTCTTATCCCCCCCCCCCCCCCCCCCCCCCCCCCCCAAAAAAAAAAAAAAAATTAAAAAATCAAAGGAAGTGCCTCAACCCAGGCCAACTACCATCCAATAGAAAAGTCAGCTATCAAGGCAAAAAACAAAGTGTTTGTGGTGTCATGCTGGATGGTAAGACATGTTTTCAAGATAATTTTACCTCTGTTGAAGGGTTCTCAAGAATGAGATTCTTAGCTACAGATCCAAATAGTTAAACTTATAGCTCCTCTGGATATACTTCTTTTGAAGAAAACAGAAGTTTCCATGGAAGAAATGAAAGATTACATATAAATAAATGAAAGAAGACCTTCAAAACCACTAAATTCATGAAGCAAAATCCCATCAACAAGAACTTAAGGCCAACTTTAATGACCTGATAAAACAACCCACGACATCACTAACTAAAAACTTAACAGAAGCTTGACAACCTCTGCGTCTCCATCTCCAAAGAACTACAACACTTTTTTTTCTCTAAAACGGAAACAGAATTTGTTATTGATATAATGAAAAGAGCAAGCTCAAATTACAAAGAGACATGAACCAAATTGACAACACTCTTATTTTAACACACGATTACTGATTTTGTCCTTCTAACAACATGGGTGTAACAAGGAGATACTAAATAATCGTAGGGATGTATGTGTCCAAGTCTTTCATTTGCATGTTCTGGCTTGTGCCCAATGAGAGAATGGACAAGATGATTCTCCCTTCACCATTCTACCAACCAAAGCATGATGGATGTTCTAAGTTTGGCCAGATAGGACCGAACATAATCGATTAAATCTAATTATTTGGTAGTCATAGCAAGTGGATTTTAAGTTAAAAAGGCCCAATTATTAACAATAATAATAATTTAAGAAAAGAACATTCGGGGAGATCAAATAATAAGCTTTTCAATGATAATTATATCTGTCTGATTGCAAAAAAGATTGATGCTAAGAGTGTTCGGGACTACAGACCGAACAGTCTCACTACATGTTTATACAACATTATTACTCGGATTTTATCACAAAGACTCAAGAAAGTTCTCCCTAATACTATCTCCAAAAACCAATTTGCTTTTGTGCCTGACTGTCAGATCATCAACGCCTCCTTGATTGCAAATGAGTTGATTGACCTATACACTAGAAACAAGACCAAGGGTATGGTGATTAAACTTGATATTGAGAAGGCTTTTGATATGGTTGATTGGGAGTTTCTGGACAATATTATGGCTGCCAAGGACTTTGGTAATACTTGGAGAAGATGGATTATGGGTTGTATTTCATCAGCAAACTTCGCCATTATTATCAATGGAAGACCAAGAGGCAAGATCAAAGCCACTCATGGCCCCAAATAGGGAGACCCCCTTTTCCCTTTCTTATTCACCTTAGTGGTTGACTGCCATAGCATATTGCTCACAAAGGGGTTAGACGCCAGTCACATTGACGGATTTATTGTCAGGAATTCAAGGCTCAAAATCAATCACCTGCAATTCGTAGATGATACTATTCTTTTCTCATCACATGATCAGGAAAAATTGGCCAACCTATTTGAGATTATTGATTTCTTTGAGCAGTCATTTGCTCTTCGCATCAATCACTCCAAGTCAAAAATTTTGGGCATTCACTTAGACAGTGGTACAATTGCCTCATTGGCTGCTTTATATGGATGCAAGGTTGGCACATGGCCCTCTACTTATCTTGGCTTACCCTTGAATGGTAAGCCTTTTTCATATGCATTTTGGGAGCCTATTATTGAAAGGTGGAACGACGCCTCAACAGCTGGAGTGGTACTCAAATATCCAAAGGGGGCAAGCTTACTTTGATCCAAGCCACTCCAAGCAATCTTCCTACATATTATTTATCACTTTTTAAGATCTCATCCAAGGCTATTGAGTGGATTGAGAAACTATACAGGAACTTTCTTTGGAATGGGCACAATGACCAAAGAGGTATCTACTCAGTTAAATGGCAGAAAGTCCAACTCCCATATCCGAGGGGGGCCTTGACTTGACTGACTTGAAGAAAAGAAACAAAAGCCTTCTGGCGAAATGGATGTGGAGATATCAATTTTAAAAGATGCACCTTGGCAATGCCTCATAGATGCTAAATATGGCTCCCCATTTCAGCCACTAAGCAGATTCTTTAAATCATCAAAAGGCTCGTGGACTTATATTGCTAAGATGAGTAATCTCATTCACGATAACATTGTTCATGTGATTGGCAATGGTGCTAATACCTCATTATAGAATGACCATTGGATTGGAACCCTCTCCCTCAAGAATGCTTTTCCTAGACTATATGCTTTATCTCGGAAAAGGAGGCCTCTATTGCTCACTGTTGGAACTCAGATTATCAAGCATGGAACCTTGGGCTGAGGCGACACCTCAATGAGGATGAGATTGATGAATGGACTGTTATATCCCCTTTACTCATGCCCCCTGATAACCCCATGGTGGAAGACACATGGGATGGAAACTTGATAAATCTGGCCAATTTACCTCGAAATCTATCACTCATCACCTTGTCTCTCGCGGCATTGATCGAAATGTTTCCTTTTATAAGAAAATTTGGAGAGGTCCCATTCCCAAAAAGATCTGATTCTTCCTATGGGAGGTCAATCTCGGTAGTATCAATACGGCAAATGTTCTTATTAAGAAGGCCCCTTGGATTGCATCGGCTCCAAATTGGTGTGTTCTATGTCATCAAAATCCAGAGTATATTATGCACTTATTGGTTTTTTGCGATTATGCCCAATCTTTTTGGGAGAGAGTTTTACCATGCTTCAACAGTCCAATGGTGTTCCCAAATGACCCTCTCATACTATTGAATATGCTTCTTATTGGTCATCCGTTCAAAGACAAGAAAGCGATATTATGGACATTCATCATCAAAGCCTACTTTTGACCCATTTGGAACGAACGAAATCATCATATCTTTGAAGATAGAGAGACGGATGTCACTCGCTTCTTTGATCACCTTTGTATACATCACTCACTTGGTGTAAATTAACCCCCTTTTTTTGTGATTACAACCTTACATCTCTTATTTCACAATGGAATAACATCATGTAATCCCTCACAACATTTACTGCCCTTTTGTAATTTCATACCATCAATAAATTCTAATTGTCTGTTTCTCAAAAAAAAAAAATAAATAATAATAAGCTTTTCAAAATCATTATTATTTTTATTTTCTTGTTGCATGTACAAAGGTCATTTTATAAAGGGAAAGCTGATTCATGTATCATTGTCCTTTGATTGAAGAATTTATTTTGACTCAATCAAGTCCTTGTGTAATTTACCATAGTTTCATTATAGAACAATACACAGAACACATGAGAAGCTTAAACTCTTTTGACAATAATTTTGCAGAGCTTTACCAATTATAAGAGATCGTGATTTGAATCTCCTGCGTATTTTTGGACATTTTCCAAATGTGAAACAACTGGTTCAATCATGAAGGCCGCACTACCACCAAGTATTAAACATTGTGGCCATTATTCTTTCTGGTAGAAGGTGGATTGGAATGTTATCACTTATTACTATAGAGACTAACAAGAATTTAAGATTTTTTCCACTTTTTATAGCATTCATGGAGACATGGGTGAGTTATTTAGATGGTTCAATTATTAAAAGAAAAACTATCTTAAGAATGGAGTTTAAATTCTTATTAATAATTAATGCATATAGACTGCCAATAAGGGGCGCCCAGTTGGCAAGGGCTAAGGGTCTCTCGGTCATACTGGCTTAGAGGTCTCAAGTTCAAACCTTCGGGTGAGCTTAATACCAAAAATTCTTGATGTCTTCTAGGCTCAGGCCTTGGAGGGGTTTGACTCCCAGTTATCCAAAAAAAAAATATTAATGCTTTTAGACTGTCATTACCAAACATGCAATATATCAAATCAATGTACGTTCTAATTCAAATTTAAAACACATCTTGAAGGCGTGTTTGCCCCATCCCAAGGACTATAATTGCAATAGAAGATATACTTATGAAGACCAACTAAGAAGTTGATTCAACTCAATTGAGCAGAGGACAAATCAATCATCAATATCAACATAAATACCATGTCTATCAAAAACATTAAGATAAAACCTAGGTCCTGGTAAGGCTGCTTAAACAATCTAATATAAACATGAGGTTTTTTATTAGATTACTTACAAGGTGGGTTGGCGACCAAGCTGTGACAGAAGTTGTTGCTGCATAGTAAACATTTGCTGCAAAAAGATCCAGGAGAAAGAAAAAAAGTCAGAAAATCCTTGTACAGGGTATTGAGGTTAGATAGGAATCATAGGATCAGGTTGGATTGAGGGAATATAAGTAGACAGAGGATGTTGACATGGAAGTCATGTGGATCCATTCCATTTACCTGCATTGTATCAGGGGAGGTCAACTGACGTAAAAATTCAGGATTCTGCATCATCTCTCTGAGTTGAGGATTGGAATCAAGCAAGCCGCGCAATTGAGGGTTGAGACCAAGGATCTGACAGGAGATATTGTAAGAAAACAGAGAATCTCCACATCATCTTCAAATTCTAGTGAAAAACCGAATGAGTACCTGGTTCATATATTGAGGGTTTGACATAACACTTTGCATCATTTGTGAAATAGCTGGGTTTTGCATCAACTGATTCAAACCAGCGGCATCTGGTGTTGCACCCAACATGCCCTCAAGATTTGGAAGACCAAGCCCAGCTAAACCAGTGGGAACTTGAGCACTAACATTTGGAGTGGGATTTGACCTTGCAGAGTTAGTTTGGGTACCACCAGCTGATGAATTACTGATGTTAAATTATTGTAAAATACCTTCATGCTCTAAAACTAAGATATGGAAGCAAATTTGATACATGGAAAACTAAGATTCTAAAGCAGTTAGGAGAGGGTCAGAAAAATTAGCAGAAATCTCACAAGTATACGGAACAATCACATACTGAAATAATTAGAAGAAGAAAATAACTGAAATGCCTATTACTAAAAATATATTGGAAATATAATATAGAAAATTTCCAAACAAAGAGGGCTTACTGCTAGCAGGGGACCATGGGTTTGGAAGTGGATTTGTATTTGGAGAAGGAGATCCATTAGTCGTATCAGAAGTAGTAGTAGATAAATTGGATGTCGCATTATTGGTCACATCCCCACCCGTCCCCAAAAGTGCAGCGAAGGGGTTCGAGCCATCATTTCCAGCAGTTCCAGACATAGTTGTTGCATTTAGAAATGGCTCTTGAACAGTTTCGTACATGCGCCTAAGCATATTAAAACCTTCAGGGGAAGACTCAATGTTGCTCATTGCTCTATCAGTATTCCGCATCATCTCCCGCATAAGCTCGGGATTTCTTGCAGTTTCAAGCGTCTGTCGGAGAGTACTGGGATCATTGAGAATGTGCGCGAGCTCAGGATTACGATCCATTATTTCACGCATTTGAGGATTGTTCATTATCAAGTTCCTCATGATATCTGGATTATTCATGATGTTTTGTATGGCGGGCATATTCATTATTTCTCTCATGATGTTTGGATTGCGAGTCAGTTGCTGCTGCACCTGTTCAAAATCGGGAAGGCCAGCCCCAAACAATCCACCAGTGGCACCAAGCCCATCCAAACCAAGCCCAGGAAATAGAGAAGCATCCAAACCAAGTCCTCCCCCCAGTGCTCCACCTTCATTTGATCCAACACTTCTTGCGTTACTCGAAGTAGTGTTCGGACCGCCGGCATTGGAAGCAGTTGCAGGATTGGTTGGTGAGGCAGCAGGTGCCGATCCACGAACCAAATGGACAGTGTGATCTGCCTCTAACCCTAACAGAAAGAACATCACACGAACAATTACTATAGAGGAAAAAAAACAAAGGACTTCAAACGATACATCAAGAACCTAACATCCCGGATTTCAGATAATACACACAAAAAATAAAAAATTCAATGCCAGCAAGAACAAAATCAGAAAAATAAAAAGTGAAAGAATGAGAACCCAGATTTGTAACCATCCAGAATTCAATGCAGAAAACCCAGAACGAATGCAATAGAAACGCACCGTAGCTTTGTAGGGTTTGATCATCTTTCAAAATCCGACCCTTATAAATCAGGCGCTGCTGATCGGCGGGAACCTCGCTCTGGTCGGCAAGGATCGATTTAAAGGATCCAACGGTAGAATCGAGGTTAACGAGAACAGAAAACTTGGAACCATTGGAGCATCGAATGTTGACGTTGACTTTGACTGCATCGGCAGAGGTCGTGTCGCTGGCAGCGGACACAGCTCCATCGCCACCACCCATAGTGTTTATGCCTCCCGGGCGCGGGAGGTCGTTCACCGGCCGAAGTGGAAGAGAAATTACAGAAAATTAGAGAAGAAGAATGAATGAAAGGGAAGAAGGAAATGAATGGAGATTAAAAACCCTAGCCTCCAAAATCTACGTTGAATCGATGGCAGCAGCTGATCTCTCTATCGTGGAACGGAACCAATTGCCAGCAAACTCAAAGGTTTTGGTGACATTAATAATTTCAACAAAACCAAAAAACAAAAGAAAAAAAAAAAAAAAAAAAAAAAAAAAAAAAAAAAAAAAAAAAAAAAAAAGCGAGAAAGAGAAGATAGCCAAGTGAAATAAAGGAAATTCATAGATGTCTATCACGCGCCTCTCATAGGCGCGTTCACTACACTCCCACCCATCTTCCCCTATGCTAATAATGTTAAATTAATACCCTAAACTTTTTAGGCTCCGCTAATAACTATTTCAGCCTAACCATTTTGGTTTTCAAAAATTAAACCTATTTTTTCACCTTCTTATTTGCACCATTTTTAAGTACAAGTATTAAATTCTTAGTCAAATTTTTAAAAACTATTTTTGTTTAGTTTTCAAATTTTAGCTTGGTTTTTGAAAACATATGTAAAAAGTAGATAAGAAAGCAAGACAAAGAGGGGTATTTGTAGGCTTAATTTTCAAAAACTAAAAGCCAAAAAAAAAATGGTTACCAAACGGGGTCTTTGTGTTGAAGGAGAAATTTTAGACCAATCACAAATTGTCACGTCATTTACCAAATTAATGGCAAAATTATAAAATAATTAAATTTAGGACTAATTAAATGTTACATGTGTCCTAAATTGAAATTGAAGACGAAAATTGGCAATCCCGATGGTGCCACGTGTTTCCGTCCTCATCGTTGGATCAAATTAATTATTTTTTGTTCAATTAATTATTAATGTTTGGGCTAAAATTTAATTAAGTCCAAAAATAGACTTAATTTGGCCCAAATCTAATTAGTTGGGCTCAATGGGCCAAGCCCATGGACCAATCAGGCCCAAGCCCATAAAGCCCACCTAAGAACTCTATAAATTATAAGGTTCATACATTTTATACTCAGAGAGCCTAGAGAGAATTTTTCCTACAATAAGAAGACTCTTAACTCCTGAAGCTGAATCACACTTGAAGTTGCTTGGAACACATACGTTCCTCCAAGACCCCAACTTCACATACATCCACGCGCTTCGCTTCCCTACATCAAGCACACGCGCACACATATATCCACGTGCTTCGCTTCATATATCAAGCGCACGCGCAGGGCTACAATCAGAAGACTCCCTAACTCCTGAAGCTGAACCATACTTGAAGACTGAAGTTGCTTGGAACACATACATTCCTCCAAGACTCCAACTTCACGTGCATCCACGCGCTCCGCTTCCATACATCAAGCGCACGCGTGCAACTGAGGACGTTTAGAAAATTTTACACTCAGAGAGCCTAGAGAGAATTCTCCCTACAATCAGAAAATTCCCTAACTCCTGAAGTTGAACCACACTTGAAGACTGAAGTTGCTTGGAACACATACATTCCTCCAAGACTCCAACTTCACATACATCCACGTGCTCTGCTTCCTTACATCAAGCGCACGCGTACAGTTGAGAGAGAATCAGAGGATCAAGTACTAGAGATCGAACCACATCCGCATCAAATCTACATAAACACAAGTTCAACTCCACGAAACACGTTTCCCCGAAAACCTCGTGCGAAGAAATTGGAACGCCCAGTGGGACCATCTCTACCTCTCATCTCTCTCTCAACACTCAAATCAAGCAATGGCTTCTAAGAAAGTAGCATCCAACGCTCCTGCAGCATCCAACGCTCCTGTAGCGTCCAACGCTCCTGCTGCGTCTAACATTCCTGCTGCAAGCGATGAATACACAAGACCCATCACTCGCAGTCACTCAAAGGGGATCATGCAGGAGAAGGAACAAGGTTCTGCCGTCGTAGAAGAAGGCAGCCATGGCAGAATTGGAGAGGAAGATAAATTTCCTAGCAAAAGCTCTCGAAGAGCGAGATAATGAGATCGTCGCCTTGAGAGAGCAAATGCAGGCTCGAGAAACTGCTGAGTCAAGCCAAACTCCCGCTGTCAAGGCAAATGACAAAGGGAAAACTCCGCTGCAGGAAAGCCAATTGCAGCACTTTACCTCCGTCGCCTCTCTATCAGTTCAGCAGTTGCAGGACATGATCACAAATACCATTAGAGCCCAGTATGGGGGATCGTCACAAACTTCTTTTATGTACACCAAGCCGTACACTAAAAGAATTGATAACCTAATAATGCCTGCTGGATATCAACCACCAAAATTTCAGCAGTTCGACGGAAAGGGCAACCCTAAACAACACGTTGCTCATTTTGTTGAAACCTACAAAAATGCAGGGACTAGAGGAGATCAACTGGTCAGACAGTTCGTCCGTACCTTGAAAGGAAACGCTTTCGATTGGTACACCAATCTAGAGCCAGAAGTGATTGACAATTGGGAGCAGTTAGAAAGAGAATTCCTAAACCGCTTTTACAGCACTAGGCAGACTGTTAGCATGATGGAGCTAACAAACACCAAACAGCGGAAGGGAGAGCCAGTCATCAACTACATCAACCGATGGAGAGCTCTAAGCCTTGATTGCAAAGATAGACTCACTGAACTATCTTCAGTGGAGATGTGCACCCAAGACATGCACTGGGAACTTCTCTACATCCTGCAGGGAATAAAGCCTCGCACATTTGAAGAGTTGGCGACTCACGCCCATGATATGGAGTTGAGCATCGCCAACAGAGGAACAAAGGACTTCGTGGTTCCAGGAGAAAAGAAGGATAAGAAGGATACAAAGGGCACCGAGAAAACTGTGAAGAGTGTCACGAAAGAATCTATGGTTGTCAATATGACCCCATTGAAATTTTCCTCTAAAGGAAAAGACTCAAGAGCTGAAAAGAAAGATTATGGAGGCGAGCAACGTCGCCTAACTTTGAAGGATAGGCAGGAAAAGGTTTATCCATTCCCTGACTCTGATGTTCAGATATGCTAGAGCAACTGCTAGAGAAACAACTGATTCAACTGCCAGAATGCAAGCGGCCGGAACAGTCAGGAAAAGTCAACGACCCCAACTACTGCAAATATCATCGGGTCGTTAGCCACCCAATTGAAAAGTGCTTTGTGCTGAAAGAGCTGATTATGAGGTTGGTTCATGAAAAGAAGATTGAGCTAGATTTGGATGAGGTGGCTCAGGCAAATCATGCTGCGGTGGCAATGCCTTCAAGCGTTCCACCATCAACACTGCTTTATAATCAAGGAGAAAGTTTGATCCAATTTGGGACTTTTGAGCCTATAGTTGTTCGGTTCCAGCAAGAGATCATAATGACAGATCTTCAAGGCAAAGATGACTTTGTTGAAGATGACGACGAAGGGTGGATCCTTGTGACTCGTCGAAAGAAAAGAAAGGCGGGCTCCACCAAGAAAGAGTTGCGCTTCTGTCGAGATTACAGAATAGGAAGCAAGACTCATAAAAAGAAAGCAAAGAAGAAGGCGTGGAAGTCTAAGCTTGTCAAGGAGGAGGACGAGGATTTTCCTCAACCTCGGCGACTTGTAACTCTGGAAGAATTTCTTCCAAGAAACTTCCTTAATGATCATCCAAAGGAAGTGTTAGAAGTTGTTGCGTGTCATGTCGTCAGCACAGCAGAAGGCGAAGATATTCCTTCAAGCTCGTTGGAAACGATGGTAGAATCAAAAGATCTACCGCCGTTCAGCATAGATGACTTGTTGTCTCTCCCTCAAACAGCTAAGACTGCTCTTATTGATGCATTGTTAAACTCAGGTGCGTCAAGTTCATCAAGTTCAGGCGTCCCAGCCTCTAGAGTGCGTACATGCGCTTCATGTTGTACATTCATAGGCTTTTCAGATGAAGACCTATTGCTGGGATCAAAGTCTCATAACAGACCCCTGTTTGTTTCAGGATACATGCAAGAATAAAGGGTTGGTCGAATTCTCATTGACGATCGGTCAGCTGTCAACATTATGCCTAAGTCAACTATGAAGCAATTAGGTATCTTAACGGAATAACTGACGAATAGCAAGTTGGTGATCCAAGGCTTCAATCAAGGCGGTCAACGAGCGATCAAAATGATTCGCCTAGAACTCATTATTGGCGACTTAAAGGCCAACACATTGTTCCACGTCATAGATTCGAGGAACACTTACAAGCTGTTGCTGGGGCGTCCTTGGATTCATGGAAATGGAGTGATAACTTCTACACTCCATCAGTGCTTCAAGTTTTATCAAGATGGCATTAAGAATGTTGAAGCAGATTCCAACTTATTCTCAGAAGCTGAGTCCCACTTCGCAGATGCAAAGTTCTACTTAAAGACCGATAATGTCGGTGAAGTTATGCCCGCGGAGATTCCTCTAATAAAAGGGGAGGATAAGTCTCAGTCCAAGCCACAAATAGATGCAGCAAAAGAACCAAGTGAAGGGGCCAGTACTTCTGACTCTCAAAAGAGTAAGGCATCTACTAGCCCTGCGAAGACTGAAACTTTGGAAGATGAGAAAGCTCCAAATCCTCCAATCTTGCGTTATGTTCCTTTGTCGAGACGCAAGAAAGGCAAGTCACCATTCGTAGAATGCTCGAGGGGCTTGAAGGTTGGTGATGTGGAGATCTTAAAAGAAAGTTTTGTTACACCTCTTACAAAAATAACAAAACAAGAAATTCACAAACAAAAAATGGACCTGACGAAGGCGAATTTGCCTGAAAGACGAACAAAAGATGGGTTCGACCCAAAGACTTATAAGCTGCTGGCAAAAGCAGGTTATGACTTTACAACTCACACTGAGTTCAAGAGCCTGAAAATTTACGAGCAACCTGAACTTTCTCCGTCTCAGAAGAAACTTTGCAAGAAGGGTATGCTATACCTGCCTCAAGGAAAGGACTTGGATATAAGTCTCCTAAGTCGATTCGTATAACTAGAAAGGGAAAGGAAAAAGTGGCTGACAGCAATCACATAACAGTGAAGGAGGTTAATAACTCTAAAGAAGGAGAAAACAATGGTCAAAGAACCTCTGTCTTCGATTGCATTCGACCGCCTGTCACACGTGCTTTAGTCTTTGAGAGGCTAAGCATGACGGAAACAGAAAAAAAAAAAAGTCAGCGCTCAACACCCAACCTTGGCTGACGCTGCTCTGCCTTTCGAAGGCTTGTCATGCCTTCTGGGGAGGAAGAAGACATTCGTTATTATCCAGTGACGACTCGACCCTCGGCATTTGAAAGATTAGGTGTGCTTACGAAGAAGAATGAGGAAGCACCTCGCGGATCAATTTTCAACCGCCTTAAGCATGAAGATGTCGAGAATCACTCTGACAAAAGGTCGTCTTTCGAGCAAAAGGAAAAAGAAAAGATTCGCGGTGATGCTCCTAGTATACCTACAAAGAAGAGTGGAGGAAAATCTCGCACATCAATTTGGCGCCGCATTAAGCATGAGGATGTCGAGAATCATTCAAATCAAATGCCCCCTTGCGAGAAAAATGAGGAGGAGAAATTCGTAGTAATGTTCCTTCACAAATGAAAAGAAAATTTTTTGTCACCCTCAATACAAGAGAAGGCTCTTTAAAGGTAAAAAGACGTGATGTTGTCTTTACTAAGCCCGACAGTGAAAACTTAGAACAGGAAGAAGGCGAAATTTCATGTCATCATATCACCGTCATCGAAGAGTCGGAGAGCGAAATATCCGAAGAAGATGTGGATGACACCCTACTCGCGCTTGAAGATGGTGGTCATTACACAGTAGATGAACTTAAAGAAGTGAACCTTAGCACAGTAGAGGAACCGCGCCCAACTTTCATTAGCGTGTCTCTCTCAAGTGAGGAGGAGGTCGAATATATGAGCCTTCTCGCCCAATACAGGGACATCTTTACTTGCTCATACAAAGAGATGCCAGGACTTGATCCAAAAGTAGCAATCCATCATCTCGCAATCAAGTAAGGGTATTGACCCATCAAATTATTATTATTTGCTCCTTATCGCAAGAGCCTAAACTGCACGGTGCTCCTGGCCCGCATGAGCTTAAAAGGTGAATGGCAACAAAAACAAAAAAAAAATTGTTTAAACTACGTTATGACTTGATCTCTATACATTATAATATGTAGGCAGCTTGGAGGAAACTTTAAGTTCAGTCACATAAAAAAAAAAATCGTTTGAACTACGTTATGACTTGATCCCTATACATTATAAAGGGTACGTAGACAGCTTGGAGGAAACTTTAAGTTTAGTCACATAAAAAAAATCTCCTTTGAACTACGTTATGACTTGATCCCTATACATTATAAAGGGTATGTAGACAACTTGAAGGAAACTTTAAGTTCACTCCACCAAAAAAAAAAAAAAAGAGAAATGTCATGATCACCTGAAACGTGACACTAGGACATTGATGGTGTTCGTTAAAGGATGTCACTAAAGGTTGAAGTTGCCTTACTGAGGGCAACGCAACAAATCAAAGGAATGCATCGCTAAAGGTTGAAGATGTCTGCCTAGCTCCACCTTATTTGCGAGATCAGGTCCAGTCTGCTTGACTCTGCCTTGTTTGTGAGATTAAGTTCGATCTACCTAGCTCCACCTCATTTGCGAGATCAGGTCCAGTCTGCTTGACTCTGCCTTGTTTGTGAGATTAAGTTCGATCTGCCTAGCTCTGCCTCATCTAAAAGATCAGCTTTGCTCCATCTCAAAATATTGGTACAGCTCTGCTTCATCTCCAAAAAATATTGGTGCAGCTTCGCTCCTCCTCCAAAAAATGATGGTACAGCTCTGCTTCATCTCCAAATACTGGTGCAGCTTCGCTCCTCCTCCAAAAATGTTGGTGCAGCTCCTCTCCATCTCCAAGTGCTGGTGCAGCTTTGCTTCATCTCCAAATATGGATGCAACTTCGCTCCTCCTGCCAAAAAATGTTGGTGCAGCTCTGCTTCATCTCCAAATACTGGTGCACCTCGCTCCTCCTCCCAAAAAAATGTTGGTGCAACTGTGCTTCATCTCTAAATATTGGTGCAGCTTCGCTCCTCCTACAAAAATGTTGGTGCAACTCCTCTCTGCTGGGATTAAAACCCAAGCGCAGCGGAAACATATCAGAACCCTATCTCAAAATTAATTTTAAAATTTTGAAAAACTTCTACATTGGTAAAAAAAAAGTCTAAAATAATCTAGGTTAAGCATGTTGAATAAAAAAAATAAATTATCAGAGAAGAAAAAAACTTACGCGTTGTGTCACCACCACTTGGAGACCTTCCTTTTTCTCTGAATCTTGAGGAAAGGTTTGTGGGAACCTTTTTGGCCAAGGGAAAAAAAAGTACGCAGAGAATTCTGAGAGATTTTTTTTAGAGAGAATGAACCATTCCCATTTTTTCTGTTAGGAGCTATATAAGGAAGCGAGAGAAAATGGGAAACGTGGGTGTTATCACACGTATTAAGTAACTCCCCTACGTGGGGTTACAACAATATTGACTCTTATTTAATATTAATTAAATTAATAATTAATAATAAAATAATTAATAATTAATTAAATCTAATTTAATTAACCAATTCATTTAAATCATATTTAAATGAACATCTCTCACATAACCTATAGTTTTAATTCAATTAATTTAATTAATTTTAAAAATTTTGAAATACTTCTACATTGGTAAAAAAAAAAACTAAAATAATCTAGGTTAAGCATATAGAATACAAAAAAATGAGAGAAGAAAAAACTTACGTGTCACCACCACTTGGAGACCTTACTTTTCTCTGAATCTTAAGGAAAGGTTTGTGGGAACCCTTTTGGCAAGAAAAAAAAACGCAGAGAATTTTTTGTTGAGAGAATGAATCATTCAATTCTTTTATGTTAGATGCTATATAAGGAAGCAAGAGAAAATGGGAAACGTGGGTGTTATCCCATGTATTAAGTAACTCCCTACGTGGCAGTTACAACTAATTTAATATTAATTAAATTAATAATTAATAATTAATAATTAATTAAATCTAATTTAATTAACCAATTCATTTAAATCATATTTAAATGAACATCTCTCACATAACCTATAGTTTTAATTCAATTAATTTAATTAAATTAAATAACTAATTAATTCTCCAATTAATTAATTACCAAATTAAATATCAAATATTTAATTTTAACTTGCATTTGAATCAAATTCAAATACATTTATCTCATAACCTATAGTTTTAATGTACATCTAATGCGCATTAATTTTAACCTATAGTTTTAATATAAATATAATTCATATTAAAATAATATTTGAACAATTTCAAATATTTAATTCTCTTACAAATTAACTTTGAATCATATCCAAAATTATATTTATACTATAAAGTTTAATTTGTAAAATAAACTTTATATTATAATGTATCATTATACATTATACTTTTCCCTTAGTAAATTTGAACTTTTCAAATTTCATCCAAGAATAAATTTCCTCAATATTCTTTACGAGCTAGGAAGGGGACCTAATGGACCTACAGATCAGAAGCTCCAACAATATGAGATTAACGGGCTAAACTCATTAACCACATTAATCAATATTCGTTAATTGTGGGTACACTCCACTAAAGACCCACAGCTGCACTCTTCTCACTGTAGATATATTTCTATGTCCACGGATATAGACCAATAACAGCAAGTTAGTCCTTCACAAGTGTTCGTAACACCAGCTGGGTCAAATTACCGTTATACCCCTGGGTTACTTCTAAATCTTTAAGTACCAGTGCTCCTCTAATGAACAACCTGTTTATGGTCCAACCATCAAATAGAAACCCCTATCGGGCCAGTGAGAGGGTAGGGCCCTTTGTTCAAGTCTCGGAGACACCACTTAAGGGAACACTTATCTACTTACTCTAAAGTCGGGAATGAGTGAAATTCATCTTGTATAATTATGTTCCCAGCTCCCCACTCAGTCTTGTCCCCAAAATAGTAGGCATATCGAGTCGGCAAACGGGTCACTCTCACCCATACAAATCAAAGGACAATCCATCGTGAACAGGAGTTCATAAGATACTCAAGATTAAGACTAAGTTGCCTAGGTCAACTTATTGAAATAGAAACCCTACCAGTCAACGGAGTTATATCTAGTGGTTACTATTTCATGGTCCAGTCTTATGCAAACTCATTGCATAGGATACCCCCACTCGCATGTCTCCTACACGAACGCGTTGGATCACTGTGTTTGTATCAAATACAAAGTGGGCCGTATCCATAGTGTTACTAGGATAAGGTACCCAACCCTATCCATATACTATAGACCCTTAAGGCTGTAACTTGAACATTAATCTCTATATGTCTCTACATATTGTTCAAGACTCATAAAATAGCCTAGGATGTTAGTTTATTGGATTTTAGGGTTATTAAAACAATATAAAATAATCAATAACATTTATTGAATCATAATGAATAACCATTTATTAATGACGGTCAAAATACAACATTTACTATCTACGAGTTTTAGGGCATAAAACCTAACACTCTCCATCTCCAATGCTGGTGCAGCTCTGCTCCATCTCCGAATATGGATGCAGCTTCGCTCCTCCTCCCAAAAAATGTTGGTGAAGCTCTGCTTCATCTCTAAATACTGGTGCAGCTTCGCTCCTCCTCCAAAAATGTTGGTGCAGCTCCTCTCTATCTCCAAGTGCTGGTGGAGCTTTGCTTCATCTCCAAATATAGATGCAGCTTCGCTCTACCTCCCAAAAAATGTTGGTGTCGCTCTGCTTCATCTCCAAATATTGGTGCAGATTCGCTCCTCCTCCAAAAATGTTGGTGCAGCTCCTCTCCATCTCCAAATGTTGGTGCAGCTTTACTTCATCTCCAAATATGGATGTAGCTTCGCTCCTCCTCCCAAAAAATGTTGGTGCAGCTCTGCTTCATCTCCAAATACTGATGCAGCTTCGCTCCTCCTCCAAAAATGTTGGTGCAGCTCCTCTCCATCTCCAAGTGCTGGTGCAGCTTTGCTCCATCTCCAAATATGGATGCAACTTCGCTCCTCCAAAAAAATGTTGGTGCAGCTCTGCTTCTCCTCCAAAATATTGGTGCAATCCTACTCCATCTCCAAATTCAACAACTATATTGCAATTTCACTTTTGTCTTAAGTTTGATGATATCGTTGCCGTATCTCCATTTTCCAAGACGCGTTGGTGTCTGGCAAGCTGGACGCATTGGCGTCTGGCACATGAGCACACGACGCATTAACATCTTCTAAAGAAATACATCAGACTGAGGCTGATCTTTCAGGGAGCGAGACGTGTTAACAAAGGATGGACTAGTATGTCGCACCCTAAGTTGGTAAGGAGCCCGGGCACGTTGGCGGTAGGCCAACTCCTGTTCGTCGTTGTAGCGCGCGAGCGCGTGGCGGTAGGCCAACTTCTGTTCAACGTTGCAGCGCGCGGGGTGCGCCGGCGGCAGGCCAACTTCTATTCGCCATTGCAGCGCGCGGGTGCGGGTACAATCAGAGCGAGTTACCTTGGACCTTACCTTGTTTAGTGGGTGAAAATTCTATTCCCAAAAGAAGAAAAACCTGAAAAAAAAAAAGTTCCCAGTTTTACATGTTCTGTACAATAACGATTTTGGAGAAATTAGACCTGAAAACAAAGATCTAACCGTTCAGAATGAGGCCCTATGTGTCTTGAACAGGCGGATGAAATTTTGATACGATCCGACTGTGGAAACGCCGGAAAACGACAATTTCCAGTTTTACATGTTCTGTACAACGGCAATAATGGACAAACTAGAGCTCAAAATAAAGATCTAACCGTTCAGAATGTGTCCCTATGTGTCTCGAACAGACGTATAAAATTTTAATACGATCCGACGGTGAAATTCCGGCAACGAAAATTTTTCGGGAGCTGTCGCTGAAAAAATTTCCAGTTTTATATGTTATGTACAACAGAGATTATGGACAAACTAGAGCTCAAAACAAAGATCTAACCGTTCAGAATGTGACCCTATGTGCCTCGCACAAGCTGATAAAATTGCAATATGATCCGACAGTTGAAACTTCGGCAAACGTCAATTTTTCAGGAGTTGTCGCTGAAAATCTGAAGTTCTATTTATCTTCTCCATTATTTTGGTAGATTTTTCGCCCACTTTAGCTCATTAGGTCACTTAATAATATATATATATATATATTTAAATTTCTCGAATTAAAATTTGGCCATATTCCAAATTTTATCCCAAATTCAAATCTCCGGATCTTATAAATTGGATCTTAAATTGATCTCAATTTAAAATTTGGCCATATTTCAAATTTTATATTAAATTCAAATGATTCAAGCTTAGGCTTTTATCAAATTTAAATTGCGGATAATATCTCAAATTCATCCCAAAATAAAATTTGGCCATATTTCAAATTTTATCTCAAATTCAAATCAAACTTCGAAATTATCCCAAATTAAATTTGGCCATATTCCAAATTTTAAGTTTTAATCAAACTCATGTACTAAATTCATAGTTTGATTGACATACCAAATATGGTCAAATTCAAGAACATATACAACTTGCATTTTGACTCAACTTCACAAATTACCACGTCATTTACCAAATTAATGGTGAAATTATAAAATAATTAAATTTGGAACTAATTAAATGTTACATGTGTCCTAAATTGAAATTGAAGACGAAAATTGGCAATCCCGATGGTGCCGCATGTTTCCGTCCTCATCGTTGGATCAAATAAATTATTTTTGGTTCAATTAATTATTAATGTTTGAGCTAAAATTTAATTAAGTCCAAAAATAAACTTAATTTGGCCCAAATAGCTCAAAGGCCCAAATCCAATTAGTTGGGCCCAATGGGCCAGGCCCATGGATCAATCAAGCTCAAGCCCATAAAGCCCACCTGAGAACTCTATAAATAGAGAAGTTCTCTTCATTTATAAGGTTCAAAAATTTTATACTCAGAGAGCCTAGAGAGAATTCTCTCTACAATCAGAAGACTCTAACTCCTAAATTGAATCACACGTGAAGTTGCTTGGAACACATACCTTCCTCCAAGACCCCAACTTCACATACATCCACGCGCTCTACTTCCCTACATCAAACGCACGCGTACACATACATCCACGCGCTCCGCTTCATATATCAAGCGCACGCGCAGGGTTCAGAAAATTTACATTCAGAGCCTAGAGAGAATTCTTCCTACAATCAGAAGACTCCCTAGCTCCTGAAGCTGAATTACACTTGAAGTTGCTTGGAACACATTACGTTCCTCCAAGACCCCAACTTCACATACATCCACACGCTCCACTTCCCTACATCAAGCGCACGCGTACACATATATCCACGCGCTCCGCTTCATATATCAAGCGCACGCGCAGGGTTCAGAAATTCTACATTCATAGAGCTTAGAGAGAATTCTCCCTACAATCAGAAGACTCCCTAACTCCTGAAGCTGAACCATACTTGAAGACTGAAGTTGCTTGGAACACATACATTCCTCCAAGATTCCAACTTCACGTGCGTCCACGCGCTCCGCTTCCATACATCAAGCGCACGCGTGCAACTGAGGATGTTCAGAAAATTTACGCTCAGAGAGCTTAGAGAGAATTCTCCCTACAATCAGAAGACTCCCTAACTCCTGAAGCTGAACAAAACTTGAAGACTGAAGTTGCTTGGAGTACATACATTCCTCCAAGACTCCAACTTCAAGTGCATCCACGCGCTCCGCTTCCATACATCAAGCGCAGACGCGGGTTCAGAAAATTTTACACTCAGAGAGCCTAGAGAGAATTCTCCCTACAATCAGAAAACTCCCTAACTCCTGAAGTTTAACCACACTTGAAGACTGAAGTTGCTTGGAACACATACATTCCTCCAAGACTCCAACTTCACATACATCCACGCGCTCTGCTTCCCTACATCAAGCGCACGCGTACAGTTGAGAGAGAATCAGAGGATCAAGTACTAGAGATCGAACCACATCCTCATCAAATCTACATAAACACAAGTTCAACTCCACGAAACACGTTTCCCCGGAAACCTCGTGCGAACACTTTGATTTTTTTTTTTTTTTTTGAAAATTAAATCTATTTTCTCATAATTTCTTATAATAGTTTGCATCTTATTTAAGTATAAGAGTTGTATTCTTAGTCAAATCCAAAAAACAAAAACTACTTTTTTTAGTTTTAAAATTTTGGCTTGGTTTTTTAAAACATTGGAAAGGAGAAGATAAAACAAGCAATAAAATTAGAGGTGAGATGAATTATGAGCCTAATTTTCAAAATTTAAAAATTAAAAACGAAAAAGAAATGGGGTAAGTTATAGATATGGAGGAAACGAAAAAGAGAATAAGAGATGTATAGAAGAAGTGGGGGGAAATGTTGGGCCATAGATTGAAGCATATGGGAGAGAGAAAATGGAAAAGGGAGATGATCTATGACTAGATAAACGATTATTATCTATATAAAAGGCAAGAGCTGATATTTTTTTCATTAAAATTAAGGTATTAATGCAATTTTTGAAAGTTCAAGTATATTTTTGAAACATGGTATTAATGGTTTTCATCTATATACTAATGGTAGCATCTTTTTCTTAACTATCTTTATAAGTTTTAAGGTATTGGTGAAACTCTTGAAAACCCAAGTGCACTTTTTTAATGTTAAGTACTTGACAAATTTCATCAAAAAAAAAAAAAAAACTAATAGCAAGGTTTGTTTGTTTGTAATTTTTTTTTTTAATGTTTAAATGTAGTATTGGAACTTTTGATAATTTAGCCTACAAAATACTACGAACTTTGAGTATGTTTTAATTATGTACAAACTTTAGAAAACATATATGACATCAACATCGATCACGTACATTAGTGTGGAACTTGATTAGTAAAAATTGTTTTATGTAAAAGTGTAAGGACATGTTTGGCCCAGAGACTAGGAGTTAGGGAAGTGAGTTGCTAACTCTACACATTGTTTGGCTAAAAACTTTGTGGGGCCAACGTGGGACTTGACTAGTAAAAATTGTGTTTGTGTAAAAGTGTAAAGGCATGTTTGGCACCATTGGGGGAGTAAGTTGTTAACTTTACTCACAACTTAAGGAGTCTGTGGGCCCACGACTAACAAACACTGATTTCATGACTTTTGTTCACTTCTTACATTATGGGTCCCACATCTAACAACGGTCGTGATTCAACAACTCTCCATATTAAACAACTTCACCCATTGTCCAAGACCAAAGGGAAGAAACCTCAAAACTCAATGGTAAAAATATAACATTTTAAAGCACAATAATCAAATACAAAATAAATATGAAGCTCATGGTAAAAATGCAACATCTTTGCGCTTGGGGCAATGACCTAGCTAGTGAAGTTCTAATCGAGGCGCGTCTATTGCTGGTTGAAACATAATATAATATCGACTAAATATAATAACCAACACATTGCTCCAATAACCCATCAAAATTTTATTTTATATTATATTTTTATTTTAAATTTGTGTTGGGGACAAAGAATACGGTGTGCGTAAAATTTGGGTTGAGGATAGCGTGTTCAAAAAACTCGATGACCCAAATAAACCGATCAACCCAACCCAACCCAACCCGTACGGTTTAGGTTGGGTTATCAACTCATTTAGGTTGGGCTGGGTTCAAATAAATGAAAAAATTATGCGTTGAGTTGGTTTATAGGTTCACCTACAATAACCCAACCCAAGTCGAACTAACCCGAACTTAGTATTAATTTTAAAAAGTATGTTTGTTTTATTTAGAATACAATTATATGTATATATATTTATTTTATTTTTATTGAATTTCAAGATTGTTTTGGATAATTTATTTTTCAACCACCCCTAAACACAATTTTTTAGCACTTTGAAAATAAAATTTTTCATAATATAAATTGAAATTGAGTTGTTAATCTTAACTCAATATATGAAAATAATTAAACAAAACTTGTATATATTAACATTTTACTTATTTTTAGTATAAAAATTTAAATAAATGACCTGAACCAATTCGATTTAAATATTTTATGATTGAGTTCATAACGGTTATTTAAGTTAACAAAACTTACCACTCAAACAATTGAGTTGGATCTAAAAATTTGTGAGAAATTGACAAAAATGACCCATTCCCACATTATTTTTTGAAAAATAGACCCTTTTTGAAGAAGTTTTTTTGGACCCATGAAAGTGATGTAAGCCGGGTATGTATAATTACTTATTTGCCCTCCCACTACTTAATAACTTCATTATACTTAGTTCAATAGCCAAATTAATTATTTTACCTACAAAATTAATTATTTTCTTAACAAATTAATTATTTTACCTACAAAATTAATTATTTTCCTAACAAATTAATTATTTTACCCACAAAATTTAGAAATCATTTTTTTACCCTATCCAAACTTATTACATCCAACCACCCTTTTAACTACACACAACCACCACTCACAACCACCAATTAAATGTGTAAGTAAAAAAAAATTGTACTCTCAAAATTCTCACAACTCTCTACCACTCATATCTCTCTACACCACTCCCAATGGTATGTATTTCTTTTATTCAACATTTTTTTTAATTTTGAAAAAGGTAACATGTTTTAGTACGATAATTTATTTTAATTCGACCACTAGTTTTCATTTTTGATTAGTTATGATTGCATTGCTAGTTTAAATCTTTACTTGCAATTACCTTTTTAATTCTTTTTTGTTTAGGATGAATCTCATTCGGTGAGAGAGATGTTATAATAATTGCAAAAAAAAAAAAAAAAATTACAAACACATAAAACAATGGTAGAATTTCGTTAGACGCCCGGCCGGGCTTCATACATTAGACCGAGCGAGTACCGGCCGAGTGAGTACTATTATTTGTGGATAAAATTCGGCCATGTATGCATTTTACCCACCCAAGGCTTCACCGGGTGCACCTCAGACCGGGTTTCTCAATGTGTAATGTCTTTTTTTGTGACATTTTTAATATAATTATTTTTTTATCCACCTTTTAATTCATCTATATTTCTAATATGATCCTACTTAATTATCTACAAATTAAATTAGTTTATTTTTAATTTCAAATGTAAAATAGTTATTTACTTTATTTCAAATATAAAATAGTTATTTACTTTTATATCTTTTCTTACCTATTACATCCAACCAACCAACATTTAATTCATCTATCAATCCAAACTAATAAAATTAAACAAACTTTTTACCTACCATCAAACATTCATTAATTGTTTTAACAAAAATCAAAACATACACATCCACAGCTCACCTAATTCTCTCAACTTACTTAATTCTCTCTACAACTTTAGGACATGTTTGGGTGGCTAAAATCACCGTGAAATATGTTTTTAATCATTCAAAACTAATTTTGATTATTGAAAATTGCATTTAAAAGTGTAGGATTGAAAATTAAATTAATTTTGAGTGATTAAAGTATGTTTTTGAGTGATTTTAAAAGTGACAGAAGTGATTTTGTGTTAAAATCACTTCCAAACATGCTCTAAATCTATTCACAAAACTACTCAAAATTTAGATTCGTGAAGGTATGTATTTCATTCATTTAACATTTTTTTTAGTGATAATTCTCTTTTAATATTAGATTTTGTCAATTCGTTTTCTCTTTAGAAACCAATGTTACTACTCCAAATCCTCACTCACTGTTGACTAGCTTTGATTTTGATGTTTTTGGTGTAACTTTTTTGGTGAGATAGATGCATGTTATAATATCCACAAAGATTAGCTATACTAATATACCATTTCCACAATGAGTAGTTTTAAAAGAAATGAAAAAGAGAGGAAATTTTTTTTGTGGAGGCTCAACTAGGCTTCATAAAATATGACGGGGCCACCATCGGGTTGTGGAAATTTCTGGATATTATTGGGCCACGTATGATGTTACCTGACCGAGTCTACATGGGTTCAGGTAGGTATAAATCCTCTAACCGAGTAGATACCGGGGTGGAAATCGGGCCAGGTAGATTAGGGTGCAAGGCCCGGTACTCCTCGAACCGAGTAGACAACGGGGTAGAAACCGAGCCGAGTACAAATTGGGGTTCAACAAGGCACGTAAGGGGACTGGCCCGATGTAGCTCGGGCAGACGAGGCTATGTAGATGCCCCGGTATTCATCGAACCAAGTACATATTGAAGTAGAAATTCGTATGAAGCCCGACCGGACATCATGGAAATGCAGAAGCTAAAGGTATCATTTTTATGCCAAAAATCTAACTAAATACAGCCAAAATATTCAGAGAACACCAAAAATGTAGTTTAAATGCAGAAAGTGCTCAAAATCTAAGATTTTTCAGTCAATATAATAGATACAAAAAAACCCTAGCTAACAAAATAGTGAATAATCTAAAACTTGCTTCAAAAGAGTGAATATGCACATAGATTTTAACATGCAACCCTCATTTAAACCCTTCAAGGGTCAGAAATGCAACCCTCATTTAAATCCTTCAAGGGTCAGAAAATAATCAAACAAAAAAATCCACAAAAAAGGAGAAGAATCCGAATGTACCTTGTGTAAAATCGAGAGATCAATGGATTGAAGAAATGATTGAAACAACCATGAAGATCGTAAAAAACAGAGGGAATCGAGAGTGATGGTGAAAATGTTGATGAAAATGGTAAGGAAGGAGAAGGGGAAGAGGTGTGAAGCGTGTGTTGAGAAGAGGGAGAAGAAATGGTGGAATTTTTGAAATGTTGAAGATAAAATGAAAATTTTACTGTTGTCGGTGAAATTACAATTTCACATTTTAGAAAAAGTGAAAAGAGTTCAAAATAACAAGTTTATTTGAATTTTTTTTAAAAAAATAATGTTAATTTAATAATATATGACAAAAATAGGGTAGAAGGCAAAATAATCCCAAAATTGGGGTTGTAAAATCGTGTACCCAATGTCCACTGCACGTGCCACGACCTTTGCAGCAAAAATCGTGGACCGGTCCACGATTTCCATACTCGTGGACCGGGTCCCGAGTTCCACCCCTATAATCCGCCAGCCTCCTCCTTTCTTCTTCACTCCTTCTCTCTTCTTCCACCGCCCAAATCCTCCCGCCGCTGCCGTCGTCCGCCGCTACCACCGTACTGCCGCCGCCGCTGGTATTTTTTTTTTTTTGTACATAAAAGTTGTTATGAAGTTATGAATTTGTTTTGTTAATATATTTTTTTTGTTGTTATATTGAATATTTATTTGTTTTGTATAAGATTTAGTATTTTTTGACCATTATTTTGATTTTATAATTTTGTTTTTTGATTGCATGAGTTTGGGAATTTTTTTTTAATAATGTTATTTTAATAATATATGATGGAAATAGAGTAGATGAGAAATAATATCAAGATTGAGGTTGTAAAATCGATTTAGTAAATCGTGGACCGGGTACACGATTTTGGCATGAAAGTTGAGTTGTTTTTTAAGTTTATTGGGTTGATGTTGGCATAAAAAGTGAGTGATTTTTATTACTTAGTAATTAGACTATATATATAAATTGTAACAGTTGTGAACATCTGATTAGATATGTCTTGCGTCCTGAAGATTTAGTTGTTCTCGACCTGGTAATGATGGGGATAGCGATATTGATCTAGAAATTGATGAATTGTTTGGAGAACAAGAAAGTGTTGAACATGACAATGAATTGGTACCGTCCGAGATGTTCACTCAAATTGATTGGGATGTTACTAATTCATATGTGAACAAGGATCGACACTTGAAGAAAGGAATAGAGATGTAGATAGTGCTAGTTTAGTACAAAAGGAATGTTATTTGACACGAAAGAAGATCTCCAACTTGTTGTAAAAAAGTATTGCGTCACAAATCATTATCAGATTTCCGTAATAGAATCAATCAAGATATTGGTATGTGAGATGCAAACAATGGAAGGAGGGTTGCGATTGGAGATTACGTGCTTGTCGGCGTAAAACACATGGGATGTTCGAAATTACTAAACTTGAAGGGAGCACTCATGTTTGTACTCAGAATTGACACAGGATCATTCACAACTTGATTAAATTTATGAGTGTTGAAATTCAAAATTTGTGAAGGCTGATCCTGGTGTACCCGTTGCATTGCTTCAAGAAGCATTAAAAACAATATGGGTATAATGTGAATTATAGACGTTGTGGCAAGCAAAGAGAAAAGCGTTGATTGCTGTGTTTGGTGACTGGGAGAAATCATACTCGGAACTTCCATATTGGTTGAGTGCTGTTGTACATTATAATCCTGGAACACGAGTTGATTGGCATTTTCTTCCATCCGATGTGTCTGGTACAACTATATTCGGTCGAGTTTTCTAGTCATTTGGTCCTGCAGTAGAAGGGTTCAAATATTGTAGGCCATTAATTCAGATTGATGGAACTCATCTATACGAAAGTATAAAGGGAAATTATTGACTGCCTTATCGGTTGATGAAATGGGCATATATTTCCCCTTGCTTTTGCTATTGTTGAGGGAAAACTCTTCCATTGGTCATGGTTTCTATGGGCATTGCGCGAATATGTTACCAAACGAGATGATTTGCTTAATTTCTGATAGACACAAAGGCATTCTTGCTGCAATTAACAATGAGGAGATTGGCTGGAGTGAACCTAGAGCATACCATCGATATTGTCTTCGTCATGTTGCTAGTAATTTTAATACGAAATACAAATCAAGGCAATTGAAAGATTTGGTGTTTAAGGCAAGAAATCAACACCAAAAGCGCAAGTTCATTAGGTGCATGAAACATTGAAGCAATTGAACCCCGAGTGTCTTGAATATTTTTCTGAGATTGACTTGGAAAATGGACACAATCACACGACAATGGATATCGTTATGGTGGATGACAAGCAATGCCGCTGAATGTATGAACGGAGTTTTCAAAGGAGCTAGAATGTTACCGATCACTTCTTTGGTTAGACTAACATTCTATCGTACAATACTGTATTTCGAACGTCGCAGGCAAGAGATAAGCGAAGCACTTGATCGTGGAGACGTATATACAAATATGCTATGAAAAAGCTCAAGCGGTGGGAACAACGAGCATCTGCACATACATGGTTGCGATTGATAGGGAAACCCAAACCTTTGAAGTACAAACTGGCATGAGTATGGTTTCTCCCTACAAAGGGCAGCATGTACAGGTGGTAAGCTTGACGGAAGGCACATGTTCCTGTAACAAGTGCAGTCATTTAAAATTCCATGCTCGCATGTAATTTCTATTTGCAATTACATGCGTCTGACGTACGTACCGTTTATTGATGATTGCTACAAATTGTCGCATTTCAAGCAATGTTATGAAGGTCGCTTCCATCCATACAACACCCAGATTATTGGCCAGAATTATCATTTACAGATGTTCGTCCAATGCGAACTTACTAAGAGAGCACGGTCGGCCAAAAGTACGAGAATTCATAATGAATGGATTGGCGAGAGGCTAGCCAAAGAATTAGATGTAAAATATGTAAAGGAGAGGGGCATAACAAGTGTACTTGTCCACATCGTACATCAGGTGCTTCGTCTTCGGGTCATTGATGGATTCGTTTTGTTAGTAATGACCTTGTAATTGGCTTTGTATGTAGTGAATTTATTTGTTTTAGTAATCAGTTGTTTTTCTACAATTTTTGTAGTGAAATCGGAGTAATCGGAGTTGTTTTTCTACTTGTATGGAATTTATGTAATGGAATTTATTTATATAATAAAATCTGTTTTTTCTACTGAAATTCTGTTTCAGTGATTTCGCATCATGGATCCGGGTCCTTCTAATCCCATACAACTATATCAACAAATTCTCATCGTTCACAATCAGTATGGGATAGTGCTTCTACTACAATTTTGAGCTGCCGAAGGAGGGAGACAGTAGTTCAACGAACTATCCCATTCGATCCACGTATCATGCCATATGTGCAACAGGCGGGTTTTATTGGGGTTGCACAAATTGGATTCATCCAACTAGATTGACACCTAATTACTTCTTTAGTAGAGCGTTGGCGACCAGAAACCCACACATTCCATATGCCTTGTGGCGAATGCACTATTACGTTACAGGATATTGCAGTTCAGTTTGGACTACCAGTGGACGGAGAACCTGTGACAGGATCCTACAATATGATTGGAAACAAACTTGTGAGGATTTTTTGGGGTTCGACCTATGGATTTGAAAGGCTCGAGGTTGAGTATCCCATGGTTAGCCTCCCAGTTTACAGAGTTGTCCCCCAATGCTGACGACATCAACATACAAAGATATGCCCGAGCATATTTTGCAACTGATTGGAGGATTTTTATTCGCTGACAAGTCAAACACTCTTGTCCACCTAATGTTTCTTCCACTACTGGCAAATTTCGAGCAAGCTGGTAGATACTCGTGGGGTGGCGCCTGCCTTGCATGGCTCTACAGAGAACTATGTCGAGCCAGTAATGCAGGCAGCGGGCCACTGATACTGCTACAAGTATGGGCGTATGATTGCTTTAACAACATAGCACCACAAATCCAATGGAGGCCCCAGCGCAGGTCCACTAAGTGCCAGGTATTAATTTATTTATATATTCTTTTAATTATTATTTTATGGTACAACTATTTAATTATATACTTTTTTAAAATTTTAGATGGAGTGGTATTTTAGTTCCATCAGAACAGTCAGCGAACATGCTCCTGGTATATCGACAGATATTTGACCGATTAATGCACAGTCAGGTAATAAATGAATATACAAATGAATATTGCAGTTTTTTTTTTTTTTTACTTATTTTTTTTCAGATTAATTAGACGCCATACACACAAACAATTATGGCATCCCTACCTGATTATTGTCATGATGGTCATGACATATGGTTGACCGTTAGCCCTCTCATATGTTTCCATATCATAGAGTGACATCAACCAAATCGTGTTCTACGACAGTTCAGTATGCGACAATTAGTCCCATCATTGTGTCAGACACTCCCAGCACTACACCAGATTGATCTGAGAGGTAAGCACGATCAAGACTGGTGCCGAATTCACGCAAAATATATAACATTCTGGCGTGCACGTCGTAACCGTTGCGTACAGGGAGAAATAACAAATGACCCAGCTGTATCAGACAACTACTTTCCCTGGTACGATTCAATCACGAGGCGATTTATCACCCCTGACGGTGCTTACTACTACTACATGGTAAGAGTTTTGTAATCTTATATTTTTTATTTATATGATATGAACATTATTTAATACTAAATTTTCACCATTCAGAATAATTTTGTCCACGATGTACATCAATATTCTGTACAACAAGATTTACCAGAGTTGACTACAATGTGTGATCAAAACTTGGTAAATGTACAAAATATTATTCAGCAGACAAGACGACTTAATGTTGCTGACACTGATCGAAGACGTATTCGTCGTAGACGACAACGCCAACAGGGTGAAGCTATTCCAGAGGAACAAGTTGACCCAGAACCAGAACCCAACTTCTCCTAGAGCAGAGATCGGATCGAGTTCTGGCAATCAACAAGAGTATTATGAACATCAATCCGTCGTCACCCAAGAGGATATTGATGAATTAATTCATCAACAACAACACTTTGAAGTGCCTGTACCTCGTCGTCCACACCGTCAACGAAGACGTCCACCATGTGACACATGACTCGTTTGTAATTTAAAGTTTAAGTTTTTATGAATTTCTAATCTTCAGACGCATTTATATGAGTATGCTATAAAACAAGAATATTAAGAAATGTAATTGTTGATTAAAAAAAAAAAGGGAAATCGTGTACCCGTACACGATTTCGGTCCCATTGACCAACCACGTGGAAGCCACGTGGAAATCGTGTACGGGGTACACGATTTCACCACCCTATTTTTGTCAATATTTTCTTCAACCACACTATTTTTGAGATTTCTTTACTATGTACCCTATTTTTGTCAATAGTTCAAAATTTAACATTAATTTTGAATTTTACCCGATTTATTTTGAGGTAATTATTTATTAAAAAAAAAAACTTGCGGGGTCAAAAATGTGAATTAAATTTGTTCCACCCAGCCCAAAAACGCCCTAGTCGAGAGGAACAACGAACGAGTTGAAAACCGATTTGCCTCCACTCCATTGTGCAATAAGAAAGCGCGCCATGCTTCAATTCTCCTCTTCTCATGGCGTCTTTTTCTCTCAGAGCCAACAACGCCTTCACTTCTCGTCTCAATGACCTAATCAAGCTTCAGGTACATCCCCCCCTCTCTCTCTGCATCATCCCGCCTTCTTCTTCATTCCAACTATTTCAACACTCATTCTAATTTTGTCCCCATAATGACGTTGGAGATTTTGGTTGTCAGAGGCTCAGGCACGCTTCTATTTACCCAACAATGGATTTTCACTCACTGGGTCATGAAGGTCCATCTTCTGTTCAACTTCGATTTACTCTCTTTACTAATTGAAGGAAGTTACTAATGGAGTAGATTCTTATCGAATGTGGTTTTCGCTGCCATTTCTGCTGTTAAAATAGTTTATTACTTGCTATTTCTTGCGTACTGTACTCGTTGGTTGTTTAACTCAAGGCACCGTGTTCCATACCTGTAGATGCAGCCAACAACGACATGCCCAAATGGAATAAAATTAATGGACGGGCTTTTGGGATCACTCGTTCAATGATCCCATCTTCATCATGGATAGTCTTGAAAGTTCTTCATAATAAAGGTAACTTGTTAATGGTTTGTATCACTTGTTAAGTGCTTGTATCAGTATCTTTGCAGCCATGCCATCACATTGATATGTCCCGTGTTAACTCAAAATTTTGTCCTGCTAGTTAATTGATTAATAGGGCTTGAATGAATTATCCTTGTTTGTTATGGTAGCTAAATATGTTGCAACAGATAACAACATTTAGCGTGTTTAAGAAAACACTTACTCTGTTAACTTCCAAGAAACCGTTGTTCATTCTTAATCAGCTATAGTTTGAGCTTGTGAGGTCTTGACGAGTAGTTGGCTCGGCAGTATATCTTTCCATTATGTCGCATTTTGTCTCATCAATTTGAATCTTGATACTTCACGGAAAAGGACTTCATTTCCTTGAAGCCTATTTGGTGGGTGGATGTGTGAGAGACTTACTCCTAAACAGAGTACCAAAAGACTTTGATGTGATTACCACAGCTGGACTTAAACAGGTATTTGTGGCCACCGTGTAATTTCTTGTGGTGTTGTTTTCTCTCCCTCTTCTGCTGAGAGTGAAATCAACGTTTTTAAGAATGGCTTAGTTGATTCCATGTGTCCCGTGCAGATCTGCAAACTATTTCATCGGGCACAAATTATTGGGCGTCGTTTTCCTATTTGTATGGTCAATATTAAAGGCTCCATTACTGAGGTAGTGATGCATTTTCATTGGACTACTTAATGGTCTCCTTTAACATTGGTTTGGTCTTTTTTAACATTAGTTTATTTTTGTGTTTCTTAATCTAGTAAGTAATATTCTATAAGGTTTTTTTTTAGTTCAACAATGTAAGGGTATTAATTTGAACATTTGACCTTGATGACATATGTGTGATGCCTTAACTAGTTGAGTGTAAGTAATATTCTAGAAGGTTTTTTTTTAGTTCAACAACGTAAGGGTATTAATTTGACATTTGACCTTGATGACATATGTGTGATGCCTTAACTAGTTGAGTTATGTTCAAATTGGCAATGTTATAAAATGCTTTTGGAGTAAAACCATTGTTCTCACCACTATAACAAAGAAGTTCATGAGATTTTCATCTCATGTGGCTCCTTAGGCCATATGTATGACCAAAGCTTTAAAAAATATTTGACAGAAAGTTAAGGATCATTTGTTCATAATAGTGATGATAATGACCTTTAGATTATTTATTTATGCTAGGGACTATTCATAGAGATAAGGCTTTTTTTTGGGTGCTTCTATATAATTATACTAGATTCACATTTTTATGATTTTTATTCCTCCTTTTTATGTTTTAGAAAAAAAAATCAAATCAAGACTAATACTTCATACCTCATTGAGGCTTATATCTCACTTTTTAAAGAGAAAAAGCCTCAAAAGCCTCTTTAGCCTTTTTAATACATGCTAGCAATTAATTTTACGATTATTGATCTACTTATGTGCTTTCATGATTTTCTATCAGGTTTCTAGTTTTGAAACAGTTGCAAAAGATTCTGATGGAAACGAAAGAGTAACATCTTCTCAAATTCCAAAAAAATGTGATAAAAAGGACTTAATCCGGTGGAGGAACTCTATGCACCGGGATTTCACAGTTAACAGGTCAGTTTTATAACTTATTTGTGTGTAATATATAGTCCATACATGTACATTTGATCTGTATTCTTTATGAAATATATCTTTTATGTTAGGTTCACTGTTCACATTTCTGCCTTGTTAGCAGTCGTTATATCAGGTTTTTGCACTATATGATTTCTAACTGCTGAGGTGTTTAGATATTCAACATAAGTTTGGCATTGTTGGAAATCTGCTTTCTATCATAAACCTATGTTCTAAGTAGCCACTTCACTGTCTTGTTCAGTTTGTGTTTAATTCAGGTTTATCTTGATAATTGTTGAAGCAGTTTATTCTTTGATCCCTTTTTGAACAAAATCTATGACTATGCCGAAGGGATAGCAGACTTAAGGTCCTTGAAGGTGAAGATCTTTCCCCTTTTAAAAAACTGTATTTATTTAGAGGGTCAAATGGAAAAATATTACCCTTGTACTATGTCTCTTTTGTGTCAGTGCTCAAATACTCTCTTAAGCACAATCTAGTCCTTTAACTTGTTAGAAAAACCTAATCGGTCACAATATCCGAATTACCCATTAATTACTCGTGGAATATTAGACATTATTCATTTATTTCCTATTAAAATGATCTCTTCCAAGCACTTTCCATGTCTTGCAGTCCAATTCATTTTTAACTTTAAATTATGTGGGCAATTGCCGTGGTACATATACTTGTTTTCATGGAATCTGATTTGGTCATTTCAAAGAGCGGAGATATTTTTTTTTTTTGAAGGAAAATAGTATTTCCTAAAAAAAATGGAAAAAAGAAAACATTTTATGCCATTCATTTTATATTTGAAAAAAAAAAGTCTAATAGAGGCAGTACATTGGCAAGTTTACATTTCACCCGTATTTTATTTATCCATCCCTCTTCTTATAAAGATTTTCCCCCATTTGTTGGATGACATGGACATGAACTCAGCTGAGGACAGTAATTCCTGCATCATTGTCATTCAAGGAGGACTGTGGTAGGTTTTACAATTCCTTGTGCACTCTTTGGGCGTGATAATATTTGGGACTAGTGGTCTCTGAGGTGTCAGACAATAGTAACTAGGCTACTGCAATCACATGTTTGATTTTGCTTGCAGCAAGAATTCTGCGTGGCTTAAGAATTGCAGCTCGTTTGGGTTTGTCACTCTCAAAGGAAACTGAGACTGCGATGCGTAATCTTTCTCCTTCCATCACAAGATTGGCTAAGGTAATCGTGAGGAAGTTGAACAGTACTAATCTCCTTCCTATGCTTTGTTGTTAAAATATCTGCTATTCTGCCCTATCTGGTGTTTTCTTCTCCTCCTTTCCCCCTTTTCCTTTTGTACACTTCAGTTATATGTTGTAATAGGAAGTCTTTTCTCTAGTATATGCTCTTAAAAGAAAATACTTTATGAGGTTTGACACTGTTCTATTTGGCTATCCTAGTTGATATAACTTAGGCCCATTTGATAACCATTTTGTTTTTGAAAATTATACTTGTTTTGGCATAAAACATCCTCTCGCACTTTCTTTTCTCATAAAAGCCTCATAAGAAACCTTCCTCCATGGCCATAGCCCTTCCTTGCAAGGGAAACACGAGGCTACCGCCGAAGGTCAACCAAGTCTTGTATGTACAAAATTTGTCATTTAACATTACCAGAAAAAGACATACAAAATTTTCGGCAAGTATGGGGCAATTCGGCATATTCGAACAAGGATACTAGGGGTACTGGCTTTGTTGTTTACAAGGATATCATTGATGCTAAGACGGTGGTGGATCACCTCTCCAAGTTCAACGTTCCTAATCGATATTTGATCGTGTTGTACTACCAGCAGGGCCAAGATGAGCAAAATGTTTGACTAGAAGAAGAAAAAGGATTAGCTAGGATGAAGAGAAGTATGATGTTTCCATGAAAGATAAGTAAAAGGAATTCCATTGGAGCGGAGCATTTGGAAAGAAAAAAAGGCGTCTTGGGGGATGGTTAAAAAAAAAGGCATTTTGTTCGGCATTATATTACAATTTTGTGGATGTGAATTTTTTTCTTCAAAAAAGAAAATCATACTTGTTTCCTCACAATGTTTTTGGTAAGCTTCTCATTTTCTTTAAAAACACATTTAAATTCTAAGCCAAATTTAAAAAACAAAATCAAGTTTTTTAATACTACGTTTTTTAAGAGACCGCCGATCATGGTCTCCACCGTGCATCATCTGCCCATCCCAACTCCTCCAACACGCTCCATTCTCATCGACAGGAAAATCTTCACCTTACAGTATGCCTCAACCACAAATGGCCACGAGATCTGAATCACGGAGCAAGGAAAAGCATCAAACCAAACACTCAGTCTCTCTCGGAAAGCCTTGGAGTGGCTGGCGTCCTCCTTCCGATCGCTACATCGAGACCCTTGCAACTACAAGTTCTTCAAAAAGCTGATTGATGACAACGAAACATTTTGGTTGGAAAAACATAGTAACAAACATGGCTACTATGCAGAATTGACCCAGCTATATCACACTGGAAAACGTACCAAGATGTTCATTCCATCTGAAGAACAAAAGCAAGGGTGGTTCTCCTTCTTCTCTTTAATCTCCAACTTTAATCTGGAACCACATAGCAGTATTAACCCACGGCTAACCTATAAAGAGGTTATCCAATCAGCATATCCTCCAGTTGGTTCATCAGCCCATCCTCCAGAACATCCTGTTGCTGATGGAAATCCTTGTCCTCAAGCTGATTGGACTTCAATGGTGATTGTGCAACGGTGTAATCTTCACGACCCTTGGCCTGCTATTTGCTTGGCAATTCAATCTTCATTCTCAACTAGATGCTCCATCAATCCCTTCTTGGATGAAAAAGCCCTGCTACACGTCTACGACCCAAAGATTTCTGCCCTCCTCCATCGCCAGCCTCCTTGGAATAAAATCGGAGACTTAAGACTTCGTTTTCTGGACGCTCTGGATTTATCATCCTACAAACAGCATTCAACTCCCTCCTATGGTGGCTGGATTGATGTTTTCAACCTCCCTCCAATGTTATGGAACCATACAATCTTCAACTACATAGGTGACCAATGTGGAGGATTGATCACCGTCTTCAACCAAACTGAACGGGGAATAAACTTCATGGCGACAAGATTGAAGGTCAGACAAAATGCGATGGGTTTCATCCCGACATATCTCACCCTACCAGCTGACCTCGCGGGAATGGAATGGCCAATACGAATCGCCGGTGTAGCAGTCGGAACTCGCCCCCCAGAAATCATGCCGTTGGAGACCAAGTCATCAGAGATCACGCTGTCGCCGCCGGTAAATTTGAATACCACATTATTTGCTATTAATTCGCCATTAATCGAAGACCAGCCGACTGCAAACGACAAAGGAAAGTCTGCTTTAATTCCCTCGGATCTGGCCACGATTTCTTCTCAAACGCAGTCCACGATTTTAATGGAGAATCGCAACCTCCCAAATTTAGTGGAAAATATTCTCCCGAGTCCCACAAAACTGTTACCATCATTCCAACCTGCCATTAAAATACCAATCATTATTCCTGGCCCCACAAAATCCCCCTCTCTCTCATTTACAAGCCCAACTCTCTCCACCATAACTTTCCCCGAAGGCCCATCCAATTTAAAACTAGCCACAATAAATTATACTAAGCATTTAAGCCCAGCCCATTCCCTCTCAGATTCAGAAGCCTTTCTATCAAGCCCAACTGCCCATGAAGAATTCGAAAAGCAATCTCTCGACATTGAAGTCTTCGGGGATGATCCAGCCCAAGCCCACCAACCTCTCTCAATTCTTCCTCCAATTCCATCTGATCTCAACCGGCCCTTTTCCAGCCCACCCGACACCACTTATCCACCTCAACAACCTAACCAACCTTGGCAGCCGGACCCAACATTCAACCTCCGTGACTTGGCTTCTCTGCTTTCTGAGCATGGGCTGTGTGTGATGACGATTCCTGCTCTACCCCCTCCTAAAGCCAAAAAAACTTATTCCACCAATGGGAAAAAATACAGCAAACTACAGCGTGAGCTCCACAATCTCCACTCATCTATCAACTATGATAAATCGGCATCAGTATCTACTCTGGAGGGCATTGAAGAAAAAAAATGAAATTCATCTCTTGGAATGTTCATGGCCTGAACTCCTGGAGGAAGCGGGCACTGGTAAAAAAATTATTACAACAACATAATCCTGATTTTGTTCTTTTACAGGAAACTAAATTATCCAAAGTTGACACCTTCTTGGTTAAGTCCATTTGGAGCTCTTTCCACATTGGTTGGGTGGCGCTTGATGCGATTGATTCTTCTGGAGGGATTCTCATTCTTTGGCGGGCGCCCGATTTTATGATCCAGGATGTTATCCAAGGCCGATATTCGATTTCAATCAATGTGGCATTAGCTGATGGTTTTAACTTCTGGCTTTCTGCGGTCTATGGCCCTTCCGACAACTCTTTTCATGCGGACTATTGGCAAGAACTTGAGGATGTAGCTGGATTGGGTGGAGAAAATTGGATCATTGGCGGAGACTTCAATGTTACTCGCTGGTCCTGGGAGAAATCTCATGATCACTCTATTTCATCCAGCATGCGGGCTTTTAATAAGTGGATTGTGGACTATCAGTTGATTGACTTTCCGTTGAGCAATGGTTCCTTTACGTGGTCAAGCTTGGGTGACACATTTTTTATCGTTGATTGACAGATTTCTTGTTACGGAGTCTTGCCTGTCTAAATTTGGTTCGTTCTATGTCAAGCGATTGGACCGAGTTACATCTGATCATTTTCCTTTACCCCTCTCTTCTGGGGATATAGCATAGGGCCCATGCCCCTTTCGCTTTGAAAACTCATGGCTTCAAAATCCGACCTTGCGACCGCTTGTAGATTCTTGGTGGAATTCCAACCCAGTGGTGGGTTGGCCTGGTCATGGCTTGATGATGAAGTTGAAGATTTTAAAAGCTATCCTTCGGTCTTGGGCGAATTCACAACATCAAACAACTCACAGTCTCCAAGGCCTGATATCCCAACTAAGGGACATTGACAATGCAGAGGACACTGGCCGCCTGTTAGAAGATCAACATGCTTTGCGACATAACCTTAAAGAGCAGATTGATTCTTTGACTGCACAGGAACACACTTTCTGGAGACAACGTTGTAAACTTAAGTGGCTTGCTGAGGGTGACGAGAACACTCGTTTCTTTCATCGCATTGTGGCAGCACGTAAAAGAAAAGGTACGATCTCTGAAATTTTATCACAGGATGGTCAAAGTCTTCTGACAGAAGGTAACATTGAGGTGGAATTTTGTGACTTCTATTCCAAATTATTTAAAAAGAAAACTGATCAGCGCTTTCTCCCAATAAATGTAAATTGGTGCCCTATTAGTAATGAGCAGGCCAGGTACCTCGAACGCCCTTTCTCTCAGGATGAGGTTTTTCGCGCCGTTTGCTCTTTGGGTTCTAATAAATCCCCTGGTCCAGATGACTTTACTGCAGAGTTTTTCAAGTTCTTTTGGCCAACTCTAAAGGAGGATTTCATGAGTATGATTACCAATTTTCACCAATCAGGCATTATTAACGCTTCTCTGAATGAGACCTACATCTGCCTCATCCCTAAGAGAATTGACTCCAAGACTGTGTCTGATTACCGTCCTATTAGCCTTATTTCTTATGCATACAAGATCATTGCGAGGGTTTTATCTAATCGTCTGAAATCGGTGCTGCCTTCCACCATTGCACCAAACCAGTTGGCATTTGTGGAAAACAGACAAATCTTAGATGCATCTTTGATGGCTAATGAGTTGATTGATGATTCGTCTCGCACAAGGAAGCAGGGTGTGGTTCTTAAACTGGATCTTGAAAAGGCCTTTGACACTGTTGATTGGGACTTTCTTGATTATGTTCTGCAATCCAAAGGCTTTGGAAACTTATGGCGTTCCTGGATTCGTGGCTGTGTCTCTAGTGCAAATTTCTCCATCATCATTGATGATAGGCCTAGAGGAAAGATCTTCCCATCTAGAGGAATTCGTCAAGGAGATCCTTTGTCTCCGTTTCTATTCATATTGGTTGCAGACTGCTTGAGCCGTTTGTTGGAGCATGCTCTTACGAGGGGGCTTATTGAGACGCACCCGGTTGGATCTTCTACTTTTGTCCTTAGCCACCTGCAATTTGCGGACGATAATCTTCTGTTGTCTAAGGCGGATAGAACGGCTTTGCATCGCTTGTTTGAGATTATTCATATTTTTGAACAAGCTTCTGGTTTATCCATTAACCTTTCTAAAAGTGAGTTGATTGGGATTAATACTCCAGACACTGAACTTGCATGGATGGTTTCTGCTTTTGGGTGTAAACAAGGTCATTGGCATACAACCTATCTTGGCCTTCCTTTAGGTGGAAATTCAACAGCTGTCAGCTTCTGGAACCCTGTCCTTGAGCGTATACAACGTAAACTCCACAACTGGAAATACGCATATATCTCTAAGGGGGGCAGACACACTCTTGTTCAAGCTACCTTATCTAGTCTTCCTACGTATTATTTATCATTATATTATGCCCCTACTGAAGTCATCAATCGTCTTGATAAACTGATTCGGGATTTTTTCTGGGAGGGTTCAAACGGCGAGGATGGGATGCACAATGTGAACTGGAAGTTGACTCAACGTCCCAAATTACAGGGAGGGCTTGGAATTGGTAACTTCAGGAATCGTAATTCTGCTTTATTGACAAAGTGGATTTGGCGTTTTACCCAGGAAAAAGATGCTTTATGGAGACGTTTGATTGCTGCTAAATACTACTCTCCTTTAGTTACATGGCCATCTTCCATTCGCATTTCTACAAAAGCTCCATGGAGATTTATTTGCCAAACCATTGACCTGGTGTCTAATCGGGCACATCTTCAACTTGGCACAGGTACAACCATCTCTTTCTGGAAAGATCAATGGCTTAGTTGTGGTGCATTCTCTATTGTTTTCCCCCGCTTATTTTGTCTCACCCGTGTGCCCAATATTACTGTGGCTGAGGTTTGGAGGGTGGATACAGAAGCTTGGGACCTTCGCCTTCGCCGCAATCTAAATGACTTGAAATACTTGAATGGGTTTCTCTATCTCAATTATTGTCAACTGTTCGCCTTAGACACTCTCCAGACACGTGGATTTGGGCTCTCTCCCCCACTTTCTCTGTCAAATCACTGATGGAAGATCTTGCTGGTAATGCTGATACTCATGTCAAAGACTTATACTACGCTATCTGACACGAACACTTCCCTAAGAAAATCAAGATTTTCCTCTGGGAGCTCAGTTTGGGTGCCATTAATACAGCTGATCGTCTCCAACATCGTATGCCATATATGTCTATCTCTCCATCGTGGTGCCTTTTGTGTCAATGTCATTCTGAATCTGCTGCCCACTTGTTCCTACACTGTTCTTTTGCTGCTCGTTTTTGGCATGTCATCTTGGATGCTTTTGGTTGGTCAATAGTCAACTCCAACAATATGTTTGATATATTGGCTTCTCTTATGGTGGGTCATCCGTTTGCTGGTGACAAAAGATTACTATGGCTGGCCATTGTGCGCGCTTTTTTCTGGACTTTATGGGGTGAACTCAACAAACGTCTTTTTAGAGACCTCTCATCAAGTTTTGATCTTTTTATGGATTTGGTGTTATCTACTGCCATGTTTTGGTGCAAAAATAGGCACCCTTTTAAGAACTTTAGTCTTTCATTTTTAGTTTCCAATTGGAAATCATTTATGTAATACCTTTTGGTGCTTTGGGGTTTTCCCCTTATTTCATTTTATCAACGAAATGTTTCTTCTCTAAAAAAAAATACTACGTTTTTTAAGACTTCAAAATTTGGCTTCATTTTTGAAAATGTTCTAAAAGTTAGGCTATAAAGCAAGAAAGCTACAAATAATAGTAGTGTTTATAAGCTGAATTTTCAAAACAGAGCCAAAAACAAAATGGTTATCTTAACGGGGACTTATAGTTGGTAGCTATTGTTTGTTAGGTTAATTTGACAACATTCTCTATATTTTCAGTCCAGGTTAATGATGGAATTGAATTATATGCTATCTTATGGAGCAGCCGTTCCTTCTCTCTATTTGCTTCAGAGGTTCAACCTGCTTGAAATTCTGCTACCATTTCATGTATGCTCTTCTGATGATTCCTTCACTAGGGACGTGACCTTGACCTAAATCCTAGTATGTATCTGAGTTGCAGTTATGATTGCAGGCTGCTTATCTTGATAAACAGGGCATTAAGAAATCTTCGCTAAGTTCTATAATGTTGATGGTGAGTGCTGTACTTTGTCTCTTTTGATTTTACCCAACAAGTGGGCTCCTGTACGTTTTTTACTTGCAAAATATATTTGGAGAGTTGTCTATCCCATACAGGAGTTGAAAAATCTGATTTCAGATATTCTGAAATACCTAAAGAGGATACCCCTGAAACACTTGGCGTAAAAATGAGACCAAAATGACGATCTTCCTTTTTCCATGTGAATCTAAGCCGTCTCCATGAATGTAGGATACAAGTTAGAATATGAATTATTGAAAACTAATGTTTCCTTGGGCATTTAAGATAATACTACTTGTTTGCTTGACAATGAATCATTATGGAATTTGTGAGTTTGGATTTTGTACAAGTGGATGTGGTGTGGACTGGTGAAATCGTCAATTTAACTTTCTTATGGATATTTGGGTTCTTTAGCGTGCTTCTCGACTCCCTGTGTATGATTTGAGTATTGATTGCTTCACATTCTTTATTCTATGCAGAAATTGTTCTTCAATTTGGATAAATTGGTTTCTTGTGATCGGCCTTCAGACTGCAATATATGGTTAGCTCGTTATTTAGTTTTCTTTCACTTAAGTGCTAGATTTTCCCATTCATTTTTTAAAATCGTATTTTCCGTAGCTAATATTATGTTAGTCATCATATTAGTATTTTCTTTTGCATTAATTGTTTCAGTTTTGCTGAACTTGTGTTTTGTAATCAATAAATGACGAGCCTTCATCAGCTACAATAAGTAACTTGCGTTTAATATTTCTTCCAAGAATTACTTTGGTTTTAAGTCCAGCAGTTCTGCGAATTAAGTTGAGTAAGAACTCAGTTCTGGTTTAAACTGCAGTCTGCATGTATGGTTAGATTTTAAGCCACGTTATCTATTCAGGCAAAAGAAGAAGTTCCTTGGTTTGATCAAAGATTATTCGATTCGAGAGCCTCTGATAATGGATGAATAAACAATGTTATTTATTATTGTCCTTATGAAGAAAAGTTATTCTTTAATATTATAGTCTATTATAGTATTGCTAGTGTTGCACAGAAAGCTAATGGGGATGATGGTGAAATTTGAATTACTTTTATTATGAATAAACCATAATTATATATACATCCAAATTGAGAAATTTAGAGACGAAACATTATCAATATGAAGGCACTTGTTACTATGATACTTCTTTCTTTTCTTTTTTTCCCTTTTCTTTCTTTTTCTTTTTCTTTTTCCCCGTTGAACTTCAATAAATGGCATTTTGTCAACATGGATATCTCAGCCATGTTTCCATCCTAGGTAAATTTAGACCTTTGGCCTATCAGTCAAATGGTATGCCTCTGATGAGATCTGTAAATCGTTCAGGGTTGCATTGTTGGCATTTCACATGGCATTAGTTAACAACCCTCAGAATTCTCTTATAGTTCTGGCCTTTGCTGCCACCTTGTACCATGGGGAGTGGAATGAAGGTATGAATTATGCAAGAGAAAACTCTCTTGTGCAGGTCAATTTAAGGCCAGAGATTACGAGATTGGCTCAATTTAAATCCGAGGAGGAGCTTGCTGATGGGGTTACTCATTTTGCTTTGAAAGTACAAGGTTGCATAACTGCTCTGACTTCAGCAGATTGTCTCTTAGAAGCCATGTCAACATTTCCAGACTCTCCATACTCTAGTTTGGTAAATAATACATATATACTAAATAATACATATATACCAACTTAAGTAAATAATTCATTTATATTGTTGACCAATGTCTATATTAAGATTCCTGCTTGCATTAATGAGAAAGTCAACTATGTTCGACCTTTTTTCTGTGCCTGTTATAACTAGAGCTCGTATTCTTAGGTATTTGTGTCAAAGGAAACTGCCAAACATGTTGCTAAAATTTTTGAAGTGCTGGTGAATGATGTTGAATCCTACAAAAACAAGAGACAGAATTTTGAAATTGACTATCAACTGCTTGGCAAGGGTACTTTGAGTGAGAGTAGATATGTCTTGGGAAAAGTTATCTTGGAAACCCTGAAAGATGCAATTCTGCAGGGAGATGGAAACATTCTTGACAGGAACCAAAATCTTCGTGTTGATGCTGCTACTGAGGAAACTTATAGTTCACCAGTCGCTGATTTGGTGAAGGACCAATTGGTTAAAAGAAATAAGAAAGTTCGAAAACTGGCATCTGGTTCTGAAATAGAGTGGGAGGCGAATAAGAAAAATAAGCTTGGAGGTAAGGAGGAAAGTATTTCTGACAAGGTGGTTGAGAATGGAAGGCGCATTAACATGGGAGTAGAAGCATCTCAATTACCCCTTGCTGGATTACTTTCAATGGAGGAGTCATTGTTGGAGTCGTGCAAATGCCATCACTTTGAAGTGAGGGCTACTGAGAATATGCAAAAGAATCCTGAAACCATGGGGAATGAGGTTAAGAAGATTATTCTCTCCCAGGAAGCACGTGATAAGGTTACCAAGGAGCTGTTTCACACTGTAGAGATCAACCCGAGGAAGATGGACAAAGTAGCAGGGAAAGAAGGAAACTCCGGGAAGAAAGAGCATAATCAGGTGCCACAGGGAAAGGAGAATATTAAAAAGAAGCATAGGGATATAACAGATATCAAGCAGTGCAAACGTCCACTGTCCAGCCTTTTTAATTAAATGCCTTTGGTGTGTGAATCAGAAGCTGGTCTTGGAATTGCTTCAAACTGGTCGTTAAAAGTGCACTTTGATTCACCTGTATGAAGGTGTATGATTCCATCTACATTCATGTTTGATGTTTCTACCCCAGGGTTTGATCACGACAGTGCTATGCCTCAACACAATCACCCGTTTGTTTCTGCTCAATAGTTGGAGGAGTTCGATTGAAACTCCCAGTGATCTAGAAATCCTACTGGAGTTGTTCCCAAACTAAATGCCGAACATCCGTCATGACCGAGAAAAGAAGAGCCAATGGAATTAAAATCAACACATAGAGAACATGGTATTTCTGATTCATTCCTGTCTCTGTTATCATTAGGAGTTGCGAATTCATGTTAGTTAAGGAGTTAGTTTCCCTGGTTCCCAAGACAAGTGGGTTAACAAGTTCATGTAGATTAGTCAGATTCAATTCAGTCAATTTTGGTGGGTAGAATCGGGAGATTTTTTGTTTGTTTTTTCTTTCTAGTTTTGAGCTTGTGGTTGACCCCTATTGTGTTTTAGTTGATATAACTAGATTAACATTTTGATTAACCTCGTCCTTTTCCCTGCATTCTATTATTATCATTATTATTATTATTATTCTTTTACCACCATTTTTTTAATCATCATCTATGTTGGTTGGATGTTAGGGTCAAAAGTTCATTACTTCAAACCTAATGATGTGATTATATGCAAGATGAAATTATTATTAGTACACGTCGATATTAGATGGAGATGAAATTGTACTATTACTTTGCCTGTTTATTAATTGTGATGATTCCGAGCCAGTGAACTTATTCTCTTGCACTGTTGAATCCACGTAGGGAGATCAACAACCTATTATATATATTTTCTTAAACTTCATCTGTTGAACTATGAGGGCGGGGAATTGATTGGTATTTGGCAGATATTATGATTTCTTAACCAGTTGAATTATATTTGGGCTTGTCTCTAAACTTTGTCTCTTGTCCAATTGGAAAATTGTTAGGATACCTCCTAACAAGAGAACTCAAGAACACACAAGAACAAACAAGAACAATAAAAGATAGAATTATATTGCAATATCAATGAAGAAATTACAATATACCTCAGCACATTCTAGAGGGCTGAGACTCCTCTCCCTAAATTCCCAATTAGGAAATCCCACAAAATTCTTCACTCCCAAAATGCCTAACAAACTTAATGGCTAATTACTAAAATACCTCTTACTACTAATCATACTAATTATCCCAATATAATCCTAACTAGAGCCTTACAAAAACTTCTCCCCTTTCCAATTCATGAACCAACCAAGTAAATCAAATAGCAAAACTGGAAGCCTCTCCACTCAACATAACTTTCTTTTCCCCTTCTTTTTGGCCTATAGCCCATTGAAATTGTGTTTGTGGTGAAAACGATGATTGATATATTTTGAAAATAGTGTATCTTTCAAATTAATACGTGTGTTTAGTTTAGAAAAATTACTATAAAAAAAATATCAAACTATTTACAAATATAGAAAAATTTGACAATGATAGATCGCGATAGAATTTTATTACTATCTATTGCTCAAGCAATAGAATTCTATCGCAGTCTATTGTTGATAAACAATAAAAGTTTTCTATATTTATAAATAATTTGACTCATTTTTTAATATTTGAAAACAACCTTTTAGTTTATCCGGCAAAGTTTAGGAGTCATTAAAAACTAGGAGAAAGTACATTTTCATTTTTAATAAGTTTTGACTTAGGTTTCACTTTAATTTTTAAACTCAATTCCTTTCTTCATGAGATTTCAAAAACTATACCTTTTGTCCTCAGCTTTTCACGGTTGTTTGCAGCTAAAAAGGCTGATTTTCTTTTTATTGATTTGTTTTTTAAGCTAGCATGTCAACCATTTATTGACGTGTTTTGAATACATTTTCAAGTATTTAATTTAAAAAATAAGTTACTTTAGAAAAAATTAGAGTGTTTGACAATCATTCTAAATAAATTTTGAAGTGTATTTGAAACTCTTTTTTATCAAAAGAGTTTAAATAAAAATGAGTATTTTGAAAAAAAAATTTAAAATCAATCCAAACGAACCTGGAAGGGCAAAATGCATGAATTTTATAATAATTTTAATATTGCGATATTTATATGTGGAGCTAATAATAAACTAGAAATAAGTTTAAAAACTAAAATTAAATAGTCTATTTTGAAAATTAAGTATAATAACCAAAAAGGATAAACTATCTTTTTAGTTCTCGATTTTTAAAGAATAAATGCGAGTCCCTAAGTTTTCAAAACAAACCTATCTAGTCTTTGAATTTTTTAGAATAAATACATTTAGTTCATAAAATTTTAAAATGTAACGTTTTAGTGCTCAAGTTTTTAAAGAGTTTAAAAGGTCCATGAACTACTTTTTAGTTTCATTTTATAAAATTATATGAAATTTTGAATTACAAAAATATGTTTAAAATTTAATTTTAGAGAGAAGAGGTAATTTTTTAAAAAATTATTTCCTAATTTAAAATAATAATAATAAATTATTGCAGGCACCTTCTGGCTTTTAAACCTCTCTCAAAAAATTACAATTAAATTTTAAAAATCAGTAACCAAATAAATTTATTCTAAAAAAGCTGAAGACTAAAAAGTTTGTTTTGAAAATTTATAGACTAAAAATATTTATTTTTTTGAAAACTCACATTAAAAGGGTAATTTTCCTACAAAAAATGGTTTTTTTTTATTTGAAAAAAAAAAAAAAAAAACAAAATGAGACTGAAAGAGAGCGAAAAACCCTCCCCTCCTCCTATAAATGGCTTGAAAGAAGCCATTGTTCCATTCACCAAAAACCCCTTCCCTTCTTTTCCTCCAACAAAAACCAGACTCAGTTCTTCATTTCTTCTTCAAAATCTCCAAAATCTTTCTTCCTTTCTCTCAAATCTCCACTTCCATGGCCGCCACTACTTCCCCACACTCCCTTCTTCTTCAGAATCCTCATCGCCACCACCTCAAAACCTCCATTTCAACCCCTCATTTCAATGCCTTCCCTCTCCCTTCTCCCTCTCCGAAGCGCTTCTCAATCTCCTGCTCTGCAGCTTCCACCACCACCCCTCTCGAGCTCCAAAATCCCCCGCCCTCCCACAATTCTTCCGACGATCGTGTCTTCAACTTCGCTGCCGGTCCCGCCACCTTGCCGGAGTCCGTCCTGAGAAAGGCTCAGTCTGAGCTCATCAACTGGCGCGGATCTGGCATGAGCGTAATGGAAATGAGTCATAGAGGTAAAGATTTCACATCCATAATCCAAAAGGCCGAATCAGATCTCAGAAGCCTTCTGGATATTCCCTCCGATTACGCCGTTTTGTTCTTACAGGGCGGCGCCACCACTCAATTCGCCGCGATCCCTTTGAATCTTTGCAAACCCGACGACACCGTTGACTATGTCGTCACCGGCTCCTGGGGCGACAAGGCCTTCAAAGAGGCTCAGAAATACTGTAAACCTAAGGTAATTTGGTCTGGCAAAGCTGAAAAATACACCAAAATCCCAGCATTTGAGGATCTGGAACAAAGCCCTAATGCCAAATATTTGCATATTTGTGCGAATGAGACCATCCATGGAGTTGAATTCAAAAACTATCCGAATCCGAAAACCCTCTTGGTAGCTGATATGTCCTCCAATTTCTGCTCGAAACCTGTGGACATATCTAAATTTGGGATCATTTACGCTGGAGCTCAGAAGAACGTGGGGCCATCTGGGGTCACTATTGTTATCATCAGGAAGGATCTGATCGGTGGAGCACAAGACATCACTCCTGTGATGTTGGATTTCAAGATCCACCATGAAAACAATTCGCTCTACAACACCCCACCTTGTTATGGCATCTACATGTGTGGATTGGTGTTTGAGGATCTGCTGGAACAAGGGGGGCTGAAGGAGGTGGAGAAGAAGAACAAGAACAAGGCCAATATCCTGTATGAGGCAATCGACCAAAGCAACGGATTCTACCGGTGCCCGGTCGAGCGTTCGGTGAGGTCATTGATGAATGTACCATTTACTCTGGAGAAGGCAGAGCTGGAAGGTGAGTTTGTGAAGGAAGCAGCTAAAGAGAAGATGGTTCAGCTGAAGGGGCATAGATCAGTGGGAGGAATGAGAGCGTCTATATACAATGCAATGCCATTGGCTGGAGTGGAGAAATTGGTTGCTCTCATGAAGGATTTCCAGGCAAGGCATGCTTGATTTGATTATAATAATGATAATGCAATTTGCAGCTATAATATTTTCAGCTCTGAAGTGAAAGAAAAGACAGAGAATAATCGTATTCTGTTGTATCGTTTTGGGTTCTGTGTTTTTGTTGGCAGTCTTTGCTGAATCTTGGTTTGTCCAATGTGGGGGTGGGGAGTTTCTGTTTTTGAGCAAAATTTCACATGAGGATTTTGATATTCTGGAGAAAAATGAGTAATTTAGTTTAGGGTGATGGTGATAATATAATGTTTGAAGCTTTCAAGTCAATAACCTCTAATGGCAGCCATGTTTAGCTAAAGCTATGCATGTATTAGTAGTTGTACTTATAACCTCTCTCTTAATCAATATCTCTAATAATAAGATTTATAATTTCATTTGAAAGTAAAAACACATTGTTAGTTTAAATCATTTTTATAAGTTCTTATTTATTTATAGAAATTTATGTCAACATTGATATCTATAAACAATGCATTAACACTCGTTGGCTCGCGTTTAGTTGATAGTTCTTTTTCTGATGTTTTGAACTTCATTCCCCGGCCGACGGTAGGCTAATTAGGCTTTATCTTGGTTGTTGTTGTTGTTTTTTTTTTTTTTTTTTTTTTTTTTTGATGTGATATTCAAAAAAAGGAAAAAAAGGAAAAAAAAAAAAAAAACAATGCATTAACAGCACACCAACTTTTTACGCCCATTTTTTTTTCTTTACCAATAATGAAGTTTTCCTTGGTGTAGTATAACTTAATGCAACTATACGAAAATCAGATTTTGTGTTAAATAAGGGACATAATCTTGATAAAGGGCTAAAATGTCATGAATTCAAACCATTGCGGCCACCTACTGTAAACTAGTATGAACACATATGAATATTAAAAACTAGTAGGAGAGGAGGGGATAACTACAAAACTATTTTTTTTTTCTTTCCTTTTCTTTTTTGACGTGGAAGTATTATCAAACTTAATTTGCAATCAGCTATTATATTTTTATACATGCACATATACTCATGTCTATAGGTTCAACACTTTCCATTCTACCATAAAAATATTGACAAAATGTGTGTGTGTGTGTGTATATATATATATATATATATATATATAAAGAATAAGTGAATATGATATTATTTGCAAAAGAAACAAGTGTGACTATAATATTAATAATACCCCTTAATCAATTAAGCTTTACTTAGATTGATGGTGACAAATATTTTTAGATGAAAGGAGAGGAAAAAAATTTACTTTTTAAACTTTCTTTGTTCCAAACAAAGCTATGTGCCAATCAAATTCAGGAATCAGAATGCGATGTTCACCAACCCAACTGCAAAACGATGGCCTACCAATTCATTTAACTTGAGCACCAAGCTTACCAGAAAAACACAATTTTTATTTTCTCAATTCCAAAATAAGGAAAAAGAAAATAATACCCCTCAAAGGTACAAATGCAGCGGCAAAAAAAATAAATAAATAAACAAAATAAAAAAAAAAAAATCACTGTATTGTATATAAGGTAAAGAAGAACATTTTTATGGAAAATACAACACTTCCGCCTCCTTCCAGAAGAAGAAAGTCAATTCCTCCCTCTTTCATGTTCTATGTATATCTTAATCTATAAAAGAAATACTTCTCTGTAGATTCTCATTTTGGCATGAAAGAATAATGGTTTCTTACAAGAATGAAACAGTTCCGAAATTCTTACAGTTGTGGCAACTCTGCTTCTCTGCCGGTAGTGAAAAGAGAACATTTGTTCAAGCACAGTGGCAGAGGTTTTTAATTTTATGCTGAGAAATTTTCTCGAGGTTTCCTCTCATCTGTCACGTAAACGAAAATCTTGAGAAAAGAGAGCGAGCGGATCCTGAATCGTCAGCAGAGCTTGGAGGAACATCTGTCGTGCTTCTATATGCTTGTTGACATTTTTGCATCTGTATAAGCAAATCAACCAAAATTATTCACCATAGTTGAGTCTATTAAAATTCATGAGTACTTTACATCTCAAAACAGGGTTTTCAGTTTCCAGTTTCTTAGAGATATCGATCTTCCCTTTTAATGTTTCGTGCAATAACATGATAACAATCTAGGAGTGTTTGGGCCACCAACTTGCCTTGGGTGGAGTGGACTATTATAACCCACACAATGTTTGGATCTCCCATTATAATAGTTGAAGTTCTCAATTATTATAATCCACACTTAACTACAGTAAAACTATTCGAAAACCCTCATTATCTACAGTGTTTACTATTTTTTAACCATCGTTCATCCTCATTAGTAATCCAGTATCTTCTAATCCTTCACAGGATAGAGAATTTCAAGAAGTTGAAAAACCTATTACATTAGAAGCAATACTGATATAGTGAATGAGTCAAATTTAGTCTTACAAATAATAATTTTATCACATTAAGCTCCAAACTTTGTAATTATGTATCATTAAGGCAATATAGTATTGGATGTTTTTTAATTGGGTTTGAACATTTTAGTACTAAGTGTGGGCACTTGTCTACCACCTGCATTCCTTGCTTGATTCTGGATGTTTTGGTGGTTAAATTTGGTTATTTACGTCTTATAGAATAGTTGATAGGTAATTTCCTAATTTAATTTTAAGGGGATCATAATGTCACCACATACTCCAGTTCTTTTTTATTCATTGAGATAAATCTAAAGATTTTTTTTTTTTTTGGAGGGTTAAGGTATATTACTATTTTCTTATATTTATTTTTCATTCCCATCAATTTTTTTAGGAGAATAAATTGATAACTAAAATATTTGACACTACGAGACTCGTAAACCATAGTAATGCAAATCCACCAACCATAATTGCTATCATGTCGATAATTCTCAAACATAATACTATTCCTATTGTTTAGGTGATCCTTATAAGGCCTAACAATGGTTATCCGTCTTTAACTTCCATGGGTTCTTTCAACTGCTCTAGATGTTTGGTCATAGGTCCATAATTAAGAAAGTAGAACACAATATCTTCTAATCATTCACAGGATAGAGAATAGTAGAAAGTGCATATACAACCTCTTCTGGACTAAACTGGAGGAGCATGGCAACCACAGGTAGCAGAGCTTCTACTTCACCTATTAAAAATAAAAATTGAGGACAAGGAAATGTGAAGAGAACCCATAAATTGGAACGAGGACATTAATTTGAAAAAATTGTCATTATCAAAGCAGAATAGAATTCCTAGTATACCGGTTTCAAGGAGCTTCAAGATGACATTCTTCAGATACGTCATGTCAACACCCTCCCTTTTCTGTGATCTTTCCATATCACGAAGCTCAGCCTTTAACATTGCTTCCTACACCCATGAGATAATATTTAAATTTCACACTAAAAATGGTAGTAATTGTTCTACTATGGTATGACTTTCACATATATCAGGCCCAGAGAATGGCTTTCTTAAAGAAAAAATAGATTAAAAACTGAAAAGCTTTTAACGTCTTAGAAATTGGCCAATTTGAACTTATGTTACCTGTTGGCTATGCAGACGATTCTCTCGTTCAAGCTCCTCAATTTCTTCCTATAAAATGCAGAATTGTTAGAATCTGCATCTAGAGCGTGAAATAGATACTTCAATCAGTGAATCATACTTGAAGGGCTAAGATATGCCGCTGTGATTGGGCTAGTTGCTCTTCTCTCTGAGCCTGCTGCCTTGCTAAAAGCTGAATAAAAATGAAAATGGGAAACTATCATGACCACATCCACGACGTTTGTAGACCAAGATACCTCCACTCCAAGTGAAAAACATGAAAGATTTTTTTTAGAAAAAGAAATTAAACAAAATGGATTTCTAGAATCACTACCAGTAGTTAAGATGTTAACTTTCGGCTCTATCATTGTGGTTATCATGTTTTTAGAAAAAGGTGACAAGATTTGATAATCATACCATGAAAACTAATTCTTCTTTTACTTCCACATTGGAGAGTCGAAATTCAAAACTTCTTTCTAATCAAGGATATATGCCTCAATCAGTTAAGCTATAAATATGCTCACACAAACTAATGTTAAAATTATATCATAAAATTGTTTGATTAATGTATGAATGGCAGTTACCTTAAGCAACCATCTTTGATAGAAGAGAAATTGATCATGTAATTTCGATTTGACATTATATATTAATTAACAAAACTTCTTCCACGACAAAAAAGATATTAAAATCAAGTATAGGTTAAAGCTGCAACATGTTTTTATGAGAAAGAATGCTGTACATACCAGAATCTGCTGTTCTGCATTGGAGGCACCCAAATTTGAAGAGTCCTGTTTTTGAGTTCCTGATACCAGTTAAAGAAAAAGAACGTTGCGATTACAATGATCAGTTCTAGTCTATTGTCCAAGTTCATTTGGTTATGATCAATTATGAGCAGCAAATGAATAGGGAAACAAAAAAATTTTCCTACCTGCAATATTATCAATTTGATCTGCCTGAGATGATTATAGAAGACAAGGGTCAGTGATGAGTACAGAAAACACTAAGTACAAAATATATTAAAGAATTGTAATCAAAAGGAGTAGATAATAAACATACGGGAGGCTTTGATTCCAAAGATTGTCGAAGATTCTTGTTATCATCTAAAAGCCTAGAAATTTCTGTATCCTTTTCCTCGATCATTCTATCAGCAAGATCCCGGAATGAATTATGCTCTTCCTACAGATCACACAACAAAGTAAAAACTTCTGAGGATAAAATTATTTTAGCACCGGTCAAAAAACAAGAGAAAAAATTATTATACTTGCCTTCAATCTTTTATACCCTTGTTTCAGCTCTTCAAATTCCTTTTCTACATCTTGCCTAGAGGATTCTTCAAACTGAGATTTCAGTGCTTCACATCTGACTGCAGATAAAATATTACAGAAAATAATCTTCTTTGCAACAACTTATTTATTACTCTGTAAAGAAAAACCAGGAATCACTATTTCATTCAAACTACAAATATTACTTCGCCATGATTCCTCCAAGTTTTGGAGGCTCTGTTCCCAAGCTTCCTTTTCTGAATGAAGATGCAAATTGGCAAATTCAAGCCTCTTTTCTAGGCTCTTAATATTTTGCTCAGCGTCGCTGAGGGCTGAATCTCTGTCACAAGTGGAAATAAGAAGTCATCTTCAGTTCATAAAAAGAATGCTGTCAATTTATAGAACTCTAGGAGGAATATTCTGACGGAAATTAAAGAACGCAACCATTTGCAAACAACCAGCCAAAGCCTTGAGGGATAAATCAAAGTAATTAAGGGAAACATAAAACTTAACGGCCATTAAATCTAAACTAAATATAATGAAAGGATTTGGCCATCATGAAAAAACATTGTTTGCCAGCCTAGGAATCTTTTTCACCTAAAATTACCATGGGATGTCCATGCAAAAACCAAACTTTACTGAGAAAAAACTGGAAGAAATAGGATCACACATCACACTCAACAATATTCACACATTCCATTTAACTAATCTGTAATTCTAGGTTTTCACAAACAAATAGGATCCGAAGAGAACTCTCCCTCCAGGTAAGTGGGTTCATTGCAAACACGATGAAGAGACGGCAGATTGCATTTTTAACCATTCCCCTGTTCTTTCATCAGTACTAATGGGATGTCCCATACGTCTTTAAGTGCCACTTGTTCCCTCGGTTCAAGTTAACTATGGGATGTCCAAAAGCAAGACCACCGTCCTTTCAACTATGCAATTAGAGAATTTGTTTACTCCCATAAATGTTTAAAATAATGATAACTGATTATAACTACTTTCTCTCCATTTTAAATGTCAATTGAAGAGATTTTTCATTATTTGTTTTGGTTAAGTTTGGTGGTTGTCTCATACTCCCATTCCCCCGTATTTGAATACTTGAGGTATCAATTGGTCTGTCCCACGATTGAGGCATGCAATTAAGTTAATAATTCCTGAAACATCTTTAAATCAACCGCGGGAGGTATAACTGACCCTCCTGGAGAAGATGGAAAATTAAAATCACGGATCTCAGATTCTCAAGCATAAGACTACCTTTCTTTGAGTTCTTTATCATGATTTTCCAATGCATTTTGAAGATCTAGCTGAACCCGATCCTTTTCAGCATATGCCAACGTGATTTCCTTTTCAGCCTCCTATAATGCAAAGTTCGATAACTGAAGTGAGCTCAGAAATCAACATGGTTATTCACTTTACATTTAAATGTGTTCACCTTCAGTGCTTCCTCAAGAGCTGTGATTTGGTCAGAGTCCACAGCAGCCGCTAGCTCTGCTTCCTTCTTCTGTAGAAGTGCATGAGCACGAACCTTGTATGAAGAAAATTCACTTTCAAGGCGATTCATCTGCAAGAATTAAAAAAAAAAAAATTGCATCAAGCCAATTATGATTTTCAGTAGGTGTTGAAGGGACTAAAAGATCACTTAAAAACGAATTTACGGGTGATAAATTAAAAAAGAGAATTTATTTCTATGGCAGCATCTGAAAACTTCGGTAAAAACATGGTTCCAGGTATGTTAGATACCATGAACAGTCACATTGCTGATAGATTGATGGACTGCCTCATCATATCAGATGAAGAATAAATATAAAAAAGATGTGTACTTCAACGGATGAAGCATTAGAAGATTATTCCATTATCTTCTATACCTATCCCTATACTTACACGTTATCTCCAACTATCTACAGAAACCTTCCCTATACCCAAACAACTCCCAGCCTCATCATCCAGTCCTGTAACACCATCTTCAACGGCTCCAATTAGGTATCACATTAGTCAAGTCATAGTACTGAGCAACAAAGTGTTAATTGTTACAACTCCACTTCTCCCGGTTATAATTATTGTTTACATTTTTTCCCAACAAGGAAGAGAATAAATAAAGAAAATTGGAATAAGTAAAATGATCACAGTTTCTGGTGGTTGATAATACCTCCTCTTTGACAGTCAGTAGTTCAGCATCTCTTGCACTCAACATCCGGGTTTTTGCAGAAACTTCCAATTCCAGCTGACCTGTCCAACAACAACGAAATAATTGTCTGTTTATTTTCTATATTAGAGCCAATCAACAAAAGTCAACAAGAATTCTTCTTATACTCCTCATTTTAGCAGCTTCAATTTCAGCACGTATGCAATTGCTCTCAGCAATCTCTAACTTCATTTTAAGTGCCTCTGAAGCAGCTTGCCATGTCTCCTTTTCTTTCTCCTGTAGCATTATACAACTATGATCCTATGATTACAAACCTGAAATTTGGACTCAAACTGAACCGAAGAAAAATGGTAACACAATTTCAAAAATAAAAAGTTGGAGATGAGAACGCATGCATAGTCAGATCAACATGTATTATCTAACATAAACTATCAGAAGCAAGAAACGTGTCGATAGCGGCAATCTTATCCACAACATAAAATAAGAAGGTGCTTGGTTCATGTCATAGAAATTTCTTTTCCTTCATTTCGTACCCATGGATTCTCAAGAACTTCTTTAACTGAGTCTTCCAAATAAGATACTCACAAAAGAACATTACAATAAAGTTCAAATGGTCCGAAATGTGCAAAAAAGTTTACTGGATATAACGTTTTTCACACATTTGTAGAAGAGAGGATACTTTTGACACATTTATAAGAGTTCAAACCAAAGAGCCTACATGTTCATTTCTGAGGTGAGCAAGCTCTCCTTTTACAGTTTCCACAGCAGCTCTAAGTCTTGCAGAATCACCACTTGATGCTGCATCCATCTCAGCAATCTTTGATTCTTTCTCTGCAACTAATTCCTGGAAAACTAAAAATCTTCATTAACAGGCAAATATATATATATATATAATAACAATCACACAATCAGTTGAAAAGGCTATAGTAGTATTAAAAAAAAGGAGAATTATATTGCATCCAGAAATCAGCTCTTCTACTCTCACATTAAAAGCATACTTGATAATAATTGTAATTGCAGCAACGAAACCTTATGTCTAATCTATCAGTTGATTCCCTAAAAAAATAAAATCTATCAGTTGATAGTACACTTAATACGAAGAAGCAACTAAAAACTACGAACTACGAACTACAAAAGCTAAATCTGATAGTACACTTAGTTAGCCTCTTCACTCTTCTTCGAGGTATTTGGCTTATGCCTTGGTTAGGGATTGCAAAGAGATGATCGAAGAGCTCCTTCTTATCCACCCTTTCTCAAGAAAGGGAGGTTTTTGAGTTACGCTATGATGTGTGTTGTTTTGTGGGCTTTTAAGGAGAGAGAAACAATAGGAACTTTATCAAGCTTGAGAGGACTTCAAGTGATTCATCTCTTGTAAGATTTTATGTTTCTATGTGGGCTTCGGTGGCATAGCATTTTTGTAATTATCCTTTAGGTCCTATTTTACTCTCTTTTTTTTCCTTTTTGGTGTTTTTTTGTGGGCTTTGTTTTTGTATACCCTTTCTATTCTTCATTTATTTCTCAATGAAAGTTCATTTGGTTATTCATGAGAGTGTTGTTTGCTTACTGTAGATCATTTAGACAATGAATCTCTCTTTGCCGTGCACCCCCTGCCCCCCCTCCTCCAGGAAGCCTCTTTGGACTCTGTCAAGTATTAAACTCAAGACATCTTCAACTAAAACAAATAGGAATTATGGATCCTTGTCTTAAACCTCTCAAAAGTTAGAATCTTCTTACCATTTACAAATGTGGAAACTAATTTTTCAAATGCAATTACAGATCCACAAAATACATATAGGCACCACAACCCTTATTTTGTATCACCATCAGGCATCAGTTCATCACAATAATATCCCAAAATAAAAAATCCCAATCCATTTATCAGAAGAAGCCTTCTCCAGGTCCAATTAAAGAAATCAATAGCTGGGGTGGGGTGCATGAAAGTCGAAAGATAAACTACCAATTGAATTAACTCTTTGAGTCTTACCTGTAGAGAAGAAATAGTCTCTGTAGCTTTATTTCTATCAGATAAAGCATCAGAAAGTTGCATTTGGAAGCTCTCCAAGGTCTGGATGGGGAAAGAAAGAAAGGGAGAAAAAACAGATGATAACTGGAAGATAAAAAGGAGGTACGGAAAGCATGACATTCATTCGACAAACATGCCTCACCTTCTGATGTTTTGCAGAAAGGTCAGCTAGTGAAGCTTGCCTTTTCTCCTCAGCAGCTTGAAGCATATTCTTCATGTCTTCCAGCCTCTGCAGCACACAGAGTGAAAGACATCATGGTCAAAATAAATATTTTCATTAGGCCCTCCAGTTATATTGAAGTAAAGGTAGCAATGACACTTTGGCATTTGATGAATTCATAAATCGGAAAACGAAGTAGAATAATAACAAGGAAAAACAGTAATGAGGAATTTTCAATAAAATACTTAGCACCTTTTCTTTTTTTATTGGATGCTTAAGTTCTTTTTCACCTTTTCATCTATATTATGATTTCACTTTTAAATTATGAGTTGTCCCTTTGGGGACATCCGATAAAATTGGAATTTGGAAGTTTTAAATTATGAGTTAAACTATTATGCAAACTTAATGTTTTTTTTAACAAGGTACGACACTTTTCATTACCATAATGGAAAGAGTCTAATGCTTCAAGCATACAAAACTTCAAAAGGAGCAAAAAAAACACATAATAATAATAATAATAATACACCCATTGCAAACTTAATGTTTGTTAGGTAACTTGAAAGGACGTGCATTTTCTATTTAGTTGGGACAGTTTTGGTGGCATTCCAAGAAAAAGGCTGCATTCATCTTGGAGCTGTGTCCTTTTTGCAATTTATAGAGCCATTTAGTTAGAAAGGAATGACCATACATGGTAGAACATATTTGATGATCAGGAAGTGCTTGGGATGAAGTTTCATTATTTGCCTTTTGTAAGGTATCTCTACTTTCTATTGATATTAAAGAAGAAAAGCCCTAGGGCAACACAAATACCCAGCCAATTCAAGAGGGCTGGTAATCTCTCTTTCCTCTAAAGATTACTCTACTCACCAAAAGCATAAAAACAAACTCGATACCCTAATACAACCTATATACGACCATCCCTTACATCACACTGCTTCGTTCTTCTCTATTAATGGTGTCCTGTTCATTAACAAACAACCTCTCCAACAATCCTAACTAACTTGCCCCCTGTGAAATACCCTTCTTGCCCTTTCTGCTATATTGATGGATGATTGGGGGACTAACACTGTTCTATGTTCAGATAACGTGAATGGTAAAGTATTTGGATTTTAGCATAACCATTGCCTCTATATCTATTGTTAATAATTGCTCAATGCAGATTTACTTTAATCTATATGTTACATAAAACAATCTAACTTACGAATGAATCTACATGACCATGATAATAAAAATATTGTTCACAAACTGATTTTTGAAATTCAATTTATCTTTTCAATCCTATTGCCCTAATCCTAAATCCTAATTTAGCTTTCTGAAGTCCATTCTTTTTCCAAACACTTGAAGGGTTTTATTTACCCCTGGGCATAAAATTTGTACACCATTGACCATCTTTCAGTTCTTATTATGAGTAATGGTACAAACGATAATGATATCAAGTATTAGAAAGATTTACTATCTTTCTATTACTGGAGGAGTGATGTTAGAAAGCTTCTCAATATAAAGCATAATTTAATACCTGGTCCTTCTCCACAAGGGACTGCTGCAATGCCTCAATTGCACTTTCTTTAGGCTGCAATGAGTGTCGCAATTCTTCTATGTTGTCTCGAAGCCTGTTCATTAGTGATGTTGTCCCATACATGGAAAAGAATTACGTAAGCGTAATACACTTAACTATAAAAAATTATTGAACTAATATAATCAGCTCAACAGATAAAATCAATGACACCTGCTCTATAAAAAAAATTATTGGCGTCTAGTCCAGAAAAGTTCCAGGTTAATCGCCCACACTAGCTTTGTGACTATATCATGCCAAATTCAGAAATTCTAATTTTTCTGCCAATAAGAATTTGAAGGATTTGAGCATGTTATCTTTGGCCAATTTTTTTTAATAGAAACAACTGCTTTCATTAAGGAAAAAAAAATGAAAGAATACAAGGACATACAAACAAACCAAGCCCAGAAAAACCCCTCTAAAAAAATATTATAATAATATAGGATTCATCATGCAAACAGACACTCAGCCCATGACCAGAGAAAGACCTTTTTTAACATGGTAGTTTCTAAATTCAATTTACAAAGAAAGAAAATTTACGGAGATTTTACTTATTGTTTGCACTTCTTAATTGTTGTCTCTCTGCATCTATTGCTTTCAACGCTTCATTGGCTTGTTGCCGAGTGCGTTCTATTTCTTGTTGCAGTGCAGTCTGCTGGGATGTTGCACGCTCTGCTCTTTCATTAACATCACGAAATCGAGCCTCAAGGTCATCTTTTTCCTGCAATGTTTAAGCATACCATCAAAACAAACAAGGTGCTCTCTCAAAGTTCATGTACACAGCATTTATGTCATATAAATACACCTTCCTTTCCCCTCCAACCTAAAGAAGGAAGAAGATTCGAAGCCACATTACTAAGAAACATTTGTGAGTACCATTTCCTTTACACACAAAATTATTGTTAATATTGATACATAACAGCAACATAATGAAGTCATTCTTCAGTTTATAAAATAATAATGACATGAGACACATATGACCTCTTATGAAAAGGTTATAAGATAAATTAAGAATATTATACTTCAGTTTAAAGAGATTCTTTGGCCAAAAATAAAAGCATAATAATTTCCACCAAAACAGATGCATTAACTGATTTCTTCAAGAAGAAAATTATAGAATATAGATCATGATTTCTACTAAGCCATTAATCATTCCAGAGTTTGTGAAACTCACAAAAATAAATTCCACATTCTATCACAAATCCACTAGATCTATAATATGCTTAATCCTTACTACATTATTCTCTTTTAGGCTTTTAGCTAATAGGAGATGCAATACATAATACATGTCCAATGCATTTAAATCCTGACATCGGGTATCAAGTTTTTTTAGGTTCCTACATATAATTGACCCAATAAGACATAAAAAGTCAAGGTAATCCCAGTCTACGGACCTGGTATTCTTAACAGTTTGGTTTGGGAAACGAAAACAATGTCTTGAAGAAGAGACTATCCAACTTGAGGATTTGATCACATCCTTGGAGATTGATGTGAAAGATCCAGTGTCAATGGAGAGTGTTTTGGTTTAAAAAACAATATGGACGGCAGATACAACAGGGTACAATTAAATAAGTAGAAGGAATACAACAAACACCTTCTGAATATCTTGAATACGTTGCTTTGCTCGTTTGTGTAGCCTACTAAATTTTGAGTCCAGGTCAGAATATTTCTCATCACGTTCTTTTATTTCTTGCTCCAACTTCTGTTGAGCTACATAAAGAAACATTTCTCTGTTATAAATTTAACGCAAAAGATGAAGAAAAAAGTTCCCATTTAGAAAACCATATAACAAAACAAACAATTACGATTGACCACCTTCCATTTGACCTTTTCCCCCCCTTCCAAACAGTATATAATTCTCAAAGATTGAATTGATTCTCGAAATAGATATAGCTTCTATTTACGAGGATTCGAAAGCAAAAAATGACTCAGAAGATTAGTGTGTTCAAAGTACTCCAGAAAAGTTCCAGGTTCAAAGTACAACTTTTTTGTTTTTTACTATACACCACTTCTACAAACAAACCAAATCCTTCTAACCATAAGTTCACAACAAAAGATATAGAACACGGCAGACCAAAAAGATCTGACCTTCGATGAGCTTTGCAGAAAGTTCGTGAACTTTTGCATCTGCTTCTGAGTGGGCTTCTTGGAGATGCTGCAAAGCTTGCTCTGCTGCACCTCGTGTCTGTTTTTCCTCCGAAAGTTCTTTACTCAAAGACTCAATTCTTTCTTGAAGTTCTTTCAAATTAACGGATTCTCCATCTCTCGAACCAATTTCTTCTTCTCGTGCCGGCACATTCTCCACATTTTGAAGATTTTTCATGCTTACCAACTGAGACTTTAAGTATTCATTTTGAGATTTCATATCGATAACCAATTGTACAAGCTCATCATGATCATCGGAGCAATTTTGGCCATCAGCAACCCTGTCTTCCACGACAACATGGCCATTGCCCTCATGTTTCATGCCGGATTCCAGCTCCCCAGACATTGCCCCCTCTTCCACTCGGCTTTCTGGAGTTTCATTAACATCACCTTCCTCCGCAGACATTGTTTCACCACTTAATTCCAGCGCTCAGACCACATCAGAAACCACTCCGTAAGACCTGAATCGAAGGTCAATTAATTCAATTGAAACGCTTTGCACAATTATTCACTTCAGCAGTTTCGTGGTTTCGTATCTGAATCACTGAAATCTTGAACAAAACTCAGATCCTACCTCGTTGCCACACTCGGCAGGCTTCCAAAAGACAACGCCAGACAGAGATCTTTGAATCACAGCGCGTAAATGGAGAATCAATGTCAAGACAAATAACTGTACCTTGAATCAAGAAAGAAAGAAATGCCAGCCAAAGATCTATCACGGCCAATACAGGAAGACAAGATTGAGATCGGCGGCGATGATATTGCTATTAGAGGTTAGTAGAAAAAATCAGTTGATCGCCACTCTTTCATCGGAAACATTCGTCGGGCGTCAGCTGAAACGGAATTCTATCGGTAATTATGCCCCCTGAAATCGACTTCGCCTGGCCCTTCACTACATCTCTATTTGTACTCACGTGCATTTCACGTGATAATTTTCTCTTTTAAGTTCTCATTTCACGTTTGATTTTTTTTTTTTAAATAATATGTGAAATAAGAAAATTGAACCTACTCTTTTTTTCTCTAAAATATCACGTTATATATATTTTTTAATTTTAAATGTTAATATATAAATGTAAACATTCGTTCTTAAGTCAGTATATAAATACCCATTTATCATTTAAATGATTGATGATTCAAAATTCTATCCAATAATTGTTGAATTAAAAATTAAGTGAAAAATAAAAATCAATCTCAAATCTTAAGTCTCAAGTCTCAAGGGAGGATTTCAAGACTAATTGATTAAAAACTAAAAAAGTAAGTATTAATGGTTAAACTATAATCTGTAAAATAATAGTTAGCTTTACCATTAAGCATTAACTTAACTATCACTTCCTTAAAAATAATATATATATAAAATAACTATAACTATCACATTACTTGTATTAAAAATAAATAAATAATAATAAAATAAATAGTTGCTTTCAGAGTTAAATTATTTATAAATATATAAAAAATTTACTGTCAATTAAATAATTTGATATTTTTTTGTTTATAATAATTCCTGTAAGATAAAACTATCACATTACATGTTAAAGATAATTTATGTCAAAAAAATAATTATTTTCTCTCTATATATATAAAATCACCCGTATACATATTATCCAATTTTGTAGGGAAAAAGAAGAAGTAACTCATTTGTACTAAATCAAATTAAGATGCTACACAAATTATTTTAAAGAAATAAAAAAGAAACTCATATTTTCAAGGAAAATTTACATGCATACTACTTAGTAATCATTTTTATCCAACTTAATTTTAAAATATTCCTCTAAACTAAAAATAATACATTATTTAAAATGACATTTATTAATTTATCTTTAAAATTAAACAACCACCCTATTCAAAATTCACATTCAAATGTTAAATTAAACGCTACACTATCTCTAGTGATATTAATTATTTGAAGGTAAATAGATCATATTGTTGTTATTATTATTATTTTAAGAAATACACACGATAATTTTTAAAAAAATAAATAGGTTGATAACATAATTTCCAAAATGCAATATTACGAAAGTGCCCTCGAGTATAATTCTAGACTTTTAAACCAATTTAAAAATTCAATATAAAAGGGAGTATATCTAGGCTACAAAAGGAGTATTTTAAGGAAGACAAATTTGTTAGTTTAATTCAAAATCAAATCTAGAGGATTATCTAAAAAAACATAATTTGTTAACCAAAATCAAAATTAGTGTGTATGCTCATGAACAAACTATCCATGGAAAACGTCCAAGCTTTCTGCATATATATACTTGTACCATAGACGCTAAATGTCAGACTATTAAAAATGATGCCTATATAATGGTACCCTTTTAAAAAATGAACAAATTATTGTCATAGTGAAAAATAATAAATTTAATTTCGAACGAAAAACATGGTTTCAAGATGATTTTATTTCGTTGGATATTCAGTCTAGGCTAGTATCTGGAGCACAGAATATATGAAATAGATTCCAAAATATTAGAACAAATATTAGAACTATGATTCATACTTATCAGACCTCGTGGCCGGACTCCGAAAAAAGATTTAGAAGTGATAAATTCAAAAAAATTTATTCTTTCGTTTATACTATACTTATTTTGGTTAAAGGATAAACGTTTCTTTGTCTTTTTTTCATTATATTCAGTCATTGAATAAACATTGAATAAGTGATAATCCAAGGGTTCTTACTCAGGGAATTTTTGAACTTTTTTTTTGGAAGGTTTTGCATTACATACAAATCAAAGAAAAAAAAATAGGTAAATAGAAGATTCGAGAGGGCCCTAATGATCAATATAAATATGAATGAACCGACTTGGTATTTGGGTATTATAACTACAAAGTCTTTTTTCGGAAGAAGTATCTTCTTCGGTGGATCCCTCTTGTTCCTGTTTAGTCCCCTTCGTTTCGAAAGTGGTTTCTATTTCTACATCTGTTTCTTCCTCACTTTCCCCCCTTTCCTCCATTTTCTCCGTTTCTTTCAGTTTCTTAGTAACACTGGGTGACGGTATTCTACCTAAATAGTAGACACAGGTAATAAATAAGAGAATACTAAAGATTCGAGCCATAGAATTTCTCAATTCTGACACAAGGTACTTATTAGATCTAATAGAATTATTTTGCTGATCCAGACTAATATCAATCCAACCCATTTCTTGAATAAAATGTGACCAATTAACCAACCAACAAAACTACTTATTACAAATAACACATCGAAACATAGAAATGTTGACTAATCTGACTAACATTGAACTTGGTAAAATGAAATGGTTGAATAATTGAAAAATGAGATTATTCTGGAATACACATTGAATGCTAAGATTACGCATTGAGTTTCTGGTAGTAGATCCATAATCAAAAAGGTGTTTTTGATTGTTCCAGCCGTCGGGCTTGCTTCTATTGGACCTGGGGTTGGTCAAGGTACTGCTGCGGGCCAAGCTGTAGAAGGGATCGCAAGACAACTTGAGGCGGAGGGAAAAATCCGAGGTACTTTATTGCTTAGTCTGGCTTTTATGGAAGCTTTAACAATTTATAGACTGGTTGTAACATTAGCACTTTTATTTGCGAATCCTTTTGTTTAATCCTAAAAAAATTACGTATTTTTTTTCGTATTTTATTTACTTGGACTTGCTGCTCTTGCTTTTTCGAATTATAAGAAGCTTTCACTTCTACAATTACTTATTCGTTGGGACAATAACCTATGAGAAGGATTGATTTGAGAATGAGGCATTAGCATACTGACTCGCCTTCTTCCTTCCCTTTCTTAGTCCAATCTCGAATGGAACTTTTTTTTAGGATTGTTACAACATATTTTTTACTCTATTTCGAATAGAAATAAGAAATTAATAAAATAAAAAATAGAAAGAAATGGATAATTAGTTTTATCTATAAAAGGAGATCATATGAAAAATGTAACTGATTCTTTCATTTCTTTGGGTTACTGGCCATCCGCCGAGAGTTTCAGATTTAATATCGATAGCAACAAATCCAATAAATCAAAGATCGCTTTCCTTTGATTCTACATTTCTATCTCGAAGTAATGAATTGGGTTGCCCATCACTCACTCGCTCTCTTTTGAAGGCCCTTTCTATTCTCTTTCTAGTATGGTTCCCCTATAAGAACACTGAACGCCCCAGCTTCGCAGAGCTGCTCTCTCCCCCGCCCACAGCATAGGATTTGTTTTGTTTATATTTAAATCTAAAATATATCTAATATATGTAATTTTTCATCTTCCTTGGATTGGAAAAGGGTGACACATAGACGATCAGTTCGATCTATTTCTTTATCTCCCCATGAATCGTATGTTTGTAACAACGGGGACAGAATTTTCTCAATTCCAATCGACTAGGCGTATTGTGTGATTCTTTTGAGTAATATATCTGGATATCTCGATTGATTCCTTATTAACACCGTTTCGAACACAATGAGTACATTCCAAAATAACTGTTACTCGGGCATCTTTACCCTTGGCCATGAACCTCCCTTGGATTTTTGATTCATGCAACTGTTCCATTTTCTGATCCAAAATGAAAAAAAACAGAGAAGTTGGTAACTCGAAATAAAATTATGAAAGATTCCGTTACAATCAAATATAAAATATAGTAATGCAATGATTTCTAAATTTAGAATCGCAGATAGTAAATTTTTGTTTTTGAATTCAAATGACATTTGAAATTCTTATTATATTTCTGATTTTTGGTTATTTTGATTTTTGGTTTTTTTAGTTATTTACTCTTTGTTCTTTATTTTTTTGTTTACTATGCTATTTGAATGTCTTGTCTATTTAAATGAAATGAAAATATTACAATATTTCATTACATAATTTTTATTTTCTCTTTTTATATTTTATATTTTATATTGAATATATATATTGATATTGAAATTTCTTATATTTATTTTATGTAATTATATTATATAATGGGTTATAAAATAATTGGTTAATGGCTATTCTATCAATAATATAATTCTATATTAAATAATTTATCGAATAATAAAGTGATTTTTAGTTATATTATAGAGGCTCTGCCCTAAGGGTAGGGTAAGAATAAATAAATAAAAAAAATGAAAAGGTGCAATCCAACCAACTAAATGCAATTGAGATGATAATGAAGCATTTCTCTATTTTCATTCTGAAAGGTGGAAGTTAAGACGAAAAAAAGAATCGACCGTTTAAGTATTCAAAATTTTACTAAAAAAATAATCGAAAGAGGGGCAAATATATATGTCTATATATCTATCTATATTGAATCATATTGAATTGCAGATACAGAAATGATAGAATCATTTTGGATCGGACCAAATACGGGTCTCCGATAGAGAGAGATGAAAGAAGATAGACAAGAAATCAAATAGGAGGAAACACTTTTCAATAGAGGAATCGGTATTCTAATGACTGCAGTGGTTCTAGTATAATACAAATATATTTTTATTAAACTTGAACATCCCCTACAGTAGAATTGAAAAACGAAAAACGATGATCATTACTCTTTTTTCACAACGTGGTTTCATTTAGTCGGTAATTTTTTTTTTTGTGCTACAAGTTTTTTATATAAGAATTATGTATTTAAATATTTAGGGTTTATATCTTGAACAATCGGTAACCAATTTACTTAGAAATTATAATGAGAATGGAGTTCTTTAAAAAAGGTCAATGGTACTCCTTTCAAACCGCCGAAAAAGGGTCAATGCTAAGCCTTTAAAAAATGAACAAATTTTAGTCATCACGAGAAAAAAAATATTTAAGCATCCCCACAGTAAAATTGAAAAATGATGAACCTTTCTAAGTTTTTTTCTAATCGTAGTTTCAACTAATCATTTAGGGAATTTTTATTTTTCTTTTTTGGTGCTACCATTTTTTTATTTCAGGATCATGCGTTTAAATATTTAGGATTTTGTATCTTGAACAATCTCGAAAAAATTTACATAAATTTAAAAAGATAATAGAATTCTTTAGAAATGGCCAATGGTACCTGTTTTAAACCGATGAAAAATGACCAATACTACCCCTTTAAAAAATGACCAAATTCTTGCCATAGCAAACAAAAATTTAAATTTAATTTATAACAACAAAAAAATAGTTCATTTTAATTAAATTTTAACATCCCCACAATACAATTGAAAAATGATGATCCTTTCTCAATTTTTTTTCACGTGGTTTCAACTAGTCATTAAGGGATTTCTTGTTGTTTTTTCTTTGTACTACAATTTTTTTATTTAGAGACTATAGGTTTAAGTATTTGGAATTCTATATCTGACTAGTTTACATAAAAATTAAAATCAGAAGAGAGCTCTTTAGAAATGGTCAAATGACACCTTTCAAAAATGACCAAATTATGGTCATAGCAGAAAAAAAAAATTAAAATTTAATTTCTAACGAAAATATGGTTCATTTTCATCAAACTTAAATATCCAGTTAAATTTTGCTATATTTATAAATATTTTCAATATTTTGTTATTTAAAATAATTTTGTTTAAACAGTATGGTAACAACAAGAATGACTAAAATTAAAAAAATCTCAGTCGAAAAAATATTTAATGAAAAAAATAGCTAAATGCATGTTTCAACAGAATTTGACAGCCTTGAAAAGGTTAATCCTGTAATTTTGTAGAGCTCCAAGCTTCCAAAGGCCGAAGCCCAATGTTGCAGCCCTGGCTCATTTCTACAAACCCAGCCCTCAACCCCAGTCCACTCACGTTAAGCCCAAAATGGTAAAGCGTGCAAAATATGAGAAACAACTTTTTTGGATTTTCAACGATAATAGCTTTAAGATAAGACACATTTTACGTTGTTGTCTACAACATCCATTTTTTTACAAAAAAAAAAAAAAAAAAAAAAAAAACTTCTTGCTTTAATACTATTTACAATTTAACCCTCACCTACATTTTATATAAATAAATAAACAAACAAACCTGGGTATTTGTGTATCCCTCCCTCATGCATAGCCTAAAAATTCGTGTATGTTCAATTTTTCAATCTCTCTCAAAACTTTAGTCATTCTATCTTCTTCAATCTCTCTCTCAAGACACTCTCTTTGAAGACTCTCTCTCTCATCTTTCCGGTCGCTGCCTCCCTCCCTCGGACCGCCCAACCACCGTCGATGACGTCGTTCTCATCGTTCAACACGTCGTCCGCCGTTTCCGCCATTGAAGTTTTGGTCGCCGCCGTGGTTGCCGTTCAAGTTTTGGGCGCCGTTCAAGTTTCGGCCGTCGTTCCTGTCGTTCAAGTTTCGACCGACGGTGATTTTTTTTTCTCAATTTTTTCCGGCCAAACTTCTTCGATCTCACCCCAACTTGCGCGCCGCCAAGATCTTGGGACTAAAACCCAAGCGCAGTGGAAACATATCAAAACTCTATCTCAAAATTAATTTTAAAAATTTTGAAATACTTCTACATTGGTAAAAAAAAAAACTAAAATAATCTAGGTTAAGCATATAGAATACAAAAAAATGAGAGAAGAAAAAACTTACGTGTCACCACCACTTGGAGACCTTACTTTTCTCTGAATCTTAAGGAAAGGTTTGTGGGAACCCTTTTGGCAAGAAAAAAAAACGCAGAGAATTTTTTGTTGAGAGAATGAATCATTCAATTCTTTTATGTTAGATGCTATATAAGGAAGCAAGAGAAAATGGGAAACGTGGGTGTTATCCCATGTATTAAGTAACTCCCTACGTGGCAGTTACAACTAATTTAATATTAATTAAATCAATAATTAATAATTAATAATTAATTAAATCTAATTTAATTAACCAATTCATTTAAATCATATTTAAATGAACATCTCTCACATAACCTATAGTTTTAATTCAATTATTTAATTAAATTAAATAACTAATTAATTCTCAATTAATTAATTACCAAATTAAATATCAAATATTTAATTTTAACTTGCATTTGAATCAAATTCAAATACATTTCTCTCTTAACCTATAGTTTAATGTACATCTAATGCGCATTAATTTAACCTATAGTTTTAATATAAATCTAATTCATATTAAAATAATATTTGAACAATTTCAAATATTTAATTCTCTTACAAATTAACTTTGAATCATATCCAGAATTATATTTATACTATAAAGTTTAATTTGTAAAATAAACTTTATATTATAATGTATCATTATACATTATACTTTTCCCTTAGTAAATTTGAACTTTTCAAATTTCATCCAAGAATAAATTTCTTCAATATTCTTTACGAGCTAGGAAGGGGACCTAATGGACCTACAGATCAGAAGCTCCAACGATATGAGATTAACGGGCTAAACTCATTAACCACATTAATCAATATTCGTTAACTGTGGGTACACTCCACTAAAGACCCACAGCTGCACTCTTCTCACTGTAGATATATTTCTGTGTCCACGGATATAGACAAATAACAGCAAGTTAGTCCTTCACAAGTGTTCGTAACACCAGCTGGATCAAATTACCGTTATACCCCTGGGTTACTTCTAAATCCTTAAGTACCAGTGCTCCTCTAATGAACAACCTGTTTATGGTCCAACCATCAAACAGAAACCCCTCTTGGGTCAGTGAGAGGGTAGGGCCCTTTGTTCAAGTCCCGGAGACACCACTTAAGGGAATACTTATCTACTTACACTAAAGTCGGGAAGGAGTGAAATCCATCTTGTATAATTATGTTCCCAGCTCCCCACTCAGTCTTGTCCCCAAAATGGTAGGCATATCGAGTCGGCAAACGGGCCACTCTCACCCATACAAATCAAAGGACAATCCCTCGTGAACAGGAGTTCATAATATACTCAAGATTAAGACTAAGTTGCCTAGGTCAACCTATTGAAATAGAAACCTAACCAGTCAACGGAATTATATCTAGTGGTTACTATTTCGTGGTCCAGTCTTATGCAAACTCATTGCATAGGATACCCCCACTCGCATGTCTCTTACACGAACGCGTTGGATCATTGCGTTTGTATCAAATACAAAGTGGGTCGTATCCATAGTGTTACCAGGATAAGGTACCCAGCCCTATTCTTATACTATAGACCCTTTATGCTGTAACTTGAACACTCGCACCTGTCACCAATCGCTGCCGTCGTCGTGGATTTATATGTACTTTAATGTTTTTTCCATATATAAATATATATATTTGTTCTTGATATATAGGGAGATTTTTCAATATATACTGTGATATATATCTTTAGTTTTTATTGATACTTTTTGTTTTATGAAAGATACACTAATATATGTTGAATATTAAGTTCATTTGAGATTTATATACCCTGATAGATAGCTTTGTTTATTTGAAAATCATTAGGGAGGTTCGGTTAAATTTACTTAAATAGAATTTAGTCAATCTTACTAGTATATTTCATATATTGGTTAGAATATTTGCAAGTATATAATCATTTTCGATATATACAGTGATTTTTCGATATATACTGTGATATATATCTTCAATTTTTTATTGAGACTTTTCTGTTTTATGATATATACACTAATATATGTTGAACATTAAGTTCATTTGAGATTTATAAATCATGTTAGATAGAATCTAAACTATAGTATATATGAGATAATAACGCAAAATACAAATGAACTCAAAATAAACAAAGAACTATAATAGATAAACTCAAATAAGACAAACCATCATATAAAAATTGCATTAGAGTGACATATATATCAGACATTCGGTGAATATATTACAAGCACACATAAGCGTTGCCTAATTAGTAGTGCATACATATCAGAATACCTCAGATATATACAAAATAAACAATGGAATATTACATGAAAACAAATAGAACTCAAAATAAACAGTGGAATATATCACATAATATCAAAAAGCAAACGTTAAATAACAACAAACAATATCAAAGAAATGATTAATACGCGAAAAGGAAAATAAAAAAATATTAAATACATTTTCTCTCTCCAATTGAGAATGAAAAAAAAATATTAAAAATATTTTCTCTCCAATTGAAAATGAGAAGAAAATCATATTAAACGCATTTTCTCTTCCCATCATAAATTCATTTTCTCTCTCTCTATCATTAAAAAAAACTTTGAAAATATGAAAAATAATATTAAAATTTTTTTCTCTCCAATTGAAAATGAGAATAAAATTATATATTAAATGCATTTTCTCTCTCCATCATAAATTCACTTTCTCCCTCCATCATTAAAAGAACTTTGAAAATAGGAAAAATACATATAAAATTCAGACATAAAAAAATAAAAAAGGGTAAATTTGTCCAAAAATAACACTAAAAACCTTTCTTGAAAAAATTCAAATTTAAAAACATTTTTGAAATATAGGGCCCAAAGATGATCATTTATGTAAAAATCTCTTTTTTTTTTTTTCTTTTTTCAACAACATATACGTAATTATTCTTACTGGGTCAAAGATCAATGAGTCTATGGTTCGAATCTCCCTATAAAAAAAATATTATTCTTGATAATTATATTCTATCTTATATTGATTTAAATAATGAAGAAAATTATATCAAATGGATATATATTAGGAACAGTTGCAAATATAGAAAACATATTCAAAGTATTAGCATATATAGCAACATATTCAAAATATCGCTGCTAGACTTTTATGGTTTGGGTGGTCTATCAAAGAGACTATCAACTATAGAAGTCTATAACTGATAGACTTTGCTATATTTGCAATTTTTTAAAAATGTTGCTATATACTTAGTTATTATCCTTAAAATTATTACTCATTACAATTACTCTATATATTAACTAGTTTAAGTGTAATAATTTTTTCTAGGTTGATTATATTTGTATCTTGATATATACATTTAAAATGGTAGAAGATTGATAAATAATATATAATTAATTTATAGATTTATGATTGTTGGTGTCACTTTCTACCAGCGATAGAATGCGATAGTTCTAGTGAAATTTTTATATATTTTCTAAATAGTTTGATATTTTTTTTGTTTATAGTAATTTTTCTAATTTTAATTATAAATTACTCAATTTTTAAATATTATAATTAAAATGATTATTGATTCTTAATTAATTAATTTTTATCAATATATTGAATGATATTTATTGTTTAATTAATTAATCTATTAAAACTATATAAGATTGTCAGACTTAATTTCATAAATTAAATTCAAATAATTTTTTTTAATAAAATTATGATAGCATTTTTCATACACAATCAAACACAATTATTTTTTATTTCCAGACATCTTATTCCTAATCACACTATATTTACAGACATCTAAAAAACCTTAAATCAAATAACTCCTTAATGGCTATGGAAAAAAAAAAAATACAAAACTTGAAGCTAAAAAATTGCTAAAAAAATTGGAATAAACTCTCAAAAGGTTTTTAAATTTTTAGGAATTCTTTTAGCAGTTTTTCATTTTTTTGGGAGTTCAATAGAGGTACAAAGTCTAAAGTACTGTGCATATTTAATAAAAAAAAATTACATATATGTAAAATACCATCATTTATGGAGAGCACGTGTCGCCTAGTCCCTTAATAGATCTATCCGTAACTATCCAACGGTGAAAAATGAAAACATACATCCAACTGATAAAATTATTGACCCTATTGTTGAGAGTTTCATCAAATAAATTTATTCTCTAAATTAACGGTTGAATATGTCTTCGACTTCAATTTCGTTCATTAATGTCAAATTAATTATTGCTCACCAATTTTTTTCCCCAAACTCATATAACTACTTAAAGTCGTCTTTTTTTAAAAGAATGTCTATTATTACTTAACGTGAAATGCGTGTCAATAATTTGCCAAGCATAAATATAGTTGCATTATACATTCATCTTCAAAGTTAGATAGTCAAATCTTAATCCATATACAAAAAATGAGCCTAACTCAATTAGCATTAAGTATATATAATAACCTTAAGGTTAGAGGTTCAATCTCTCACTTTTGCAATGAAAAAAAAAAAAAGAAAACTTCATCCACATCACTTATAGTCCCTAAACTTTTATAAAAATAAAAATTTAGTCCCTGAACTTTGGTTTGTAACGATTTAGTCCCTAAACTTTCAATCTTGTAACAATTTAGCCATTGTACTTTAAAATTTGTAACAATTTAGTCTTTATTGTAGAAAATAGTGTTAAGATTTAATAAGATTTCTTGTATAAATGAACTGATAAACTAATTAGGGACTCAATATTTTTATAAAATACAAGGTCTACATCATAAAATAAAAAAGTAACATCTAATTTTGATAATTGTTTTTATGTTAGGGACTAAATTGTTACAAATTTGAAAGTACAATGACTAAATTGATACATACTAAAGTTTGAGGACTAAATTGTTACAAAATTGAAAGTACAGGGACTAAATCGTTGCAAACCAAAGTTCAGGGACTAATTGTTACTTTCATGAAAGTTTAGGGACCAAAAGTATTTTTTAACCATTAAAATAAAATTAATTTATGTTTTCTAGAGAATAATAATTTCCTTTTTATATTTCATATAAATATGGATCAATAATATCATAAGTGTAATTAACTAGCGAGCTATTTCCCTGCAGGCAGAATTTAATTCGAATTTAATAAGAATACAAATGTCAGAAAATGTAAATTGATTGACTGAGTTATTCATTTCCATTTTTACCAAAAACAAAAGCCCACTCTTTTTCAACCAAAGGAATTCAATTAATTTTTTCTTTTTTTGTTTTAAAAAAAAAAAAAACACAAAAACTCTATTTTTACAATTAGTTTCCCAATATTTTTTTTCAAAATTATCATATTTTAACACTAACGTCACGTTTACCAATTCATAATGAAAATTAGTGTAATCGTAATAGAATTCCATTGATAGATCAATCATAATGACGCAAAATAACAAATGTAACTGAATTACTTTTGATCACGTTTACTGTCACATTTACTGTTATCGTTACCATCTGATCCTAAATTATAACAATAACACACACATTCACACTTCTAATACTATAACAGTACACTAACAGTAACAATAATGATAAAGTAATTTTGAAATGTAAAGGGATTGACCACCCTTCACTAATCAATCAATTTGTATTTTTCTATTACAGATTGGACAGTAACCCCACGTATCAGTACAAATAGGTAAACAACCAACAACAACATAATTTATTCCACCTACTTTTCCGATTATCATTCATTTATTATTTTTACTCCATGTAACGTGGCCTTAGTCCATTAATATCACAATTATAATTAACTAGGGAGATATTTGATTCCATAAAAATAAAATTAAACGTATAATTATCTGAATTTTCCGGGCAGGCAGAATTTAATTAGAGGTCGTCGGGTTTGGACCAGGGGCAAGCGGCGGCCGCCGCGGGAAACTGGTCCAAATTGAGGCGAAGAATTCCGGGAAGCGCTAAAGAGGCGGAGTAGAGATGATTTCCGATCTTGATTCCGGTGGTTACCAATGACCATCCATAATCATAATACCAAGCAACTTGTTTGCCTTGAAGATTTACAGCCACCACTCCGCCGTTCTTCTCCAAGTTTGGCCGCCGGCCGTACCTCTCCATTATCGCCATTATCTTCCTTAACACTGGATATTTCAGTGCAAGGTACCATGAAGAAGAAGAACCCGTCATCTCCTGCCAAATAAATCCAATATTTTTCAAAAAAACCAAGTTAAATTTTTAAAAACTAAATTTTTTTTTATTTTTATTTTTTGAATTTAGCTAAAAATACAAATATTTACAATAGTTTGTATTTTTTTTCCTACTAAAAAGGTATTAAATTAAATACATGGAGTATAAGAATCGAACCTCTAACCTTGAAGAGGATTATACAAACACTAGGTCAATTGAACTATGTTCATTTTGGTTACTTTGCATCTTTATTAAAGGCTCATTTGGATTGACTTATAAACACTTAGAAAGTCAATCTAAACGTAAGTCAATCCAAACGGGCCATAAGCAAATAGTTGATTTTTTAGTCAAATTCTAAAAACAAAAACAAATTTTATAAAAATAATTCTTTTTTAAAAAAATTACCTTTATTTTCTAAAACATTGGCAAGAAGTAGATAACAAAACAAGAAATTTAGAGGGGTAAAGAGTGTTTAATTTATAGGCTTAACTTTCAAAAGCAAAAAGCAAAAAACAAAAAACAAAAAACTAGTGACCTCGTTTGATAACCACCATTTTGTTTTTTGTTTTTTTTTTCTTTCAAAATTAACTCTATTTCCTCTCTTTTTTTTTAAATGATTTGCGTCATTCTTAGTACAAGAGTTCAATTTTTAACCAAATTCTAAAAGAAAAAATAAGATTTTAAAAATTACCTTTTTTAGTTTATAAATTTTTACTTAGTTTTTAAAACATTAGTAAAACATAAATAACAAAGTAATAAATTTAAGGGCAGAAGAGATATTTATAGACTTTACTTTTTAAAAATTAAAAAGAAAAAGAAAATTAAATGCGTTATGAGACGAGACAGTAAAAAAAAAAAAAAAAAATGTAGTTTAAGAAATTGAAATTTGGTTGCATATAATTCAAAATGGGTTTACCGTAGAGAGTCCGATCCAATAAAGGCCGTGTCCATCGTATCTGATATTATCGGGCGTTCCTGGTAAGTTATCTACGAATTTCTCAACACTTCCTTTGCGATCTCCGGTGATGTAATATTTTCGGCATCTTCTCCTACAATAATTCCAACATCCAAATCCACATAATTAGAACAAGCTAGAGATTATTATAAAAGAACAAAACATAATTTAACAATTTTATTTCTCTTAAATTTTAAATTAGAAATGCAAAAAATTTAGGACGATTTTGAAATATAAAAAAATGAACAAAACTATTTACGAGTATAGAAAAATTTCACAGTCTATCAGCGATAGATTTCTATCGCTCAAGCGAAATCAGCGATAAAAATTTATCGCAGTCTAGATAGTGAAATTTTTCTATATTTATAATAGTTTTTTTTTTTCTAAATGTAATAATTTTCCAAAAACTTTACGTAAAAATACGTTTTTTATTTTCAAAATTTGTGATACATTTTGCTGTTTATAATTTTTTTTTTTTGAGAAAAACAATACAAAACGAAAAGACCCAACATTAAAAAGATACAATAAGAGGTTTGTCCTAATTGACAAGACTAAGTAATTAAGTAGAAAGAATCATTCTTCAGAAAATGAAAGGAAGCCTCATCCAATGCCCAACGAGCCAAACTATCAGCCATCATATTTTGAGACCTTAGAATATGCCGATAAGAATGAATCACTAAAGAGGAAACCAACCTTAATTAAAATCTCATCTTTGACTGACTTTAACCAAATTTAAATTGATATATTCCCTTAATAAAAACCAAATAGCACCCAAACTATTAGATTCAATCAAGACAGGTGTGGGAAACGATTGGATGAACTGACAAACAATACCTCCACAAATATGTCTAGAGACACATAGATTTACTTCCAACACAAACAGTATCTCCACAAATATGTCGATAAGAATGAATCACCAAAGAAGAAGTCAACCTTTAGAATTTCATCTGTAACTGACTTAACTCAAGTCAAATTAATATCTTCCCTTAGTAATAACTGAATAGCGCACCCAAGCTACTAGATTCGATCAAAACAGGTATGAGAAATAACTGATAAATTGACCGTAAATCCTCTTTAATCACCTACATCTCCAACATTATCAAAATATTATAATGTCTAGACACATAAATTTACTTCCAACACAAACAATATCTCCATTGTGATCTCGCAAAATCCAACCAAGACCACCCTTGCGATCCTTTGCCATCCACGTCGCATCGCAAAATAGAGACAACACATTTACCGGTGGCCGAGCCTAACATGATTCCTTACGCCCCACCTGAGAAGGGAGAGGAGAATGATGCCCTTCATTCCTTCCTGCTGGTGGGCTCAGTGATATGAACTCGATAAGGGAACCTTAGATAAAGTCTAAGAAAATTTTTTACATTATGTTATCAAACAGATTATATCCTAAACTTTTAAACTTAAGTCAATATAGAGTGTGTATCTAATAAGTTTTTGGTTAAAATATAATTTTAGTCCTTATTTTTTTGAAGTTTGTTCAATTTTAGTATTTATATTTTCAATAAATCTTAAAGTTAATCCCTACCGATCGTTTATTATTGATTTTTTTTTGTTATTTATTAGCATTTTTATCATAAATTTTGAAAATATATTCACATATTCTATTTTCTTACCTAAAAATTATTGTTTAACCAATTTTGGTAAAATTTTACTTTGAGAGGCTAAGTTTAAGATATTGGACAATTGAAAGTATATAAAAAAACTAGAATAAAAACAACTACAATATAACCAAAGAGAATAAATACATAGTTGACAATATTTATTTTAATTATATAATGAAAATATAGAAGAGTGATATATATATTAAAAAAAACGAATGATTAAAAAAGTAAAAAGGGATACACTCAACACAGGAATTCCAAAAAACCCATGTTACATGAGGACATCTAAAACTCATCCTAAGATACTCGAGAATCTACGGATATTTGGACATTTTACATACCGCAATTTAGATTTCCACTCCATAAAAATTTTAAAAATAACTTTCTACAAAACAAACTACCATTTAAAGATGGTTTCAAAGACACCTATTAGATACAAAAATTTAAAATTTAAAAAAAAAAATACTTACAGCGGAGTTTCGCAAAAGATGACGAAATCTTGGGTGGGAGCAACTGCAACGCCATTGGCGAAATAAAGATCTCCAACGAGAAGTTTAGTGGTTTTAGTCATTGGATTGTAGCTCAAGAATCGACCAAGCGGCCGGCCCTCTAAAAGATCGTATATGAAATTATCAAACCCATATTTAGATGAAGCATCTGTGAAGTAAACAGTGCCGTCTTTAGCCACATCAACGCCGTCTGTCAGCCGGAATTTCACGCCGTCGGCCTCTGCCGTCAATGGCTCTACCACTCCCTCTTTACTCACCTTAAACAGCCCCTATATATATATTTTCAAGACGAATAATTAAAAACTTTCAATTATAACAAAAATTTATTAGACATAATTAAAAATTTATAGATATATTAGAGACAGTTGAAATCCCATCAATCAATTAGCATAATTTTTAAAAAGTTAAGATGTTAATTAATAAACACTTTTAAATTGATGTACTTTTAGTGAGATTTCATCGATGGATTAATCGTAAGGAGGTCTCAATCGCAAACGTAATTGATTTTTTGATCGCGGTTACTTCGACATTTTATGCAAAAGTAATCTAATTATGATTGAAGCTGTTTATTGTACATTATCTTCTTACTGTTACCTTTATCTTTACCGTTTAGAGTTAATCGGTAACGGTAATAATAATAATGAAAGATTCATAATTCTACTACTGTAACGATAGTAGTATCAGAGGACAAAAATTGAAAAATCGTTTAAAAAAAGGTCTCATGTAATTTTGAAATGCAATTGGATTGAACACCCTCCATTTTTCAATCAAATTGCACATCATTTTGATTAATAATTTGGAGGTGGGTCCTACATGTAATTATAATTAGGTAAACGACAACAACCTTAATTAATTAAATGAGATCCACTTTTTAAATTACCATGATTTAGTACATTTCATCTAGCATAAACGTGGCTAAATAAAACTTAAATGAAAGTGTTATTTTTGTTTGTATGCTTCTGTTTTTGTTTAATTGTTTGTATGGTTTTGTGTTTGTTTGTTTGTTTGTTTTTTAAAGAGTACATAACAGCCTTCTTCCATTCGTATTTCGTGATTTATTTTCATTTTATGTATTAATAACAATGAGCGGATAGTACAAAATAACAAAAGCATGTTCGGTATACGTATACCTAATTTTAAAGATAATTTTTAATTTTTTAAATATAAAATAGCCTTTTTTATCTTGAAAAATAATTAAAAAATGTTCTTACCTGAAATAAAATGTAATAAATTTTAGATTAAATGGTAAATTTCATCCCTTATAATAAAATTAGAATTTAATCCATATGATTTTAAACTTTAGAATTTAGTCTATATAAATTTTATAAATGATGTTTATAATTTAATAAATTCTTTAGAAAGATTTTATCCCACGTATGACTAAATTCTAATTATAAATCCCATTAACTAAATTATATCTTAGGACCAAATTTGCACTATAACTTAAATTTTCTGTGTGAGCTAGAAACGAAAAAAACATTAGATTGATTTACAGTGTCTTACCTTATAAGCATCCGCGACAAAAACGTCGCCGTCTGGTCCCAAAGCGACTCCGAGAGGCCGGCCGCCGGTGAAGGCCCAATTCTCCACCGCCGAGTCATTCAATCTAACTCGCTTCAACCACCCATCCCCATCCCCCGTGTAAACGAGTCCCAACTCCGAGTCATGAGCAAGGTCCTCGGCCGCCGCCAGTTCCCCCACCCCGAGTCTCTCCGCCCCCTGCAGTACCCTGCCGTTACACTCCGCCACCGCTGACGGCGCCCCACTCAGATCCTCCGCCGGCAGCGCCGCCGGGTCGAACGGGTCGAGTTTGTATACAACGACGGCTGCGGCCACTAGAGCGAACGCCGTGATTTTGAGAGCCAACGGCAGGCCACGGGACGCCGGCGGGTTGTTCGACTCGGGCATTGACTCAGTGAATGTTAAAGAGGCGGTGGGATTTATGGCGCAAGAGACGATTGGAGATTAAAAACTATAGCGTCTCGTTGGTTTGGTCGAATTCCATTTATTGGGCTACTCAATGAAATGCCTTTGTGTTAGTGCTTTAATAAAATAGTATTTCCCATGTTTTACTGAAAAAAAAATAATAAATTAAAATAGTATTTTTTTAAAAAAATTACTCTAAACTGAAAAAATATCAAACTATTTATAAATATAGAAAAATTTTACTGTAATTCTATCACAGTCTATCGTAAAAATTTTCTATATTTATAAATACATTTATTTTATTGGACCGAATACCTATTTGGGCTTTATGGACTTTGATATCATATCAAATAGTATGTAATTCCATCTCAAAACCAACCGGCAATAAGAGGAATAACCCATATATCTTATTAAGAGTGTGAGGTCTCTTGATTTTTTCAATGTGGAGTCCTCAACAGGTGATATGAATTATGTTGTACCTATCTTTGTAAAACATACCAAATATCCAATAACAAGTTGCCATATGAAAAAATTTTCCTTTTATAAAAAGAAATATATATATATATATATATATATATATATATATATATATATATATTTTTTTATTAATTTTCTTTTGTAATTTGGAGGAAATGCATGAAAATAAGTGCAGTTAAGCTACACCCAAATATTACTCTTAAATTTTTGACAAATTTAAGAGAAATTGCAAGTTTAGTAATGAGAGAAGTACTAGGTAAAAAACCAAATTGACCTTTAAACCTATGTATCGGGAGATTGTATCAATTTAAACTATAAAATTGTAATACTTATTTAAGTTTTTGAGTTACAATTTGATAAAATTGAAAGTTTTAGAGTGAAAAATTATATAGCTCGACAAATTTAGGGATTAAAATTAATTTATTTTCCAAATAAAGGTTCGTGAAAATATATTTTTTACTATAAAAAACTTAGCACGTTAATATAACTCATCAGAACGCTGTACAGCAATAAACACAAATTTCATTTAAATCAAACAAACAGACGTGGTCTTAATCTACCCACACAAATTGAGTTCTTGTTAGCTAGCTAGATAGTTCAGTTTTTTTTGAAAGAGTTCCCATTGGCATTCTTAACAAGTGTCAAATTATCAACATACGTCACGTGAAATTTCCACTTTTAGTATATAGAAAAAAAAAAAATATCGTGTCGAGATATTATGCTATGTCATGATCTTTGAAAATTTAGATAAAAATAATTGAGGGAGTAATAAAAAAAATGATATTTAGAGCTGAAGACAAAGTAGTTCAAGAGAGAATCCTTTCTATAACATTGCAAAATTGAAGAAAAGCTAAAGATGAACGTTAGATAAATTAATTAAAAAAATATATATAAAAAAAATGAAAGACAATAATAAATACAAATAACAAGAAAACCAAGAAAAGTTCAAATTTCAAAGAAAGGAGAGATAGTTGTTTATGTAGTAATTGTGGGAGAGATAATTTAAATTGGGAAATTTTTAAAAATAGAAAAATAAGAAAAATTATTTACACAAAATAATAAAATTTTTAGATAGTTGTGATAGATGCAGATAAAAGTCTATCATAATCTATCAATGATAGAAATGATAGAAGTCTATTAGTGGTAGATGCTAATAGAAGTCTATCAATATCTATAAGTGTTTTTTTTTGCTATTTTCTATAAATAGTTTGACATTTTTTATCTGTGTGAAAAATTTTCATTTAAATACCTATTTTTAATTTTATTATTAATTATAATTAATAATAAATTTATAAACTTTTTGAAACAAAGAGATAAAAAAAAAAAAACCACGCATGCATGAACTTAAAACATTTATTAGAGGGGTTGATACACATGTTAAGACATTTTTTAATTATTTTTTTTAGAGTATTCATCTTCTTCTAGTACAACCATTAAATATAATTAAAGACTCTCATAAATTTTAAAGATTAAAAGATAAAAAATGAAGAAGTAACACTTTTCAATATTATAACTTCTTCGTATCTTAATTTTTTTTTTTACTACAACCAACTTCGATGAGGAATCGAACTTCCGACCTATAGGGAAGATGGTTATATCAATTATCGTTGAGCTAAGCTCACCTTAAATTCATATCTTAATTTTATATATAGATTATATATATAGATGTAAGAATCTGAAAAGATATTTAACCTTTAATGTTAATTTTATAACAAATTTAAGAATACTAAAGGCTTGTTTGGATTAACTTTCTAAATGTTTATAAACATTTTTTTTTTTGCATTTATAAACATTTATTTAAACACTTAGAAAGTCAATCCAAACATTTATATAAGACTAAAACAAATCTTTTTAGCATGTTGAGGTCACCTAACATAGGACTGCTCCAAACTAAACACATTTAACTTTAGAGTTTCTATGATTGAGCTGCTAAAAAGGAAGGTGCACATTATTGGCAATTCTTTTAAGCCTTTCTTAACCATATTTACATATTCTCAAGATTCCTCTCATTCGAATGTGATCTTGGTTCATTCATGTACTCCTCCTAAACTCGAGTGTTACATTTATGATGGTAAAGAGATAAATGTTGTTACCATTTTTTTCAGATTGTAAGCTGTTGGTTGATATGCTTAATCATGCTATGGAGCCGTATTTGGAGGTCCACCCGGTTTTGGAGAGTATTTGGCATCATGCTTCTCACTTTCGTAGATGCCGGTTTTGTTGTGTGCGTCGGATTGGAATACTTCTGCTCACGAGAAGAGAATTTATCTGGAATTTTCTTTTTCTAGATATCTAATTTTTCTGATTGATTAATTTTTTTTTGTTAGTAATCATGATGTTAGAAACTTTGTTCATTTGTTGTAATCGTAATGGTTACGTATATATAAATAGTTTTTTTTTTCTTTTTAAATGTGCTATGGATATTTCCATTTTATTATTGTATCATGTTAACAACTATAGTAAGAAAAATTTACATTCTAACTTTTCGTTGTCAATTTTATAATATAAATGAAGCTAGTTTCTTGAACTATATTTGTTTTCATTTTTAATGATAAAGCGTTATATTTATTTTATTTTTGTTCATAAAATTTTAAGAATTTTATTTTTATTATTTTAACTCGCAAATGGTTTTATTTAGTTCTTTTATTAATATTTTAGTTTTCAAATTGTAAAGAGGTATCTTAGTTTTTAGATTTAGTATATAAAAATTATTTGACAATGTTGTTCTTTTTATTATTTATATAACATAGATAAAAACTTTGAAGTTGTTCCAAATTTAGTATTTATTTAACTATAACTTTTCAACATTTTTCTAAAATACATATCAACTTTAGACTTATACATGTCAAGTTTGTTCATATATATATATATATATATATATATATCACAATAAAAAAATTGTCTTCTATTGATGCTAAAAAGCATTGGAATAGCTCCTGATTTCGTCGGGAGAGGTTTTGCTGCACATTGTGCGTTGACAATTTTGGTAAGGATAGATTCGTCGGAAAAAGATTTTCCGAGTCTAAGTCAGTGGGCGTCTGCATAGATAGTTTATGCTGATCCAAGAAAGCTATCAATCAGATTCTAGTTATATCGATGCCACTAACATAGTCTGTTCATTGGCTAGCTAGATTTTCAAAATGATGATCCATATTCAATCTAATGAATAAATGAGTTGAATTGACTTAAATCGGTCAAACGTTAACTTTGAATCAAACTTGAGAAGAGATAGACTTATTGACCACTAAACCTATCAAATTTTACTTAAAAAACACTTCAACCAAAACAGTACTGAAATTAAAACTAACAATAATGAAATCAATTCAGTATTTTCTTCATTACACTTAGAGTTACACCACACTCATTTGGGGCCATTACCAATTTTTTTTCTTTTCCAAATTTGACAAAGCAACTTATTTATTACAAAAGAAATTAAAGCATATGCATTATTATGATGGAAGAGGTACCTTCTTGCTACACAGAAGTAATGTATTAATGGATCATTATTATATTGTATTATTGGCATTCAATGCCTTTGCCTTCTCCCTCACAACAAACTTCTGTACCTTCCCTGTTGAATTCAGTGGCAAGTCTCCAAATATAATCTTCTTAGGCACCATAAACTCAGGCAAATGCATTCCACAAAACTCCATAATCCCATCAGCATTCTCTCTACTCCCATTCTTCAATTTGACAAACCCACATAACATCCTCTCCTCGACCACCGCCGCCTCCACCACGTTCGGGTGGCTCATCAACACCCCTTCGACCTCCACCGTGCTCACCGCACCTTCCCCATCGGCCCTCACTACAATATCCTTAGCTCTATCCTTCATCTCAATTCTACCATTCTTGTGTCTAACCCCAACATCACCAGTCCTATACCAATTATCCCCACTAAAAGCCTCATGAGTTGCCTTCAAATTCTTGTAATAACCACACATCAAAGTGTTGCCTCTCAACATTACTTCTCCTAAGGTTTCACCATCTCCCAAAACACTCTCCATTGATATTGGATCTTTCACATCAATCTCCAATGACGTGATCAAATCCTCAAATTGGACTTTTTCTTCTTCAAAATTGGGCTTCCAAGGCCTAATTATGGCTGGCCCCATTGCTTCAGTCATACCATAACCATAACTTATATTAAAGCCCAATTCATTGACTTTGGTCAATATCTCTTTGATTGGTAATGCACCAGCCACTATGAGATCCACACGTTGCGAAAGACGACGTGGCGTATAGTGATTGGACGACCATTCCGAAATCATTTTCAAAAGAGTGGATGGACCACATAAAAGAGTGACTTTGTGAAGTTCAACATTGGTGAATATGACATCACCTGTGACAGTTCTAAGACAAATATTGCAACCTCCTAGAGCAGCCATGGCCCAAATGAAGCACCAACCATTGCATCGAAACATGTCAACGGTCCATAAGAACACTGGTGAAGAAGTGGAGCTGCAAATTCCGCTGCGAAAAATGGTGGCTAGAGAATTGAGGTAAGCAGCTCTATGGCTATAAATAGCACCCTTATGGAGCCCGGTCGAGCCTGAGGTGTAATTGATGGAAATGGGATCGAGATCAGCGTTTGGCCTAGGCTTGAAGTCGTCGTCGTCGCCGAATCTCATTGCAAGAACTTTATTGTAGTCGGGGAATTCTGACGATAATGAGGTATCGGGATCGGCGGGAATGAGGACGAGGGCGGGAAATTTGATGGTATTATTTGCAAGGGATTTGAGGAGAATGGGAAGAAATTGGGAGTCTAAGAAGATGATTTTGGGGTGGAGTTGTTGGAGGAGTAACGATAATGTAGGTGCGTCTAGTTTTGTGTTGAGAGCTGAAATTATGGCTCCAGCCATTGGAACTGCGAAGTGAAGCTCGTAGAGTTCTGGGATATTGGGTGCGATTGCTACAACCTGAATGCATGCATGCTCGCTCATCAAAATTAACAAATATTTCATTACATCGATCTTTATAATGATTTATGTCTCGCTTAATAATCAGTAGAGAATACATGATTTTAAGTATGAAAATACAGATACAGATTCATGTAAATATAATTATAGATATATCGATAAAATATTCAAATCATATAATATAAATTACTAAGTTATAATAAATCATTAGAGTATGATAATGATTTGTTTGAAAAAAAATACAACTTTGTATTTACATAAATTTAAATTTAAAAGATGCTAGAAAAAAAATGAACCTTGAAATGGGCACTAAAAAAAATCTTTCTAAAATTGAGTGTTGAGTTCCTTTATATCTAATTAGTTTTCTAAAACAATTTATCACAACTTTAGAAATATTTTTAACTATTTCTATTTTGTATCAAAAACTCATTTCTTACCTGTTAGGGTGAAAATATCATTTTCATTTATTTTTTTAGACTTATTTTATTTTAGACTACATATTTAAATATAAACCTTATAATTTTAATAACTATAAAATAATATCTATTGTTATTTTAGGGTAATTTTAAAACATAAATTTAGTCTCTATTAACTTTCTTTATTAATTTTGAAAGCATATTAATATAGTGCCCTTATTGAATAAAAATGAATACTATCATTTCTAGCTTTATACAAAATATCTTCAAATTATAATACGAAACTAATTCAAAATTTATTATATAATAATTAAATTTGAAAATTTGAAAGTATATAAAATAAAATAGAATAAGTCACAAGATACAAAGATGAGCTAAGATTTATTATTAATTGAGAAAAGTATATATAGTTTTTTTTTTTCTTAATTTAAAAACAAGAAATGTTTTTTTATTCTTCAAAATTAAATTCGAACTCAGACCAGCCAAGGAGGCACTAATTACAAGATGAGACAAGTAACAACAAGCCAAAGTATTACTTAATTTTTGAAATTCTACTTATTTTCTCACCACTTATTTATCACAAATTTTTTTAAGAAATTAAGTTGTAAAATTTAGTCAAATTCTAAAATAAAAATTAATTTTTTAGTTAGATTATAAAACTTGATTTAAAATTTGAAAACATTTTATATAAAAGAAATGAGATCACAAATACAAATAAATATGAATGTGGTGATTGAAACGTATATTATGTTACAAAATGTCATTGTAGTGTCTTATATCTTAACGGTTAAGTTATGTTTGGTATGTATTTTCCTTATTGACTAAACAATAATGTAGCATGCTTCCACACGACTTCTCGTTTCTCATGATGTCTTCCTCACACAACCACTAATTGAGTTGACCGTTGACTCACAGCAAGTCAAGTTCTCCCATAGATAGCTAGCCTCTAATTTTATTTTAATAATAATTCAAATTTATTCTCTTTTATTTTTATAATTTAAATAACATATATATAGATAGTTGTATTTTTTAGGCTTGTTTTATTTTAGTCCATATATTTTAATAACTCTTAAAATAGTCACATTATTAGTCTATTGTTAATTTTTTTTAAAAAAAAAATTGACTTAGAAAAGAATATATATAGCTAAAAAATATTCTAAGATTTATTGAAATTTCAGTTACTAAGGTTTCGTTTGATAAAATTTTCATTTTCATTTTTCATTTTTTTTCTTGTTTCCTATTTTTTTAAAAATTAGAAAAATAAATCTAATTAGTAACCATTTTTGTTTCTTATTTAAAGAAACAAAAACTTGTTTCATAACATTTTTTTTTTTTTTTTTGCAAAATTTGAATTTCAATTCAAATAATATATAAATACAAATATTGAAAATGAAATTTAAAATTTTAAAATTAAAATAAATAAAACAAAAACAAAAGGTTGATTCCGACAGGTTTTGAACCTAGGCCTCTAATGTTTTGTTAGTCAAAGTTGTGGAACGAAGAAGGCAATTGTCCAAATGTGAAAATTCGTTGTAAGGTAAAAGAAAAGAAATAAAAACAGAAGATTTTTTTTTTTTTTTTAAGAAAAGAACACTGCTACAAATTAAATCTTTGTTGACACAAACTTTTTATTTTGTTGATGCTTGTGACAAAAAATTGTCAATAAAACTTTATTTATTTATATCTTAAAATTCACTATTAATTTCAAAAGACATATATTAATGATTATAAAACATCAAGAAAAAGTATGTAAATTTCCATCAAATAAGATGATTTATTGATATTTTTTTGACATTTTTTTATCGTCAACACTCTAAATTTAGACATTTCAAAATATAAGGCTAAAATAGAATGAAACTTTTAACCTACATATGAGAATTTGTAACTAACCTCGAACTTTTGTTGTTTGTTTTTAGTTTTTAATTTCATGAGCAATTTTATCTTGGATTAAATTTACATGAATTACATTTAATAAAAATGGGTTAAGTATGAAATTCGAGGGAGAGATTTCTCTTGCCAATAATTGGGGGTAAAAGAACCAAATCTTTGTCTAAGGTCGATAGTATTAACACTATGTCAATTGAGTTATATTCATTTGGACAAATTTAATGAAGAGGTTAAAACCAATTTCTAAATCTTGCATGTGATTAAGAATTCAATAATACTTTCTAAAAATAAAAAGAAATAAACCAGATGAAAATGTTAATAAAAATCATGTTATTGTTTGTTTAAAAAAAATCCAAAAGAGTAGAAAAATTATTGGACAAAAATAGTTTTAGAATAGGTCAAGTTGGTTGAAAATGATTTTATTTATAGTTTTTAATTTTAAAAAAATTAATATTATGCGTTAACATTTTTTTGTAATTTTATTAAAAAAATAAAAAATAGCCCCATTCAAAAAAAAAAAAAAATTTAAAAATAAGAAAATTGCTGTGTATAGAAAAAAAAAACTAATTACACATATAGAAAAAAGTGCCCTCATGTTTTTATATTTTCCATTTTTTTTCTATATGTATAATTAATTTTTTTTTTTCTATTTGTGAAAAGATTCCTTAAAAATAAATGTGGCTAGGGATTAAAAATATAAATAAATAAATGTCATATAGGCTATAAAAATAAAGAAGGTGATTTTAAAAAACAAATGCTATTAATTGACTTTAGTTTAGTCAGCCATTTATTTATTTTTTAAACAAAGATTAGATCTGAGCAATTTTATAAAGAAATTAAACTACATAATATAATTTTTTTTATGCAGAAAAGACACTCCAATGAAATTCTATCTATGTGGAGTCAACGTTTTCAATCATATTGTATGTAAAGATATTTTGTCACATTGGTTAGATATTTATTAATAATATAAACAAAACTGCATTAAATATATATACACTACAAAAGTGAAGAAAAAAGGGATTGGAACATCATTTTAAACACTTAATATTTTAAATAAATAAAAGATGCCCGTTCGAAAATCTTTGAAAGATTAATTTAAAGAAAATTTTGATAAATAGAAAAAATGTCAAACTATTTACAGAAAATAGTAAAAAAAAAACACTCATAGATCTACTAGCGATAGATTTCTATCATTTTTATCACTGATAGACTCTAATAGACTTTTATCAATGTCTATCACAATTATTTAAAAAATTTGCTATTTTGTATAAATAATTTTCCTTATTTTTCTATTTTTAAAAATTCTCCTTAATTTAAACTTGCCTCTAATTAAAAAAAATGTCCGACTAATGCTATCGTTGAATTAGAATATTTAAAAAGAATATTATTGAAGTTATTTGAACTTTCAAGTCTAAGTATGGTTAGAAAGATATTTGATATGTAAGAAATTTATATGGTATGTTTTGTATTTTCAACAATATTGTAAGTAAAAAATTTATTAAATATATTAAAGTATTGAATTAGAATTGAAAGATAATTAAAATTATGGTTGAGCCTTACTTCTTGTGGTTTTACCAATATGTGGAGGTTTATATTTGAAGCTTTGAATTTTTGTTGAAGAATAGAGATATATGCACTAAAATTTTTAAGGTATAATAATTTAAATTTAAAAAGTATAGTATAATAATTTCATATTTAATTTTTAAAATAAAGTATTTATGATATTTCACAAATTCGATGTTTGATTCTTTTTATTTTCTTCTGAAAATCATTAAAATAAGTTTGTTGACAAAAAATATATGTTCATATCAATTTCACCCTGACCTAATAACATATTAATTATTTTCATAGCAAAAAAAAGTTAATTTATCTCCCTAATTGTTGGAGGTTTAAATTTTCATTTCTCTCAAACTAAAATAAAAAAAAAGGTATTATTGTTAATACTAAAAACAAAAAAGCTTTTAAGTCACAATTTTTTTTTACCTTTTTAGTTTTTATCTTTTTGAAAAATGAAGTTAACTTAGTAATTAATTACATATTGATTTATTTGTAAATGGTCAAATTCTTAAATTTCAATATTTTAAAAAATGTCTTACTAACTTTTTAAAGTCACTTTCTATTATATTATTTAATAGTAAAAAAATACTTCAATAAATTACTAACACAACATAAAAAAACTCACGATCAATGTGAAAATAACTTGATTGATATAAAGTTTATTTTCTTTATCGACAAGTTAAAGGTTCAAACTTTTTATGTTTTTAAAAGGTTCAAATTTTTTACCCATTTTTTTTTTTACTAAAAACATAAAAAGTTTGAGAGATTATTTACCTAACTTAACTTCACAATAACAAAATAAAGAAAATGAAGAAGAAAAAGATTTAATGTAATTGTAAGAAAGAGAGAATACCAAATCACCGGGAGCCACGTGGAAGTGATGAACCAAAGCGGAAGCGAGGGTGAGACACCGGCTATAAGTCTCCGACCAAGTGAAGACTCGAGCGCCGTAAACCACCGAGGGCCGGCAGCCATACACGGTGGCGGCTCTTTCCAAAAAGCTGACCGGCGAGAGAGGGGCAAAATTGGCAGGACAGTGAAAAATGCCCTCCATAACTAAGAGAAATTAAACGATGAGGAATAAATCCCCACCCTGAGATGAGAAATTTATAATTACAGAATGATGAGAATTTTTTTTTTTTTTTTTTTTTTTTTTTTTTTTTTTTTTTTTTTTTGAAGATTAAGGAATGGCGTCAGAGGTTGATGTCTGACTCATACGCCATTAAAGAAGAGGATGAAGGAATTTGGCTTCAATTTATTTATTTATTTTTTTAAAGAAAAAGAAGAAGAAGAAAATGAGTAGTTGGATGATCGTGGTCTCAATTTTTTTTTTCAGGCCAATACATAATTCATTGCCTCAACTTGAGTTATATATATATATATATATATATATATATATATATATATATATATATATATAAAAGAATATTATAAATAAAAAAAATAGCAAATTATCTACCAATATAGAAAAATTTCAATGTCTATCTTCAATAAACTTTTCTCACTAAGCGATAGAAAAATTTCCTATTTATCACTCAGTAATAGAAGTCTATCGCGATCTATCGCGAATAGACAGTAAATTTTTGCTGTATTTATAAATATTTTAACTCATTTTTTCTATATTTGAAAAAAATGCTAACAAATACTTTTTAAGTAGAGGTTTTTTTTTTTTTTTTTTAATTTAATTTATTTTATTTTATCCCTTTTGTTTGTTAGGGAGGTGATCTTCGTTATTATATTTGTTTCTTTTCACAACTTTTCAATGCTCCAAACGTTTATTTTAGTTTCTACATTTTTTACTATGTCAAAGTTGAGTCGTTTGATGTTTGTTTCGTATGTAAAGTTTCAAAATAGACATTTTTAGTCTTTAAGATATAGAAAATTATTTTTCGTATGAATTCTAAGCTTATTTGTTGGCCAACTGATGGACAAAAATAAACACCTTGATGACTTGGTAAATTATTGATGCTTCTGCTGTAACGATCACCATAGCTCTATGTACTATGAAACTTGAGGTCAGAGGTTCAATCTCCTCACCCCACTCCACCCATCGTAAAAAAAAGTATATGTGTGTATGTTATATATATTAAAAAAATCCCATAAATATTATTACCTAATTTATTTAAAAAGCCTTCCAAAAAATTATCTAAAAAGTTTTGTTATTACTATCTAAAAATGTTGTTGTAATGATTTTTTTATTTAAAAAAATACGTTTTTTAAAATTCTAATTTTTAAAAATGATGGGAATTTAACATTTTAGTTATTGTTTTTATTAAAAAAAATTATAGACCATATTGGAAATGATCCATTTAAAGAATCAAAAGAAATTTAAAAATTTATTTGGTTCAAAGTAGAACAAAAATTGTTAAAAAAAAAAAAAAACAAAAACAAGATGAGAAATTTTTCTTGCAAGAATCCCGATTTCGCGAGATAGACATCTCTAGAGAGGATGCAAACTTTATGCTAGTTGAGTTATGTTTATATTGACCGAAAGACTTTCAATTTGATTTGACTACGTATTGGTTGTGGTGTTTTTTTTTTCCACAAAGGAATAATAATAACAATAATAAATTTCAGCTCAAACATGAGACAACCACCGCCATTGATTCAGAGTATTTTTATTTTTCTTTTAATTTTTTAGGCCCTGTTTAGTAATTATTTCGTTTTAGTTTATGAATTATGCCTATTTGTTATCATTTTCTTACAATTAATTTGCATTTTTCTTAAATACAAGAGTTGAATTCTTAGCCAAGTTTAAAAAACAAAAACAAGTTTTAAAAACTACTTTTTTTTAGTTTTCAAATTTTGACTTTGCTTTTTAAAACATTGGTAAAAATTAGATAACAAAATAAAAAATTTAGAATTTAGTGATGTAATGAGTGTTTATAAGTTTAATTTTCAAAAACTATCAAATCATTACAAAATGAGACCTTAATTTTTTTTTTTTTTTTTTTTTTTTTTTTTGGGTAAATTGTGTTTTTGGTGAGTGAGGTTTAAATTCAATTTTAGAACCATACTTCCAAGTTTAGATCAAAACGATGGTAGAAATTAAAAGTGTGTGGTGATGATAAATAATTTTGCTCAAAATATATGTTTTATTGTTAATATTTTGGTAGCTATTTATGATTGAATAACTTTTTTTTGTTTAGAAGGTTTCAATTTAATATTTTTGTTTCCTTCGGTAAATATAAAAATTGGTGACATTTTCTTCCTCTAAATTTCATCAATATACTATTATGTCATGCTACAATACTCACTAATAATGGCGATGTAAATTAAAAAAAAATATTAAATCATAAGAGGAATTTTTAAAAATAAAAAAATATGAGAAACTATTTACACAAAATAACAAATTTTTTAGATAAATACGTTTATTACCAGTTTACACACATATAGACTAATTTCACGGGAATACCCACCTGACCCTACAACATTTGAGTGTCAAGAAACTCGTAAGATATTAAATTCTAAGTAGGTGGTCACCATAGATTGAACCCATGAGCTCTCTTTGATTTTTTTTTTAATGTTTATTACCATATGGCCAATAATTTTTGAATATATGATATGTTTGTTAATTTTATAGTAATTTCACGTGATTTTAATTAATGTTGGGTTCCACGGTTGGAACTTTCTTTTTTCTTCGTGTGTGTGATTATTATTATTATTATTTTTTAATGTTATCCTTACATTTGTGTTGGCGGTGACGAAGATGAGGAGAAAAACTAAAATAAATATCATTTTGTAACTTATACTTTGTGTTCCATTTTATTTTAAAAATTTAAAATTTTTAATTGTTTAATTTTAGTATGCTAATAGAGACTATATATATATATTAGATAAAGTCAATAATAAACTGATTGTAAGGACTAATTTTAAGATTTATTAAAATTACATAAACTGAATTTGGACATATGAACTATAAGAACCAAAAAGAAAATCCAAAATATGGGGATCAAAATGTTATTTTAACTAAATTAATTTAAAAAATATATCCTGATATGAATTTTTAAACTTATGTTACTATTAGAAAATAGAATTTGTGATGGTATAACAACACCAATAATGCCAACATGGGCATAGTCAATTAACTAGTATAAGGCATACATTTTTTAATAAGAGGTCAGAAGTTCAAATAGTCCTATTTTAAATTGTTCTACTAAAGAAACAAAAAGAATAATTACTCTCTAGAATTGGTATGATAACTTTAGAAGGAGGTGTGATTAAGGGTAAAAAAATCAACATATACTTAAAAGTAAAATTAAAAAGTTTAAAATGTGGATGACTCTTATATTTATACAATAATATCTTGCATATATACTTTGGGCCATTTTTTAATTTGGTGTAAATATGGTCACTAGCACTAACATGGATAGCTCACTATGGGGACTAAAGGGACCAATGGCCTTCAAAATTTTCAAAATTTTTGATTTTTTATTCATTAGTTTATTGAGTTTAGTTCATTTTTTTAATGATAATTATGCACTTTAATTTCATTTTTATCTTTATAATTTTAATAATACTCATATTACTACAATTAATTAGTTAAAATTTGTGCATAATAGGTCTTAAAATTTTAAAATATTTCAAATATGTTCCAACTCAATGTAATGTCTAATAAGTTTCCAAACTATATATTAATTTTGTGTCTAGTATATTCTTAATCTTTAAAAGATGTCTCATAAATCGAAGACTTAATTAGACACAGAATTGAAAGTCTAAAAGTTTATGAGACACATATTTGAAATTTCAAAAATTTAGTAAACATTATTAAAAAAAACACTTGGTAACTTAAATAAAATTTGAGCGGTTTTCAAATATAGAAAAATAAGTCAAACTATTTACAAATATAGAAAAATTTCACTGTCTATCAGCGATAGACTTCGCTTGAGTGATATGTTGGGTTTTATGCCCTAAAACTCGTAGATAGTAAATGTTGTATTTTGACCGTCATTAATAAATGGTTATTCATTATGATTCAATACATGTTATTGATTATTTTATCTTGTTTTAATAACCCTAAAATCCAATAAACTAACATCTTAGACTGTTTTATGAGTCTTGAACAATATGTAGAGACATATAGAGATCAATGTTCAAGTTACAGCCTAAAGGGTCTATAGTATAAGGATAGGGCTGGGTACCTTATCCTGGTAACACTATGGATACGGCCCACTTTGTATTTGATACAAACGCAGTGATCCAACGCGTTCGTGTAGGAGACATGCGAGTGGGGGTATCCTATGCAATGAGTTTGCATAAGACTGGACCACGAAATAGTAACCACTAGATATAACTTCGTTGACTGGTTAGGTTTCTATTTCAATAGGTTGACCTAGGCAACTTAGTCTTAATCTTGAGTATATTATGAACTCTGTTCACGAGGGATTGTCCTTGATTTGTATGGGTGAGAGTGGTCGTTTGCCGACTCGATATGCCTACCTTTTGGGGACAAGACTGACCCGAGAGGGGTTTCTGTTTGATGGTTGGACCATAAACATGTTGTTCATTAGTGGAGCACTGATACTTAAGGATTTAGAAGTAACCTAGGGGTATAACAGTAATTTGATCCAGCTGGTGTTACGAACAACTTGTGAAGGACTAACTTGCTGTTATTGGTCTATATCCGAGGACACAGAAATATATCTACCTAGAAGAGTGCAACTGTGGGTCTTTAGTGGAGTGTACCCACAGTTAACGAATATTGATTAATGTGGTTAATGAGTTTAGCCCGTTTAATCTCATATCGTTGGAGCTTCTGATCTGTAGGTCCATTAGGTCCCCTTCCTAGCTCGTAAAGAATATGAGGAAATTTATTCTTGGATGAAATTTGAAAAGTTCAAATTTACTAAGGGAAAAGTATAATGTATAATGATACATTATAATATAAAGTTTATTTTACAAATTAAATTTTATAGTATAAATATAATTTTGGATATGATTCAAAGTTAATTTGTAAGAGAATAAATATTGAAATTGTTCAAATATTATTTTAATGTGAATTAGATTATATTAAAAACTATAGGTTAAATTAACGCGCATTACATGTACATTAAAACTATAGGTTATGAGAGAATGTATTTGAATTTGATTCAAATGCAAGTTAAAATTAAATATTTGATATTTAATTTGGTTAATTAATTAATTGGAATAATTAATTAGTTATTTAATTTATCTATTTAATTAATTTGATTTAATTAATTAATGAATTAAAACTATCTGTATGTGAGAGATGTTCATTTAAATATGATTTAAATGATTAGTTAATTAAATTAGATTTAATTCATTTAATATTATTTTATTATTAATTATTAATTTAATTAATTAATATAATTAATATTAAATAAGAGTCAATATTGTTGTAACTTCCACGTAGGGGAGTTACTTAATACGTGGGATAACACCCACGTTTCAAAATGGGAATGATTCATTCTCTCTAAAAAAATCTCTCAGAATTCTCTGCGTAGTTTTTTTTTTCCTTGGCCAAAAAGGTTCCCACAAATCTTTCCTATAAGAAGGAAGGTCTCCAAGTGGTGGTGACACAACGCGTAAGTTTTTTTCTTCTCTGATAATTTATTTTTTTTATTCAACATGCTTAACCTAGATTATTTTAGACTTTTTTTTTACCAACGTAGAAGTTTTTCAAAATTTTAAAATTAATTTTGAGATAGGGTTTTGATATGTTTCCGCTGCGCTTGGGTTTTAATCTCAGCAATTGGTATCAGAGCCATCTTAAAATTTAATTTAGGTTTTGAAATTTGCATTGGTTTGGTGGGGTTACTGCATTGTGAATGTGGTTTTTGCATTGAATGTTTTCTGTAAAATTTGGTCATAGATTTACATTTTTTTATTGGATCAATTGTAAAGGCCCCTGCGTTTTTGGGCATTTTAATGTAAATCGAGTATTTGTAAGTCCATGTCTAGATCGGGTTCGTTCTATTGAGAAAAACGACACAAAATTTGCCCAAATCAGATGCCCGAAGGCCAAGATTTCGTTGTTTTTCGCTACTGTACGAAGACGACAAAAAAAAAATAAAATCTGCTGCTGTGCTGCTGCTAGGGCTGACTCAGCAGATGGGCTGGTTTTGGTCCGGTTCGCGCCTATTTCTGCTATTTTGGTCCGGCTTTTGCTGTTTTTTTTGTTTGGTTCGCGATTTTTTGACCCGTTTTGAAGCGGTTTGAGATTTTTGGTCCGGTTTTGGAGCGGCAAAGACTAATTTTAGGATAAATTTAGCTAAATTATTGTAATTAATGCTTTATTTTATCCTAGGGGCCAATTTTATGGGTTCAATTGCTATTTAAATGCTTTATGGATGTCATTTAGAAAATCTCACCTTAGGTTAAGCATATTCATGCATTTAATATGTATAAATGTTATAATGTATGGTTTAATGCATGATTAATAATTTCATGAGTGATTAATATATGTTGATATGTTAAATATATGAATTGGAAAAGCATGATGCATGACATTAATTTAGTTAAATATAAGTGTTATATTTATTTAATGTGATGCATATGCTTAATTTATTTTCATGATTGTTATAATTGTTATAATTTTATTTTATGAAAATAAAATTGCATAAAACATCCATAAATTAATATAATTGTTATATTATATTTAATGATTTGCATATAATATGGTTTTTTAATTAATTAGAATTTGATTGTTAATTAATTAAACCATAGTATGTATGATTATAGGGCTAATTAATGAATTTTGTAAATAAGTTATAAAATTAATTAATAGAAACCGTCAACCTATAATAAAGAGTTGCATGCAAATATAGGATCTTAGGAAATTGGTTTTAAATTGTTTAAAATTAATTTAAATCTTAAGATCACATTAATTCTAATTAGATTAGAATTAAGTCTTATTTTCTTTTAAAATAGTTTTAAATTGGAATAAATAGGACAAATAGGATTTTGGTTATAAGGGAACTCTACTGGTTTAGTTCTGTCTAGATTGGGGTTTTTTAAGTTGACGGTTTTACGGAAACACTCCTAACTGGGAACTGAATCAGAAATGAGTTGAATAACCTAAGTCTATTAGCATGCAATGTCACTAGGTTAATTAAATTGTTTAATTCACTTAGAAATATAGTTTAAAGACCTTTTATAAGAGTTATAATAGGCATAGACTTAGATAGATTCATTAGCCGGAATTTAACTAAGTATAATAAAACCCTAAAATAAGTAGAATATTTAAGTGGGAGAAAAATGGTATATTTGATATATCAATTTTTATCTCTCACGTCCCTAAGAGTTCACACCGTGAGATCCATGCTCGGCTTCGTGTCGCCTTGGGCGCAGCCTCCCTTCGGAAAGCGTTTGCATGGGTCAATACCAAGGTGAATAGGAAAAATGTTCATAGTAAGATTCTTATGATCTCCTTCATTAGGTTGCAACGAGAGATTCTTATGATCTACATGCATGTCGTCTTGGAGCGACCACCCCTTCGGAGGGTCTGATCATAGGATTCGGAACACGCAACTCCAGTTTGGATAGGGTTTCTTAGGTTAATCTTCAACCGTTATCTTCCTAACGGTAGCTGTTGTTGAAGCGTACCTTTGAGATCCGAAAATGAAAGGGTTACACTACGGGATGCATTAAAATAGTTATGAATTCTCGACCAAAACTTGTAGCTAAGAGCTATAGGAATAAAGAGTTATTCTGGAATTAGTAATTAGCTGAGATCGTCTCAATTCAAGGGAGGAGTAACTGATTACCTTCGTGGACTGTGCTCTAAACCTTTGAAGTATCATTGCAAAGACTTAATCATTTTTTTGGGTTCTTTGATTGAATGTTTTGCTAAATTTTGATTGGATGTTGTGTAATGGATTAATAAATGTGACAGATTTATAATTATAAATAAATATAATAAAAAATAATTCAATTATATTTGCGATTGAGGATCATTACGATTGATTCATCAATGAAATCTAATTTTGATTGCATCAATTTTCATTACAAATTAGTAAACGTAGCCTTACTTCAATAATACCTATTGATAAAATGTCAATATCGATGATTATTTTTTTAAAAAAAAAATAATAAAAACTAATTATTTAAAATAATATATAAACATTTTAAGGGAAATTATCTTTTTAGTTCCCAAATTTTGAAAGATATGTGTATTTGGTCCCTAAATTTTAAAAATCTATATTTTTAGTCTTCGAGTTTTGAAAATTTAGGGACAATAAACACACATATTCTTAAAAACTTAGAAATTAAAAGGAAACAATTTGAAATTTTATGGATCAAACACATCTATTTTTCGTAACTAAGAGACTAAAAATGTCAGTTTACCTCTTTATGTAGATGTCGAATTTATAAACATATAATTATCAATGAAAATTTCTAACATGTCGACAAAAAATTAATACTAGGTTGTTTGGTGTGAGTGCAAAGCAAAGTGAAGTTATTGAACTGAGAAGTGTGAAAAACAACCATTCATTTTCTCCATGTTAAAAGTCCATTCCTATCAATAATTGTCTAGACTTGACTACAAAAGGATGATAAGTACATAAATTAGAGATTTTCTTTTCTTACGTGTTAAATATGTCTATGCCAAAGCAATTTCTCTTTTCAAATATATCTAAAAAAATATAACACAACGACTTGAAAATTAGACATTTTTAAGATTTTTTTTTTTTTTTTTTTTTTTTTAAATATTTTCTTACACTTTAATTAAGGTATACGTATTTCCTCATTGTTAATCGTCTTTAGGGTATATCTCTGTTATATTAAAAATATCAGGTTAGGAAATTTAACATACTTCAAGTTTTTTTTTTTTTTTTTTTTTTTTGGTATTTATTTAAGTATTAAGTGGCGTGAAGAATAAATCTTATCTTTTCAACAATTTTACTTAACAGCTGAAAAATGTCACGTACACAAATTAGACCCATGTTTTACGTGCCGAAGATAACTTTGACTATGTCAAATATATTACACTAAAAAAGACTTGAAAATTTAATATTCTTAAAGGAAAAATTAATTATCCATACCATTGGAGTGCATATACCTCCATTCACACTTAAAATAATAATCAAATTTATATGGACTCCACTCCATTATTTGGTGACATAGAAGTGTGAATGAAATTGACACGTGTCATTCTTTCATTAGTCGAAATTTGTTAAGAAAATGTGCCATTAAAAACTCAAGCCTCAAATGGATTTTATTTATTTATTTATTGTTATTATTTTGAGCAACCTTCAAATGGAAAATCGACACCTTAATTTATTTCCATTTCCCAAAAATTGGGCTAGAATTAAGTGCTATATGATGTAACATCCTCGGATAAGCTAGAGAAAAAAAACATCCACTTTTTTTCTTTATTGAATTTTGCGAATTCAATCCTTAGAATTCATGGTTTTGTTTATTTAGTCCTTAATTTTTTTTTTTTTTTTTTTTTTTTTTTTTTTTTTTTTTAAAAAAACAACTGCATCATTTTGTTTAATTATGATGTGACTTATCTATTAAATAATAATTGATAATTAACATGATATATGGTGAACAAACGACAGGAAAAAGTGAACATATGAAGAAAGAAAAAGGTCACATGATGTATAAAAGAATAATTATTTATAAATTTAGGTAACTTTCGAGTACATTTAGTTTTTGAACTTCAAAAAACATCTATTTATGCTATAAGACTTTAAACTTTTTTACGTAGAAATTCTTTAAATATTGTTGTTATACATACACTAATACTAGTTAAAATAAAAGCTATATTAAAAGTTAAATTTAACAATTTAGTCTACCTGAATTGAACTTATTTTTTGTTTGATCCCTAAAGTTTGACCATAAGTTATTCCTAAACTATGTTTTACCCACTCCAAACTTCATTTTTCATTTTTTTACATTCACCCTAAACTAAATACAACCAATTAACATCATTACTCCTGTTGATGCCAAAAAATATGGATCAACTGTAAATTTGTTTTACCAAGGAGATTTGTCCAAGTGCCTACAGAAAAAAGATAGATTAAGCACCGGTGTAGTGTCTAACCACACATACTCTGACGCTCAAGTTAGTCTTGGGTTTGTGAGTAGAGACAGTAGAAAACAGTAGGGTTTTTCGGCGTACATTTGACCAGTGGCTTTGGTTGCTTTTATAGACTAGTACAGCGTAACGGTCACTCGGGTTCATAATTGCCCTTTATAATTTCCTGGAACCGCTAAGTTAATTTGATGGGCGATTACACCATTATTACTGTAATGGATGCTTAAGTGCACCGTTTGTTCAAATTCTCAACGTCTCCTTTATGGCTTGCCTGTTATGAATTTAAATGGTTTCAACTTCAATCGCTCTAAGGTCTCCCATGGTTTCACTGAGCTTCTTTAAGCTCACCCTATGGTTCTCTGAGCTATCTTAAGCTCACACCCCATGGGTTCTCTAAGCTCATTATTAGCTCCTCTGAGCTTTCTTAAGCACACTCTAGACTCCTCTAAATTCTCTCTTAGGCTCACTCTAGGCTCCCCTGAGTTCTCTCTTAAACTCACCTCTGAGCTTTCTCAAGCTCTCCATGGGCCACACTAAGCTCATTCTAAACTCCTTTGAGCTCTCCTCAAGCTTACTATAGGCTCCTCTAAGCCTTCTCTTAGACTCAACTTTTGGTTTTCTCAGGCTCCCCATGGTCTCCACTTAGCTCATTCTAAGCTCTTCTGAGCTCTCTTAAGCTCACTCTAGGCTCCTTTGAGCCTTCTTTAGAACTTCTCCTAGGCTCGTCACCCCAAGGTCCCATTGAGCTCTCTTAAGCTTCCTATGTGTCCTCTCTAGGCTCTCAAATCTCTTAAGCTTCCCATGGGTCTTATGCGCTCACTCTAAGTTCCTTATGGGCCATCTGAGCTCCATCAGGCTCTCCCCAGACCCCATTCATGGGTCTTCTAAGCTCTCCTATGGGTTATGAGCTCCCACTAGGTTCTCCTCATGCTTAAGCTTCTTTAGATTTTCGAACTCTGCCTATCTCGATAAATCTACCCATAGCAATTCCAAATAGAAAATATAAGCTCATTGGCCTAGTACCACATAAAAAATGTCAATATGCTAGCCAACTAGGCTGATTTGTACAATTTGACTAAACCATAAGTATGAAATTTAAACTTTGGAAACCATAAAGCATAGATGATAAAGTGATACTTCAAAAACCATATAACTTATTTGAAACTTTGAGCAAATAATAGAAATCAAATTAGTAATTTAACCAAAACAATTCAAAAAAGATTTAACCATGACTAACACATGTAAGCTTGGGCATATAATTTTAATTTTGGGGAAAAAAATCAACTTTTCATAACCTAGCCATCCAAATTATGCTAATTCACCATCTAATTTTATAAAAAGAAAACGTAAACATCTCCAAAATATTCTAATTACTCTATAAACCAAACCTCGTACAAAATCAACTATTAAATAATTCCACCAAAATTCATAAACTTTAGACCTCCTCCTAAAAAAAACTCTAATGTAAAAAAAAAAAAAATTAGTCGATAAAGTCTCATAAAATAGCTCCTCTTATTTGATAAAAATCTTCGTAAATAATCTCTAGTATAAAGAGTATTTGAATGAGTTTTATCAAATAATAGAGACCAAATTCTAATTATAAAACATCTACTAAATTCTATAATTTACTCAAAGTATGAACCAAATTTATAATTTAACCATTAATTTGATGCCAAACATACGTTTCGATTCATTAAAAATACTTATGAAATATAGAAAAATTAATAAAAAACTATTTACAAACATAGAAAAAATTCACTAGCGATAAAACACGATATCGCTTGAGTGATAGACTTCTATCGTTATTCTATCGCAGTCTATTAATTTTTTCTAAATAGTTTTGATATTTTTTCAATTTATAATTATTTCCCTTCATTTAATCGAAAAATCTACTTGCAATATGAAAGTTTAGGGCAAAATTGCGAACACCTATCCATGGAATTCAATAAAATGGAAAATTGGACAAAAATTGATACGGTTCATCAATTTCATGGTGAAAAATGGCTGATTTCATTCAAAATTTTAAATATGAATCACTTTTCAACGCTGCGTTTCAATCTTGCCTTTCATTTTTTTTTCCCAATACTTCCAAACGAAGCGATAAGTCAACAGACAAATCCCGGGAGCGCCGTTCGATGAGAAAAATGTATAGTTGTTTCATAGCCATAATTTTCGTTCTCTTAACACCGGCCACGTCGTCGGCACAGTCGTGCGGCGGCGGCGGAGGAGAATCGCCGGATGCGATGTGTCCAAAAGGCCTCTGCAGCACCGGGTCAGGGTTATGCGGATCCGGATTTGTGAGACGATGTGGTTCGGATCTAACATTTGGAAGCCCTAACGACAAAATCGACGGCGTAATTAGCGCCTCGGATTTCGAGGAAATGCTTAAACATCGAAACGATCGGAATTGCGAGGGGAATGGATTTTACAGCTACGAGGCTTTTGTGGTTGCGGCGGCGGCGTTCGACGGCTTCGGCACCACCGGGAATCTGAACATTAGGAAGAGGGAGGTGGCCGCTTTCCTCGCTCAAACATCTCACGAGACCACAGGTTATTCATTTCCTTCTAATTTACTCATCATTTTCTTTTCCAATTATTCTTAAATTTTAAGTTTAATCTTTTTCTTCATTTTTTTAAAATTTTAAATTCAGAGGTTAAATTATGAGGTTTCCTTCTAAATTTTGAAAGTTAAACCAATTAGGAATTTAACTAATTTTAAATTATTAAACTTTTTTTTTAAAAAAATAATTTAAATATCATGTTAGTCTCCATTTTGAATTTCTTTTCAATTTTTCAATTTATATACTTTTAATAGGTCTTAAATTTATATTTTTAGTAAATTTTAAATCTAGTCTTAACTTTATTGAAATTCTTAAAATAAGGATAATAAATTTCATGGTAAAAAAGATATTTAAAGAGAATGTTAATAGAGATAATTTTTTTAAAAAAAAATCAACAACAAACTAATAGCGATTAATTTTAAGATTTATTTAAGATACATAGACTAAAGTTGGATATTTAAAAGTGTAAGGACCAAATTAGAATGAAACACAAAGTATAGGAACTAAAATGATGTTTTTTAATAGTATAAAATATAAAATCGAATTTTGTGATTAATTGATTATAATTTGTTAATTAATTTGCTTATTATTTTAGTTACTTTTGTACTTAATACATCTTGACTAGACATGATAATTTTATTTTATAAACTCCAAAAAGGAAAAAAAGTTAATAAAAAAAGACTCGGTATTTTGAATTTATACACTATGATTGCATATGCATATACAAGGAAGATGATATCATAACCATAAGCATGTGATTAGTTTCTTTTATTGCTATTTAACTTAATAATTATTACCGATGATTAGATTAATAAGTAAATATTAAGATTAAAATGATATAAATCATAGTACTATTTTTTTAAAAGATAAATCATAATACCCTACGCATGTTATGTACTACCATATTAAATATTATCATGTATAGCAACGACGGATCTATTAGATTTAGGGGAACCTCAAATTTTAGAATACTATTAATTATTATTTAAATAAGATATCTAAAGTTTGTGTTTTGTTTGCATATCAAATAGAGTTAAAAAAATTTCTAAAAAAAAAAGAGTGAATAACCCCATTCGACCACTTCGGGGGAGAGTAAGTAATCTAAAAAAGAGAGATCTCACCTTAATTCTTTGTGTGTTTAACTAAATTAGCCACTCCTAATACTAACTTAAGCATCAGAGTGTTGTGCAATAAGCTCAACACCACTTCGATGCAAGGATCTTTTACGCAAATCAACTCGATAAAATCGAGACCAGAGGGAAGCATGCCAAAGGTAAAAGTCACTAAGCATCTATAGCAAAATCGAGCGCGAATGAGATCCAAGCACCAAAAATATTTTTTTTTATGAGAAAAGAATATTTTTAAAACACTAGTAAAATGTCTTCTAACAATTAATTATATAAGAAATTATAATTATTTTTTAAAAAATATTACTATTATTTCAATATTTTATTATACATTTTTGGTCCCTCAACTTAACTAGTTTTATTTTTTAATATTCATACTTTCAAATGTTCAAATTTAGTTCTCATACTTTAACTAGTTCAATAAAATTAACTACAACTAACAACTAAAGTGAATTTAGTTCAATAGTAATCGACGTAATCTTTCACCCAAAGGTTTGAGGCTCAATTCTCATCTTTGTAGTTGTACATTTTTTTTTTGTTTTTTTGTTTTTTTTTTTTTTTTTTGAGATATGATGAAAACCATTCTTAGACTAACTTTTAGTGGTGAAATGTAGCAGAATACATTTAGTTGATGGTAGTATTCTGATATGTATTCCGTTCCATTTAAATATATATCTATATTATGTGCGATGTAATAATATAAATAAAAAGAAGAAAATATTAAATATAAGAAATGCATTATTTTCAGGAGGATGGGCAAGTGCAGCAGATGGGCCATATGCATGGGGCTATTGCTATATTAATTCAATTAACAAAGATCCATTTTGTAGTCCTTCACCCAATTGGCCTTGTGCATCTGGCAAACAATATTATGGCCGAGGTCCCTTCCAAATCGCCTAGTATGTTCTCTTATCTCTCCTTACTTTTCAGATTTAGATTATAATTTTTAAGCTCGAAAAATATTTGATTTAACTTTTCAAGTATTTAATTTTGAAAATAAATAGAGTACTCCACAACTACTCGAAATAACTTTTGAAACACTTTTAAAATGTATTTTAAACAAATTTTATCAAGAGTTTAAAGGACTTTAGTTGTTCGCTATGAATTTAAATGTTTTCTTAAAAAAAAAAAAAACTGCATTAAAATATATATATAAAGAAACACTGACATTGATAGACTTTTTTTAGCATCTATCAGTGATAGACCTCTATCATATCTATTACTTATAGACCTTGATAGACTTCTATCAACATCTATCACAACTATCTAAAACTTTTACTATTTTGTGTAAATAATTTATTTTGTTTTTCTATTTTTAAAAATTTTCTTAAAATAAACTCAATTTTTAAAAATTAAAATTTTAAATTTAGTTTCTAGGGTAAAAGTTTTATGGAAAAATTACCTTTTTAGTCCTCAAGTTTTGAACAATATGTGTGTTTGGTCCCTAAGTTTTAAAAATGTACCTTTTTAGTCCCTCAATTTATAAGAATAGGTCCATTTGGTCTCTGAGTTTTCAAAATATACCTTTTCAGTCCCTGAGTTTTTAAAAATAGGTCTAAAAGGTCCTCAAGTATTTTTTTCTTTAATTTTTTAAAAATAATTATATGATATTTAAAATTAGAAAAAATAGTTTTAGAGACAAAATGGTTTTTAAAAATTATTCTTATAATTTAAAATGTCATATAATTATTTAAATTAATAATAGAAAATTATTTGAGGGATCTCTTACACCTATTTTTAAAAACGCAGGGACTGAAAAGGTATATTTTGAAAACTCAGGGACCAAATGGACCTATTCTTATAAACTAAGGGATTAAAAAGGTACATTTTTAAAACTTAGGGACCAAACGCACATATTGTTCAAAACTTAAGGACTAAAAAGGTAATTTTCCCAAGTTTTATTTTAAATGATTAAAACATGATAAAATGTTATTCATTCCTACTTTATTATTCATTGTAGAATCCTCATACAACTCTGATTTTTTTTTTTTTTTTTTTTTTTTACCAAACAAAGCTCATAAGAGCATAATCTGAATTTGTTTAATTAAATACTATCAAACTAATAATAATAATAATTATAATAAAAGAGGTAAATATGAAAATATTTACATGTAAGAGGCGACTTTTAAATGAAATGGTACATAACTGAGAAGGGTTTGCACAGAATAATTTTCATTTCAGTTATCTGGACACATTCATTTGTATCATTGAAAGTATGGCTTTTGGTTGATTAGTAACTTCAACTATGGGGCTGCTGGAAAAGCAATTGGAGTGGATCTCTTAAACAATCCTGATATAGTGGCTACCAATCCAACCATATCATTCAAGACTGCCTTATGGTTTTGGATGACATCTCAAGGAAACAAACCATCGTGTCATGATGTTATGACCGGTAAATGGATACCATCCAATGAAGATGTATTAGCTAAGAGATTACCTGGTTATGGTCTAACCATCAACTTAATCAGTGGTACAGAATGTGGTAAAGGCGCCAATGATCGAGCAGCTAATCGGGTTGGTTTCTACCAAAGGTATTGCAACATATTGAACATCCAATATGGTGACAACTTGAATTGTGTCGATCAAAAGCCATTTACCTAATGAAGAATGATTCATAAGAAGTTGTCAGAAGAATAGATAGATTAAGTAGACAATGATTTTACCTTCTATAATTGTTTGCTAATCCTTGCCACATTTTTCCTTGGAAAAGCTTCTTACTAATAAGGAAAATATTTTGCATACCTTCTCAATTCATTATTTAAAAATAATATAGAATCAATTAAATGAAATTATATATCAACTAATAGAATATGAGCAGGACAAGCCCCAAACACATGTACATCAAAATGGTTCCGTCTCCAAGAATTAGGGGAAGAGTTTAGGGCTATCTATTGAAACATATGGTTCGGTTCACAAGCTCAGTTATACTCAATACTTCTTTTTGAGACTTAGGAGATGTTTGGTGGCCCGTAATAGGATGGAAATGTATGTAATCGAAAATTCATGTTTGGATTGAGCGTTTTGGATTCGATTCATAATACAAAACTCATTTTGTTCCGACAATTTTATATCCAACCATCTTTCTCATCGTTTTCATGCCTCACAATCTCATTTTAGTTTCATCTTCGATTACTCACGCTTTCCAATACTCCTCTAATTCCCAGTAATCCTAATTACATTTCAGCACTCCAAACAATCCATTAGCGTTTCAAGAGTTATATGTAATTATCTTTTGCTTCTTATTCTCAACGGTTTAAGCCCTTAAATTTAGTTATGTGGTTTGGTTCCACCTTCTTTCCCCTTAATGCCCATTGTATATCCTTCCATTTGCTCAATGAAAATATGGGTTTTTTTTTTTTTTTTTTTTTAATTTTAATCAAAAAAAGAAATGCAAAAAATGGTTAATATTTAGTTTGTGAAGTGGTTCTAAACATCTAGTAGCCATAACTATTTTAGGGCTTATTTTGGCAATAGAAAAGGCAAACCTACAAGTTGTATTGATGCATTTCGTGTATAGATCACATTTATGCTATTGTAGAGAAACTATAAGTAGATGTTTGGCTCCTAGTTTTGTATGAATTCATTAAGTTTGGGACCAGAAATCTTTGTTTATGTAGCCAATATTTGGATTGTGGAAAATATTTAGATGTATTAGGCCTTAGACTCAATTTTGAAATAAAAGAATAAAGGGTATCATGAAGATTCGAATATAAATTTCAGTTTAAAGAAGCCTTATTACTTGTTTCTGAAATATAATGCGTACCTGTTAAACTGTACGGTCACATGATAGATCCTTGAAGGCCTTGTCTTCTTCCTCTATCCATTTGTTTTCAATGTACAAGTTCAGTGTTCTGCAATGTACGTGACCTCCTTTTTAATAGTCTGTTTCTTTCTGTCCCTTTTTCGCCTCCAAGATTCTCTCTCTTCCATCTTTTTTCGTGCAATTTGATCCAAAGAAATTAAGCAGCTCCCTTGCCTCCTGCTTGTATCTGCAACGTGGGAAATGAAAGTATGGCATGTTTACAAGAGTGTTTAAATGATTTAAATTTTTTTTTTTTTTGAGTTCCCCCATAGTCCAGGGCAATTTTCAAATATAAAAAAAAGAGTCAAGTTATTTATAAATATATAAAAAAATTATTGTCTATAAATAGTTTGATATTTTACTGTTTATAATAATTTCTCAATATTCTATTCCTAATCATGTTTTTTCTACTGAAAAATAACTTATTCAAAATTTTCATTTTATATTGAGAGAGATAGCTCTTGAAAATCCAAAACACTCGAAAGTATTATACTTTCAGTCATAATTTTTATATTTATTTTGTTTTAACTTCCAAACTTTGAAATATTCTATTTTGGTATCCAAACTTGTAGGTATTTCATTTGCTCTTTAAGCTTTGCATAAACAATTATTTTAGTCCTCACTTGCTAAAAACTATAATCTAGATTCATTTACCTATTAGATGAGGATTTAAATATTGGTCCAATTGATCATACTCATTGAATATATGAACAAGAGACATACCCAAGACAAAAATAGATAGATTGTTGAAAAGTTGGTACTGAAGTGAAATAAACACACAGATTTTTATCAAGATAAGATTTAAACTTTTGTATATACAGGGAGAGAAAAATACTGTTAAAACCTCCAAGGAAATCTAAAGCAGCTAGCTCAATGAGAATGAAAAATCATTTAAGATTTAAAATTCTATCACATCCTATTGATTTTGCAAGGGCAAAAATGAATTAGAATTTAATAAAATTTTTTCCAAAAATAATTTTCCTCCATAAAAAACTTCAAAGACACTCCCAAAATAATAACCCTTCCACTCCACTAAACCACATGCCATTTCTAAGCAGAATCTATCAGGACTTGTCATGGTTATATGAAACATGGTTGTCAATCCTTTGCCCCACCTTTCAAATTGCGACAAGATTTAAGAGAAAGCAAACAAAATTTAATATTAAATTTCTGTTTCTTTTACGTTTTAATAATAAAAAAGCTTCAGTATATGCATTGCATTTGCACTCCAAACGTGAGATTTGTGCAGCCTCAATTTTATATTCCAAACAAGGAGACAATTCAAAGCAAGATATGAGCTGACCTTTCTCAGTTTTTTGGGCAAAAAAAGGACACTCACGCCGGCCATTTCTCCGCTGCCAAGCTGCATTCATTGAAACCGACGCTCGTTGTCTCCTCTCTCTTATCTTCCCTGCAATGTGGCCATATATAAACAGATTCAAAGAGTTTAACATCATCAAGCTCAGCAGATTTCTCAAAATTAAGATATCTAAAGCAACCAACAATGGCTGCTCGTCACCAGTTACGATCAATCAGCTTACCTTCCAGATCACATCCCACCACTCTCAGAATTGAAGAGCAACTGAGCAAGTTGATGCCATTGGAGAACTCATCTCCTTCAACCTCCAAGTCAATCTGCAATGGCCTGTTGAGACTGGACGATGTATACGCTTCCATGGATGAGCTTCTCCAAATGGCATCCACCAAGCAGCTCTTATCGAGACACCAGAACCGGAAATGGGTGGACGAATTGGTCGATGGATTCATGAAGCTTTTAGACACCTGCGGGAAGACAAGAGATATGATATTGCAAATACAGGAACAAGCTCAAGCTCTGCAATCCGCTCTTCGTAGAAGAAAGGGAGATTCAAGTATCAGAAACGCCATCGCTAATTACACTCACCTGAGAAAAAAGACGAAGAAGGAAGCACTGAAATTGATCTCATCAACAAAGCAAATGAACGAGAAAATCGGATCGACTCATCTAATGAATCAAGATCTCCATCTCTACGCTGTGATTCGAGCCCTAAAAGAATCCTGTTTCGTTACCATTTCCATTTTCACCTCCCTCTTGGCGTTTATAGCAGCAATTCAATCGGCCAAATGGAAGCCAAATCGCTGGGCATTAGTCTCGAAAGTTCTGATGCGAAAGGGAGCGATAGCATGCGAAGAACACGACCAAATCGGCGATGAATTGGGCGACGTGGATGCCGCATTGGGGGCTCTCGGCGATGGCGTCGACGGCGACAAACTGCAAATGGCGCGAAGAAGCTTAGAAGGATTAGAAATCGCCATGGAAGGATTTGAGAATGGGTTGAATGGGATTTTCAGGCAGATGATCAGAGCCAGAGCTTGTCTCTTGAATTTGATTTCTCAATAGCTTGAATTTACTGTTTTACCCCTTTTCCAAAATTCTTAAGGCAACCAAATTTTGAAGGATAGGATAGCCCGCCATTGGATTTTGGTTTTTGTATTATTATATCTTAGTAAATATTAAACAAATTTGTGCAAATTTTAAAACGTGTATGTGCTTCCAAAATTTCATGGATCAAAATGTAGATTTCACATGGGCCACTCAATAAACTTTCCTTCCTCATGGCGTTAATGATCCATGTGGGAAAATTTTGATAGCAATAAAATAATAGACGAAAGAAAATCATTAGCAACACCAATTTAGAGGACATTTTCGAGCGCTGGATTCATTATTATAGTTAGTGGTCATTATTATTATGATTTGTGAATTAATCAAAACAGTAAACACGATAACAAAAAGGGATTTGAACATTATTGTAATTAATAATTATAAGTTATAAATAGTTGTAAACACCACTATTATATTTGGAGTCTCAAATATGAAGTGGGCCAAAAATCCTATTGAAGTTTAATTCCTCTCACCTCACATGTGGTAGAACATAATAATAATAATTTCAATAATAAAAGAAAAGGACAAATTCAAAGAAAATAATTAGTAGTGTCTTCTAGGCTCCTATTGAAAAGTATGTTCATGGCAAAACAAGATATAAAGATATTTTTTGGGGTTCCTATAGTGATGTTGCTCTAGTGTTTGTGGGAGTGTCGAAACTCTACTAAATTTAATAGATCTAAAGCCTCTGTGGAGAAGTTAATAAAAAAACATTAGACTCATGGATTAAACGAATTCGATGAAGGGATCAAGAGAGATTACTGTCTGATTGGAAAGCTAGTTGAGTCAATACTCTTAGAGTCTTCCTAGACAAAATGAATAGAAATTGAATATTGATGCCTCTTGGAGTGTTGATCTTGGCAGTGGAGGGTTGAGATGACTGGTCCGTGACTCACTAGAATATCCAATCTATTCCAACTTCAAGCGTGTTTCCCCCAAGTGGTCAATTCGTGTGCTAGAAGCTCAAGCGCTCGTGGAAGGTCTCAAAAGTCTCCTCTCCCTCAACCAAAAATTACTCCTCCCCTTTGTTGTCGAATCCGACTTAAAATGGATCGTAGATCTAATCAATTGATTAGTATTGATCTCATAGAAGTGAGAAATTCTTCCATCAATGAGATTGAAAAGACGGTTGAGTCCTTAGGTCCCTATTTATTATCTTTCTCATATTGTCACATAAATGGAGATCGCAAAACTCACTACACCATCTATACTGAATGGGGATGAAATAACATTACAGAGGCTTGAACACAGAACCTCCCTAGACCACCTACTCTGATATCATTTAAATCGTTGATAGACTCAAAAGCTTAAACTTATAGGTAATGACAAATTTAATTAAATCATCTAACAAGTTCTCCCATTTTAGAAGAAGATAGTGTCTTTTGGATTTTTGATTTCCCCAGTCAGTTTGTTGATGAGTGTTATAAACCAGGAGTTATTTATTCTATGCCATTGTTGGTCTAAAGAAGCTTCCATGAGCTGCATACTAAAAAGCAGGAGTGTATGTTTTTTTTTTTTTTTTTTTGGAAGTAAACTCTCATAGAATACTTTTTGTTTTTTAGTTAAACAATGTGAGTAAAAAACATATATATATTTAAAAAAATTATTTTTACTTAAACTCTTTTAATAAAAATTGTTTAAAATAAAATTTGAAAGTGTTTCGAAAGCTATTTTGAATGGTTAAAAATAGCTAAATAATATAATTTTTTTAAAAAATTAAATACGTAGAACGTTAAACCAAACACATTATAGGATTATAAGACTTATAGACACATATAACTGTGTAGATGTTTTTTTTTAATCAATAACGTGTGTAAATGCTAAAATTGGCTGGTAAAAAAAAAAATCTAAAACTGAATATTAAAACTATCAATCATTAAAAGGCATATATATACAGTTACGCATACTAATAGCTTTGTTTTATACAACCAGTTTTTTTCCCCAAAAAAAAAAAGAAAAAGAAAAAAGAAAGAAGCATAAAACAAGTATATACAAGCACTTCTTGGTGTTGGGGTCCAAAACGAAAAAAGAATTAGTAGGCTAAACAAGATCCAAACTCAAACCCACTTAAACAAGGCCTTTTCAGGGAAAAAAAAAAAGGATTTTATGAAATACACCTCATGGAGTACACGTGCGATTCGACTGAGGGTGCACCGTAGACCCTAGGATGATCACTCTCAAGGCCATAGTCCATCATCGGACGGTACTCAAGATCTTCATCATGATCATATATGAATTCTGGAACCTCGATCTCGTTCCTCCGTACATGCTCCCACAGCAGATCAATTCTACTCACGTACCTCACCTTTCCATATACCCTACCACATTCGAACATTCCCCCCTCATTAACCACAAAATTAATATTACTAATCTCATCAATTGTTATTCCCATCTTTTCTTTTTCTATCCTTATCAGTTTATTAATGTTTTAACCTTTTTAATTGATACATAACGTTACGTCTTAAAAGTAAAGAATTCAATTATAAATTTAGTTCCTAAATTTTTTAAGTTATATTTTAGTTTAATACATTTTAGTAACCTTAAAAGTATTTAATACATCTTCAACTTTATAAAGGTTTGATAAAATCACCATAATAATATAGGAAGGTTTTGAGCTAAATTCTAATTTTCTCTAAAATTCTTGTACCAAATTTGGTTACAGTATTTTATATGTTGAAAAGAATATAAAATTATTACTATATTCAAGAATATTGAGAAGAAGAATATAGGGAAAAGTGAAATTGATTAAAGGAGAAAGGTTAGAAAAAAGTACTCGCTGGTGAAGAAAATGCGGCCGAGAGTGGCGAGGAAGAGTCTGGCCTGGAGGTCTGGGTGAACGAAATACACGGCTTCGAGATTAGCCTTGACGGCGGCCGGAATTGCGTCGTAGATTGACCGGAGGGCGGCGATTCCGGGAAAATTTTGGCTCCTTTGAACACCGGTATGAAAGTACAAGATCGTAAAACGCTTGTTCTTAAGCCTAGGGAAGATCTTCTCCTCCAGATGCTTTTTCAGCACATCTAAACTCACAATCCGCGCTGATTTTCAAAACAGATAACAGAAAATTCAATCTCATCGCTTAAAACCGCAAGAAATTAGAATCGAAGCATAGCAGCCAGTTCAAATATGCAGATACTTCTTAAGCACAGTCCAAACTCAATTTCAATTCCTCTCATGAAAATAGCAAGAAATTAAAATATAACCAGTGCATAGTAACGCTAATTCACAGATGCTTCCCGACGAAAATTCAATTCGATCGAAAAGAGCAAGAAAACAGAATCAGAGCATACTTCTCTACGAAAATTCAAATTGATAAAAAAGAACAAGTAAATCAAAGCAGAGCAGAGCAAGAAAATTGAATCATAGCAGATTAGGGCTAAATATTCTGATGCTACTTGAGCGAATTTAAATTCACAGCCCGCGCCGAGGATGATGACGATAGAAAATAAATTTCATCGCGACGAAAAGAGCAAGAAACAGTATCAGATCAGAACATAGTAAGATAAATATACAGATGTTTCTTGAGCACATTCAAACTCAATAGCAAAAAGAATGAGAGAGAAAGAGAGGAAACCTGGAAAGAATTTTCCGGTGATGCGTAGAATGCGGCGGCCTTGTTTGTCTCTGCCTTTGATCTTGAAGACGTCGAATTTTTCGAGGTGGTTTTGCTCCGGCGGAAGGTGAGCGGCCATAGTGGAAGAAGTCGGAAAAGCGAGTGGGGGATGAGAATCACTGAATCAGAGAGAGCATAGCTAGGGCAAAATATGAAGGGAGTATGGATATGGATAAGGATGGACGGAAGGGATTTGGCGGAGGATGAAATTTGACGATGAGATTTGAAAAATAAAATGAAAAAAAAAATGGAAAAGAGATGATTGGGCGGAGGAGGAGAATGGGGCGGATGTGGGGGCAAAGATTTTTGTCACACGGGAATATTCCGTGGCATCTTTCCCTCCCCAGATCCAACCTCTCTCACCCCTAATAATTTATTGCTTTAAATCACTTTTTTTTTTTTTTTTTTTTTTTCTTTTTCTTCTTTTTTCTTTGGGTTAAAATTATATATATATATATATATATATATATATATATATATATATCACTATTATTAAGATTTAATAAAAAAATTTAAACATTAAATTGATAAGTTGATTAAGGACCAAGTTTGATTACAAATTAGGAAAATTATCAAGTACGTCTTAAAATAATATAGGTTCGATGATACTTTAAAAAATGAGACACTAAAATATTTTATAACAAAAACAATTTTCACTCAAAATAATTTCTTCAAGAACATTATTGTTTTGAATAGAAGATTGTGATTTTTTTCCTTCACTAGAGGTGAAAATGGTTCGGAATCCAACCGCATAGTTTTAAATTTGGCTTTGCTGTTTTTTTATATATATTAGTTAAAAACAATTCGGTTCGAATTCAAATTCGATTTTCAAAATTAAAATCGAACCGAACTGCATTTTTGAGTGAATTCACTTGGTTTTCAGTTCGGTTCGGTTTTTACCATTTAAAATGGCCACCACTATCCTTCCCAAATAATTTATTAAGGGTTCCTTTTTGAGATTTAGTTTATTTTTCTAGTCTTTTTTTTTTTATACGTTTTTCACATTGTTTTCTAATTCCAAGACCCAGGATCAAATTCTTAACAAAATATACCAAACGAGAGAATGGAAAATAAAATGATAGAAAGAACTTGGAAAAATTTCAAAGAGTCTTAGCATTAGCCATCCATTTTATCTCCCAATTAAAAAATTAACCTTCAATTAAAAATCACAATTCACGTCACGAAGAAAGATTGAAATTATATATATATATATATATATATATATATATATATATATATATATATATATATTTTCTTTTGCATGTTAAGCCCTATAAATTTAGGTTTGGGAATTGACAAATAGGGAATTAAGAGATTTTTTTTTGGTTAAAGAGAAGAGAATTAGATAAGAGAGAAATTTCGTGTTGTTCTTTGTTCCTTATAATCCTAAATTGAAGTTTTTTTTTTCAAAAAATTTTTTTTTGGAGCCCCTCAATTTTGGGGCTTTGTGTGGGATCACAACCCACACATGCTAATGGCAGGTCCCGTAAGATTATACAATCAAAATTGATAATTAAGTTTAACGAAATTTTTTTTTTGATAGAGACTAAATTGTTATCTACTAAAGTTTAAAGACTAATTATTACATATTTCAAAATACATGAATAAAATTGTTACAAATAAAAGTTCATGGATTAAATGGTTAGTTATATGAAAATTTAAGAACCAATGCAAAAGGCAATTTTAAACCTTAATTTTTAGAATTTCAAATTTATGTCTAATAAATCTCTAATATATTTATATAGCTAAATCACTAATTTAGTCTTTTGTGTTTATTTAATCCCTAAATTTTTAAAACTACAAATCTAGTCCTTCAGCTTTTTCTTTTTCCAAAATTAAAAGTTTATTCCATTATACATAAAAATTAATATATAATAGATTAGTTAATCTTTAATTAATTAATTATTATTATTTTTGGAGAAAGAAGATTTAGATAAGTATTGATGTTATGAAGATTGATTGATAAATGTATTGGGTAGGTGGATTATGAGTGAGAATAATTTCAAAGATCACAAGGACAACATGTAAGATGTATTCTATTTTGGATTTTCTCAAATTTAGTCCTTTTATTTAAATCTTAAATATATAATTTAAAGTTAAATTTAATCAAAATTTAATAAAATAATCAGAATAATTTTTATTTGAGAGAAGACTAAATGTGAATATATTTTTAAATATTATAGGGAGAAAACTAACAGAGATTAATATTTTTTTTATAACATTTTAAAGTATAATCACTAAAATATAAAAATTAAAATAAAATAATATCAAAAGTATAAGAATAAAAATGATATTTTTAAACTTTAAAATTTTTATAATTACTTCTTTCTTAGTTCAATTTGGTGTTTATTATGATTATGAAAGTTTCATTTTAATTTCTATGGACTAAAGTTTTAAAAATATTATGGTTGTTATACGATGACAATTTTATTATATAATATGAAGGAAGAGTTGATGTTTTAATTTTTATGGACTAAATTACGTGCGAAGGCTATCATATATATATATATATATACACACACACGCACTATGTGCGTTGAGCTATGCTCATGTTGTTAAATTATCGTATTTTATTAGAAGAGTTGTATTAGCCATTAAAAATAAATAAACTATTTCTAATATATTGTAAAAAAAAAAAAAAACTATTTCAGATATAAAAATCTACCGCTATTAAAATATGAGGATATAAACAAAATGTTATTGTTCATTTTTTTATTTAAAAAAAATAAAGAGAGAAGATTTGTAACACTAAGTAATGAAAATGAGATATTGAAAATGTAAAGAGTTCATTCCCAAAATTCCAACCAATAATCAATTGCTAAATGTTGTTTTTGTCCTTTTTTTTATTGTTCATAATTTTCAATTATTTTTTCTAAACCATAACTTTCAATCCTATATTATATGCCTTCAATTTGTTAAATTTTGACCATTCAAAAAGGTTAGTTTTCAAATATTCACTTAAAAAAGATTAAATTATCAATTTGATCCATATCATTTATAATATGAAGTTTTTATTTGAATCTTATAATGGTAAAAGTTTCAATTTGATCATGAATATGAACTAAATCTCACATATTATTATTGAATAATTATTGTTTTACCAACCTAAAATTTTATTTTTTTAAAAAAATCTAAAAAATTCAATTTCTTTCCAACATGAGCATATATAGTTGTTAAGGTACCTTGAATGACCGAATCTTCACTCTTACCTTTGTTGAATATATATATCAACCTTATTTTATATGTTCCTTGACTCAAAAGCATTACATTCTGGTTCTGTTTGATTCCTTGGCGATTATTCAGATGATTAATGAAGACTCTAAGATTGTGACAGAGGTGGCAAATTCAATAGCGAATATCAACAAGAATAGAGCTTCCTTCTCGTCGGTGTGGTTCACGCTTGTGCTTCGTCTCCACAACTTGCAGCTCATTCTCTTACCAAGATGGGTTTTCTCGGGTTTGAGTGGTTTAAGACTTAATATTGTCCCCTTAGGGGTATTCTCTTTGTATTCGAATGATTTCTCTTTTATTGTCCGCCGTAAGGTCATGTAATTGTCGTTGGTTATGTTTGTTTTTTAAAAAAAGAAATCTATTCAAATGCCACATAAAAAAAATTATAAGTATATAATAATAATGATTTACAATGCTAAAAATCAAGTTTAACCAACCATAGAGATTAAATATCAAAATGAGTATAACTCAAAAGTAATTGATATATCTTCTCTCCTTCATAATTGTTATAATACAAAAATCATAGAAATTAAATCATGAAAAATAACCTCAATAACTAATTAATTAAGGGAACAAACTTTCTAAATAGCCTATGTGGGCCCATAAGAGAGTGGGACAAAAAGAAGCCATCAACTTTGAATAAAGACCTTATCTTCAATAATTTGTAAACATATTTTTTCTTTATGTTCAAGTGGAGGGGAATCCTATCGTGATATCTCCCAAATTTGGTTTTATTATTCTATTTTATTTATTATTGTATACCAACACTCGTTTTATTTTATTTTATTTTATTATTATCCATAGGATTAAAAAAAGTTGGAAATATTAGGTAGTGATGTGGGAAGGATATCTAAATTTCAAAAGAAGAGATTTAATGAATACAAAGTTGAATTTACATGTGTTTGGCAACCGATTTAAAAATTAAAATTAAATTTAAATAATTATTCAAAATAAGTTTGATAATGTATTTATAAACTATTAACTAATTGTAATTACCACTCACTATTAAGTTGAATATAAATTATTAATTAATTAATCAACTTGTTTTATGTTAAATAAAATTGTATAATTATTATTTAGTTATATAATACGTTATATAATACATATTTTAATTTAACTAAAATAATTGAGTTTATAATATGAAATGCTATATTTAATAATTTTTTTTTTCTGATATGGTTATGCATTTAAAAAATTCATATTTAAAATATAAAAACAGTGAAAACATTAAAATATTTTTTAAGAATTTACATTCAATGACGAAAATATCGTTATCGATGTAAATATTGGTAAATCAGATTTAAGGATATTTCGAAAAAAATAATGAATATCATGAAAATTTATAAAAATATTGTGAAATTTTTTAGTGAATTTTTAGAACAAACTTATTTAAGTAAGCTTTAGTGAAGGGCTATACATTTTCGTGAAGTGCTAATTTAAGGAATTGAGATTCTCTAGTGAATGACTAATTTCTGGTCCACCAGCTTAATGGCCATGGTCAGAGTTTTTTTTGTGGTCTTTCCAAATTTAATTTTTTTTTTAACATTAAAGTTTTGGATTAAAAATTGAGAAAATTAGAAAAGGTAGGCACATTGGAAAAACTTGATATTGGAAAAAGATTTTTTTTAGAGATAATCATATGATTGACATGTAGGCAGGATATCTACGATATATCCACAAAATATACACGATTTTGTTGAGCTACTAAAGATATTAGCCCAAAAGATATATCGATGATATATCACGAAATTTTGAGAAAAATAGATCTTACTCTTCAATATCTCTATCGGATATGTGATTTTACGGATATATAGCCGATATATCGTCAATATTGCTATTTTTCCATCCTTGGTTTGAATTACAACATCCAAAAAATCATTTTAAAAAACAAAATCTAGATTGTTTACTAAACACATATTCATTGAGCTTAATGAATTTGAAAATATAAAATAAAACCCAAATTCCCTACCAAGGATTGATGTGTGAAAAGATATCTATTTTTTAAAAAGATATTTAAAATATTAAGAATGTAGATACCATGTTAATAGTATATAAAAGGTTAAAAAAAGATTTTTTTATCTCTAAATTTTTTAGAAGTAATAATTTAGCCTTTAAATTTTAATCTGTAATAATTTAGTTTCAGTATATTTAATTTTTATTATTTTAGGCCACATTTTACTTTCCAACAAACGTATTCAATCAATCATAATATGAAAAATCAGGCCTATGTAAAATATGTTATTAGAAAACTAGTTAACAATACTATGTGAATTATGAATAATAATAAAAAAAAAAAATCTATTACAATTGTAGCAATTTTGATTACGGAATAGTAAACATAGTCTCAATTTTTAAATTTAAGTATGTTACAATTTAGTCTTTATATTCACAATTTGTAGCAAATTTAATTCATTTCGTTAAAATTTTCATAAAATAAATACCCATTTTTATTATTTAACTACTTAGTCTTAATTTTATTTCTGTTACAGTTTTTTTTTTTGGATCGTTTAAAAAAAATATCCAACTATTTACAAATATAAAAAAATTCTACTGTCTATTAGCGATAAAGACCACGATAGACTTTTATCACTGGGCGATAGACCGTGATAGACTTCTGTCACTAAGCGATAGAAGTCTATCGCAGTCTATCACGACATAGTGTTTGTATTATCAAACTCGAGATCGGAGGTTTGATTCCCCACCCTCCGCGCTTTAATACAATACCTTTGCAAAAAAAAAAAAAAATTGTAAAATATAGTTGCATTAATTAAAAAAAATTTAACTCTTTTTTTTTTTTACTATGTACTAAAGTAAAACAATAAATTTCACTTGGATCACACATGTGAGCTAGTTTAAATAAAGTAATTATATTTTTTAAAAAAATACATTTTTCATCCATGAGTTTTGATTTAGGTTGCACTTAGGTGTTTGAGTTTGATCAAACTCAAGAATTTTACCCATGAAGTTTGCGTTTGGAAGCAACCTTAGTCCCTCATTTCCGTCAATTTCTTATGAAAAGTTGACTGTAATTAATGGAAAGCTAACACAACACCTATCTTTTTATTAAAAATATTTTCCCAAATTTTAATTATTAAATTTGATAAGCATTTATTATTTATTTATTATTTTTTTTTTCTCTCTCTCCTCTCCTCCTTACATATTCTTCAAAGAAATTTTTACAAATAAAAAAAATGTCAAACTATTTACATAAAATAGCAAAAAAAATACTGATAGACATTGACAGACTTCTATCAACATCCATTAGTGATAGACTTCTATCATTTCTATCACTGATAGATCCTGATAGGCTTCTATCAGCGTCTATCAAAACTATTTTAAAATTTTACTATTTTGTGTAAATATTTTCCTTTATTTTTCTATTTTTAAAACTTCTCCCATTCTTCATTTTTTATTCAAGTTGTTTTTCTTTAAATAAAAAAAAAAAAAAGGGCTGAGAGAACATTCAAATTTTTGAACGAAGAAGTAGGAAGAGAATAAAGTAAGGGAAAAGAAGAAGAAAGACAAATTCAAAAGACGTCAGCGGCTGGTCTGGATGGAAAGAAGGAAGAAGATGCAAAGAAAAAAAAATTATTATTATTTTTTTTAAATAAAAATTAAGATTCAATCAACTTAAACCTAATTGGAGACTAAGGGTGCTACTAAAAGAAAACTTCGAGTAAAATTGATGAGTTTGAAAACTCTATAACTGATATAAAATTTTAATCAAATCTTAAGGATTGAAGGTGTAATTTTTTTTTCTTTTGCATTTTATTGTTAACTATATTATTTTGGTTAAATTATCATTTGAGTCTATGTACTTTTAATTGTCCAAACTTTAGTTCATACACTTTCATTAAATGAGAAAATGCATTTTTGATCGCTATGTTTTGAGTTTGTTTTCCATTTAGTTTTCTAATTTTCAAAATGTTACACTTTTACCTCTTGGAGTTTTGAATTTTGAGTTTAATTTTCATTTTATCCTTAGTTCAATTTCTTATGTTTTTATCTTTAGATTTGAATAATTTCGGTTCATTTAGGTTTAGGTTTCAAGTTTTTTTTTTTTTTTTTTTTTTTTAACATTTTTATCTTTAGTAATAGAGGCATGTATGAATCGACCACGCCATACGCCAAATTTATAAACAAAATGTTAATAGAGACTTGTATGAACCGACCATGCCACACCACCGATCCACAACCACAGTTACCCCAATCCACGCGAGTCGACACGCTACCCTCAGTCGACAACCGCGGTCATTTTCTCCCTCTCATCTTATTTTCCTAAATTCCTAAGGTTATTCATTTGTAAGATGTACATAGAAAAAGATTGGGCTGAGCTAAACTTTTTTTAAAAAAAATGTTTCAACCAAATCGAATTGACCAAAACCAAACCTCACTGTTCAGGTCAAAAACCAAAATCTTTGATTTTGGTCGGTTCAGCCGAAAACCAATATGTTTGGTTCGATCCATGATTTTGTTCTAAATCAAATCAAACCAAACCAAACTGTGTGAATACCCTTAAATACAAACACCCATTAAAAATTCAAAGATTAAAATCGACAAAAATGATAAGTAATTTGGAACTAAAATAGTAATTAAAAAAGAAAAAAAGAATTCCCAAAAGTTACCTCGAAACTATCCCTAAAGTTCAAAGATGCTTATCCTATTCCTATCATGGTCGTGAATAACATAGACACTAATTTGTTTCGATGAAAACTTAGGCATGTTTGGGAGTGATTTTAAAATGGCTAAAATCTCTTTTGTCATTTTAAAAATCACCATAAAATATGTTTTTAATCATTCAAAACTAATTTTGATTATTGAAAATTGTATTTAAAAGTATAAAATTAAAAATTAAATTAATTTTGAGTGATTTAAAGTGTGTTTTTGAATGATTTTAAAAATGAAAAAAGTGATTTTAACGATTTTAAAATCACTACCAAACATACTAAAAAGTTTGGCTCCCAAACTTGACAATGAGGAAATCCAAACCAAATATAAAAATTAGAAAAGCCCAAATATAAAAGAAATATTTTGTTATAAATCCATTTACCAAACTAAACCTTCAAAATGTCTGAAATCTCCTTTAGATATGTTCTTCTCATCACTTCATTAACTAACATAATTTCATTGATCCTTTTATTCAATATTATTGTAGGGTAGAGTTTTAATTATGTTTTGCATTTTTTTTCTTAGGAAAAAAATTATTTATTTATTTGTTTTCATAAACTTATATTTAGAAAGGATTTTTTGTGACTATATTTAGAACTTTTTTGGTATAATTTTTTAAGTATTTAAAAAGATGTTTTTAAGTGCAATGAAAAAGATGTGTTTTTAAGTGCTTAGAAAGTCAATCTAAACAAACACTTAACTATGGAGAGCTTAGAGGAGGAAGAACCAGCCACCAGCTACCCTCTTCTTGATTTTACATCTTTTTAGCTTAGGTTTTTAATTTTGTTTGGATTGTAATCAAAGGATGGAGCTCCTCCCTCTTTGGTTTGTTTGTGGATCGATGAGGGAAGGTTTTATCTATTTTTGGGAGCAAGAACACTATATAGTTATCTTGAGATTTCTTGTTGAATGGATTGAATGCATTTTAATTTATGTCTTCTTTGAATCTTCTTTAATTTCTAGATGCATGTTTATGAATGGCTATTCCTTTATAGATGTATGCCGCCCTTGCTAATCGATTTAGACTTGTTCGATATCTTTTGTTCTTCGTCTAGCTTAAATCACCTTAAATAGCAATTAGTTAATCATGTATTTTATGGCTAACCTAGAATGTATGTTTTAACTAGGTTCAAAGATAAAATTCGTTAGTTAATTGAGCTACTTAATTAATTAACCACACGATGGAACTCTTAATCCCAATGTAAATGTTTAATCTTATATGGATGCTATCGAACCTAGTAGGACTAAAATCATTAAGTTTAATTAAGGCTTAGACTTTAATTGATAATTAGAGCGCTTGCTTGGTTTACCCTGACGACTCGGCTGTCTGTAGCATCGATGAATAGAAATTGATGATCGAAAATCGTATAGGAGTCCCTCTTGCTCTCAAAACTAGAATTTCCAACCCTAGATTACTTTTGCCCACTTTTCCTTTATTTTCTTGCCTTTACTTTTATGCAATCTTTATCACACCAAACTCCCCCATTTTATCGCACCATATCTCGCGCTTCTTTGTGGATCAACTCGTGTTTGCCACTATTGCTACTCCATCATAGTAGTAGGATTACAGTTCGGTTATTATAAATATTTTTGATTGGTCATTTACAAGCAACAACAAATAGTTCTTCCACACTTGAAAATTCAGAGGTTAAAATAAATGAAAGGAGTCTCAAAATATAGATACTGTTGATGGTAGTTTAGTATAAAATGATTGATAGTTAGGAAAGAGAAGATGAGAGAGAAAAGTGTTTCTCCTTGGAAAAAAAACATAAAAAAATTTACACTTCATTCGATAACTATTTGATTTTGGGCTTGGTTTTACTTTTTTAAAATGGTACTAATTTTTTCACCATTTCCTTACAATCATCTCCATATTTCTTATAAGATATATTTGAATTTCTAACCAAATTAAATATATATATATATATATATATATATATATATATATATATATATATATATATATATATATTTGTAAACTATTTTTCTAGCTTTCAAAACACTATGAGGGTGTTTGAAACATTGAGTTGAATTATGAAGTTTGAAGTTAATGTGTTGAAGTTAGAAAGTTTGTGTTCTTAGTATAGAATTGTAAGATGGAGTTCTTCAATAAATGTGCAAACTTTATTATTGTTTACTATTAAAGTTGAGTTGTTTAACATCAACTTATAACTACCTTCGATAATTAAGTTTAAAAACATTTGTCATAAAGTGATAACAAAGCAAAGGAAAACGCATGTAGAAATAGTATTTATAAAATCATAATTTGCTATATGGTGTGAACAAGAAGATTTTTGAGTTTTGAGTTTTGAGAGGCAAAATATACTTTTTTTACCTATTGAAATAGTATTTCTCAATCCATTTTCATGATTTGTTGGTTGGATTAGATTATCAAGGATGGTGTTGGTGATTTTGGACCGAAGAGTATAACTGACATTTAAAAACGACAAAGTCAAGGAGAAGTGTGATACGGGTGGAAAGTAGTAACTAACTAAAGACCGAAATGGGCCTAGGAGAAGAGGGTTGGCTTAGCCCAAGCCAGCGACCTTGGCCTCGGGAGGCTGAGGGCGACCCTTGCCAAACGCCTAATGGGGGATGCTTTATGCATGCCCCGACCCAAAGTAACATTTTAGGACCAAGATATGACCTAAAATAGATGCTTGGTGGCCGAGGCTGACCTTAGCCAAACACGAAACAGGGCATGCCCCTTGGCCCGATAGGTTATCTACTTATCCTAAAGCAACTTGGAAACCCTAGAGAACACTCAAGGTCAACTTTCTCTATAAATACATCATTACTTAACTTGAGTCATACTCTCAAACTCTCTAGCTTCTATACTCTTTCACTCTTTAATTTACCACATACACCACACTGGTGTTGTAAAGTTTTTTCTTTTGCAAGCTACATTTTTTTCTCTTCAAATAAATTTACAGCTGGTGTCACTTGAAGATCATGTGTGTTTTGGTTGTCTAAAATTTGGCATGGTTTTTCTTCTGTACGAGTGTCAATCACCTCCCTCAAAGTATTTTTTTTTTCAAAAGTGTTTTTTCATAAAGTATGATAAAAGGTAAGCATTTTTTTTTTTTTTTCAAAATTAAAGGTAAACTTTTTCAACGATTGTTTTATAACTATTTATAATTTTCATAAAGTTGTAATCTTGGATAAAAAAAAAAGGTAAACATTCTTCGGATTCTTTGTAGAATTTATGCTATATATAAGAAAGATTATGAGGAGAGAATCTTTACATTTTTATTTTATCTTTACATCTTTTAATAATATGCTTATTTAAATTATTCTTCATTATAACTATTTGAGTCGAAATGGGAGATTTTTTTCATATATCAATGTGGTCTAAATTATAGATATGAAATATTATGATCTAGTGATAAAGAGATATGCTTGAACAAACAACTATGTATGTTTGTTGCCTTATTACTATGAATATATATTTTTTTTCATAGGGATGAGGAATGGAGGAAGGAGTGGGAGAAAAAAAAATATTGTAAGCTAAATAGGGATGGGCACCCTGTTAGCCTCTTTTTAATTTATTATAATAATAACTCTACATTTAAGTTTCAAGTTTTGTTATTTAATGGTCAAGATAATGAATATGTTTGAATTAATGTAAAAAAAATGAATATGTTTGAATTGAACATTTAAATTTTGATGAAAAATATCAATTTAATTTTTTGTAATTTCTTTCTAAATTCAAATTGTTCATATGAAACTAATCATAAAAAAAAGTGAGAAATTTGACTATTTAATTAAAACTTGTCTACAGTAGTAGCTTAAGTTAATTGACTTTCTTTTTAGAAAAAAATCAAAGGGAAAACAAATTATTGGAAACCCGATCCCCACGAATTCTCCCTGGGAAATCCTTGCCCGATCTCTAAGGTGAATTTCATAGGGATGGAGAATGAAATGGAGAGCAGGGATAGGGATGCGGAAGCCATCCTAGCCTCGCCCTGTGGACATCCCTACCAACTACAACTATTCAAGTCGAAGCGGTATATCCTTTTATGTTTGAGTGTGATCTTGACTATAGATATAAAACTTCACAATCTAACAATAGAGATGAGTTTAAATAGAAATTCATGTCATTTGCCGCATTATAACTATTTTAGTCGTTACATGATGAACTGGTGTACCATTTCGTGTATGGGTGTGATATAGACCATAAATATGAAACATCAAGATCTAACAATGGAGATATATTCGAACATACAATCACATGATATTTTTCCTTTAAAATGTCATAAATTCCAATTTAATTTTTTTCTTTAATAGTTACAATTATTCGGGTCAAACAAGATAAAATAATTATAATCTTTTTAAACATTTTTTTCTATGTAATAAAATAAAAGTATAATTTCATTTGCATTGAAAATGTTATGAGCTAGTTTAGATAAACAAAAGTTTGCTTTTCGAAACAATTACAATTTTGATCCCTACCGTTTGATTTAGGTCGCATTTGGATCCTTGAGTTTTATCAAACTCAAAAATTTTACTCTTGAAGTTTGCTTTTTGGTAGCAAACCATGTTCCTTCTGTCAAGTTTTTCGTTAATTACTTATAAAAATGTGACATGACACCTATTTTTTTTATTAAACATATCTATCAACATTTCTATAGACATCTACATTTGAAATTATTGAGTTTCGTGGGTAAATTTTTACCAAAAACAAACCACATAAGCTAAATTATTGAATTTGAAAACTCAAACAATCAAATGTAACCTAAACCAAACTTTAGGGATGAAAAATGTAATTTACTCATTTTGTATATTTATAATTTTTTTAAAAAATATCTATAAACATTTCTACGACATCTACATTTCAAATGTTCATTGTCATAATTAATTAACATTAATTTTAGTTTCAAAGCTTGTGGGTAAGAACGGAGATGAAGCTATTTCGTCCTAGACAAAAAATTCTTTATGTCAAATCAATCTTGATTGACATCGTTAGAAGCATAAACAAAGTTCCACATTAGTAGGGAAGGAACTGATTTCTAGTATAAGTTAAAGATAGATATTTCTATTGGTATAAGATCTTTTCGATGGTACCAAAAGTAAAACTACAAGAATTTATATAAAAAATAAATAATATCATACAATTGTAGCAATAGGTAAAGATATTATTGTCATTATCTAATATAAGGTATCACATAATGTGAATGATGTTGGATGTCAATTAAAAAATATAAAAAAATATTTTATTTTCTTATCTTCCCATTATTTTGTTAATTATATTATAAGCTGACAAGCATAGGAAGAAACAAAATTAATTTAAAAAAAAAAAAAAAACTTTCAAAATATCTTCCAAACTACTCTTCTCTTGATTTTTTTCATTCTACCGGTTCACGGTATATAAGCAATAAATAGAGATCGTAACAAAAATATTAGGTTGAGGTTTGAGGTGTTTAAAATAGAAAAAAACTTGGGTGATCCCGTAGATGCACCTATCTTAGTGCATCCCAAGTATTGTCCAATAAAATACTAGTCATGTGGTATTTTTATTTTTTAAAAGATAATTTTTTTTTCTAATTTTATTTTTGCGTGATTAATAAGTATGGAGTATTAAGGTTAAAATATCACATCATCAATCAGATAGTTTTTTATTATTATTATTATTGAAAATTAACAATAGAGACCTAAACAACCATTTTTTAAAAATTGGGGACCAAAATAGATGTTTTTAAAATTTAAAGAATAAAATAGACAAAAATGAAAAGTTAGGTACCAAAACGACATTTTAACTTTATTTTTCTTAAAAGTTACCCCGAAACAATTCCCAAAGTCAAAGACATTTATTATTCTACTCCTATCATGATTGTGAATAACATAGGAAATAATTACCAAATGCAAAATTTCCTTTATTAAAAAAATGGAAGCAAAGAACACCCGTGATATATTTAGAAGTAATTTTGAAATTGTAAAAATTACTTTCGTTATTTTCAAGATGAATCCAAAAATAATTTTAATCATTTCTAATTAATTTCCATAGTATGAAAATAGCGTCTAAAAGTGTAATATTAAATATTGAATTTATTTTGAAGATCCTCTCGAAGCTACTCAAATATATAGTGCGGTTTTGTTCATTTTAAGGTTAGCAATTTGAAGATTCTTTGAAGCCAGGTGTCTTGTGCGTTTTCTCTCGAACCACAAGTGTGTCAATCTTTCATCGGAGAAGATTGTATTGTTGTAGCATGTGAAATTGCTCCTTCAGGTACAACTGATTGAATTGAGATGCTTTTTGCCTGATATTTTGCTTCAAACTTCTCCTAAAGCGCCAAACCGAGCATAGCTCAATTGACATATAAGTGTGTTAGTAACTACGAGGTCTGTGGTTTGAATCCCCCTAACTCCAATAACACCTACCGCTCTCAAAACTATTTCCTTAACTTGCACAAGTTAGCACATTTAAGTTTGAAACCAAAGGTATAAGTCCATTTTTATTTTAGTCAAACACCCAAAACAGTTACATTTATAATTTAGAGACTATTATAAGCAATTTAACACCCTAACTTTTATGAGCGAGTCTTTACTTTTAACTAAACCTCATCTTGAAGAAAACAACACATTGGTAAAGCATTATCTCGAAAATTTGCAAACAATATTGAACCTCCCAAAATGGCTATAAATTAAATTTTACAATCTACTCATCAAAACCCAACTCAAAAGGAGAGAAAAAGATTAGTAGCTAATTAGGCACATCTATAGCAATTTGCAAACAAGATTTCAAGATGTCAACCGACCAATTGCCACCTGTTTTTGTTTTCGAAAATTAAATAATACTCTAATGTTTATTTAATTTTAAAAAGTAAAAACAGAATTTTAATTAATATAGTTTCATAATGATGAACTTTTAAATTTGTGTGTAATAGAAGAGAAAGCAGAAGGACCAGCATTTTACTCCACAAATAAAGATGAGTTGACTGTGAAGGAAAATCCTTTAGCCTTACCTTTTGCAGGGCACCAAGATTTAGAGATGATAACAAACAAAAAACACTTGAAAATTGCTACTCGTCTTAAAGTCGATAGCTCTGATAAATGTGCGAGCGTTAAAACTCCAAGATGTGGAGGCTAAATTATTCAAAATAATGTTACTACATCTCCATCCAAATCTCCAAATTTCAATCTTATGATATGGAATATGAATAAAGTAACATAGTATATTTTACCTCTGGTTCACATTTTTTCGAAAAATCAAGGCATTCCACGCTCTTCGTAAGATAGATGTGGATATTTCTCTCATTGTCAATTAGATTTGACATAGAACCCTAGCTATATGTTATCTAATGTTTTATTTAGAATTGATTTTTTGTGACTATATTTAGAAATTTGTTTGGACTAAATTTTGTATTATGCTTCAAAAATGTTTTCTAAATGCAAAGAAAAAGAAAGTTATTTTAAGCACTTAGAAAATCAAACCAAACAATGTCTTAATTGTATTGTAAGTTTACGTTTGGTAGCCAATTCAATATCAAATGTGTTTCTAAATAGGAAAAAAAAAGTGAACAGCCAAAATTGGCTACATCAAAAAATTTTGTTGTTACCGAGATCATAGAAAAAGAAGAAACCTAATGTCAAAGCACACAAAAATCTAGCTGGGAGTCCAAGATACTTGAATAGTGATGATACACGAGTTTAGGTTGATGTTGTTAACATTCTTAGAATCGGTTAAAGATTGTACGTCACTATTAATCTCAGTTAAATTATATGCTTGCTTTAGCACTATACTTTGTATAAGTTATGTGTATGTATTATTTGCGTACATATAATTTGAAGTTACTAATAAGATAGCATCTGCCTTCCTCTTCAATTGAATTGTTCTATGACTATAGCACTATTATTTATGATTAAGTGATTAATTTCAGTAGAGTAAAGTATTTGAATTAATTTGCCTCTATCGAAAATAAATAATCAAAAGGGTCAAAGGGTAATTTTGTATTATTCTACTCATTATTAATAAAATAAAAATTTGCCAAATTTTGTCTACCGTTGCAATTTCGTATAATTGAAAAACAATTTTTAATGTGGAAGGAATAGTTTAAATCAGAAGGAAAAAAAAAAACTCTTAAAATATGTCCTTTTATAAAAGCCTTTAGTTTTTTTAATTAAAAAGAAATATTTTTCTTAATTTTTTAAAATAAAAAAACATTTTAGCTCAGTGATAATTAAGGGTGTTCAAATGATCCGACAACCCGAATAACCCAGACTACCCAACCTAAAATGTAAGGATTGGGTTGAGTTAATTTTGTTTTTGGATTGGATTGGGTTAAACTTTTTTCTATTTTTTTTGAGTTGGATTGAGTTGGGTTGGCTAAAAAAGAATTTGAGTTGACCCAACCCAACTTAAATTATATATATATCAATAAACAAATATATATATATATTTCTATTTATTTAAAGTTTGATTACTTTGGATTGATGAATTTGCAAGTTTCTAATATTTTTCTTTTATAACTGTTATGATATTTGTCTTGGTTTAAAGTTTACATCAAATATCATAGATATTTGTTATTTAACATTTAAATTTTATGAAATTTTAGTTATTAGTCATATGTGTTATATATAAATTTACGTTTTAAATTAAAAATATAAAAAAGTTATAACTCGACAACCCAACCCAACCCGAATTTTAAGAGTTGAGTTGAAGACTTTATTCGCGTCTTTTGGGTTGTCAACCCAACCAACTCGAAATTTCAAGTTGGTCCAAAAAAACATACTCAACCCAACCCAACCTATGTACACCCCTAAGGATAATTGAAATACACTCTTTTCCTTCAAGTTGAAAGCACATAGACTGAAATATGATATTTGAAAGTAAATAGGCTAAAATTGAATGAGTCTAAATTTAGAAAGACCATGATGATAGTTTAACACAAAATAATTGATAGATAAGAAAAAGAAGATGAGAGATGAAAGGTTTTCTCCTTTGCCCAAAAAAAAAAAAACGAAACAATGTAAAATACTTAAGTGCATCCCTGGTAGCACCTGTCTTTATGCATCCCATTCTATTGTCCAAATTTTTCTTATTTATTTTTTGTAATATTTTAATTATCTTTTGGTATGAGTGATGTTAGTGGAATGCATAAAAAGGAGTTTATCTTGGAATGCACGCAAGTATTGCCCTTCGACAATTATATATATGCACCATCATAATACTGTTTTTAATTCCTTTCTCCTACCGTTAAAGGTACAAAACCGTCAGCTACATTATATTAGTCTGCTAAACAACCAAAGTCAACTCACAATATCCTTGTCATAGAAGAGAGAGAGAGAGAAAGACATCCCTCCACGTTGTTGGGATTTGTGACAAAGCAACATAAACACAATGATATGGATAAAAAAATTTGGTCATTTGAATCGAAAAGACTCTTTGAAAAAAAACATGTTGAGCACATCTCCCACTTTCTTGCAAATGCAACCTTTCGAGTTTCCATTAAAGTCATAAGAAATTAAGTAAACCATTTATCAAAGCTGTGAACAAGAACAAAGCTAAGTAAAATGGAGGTTACAAGAAACTGGTTTAGAAGAGCTAGAAGGAAACTGAGTGGAAAACCCAACAGAGACATTGTTTTTCTGCAGACAAATGCCAGCCCAATTCATGATGAAGAACAAACAAATCTTACATTACCACAAGAAGAAGAAGAAGAAGAAGAAGAAGAAGAAGAAGAAGAAGAAGAAGAAGAAGAAGAAGAAATTGATTATGATTCAATGACACCCAGATTTCAAGACAAAGTGTTGTCTGTAGAGGAAGTGGCAGCCATCAAAATCCAAGCTTGTTTCAGAGGCCATCTTGTATTATATCTTATACCATGACATTTAACTTTTTTCCCCTTTCTTTTCACTCTTTGCATCCCAAAATATTTCACCTCCCAATAATGATTTTTGAGTTTTGCCTATTGAAATAGTATTTCTCATTCATTTTCATGATTTTGACTGGGTTAGATTATCACGGATGGTTTTTAAAATAGTATTAGAAAAATTGCTTTTAGGAGAAGTACTTAATTAGTGCCCTCTTCTCAAAGTCCTAGAATAAATTATTTTCGTTTTAAAGCACTTTTTTTTTAGCACAAATACATGCCAATTACTATTAAGCTATCAACCATACTCAGTTTGACTGGGATTAGAATTAAAAACTCCAACAAGACATCTTTTTTTTCAACTTCTTCAAATTTTATGTATGCCTTTTTTATTCTAGTTAGATATTTGTTTGATTCGTGAAACTATGTATAAGAAAAGAATATAGTGAATGTTTGAATTCAGGTCATTTACTAGATAACTAGAAGACTCAAAAGTGTTCGTTAACAAAATTGGAGTTAAAAGAAAGAAAAATTGAATTTTTTTATAATTATTATTTTTTTACACCAAGTAGTGTTTTCTAATTGAATGATTGTCTCTCCTAAAGTAGAGTACATTTAATCCTTGGATATATTGCCAACACTTAAGCTTGTGTTCAGGCAAGACGAGCATTTCAAGCGCTAAGAAGCTTGGTGAAGCTGCAAGCGCTGGCTCGAGGGGTGTGCGCGAGGAGGCAGGCACGCATAGCTCTTCAATTCATGCATGCATTGGTTCGATTGCAGGTCCGGGTTCGTGCTCGCCAGCTTCTGAACAGATACAGTGAAGAGTCTGATTGTTGAAGATTGTTCCTTCAAAGCTAAAGAGAAAGGTATCATATATACTGGCAGATGCTTCTACAGGAAATATAACAATCCTATCTATCTATTTGCCTATAGTGTGTCTAATTCTATTCTTTTTTGTTTATAGCCCTTGTTTGAATGTTGTTTGGTGACCTTTGGATTTCTCTGTTCCTTGTTCTTTCTTGTGCGCTCATTTTTTCTCCTTGATCTTTATTTCTCAAGTGTTTTGCAGCTAGTTTTTGAAGATTTTTGCTCTAATACGATTCTCTTGAGATGCATAAGTAGAATCCAAGTGCTAAATTCTTTTTTTTTTAATTAATGATTGATTATCAGCTCTCTTCTCTTTTGATCATCCGAATTACGACAATCGTCGTGTAGTCAGTTTTTTTTTATAGAACTATGTGCAGGATAACAATAATTCAACCGATAAAATCTAACTGATTTAAGATTCAAAATTCATAAATGTCGATAAGAAAGAAACGAGAGAGTCAAACTTGTAATATCAAAGAAAGAAGACGAATTCTACATTCATATGTATCAGTTTTAAGTAACATATTATACAACATGCTACGGGTTAGGCCATGGACATTGAAGGGCTCTACCAATATAGCTGTTAGGTAAAATAAGGAAACATGAACACAAAAGAAGTGACAAAAAAGAAGGTCCAAACATTTTCCTTCTTTTTGTGGGAGGGTTTTATTGATTACCAGCACCATTGCAACTCTGGCTAAGCTCCTCCAGTGCATTCAGTGGTGTCCCCTCTTGAAGGCTGAGAAGAATGCACCAGATAATTTGTCCTTCTTGCGTCGATTTTCCCCGTTGTTTTCGACCTGCTCCAATCAAATCTCACTGAGAAACTTTTTCATAATTCAACAAGTCAGACATTGCTAATGAGTCTACCTACCTGCTCAGCTATCTGCTTGAGGATCTCCAAAATTTCAGAGAAGTTTGGCCGTTCGGTTGGATCATGCCTCCAGCATCTTTCAAGCAGTTCAGCAAGAACAGGATGGACATTCTTTGGTATTGTAGGCCGCAGTCTCTGTCAAACCATGTCGGATAATAAATTTAAGCATTTTAGTTGCAGTAATGGTAATGTTGATCAACAAAAAGATGTCGATACCTTCTGGACCACACCAACCGCTGCTTGTAGTGGGGTCATGGATGAGTAAGGAATCTAGTCATAAACCAAAATAGCAAAAGGGTAATCATATGTACACTAAAATGAACAGGACATAAAAACATCCATAAAGTGAATACTCAAATCAAAGCAGCTGCTTACTTCTCCAGTTAAAAGCTCCCATAAGGATATTCCAAAGCTGAAAACGTCTGCCTTATGGTCATATGGTTTATGCTCAATAACCTTCACATCAAAAAGAAAAATATATCACCAAAAGGAAAAACTATGGAACATCCTTTAGAATCTAGAGCAACAGACAGCGGCAGACTAGTTGATAAAATGTTACTGACCAAACTGATTTAAGTAAAACTCGTGCAGTAAACAAGTAATTAATTGAAAAAGGTTGTGCTGTTATGAATTCAAAGAAGACAAATCTGTGGTAAAGTGCGCAGTCAGTGAACGTCAGGAATAAAAGCAGAACATGTAATGTCATCAAGGTTAGATATACCCTTTCTAACTACTCTGCTCCATCTAAAGCCGTGCTATCAATTGAACCATACAGTCCTTCGGTGTCTTAAATTCATCACTGTTATCACTCTTAAAAATGTTGGTAAGATCAAGATGCAAATTCTAGGTTATAATTTAATTGATCATGCGAGTGAGAGAAAGCAAGATATGATTGAAAATGCATCAGACTGCCAGCTAAGCATGACTCAGTCCTCATATACCTCACAAGAACAGTAAACATATAAAAGTCTTAAAGAGGCATAATAATCAAGCTAGGTTGAACCAAATTGCACACAGCAATCTTACACAAGCATAAGACTAATATGATACTAAATTTTTCTTTTTGATAATGATGACGCTAAATTTTAATCATTGATTCGTTCTTATGTATGCAGTAAGGTATATTTCATTTGGAGTGATTAAGAAGGTATTTAAGGTATGAGAAATTAAAAAAAAAAAAAAAAACATACTTCAGGAGCCATCCACCGGTATGTTCCAGTTTCAGCAGTCATCACTCCAGATTGAGTTTGCACTCTGGCAACTCCAAAATCAGCAACCTTGACAACCTGAATTGAAGGATTTACGACTCAACATTTTGAATGCCAAATATTCTTTTGCAATCTTTTTTTCTTTTCTTTTTTATTTATTTATTTATTTATTTTTATTCTTGTCTTTTGTCTAAATCATAAGATACTATGTCATGCTTGATACAAATAGCCACACTCATGCATGTTTGTGCACGTAAATGCACAAAACATTAGTATAAATGCTTATTATAAAAAGAGAAACAAGAACAGATGCTTTGATAAATAGGACTGATAACTATTAAATACAAACAAGTGAGAGCAACAGTGAGGTAATTTTCAATGGAAGATTATGAAAAGAATTAATGGAGAAGCATAAATGGTTGTAGATCGAGGAAGATTTCTCATTCTTGCAGTTTTATGAATTCCCCTCACCATGTTTTCATCCATCAGAAGATTGGCAGTCTTGAGGTCTCGATGGATTATATTATTTTGATGCAAATAGTTCATCCCTCTTGAAATATCAATGGCTACTTTAAGTAAAGATGGAAGGTTAAATACCCCTCTTTGCTTATGAAGGAAGTCATATACACTTCCTCTTGACATAAACTCTGTAAAAGATAAAACATGAGTAATAATCAATTGGACGAGAAACAAAGTAAAAACTATATTGTGAAAATCTGTGTGTGTGAAAGGAATTTTTGGGGAAAACACACACAACACATATTTGAAAGGAACATATCACAATATACAATTACAAAGGTATTGTTTCAGGTAATGCCCCATTGCTACTCCATAGAGAACTTCTATAAAGGTAAGAAACAAAATTTCTAGAAGTGACAGGTTGCAACTTTTTATATATGAAGCCATTATTTATCAGTTATCACAACTTACCTGTCACGATGCAGAGGTTTGGAGGTTTAGTACAAGCACCAATGAACTGAACAACATTTTTGTGCCGAACTTTCCTGCAAAAATAGGTACCAGACTTTAAGTATAATAGTAACAGACTTAATCCTACATTACTTGTCCCAAGTAGTATCTCGTGTAAGTAAGACACATTTGGAATCTATTAATATAAATTGTTTATGGGTTTTTTCTGAAACCATCTATCTTCAAGATCAATATGGGAATTTTTAAGCGAAATTATCTGGAGAGGAGTACTGAGGAATACCAGTGGAAAATAAGTTAAAAATGAGTTGCTTAAAACATATTTGAAGATGCCACTCTAATTTTGAAAGACCTAAAGTTTTAGCTTTTCAACAAGCTTGCATTTCAGTCACTTCCCATAATGTTCCTTTCAACAACCCTTTAAGACGATAAAAGTGATTATCCTCCATTGTACAATCCTTTTTTGAATTAGTACGTTGTTTTGTCTATTATCAAATATAACATTTGGGGCATGTCAGTATTTAACCTCGACCGCAACGAAAAATTAGAATTTTAAGACCAGAAGCACCTCTTCCCAAGTAGAAGCATTATTTTGAAGACTAAAGACTAGAAAGTAACAGATGATCTTAAATTCAATCCAACCTTGTAAGGAGTAAAACACCTACGCCCTACCTTTTCTGAATTCTGATTGCTACATTTTTAGCCTAAAACCATTGCATCCCATGTTGTCCTTTAAGGGCATACCATATGTTCTTCTAAAGCACAATGGTGTTAATAACAATATAAACAAACCTCATTATATAAACTTCTTGAGAGAATTCTTTGAGCATCTCTTCATTAATACGCTCACGCCTCAGTACTTTAATAGCTACTTCCTGACTACAATACGTGCCCCGATACCTTGAGAGGAGAGGGAGGGAAGATTAGGATGAGGATATGTTAACAAGTTTTTTATCAGTTAACAATCATATGTCATAATAGATCAAACTTACAGGTCCCCAAATGACCCCGATCCAACTTTATTCTCAAATTTTAGTTGTCTGGTGTCAATTTCCCAGACATCAGTACCATCAGTAGGTATTTCAACACAACTAGGAAAAGATTCAACTCTATTCTGGTTATGCTTACCCAAAGCAGGACTGGGCTGCTTTTCTGACCAACACTGCTCCTGCATCCCATTTCAGGTACGTTAAAACATTAAAGGAAAAAACTCTAAGGTTGTATCAGGAAAAATTTATGGACTAAAAAGAAGATACCTTAAAATTTAAAATTTCTTTTTCTAATACCCTTTTCAGCTCCTCAGTTTCCTAGATTTTCCAATATTCAAGTAGTAAAATATGAAGATGACTAATATAAAAGATAAATGAAACAAAATAGTAAAAGATGTTAGAATGAATTGGTCTTGTGAACTCCGAATATTGATCAGAAAGTAAATTGAAAAAGTTTTAAATGCCTAAATCAGATCTTACCTCAAAAGGCCAACCATCGATGACAAAAACATCCAGAGAGAAACCATCAACAGAAGAGAAAGCATGAGCTTCTTGTATGTTAAGTCCAACATCAGCTAGTAAGGAAGTTAACTGACCAGAACCAAGACTTCCAATCATCCAGTGAAGGGTGGGATAATAAAACGGAAAAGTAACCCTTGCAACTTAAATATCTCATTCAAATTGAGTTTTTGTCATAAATACTTATAGCTTATCAAGAATGCCTTGGAGACAACGAGACCAATTTTTTTAAGGACAGGACTGATGCTTGAGGAATAGTTATATAATATTAGATATTAAAATGCAGAAAGTCCTATTAAACAGCAAGTGCAGGCCCATCAAATTATTTAGTCTCAAATGCCCAAATTATTACTGCAGTGTGAGTTTAAATTCTACCTCATTTTTTTCACATGCTCTGTGCAGTAGTAAAATTTGTGGCAGGTAGAAAATCTTGGTCATGTTCTAAAAAACTGGTAGCAGCATAGAGCAAATATGATCGTTTTCATGTAGGTGATTGTATTGCAATTCTATTTAACAAACTTCAGACACTACGGCTCTGAGTTATTAAATAGATCAAATACCTGACTAAGGAGTTTAGGCTTGTCACTTGTTGCAAATGTGATCTCATGCATTGGCCTACAGATTGTAAATAGCAGAATGAAACACTAGGTAACAAAAACATTAATGTGTCAAAAGCAGAGAACTAAGATTATATACAGTAAAAAACATTGTTTTTGTTGTGCATGGAATCAGCCACTTGAAGAATATATTGAATCAGATGGGTAATAAATTGAAAATAATGACGAATTAAGCAGCAAAAGGTTCAATCACAGCATGAAGAAACTGACCAAGAAAAAGGGTCATGCATTAGAGAATATATTGGTATATTTGAAACGAGAAAAGGTCTCTCCTCTCTTGAATGTTCTAGAGAGATGCGCGATTAAAAATGAATAATAACTAAATTGCAGTTCTTAGTTTTTTACTATTTTATTGAGCTGCTCTGCTGTATAGAAAAATTATCTCCTCCTCACCGAGAAAAGCAGGGTGTCACATTTGGGGCACTGTCCTTATCTTCAACGCCATACATGCTGCCGTGAAATGCAAGGGCTTCAAGATTAGGTGAAGAGCCAAAAGTTGGAGGTGGATGGTTCCTAGAGAGAGAGAGAGAGAGTAAATTAGTGAGCACAAAAACAAAAAATAGAATCAAAACACACGCACGCACAACGTGCACACGCGCACACACGTGTGCAACCCAAGCCCCAAGCCCTTACCAATGGGGCCACCCCTTGGGAGCCTAGAATCAGAACATAATTGTAAAAACACTTGTACGGAAGAACATTATTGAGCCTCACCACTGTCTGTTAGAATAGTTCAAAGAACTCTGAGCATCTTCCATCATTGAAGAATCCAAACAAGAAGAATTGATAAAGTTTTCGTTAGCAGAAGGATAAACCTGCATGACAAAAATTAAATAAATTAATTAATTAATTTAAAAAAATTAAAAATCTAGATAAATATTTTATGCTATATAAAATCTAACATGAAACCATCATAGGTTGGCCTAATGGTAGTGGCTAGTGGGAACATCAAAAAAAAGGCCAAAGGGCTAAGGAGTTATGAGTTCAATCTATAGTGGCCATCTACATAGGATTTAATATCCTACGGGTTTCCTTGACACCCAAATGTTGTAGGGTCAGGCGAGTTGTCCCGTGAGATTAGTCGAGGTGCGCGTAAGCTGGCCTGGACACTCACAGTCATGGATATCAAAAAAAAAAAGAAAAGAAAAAAAAATCTAACATCAAGATCCTTCAAACTCAATTCTCAAACATACCATGTTAAGGAGTTTAAGCTAATTTCATGAAGTAAACATGAGCCTAGAGTAAAACTAGAACAATTAGAGAACAAATTCTATGAAAAACGCATAGATCCTAGTGATACATTGTCATGACTTCCTACTCTCTGAAACCACATACTCTCTCAATATCTATCCATAAGATTTGTGAGGATGGTAAATGTTCATCTATGAATATCATGTTCAAATCACATCATTGCCAAGAATAAAAATAAATGAACAAAAAAGAGGAACTGGCAGTTGAATTGATACAATTAGTGTGATGATTCATGCATTTGAATTCACTTTTAAGTTTTACCTGCACAGAACGAATTTCAAATACAGGTCGGTTAGCAGGGTCCACAGCCAATTGGAGTAATCTCTTATGGGTAAGGACATCTTCTGCCCTGTCTACATTCACATCCAATGCGTATCTATACAGCAATAATCAGGAACTTAACAAAAACGGGAAGGAGTGCTCTGGAAATCCAATAAAAACGTGATTATAAATAGTGAAAAACAAACAAAAATAGATGAATTTGTAATCCAAACTACATACTTAAGAATTGATCCTTTAAACACTCTGCAACCACACAAATCCTCACTATACAATGCTCAATACTACCAACTGTAACACTTGATAAACCATTGAAAAATAACATAATTAAACAAAAGGCTAAATATACCAAAAAAATGATCTATAATCTCCCAAATAATTCTGAATTTCACCCATGACCTTTGAAAAGATTCTAATTACTCCTAATGTATTAAAATTTCTCAATTAGGTTCTTCAATGAACATATTGTCAAAATTTGTGAACAAAAAAGTCTAACATATCAATAAATTATTGTACACTGGTAATTCGAATTCTACTTAACACATGAAACCCAACCTACTTATAAGAACAATTTGAGCATTCCTTCCAAGTGGCATGTCCACATCTCTGAAAGTGATAACAAAACAATAACTTAACATGTATGTTTAGGAGTGATTTTGAAATTGTTAAAATCACTTTTCTCATGTCGAAAGATGCCTTTAATCACTCAAAAAAAAATATCGTTTTCATATCATTGAAAACTAGTTTTGAATGATTAAAAGTATGTTTTAATGTGATTTTGAAAATGACGTGATTTGAATCACTAGCAAATATGCCTACATGTTAACAAATTTCAATAGTTTCTTCCAAGGACGAGATTGAGAATTAGTAAACATATTAGAGAGCATTTACCATACAGCACAATGAGCTAGAAGCAATTAGCACATGATCGAAAAGGCAAGGACTAGGGCAAGGGAGATACCGAGCAGGGAGGCGATTAAAATGAAGCCAAAGCTGATCATCAAACCCAGGTAGATTGGCCTCATGGAAATTTGATTGCTGAATTCGTCGGAGCACTTCGTTGTAGACTTCAAGCTTCTGGCGATGATGCCTCGGGTTCGCATGGGACGAGGAGGAGTCGGTGGCTCTGCTACCGCAGCTCTCAACATCATCTTCAATCGGCATTGATAAGAAGACCCAAAACGAAGAAACGATCAATGGAATCTGAGAAAAAGCTTCCGAGGAAAAATCAAAAGGGGGAAAAGGAAAGTAGAAGAAAAAGAGCGGAACGAGGAATGATTGAAGAATTGCACATGGGAATTGCGAATTGGGAATTGGGATCAACTAGAGAGAAGAAGAAGAAGAAGAAGAAGAAGAAGAAGAAGGTTGGTCTGAAGTGGAAATGGCTGACAGAGTGGAAGGAGAGAGAAAGTAGAGAGAGAAATAGCGAGGAAATTTTCAGGTACTTTTGGGGTCTTTGGGTTTCAGTGAAGGAAGTGGAGAAATGAAGATACTCTTTTTTTTTTTTTCCCTTTTTTCTTTTTCTTTTTTCAAATAAAATTTTGGTATTTTATTTCAGATTTAAAAAGTGATGAAAATATGGATATCTGAATGTTAATGGAAATATCCCTAAAATGTTCACGTGGATACATATTTTTGAAAATTTATAAAAACACATAATTCAAAAAAAATATTTAGATTAATAAATAAATATTTTATGTTTTTAAATAAGATAAAATATCTATTATTTATATCTACTTCAATATTATTTTATTAGCTTTTTTTATCCATAAAAATATAAAAATGTAATTTTGAATCTATAAAAATATAAAAATATCGATATGTCGACAAAAATTTAATATTATGTTTATATTTGAGTTTCATTCCTTTTTAATCTAAGCTTCAAATGTTTAATTTCTATCACGTACTATTACAATAAACTTAAAAAGTAATGATGTTTAATTTGATAATTTTTTAATTCAGGATGATGAAAGTTATTAATATTATTATTATTATTTAAATAATTTCAGCAAAAAAATAAAAGATTAAATTTAAATTTTATTAAAAATACAAGTATTAAATAATCTTAAAAAACATTAAATTCAAGATTTAGTGGAATTACATTAACTAAATTTGTGTTGGCATCTAAAAAAATAAAAATAATTTTTCTTAAGAAAAAACTAAAATCATTTTAAAAAATTTTATTTAAAAGTGACATATGATCATATACAGTCGGCGTCGAGTCATATGGGCCCACAAAAACTATATAAAATTGCCATATTGGATATTGCGAATGATTTTTTTTAAACAGCAAAATTAAAAGGAGAGAGAAAGTTTCGGACCACCGAATCAATGTGTTTTTATCATTTTAATAATGCATTCAAATATCTTCCCACCGCACTCTCTTTTTTTTTTAATATAAAAATTAAACTTTTTTTAACAAAATTTTATAGATTGAATTGATTTACGAAACTTGCAAAAGGGGTAAATAAAAATATATTAATTAGGTCTATAGTTCACATATTTGTTATTTGTTATTTGTTATTTGCAAAAATAGCAAAAATACAGTTCAACCCACATGTAAAAAATGTAAAATATCGCAAATGTTCTCACTAATGATATTGATACGGTTGACTGATATACTTGAGATACTTGTCAATCATATACTTGTTTATACTGTTGATAAACTTGATGCAGGTTACTGATCTACTTGATATACTTGAAAATGATGTACTTGACTGATAAATTGCTTATAAATTTGTCAATCATTTACTTGTTTATACTGTTGATAAACTTGATACACTTACCTAATATACAACCGATATACTTGATAATGATGCAATCTTTTATAATGTTGATACACTTGATTGATATATTGTTGATAAACTTGATAATGATGCACCTCACTGAGTTGATATACTTTATAATGATACACTTAGATTTAAAAATAAAAAAATAAAAAAAAAAAAACTATTCTTCTTCTTTTCTTTTTCGCAGCATACCCTCCTCTTCATCTCTGTTTCACAATCCAGCACTTCTCCATGCCATCTGTCGCCGCCCATCGTTCCACCTCCCTATTACTTACATCTGTCGCCTATTGCACGTCTGGTCGCCGTTTTTTTTTCTCTCTCTCTATCTTTCTTTTTCCTAATATCTTTCTTTTACCAACTAGTACTGTTCCTCACCATTTACCGTCGGCCACCGCTCCACCTCCTCGTTGTTTACCTTTGTCAAATGTAATCCAAAAAATTTAAAAAGAAAAAAAATGATGTCTTAGTGACAATGTTGATCATGCTCAATCAATATCAATTCTTTATAAATGGGCAAAAATATCTTTTTGACCAAGACAACTAATAAAATAAACAATATGTAATCTACTAAAATTATTGCAAGAATCAAGTGGTTTGCAATAGTCAACTACTTATCCTATAGAAAGCAAGATATTTTGCCAATGTGATTTTTGCATTTTAAAAGCCAATCAAAGTGGGAGAGATATGAATTATGTTATTGAAGAGCTACAAATCAAGATTTTCAAAATTAAGAATCTATTATAGCAATGTGATCTATAAAAAGTTTCAAATTTTTTCCATACAAATTTAAGACACTGTGGTTAAGTGGGTGAATTTTTTTAATACTAGCATGTCTATGTAGCACTAATCAATGGGTTAATTATTAGCATTTGTATTATTTGTACATAAAAAGTGATACATATCTAGTTGAATAAGGTAAGTACCATTTTTAGTCAATTACTTAGGTCTAAAAAAAGGCTTAAAAGACATATAAAATCTTATTTTATTCAAGCTAGTATATAATTTAGACAATGTCTTGTGTTTATTGTTATAACTCTCCAGGCCCAGGATTTGAATTTGGATGCATAATTCAAATTCGACACCTGATGGCCTCAACATTTCCCTGCGACCTGGCAACGTCAAGAGTGAAAGTTGTCCCCACAAACTAACACGCGTCCTTTCAGCATGTTTTGTGAGGTCACCCAACATAGGAGTGTTCCAAGCTAAGCACACTTAACTTTTGATTTCCTATGATTGAGCCACCGAAAAGGAAGATACACTTCATTGGTATATGTATTAACTTTCAATTCTTTTAAGTATTTCTTAACCATACTATCATGTCCTAAGGATCCCTCTCATTCATGTCTCCTTCCTAAATTCAGGTGTTACCATCGTTGTTCATTAATTTAACATTTATCAATATGGTATTAATATCCAAATTTAAATTGAACTCGTGATTTAAATTATTTTTTTTTTTACATTTACTTGATAGAATTTTTTACCCATACCTGAAAAGATAAAATTGTATTTTATAAGCATGGATATATATAACATGAGTAAATGAGTTGTGATGTCTCATCTTCTTAATATTTGAAGTCTCAAGGAATCTTGTGATTGAAAGTTTAGAACCACCAAAGTTATAAAAATAATGTGATTTCATCAGCTTATCAAAGCTAGTTTGTATAGTATTGAACTACCACATATATAAAATTGGATACATAGTACATGCACCATTATCAATCTCAATCATTAGAGGGATAGAGAGAATATATTGAATAATAGAAAATAAAATAATATATGATTCAAAATTTTGTATGAGTTCATATAATATAGTTTGTGTTATATTTCTATTATAGGTGGCATATGGAATGAGTTGTCAACAAGTAGTTGGAAAATTTTTCATTTTTATCTTTAGATGATTAGATTATAAGTTTAGGTCTAATTTTTTTGAGTTTGTGTTTGTTTAGTTTCTAAACTTTAAAAAGTGTCTAATTAGTCTCTAAACTTTAAATTATGTGTCTCAAAACTTTTTAAAGATGTATCTAATTAATAAGTCGCCAAACTATCAATTTTGTGTATGATAAGTTTCTGACATAGCTGAAAATTTTTAAAACTGAGTGATCTGTTAGATATAGAATTGAATTTTAAGTTTAGTTTAATAGAACCCAACTTTCACTTCTGTGCAGTAGGTCTATTAAATTTTAAGAAATATTGAATAGGTCAATGACTATTAAATACAAAATAAAAAATTTATAAAAATGTCAATGGATACAAAATAAAAAGTTTAAGGATTATTTGACACTTTTAAAATTTAAGAATCTATTAAATGTAAAACTGAAATTTTAAAATTCTATTGACATTTTTTAAAGTTTAAAAACTAAATAAACATAACCTTAAAAGATCAAAGACTAATCTTGCAAAGCAATGGTTAGAAATAAAACAAAATTTTTCACCTTTTGCAAATACTTTTTGCCTAATTATTTTTTGGTCAGGATTGTGACCGAGATCAAAGAATGCATTACAATTCTTTTTAAGGCACGTTTGGCATACTTTTATAATGTTTAGATTTTGAAATAGTTAAATCACTTTTGTTATATTGAAAATCACTCCGAAACACGCATTTAATCACTCAAAATTGATTTGGTATTTAATTTTACACTTCTAAATGCAATTTTCATATCATCAAAATCGGTTTCTCCCAAACATGCCCTTAATAATTACATTTTATGCCCTAGAGACGTGTAAAGTTCAAAATGAAATATTCGAAGTTCATTAAAAAAAATATGTCACGACTGACTGACGTAGGTTCAAATTTTCACACCTCAAAATGATATCGTTGGAACTACAACAAACAAAATCAAAAGAAAAATCATTAAAATTTTGAGGCAAAGTCATAATAATATCTCGGAGTTGATTTTGAATTTTTGATAAGATAAAATTCGTATCTTTGCTTGTCGGAAACAAATTTAGAAAATCTTTCTAATGAATGCAATTAAAACTAAATCACTTTTTATTCTTTTCTGCTAAGTTAACCCCTGCTTAGAAGAATTGGAGCCTTTACTTCTACTTTCTTTCTTTTTTCTTTTTTTTTTTTCTTTCTTTTTTTCTTTCTTTTTTTGTGATTCAATTAAAATAAGATTAAGTTGGAAGACCAATCAGTGGTTGCCAACGCATAATGGTTTGAGAAATGAGAATAATGATTAAGAAGATCCAGCTATAGTCCAAAGGGTTTTGGTAGAGATTAAGAAGAGATGAAAAATGTAATGGCTGAAACCAATTGGCTAAGTGGCAACGTGGATGGATGAACGGTTGTGATCATCCGGTGGTGGAGGCCCACAATTTTGATGATGGACCAATCATGATCATCAAAAGCCAATCAAGCAAAATGAGAACAATCAGTTGCTTCAATAAAACAGACTCTTTATCTCTGCTTTCAACTTTGAATAAGAGGAGGAAGAAGAAAGAAAGAAAGAAAAACTAATATTAGAACAAGAAGAGGAAGCAATACTAGAAGAAGACGACGAAGGAGCTACCTGAGCTAGCTCAACTGATTAAGGTATATATCTTCGACCAAGAGATTATAGGTTCGATTCCCATCTCCACATGTTGTTGATCTAAAAGAAGAAGAAGAAAAGATTTTGGAGTGAGGAAATGAAAGCTAGAAGAAGAATGGATATCATAAGAGGAAGAAGAGCTTGAATAAGAAACACAGCCAAAAGCACGAAGAAGGCGAGCACGAGTTCGGGTTTGGGGACCGAATGGTGGTGAGGTGTGAAGTGTGAATGGGGCAGTGTCAATCCAAGAAAGAAAATGGCAGAGAAGAGATGGAAAGTACAGAACCACACAAGTTTAGATGTATGGAGATGATCAAAGAGAGAAAGTCCAGATTCTATATTGCAAGGAGATGTCTCATCATGCTCATTTGCTGGCACAAATATGGTAACAACTACATATACCAAACTACGAGAATACTTCTAAATTTTGCTTGACCTTTCGTAAATGTTTCGAAACTATTATTTGTCCTAAAATCACATGATGATGGCTCAAAACATATATTAAGACTCAAATACCATCACATTATTCTAATTCACCGTCGTACTCATTCCATGTACTAACTTGCAAAAAAAAACTTCTAACAAATCTCTATTCCAATAGTATTTTTGAAACAAATGGCAAAGCTCGGGAGTTATTCTTATATATATATTTTAGGCAACTAACGACTACAACTACAAGTTCATATTCTTTCCCTTTTTCTTCTTCTTACTTGAAGTTTTAATGTTTGGATTTGGCTCTGTAGATGGGAGCTGGTAATGTTGGAGTTGGAGAATGGCACCTTCCATAGAGGCTTTGGTGACAACAGTTGGTATATTTTCTTATGTTTGTATTTTCTTTGTAAATTCCCTTTTGGATTCTCTCTTTTCCATGATAACCCCATTGTATAATCTCTTCAAATCAACAATTGCAAATAAAATTCCTCTATTCCTCTCTTTTCTGTGTAAATCTTCTATTATGTCATCCTTTCTATCATTACCTTCTAATTCATGAACTCAATTTCAATATCGGAATGGACGAACTATTATTTACTTTCTCGCTTTGTTCGTAACGACAAAAGGACCGAAGGAGAGCGTATGTGAGAGGAATGAGACTTTGTTAGAATATACAAAAGCTTCCTCTTCATGTTAGCATTCTCTGCAAACTTACAGCTGAAAAGAATATCAGCCATCTCATTCATATCTTAGAGATACAACACATTGACTACCCAAATGTAATATTTACATTCTCTTAACTGTAACTGTACAAACCGGCCATCACTATCGATAATTTTATGCAACGATGCATAACAGTACACTCAGTGTTAATCCATCCAATGCTGAATTGAATGTTCTAAGAGATGCCTGCGAGCAAACAATTCCTACCCAGCAGAAGAGTCGCCCTGTTAGGGTGCAGTATCAGAAAAATACAAACACATTTCATCGTATGGTACCTCTCCCCCGTACAGCAGTCGATTACAGAGAGTTACTTACAGGAACAACAAGTCCAAGTGCAGATAAATGCAGTTTGAATATCAAAGTTACGCCTCATGTACCGACTTGCGAAGCTTTGTTAACTTGTCCCTCCACATGGCTGAAGGGAACAAATATCAATCATAAATACCCTCGTTTGCATGAACAAGATCAGAAACAAAGTGTCTGGATAGACATTGTTGCAATAGGAATAAATTGGTTAGCCCTCTCTACTTATACCTGCATCTTTGTATCGTTCTTCATAGATAGCCATTTTCATATTCTTCAGCATATCGAGTTCCTCGGACAAGAAATCTGGGCCATCTGCAGCACTGAACAAGAAATTATCATTTTTAGATATCAAGAAAAGATGTGTATCAAATAAGCCGACGATGCTTGCACTTATACCAGTCAAGTAAAACATCAAAACATGACTTCCTCTCGTGCAATCGACCAAACCCGTAACTAACTCTTATCGCATCCTCATAGACAATCTGCTTACTAACAAGTACCGGTATCTGCACATTCGTTAAACAGGAAAAGTGGAAGCAAAGTTTCAGTAAAGTAAGAAATTATTATTTCTGTCATGAAAGAGGGTAAGAGGGTGCAAAGTAAAGCATCCATATTAGCATATATGCTACTGTACTTCATTTTAAAGGAAACTAAGTCATTCCAGCAACTTGCATAAGTTCTGCAAAGATGTGGGCAGTTAATGGTAGAATATCTACCTTACATCGATATGCAATATTTAGGGCGTCTGAGGGGCGTGCATCCACACTTAACATCTCATTTTCCCCTTCCTGCAGATGATAATAGTTGTGTGACAAAGGAAAAAAAATGACAGGTATTGGAAACTTCTAGCATTTATTCTAATTGTGACTGAATGTATAACTGTATAATAGCTAACCTTTCTCAAGAAGAGCCGGGCAAAGTAAGTATTCACCACTCTTTCAGTAATTCTCGCTGTGGTGGCCTATACTCGTAACATCATAAAGTGGCATTAGATTATGGCTATAAACCCCTTTTTCATAGTTAGCAAAAACACAGAAAGCAATGCTTCTAGATTTTACTACTCAATTACATTAAAGAAACAAAACAAGGAAGCAAGGAAGCAAGGAAGATTCCTAATCCTATCACTAATCACTGACCACCTATAATCTAGCTTACAGCAAATAATTTATTAACAATGAAAAAGATGAAGAATTATGTCTCAAATTATACAATACTTGGGAATATAAGGGACAAAGAGGCTGATATTCTTGAGCATAACCTTGTCTCATCAGGTATACATACAGAGTTAAATCAAACAAAACTAGCAGATTTTTTCAGCCTATTGGTTGTTGTATAGAAAAAATTTAAAAAGTTCATGTATATATTTCTTGGTTCTTCCATGCATAATAGTAGAAAGCAACAATTTACATTTCAAGCTAGTGCATAATCAAAAGCTGAAAACTCCATCCTAGCATCCTTCAAATCCTTCAAGGAACTCTCTCCAAGAGAACACTGAACCAAATATAAAATCTAGGCTAATTTGAGCTTATCTCAATGGATGGGGCACTGATTATCATCCCAAAGTTCGATGGTTCAATCCTCCACATTGTTGAACTCAAAAATAATAATAAAGAAGGTTGAACATGTATTTTATTTGGTGAGTTAGAAGATAGTTCCATACCTCATAGCCAACTTTCACAATGAGGTCTTGTATAAACTGAAAGAGATCCGGGGCATCCTGTAACATGGTCATTTGGCAATTAATACCAGCAACAAAGTATAAGAAACCAAAACTATGAATATCAAAGTCAAAGAAAGCCAACCCCATTTTCAATCCCAAGCTGACAATCAATAAGTTTTTCAATAGCATATTCCCCTGCAGACCAAGTCCAAAATTTACAGCGTCTTTTCAACAAATTCATAAGAAAACACAATCCCAATCACGACAAAGTTATCATCCAATATACCTACGACAATTGGCAGTAGAAAGTCTCCATTGCAAGAAATTTTGAGAAACACAGTGGGGCTTCGAAAACGTCTAAAGAACCCCAGTCCAAGTGAATGAGAATTGACACGCGATTCTCTCTGGTCGAAATTCGCCTCCTCTTGAAACCTCTTCTTCCACATTCGATAGTGATAGATAGTCTCTAATAATCAGAAAACCAAACAAATACAGGAATCAGAAAAGACCCACAACCCGAATCGATTTGATCAGCGATTACAATAACAATCATCAAAGCTCTAAAAAAGGAAACCCAAAAAGTAAAACCAAGAACCTGAAACAAGAAACGAAGCTTCGAAATAATCCTGATGGGAATCATCATCACTGTGGGTGGATCTATCACGAGAAGAGTGGCAAGAAATGAGGATCGACTTGGGACGGCGAGACCGAACCGCATTGGGACGCGATCGGAGAAGAGAGAAGTGAAGGGAAGAGGAGGGGCGAGAAGCAGAGGAGTGATCCATGGCTATAGCGGATCCGGGAAAAATGGTGGGAAGACAGAAGTGAGGGGCTAAACCCAGCATTGTAATGAAGGAATTACAGAGAAAAAAATGGAGGAAGAAGAAGAAGAAGAAGAAGAAGAAGATGGAGATTGAAGGGGAAAGGAGAAAGTTGAGAAGTTGGGTGGAGTGGGGCTGGCCTGAAAGCGCTTCTTCTTCGATGTTACAGAAAGAGTTTGTTTCAATCCGCTGAATCGATTTGGGAGAGAGGAGATTTGGAGGAAATGGACAGAGAATATGAAAGGAAGATGATGAAAAAAAAATTATATAAAAAAAAAAAAAAAAAAAAAAAAAAAAAAAACATTCCAACTTTTTTTTTTCTTAAAGATAATTTTTTTTATTGTTAAATTATGAGTTTGATCCAAACTTTTAAATTTGTCACCTTTTAGTCTTTTGAGGTGGTTTTCTTTTTTCCTTTTTTCTTCTTTGTTACCACAAATTTTAAAATTAAACAGTTGAGTTGAATTATGCTCGCTTTGGTAAGTTTTAGTCCTAAGGCACGTGTTTTATAGGTATCCTCTTCTAATTTTGTATCAATAGAAGCTCCACAACCATAAATTGAAAGATTGATATTAATTTTAAAGATTATTGATATCTTCAATAAATATATGTATATATAGTTATTTTTTTATCGACCGTTTACTCTATTATGGTCCATTAGATGGTTAGTGCAAGGCCAAAAATTTGAATACATTGATTCCGCTTGAATAAATAAATATTAATTCAATTTCAAAACTAAATGACAATGATGGAATAACTCATGTATCTTATAAAGATTGTAAGGTCTATTCACTTTTCTAACAATTTTTTATTTTTATATAATTGACGTTAAATAGTAATATGCACGAATTGAATGTGCCTTTTAATTACTTAAGTGGATGTTGTAAATTATGTAAATAATATTTTTTTAAGGAATAATATTATTAAAAGATGGTCTTAGTCTTTAATATAATTGAAGATACTTTATAATTTTGATATATAAGTTGTTATGTCAATTGTTGTCTAACAGGAAAATTCTCTCCAAAATTTTCGATAATAATTTTAAGATTCGAACTAAACATTTCAAAGTCAAGAGACATAATAAGATCTATTTGTAAATTCATTTTTTTTCTTTTTTTTTGGGGGGGGGGGGGAACTTACTTATAAATCCAAGTTTACAATCTCAACCGTCAATAATTATATCCTTAAAAAAAATATTTTAAAAAAATTAAAATTAAAAAATAAATAAATAAATAAAAACCTTTATGTAGTGGTCCCATAAATTATTAATTATTTATCTTCTTTTGTGAAAAAATAAATCGATAAACTTTTAATTTTTAAAATATGTATTTAGATGGTATCTGTCACCATCAACACATCATCATCATCATATCCACAATGGACACGTCGTCCGGTACCGGAACAACGATCGGCGATTCTCCACTGCCGCAACAACAGTAACCAATGAATGAGCTCCGCCGGCGATCTTGGCGAGCTCTGGCGTCGAGAAATCAACCATGCTTCAGAATGCTTAGATCCTTTTTCAGCGATCGAAGTTCTGGGAAGTATCATCGCGATTCATACGATTTCACGAAACTATTGGGGCATTGTGGAACCATCAGAAGCGTTCAAGAACTACATGCCCAGATCATTGTTGAGGGTCAAGACCAAAATGAATTCTTAGCTACGAAGCTAATCGGAAAATACGTCGAGCATGGTGAATCGAAAATGGGATTTGCACGGAAGGTGTTCGATAGATTGCTTCAAAGAGATGTGTTCGTGTGGAACGTGGTTATTCAAGGGTATGCGAGTTTGGGTCCGTTTGTTGAAGCCCTCAACCTGTTTGATGAAATGCGAGTCAGTGGCGCACCTACCAATCGCTATACATTTCCTTTTGTGTTGAAGGCATGTGGCGCAATGAAGAATAGTGACAAGGGGAAGATTGTTCATGGCCATGTTTTGAAATCTGGGTTGGACTTGGATTTGTTTGTGGGCAATGCTCTGATTGCGTTTTATGCCAAGTGCCAGGACGTTGAAACTGCTCGTAAAGTGTTTGATGAAATGTCTCTGAGAGACATTGTGAGTTGGAACTCCATGATTGCTGGGTATACTTTGAATGGGAAAGTGGACGACGCTATTATGCTTTTCCATGCCATGCTACATAGTCAAGCTGCTTGCTCACCTGATAATGCAACTCTTGTTGGGATTCTTCCTGCTTGTGTTACAAAATCTGCTTCCCAAGTTGGCTTCTGGGTTCATTCCTATGTTATCAAGACAGGAATGGAAGTTGGGGCTCCGTTGGGCAGTTGCCTTATTTCAATGTATGGTAACTGTGGTCATGTGAACATTGCAAGAGATGTTTTCAACCGAATCGATGACAAAAACGTTATCGTATGGAGTGCAATCATAAGGTGTTATGGAATGCATGGCTTTGCAGATGAGGCATTAAACATGTTCACAAGATTGGAAGAAGTTGGTCTTAAACCAGATGGTGTGATCTTCCTGAATTTGTTGTCAACATGTAGCCACGCAGGGCTCGTTGCAAAAGGCCGCGAGATATACGAAAAGATGGAGGCTTATGGTGTGGAGAGGAAAGAGGAACATTATGCGTGCATGGTGGATCTCTTAGGGAGGGCTGGTTTCTTAGAACAAGCAGTAGAGTTCATTGAAGGCATGCCAGTGCAGGCAGGAAAAGATGTGTATGGTGCATTGCTTGGTGCTTGTAGGATACATAACAACATAGAGCTAGCTAAAGAAATTGGGGAGAAGTTGTTCGTCTTAGATCCCAAAAATGCCGGTCGATACGTGATCTTAGCTAGTATGTATGAAGATGCAGGACAGTGGGAAGATGCTGCTAAACTAAGGAAGTTGCTGAGAGATAGGAATATTAGGAAGCCAGTTGGTTGCAGTTCAATAGAGGTAGATAGGATCCATCATGTGTTTGGGAAGGAGGATGAAACTCATCCCTTCACAGAACAGATTTTTGACACATTGGAGAAGCTAGAAAAGATAATGGAGGAAGATTTTGAACCTATTTAATGGAGTTTTGATTTCCCACACATTTGAATGAATGAAGTTTAAGGATAATTTATCTATATCATTGACTATGCTTTTATATTTATTCTCTTTCTAAGAAGTTTCAATTGAAAATTTACAAAATTTAAAACAAAACCACAGTGGTTCAAAAACGTAATTTGAAGACAAGTATACTTAACCATCATTTTGTTTTCCTTATGTTAACAATTTTAACACAAACGACAGTGAAGACAAACAGTTTATTGAATACTAGTGAGATTTACAAAGAAAAATACAATTGAGTACTATTTTTGTCCCTTAAACTTCTAGCTTTAGCTTAATTTCATCTCTATACTTATAAAATACATATTTTAGTTGTAACATTCCATGGGGAAAAGCCTTGAGCAAAGAAGTTCAAGTAGCTTTGAATGCTAGATTCACTCCTTTTTAAGTAGAAGCAGACTCCAAAAATGTTTAGGATCTAGTAGTGGATCGAGAACACTACTATAATGACATTGAGCCTTTAATTGCATTTCTTAAACAACTTCAAAAGATGCAACAAATTTAAGATTTTCTTCTTGCTCATCAAAACATTTAAAAGTTTGGTTAAAAATATATTCTCCTTGGCCAATCACACTGATCATGAAGATGCAACATTTAAGTGTCTCCTTTCTTGGGAAAATTTCACCAAATGACCCATTTTGAGAAAACTTCTCCACCAATGACCCATTCTAAAAAACTTTTCTATGGTTGACCCTTTTCCTATGTGAAGTACCATTTTTACCCCTAACTTTTTAAAACATCTTCTTCTTCCTCTTCTCTTCAGCTGAACTCACAGTGAATAATTACCAACTTCTCATCTATTGAATGCTGAACACACAGTGAATAATTACCAACGTCTCATCTATTGAATGCAACACCAAAATTCTACCAAAGCATTTACTTTGAACTAATATTCTACCAACAACATTGAATGCTATTGATATCAACAATGGAATATCACTATCACGGTTTATTCACTGGCAGTCGAACTCCCAAAGAATTTTCTCCCACTGATAGTTCAGAGTTTCAGTCGAACATTCTCTCTGTCCGTCGCTTTCGACTTCGTTCACCCTGTTTTTTCTTAAGATACAGATCAAAAATTTTCGTCCGAACCGAAGAACGCAGAATCGTCAGGTCAATGTAAGTGATTACGAAGATACATGTTTTCAGATCGCTCAAATCAGTGTAAGAGATCGCTGTGCAGTTCATAAACGATCGCGTATTAATAAATACAATATCGTTTAAATAAACATATGTGATCTCTTATAGTGGATAAGCGATCGCATACGATTCGGTATGAGATCGCATAGAATTTGCTATGCGATCGCTTATCACGTGATAAGCGATCGCATAGCCCATTGTATGCGATCTCATATCTAGTTGTATGCGATCGCTTAATACATACTGAACGATCGTGTAGTAATGGAATGAGCGATCGCTTACTTTATACTATGCGATCGTTTAGCAAATTTTATGTTAAATCGCCTATTTCAATTGCAACTCGAAACCAACTTGCGTGTTTTCTGATTGCAGACCAATGACACCAATTCGCATCTTTGTAAGGTTTGGTGGGGATTGGGATGAGTCCGGGAGAAACTATGTTGGAGGTCAGCTGAAAGGTTTGAAGGTTAGGAGGGATATAACGTGTAGTGAATTAGTAAGCACTCTACACCAACGATTGAACATTGATCCGTATATGCTGGACATACACATCAAATGTTGTTACAATCTATCGATGCAGGCTCCTCCAATGGACATAGTGGATGATGAAGACCTTAGTTTTTTTCTAGAAGGCACTGATGCATCTCAAATGCAATTGTTTGTATCAGTTACACCCCATGGACGACATGGGTTGGACACAGAAGATATGTACCAGCAGTGCAATCCAACGGCTCGAATGTCGGGTTTTCACCCATTCCAACACACATTCCAACCATGTCTTCCCTAGGTGGAAATATAGAGCCGTGTAATTTGGGGGATGACGAAAATGAAGAGTGGATGGGTCACAATATCCACTATACATGTAGTCCGCAGTTAGATGCCGATGATGTACCAGAAACAAATGAGGCAGCACCAACCATTCCAACACCTTCCATTCACATTCCAACACCTTCCATTAATGTTCCAACATCAGCTGCTCCCATTCCATCTATGGCGAGGGCGATGCCTTCGGCTCAAATGCATTCCACTATGCCAACCCAACCTTTTGTAGACATACCAAGACCATCAGACGCTCCATTATGTGATGATCTCATCACAATACCACATGATTGTCTGAACGATGAGGATCTAAAGGCTGGTCAGATTTTCTTTTCGAAACACGACTTATCAATTAAGTTATCAATACTTGCAATGAGAAAGAATTTTGACTTTCGTGTAAAGAAGTCTACGAAGAGCCTGTTAACAGTCCGATGTTTGATAGAGGGTTGCAAGTGGAGGGTACGTGCAAAACGATTGGAAGGAAGTGAGTCATTCAAAGTGACTAAATATCCAAGTGTCCACACATGTGCACTTGAAATGAGAGTTGGTAACCATCGACAAGCTAAAAGTTGGGTTATCGGACACCTGATCAAGTCCAAATACGACCGTGCTGGTAGAACATATCGCCCAAGGGATATAATTGAAGACGTCCGCCGAGATTATGGGGTGAATATAAGTTATGGGCGGGCCTACCGTGCAAGAGAGCATGCTTTGGTATTTGCAAGAGGGTCACCGGAGGGTTCATATGCCATTGTTCATGCATACGGTGAGGCACTGAAACTTGCAAATCCAGGCACGGTATTCGAGGTTGAAGTGGAAGACGATCAATATTTTAAGTACGTCTTCATGGCATTGGGTCCGTGTATCAGGGGTTTCTTGAACTGCATCCGCCCTGTAATTGTGGTCGATGGTACTCATTTGCACGAAAAATACAAAGGTATGTTGTTAATAGCAACATGTATCGATGGCAATAACAACATATACCCCATTGCATTCGGTATTGTAGATATTGAGACAGATGCTTCCTGGACTTGGTTCATGACTAACCTGAAGGCTTCCATTGGGGACATTGTAGATTTAGTTATAATATCAGATCGTCACAAATCCATTGGAAAAGCTATTTCAACCGTCTTTCCTGAAGCGTTTCATGCACTGTGTATATATCACATCAGGAATAATCTGGTGGATAAGTTCAAGAACAAAGACATCCTCCCATACTTTTACCTTGCCGCCAAAGCTTACAGGATGTCTGAGTTTGAGATATATTGGTCCAAGCTCCATCGATATACCGGGGTGACGACGTACCTTGAGGAGATTGGGTTAGAACGGTGGGCAAGAGTGTATCAAGTCCATTGTAGGTATGACAAAATGACAACAAATATTGTAGAGTGCCTCAATGGAGTATTAAGAGATGCACGCGAGCTACCAATCACGAAGCTGTTGGAGCACATCCGCGAGTGGCTTCAGGGTTGGTTCTACGTCCGACGCACGCATGCAATTGCATGCACAACCATCGTATCTGATTACGCAATGTCCATTCTCAAAGAAGCAGAATTGGCGTCTAGAACACATCGGCTTTCTCCTGTGGACATGCATGTGATTAATGTCGATGATGGTTGTTTGGGTGGGTTGGTTGATCTTCATGCAAGGACGTGCACCTGCATGGAGTTCAATTGCATGGAGATCCCGTGCTCTCATGCAATTGCTGCAGCAGCCATCCGACATATAAATGCGCAAACATTGTGTGGGAAGTGGTTTACCGTCGAGTGTGTCGTTGCGGCATACGCAGAACCGATCATCCCAGTTGGACATAGGCAGGAATGGAGACGCAGACCAGAGTTTGAAGAATTGGAACTTCTTCCACCACGAACGGTACCGACTGTCGGTCGACGTCAAACCGTTAGAATTCCTTCAACTGGTGAGGAGCCACGACAGATCCACAGGTGCACACGCTGTGGTCAGAGAGGTAGGATCGCTTAGTACTTACCACACGATCGCTTAGTACGTACCATACGATCGCTCAGTACTTACCACACGATCGCTTAATAATGCATACGCGATCGCTCAATACAGGATACGCGATCGCTCACTGTGGATTATGCGATCATGTATTCTATACTGAACGATCGTTTGATTAATATTAAGCGATCTTATGCATTATGCTGCGCGATCGTTTATCTCAAAGTATGCGATCGTGTAATTAATTATATGCGATCGTTTAATTAATTGAATGCGATCGTTTACTCTGTACTAAGCGATCGTTTACTATGTCCTAATCGATCGTTTAAGTAATTGTATGCGATCGTGTAATTAGACAAATGTTTGTATTTAGTTCATTACATTAAAAAAGTGTCTTTATTTTTACGTACGATAGTTTGTATGTAGCTCATTACATTAAACAAGTGTCATACTGTAAAAGAAAATTGTATTAAAAAATGTATTAACAATTGTAATAATATACATACATTTACCAAATGTATTTATTGGCCCATAATTCAGCAACATATTGCTTTCTAAATAGGGCCATGTTTTCTTGCCTAAGACTACTATTATTATTTTTAGTTACAAGATATTCTACAAATTTTATACAAAAAATACCGCAATCCAGTGATTTGCCATGTTGGAGGGTAACCTTCGACCGCTTCACTTGCCACGGCTCATACTTGAAGGCAACTTTCTGTTTGTCAAGTCCAATGGCTATCAGGATGGACGGCATTGATCGGGCGACTCGGTTTAGGATGTCATTCACAACATCCTCTCGAATGTAGGTTGGCATTGAGTCGAACACGTATATCGTGTAAGTGTTGACATCAGTAGCAGTCATCAGCCAGTGTTCGTTGATGTTGACTGGCCCGAATATGAAATCCACATCAGACCATGATGGCTTGTAATCTTCATGGAGTCCAAGCGCATAGTCCAAGAAGAACATACTCTCTGACCAAAACGCCAGGTGCGCTTCATTATTGGCCCATGCTGCTACCGTCCCATCACTCATCGCCAATCCTTCCATCGTGATTTTTGAAGAAATTCCTCCGTCGATCACTATGGCATCCTGTATGTAAGTATGGTTAGTTTGCTACTTAGAATACAAATTATTAAAAGCGTAAATATCACATACCATGAAACTCGAATCGACCACGGTGAATCGATATGGGCAAAGCTCCGGTCTGCTATGCAGCTTGCGGTGCACGTGCATCAGCAGAACGTCCATGGTCTGGTGAGAAAAGTAGATGTTAGTATTCGGATATTATCATACACGATCGTGCATACTATAGTAAACGATCGCGTACTATACCCTAAGCGATCGTGCAGAATGGATATAAACGATCGCGTACTATAACCTAAGCGATCGTGTATGTTATATTAAACGATCGTTGTAATAATGATACACGATCGCGTACAACTATATAACCGATCGTGTATATAACGATAAGCGATAACTTAGCGTTTTATAAGCGATCGTTTATTACACGATCGCGTACCATATACAGCAAAGATCGTTTATACAATATTACACGATCGTTCACATAATTATACACGATCGTTTATATAGTGATATGCGATCGTGTATTATTATGTAAACGATCGTGTATACAATTATATAGTACATGTACTTACATCCCCAAGAATCCATGTGTTCTTCTCCAGGGTCCTGAAGAAGTCTTTGGTCCGAAATGTATAGACCACTGTGCGCTCCTCGTCCTTCGTCTTTGGGTTGCTCCTCCACTTTCTATATGATGCCCAAAGAACGTCTGGCACTGGGAACAGCGGGTCATATGATCGGATCGTCCTCGTGGGAAACTCAGGGACGGGGACCAATTGGACAGACCTTACAACACCTGTTGGAGGTTTTAATTCAGCAATCGATGCCTCAGTCTGTGTTGACCCCACGAGTACATGGGACTCAGTTACCTGGGTTTCATCTGTTGCAGATGCCGATGGAGTGGCTTCACTGATTGCCGTATCCTCGACATGTGCGACCAACTGCTGTGTTTCATTCTTCTCACCCGATACCGCTTTCTTTGCCCTCTTGATTTCTTCGGGTGAGAACTTGGATGGCTTATTTCTCTTTCGACGCTCGGGTCGATCATTTCCATCCTGTGCATTAACAGTTAGTAAATAATTAAAGCAATATGAATACACAAATGTGTAGTTAAGTAATATACCTTTTGATCAACATCAGCAGCCTGTATGATACTCCCCTCTGCCGGCTGCACGTCGAAATGAGTCCTCAATGTAAATGGTTGGACTGGGACTTCTTCAACTGCAACCTCAACTAACGGTTGCACGGTTGGATCAGCAACAGTTTCAATGGGGAACTCTGTGGCAATTGCGAGAGGGAGTACTTCTGCCACAGGCTCCTCAACCGTGGTATCCGTGTGCACAAGTGGCTCTATGACTATCGTAGAAACAGTCATAGAGTCCACATTCTCAACAGTGGACAACTGGTGGTCTTCAGCTATGCATACGTCCATCAAGTCCCCTTGATGGACATCTGTGTCCACTTCTTCAACCGCGGCAGACTCCACGTGGTCGTCAGCCGGTGTGGGTTGACCATCAAACCCCCCGTCGTTATTGTCCATGTCATCATCGTAGGTATCATCGTGGGGGTTATCATGCTGGTCAGTGGCATCCTATAGAAAATATGAAACTGCGTTAGTTCACTGATAATAAGGGGTAGTATAAATAGTAAACGATCGTATAGTATATCCTACGCGATCGTTTAGACTTTCATAAACGATCGTATATCATATATAGACGATCGTGTACTACATTCTAAGCGATCGTGTATATATCATATGCGATCGTGTAGACTTTCATGAACGATCGTATAGTTGTTATGCTCAACGATCGTATAGTACAACTATATAGGACACTAACCTTGTTTCGATGCTGTATTAGCATCTTTATTTCATTCAATTCTTGGGTGATGCGATCGTGCTGCTGGTTCCACGCATCACCCATCTGACGAACAATTGTTGTCAGGTTGGCCAAGTCTTTGCGAACGGCTGATATCTCTTCTCTCACACGTCTGGAGGTGTGAGTGTGCTTGTGCCGCTTTGAAGACTTGGACTGTTCGCGAGAAGACCTTGAGGGTTGAGTGTGCTTCTCGGTAGCCTTGGCAGGCCTTTCACTTCGAGTCGTTTGGGTTGGCTCCACCACAGGCTGATCCACAACCCTACCCTCCTCGGTAGCAAGCGGATTGGCTTCAGGGGCTTCGTACTGCTCAGTAAAAACCGCATCATACTGCCCCTCATCCGCTTGCTGATGGTCAGCTGCAACGTCACCATCACCACCTGATGGTGCATCCTCATCCTCAGCCTGGATGAGATCAGTCCCAGCAGTGCGATCTTCCTTGTACCGAAGCTCAGGTGGTGTGGGTGTAAGCCTTGACACAACGATCGTCTGATATGCATAAAATACGACAAAATGTCAGTCATATGTAGATAAATTAAGCGATCGTATAGTTTAAGGTATGCGATCGTGCAGTTCAAACTACGCGATCGTGCAATCTGAGCAACGCGATCGTGCAGTTTACGCTACGCGATCGTGCACTTTAAGCTACGCGATCGTGTGTAAACTATATTGATGAGTATTCTTACCTTCTTGGGTTGGAAGACATTCTGATCGAGCGTCTTCCAGGATGGAGCTTGAGTACATGTCCACCTCAGAATGCGTGGTACTGCATTCTTGCTACTTTTGGTGGCTATGAACTTGGTTGAGGATGACAGTATCTCGTAAGCCCATACCTACATTATGTAAACATGCTATTAGTATATATATAACAACACATATAAGTTGCATAAACTTTATTGAAGTGTAATTACCTGGAAGGCGTGTGTAAATCCCTTTACACAATAATATGTGACATGTTTGGGATTTGACTGTTTCTTGATCTCGTGGGTCTCCTTCTTCCCACGCAGTATGGTCTGCAGACTATCCAGCAATCGTCTGTAGATGACCGATGACCAATCGTAGTTGACGAATACTTCTGTGTCGTCAACTATCCCAAGTGTCTTTAAGTCGAACTGTGTTTTCTTGTCCTTTCCCATCAACACAGTCTCTATGTACAATGCCAGTGCAACCTTCACTGCATCCTCATCGGTTGCAAATCTGGCCTTTACAAACGCGTTCTCTACATCCTTACAGAGAACTGGTTTACTATCTACGGTTGGCCCAAGGATGACTTCCCGTAGCCTGTCACTGTTAGTGTCCCGTTCCACTCTCTGCTCTGTAGGCCACAGACCGGTTATCAGGTTGAAGTCATCTTGAGTGAAGGTGACCTTCTTCCCCAAGATGTTGAAGCTTACAACATCCGGATTGTCATCAGTGACCTCCCTCAGCAGAAAATGATGGATCAATTGTCCATTGAAGACGAGATTCACGTCCAGTAGTGGTCCAAAGCATGTTTTCCTAAACATGCCCAACTGTGATTCAGTCAGCTTCTTCTTGATCAGTTCATTGGTGTTGCCAATGTGCACCAAACAGGATACAGTAGCTGGGAAGTATTTTTCAGCTGGTACTGAATGCGCCATCTTAACTCTACAAAACAGACAAATTAAATAAGAGATAAGTAACCATAATATATAAGAGATCGTGTATCATATGCTAAGCGATCGTGTAATTTAAACTAAGCGATCGTGTAACCTAAGATAAGCGATCGTGTAATTTCCACTGTGCGATCGTGTACTTTAAGATAAGCAATCGTGTAACCTAAGCTAAGCGATCGTAGACTAATAAGATAAGCGATCGTGCATACTAAGCTAAGCGATCGTAGACTAATAAGATAAGCGATCGTGCATACTATACTAAACGATCGTGCACCCTGTAATAAGCGCCCACGTATGAACAGTTAGTCTATCGTGTAATATAATATACGCGATCGCTCACCATTTACTATGCGATCGCATAGTATATGGTGAGCGATCGCGTATCTAAACCTACGCGATCGTGTGTCTACATCCTAAACAACCGTGTATTACACACTATGCGATCGTTCATACAATACTCAGCGATCTTTTATCTAAACCTACGCGATCGTGTGTCTACACCCTAAACGACCGTGTATTACACACTATGCGATCGTTCATACAATACTCAGCGATCTTTTATCTAAACCCTACGCGATCGTGTGTCTACATCCTAAACGACCATGTATTACACACTATGCGATCAACCATAAAGCCCAGGGATCGAGTATCAAACTCCATGCGATAAACCATAAAGCCCAGAGATCGTTTAATATAACATGCACATACCTCTCGAAGAATGGAAGAGAACTGAGCGTTGAGTGATGACGTGAATGGAAGAGACGATCGAGTTCGCAGCTCAGAAACGTTCGAAGAAGAAGACGAGCTTGAGAGAAATACGAAGAAGAATACGAGCTTGAAAGCGTGAATGAGCGTGATTGAGCGTAAATGAGCGAGGAAGCCAAACGATCCTTTAGTGATTTGGAATAGTAAGAGACGGGAGTGTGGGAGCGCGCGCCGACATGTTTTAAAAAGTTAGGGGTAAAAATGGTACTTCACATAGGAAAAGGGTCAACCATAGAAAAGTTTTTTAGAATGGGTCATTGGTGGAGAAGTTTTCTCAAAATGGGTCATTTTGTGAAATTTTCCCTCCTTTCTTCCTTGATTTCCTTTTTTCTATTTCTATTTTCGTCAAAAGAAAACAAATCATCCATTCAGTTTCGTTCTTACACTTTACGCTCAAATAAATCTTTTAAAATATTAGATACAACTTCATATCAAAAGGTTTTCACAATAACCAAAATGATCTCTTTTGAAAATTACATGAATTATACTAAACATAAGTTCCAAGTCAAAAGTACAACAATCAAAATGTATTAAATTGAAAAAGCAAGGACTCAAAATGTACCAAGTTGGAAATGCAAGGACTAAAATAGTATTTAAATTTATAGTTTATGGTTGAGAGACATTATAATTTAGTCTAAAAAGGGAATAATACTTTAGAAGAGTTGCAGCATCATCACACAAATTACAGGGTTCTTCAAATAATGCTCTACTATTGGGCAAAGTACAAAATTACAAGGAAAGTGGCGCTAATTGCAAGGGATTAAGTTTTTGCTTGTAATATGTTTGACAAATTCTTCAAAGCAAAAATAAACAAGCTTGTGAAAGCCTAATTGATGATATAATGTGTCCATTCCAAGCAACATGCCTTGGTGTGTTTGTTCGTTTATTTGCCTCTTCCCATCTGGAGATGTCGAGGGCCTCACATTTACAAATTACCTGCACAATCAATCAGTTCAATTTTACGATGAAGCAACTACATTGTTCTAATCAATTTTGTTTTCTTTTTTCGGAGTACAAAATACACTTTCATTGAAACAAATGAAAAAGAATATACAAGGACATACTAAAAAAAAAAGCTAGCAAAAGGAGAAGAATCCGGCACAAGCTACTTCACTCACATCTTATTTAGCTCCTACACTTATTTTTAGAGAAACGTTAGGTTACATTAGACATTAAAAGTTAAAATAGGGCAATGATTAGGTACAGCCTAAGCTACACCTAATCCATGCATCCCATCTTCTAACATAGTGGAAAAAACATTAAAAAAAATTGAATTAAAAAAAATCTCCCAGTCAGACACATGGCAGACTTAAGTGGATGCTATGTAGGCTGCACTAAACTACACCCAAATTTTTTTTCTTTTGAATATACTTTGAACAAAATAACTACATAACCCTGTGTTATGTTGTCTAGGCATCAATAAAATACCAGCCCACTCATATGGGAACCAAAATCCGTGTTCTCTGATTTTATGGACTCAAGTATTCTTCATTATATTTCTCTCTGACTATGATACTTCATGTTCATGTATACACTCTTTTTGACGAAATAGCTAGTGGGATAATTCAACCCTACTAAATAATATGTACCCAGCCAATCTTTTTGACAAAATAGCTACTAAGAAACAACGCCCCTTTTTCCAAGTCCATATCCAGAAAATGATGGCAGGCATCAGAGAAGAGAAATCCACATAAACATCCTGAAGTGATTATTCAGGAAAATTAAACGAACCAGTTAGCCTCCTTTTTATCATCAGCGATTATCAGGGCTTCAAGAACTTTACCCTCTTCCTTCAAGGATATTTGCTATGATGAGGTTCATCGATTGTTCCTATCGTCCTTTCTACTCCTATCATCCTTGTCACTTGTTTGTGGTGTGTACTGACTAGTAGATGATGGAGAATACCCAGGAGCAGTAGGTGAGTACCCTGCACTTGGACTGGAAGGAGAATAAACAATCAGATTCTCACTGAGAGAAAGGATGTAAATGGTTCAACTAGTAAGTTTATCTCAGCTAACCTGTATTGTGGAGAACTGGGGCTGTAGTCTGGGCTGGGTCCTGTATTATATGGACTGAAGAGGAGAAAAGGCAAAAAATGGGTTAAGGAAATGCAAAGACAAAAGTATAGAAGTCACAGAGAAACCTCCAGAAAAGGGAAAGTAAAATTTTACCTGCTCGGACTGTAGGTCGGGCTTGATGGAGAATATGCTGGAGAAGTAGGTGAATATGATGGTGACGTTGGGCTGCAAGGTCAGACAAGATGTTCAAACTTGTTAGATTCAAGGCATTCAGAAACAAACCAGAAAAACAAGCATGAATGCAAGGGAGTTTCACATTCAGACCACTTGAACGGTACCCAAGATATTGTATCCCAAAAATACTTTTTAACAATCCACTACCTGTAGTTTGGCGAGGTCGGGCTATACGGACTTGAAGGAGACAACCGTGGACTACTGGGTGAGTATGCCTGTGATGGGCTGTATTTAGCTGATTGAGGATTATAACTAGGTGATGTGGGACTATAGCTAGGAGAAGTGGGGCTATAGCTCGGTGATGTGGGACTATAGCCAGGGGAGGTGGGGCTATATGCTGGAGAGGTAGGGCTGTACGAAGGTGATGTAGGACTGTAAGATGGAGATGTTGGGCTGTAGGAAGGAGACGTGGGACTATAAGAAGGTGATGTTGGGCTGTAGGAGGGTGAAGTTGGGCTGTAGGAGGGCGAAGTGGGGCTATATGCAGGAGAAGTGGGACTGTAAGCAGGTGAAGTGGGACTGTAAGCAGGCGAAGTGGGGCTGTAGCTTGGGGAAGTGGGGCTATAGCTTGGGGAAGTGGGGCTGTAGCTAGGAGAGGTGGGGCTGTAACTTGGAGAGGTGGGGCTGTAACTGGGAGAGGTGGGTGAATAAGATGGACTCGTAGGAGAATATGCAGGACTAGTTGGGCTATAACCTGGCGAACTAGGACTGTAAGTCGGAGATGTTGGACTATAGCCCGGAGAGGTAGGGCTGTATCCCGGAGAAGTAGGACTATACCCAGGAGATGTGGGACTATAGCCAGGAGATGATGGACTGTAGCCTGGAGATGATGGGCTATAACCTGGAGATGAAGTAGGAGAGAAAGCCATTCCTCCTACATAGGGTGAAAATTGAGCATCGCTGATAGGTGAAAGCCGGAGATTTGGGCTCAACAAATAATTAGGAGACATCATCCCTTCATGATAAGGAGTTCCTGAGATAGGGGAACGGGAAGGTGTCATGCCAAAATCCAGACCGTCAATGTAACTAGGCAGCTGGAGTTCAATAGCATTCTTCAACATCTCATCGTTGAGATACAGAGCACAACCTCCTGTTCCTATGGGGGCCAGCTGACCCAACATTATATTTTCAGTTACACCCCGCAAGTGGTCAGTTTCAGCATATACTGCAGCATCAAGTAAGATATCCACAGTTTCTTCAAATGAGCATCTCATCATTGGTCCAGTATCATTTCGATTAATACCATGACGAGTAATAGCCATCAAGTGGCCACGATAAGTCATGGTGTCACAAAGGATGGCAAGATGTCGGTAATTAACATAAGATCCATCAAAGGATATAACAACACGCAATTCATCTAGGAGAGAACGTCGAACTGCTTCAATCCCAAGAACTTCAATAACTTCAATCAAATGGTTGCTTGTGGTCCTCCTCGCATCAACATCTTCATGACACATAACGGCTAAAAGATTGACACCTTCTGTATCCAACATCCACTCCATCTCTGGCTTAAAACCTTCATTCTCATCAAACTTGTTCACTTTACCACATTTAATGAAAACCTTGTTTATGTCTGGTATTCCACGAAGAGCCATTTCAGTTAGCATATTGCTCTCAATTTTCTTCAAGAACACATCATCTTCAGCTGATTCATCAGTCAATTCCCCCTTTGGGGCTTCATCATTCATGATACGGATACGAAGTATCAGCTTCTCAGCATTATCATCATTAAATATGCAAGTCAAATCATCATCAAATTCAAGGTTGATCTTCTCGGCAATATTCGCCATGCTTAGTTTCTTATCCACCATCATTTCACGATTCAACTCTATTCGAAGCAACCAGGGGGAGATTTTCTCAGGAGCAATTTCTTCATCTGGCATCTCATAGTAGGATTTTACAAAATCAATATCCTCTTCAATAATTGTGCTCATGGGGTCAGGATCATACCATACTTCCGTAGCTTGTGTAACGCTTCTAAGAGTAGTATATTCCAGAGCACATTGAACAGTTTTCGCTCTCTCCTTAGTTTTATTAGCTTCAGGTTTTAGATAGACTGAAAGCGAAGGTGTTTTGATTCTCTTGGCTACATTAATGATTTCCCTCAACCTGGGAACACCAAGAGTGACATTCTTGGCACTGACACCAGCATAATGGAAGGTATTAAGAGTCATCTGAGTTGCCGGCTCTCCAATGGACTGTGCAGCAACACAGCCAATCATTTCACCAGGTGCAACTAGTGACTGAAGGAAGCGTGATTCTATTTCTCCAATAACCCACTCAAATGCTTCACGAGTAAGCCTGTATTCATCCAAAACCCTTTTGCTAGCAAAAGTGCTTCGGAGTAATATATTGAAGAAAAGGGTGGCGTTCTTCTGAGCCTCCACACTTAGAGGATCTTCACCAGGAACAACCTTCAGCCTCTCTTGAAGTTTGTCAATAGCTTCAACAATTTCCATAGGATGCATATCAGAAGCCCTTCGAAAGTCAATCTTGAAAGTCTTTTGTGCATTCTGAATAAGCCTCTTGAGGTTAACTGGCATTGGCCAAGAGTTTTCACCTGTAGTTGCAATTTCTGTTCCCAATTGATACCTGTCCGCTTCAAGCTTTTGAACTTCAGCCTCAAACACATTCCGGAATTCTCTGATGGTTTTCAAATCTTCTACATGCTCTGGCAACATGTAATTTGGCTTCCAGTTTTCATCTTCAAACTCATACCTGAAGATCCTCTCAAATTCCTTTTTCTTCATTTTCAAAGAATCTAGTTTCTGAGATTCTATCCAGACAGCGTCCATACCATCTTCACCATAAAGAAACTGAATAACATCACCCAATGAGTTTCTAACAGTCCCGTCATATTTAACCATGATATCCTCCATGGCCTTCACCAGCCTCCGCTGAATGTAACCTGTTTCAGAGGTCTTGACTGCAGTATCAATAAGACCTTCCCTACCACCCATAGCATGAAAAAAGAACTCCTGCGGAGTCAATCCTCGAAGATATGAGTTCTCAACAAAGCCACGACTTTCAGGCCCATAATCATCTTTAGTGAAATGGGGCAATGTTCGATCAATGAAACCAAATGGTATTCGCTTCCCTTCAACATTCTGCTGCCCCACGCAAGCAGTCATCTGGGAGATATTGATAAAACTGCCCTTGGATCCTGCCGTAACCATAGCTTTCAGATTGTTACTCTCTGACAAACTTTTTTGCGCACTACTACCAGCATCATCACGAGCCTTATTCAGGACCTGATTCACTTTGTTTTCAAATGAATCCATCATTGTGCGTCCAGGTTCAGGCTCTAAACTCCGTTCTTGCGCTTTCTTGATGAGGTTTTTCACTTCATTTTTAGCTGCAGAGATCGTTTCATTAATTTTCTCCATGGTTGCTGCATCAGCAATTGTATCCCCGATCCCAATGCTAAAAGCATTCTGTAAAAGCCAGTAATTGACGAGCCATTGAGTATGACCCAGAAATTTTCGGGCTGCATCCGGACCAACCTCCTCCCTGAAAACATTTACATGATTGGAAAGGGGACCAAAAAAATGAACATTACACGATACAGAAGGCAACTTAAAAGCTAAATTAAGCACTCAGGTTACACAAAAGAAAAGTTTAATGAGCAAGTATTATGTTACACACCACACAGATGAGAAGGGAATAGGAGGACTTATAAAAGCTGGTTTGGAAAGTTTTGGAAAAGCAGTTCCCAAATAGTTAAATGTAAAAGAAAATGTAGACCAATTGTCTTAGACTTAATAAATAAATTCTAAAAGAAAAAACATGTGAAATTTCAATTTGAGCTCCAGTTTTATAAGAATGATCATAAAAGGCATTTCTGTCAATTTGTTTTTATAAGACTGTTAAGTTCCTTCATTTAGGCAACTCAAACGGAAGAACATGACATTTAAACACTAACCACCCTCTCTAAGTGGCATACCTCCTCAACGCTGCATCCCAACAGCAGATTTTCTCTTTTTTTAATTTTAATGTGATAAAGACATATCCAATTAGTCAAGCAACGAGGCAGAACAGTTCCTTTAAAAAATGTATGTGAGTTTAAAAAATGAGTGTAACAACTTTTTTAAGAAATGATAATGATGATGATTACCGACCACATCCTGTTGAAAAGCAGTGCATAGCACTATTGCTAATGCATACCAGATAACATGTATAAGACTTCCAGTTGATGTTCCGAGTGCCTTCTTGCAAAGAGTTCCAGTAAGTAGCTCCCCCTTCTCAATCCTCACAAAAGTATCCCCAGGAGTTATGAATCCAGTTTCAGACTCAGCATGCCAGGCAGAAGTTCTCGTGAGATTAATCTGCTTTGGTATAATAAGATTAAAAACTTGCTTTCCCGTCCAAAGAGGTTGTGGCTTTAAAATTGCAGGGGCAGGAATTTTCCCGTCAAAATCTTCCCACCACATCAAGATATTCATGAAAACATCCTGCAAATTTACCAATGCAATTTCATGATCCCAACTTACAAGTTACAACAAACAAAAGTGTTTTGAAGACTAAAAGGGCAAGCGATAACAATCATATTGCTCTCACCTTCGTTATAAAGGTGTCCCTTTTTGTAATTTTACGGCATCCTAACAGAGTATCTTGCACTATACCCATTACAGGACGGTTTGACTGAGGCGACACAATGCATTTGGGAACCATCATGAGTTCCAATACTTCTGCCCTTGTCTCAAATGACTGAGGAACATGCATATTCATTTCATCACCATCAAAATCAGCATTGTAAGGTGACGTGACAGATAAATTTAGACGGAAAGTTGAGTAGGGCATAATCTTGATTCTGTGTCCCATAATAGACATTTTATGGAGACTAGGCTGACGATTAAAGAGTACAAAATCACCATCGTTTAAATGACGCTCCACCTACGATCACAGCAGCAAAAGAATTAGGTAGGAATTATAGAATGCCTAAAAATATTAGATTGCATGCATGATCAGAAAATCTTGCCTTGTACCCAAGCTCCAAATGATGATCACTACTTTTTTTAAGATAGCGAAGATCAAGCCGCTGCCCATCATCTCGTATGATGTACTTGGCACCAGTTTTACCAGGTGGAGGATGGGGACCATATTCAACAAGTTCCTTTAACCTGATTTTCAAAGGAAGAAACCAATCGCAAACAATAAGTATTGTGAAAGGGAAAGAATAAAGAAGCAAGCAATGATTTTAAAACATGAACCTCTCTATATTATATGGTGTCACGGTCTCCGGATACGTAAGGTTCAAAGCAATACTCCAGGGTACTCCCAGTTCATCAATATTAATTGTTGGATCAGGTGTTATAACGGTTCGTGCTGAAAAATCTACACGTTTTCCCATCAAGTTTCCTCTTATCCGGCCTTCCTTTGCCTTGAGCCTACTACAAATAGATTTAATGGGCCTCCCAGATCTCTGTGTGGCCTATATTAAAGCAGCATAATAATGTAAGAAAATAAATAGTTGGAAAAAACAAAATATAGCTTCAAAAGAGACTTAATACCCTGGGTAGTCCAGGTAATTCATTATCAAAATATGTGGCTATATGAAACTGCAATAGTTGTGCAAACTCTGAAATGATATGTGCAGGAGAACCATTTCTCTCTTGTCTCCTGAGGTTTTCGTTGTGCCTGATAATCATAGCCAACTGATGAGTTAGATCGTCCTGCATTAAGAAATGTCATGTCAAAATTGATCTGATAAAGCATCATGTAACACTATTTCAGAAACTAACTAGAAAAACACGAAGAGTTTTACTGGGAAGCAGTAAACTAAACAAGAACAATTAGACATCAAAAAACAAAAGCAGAACAGGCATACCTCACTTCTAGATGAGGTGTCCATCATAACCGATGGTCTCACAGGAGGTGGTGGAATAGGAAGGACTTGCAGAATCATCCAGTCAGGCCGAGCATACTTTGGATTCAGGCCCAAAAGTTTGCAATCCTCATCAGTAATTCTTTTCAGAATGCCAAGTACCTACAACAATCCATCAAACTTTGACCTTTGCAAAAAAAAAAATACAAAAAATAATGTTGATCAGGATTGAAAATGGTCACCCTTTCAGCACTAAGTGTCTGTTTTCTTTCCACGGGTTCAGGCAGCTGCTCCTGATCATCATTTTTTTTCCTTTGAGCCTTGTACTCCGCAGTCATTTTCATACCATCAATTGAGATCTTAGGCTGCTGAGCACCACAGCCACCCCGACTCTTTTTGACCGGTTGATCTGATTCTTGACCTTGAACATCAATTTCATCTCCACCTTCACACTTGGTTTTGTTCTTGCAGGCATCCAAAATCTTTCTAAGCCTGTTCTTGGGATTCTTAATCCGCAATGCTTGTTTAAACTTGGCGTCCTCCTGAAAAATGTTAAACAGATTTGCTGAGGGAAATTGACTATTTCCATACAGTCTATAATAAGTCAATGAGATAACGATTGCTTATACCAATTTCCCATTATCCCAACATCTTATAAGATATATCCCAATTATCTTTTCCACTTTATTACTCTTAAAAGTCGTAACAAACTTATTACATGGTCTGACACCATAAAAGTCCTTCAATGTAATCCTATGCGGTCTTCCGGAATCCTTCATAATGAAACGTAGCAACTAGCAAGCAGAAGAAGAAAGGAAAAATATATGCGGAGTCAAATATAATAATAAGAAAGAACCTCGTCAACTAGAATCTTTGAGCAATTGAAGCAAACAGAACGCATGATAGTGAGCACGGTCTTCATAAACCCAATATGAAACATTGGCTTGGCAAGCTCGAGGTGCCCAAAGTGCCCAGGGCACTCAGCCATATTTGCAGTACAAGTTTCACACTTCATTTTTCTGTCGATTGTACCAAGTCGCGGGTCACTCAAGCCGGCTACTTTTGGCTTACCCCTCTCTGTGGTTTCACCATGCTCAATCTGTACCACGGACATTTGCCTCTGCAATCCAAAGAATATACGATTTTAGACACCAAGGGGTGGTTGGTAAAATTTTTCATCTCTCATTTCTCATCTCTCGTGTCCAGTTTCCATTTTCAAGTAACATCTACATTTTGTAACAGATTCTATTTTCCATTCCTCATTATAAAGAACCATTGGCATACAAAAAGAATCAAGTTTCTTATTTCCTATTTTCAGTTATTCAAAAACAAAAACAAAATATACATAATAATTTTAAACTTTTTAGTTTAAAATATATATATATATACGTTTTCTCTCATTTAAAAATTACAACTTTTCAATTTATAATTTGAGAGAAGAAACCAAGAATGACCACTAAAAGCAATGCCTTTCAATGTAAAGAAACAATTACCCATCAGTGAATAAAATACAAGACACAAGAACTAGGAAACATGAAACAGAAAAGAGCATCGCCAAGGTCCCCATCTCTATATCCAAGTAATCAAGAGCAAGCTGCAGAGACCAAGTTGAACCACTTCCTAAAGTACACCCAGTTCATACAAATGTAAAGCATTCCTGACCCCTCAACATTAAAACAGAATCAAACAAAATGAAACAAAATTGAGGCGGTGGGTAGAGAATTACAATCTCGTCGGGGCTAAGAATGCCAAACTGAACCATTCGAACTTTGGCAACCTCTGCCGGGGAGTAAGGGAATCGCAAATCCATGGCGATCGAAGTACAGAAAGAAAGCCCTAAAGCAAGCTGAAGAGATCGAAAGCGAAGTTTCGGCTTGTTTAGATAGAAAAATTTGGATTGGAACTTCGAATTTCAGAAATTTTCAGTTTGTTTTCCTTTTTTCTCTTTGCTGCACTACTCAAAGCGATCGACTGCGTGTCTCTCCCCCTCTCTCGCAGAAACCCCCTTTGAAGAGAGCTTCAAATCAACCGAGAAACACAGCCCTAGAGGGGTATTTATAGACGAACACGTCCCTTGGGGCGGCCCTGCGAAATTACCATCTTAACCCTCTGCCTTTTTTTTTTTTTTTGTTAAATTATAAAAAAATTACAAATACACCTAAACTTTAAAAAGTTTCAAAAATACCTTTAAATTTTTAAAAAGAGTTCAAAAATACTCCTACAGTTAATTTTGGATGGAAACCGTTAAAGTTTTGTTTAGAAAATACTTTGAACTTTTCAAAAGTTTCAAAAATACCTTTAACTACAAAAAAAAAAAGTTCAAAAATACCTTCACAGTAAGTTTATGAACAGAAACTGTTAATACCTCATTGCAAAACTAACTTTAAATTTAAAGAAAAAAAGAGTTTAAAATTGCTCTTAACATTAATATGATGATCAATTTGTTTAAAGTTTTTTTAAGTTCGAAAAGAATGAACTTTAACATAAATTATAGAGATATCCCCATTAATTTTTTTTTTTTTCACATACATACTCTCATTTTCTTCTTAGTTTTCCAATTCGTAGCCTACACCAATTTTTTCACGAACCAAAATTTTGAATTAAAATATAAAATCCCACAAAATTCTAAAGTCAAAATCTCCTCTTAAAAATGTATTCGGTCATTAACACACTCAACTACTAACGTTTTTTTTTTTTTTTGTATGTTTAGGTGGAGATTTTAATTTTAGAATTTTGTGAGATTTTATGAGATTTTATGTTTTAACTTCAAATTTTGGTTGGTGAGAAAATTGGGGTAAGTTAAGAATTAGAAAATTATGAGAAAATAAGAGTATCTATATGAAAAAAAATGAGGATATCTATATAATTTGTTTTAAAATTCATTATTTTTTAACTTAAGAAAACTTCAAACAAATTGATAACTATATTAATGTTAGGAGGAATTATGTATTTTTTTTAATTTTAAAGTTATTTCTGCACCGAGATATTAATGATTTGAGTTCATATATATACGATGAAGGTACTTTTGAACTTTTTTTTAGTTAGGGGTATTTTTGAAACTTTTGAAAAGTTCAGGATATTTTTTAAACAAAACTTTAACGGTTTCCAAACAAACTAAGGGGTATTTTTTAACTCTTTTTAAAAGTTTAAAGGGTATTTTTAGAAACTTTTGAAAGTTGAATGATATTTTTTAGACAAACTACATAGTTCAAGGACATTTTCTATAATTTAGCTTTTATTTTTTTTTCTAAATACCCATTTATACCCTAAATTTAGGATTGTGTAATTAACCAAAAAAAACTAATAAGGGTAGAGTGACTTATAATTGCATTAACTAAACTTATGATTTGTCACAAGTTAATCAGTTTATAACTTTTACTAAAATTACCAATGATTGTTGACATCTATGCATCGATTTTTTGGGTTGACAAAAATCCTAGTCAAGAATCTAAAATGTTTCCCTTTTTTTTTAGTACAATAGGGATAAAGTGATTGATAACTAATACATTTGTATGTCACTAAATTGATTCGTTCATTAAAGTGTAAGATTTTAATTGACAAAACTATAAGTCTCATAGGATATTTATTGTAATGGAACATAATGAAAGATGCAAAATTGATACATTTATGGAAGTTCGGTATTTAAGTTTATTGATTATTAGTTCAAAATTTTAATTGATATAACCTCAAACGTCTAGGAGTATAAATTAATATATGTCCCTTCTTTATCTCAATTTAGTCATAAAACTTCTTAAATATTCACCTTCATCATTTTGGTTCCTAAACTTTCAAAAATATCTATTTTAGTCATGTATGTAAGTACAATCATTTTAATCGTTGTCATGTTATATTTTCAATTAATTTTCGCTCACCTAAGTCCCAATGCTCATTTATAACTTGTGTGGCTTGAAACCACCCTTTATTGCACATGTTATTATATTTACTCAAAGCTACGCCATAAACTTATTTAAAAAAAAAAAGTAAATGGTACAATTAATGTTGACGAGACATGCTTGTTCGGGTAGAGGTAGTTACACATCGAATCGATACATCCATTCGTTATGATCCATGTATAAACTTGTAAAAGTTATATGAAAAATTAAAATACCATAAAATTTGAAAAAAATGTCAAATGTGTCTATCTAAAAAATAAAAACTAAATCACTTGGGTAATTTATTATGTTGAAGGAGAAATTTTGGACAAATCACAAATTGTCACCACATTTCTCAAATTAATGACGAAATTAGAAATAATTAAATTTGGGACTAATTAGAAGTTACATATGTCCCATTGAAATTGAGGACGTAAATTGTATTTTTGTTCATCAAATTTATTATTTTTTTGTTTAATTAATTATTAATATTTGGGCTAAAATCCAAATGAGTCATTGGCCTAAAGACGAGCCCAAATCCAATTAGTTGGGCACATATCAAATCTACATAAACACAAGTTCAACATATTCATTGATACATTTTCGCATATTGCCTTCACGAACTTCTTCCCTTTTGATGTCTGACTTCATTTTCGTCTAACTATTTGTAACTTAAAAATTATAACACACGTTTTATTATGTAGTGTTAACAATTTAGCCTCTATACTTTAAAATATATAACAATTTAGTCTATATCATGACAGATTCATTAAAAAAAAAATCAAACTACAAAAGCTATCTCTCAAGCATGCGGGTAGTTCAAATTTTACCCTCAAACTTTCAATTGTAACAATTGAGACATAAAAAAATATATACAATTGTTAAAATTAGACCCTCAAACTTATATCATCGTAAGAACTGAACTTTCAGACATTTAATAGTAGTAGTAGTGTTCAACAGAGTTTTGCCATTTTTGGCCCCCTAATTTTGGATAACAAATGGTGAGTGGGTAGGAGTTCAATTTCTACAATTATGTAAGTTTGAGTGTCTAATTTTAATATTTGTGTAAGTTTGAGAGCTAAATTTTTATAATTAAAAGTTTGAAAGTAAAATTGCTGACTACTACTGTGTTTTTGCAATTTGAAAAAAACAAAACAAAACTCGAGCAAGAACCAGAGCTGTCATTTGTAGTACAAAAGTCCACTCCCCAAATGGCATTGATGACGACGACTTTGTATCACATAACCTTCCTTCAATCTTCGTTTCAAACTTGGGGCATACGGTTGAACAATCCCAGTTCTTGTTCTTAGATATTCAAGTCCAATTACAAAATCTCTCTCTCCTCGAAGCTTCTGAATTTCAGTCAACAATGGCTTCTATCTATTCCTGTACAGAATGCGGAACAAATCTGAATATGAATTCCAGTCATCTCTTCCCGCCGGATTTCTATTTCGAGGCCGGAAATAAGGGCACCCTTTCCTTTTCCTTCATCGACTCCACCAAGTTCAGGCTCAAGAAAGAGGACAAGCTCCGACCATTATTCGAGACCGTCAACTACTGGGGAATCCAGCGGAAACGGACCAAGATCAAGTGCAATTCCTGTGAGCATCTTGTCGGCTATGTTTACGACGATGGACCTCCTCTTACCAATAGTCCAGGTCAGTACCACTTCGGACCTAGCCAGGTTATTCCCTGAGCTCCCAGGTACAGATTCAAGATCAAGGCTCTCCGGATTACCTCAGAGAGTTGAAACATTTTGATTATCACACACTAGGGTTTGAAAGTTCTTAATACATGTGTCTGTTTTTTAACTATTGGATAGGGTTGAAAGGTGTCTGTTTTTGCCATGGGGGTTGTGAATATTGTCTATATCGTCAATACACACTACTCTACTAATATGTTGAACTTCAATAGAATGCTTGTGAAATATTCTGTTCATTTTATTGCTTTTGATTGATATTGAAATAAAAAGCCCTTTTCTGGTACTTTGCTATTGTCGCCATCTGTTCATTCTTTATCACTATGTAATGTTCTTTGTCACTTGTCTTCTTCCCCATTTTGACAGCCCTTTGAATCCTTTAACATTCACATAAGCTGGAAAACAAAAAGGAAATTTACTTCATATCCTGGATCTGGATGCTTATAACTCTTGTGTTGAAACATGGAGAAATCGGTTTCTTTTATGTTCATTAAGAAGAGAAATGCCATGTCCATCCAAGCTGGCCTTGTTACTGACTCAGTTTCGTGTGCTGATCAAACTTCTTATCACATAGTGTAGAATTCCTCCATGATCAAAATAAGTGAGTTCAACCTGCATCCAGTTTAACCAATGTCTGAATTTTCCTAATCTTAACAAGGTCAAAAATTTGATGATATAAGCAAGTTGATCTGAAATACCTGTGTGTCAAATCTTAGCGTGCATAGAAAGGACTTCCTATTTTCAGCTTCTTCTGTCGTGACAGTTATATCTTGAAATGGTTTGAGATCCTTGATGTTGTTTGGAATTTCAATATTATAGCGCTCTCGACCAGTCAGTCCAAGAGACTCGGCATTTTCTCCTTGCTTAAAGCAGAGAGGAATTACTCCCATTCCCACCAAAGTACTGCGATAAGTATGCTCAAAGCTTTTAGCAATCACTGTTTTTACTCCCTGTCACCGAATAAAATACTTTAGCTATCACTAGAAAAAGAAAATACAAACACTCAACAGAACACAGAAGCTGTTGGAAACTTACGAGAAGCATTGGTCCTTTAGCAACCCAATCCCGGGAACTCCCACTTCCATAATCAGTTCCCACAAGAACAACGATATCATGACCCTCACCCTTGTATCTCTGTTAGTATTGAGCCAAGAGTAAATATACCCATCAACTTAATTGATTGAAAAAGGATAAAAGGAAACAAACAGGAGACTTCTTGCTGAAGATGAAGGAAAGATATTTGTACCATGGCAACCTCAAAGATGGAAAGTTTCTCTCCAGTGGGAAAGTGTATGGTTTTAGGTCCAACCTCTCCATCTAATAGTTTATTGACAAGTCTTATATTGGCAAAAGTACCACGGATCATCACCTCATGGTTTCCCCGACGACTGCCACAAGAGTTGAAGTCTCTGCAATTAACCTCGTGGTCCATAAGGTATCTGGTAGCTGGGCTGTCTTTGTGTATGCTACCAGATGGTGAGATATGGTATGTCGTAATGATGTCTTCTAAGCTGAGCAAACAGTAAGTGTTCTTCACTCCATGAGGTCCAGGAGGAGTCATAATCATGTCTTTGAAGAAAGGGGGTTTTTGTATATAAGTTGATAATGAGTCCCAATTGTACAAAGTTTTAGAAGGCACAACTAATTGATTCCACATCGAGTTCCCTTGGTTGATTGCTTTGTATACTTCTTGAAACATATTGGGCAAGACATTTGATTCTAACCTATGGCAAAAAACAAAAAGGAAAATTTTTGCAAGAATTCAAACCTGAGTCATGAACAGTTCCAAGTGAACCTAATCCCATTAAGCATTCTTCGGCATTGTGGGTTTGCAAACTTACATGTGTTGTTTCTTCACTTGATGGCCAAATATCCCTGAGAAATATCTTCTTTCCTTCCTTTCCAACTCCAATAGGTTCCTTTTCAAAATCAAAGTTCACCTATCGCAGCCGTAGTTCAATATCAACTAATTAAATACAATAAAAGTCATCTAGCCTTTTTAGGACGAGAATGCTCCTCTTTTCAATATCTTTTCGGGTCATTTTTAATGGTGCAGTCAACCTTAAAAACAACACAGAGATTAGAAATTGAGTTGGATGTTATTTGATGTGCAATGTGAAATATTATCTCTTTCTTTTTTTTTTCTACGAAATGACTTGTTAATTTAGACCATCTAAACCTTACCGTGCCAGCAAGAGCATAGGCAACCACGAGGGGAGGAGAGGCAAGATAATTGGCCCTTGTCAAAAGGTATACACGACCCTTAAAGTTCCTGTTTCCAGACAGAATGGCCACTGCTACCATATCTGCAAATATACAACATTAGTGATTCAATTGCTTACCTGAGCTAGAGAGGCAAAAGGGTACAAGTGCAAACAATTAAACTTTTCTTTACCATTGTCAGAAATTACAGAGGCCACTTCTTCATCTAGATCGTCTGAATTACCAATGCATGTTGTGCATCCATACCCAACAGTATTGAACCCCAGCTAATCTAATTACTTCTGCAATCCACTGCAGAAATGAAATTCTTGACTTGAGAAATATAACCCTCCATACAACAATAACAACAAGAAAAGGACAGGAAAACCCTCAATCAGAAGAATAATTGAATTTAATAGGTTCATAATATGTTGAATTTTTTATTCAATTTTTATTTCTCATTTAACAACAAAAGCATTTGGAGAGTTTGATAGTGGCACCTCTTTTCCAAGTATTTGGTTACCACTCTTGAACCTGGAGCAAGACTGGTCTTTATCCAGGGCTTAACTTGTGCAGAAGGCCAAATATGAAGGGTGTGTTTGGGAATATGTTTAATAAAATGTTTTATTTTGTTTGTTATTGTCCTACTGAAATGAATTATTGATACAGCCACACAGGCAACACAAGGGGGTAGAGGGAGAGAATAACTTGCACACCTCTAAGTCGAGCTCACAAGCTTTCTTGGCAACAAAGCAGCTCCAAGCATTATACTAGGATTAGGTAGGTATTAGTGCAGCTAGTAATAGCTGCTATTACAACATCACCATGCCTAAGCTCAGTTGTTGTACCATGAAAACTGAACTCCACAACCTTAGTTTGTGATTCCTTTGGTATAGCAAAGCCCTGCATAGCCAATTATTCCATAAGCATGTACTTCTCAAGACAACACATTAGAAAGGAAAACTTCCTATCTGGAAGATAAATGAAAGTTGTTCAACCTTAAATCCAACCCTGTTGTTTAGACATGACTTCCAATCTGCTTTCATTTCTTGCAAAGGGACCCGATCTTGTGGCCTATGAAGCATTACACCCCCAGAGGAAGATCATGAATTATACCGAATAAATCATACTGTCAGACAGACAGTTGAAGCAGAAGAGGACAATATTATAGGATATATTTCCAACTGCCAGGGTTGAAGTCTATTTTCAAAAGGAATCTAATAGAGTATCATAATTTTCAGATTTTAAAGTTATAAATTATAACGTGAAATAAAATAGATCTCATTTTGATATTGATGGTATGTAATCTCAGGAAATTGAGCTCAACTGGAAATAAGATCTGTTAGAGCCTAATACTTCAATTTTTGAATTTGTCATTAAAATAAGTGGAAGAACCTGAAACTGTACCTTTTAGGGCCAGAAACAAATCTAAATAAAAACTTTACTTCAGTCATAATTAACATATTCAGTGCAACGCACCCCCCCCCCCCAACACACACACACAAACATAAATAATTGACTAACGGTTTCCTCAGTTCTGCCAGTGAGTTTCAGATAGTGCAAAGTGACATGGTCAACAGGAAAGAAACCCATTGTTGCACCATAGTCAGGAGACATATTAGCAATGGTGGCTCTGTCAGCTAAAGAAAGTTCACTCATGCCTTCTCCTGCATAAGAAAATAACAGGTTTCTTTTTTCCTTTTTCCTTTATTGTTTTTTGCTTTCTGATGAATTAGAAGGACTAATAATTTTGAAGAGCCAACAATGATGTAAGAAGATGAAGATTACCATAGAACTCTACAAATTTTCCAACAATCCCATGTTTTCTGAGCATTTGAGTTACAGTCAAGACCAAGTCAGTGGCTGTCACACCATCTCTCAGTTTTCCTTTCAACTTGAAACCAACTACCCCAGGCAAGACCATGCTCATGGGCTGCATAAGTAATAACTTAAGACATTTCTGTTTATTCAAGACGTATTTAATAACCTTTTTTTTAAGTAGAGACATAACTTTTTAGTGACAAGATGAAAAAAGAGACTAATGCTCAAAGGTTACAAACTCTAAAAAGAGTAAAAAGGAACAAACAAACAAGAACTAAGAAAAAAAAAGATAAAAAAATTGTGATTAAATGAGACCTTATTTATTTATTTTGAGGGGTGGGTTGAACTTTGAAGTATTTGTTCATGATTGTCCCAACCCAACTACCCCAGCCATGTGAGTCATTACTTATAAAACATATATTAGGAATTGCTTATTCAACCTACTCAAAATTTGTAATTAATGTTGAGGATCTTCAACCTGTCCAATCGTTTGTACCTTACCCTTAATATGTTTAGTTTGAAAAGAACAATTAAAATCTAATAGTATCTTTCTTTGACTTTTAATAGAAAATTAGAAAAACTAGGTTCAAATTCAGGCGAATCTTAATCAATAACACACCTAGAAATAAATACAAGATTGCATATAAAGTAAGAATTTAATTTTTTTTTTAAAAAAAAAAAAAAAAACCTGCCCAGGCATTGCAACTTCTGCCTCTATCCCACCAACTCCCAGCCAGCAACACCCAACCCATTAATCATGGTGGTGTGTGAATCTGTCCCAATGACACTGTCTGGGTAAAGCATGCCTTCTCTGTTGAACACAACTCTTCCAAGATGTTCTAGATTAACCTGCAAATTCATGCCCTAACAACATTCTAATTACATCCTTCATTACGGGTATTCATGGATTAACAAAATTTCCGACCTAACCTAAGTGCTTGGATTGAACCAATTCAATGAAACCATGAACAACCCAGATTGAAAAGAGTTTCTAAGTCAACCCAATTAATCTTGTTTAATCTGAGTTTGATTTTTTTTATTTGTCAGGTTCTTTGGACATCCCCACCTACCATTCTTAAGATCAAGACAGTGTTTACGGTACTTGATGGACTATTCCTGACCCAGGAGGAACAATGAGCATGTTGTGGAATGCATTGGATCCCCATTTGAGAAAAGAAAATATTTTTTGTTTCTATGGAACTCAAGCTCCATATTGGCCTCCACAGCCTTTTCTGATCTTGTCATCTCAACCTCTACTAAATGGTCAATCACAAGATCTACAGGAATCTGCATTATCCAAGGCAAGTTTACATATAGAAATCAAACTTCAAATTTATTTTAGATATGTTTCGATATACCCTTAAAGGATTAAAAAACAATTCTTACCTCTCATCTTTGTGTTTGGACTATAACTTAAAAACACATTCTTTTAAGAAAACCAGAAAGTGCTTAAGAGGTATTATTTATCCTAGATTTCATTCTCTGTGTATACTTTTCTTTACTAATTAAGATTTTCCTACCCACTTTCTTTTACTACTCTTTCTTTTTGCACTCTTTCACTATTCATTCTTTGATTACACACTTACTCTTTCGCTTTATATACACATACTTTTTCTCACTATATCTCTTTACGCACGTTTTTCCTTTGCTTGTTAGATATGAACGATTCACTCACTAATGGATTTTCTTTTTAGATGAATATATGGGGCAGATGATTTGAATTTCTGACCTCTTAGTCGATGGTGTAAGTCTTAACCAACTGAGTTATACTTAGGTTGGTCACTCACCAATGGATTAACCTTGTTGGAGTCGCCACCCATGTTGTTGACTGCATCATCTCTCATGGAAGCAAGATCAACAAGAGTTGGAACCCCAGTGAAATCCTGATCAACCATCAATCAATCAAAATTCTTCATAACTTCATAAACTTAGTATCTCAATTCATCTATTAGGCTACACTGTTAATACATCTGAAGCAGGACTCTGCAGGCTTAAATGGGATTTCAACCTGTCTGGGACAAGTCTTCTCCCAATCAAGAATCTTCTCAACATCTTCACACTTCATCTGAAATTCATTGCAATTGTGTATTGTTGATTCTAGAAGCAGTCTAATTGAAAATGGCAACCTCTCTGCAATGCAACACAGCATATCCATATTATTACAAATTAGAGTCGGCTTGAATGACTTTTCAAATTGACCCTAAATCATAACCGATAAATTCACAAATCAGGACTATAGTGTTAACTTAGATCCATATAAAGTGTGTGAAGTTATTTTTATACCAAACTAATTACTTCTACTCTATGAGTTCTTTTCTGACATGGAGGTGGCTGAAAGTTTAAATTGTAATACTACTGCTACTCATTGCGTGAACAAAAAGAATAGGTATTGCAACAGTACTAGAAATTTTCTTGAAGCTTTCTTATTTCTGAGGCTGGAGAAAGTATAGTACTTGGTTAAGGTTTTGATATGACATGTAATGTAATGCAGGTGGATTTGATAGAAATAGAAAAAGTAAAGGAAAAAGCTGACCAATTCGAGGATCTTGGAGAAGAGATAAAGAGAAATAGGCGGCCAAGTGACCACCTTTAGCTTCTCAAGCTTCTTTATTAGTCTGTTGAATGGATTTTCCAGTCCTTTCATGACCAAGATTGAGAGAAAAAAACAAAAACACAGACAGAGATCTCAGAGAAAGAGGTTGCTTCTGTTGGCGATGAAGCCAAGCCTTGTCTACTCTAGCGGTTGTTTTGTCTCTATACATTCTGAGTAAGTTCCCACATGTCGATCTTAACACCACCATTGATTTTCTTTTTCTAGGCCAAGTATTTTTTTTATATAATAAAGGCAGAGTGATTCGAACTATAGACCTATTAAGTCGTTATCACATATTGAATATTAGTCGAATTATACTCACTTTGGTTTGAAGGTAAGTATTAGAAAATAGTCCTAAACTTGGTCATTTGTATTCTTTTAAAAGTTACAATATTATATTGTTTTTGACGTTTCATTAACGTTTCAAAATTATAGCTAGATTAAAATTTTATTAGAATGTTTGATGGAAAATTAAAATTTGAAATGGGTGTATGACGATAATTGAAATGAGTTTAGCAGTGTCCGAGTCTCAATTTATATTCTAGGTCATTGCCACATCAATCCAAGTCTTAATTTTCGTTCAATATTTTAACTACTTTTTTTTCAATGGAAGTTTGGAACATTAATAAAAGGTCGAAGGTAATATTACAACATTCTTCGAATGTAGGTATTGTTCGCACGAGGTTTCCGGAGAAACGTGTTTCGTGGAGTTAAACTTGTGTTTATATAAGTTTGATGTGGATGTGGTTCGATCTCTAGTACTTGATCCTCTGATTCTCTCTCAACTGTACGCGTACGCTTGATGTATGGAGCCGGAGCGGGTGGATGCACGTGAAGTTGGAGTCTTGGATGGATGTATGTATTCCAAGGAGCTTCAGCCTTCGAGTATATGATTCAGCTTCAGGAGTTAGTGAGTCGTCTGATTGTAGGGAGAATTCTCTCTAAGCTCTCTGAGTGTAAAATTTCTGAACCCACGCGTGCGCTTGATGTATGGAAGCGGAACGCGTGGATGCACGTGAAGTTGGAGTCTTGGAGGAATGTATATACTCTAAGCAACTTCAGTCTTCAAGTGAGGTTCAGTTTCAGGTCCGGTTCAGCTTCAGGAGTTAGGAAGTCTTCTAATTGTAGGGAGAATTCTCTCTAGGCTCTTTGAGCGTAAATTTTCTGAACCTTGTAAATGACGAGAACTTCTCTATTTACAGAGTTTTGGCTTTCGTGGGCTTAGGCTTGATTGGTCCATGGGCCTGGCCCATTGGGCCCAACTAATTGGATTTGGGCCTTTGGGCCAAATTAAGTCTATTTTTGGACTTAATTAAATTTTAATCCAAACATTAATAATTAATTAAACCAAAAATAATTAATTTGATCCAACGATGAGGACGAAAACAAGTGGCACCATCGAGATTTGCCAATTTTCGTCTTCAATTCTAATTTAGGACACATGTAACATTTAATTAGTCCCAAATTTAATTATTTTATAATTTCGCCATTAATTTGGTAAATGACGTGGCAATTTGTGATTGGTCCAAAATTTCTCCTTCAACAAATGCCCCCTTTTCGAAATTTATGCACGTATATGGTAGATGAATCTCGAAAAAGATGAAGTTGAGTCAAAATGCAAGTTGTATATGTTCTTGAATTTGACCCTATTTGGTGTGTCAATCAAACTATGAATTTATATCATGAGTTTGATTCGATATAAAATTTAGAATATGGCCAAATTTAATTTGAGATAACTTCGAAGTTTGATTTGAATTTGAGATAAAATTTGGAATATGGCCAAATTTTATTTTGGGATAAATTTAAGATATTATTCGCAATTTAAATTTGATAAAAGCCTAAGCTTGAATCGTTTGAATCTAATATAAAATTTGTAATATGGCCAAATTTTAATGTGAAATCAATTTAAGACCTAATCTATAAGATCCGTAGATTTGAATTTGGGATAAAATTTGGAATATGACCAAATTTTAATTTGAGAAATTTAAATATATATATATATTCAGATTTTCAGCGACAACTCCTGGAAAATTGTCGTTTGCCGAAGTTTCAACCGTCGGATCATACTGAAATTTTATCAGCCTGTTCAAGGCACATAAGGCCACATTCTGAACGGTTAGATCTTTGTTTTGAGCTCTAGTTTGTCCATAATCGCTGTTGTACAGAACATGTAAAACTAGGAAATATTTTCTTTCAGCAACAGCTTCCGGAAACTTGTTGTTTGCCCGAATTTCAACCGTCGGATTGTATTGAAATTTTATAAGCCTGTTCGAGACACATAGGCCTCATTCTGAACGGTTAGATCCTTGTTTTGAACTCTAGTTTGTCCATAATCACTGTTGTACATAACATATAAAACTGGAAAAAAAAAATTTCAGCGACAGCTTCCGAGAAATTGTCGTTTTTTTGGTGTTTCCACCGTCAGATCGTATCAACATTTTATCAGCCTGTTCGCGACACATAGGGCCACATTCTGAACGGTTAGATCGTTGTTTTGAGCTCTAATTTGTCCATAATCGCTATTGTACAGAACATTTAAAACTGGGAACAATTTTTTTTTTCAGGTTTTTTTTTCTGGGAATAGAATTTTCACCCACTAAACAAGGTAAACTCCAAGGTAACTATTTTTTCTTAGAATATACTTTCTTTTTGTTTGTTTGTTTCGATGCAGATATGTTGGCGCATTGGGGCAAAAGTTGGCTCTATGCAACACGTCCGGCTGTGCAACGACGAATAGAAGTTGGCCTATCGCCAACACGCTCGCGCTGTGTAACGGCGAACAGAAGTTGGCCTATCGCCAATGAGCCTGCGCTGTGCAACGACGAACAGAAATTGGCTTACCGCCAACGCGCCTGCGCTCTGCAACGGTAAACAGAAGTTGGCCTACTACCAACGCGCTCGCGCTCTGCAACGGCGAACAGAAGTTAGCCAACCGCCAACGCGCCTGCGCTCTGCAACGGCGAACAGAAGTTGGCCTACCGCCAACGCGCCTGCGCTCTACAACGGCGACAGAAGTTGGCCTACCGCCAACGCGCCCGCGCTCTGCAACGGCGAACAGAAATTGGCCTACCGCCAACGCGCCCGCGCTCTGCAACGGCGAACAGAAGTTGGCCTATCACCAACGCGCCCGCTTTCCTTACCAACTTAGGGTGCGACATACTAGTTCATCCTTTGTTAACGCGTCCCGCTCCCTGAAAGTTCAGCCTGAGTCTGATGTATTTCCTTAGAAGATGTTAATGCGTTGTGTACTCGTCTGTCAGACGCCATTGCGTCCCGCAGAGCTTGCCAGACACCAACGCGTCTTGGAAGATGGAGATGCGGCAACGATATGATCGAATTTAAGACAAAAGTGAAATTGAAATGCAGTTGTCGAATTTGGAGATGAAGTAGAGTTGCACCAATATTTCGGCTGAGAAGCAGAGCTGCACCAACGTTTTAGAGGAGAATGGGAGCTGCACCACTATTTTTGGAGATGAAGCAGAGCTGCACCAATATTTGTGAGAGAGAGCGGAGCTGCGCAACATTTTAGAGATGGAACGGAGCTGCACCAATATTTTTGGGAGGAAGCGGAGCTGCACTAGTATTTTAAAGATGGAGTGGAGCTGCGCCAATATTTTGGAGAGGGAGCAAAGCTGCACCAATATTTGGAGATGAAGCAGAGCTGCACCAACATTTTGAGATGGAGCAAAGCTGATCTTTTAGATGAAGCAGAGCCAGACAGATCAAACTTAATCTCACAAATAAAGCAGAGTCAAGCAGACCATACCTGATCTCGCAAATGAATTGCACCAACATTTTTTTGGGAGGAGGAGCAGAGCTGCACCAACATTTTTTTGGGAGGAGGAGCGAAGCTGCATCCATATTTGGAGATGGAGCAAAGGTGCACCAGCATTTGGAGATGAAGAGGAGCTGCACCAACATTTTTGGAGGAGGAGCGAAGCTGCACTAGTATTTGGAGATGAAGCAAAACTGCACCAACATTTTTTGGGAGGAGGAGCGAAGCTGCATCCATATTTAGAGATAGAGCAAAGCTGCACCAGCATTTGGAGATGGAGAGGAGCTGCACCAACATTTTTGGAGGAGGAGCGAAGCGGCACCAATATTTGGAGATGAAGCAAAGCTGCACCAGTATTTAGAGATGGAGCGGAGCTGCACCAATATTTGGAGATGGAATGGAGCTGATCTTTCAGATGAGGCAGAGCTAGGCAGATCGAACTTAATCTCACAAACAAGGCAAAGTCAAGCAGACCGGACCTGGTCTCGCAAATGAGGTGGGGCTAGACAGACATCTTCAACCTTTAGCAATGCATTCCTTTGATTTGTTGCGTTGCACCCAGTAAGGCATCTTCAACCTTTAGTGATATCCTTTAACGAACACCATCAATGTCCTAGTGTCACGCTTCAGGTGATTGTGACATTTTTTTTTGTAGTGGTGGACTAAACTTAAAGCTTCCTTCAAGTTGCCTATGTACTCTTTATAATGTATAGGATCAAGTCATAATGTAGTTCAGAAGAATTTTTTTTTTTACTGAACTGAACTTAAAGCTTCCTTCAACCAAGCTGCCTACGTACCCTTTATAATATATAGGGATCAAGTCATAACGTAGTTCAAAGGAGATTTTTTTTTTATGTGACTGAACTTAAAGTTTCCTCCAAGCTGCCTACTACCCTTTATAATGTATAGGGATCAAGTCACAACGTAGTTCAAACGTAAATTTCTTTTTTTATATTGTCATTCACCTTTTAAGCTCATGCGGGCCATGAGCACCGTGCAGTTTAGGCTCTTGCGATAAGAAGCATTTTACATACTTATCATGCATAAAATTTCTTAAGGAATTTGCCATTGATTGGGCCAATCCTTAATCCATCCTGATCGACGATCTTGTATGCTCCATTTGTGTAGACTGCTTTGACGATATAGGGTCCATCCCACTTAGGAGTGAACTTATTTTATGTATGTTTTGTTGTGATGATAGGTATCCTTATAACAAGCACAAGATCACCAATTTGAAATGATCGGGGTTTCACGTGCTTATCAAAGGCTTTGAACATTCGCGCTTGGTAACATTCCAACGCCTGTTGAGCTTCTAGCCATTTTTCGTCAAGTGCCTCTAACTCTTGAAAGCGTAATTTGGCATTGTCTTCTACAGTTAGCCCCTCTTGAACTGTCATCCTTAGTGATGGAATCTCCCTTTCCAATGGGAGAACAGCCTCCACTCCATAAACAAGAGAATATAGTGTAACTCCTGTAGGAGTGTGATGAGTAGTTCGGTAAGCCCATAACGCTTCACCAATATTCTCTTGCCAATCTCTCTTTGATTTAGAGACAATTTTCTTCGGTAGGTTACACAAAGTTTTGTTGAAAGCTTCTGCCAGCCCATTCGCAGCTGCGTTGTACATGGACGACTTGTATTGCTTGAATTTAAACTTTTCGCACAATTTATCCATTAGGCTGTTAGAAAATTGTCTTCAATTATCCGTCACAATTTGGTGAGGAATTTCATATCGGTAGATGATGTGAGTTCGAATAAAGTCTGCCACATTTTCTTTCTTGGCTTCTCTCATCGCAATGGCCTCAGCCTACCTTGAAAAGTAATCTGTCGCTGCAAGGATGTAAGAATGTCCTGCTGACGACTTGGGTGTTATAGGACCAACAAGATCAAGTCCCCAAGCTTCAAAAGGCCATGAAGCCACAGTTAGATGCAGGGGTTCTGGCGGTTGATGTATGAAGTTTGCATGGTATTGACAAGCTTCACACCTCTTCGCATACTCCATTGAATCCTGGATCATCTTGGGCCAATAGTATCTCATCCTCTTCAACTGGAATTGAAGCTTCGGTCCAGATTGGTGTGCGCCACAGACGCCTGAATGTGCCTCCTCTAGCGCTTTTATTGACTCTTCTTTTCCGAGGCATCGAAGAAAGAGCCCTTCTAGGGAACGACGATATAAGATCCCCTTATAGTAAATGAAGTGAGCTGCTCTCCTTCGCACCTCAGTTTTACAACGGAGATCTGTTGGAAGTTTACCATGTTCAAGATAATCTATGATGGGTTGGCGCCAGTCTTCCTCACCAATTAAATAGACTGATGTCAGGTTCATTTATTCGCATTCAGTCTCAATTGACGGTATAACCCACCTCTGGCAAAGCGATATGTTTAAGGTTTCATCGTCTTGAATCGTCAATGCAGTAGCTAGGTTTGCCAAAGCATCTGCCTTCTTGTTTTCTGACCTTGGTACATGCTCCAACATTACGCTGTCGAACTTTTCCAACAACTGTCTGGCATAGGTGAAGTAAGACTTTAAATCCTCATGCTTTACATCATATTGCAACAAGAGTTGACTGATTATCAACTTCGAATCGCCATAAACTTCTATGTACGATATTCCCATTTCTAATGTCATCTGGAAGCCAATTATTAAAGCCTGATATTCAGCGACATTATTTGAGCATAGTTCACCAAGTGTAAAGTTATAAGGCAGCATATGTCTTCCAGGTGAGAGAGGACGATGCCTGCCCCCACTCCACTCCTTCGCGCTGCACCATCAAAGTACATAGTCCAAGGCTCCGTAATTTCAACCAAGAAAACCTCCTCGTCCGGCAAGTCTTCGCATAACTTCCAATCTGATGAAATTGGGTGATTTGCTAAGAAGTCAACTAATGCTTGTCCTTTAATGGCCTTTTGTGGCACATACACAATGTCGTATTGCTGGAGCAAAATTGCCCATTTGGCCAGGCGTCCGAAAATGATCGGCTTGGATAACACATACTTAATAGGGTCAGCTTTCGCAACTAGGTGAACCGTGAAAGCCTGCACGTAGTGCCTCAACTTGTCTATCGCAAAGAAAAGCGCAAGACACATTTTCTTGATAGGGGAATAATTTATTTCAGCTCCAGTTAGGGTCCTACTTAGATAATAGAGAACACGCTCCTTCCCTTTCTCCCCTTTTTGCACTAGTAATGCCCCCAACGACCTTTCCTGTGCGGCAATGTACAATATCAACGACTTGCCTGCTAAGGGAGCGCCTAGGACAGAGGGATTAAGCAAGTACTTCTTTATACTGTCAAAAGCATTTTGACAAGCCTCATCCCACTCAAAACTTTCTCATTTTCTCATCAACTTTTGAAAAGGTTGACATCGACCAGCAAGGTTGGAAATAAATCTCTGTATGTAAGCCAAACGACCTTGGAGACTTCTCAACTCGTGTAGATTTCTTAGCCTTGGCATCTTCTGAATAGCATCGATCTTGGACTGATCTATCTCAATTCCCTAATGCCTTACGATGAAACCAAGAAACTTCCCTGAGGTTATGCCGAACGCACACTTGAGAGGGTTCATCCTACACTGATATTTTCGCAAGCGGTCAAACACAACTTTTAAATCTCCCAGATGGTCCTGTCATTTCTTGGACTTAACCACGAGATCGTCAACATAGCATTCAACATGTTTGTGCAACATATCATCAAATATTTTTTGCATGGCGCATTGATAAGTAGCACCAGTATTCTTTAATCTGAAAGGCATCACCTTGTAGCAGTATATTCCCTTCGGAGTGCCGAAGGCAGTCATTTCCTCATCCGCGAGAGCTATCCGTATTTGATTATACTCAGACGACCCATCCATAAAGGATAAGGCCTCATGCCCAGTAGTTGCATCAACCATGATCTCTGTGATAGGCAATGGAAAATCATCCTTTGGGCATGCATTATTCAAGTCACGAAAGTCTACGCAGACGCGAAGCTGTCCGTTCTTCTTTCTAACGGGAACAATGTTGGCTATCCACGTTGGATATTTTACTTCGCGGATGAATCTTGCTTCAATCAACTTATTGACTTCTGCTTCAATTTGGGGAATAAGCTCTGGCCAAAAGCGTCGTTGAGCCTGTTTGACGGGTCGATACCCTTGCTTGATTACGAGATGATGGATTGCTACTTTTGGATCAAGTCCTGGCATCTCTTTGTATGACCAAGCAAAGATGTCCCTGTATTCAGCGAGTAGGCTCATATATTCGCCCTTCTTTTCACTCGAGAGAGACGCGCTAATGAAAGTTGGACGCGATTCCTCTACTGTGCCGAGATTCACTTCTTTGAGTTCATCTACTGTGGATTGACCACCATCCTCAAATGTGAGTGGGGCGTCCTCCACATCTTCTTCGGATATTTCGCTCTCCAACTCTTCGATGACAATGATATAATGACATGAAGTTTCGTCTTCTTCCTGTTCTAAGCTTTCACTGTCAGGCTTAGTAAAGATAATGTCACGTCTTTTCACCTTTAAAGAGTCTTCATTTGTATTGAGGGTGACGAAAATCTTTCTTTTCATTTGTGAAGAAACATTACTACGAATTTCTCATCCCTCCTTTGTCTCGCAATGCGGCATTTGATTTGAATGATTCTCAGCGTCCTCATGCTTAATGCGGCGCCAAATTGATGTGTGGAATTTTTCTCCACTCTTCTTTGTAGGTATACTAGGAGCATCACCGCAAATCTTTTCTTTTTCTTTTGGCTCGAAAGGCGACCTTTTGTTAGAGTGATTCTCGACACCTTCATGCTTAAGGCGGTTGAAAATTGACACACGAGGTGCTTCCTCATTTTTCTTCGTAAGCACCCTTAATCTTTCAAAGGCCGAGGGTCGAGTCGTCATTGGAGAATTACGAATGTCTCCTTCCTCCCAGGAGGCATAACGAGCCTTCGAAAGGAAGAGCGTCGGCCAAGGTTAGCTGTTGGGCGCTGACTTCCTTCTGCAGTTTCCGTCATGCTTAGCCTTTCAAAGACTAAAGCACGTGCGACAGGCGGACGAATGCGATCGAAGACAGAGGTTTTTTTACCATTGTTTTCTCCTTCTTTAGAGTTATCAACCTCCTTTATCGTTATGTGATTGCTGTCAGCCACTTTTTCCTTTCCCTTTCTAGTTATGCGAACCGGCTCAGGAGACTTATATCCAAGTCCTTTTCTTGAGGCAGGTATGACATATCCTTCCTGCAAAAGTTTCTTCTGAGATGAAGAAAGTTCAGGCTGCTCATAAATTTTTCAGGCTCTTGAACTCAGTGTGAGTTGTAAAGTCATAGCCTGCTTTTGCCAGCAGCTTATAAGCCTTTGGGTCGAACCCATTTTTTGTTCGTCTTTCAGGCAAATTCACCTTCGTCAAGTCCATTTTTAGTTTGTGAATTTCTTGTTTTGTTATTTTTGTAAGAGGTGTAACAAAACTTTCTTTTAATATCTCCACATCACCGACCTTCAAGCCCCTCGAGCATTCTGCGAATGGTGACTCGCCTTTCTTGTGTCTCCACAAAGGAACATAACGCAAGATTGTAGGACTTGGAGCTTTCTCATCTTCCAAAGTTTCAGTCTTCGCAGAGCTAGTAGATGCCTTACTCTTTTAAGAGTCAGAAGTACTGGCCCCTTCACTTGGTTCTTTTGCTGCATCTATTTGTGGCTTGGACTGGGATTTATCCTCCCCTTTTATTAGAGGAATCTCCGAGGGCATAACTTCACCGACATTATCGGTCTTTTTAAGTAGAACTTTACGTCTGCGAAGTGGGACTCAGCTTCTGAGAATGTGTTGGAATCTGCTTCAACCTTATTAATGCCATCTTGATAAAACTTGAAGCATTGATGGAGTGTAGAAGTTATTACTCCATTTCCATGAATCCAATGACGCCCCAGCAACAGCTTGTAAGTGGTCCTCGAATCTATGGCGTGGAACAATGTGTTGGCCTTTAGGTCGCCAATAATGAGTTCCAGACGAATCATGTTGATCGCTCGTTGACCGCCTTGATTGAAGCCCTGGATCACCAACTTGCTATTATCAGTTCTTCCATTGAAATACCTAATTGCTTCATAGTTTACTTAGGCATAATGTTGACAGCTGACCCATCGTCAATGAGAATGCGACCAACCCTTTGTTCTCACATGTATCCTGAGACAAACAAGGGCCTGTTATGTTACTTTGATCCCAACAATAGGTCTTCATCTGAAAAGCCTATAGATGTGCAACAAGAAGCGCATGTATGCACCCTGGAGGTTGGGACGTTGAACTTGATGCACCTGTGTTTAGCAATGCATCAATAAGAACAGTCTTAGCCGTCTGAGGGAGAGACAACAAGTCACCTATGTTGAACGACGGTAGGTCTTTTGGTTCTACCGTCGTCTCCAACGAGCTTGAAGGAATATCTTCGCCTTCTACTGTGCTGACGACATGGCATGCAGCAACTTCTAGCACTTCCTCTGGATGATCATTAAGGAAGTTTCTTGGAAGAAATTCTTCCAGAGTCACAAGTCGCCGAGGTTGAGGAAAATCATTGTCCTCCTCCTTGACAAGCTTAGACTTCCACACCTTCTTCTTTGCCTTCTTTTTCTGAGTCTTGCTTCCTCTTCTGTAATCTCGACGGAAGCGCAACTCTTTTTTTGTGGAGCTCGACTTTCTTTTCTTTCGACGAGTTACAAGGATCCACTCTTCATCATTATCTTCAACAGACTCATCTTTGCTTTGGGAGTCTGTCATTATGATCTCATGTTGTAACCGAACGATTATAGGCTCAAAGGTCCCAAATTGGATTAAATTTTCACTTTGATCATAAAACAGTGTTGATGGTGGAACGCTTGAAGGCATTGCCACCGCAGCATGATTTGCCTGAGCCACCTCATCCAGATCTAGCTCAATCTTCTTTTCACGAGCCAACCTCATAATCAGCTCCTTCAGCACGAAAAACTTTTTAACCGGGTGGCTAACGACTCGATGATATTTGCAGTAGTTGGGGTCATTGACTTTTCCTGACTGCTCCGGCCGCTTGCATTCTGGCAGTTGAATCAGTTGTTTCTCTAGCAGTTGCTCTAACATATCTGCAACATCAGAGTTAGGGAATGGATAAACCTTTTCCTGCCTCTCCTTCAAAGTTAGGCGACGTCGCTCGCCTCCATAATCTTTCTTTTCAGCTCTTGAATCTCTTCCTTTAGAGGAAAATTTTAATGGGGTCGTATTGACGACCATAGATTCTTTCGTGGCACTCTTCAATGTTTTCTTGGTGTCCTTTGTATCCTTCTTATCTTTTTTTTCTCCTGGGACCAGGAAGTCCTTTATTCCTCTGTTGGTGATGCTCAACTCCATATCATGGGCGCGAGTCGCCAACTCTTCAAATGTGTGAGGCTTTATTCCCTGCAGGATGTAGAGAAGTTCCCAGTGCATGCCTTGGGTGCACATCTCCACTGAAGATAATTCAGTGAGCCTATCCTTGCAATCAAGGCTTAGAGCTCTTCATCGGTTGATGTAGTCAATGACTGGCTCTCACTTCCGCTGCTTGACGTTTGTTAGCTCCATCATGCTAACAGTTCGCCTAGTGCTGTAAAAGCGATTCAGGAATTCTCTTTCCAACTGCTCCCAGCTGTCAATCACTTCTGGCTCTAGATCAGTGTACCAATCGAAAGCATTCCTTTCAAGGTACGGACGAACTGTCTAACCAGTTGATCTCCTCTAGTCCCTGCATTTTCGCAGGTTTCAACAAAATGAGCAACGTGTTGTTTAGGGTTGCCCTTTCCGTCAAACTGCTGGAATTTTGGTGGTTGATATTTGGCAGGCATTATGAGGTTGTCAATTCTTTTAGTGTACAGCTTGGTGTACATAAAAAAAGTTTGTGGTGATCCCCGTACTGGACTTTGATGGTATTTGTGATCATGTTCTGCAGCTGCTGGACTGACAAAGAGGCAACGGAGGTAAAGTGCTGCAACTGGCTTTCCTGCAGCGGAGTTTTCCCTTTGTCATTTTCCTTGACAGCGGGAGTTTGGCTCGACTCAGCAGTTTCTCGAGCCTGCATTTGCTCCCTCAAGGCGGTGATCTCATTATCTCGCTCCTCGAGAGCTTTCGCTAGGAAATTTATCTTCCTCTCCAATTCTGCCATGGCTACCTCGGTCGTTATGTCAGCCATCATGACGGACATCACATTAGGATGTGATTCCTTCTTGGATCGGTCAGATGCAGGAGCAGAGTTGTCAAACAAAGGATTTTCCTTGATGACAATCCCGCCTTTAGGAGATTCTGTCAATCGCCTCAAGATGTCTTCTGCGACGGCAGAACCTTGTTCCTTCTCCTGCATGATCCCCTTTGAGTGACTGCGAGTGATGGGTCCTGTGTATGCATCGCTTGCAGCAGGAGCGTTGGATGCGGCAGGAGCGTTAGACGCAACAAGAGCATTGGACGCGGCAGGAGCGTTAGACGTAGCAGGAACGTTGGACGCGACTTTCTTAGAGGACATTGCTTGATTTGAGTGTTGAGAGAGAGATGAGAGGTAGAGATGTCCCACTGGGCGTGCCAATTTGTTCGCACGAGGTTTCAGGAGAAACATGTTTCGTGGAGTTGAACTTGTGTTTATATAAGTTTGATGCGGATGTGGTTCGATCTCTAGTACTTGATCCTCTGATTCTCTCTCAACTGTACGCGTACGCTTGATGTATGGAAGTGGAGCGCGTGGATGCACGTGAAGTTGGAGTCTTGGATGGATGTATGTATTCTAATGAGCTTTAGCCTTCAAGTATGATTCAGCTTCAGGAGTTAGTGAGTCTTCTGATTGTAGGGAGAATTCTCTCTAAGCTCTCTAAATGTAAAATTTCTGAACCCGCGCGTGCGCTTGATGTATGAAAGCGTGGAAGCGGAGCGCGTGGATGCACGTGAAGTTGGAGTCTTGGAGGAATGTATATACTCCAAGCAACTTTAGTCTTCGAGTGTGGTTCAGCTTCAGGAGTTAGGGAGTCTTCTGATTGTAGGGAGAATTTTCTCTAGGCTCTTTAAGCGTAAATTTTCTGAACCTTGTAAATGAAGAGAACTTCTCTATCTATAGAGTTCTCATGTGGGCTTTCGTGGACTTGGGCTTGATTGGTCCATGGGCTTGGCCCATTGGACCCAACTAATTGGATTTAGGCCTTTGGGCCAAATTATATCTATTTTTGGACTTAATTAAATTTTAGCCCAAACATTAATAATTAATTGAACCAAAAATAATTAATTTGATCCAACGATGAGGACGGAAACACGTGGCACCATCGGGATTTGTCCATTTTCGTCTTCAATTCTAATTTAGGACACATGTAACATTTAATTAGTCCTAAATTTAATTATTTTATAATTTCGCCATTGATTTGGTAAATGACGTGGCAATTTGTGATTGGTCCAAAATTTTTCCTTCAACAGGTATTTTTAAAATATGGCAAAGTTGGAGGGGTTTTTCCCTTCTAATTTAGCTGCTTTTTTTCCCCTCTTTTAACTCAAATGATTGAAGAAATGAAATATTGACATTTGAGATAATTATTTATGCCTTATTTATTGAGATATATTTAGATTGACAACTATAGACTATTTTATATATTTTTTTCGTTAAGTTGTATTAATTTTCTCCCTAGATTTTCAAATTTTCATCAAATTTGGCTCCTAAGTGTAAGAATTTATATTTATACCTACCATTTAATTTTCACTAATTAACTAAAAACAATGCAAAAATATCAATAAATGTTCATTAATTTGAATAATAGCAAGTTTTGCACGAATTTTAGTTTGACTAATTCGAAAATTAATTATTCAATCACTTCACCAAAATTCAGAAATTTTGCCTTTCAAAAAAAAAAAACTCAGAAATTTGAACAAAAATATAGCTCCACGTCATTTTTCTTCGAAATCCAATTAATTTTGTACCACATACATATATTTTAAAATTTAATTGTATGCATATAAACATATATATTTTAAACAATATTTTGAAATCAAAATTTGGATTCACTATTTTTAATTAAGTTTAAAATTGAAACACTTATGTTTTAAGATAAATTTGATTAAATTGAAAGCTTTGAATGAAAATTGATACAAATCTAAGTGTTTTTTTTTTTTTTTTTTTTGAGACTGGTATAAATCTAAGTGTTAAAACTGATTTCCCCTTTTATTTAATATATTTATCTAACTTTTAGGGCACTTAGGTTTATTATAAATTTGTTGTTCAAGCTTTTGATTGGATTAAGATTTTGGTTTGTACTATTATCGCTTGATTAGCAAGTTTCAAATTTTCGATTGGATTGAATATATAATATTTTTTTAGAAAATGGTAGTGGTTTTTTTTTTAAAAAAAATATTTTAAATATAGAACCAAACTTAAATACGTAGGTTGAGAATGACTTTGGGCTTTTAGCCCATAACAAAAGAAAAAGAGTTTTTAACGGTTTTCTAATTTTTTATTTAAATTAATTCTTCCATTAATTGTAAAATGGTTTTTATTTAATTAATTAATTCTAAAAACGGTTTCTATTTGTTCGCACGAGATTTTCGAAGAAATTTAATTCGTGGAGTTGAACTTGTGTTTATATAAGTTTGATGCGGATGTGGTTCGATCTCTAGTACTTGATCCTCTGATTCTCTCTCAACTGTACGCGTACGCTTGATGTATGGAAGCAGAGCGCGTGGATGCACGTGAAGTCGAAGTCTTGGATGGATGTATGCACGCGCACGCTTGATGTATGGAAGCGGAGCGCGTGGATGCACGTGGAATTGAAGTCTTGGATGGATGTATACACGCGTACGCTTGATGTATGGAAGCGAAGCGCGTGGAGTTGGAGTCTTGGATGGATGTATGCATGTACGCTTGATGTATGGAAGCGGAGCGCGTGGATGCACGTGGAGTTGGAGTCTTGGATGGGTGTTTGTATGCGTACGCTTGACGTATGGAAGCGGAGCGCGTGGATGCACGTGAAGTTGGAGTCTTGAATGGATGTATGTATTCCAATGAGCTTCAGTCTTCAAGTGTGTGGTTCAGCAAGTGTGTGGTTCAACGTCAGGAGTTATGGAGTCTTCTGATTGTAGGGAGAATTCTCTAGGCTCTCTGAGTGTAAAATTTCTGAACCCTGTAAATGAAGAGAACTTCTCTATAGAGTTCTCAGCTGGGCTTTATGGGCTTGGGCTTGATTGGTCCATGAGCCTGACCCATTGGGCCCAACTAATTGGATTTAGGCCTTTAGGTCATTTGGGCCAAATTAAGTATACTTTTGGACTTAATTAAATTTTAGCCTAAACATTCATAATTAATTGAACCAAAAATAATTAATTTGATCCAACGATGAGGACGGAAACACGTGGCACCATCGCGATTGCCAATTTTCGTCTTCATTTCAACTTAGGATACATGATACATGTACATTCAATTAGTCCCAAATTTAATTATCTTATAATTTCGCCATTAATTTGGTAAATGACGTGGCAATTTGTGATTGGTCCAAAATTTCTCCTTCAACAAATGCCACCTTTTCGAGATTTATGCACGTATATGGTGGGTGAATCTCGAAAAATATGAAGTTGAGTCAAAATGCAAGTTGTATATGTTCTTGAATTTGACCCTATTCAGTATGTCAATCAAACTATAAATTTAGTACATGAGTTTGATTAAAAATTGATATAAAATTTGGAATATGGCCAAATTTAATTTGGGATAACTTCGAAGTTTGATTTGAATTTGAGATAAAATTTGGGACATGACCAAATTTTATTTTGGGATAAATTTGAGATATTATCCGCAATTTAAATTTGAGAAAATCATTTGAATTTGGGATAAAATTTGGAATATGGCCAAATTTAATTTGGGATAACTTTGAAGTTTGATTTGAATTTGAGATAAAATTTGGGATATGACCAAATTTTATTTTGGGATAAATTTGAGATATTATCCGCAATTTAAATTTGATAAAATCATTTGAATTTGGGATAAAATTTGAAATATGGCCAAATTTTAAAATTGAGATTAATTTAAGATCCAATCTACAAGATCCGGACATTTGAATTTATGATAAAATTTGGAATATGGCCAAATTTTAACTCTATATATATATATATATTTATATATATGTATACCTAATTCCAAGGAATTAGGGTTTAGGATTATATGTATATATTATTTAAGTGACCTAATGAGGTAAAGTAGGAACGAAGCCAAATAGAATTTCGGATTCTCAACGATAGCTCCTGAAAAATTGCATCTTGCCGTCGTTCCAACCGTCGGATCATCTTGAAAATTTAACAGCCTGTTTGGGAAACATAGTGTCAGATTCGGAACGGTTAGATCTTTGTTTTGAGCTCTAATCTGTTCATAATCACTATTGTATATAACATGTAAAACTGAGAACTTTTTTCAGCGACAGCTCTCGGAAAAACGTCGTTTTCTGGAATTTCAACCGTCGGATCGTATCGAACCTTTATCTGCCTGTTCGATACATATAGGGCCTCATTCTGAACGGTTAGATTTGTGTTTTGAGGTTAGTCTATTCATAATCGCTATTGTACAGAACACATAAAACTGGGAACCCTTTTTTTTCTTCAGGGACAGCTCTTGGAAAATTATCGTTTGCCAGAATTTCAACCGTCGGATTGTATCGAAATTTTATCTGTCTGTTCGAGACACAAAGGGCCTCATTCTGAACGGTTAGATCTTTATTTTGAAGTCTATTCTGTTCATAATCGCTATTGTACAGAACACATAAAACTGGGAACCCCCTTTTTTTTTTCAAGGACAACTCTCGGAAAAGTATCGTTTGCCGGAATTTCAACCGTCGGATTGTATTTTATCTGCCTGTTCGAGACACAAAGGGCCTCATTCTGAACGGTTAGATCTTTGTTTTGAAGTCTAGTCTATTCATAATCGCTATTGTACATAACATGTAAAACTGAGAACTTTTTTTTTTCAGGTTTTTTTTCTTTTGGGAATATAATTTGCATCCAGGTAAAACTCCAAGGAAACTACTTTTTTTTTTTAAATATACTTTTTTTTTCAGGAGCACCTAGATTGGCGCTTTGGCTTCTACAAAACTTGCGAGGGTCTATGGCCATACGTTTGCAATAAGATCCGAACTCGTTCTCTGCCCAGAGGAACTTGTGAGGGTCTATGGCCATACGTTTGCCATAAGATCCGAGCCTGTTCGCCGCCAGAGGAACTTGGGAGGGTCTATGGCCATGCGTTTGCCATAAGATCCGAGCTCGTTCGCCGCCCAGAGGAACTTGTGAGGGTCTATGCCCATACGTTTGCCATAAGATCCGAGCTCGTTCGCCGCCTAGAGGAACTTGTGAGGGTCTGTGGCCATACGTTTGCTATAAGATCCGAACTGGTTCGCTGCCCAGAGGAACTTGTGAGGGTCTGTGGCCATACGTTTGCCATAAGATCCAAACTCGTTCGCCGCCCAGAGGAACTTGTGAGGGTCTATGGCCATACGTTTGTCATAAGATCCGAGCTCGTTCGCCGCCAGAGGAACTTGGGAGGGTCTATGGCCATACGTTTGCCATAAGATCCGAGCTCGTTCGCCGCCAGAGGAACTTGGGAGGGTCTATGGCCATACGTTTTCCATAAGATCCGAGCTCGTTCGCCACCCAGAGGAACTTGTGAGGGTCTATGGCCATACGTTTGTCACAAGATCCAAGCTCGTTCGCCACTCAGAGGAACTTGGGAGGGTCTATGGCCATACGTTTTCCCTAAGATCCGAGCTCGTTCGCCACCCAGAGGAACTTGTGAGGGTCTATGGCCATACGTTTGTCACAAGATCCGAGCTCGTTCGCCGCCAGAGGAACTTGGGAGGGTCTATGGCCATACGTTTGCCATAAGATCCGAGCTCGTTCGCCCCCAGAGGAACTTGTGAGTCACCAACGCGTCTTGGAAAATGGAGATGCAACAATGATATCATCGAATTTAAGACAAAAGTGACATCCTTTAACGAACACCATCAATGTCCTAGTGTCACGTTTCAAGTGATTGCGACATTTTTTTTATGGTGTGATTGAACTTAAAGTTTCCTTCAAGCTGCCTACGTACCCTTTATAATGTATAGGGATCAAGTCATAACGTAGTTCAAATTTTTTTTTTGTTTGGCCGTTCACCTGTTAAGCTCATGCGGGCCAGGAGCACCTGTAGTTTAGGCTCTTGCGATAAGGAGCATTTTACATACTTATCATGCATAAAATTTCTTAAGGAATTTGCCATTGATTGGGCCCATCCTTAATCCATCCTGATCGACGATCTTGTACGCTCTATTTGTGTAGACTTCTTTGACGATATAAGGTTCATCCCACTTAGGAGCAAACTTATTTCCATTTAGGTGTGACATAGGGTCCATTTCTCTTTCGGACTCTTTGATGACGGTGATATGATAACATGAAGTTTCGCCTTCTTCCTGTTCTAAGTTTTCACTTTCGGGCTTAGTAAAAATAACGTCACATCTTTTCACCTTTAAAGAGCCTTCACTTGTATTGGGGTGACGAAAATTTTTCTTTTCATTCGTGAAGGAACATTACTACGAATTTCTCCTCCCTCCTTTGTCTCGCAAGGGGACATTTGATTTGAATGATTCTCAACATCCTCATGCTTAATGCGGCGCCAAATTGATGCCCGAATTTTCCTCCACTCTTCTTTGTAGGTATACTAGGAGCATCACCGCGAATCTTTTCTTTTTCCTTTTGCTCGAATGACGACCTTTTGTCAGAGTGATTCTCGACACCTTCATGCTTAAAACGGTTGAAAATTGACCCGCGAGGTGCTTCCTCATTTTTCTTCGTAGGCACACTTAATCTTTCAAATGTCGAGGGTCGAGTCGTCACTAGAGAATGACGAATGCCTTCTTCCTCCCCAGAAGGCATGACAAGCCTTCGAAAGGCAGAGCGTCGGTCGAGGTTAGTCGTTGGGCGCTGACTTTATTCTTCTGTTTTCGTCATACTTAGCCTTTCAAAGACTAAGGAACGTGCGACAGGCGGTCGAATGCGGTCAAAGACAGAAGTTTTTTTACCATTGTTTTCCCCTTCTTTAGAGTTATCAACCTCCTTTATTGTTGTCAGCCATTTTTGCCTTTCCCTTTCTAGTTATGCGAACCGGCTCAAAAGACTTATATCCAAGTCCTTTCCTTGAGGCAGGTATGACATATCCTTCCTGCAAAAGTTTCTTCTGGGACGGAGAAAGTTCAGGCTGCTCATAAATTTTCAAGCTTTTGAACTCAGTGTGAGTTGTAAAGTCATAGCCTGCTTTTGCCAGTAACTTATAAGCCTTTGGGTCAAACCCATCTTTTGTTCGTCTTTCAGGCAAATTTACCTTTGTCAGGTCCATTTTTTGTTTGTGAATTTCTTGTTTTGTTATTTTTGTAAGAGGTATAACAAAACTTTCTTTTAAGATCTCCACATCACCGACCTTCAAGCCCCTCGAGCATTTTGCGAATGGTGACTCGCCTTTCTTGCGTCTCGACAAAGGAACATAACGCAAGATTGGAGGACTTGGAGCTTTCTCATCTTCCAAAGTTTCAGTCTTCGTGGAGCTAGTAGATGCTTTACTCTTTTGAGAGTCAGAAGTATTGGCCCCTTCGCTTGGTTCTTTTGTTGCATCTATTTGTGGCTTGAACTGAGACTTATCCTCCCCTTTTATTAGAGGAATCTCTGCGGGCATAAATTCACCGATATTATCGATCTTTAAGTAGAACTTTGCGTCTGCGAAGTGGGACTCAGCTTCTGAGAATCAGTTGGAATCTGTTTTAACCTTCTTAATACCATCTTGGTAAAATTTGAAGCATTGATGGAGTGTAGAAGTTATTACTCCATTTCCAAGAATCCAAAGACGTCCCAGCAACAGCTTGTAAGTAGTCCTCGAATCTATAACGTGGAATAATGTGTTGGCCTTTAGATCGCCAATAATGAGTTCCAGACGAATCATGCTGATCGCTCGTTGACCACCTTGATTGAAGCCTTGGATCACTAACTTTCTATTCATCAGTTCTTCCATTGAGATACCTAATTGCTTCATAGTCGATTTAGTCATAATATTGACAGCTGACCCATCGTCAATGAGAATTCGACCAACCCTTTGTTCTCGCATGTATCCCGAGACAAATAGGGGCCTGTTATGAGACTTTGATCCCAGCAATAGATCTTCATCCGAAAAACCTATAGATGTGCAGCAAGAAGCGCATGTACGCACCCTGGAGGCTGGGACACTTGAACTTGATGGACTTGATGCACCTGAGTTTAGCAATGCATCAATAAGAGCAGTCTTAGCTGTCTGAGGGAGAGACAACAAGTCACATATGTTGAACGACGGTAGGTCTTTTGATTCTACCGTCGTCTCCAACGGGCTTGACGAAATATCTTCGCCTTCCGCTGTGCTGACGACATGACATGCAACAACTTCTAACACCTCCTTTGGATGATCGTTAAGGAAGTTTCTTGGAAGAAATTCTTCTAGAGTCACGAGTCGCCGAGGTCGAGGAAAATCCTCGTCCTCCTCCTTGACAAGTTTAGACTTCCGCGCCATCTTCTTTGCTTTCTTTTTATGAGTCTTGCTTCCTCTTCTATAATCTCGACAGAAGCGCAACTCTTTCTTGGTGTAGCTCGTCTTTCTTTTCTTTCGATGAGTCACAAGGGTCCACACTTCGTGGTCATCTTCGACAAAATCATTGTTGGCTTGAGGATCTGTCATTATGATCTCTTGCTGGAACCGAACAACTATAGGCTCAAAGGTCCCAAATTGGATCAAACTTTCACTTTGATCATAAAATAATGTTGATGGTGGAACGCTTGAAGTCATTGCCACCGCAGCGTGATTCGTCTTAGCTACCTCATCCAGATCTAGCTCTATCTTCTTTTCGTGAGCCAACCTCATAATCAGCTCTTTCAGCACAAAGCACTTTTCGATTGGGTGGTTAACGACCCGATGATATTTGTAGTAGTTGGGGTCGTTGACTTTTCCTAACTGCTCTAGCCGCTTACATTCGGGCAGTTGAATCAGTTGTTTCTCCAATAGTTGCTCTAGCATATCTGCAACATCAGAGTCTGGGAATGGATAAACCTTTTCCTGCCTCTCCTTCAAAGTTAGACGACATCGCTCGCCCCCATAATCTTTCTTTTCAGCTCTTGAATCTCTTCCTTTAGAGGAAAATTTCAATGGGGTCGTATTGACGACCATAGATTCTTTCGTGGCAGTCTTCACAGTTTTCTCGGTGCCCTTTGTATCTTTCTTATCCTTCTTTTCTCCTGGGACCAGGAAATCCTTTGTTCCTCTGTTGGCGATGCTCAACTCCATAACATGGGCGCGAGTTGCCAACTCTTCAAATGTGCGAGGCTTGATTCCCTGCAGGATGTAGAGAAGTTCCCAGTGCATGCCTTTGGGTGCACATCTCCACTGAAGATAGTTCAGTGAGTCTATCTTTGCAATCAAGGCTTAGAGCTCTCCATCGGTTGATGTAGTCGATAACTGGCTCTCCCTTCCGCTGCTTGGCGTTTGTTAGCTCCATCATGCTAACAGTCCGCCTAGTGCTGTAAAAGCGGTTCAAGAATTCTTTTTCCAACTGCTCGTAGCTATCAATCACTTCTGGCTCTAGATCAGTGTACCAATTGAAAGCATTTCTTTTCAAGGTACGGACAAATTGTCTAACCAGTTGATCTCCTCTAGTCCCTGCAGTTTCACATGTTTCAACAAAATGAGCAACGTGTTGTTTAGGATTGCCATTTTCGTCGAACTGCTGGAATTTTGGTGGTTGATATCCGACAGGCATTATGAGGTTGTCAATTCTTTTAGTGTACAGCTTGGTGTACATAAAAGAATTTTGTGGCGATCCCCCATACTAGGCTCTGATGGTATTTGTGATCATGTCTTGCAGCTGCTGGACTGACAGAGAGGCGACGGAGGTAGAGTGCTGCAGCTGGCTTTCCTGCAGCGGAGTTTTCCCTTTGTCATTTGCCTTGACAGCGGGAGTGTGGCTCGACTCAGTAGTTTCTCGAGCCTGCATTTTCTCTCTCAAGGCAGCGATCTCATTATCTCGCTCCTCGAGAGCTTTCGCTAGGAAATTTATCTTCCTCTCTGATTCAGCCATAGCTGCCTCGGTCGCTATGTCAGCCATCATGACGGACATCACATCAGGGTGTGATTCCTTCTTGGACTGGTCAGAGGCAGGAGCAAAATTGTCATACAAAGGATTTTCTTTGATGACAATCCCCCTTTAGGAGATTCTGTCAATCGCCTCAAGATGTCCTCTGCGACAGCAGAACCTTGTTCTTTCCTGTATGATCCCCTTTGAGCGACTGCGAGTAATGGGTCCTATGTATGCATCGCTTGCAGCAGGAGTGTTAGACGCAGCAGGAGCGTTGGATGCTACTTTCTTAGAAGCCATTGCTTGATTTAAGTGTTGAGAGAGATGAGAGGTAGAGATAGTCCCACTGGGCGTGCCAATTTGTTCGCACGAGATTTTCGAAGAAATTTAATTCGTGGAGTTGAACTTGTGTTTATATAAGTTTGATGCGGATGTGGTTCGATCTCTAGTACTTGATCCTCTGATTCTCTCTCAACTGTACGCGTACGCTTGATGTATGGAAGTGGAGCGCGTGGATGCACGTGAAGTCAAAGTCTTGGATGGATGTATGCACGCGCACGCTTGATGTATGGAAGCGGAGCGCGTGGATGCACATGGAGTTGGAGTCTTGGATGGATGTATGCACGCGTATGCTTGATGTATGGAAGCGGAGCGCGTAGATGCACGTGGAATTGGAGTCTTGGATGGATGTATGCACGCGTACGATTGATGTATGGAAGCGGAGCGCGTGGATGCACGTGGAGTTGGAGTCTTAGATGGGTGTTTGTATGCGTACGCTTGACGAATGGAAGCGGAGCGCGTGGATGCACGTGAAGTTGGAGTCTTGGATGGATGTATGTATTCCAATGAGCTTCAATCTTCAAGTGTGTGGTTCAGCGTCAGGAGTTATGGAGTCTTCTAATTGTAGGGAGAATTCTCTCTAGGCTCTCTGAGCGTAAAATTTCTGAACCCTGAGAACTTCTCTATTTATAGAGTTGGCTTTATGGGCTTGGGCTTGATTGGTCCATGGGCTTGGCCCATTGGGCCCAACTAATTGGATTTGGGCCTTTGGGCCATTTGGGCCAAATTAAGTATACTTTTGGACTTAATTAAATTTTAGCCCAAACATTAATAATTAATTGAACCAAAAATAATTAATTTGATCCAACGATGAGGACGGAAACACGTGGCACCATCGCGATTGCCAATTTTCGTCTTCAATTTCAACTTAGGATACATGTAACATTCAATTAGTCCCAAATTTAATTATCTTATAATTTCGCCATTAATTTGGTAAATGACATGGCGATTTGTAATTGGTCCAAAATTTCTCCTTCAACACTATTCTTCAATTATTTTTCCTTTAAAAAAAAAAAGTTCTTAGTTTTTAAAAAAAGAGAGATAGAATATTTCGTCTTTTCTTCTTCCTCATGTTTTCTTCTCTAGATCTATTATTTTCTAAACAATTTTCCATCGATTCCAACTCGTTCTCGGACGAGTGCACATCAAAGATCGAGAATTGTGTCAACCTTAGAGAGCAACTAGCTTTGATGATTTAGCACCGAAGTTGTGCCGATCTTGCTTTCAAGGCGGTGAGTTTATCCACGGTACAACAATCAATATTTGATACTAACAAGTAGTTTGTTAGATAAATCTCAATAAACAAGGTCAAAAAGACTCCCTAATAAACAAGTTGAGTGTTTTTCTATAATTTGGTAGGCAAAAGAACAAACTAAACCATTTTGATGACGATGAATATGATAAAATGAAATCTCACCGAACATTCATAATAAAACTCCTTAACTTTCTTAATGAAAAAAAATCAAATATTTATAAAATTAGTTTACTCAATGATTTAAAAGTTTAATCATTGATTAGAAGTCGTGATAATTGGGACGGTAGCTTTTGCAATAGGTGACACGTGTTTTAAATTTAAATTAATATTTAAGAGATAAGTGGACGAAAGAAAAAGTTAGATACGTCCATTAAATAAAAATTAATAGAATCAACGAATATTAAATAAATAATAAATAACCATCAATTTTGCTCATTGTCTTTCCCATATTTATGACGTGGGAATGATATTGTAATTTGTAGGTTTAATTTTATTCTTCAAATAAGTAAAAAAAGTTCAACGGTAATTGACATGTCACCCTCTCAAATTGGAGGTTTAAATTCTCTATCTCTATAATTGTTCTACTAGAAAAAGTAAATATTAAATAGATAATATATTAATAAAAAAATTTAAAATTTAGAATTTGTTTGAAATATATGTTTATAAAGAGAGTTTTAAGTACTTAGCTTCAACACCTTTCAAATAGGTTCTTAATTAGTTGAAAAAAATCAATCAATTTCTTGAGGTTTGAACATTAAAAATCTCCACACAAAAAAAATAAATAATGAATAAATAAATTAAGACTCATTTGGTTTTTGGTTTTGTTATTTTTATTTTTTTAAATTGGACCTATAAACATTTCTTCTACCTTTAAATTTCTTACTTTTTTTTTTATTTAGTTTTTACTAATGTTTTAAAAACTCAAGCTAAATTTTGAAAACTAAAAAAAAATAGTTTTTAAAAACTTGTTTTTGTTTCTAAAACTTAACCCGAAATTCAACTCTTGTATTAAGAAAGATGTAAATGCAAATCATTCTAAGAAATTGAGAGAAAATAGGCTCAATTTTCAAAGAGTTTGGATTCTTCAAAATCTTTACGAATTTATTTATAATTTTTTTTTTGTTTTTATAATTATTTTTAGAAATATCTATTTTATCCACATTTCGACGCTATGGCATAAACCAGGATATTTGTTTATCTACATATTTTTCTGGCTAAAGAGAGATTAAAGGGTAAAATAGTATTTTGGTTTTTATATATTAAAATTTGTTCAATTTTAATTGTCCAATTTTAATATATGTACTTTCAAAAAATCTTAAATTTAGTCCCTCAAAATTAAATGTTATCGAAATTGGTTAAACTATAACAACAATTTTCATGTCATGAAATATAATGTATGAACATGTTTTAAAATTTTATAGTACAAATGTAAATGGATAACAAAAACTTTTTTAAAAAATCAACAATAAATCATTCGTGAATTAAATTTAAAAAAAATACACAAATTAAAATTAGACAATTAAAAATATAAAAATTAAAATTAAACAAATTTCAAAACATTTTAAGGAAATTTGAAATAGTCATAGGCCGTACGGAATAGCCAAAGTGGAATATGTCCATACAAAAACGGCGTCGTAAAGGAAGAACAAAAGAGGTCAAAAATTTTGAAAATCGAAAATTCAAATTAATGCAACCAGATTCCTTAAATCTATTTCATTGTCAATACTATGAAATATTCAAAACCAAAGTATTAATAACATGTCTTTGATTTCATATAGTTTTTTTTTTTCATGCATTTCACAACTACCAAAAGCTATACGTTGAAATTACAAATGCCCTTCTCTTCAACCCTACAAACAATTTTAGTCTACACCTCTAATATATTTCTATGGTTCTCAAACAATTGAAAAAAAGGTTCGAGAGACTTCTGACGAGATTCAGAAATGTCATTCTCCACCGATATAAATTTTAGGTCAAATAATAAGTTTAGTCTCTTGTTATAGGTGGTTTTGGATCAAAAGGTATAATTGATATCTAACGCAAATAAGAACAACAAAATTAAGAAGAGAGCATGATATTGGCCGAAAGTGGCAACTTAGGACCAAATTGGGCCAAAGATAAGGGGCTAGCTTGCGCCTTTGCCCAAGCCAGAGTGCTCGGCCTTGACCTTGAGAGATGCTAGGCCCAAAATATGACCCAAGGGAGATGCTCGGCCTCGGCAAGCCAAATATGAAATCGAGCACACTAATCGATTCTACTGTTGGTGTCACGTGGAGGTTAGATGCGTTTTTACTGCCCAAAATTTGGCATCAACATATAAAAAAAAAAAAATTCTAAAGATTTATGAAGTATGTGTCTATTTAGTCTCTAGACTTTAAAAAATGACTAGTTGGCCCTTTGGACTTTTAATTGTGTGTCTAATAAGTTCTTGAACTATTCAACTTTTTCGAAATTTATAAATTGCTAAACACAAAAGTTTAGGGTCTTATTAGACATTAAAGATAACTTGCTATCTAATGAATCAATTATTTTTTCTTAAAGGTTTTTAATTAATATGATAAGAACCTATTCGATATAAAATTGAAAATTTGGGGACCAAATAGACAAAAATCTGAAAGTTCCAAGACTAAACTTATAATTCAAACTAAAATTTTGAGTTTGATTCTTGAACTTCCGGACCTGTGTCTATTTGGTCCTTAAATTTCAATCGAATCTAATGGTAAGTCCATAAATTTTCAATTAGGCATCTAATAAGTATCTACCATATTAAAAAAAATTAATTGATCTACTATATATAAATTTAAATTTGTGTGCAATGGAATCGTAAACTTTCATTTTTTTTTTGTCTAATAAACTCTTGAATTTAAAAGGATAATGAACCGGTCAAAGACCTATTAGACACAAAATTGAAAAATCAAGAATCTATTTGACACAAAATTGAAAGTTTAAATAACAATTATACACCTTTTTTAAGTTTGTAACATATTGAATACAAAAATTAAAAGTCTAAAGATTTAGACATTTTTAAAAATTAAAAGACTAAATAGGCATAAACTTAAAAGTTTAGAGACTAAACTTGTAATTTTAATAAGTTCAATCCTCATTTTAGAAATTAATTAGAAGAAAGATATTTTCTCATCCTCATCAAAACAAGAGAATTCTAGTACAATTAAATTTGGTTTTAATGAAAGAAATAAAGATTTTTTTTTTTTTCATGTATACCAAGAACTAAAGCGTGTAGGAATTGGGAAATACCATTCTAATTGAACTAATTTTTCAAACATTTAACTTTAATTCGATTTAATTTCCTCTAAAGTCAATTCCATACCTAATTTATAATCCTCAATAGGAACTATTATTAAATTTTAATATCATTAAAAAGATCTGAAATTATATCAATTCTGAAATTTAGTTTCCTTTTAAAGGAAAATAAAACTAACTCACCTAACATTTCTATAATCAAACCGTAGTATCTTCTAATGATGAAAATTAACAATATATTGTAAAATATTAAAATTTAGCCAAGTTCATTAAAAGAAAAAAGAATTTTTAAAAATAGAAAAATAAAAGAAACTATTTATACAAAATAGCAAAATTTTTAGATAGTTGTGATAGACGTTGATAGAAGTCTATCAATGTCGTTTTTTTTTTCTATTTTCTATAAATAGTTTGACATTTTTTCTATTTGTGAAAATTTCCCTAAAAAAAATTAATAAGGTTATTTATATTCTTTATGGTTAAATTTAGTTCATAAAATTTAATGTTTTTTAAAAAGTTCATGGTATATTAAATACAAAACTAAAAGCTTTATAATTTCATTAAACATAAAATCTAAATTTATATCAAAACATATCAATTAATTTTTTGGAAGACATATATATTAGACACAAAATTAAAATTTGAGAAACAATTATTAAACATTTTTGAAAGCTTAAAAATCAAAGCCATAAGTTTTAAAGTTTAATAACTAAACTTGTATTTTATTTTAATTGTTAAATTATATAAAATGCTCATTGACTTTTGGTTACTGTTTAAATAATAATACTCTCGAGTTTTAAAAAGTTTAATTAGTATCCTTGATATGTAAAAAATAAAAAATTTGCAATACAACGTGTGTTTTACATCTTGGAGTAGAATTATGATAGTAAAACCAACCAACCCTTTTAAAAAAAGAGAATTTTTAAAAATAAAAAAATAAAGAAAATTATTTATATAAAATAGCAAAATTTTTTTATAGTCGTAATAGATACTAATAGAAATTTAACACTCATCATGTTAATAGAAGCTTATCCATATCTATTAATATATTTTTTTTATTTTTATAAATAATTTGACTTTTTTTTTATCTATGAAAATTTCTTTTTAAAAAATTCAAATACCGTCTTAATTGTTAAAATATTTAGCGACAACTTTAAACTTACGCTACCTAAATGTTATGGTACCTTTTACCTAAAAAAAAATAAAAAATAAAAAAGTAAAAATGACTTTCTTTTATCGCCTTTTATGTTTGCTATTTTTTAATAGCATATTTTGAATTTTTGACACATCCTACTATTCGAAAGGACATTTTTTAATCTTTTATTTAAAAGTGAAAAAATACTAATGAAATTTTTTTCAAGTTTGTAATATTATTGAAACCATATGCATTTTATAAAGAAATTTTTACGAATAAAAAAAATGTCAAACTATTTATAGAAAATAGTATAAAAAAAATATGAATAAAGATTGATAGACTTCTATCAGCATCTATTAATGATAAACTTCTATCTCATTTCTATTCCTGATAAACCCTCATAGACTTATATCAGCGTCTATCATAACTATCTATAAATTTTGCTATTTTGTATAAATAGTTTCCTTATTTTTTTTATTTTTTAAAATTCCCCAATTTTATATAAATTAGACTTTCTATTTTAAACCGTTGCGATATACTAATTACAACACAAAAAGAAAATCAGTCTATTTTCTTTTTTTTTTTTTTTTTGAATTTGGTTAGACCTGCACCTACACAATTATAATATAGAAGGGACTTTTTTTAAAAGTAAAAGATAAAAATAAAAAGAATTTTATTTACTTATATTTTATGTGCTTAAAAGAATACGAGGTGTATTTGTCAAGTATATGAAAAAGTACAATATTTTTATTTGGATTGAAAACGTTACTAATATAAGTTTAAATAACTATTTAGTTTTTAACTTTTTTTTTTTTTTTTAAGTTTATAAACACTATTTTTATTTATAATTTTATTGTTTTATTATCTATAGTCCAATCAAAATGTGAAAACTAAAATTATAGATTCCTTTTTATATACATTTTCCATGTTCTTCTTTTTAAATGTAAGATTAGATGGGAGAGTTTGATTTATTTCTCATTTTCCGAACCTTATTGGAATCATGGAGATTAATTGAGATTAATTGATATTTTTATTTTGTCGTAAAAAAAATCGACAAGATATAAAAAGAAGCAACAAAAAGTCCATAAATATAATATTGACTAATAGACCATAAGCATTTTAATTATTTAAAAGTGTAAAGTTTTTACTCCTTAATGTAAATATTAAAGAAAATTTAATAACTTTCGTAAAAATATTTGTTAACACTTCGATTTCATCAATATTTCTATGGATATTGCTAACCTCAGCAAAGTTTAACCGGCATTGTATTATCAATCACAAGATTTGAAATTCAATCTCCATCTTATCAATTGTCAGAATATATATATATATATATACATTTTCATGAAATTGAGATGTACGTCGTATTGTAAAATAAAATTCAAAGTATAAGGATTAAAAAAAATGGTTAAAAAACATCCCTAAACTTTGATGAAAGTAACAATTTAGTCCATGAATTTTGACTTGTAACAATATAGTCATTGTACTTTCAATTTTGTAACAATTTAGTCCTTGAACTTTAGTATGTAACAATTGGTATTTGCACTTTCAAATTTGTAACAATTTAGTCCCTAACAAAAAAAATCATCAAAAATAGATGTCAATTTTTATTATTTTATGATGTAGACTTTGTATTTTATAAGAATATCAAGTTCCTAGTTAGTTAATCGGTTTATTTACGCAAGAAATCTCATTAAATCTTAACACTAATTTCTACTATAGAGACTAAATCGTTACAAATTTTAAAGTACAAGGATTAACAATGTTATGCAGAACTAAATCGTTACAAACTAAAGTTCAGAGATTAAATTGTTACGTTTATAAAAGTTTAGAGATAGATTATAAAAAAAAAAAATGAAAAACCTCAAAGCATAAAAGCCATAAAAAATTATGCATCACCAAGCTCCCACAGCCTCAAAATCTCCGAAAGATTAAATATAAATCACAATCCAAATCCCCAAAAGTAAAAATTATTTAAAAAAAAAAAAAAAATTCAACATCAAAGTTAAAAAGGCAAAAAAGTGAAATTTAAAAAAAAAAAAAAAATGAAGAAAATTGGTGACGGTCGACCCACTTGATCGGCGGTAGATTTGTGGAGGAGAAGACGAAAACGAAGGCATTGGTATGGCGATCTCAAATTGCGTTTGTTTTTTAAAGCCATTTTAAGATCAATCTGGAAATCGTACTGCAAATTGCTGTGATTTGTTGTGGACCAATTTAATTACCCTGAACTGCACGTTGAATGGAAGATTTGTCATAGGAAATGATACGAACCCAACCAACCCTTTTTCTTCTTCTTTTACCTTTTCTTTCTCCATCCTTTTCAATCCAATCCCCTTTGATTTATTATCCCTAAACCCCTTTAATTTGGACCCAGAACGAAACTCAGCTTTAAATGCGAGTTGGTTGATGCCCTTCCTTTCCCCCCTTCTTCTTCTTCTTCTTCTTCTTCTTAAGCGCTAAGTTTTCCTTTTCCCCTTTCTTTGAAACCCCCAATCTTCTTTCCTTCAAAACCCATTTTGGATTCTCGATTTTGGACCGACCCTTTTCATTTCCATGGATTTCATAGCTAACCCATTTCGCTTTTCTTCATCTTCGTCGCCTTCCTTTGGGAATCTCTTTGAGAGAGTTAGAGAAATTTGCTGCTATGCGGTTTCTGCGATTCTTGGCAACATCTTGTCTGCGATCTTCACTTTCTTCTTCGCCCTAGGTTTGTTTCTCATTGATCTGCTGCAATTCTTCGCATTATTTCTGTGTTTGTGAATTGTTTGTTTGTTTGTGTGTGTGTGTGTTTTTCCCTTTCTTTGCAACTCTTCTTCTTCATCCCTTCAATTTCTGATAATCATGTGAATGGAAACAAACTGGAGAGAATTGGATTTGCTCCAAAAGAGGGGAAGAGAAAACTGGGTTTCTGATAATTGTTTAGGTTTGAAGGAAATGAAATTGTTCTTTGTTGCTTTTGGCAGTTGGGACTTTGCTTGGAGCCATGACTGGAGCATTGATTGGCCAAGAAACAGAGAGTGGGTTTGTTAGAGGAGCTGCTGTTGGGGCAATTTCTGGAGCTGTTTTCTCTATTGAAGTCTTTGAATCTTCTTTGGTTCTTTGGCAATCAGATGAATCAGGGATAGGCTGTCTTCTTTATCTGGTGAGCAAACTTTGTATACAAATCTTTTGATGATTTGAGCCCACATATCAATCTAAATGCTTTTAGCTTCAGTTTTTTTAATCATTATTTGTCTTTTGGCTCTGTTTTCGAGTGGGGAAACGGCTTCTCTGGTAATCCAACATCATTTTTGTTTGTAATTCTGTATAGATTGATGTCATTGCAAGCCTCCTCAGCGGACGTCTAGTTCGAGAACGCATAGGTCCGGCCATATTGAGCGCAGTTCAAAGTCAGGTAGCTTTGCAATGCCATTGATTGTGGTTGGTGAATTGTATTGTTCTAGCTTCATGTAAAATGATGGAACTCATGTTTTGGTTTCGTTTTGATGTGAATTAGATGGGTGCTACAGAGACAAGCTTTGATGACATCCCGAACATCTTCGACACCAGTAGTGCGAAAGGATTGCCTGGGGACTCGGTCGAGAAAATTCCCAAGATTGTAGTATCTAAGAACAATAGTGTAGATGCTTATGGTGAGAGAGTCTGCTGTTCTGTTTGCCTTCAGGTTAGGCTCTAACCTTTCTATATATCGATCATTCTTGTATGAACACGGAAATTTCTACCGTCGAAATGACTGCTTAATCGTATTTTCGGCTCTGATTTTCCCAGGACTTTCAGCTTGGAGAGACTGTAAGAAGCTTACCATATTGCCATCACATGTTCCATTTGCCCTGCATTGATAAATGGCTTCTTACTCATGGCTCTTGCCCTTTATGCAGAAGGGATCTGTAATATTTTTCCACTCACCACTGTGTTAACTTGCCCTTGTAAATTAAAAAAAAAAAAATCAGAGAAAATTTCCTTATTTTTCGCTAAAACTCGAGTTAGATCATTGCTTCAGTAGTTCGAACAGAGGCATTCGGAACATACTGTGACGATCGATCATCACCGATGTATAAAAATTTTGAGTAATTATAGCTTTACATTGCTCTTGTGAATAAACTATATTCTTCCTTTTCTTACTCATTGATCAATTATGCTATAAAAAAACTGTTAACATTATCATGAGTTTTGGTTGCTTCTGTTTTCATCTAAAGATATTTATGAAGGTTGCTTTGCTTAAAGGACTTAAAATAATTTTCCTTTTTGAACAACTTTTAAGATTCAGCCATTGATTTGTTTAAACTTGTAGTTTCAGTCACTCATTCTCTGTCTTCCAGGTGGCATTCTCTGATAGGTTACTATTTGTTTCTTGTGAGACAACAGTTAAAGATCTTATTTTTAAAACACAAAATTAGACAGGAGGGACAGCCCAGATGGACTAATGGTAGCCCTTCATTAGGGCTTTTGTTCTAAGCCCCAAAATCAAAGGTAAGATTGTTGAAGTTAGTTGAGAACTTTTTGAAAATATTTAATGCACATATTAGGCTGAAACTTTGGGAGAGAGACTTCTCAGTGGAAATACAAGATATTTTTAAAGTCCCATGCTGTTGCAAGATCAGGTACTGGGAGCCCCATCTGCATCGATAGGATCCTCAGAGTGTAGGGGCACAAGCCTTTAAAAACACACCATTTTCCCTCCCCCTTCATTTAATGTTTCTTTCTTCTTCAACTATCATAAGCACTCTCTTGGATTGGGATATACTTCCATTAAACATGATTTTTCCATCTCATAAGAAAAGGAAATACCAAGATTAGGACCCCCCCCCCCCCCCCCCCCCTCCTCAGAGTTTTTGGACCTCTAAGTTGTGTTCTGCCGTTTGGAGTTAGAAAGTTTATATTTGGGGTGCATATATGTTTAGTTGGAGTTTTTCGATAAATGTGCAAACTACAATAATGAACACAACTGAAGTTAGTGGAGTTGAGTTATGAAGTTGGTGGGTCAAACACTCCTTAGATTTAGACCCTACATAGATGCCAAAAGTCATAGAACGAACACAGTTGTCTTCGATGGGGCCCTTTAGATTAGACGTTGAGAGTGACTTTATTATTTATATTTGGATTTTAGGGTTTTTTTTTTTTTTTGTGTGTTTTGTTTTCAGCTACCACAATAAATAGTGTTGAAAATCTACCAAAAGGAATTTGAAACTGTTTGGTGATTCACTTCAAGAACATGCATCCATTTAATCATCTCTCTTTCTTTTTATATTTTATATAAACTTTTTTAGGAATTGCAATAAATCATGATATTGTACTGAGGAGTGAGGATAGTTTTGCATTTCATCACTACCACCTACTTGCTCTTTAATGGTCACCTACCCCTGTTTTTATCTTTTTATTATGGTTGCCCAAGTTCCTAATCCTAGCATCTTTTTTCTTTTCTTTTCTTTTCTTTTTTTATAAAATATTCTTAAAATATCAAGGAGTTGGATAGACATAAGAAAAGCAAGTGTACTCAAATATAGGAATTTAACAACGGACCTCTTTTTTTTTTTTTTTTTAATTTTTTAATGGAAAATTTTTTAAAATAAAAAAATAAGGATATTATCAAAATTTTTAGATAGTTGTGATAGACGCTAATAGAAGCTATCATGATAGAAGTCTATCAATATCTATCCGTGTTTTTTGCTATTTTCTATAAACCGTTTAACATTTTTTCTATCGGTAAAAATTTCTCTTTTTTTAAAAAAAAAATAGAATTCTGGTCGTTTGGTGGTTGCAAAAACCTCTCTTTTTCATCAAACCTTTATTGTTCATTTGATTGTTTTCTTAATCCTCAAGGAAACAGTTTCCAATCACAACACTAATTCCATACTTTTCACCCTCCACTTGTTATATAATAATATTTGGCACTGTTTTATAGCTAAAACATGCATTCTAGTGGGTTTTTTTTTTTTTTTTTTAATTCATTTTTTCCTTTATTTTCTTTATGAGACTTGGTACATGGTGTAATTAAGTACCAACAAACAAGCCACTACTTTGGTATAACATACTTATTTAAATTATAAAAATTGCTCCACTTTTCATTTGTCTAAAAAATATCTGTTTTTTTTTTTTTAAATTACACTATAATCTTCCATAAATGTTTTAAAATTAGCCTTTTAAGTAAATATTTTTTATAAGTTGACCTAGAATTATGTGATAATCCAAATTTTTGTTTTAAGACACTTTCTCACAATTTCGAGTTTTAAGTTTTGTCCAAAATTCTAAAGATTCCTACTCTAAAAGTAATTTTAGAATTTTATAAATTGTCAATAGTAATATCACAACTTTTGAAAGAAGTGAGATATTTTTTAAACAAATGGTTAAAATATATGATATTTTATAATTTTTATCTAATTATTATAAAATGAAAAAAAAAAGCTTAAAAAAGGAGATTATTTAGTTTATATTAATAAATTTAAATTGGTACAACTTTTATTTTTCTTGATTAGTGTTCATGATTTATAAAATATAATTCAGAAAGAAATGTTTCAAAATAAATTGCGACATAAATTTATATGTAAAGTATATTATAATGTCTTTATACCTAGACAACTCCATATTAATGTGTCTCAACACATTAAATATTATTTGTAGAGTGCCATTTGGAGTATTTAATTTGTGTTGTCCAACATTGACTTACTGGAATTGTTTTTATATTTGATATCTCATTATGAATATCATGACCCTTGAATTATAATAGTTGATGGCTGAAATCAAAGAAAGCTTGAGTTAAGGTTTCAAAGGTTAATATATGCAATGGAAGACAAAGAAGAAAATCTCCCAATGTCATCTATTAAGCACAATTGCCAGATTTTGAGTGTACTTTCCTTGGAATATCTTAGAAAGCAATTAAAAAGAAAAAGCTGACATAAAATGTTACACTGTGCTGAGTAGAGAACTGAACCAGGCAGAGCAGAGCAGAGCATTTAAAGAATATAAGTGAACCTTCTCTCATCTCTCCTTGATATATAACTTGTGGGACACTGAATCCCAGAGAAGGGGGGGCCCTCAAAAGCTTTGTATTATTATGATTCATTGTGGGGCAGTGTTGAGCTTTCAAGGTGCTAGAGATTTTGCAGATAGGTTCACTCCTCCCCCTCTCACAGACAAAACAGGGCTTCCTCCCCCTGTAGCACTGCTCCCTCTGCTCAAACCGAGAAACACGACTATCACCGTTGTATCGTCGTGAAAATGACGCCGAACCCCACGGTCAATCTTCTTCAAATCCGAGTATCGCATTTCTCGTTTCTTAGCTGCTTCCTGCATTGCTGCTTTCACCAGCCTCCTTGCACTTCCCTAGATGAAGGAAATCATACAAGAGTGGAGGATTCTGAGAATAACTGAAATGAATACAATTCACAATGGCAATGAGGTTTTCAGATTGAAAAAAAAACACAACTTACACTGTGAGGATGCTTGTGAACTATATCAACTGCATCCTGGTTGCTAAGGTGCTCCCACAGCCCATCAGAGGCAAATATGAGAAATTGATCGTTTGGATCGAGTTCATGCACAGAGACTGCTGGTTCTGAGCTCAGAATAGGCCTACTGAAGGGTTCTCGGAGGCGAAACTTAGCATACAAAGGCTCCCGGTTAAATTCTGGCTTTTTGAGATATACGTCTCCGATTGACCGGGAAATCTGCAAATTAGTTAAACAAGGAAGTTTCAGTTAGGGGGACAAGGATATGCTCAATATGTCACGATAATCAATATACAAATATGCCAGGACTTGAATGCTAGTTATCCTAAAGAGCAATAATTGAACGGCTTGTCCCTACAATACAAGGAGTGTTGGAAGAATCCCAATGCGATCAAAGCCACCGAAAAATGCATTTCAATCAACAACTTGTTGCACTGTTCGTTCAACCATAAGCGCGTGTAATCGTAAGTATAGTCATCGATGGATCGACGAACGAGCAAATATATAAATGATCTTCAGGTACTTATGTACCGTAATGCCATCAGAATCACGTGGCCAGATCATTTGATTTAAATGAGGAAGAAGTAGAGCAGATAGATCTAAAGAGTTTAAATCTGACAATATGGCATTCCACTCGAATGAACAAGGGATCAGCTGACCAGCTCGACAACATCAGCTCCAACATGCCTCTTCAATTTGATGCAACCGATGCTCATAAAATATGAAAAATCCCAATATCAAGGCAGTAAAGAATATTCACAGAAGAGCTAGCTAACCATGGCAACATAAACATGAAAGACTGTTGCGACAACCAACAAGGTTTTGCACAGGTCAGCAACCAAACATTTTCTTCACCAAAGGCATCTAAAAAGCTCATCCAAACGCAAGATCACTTCTTGGTTTTTAACACACTGACGGATGGATGAATCAAAGGAAGAAAATGCCCACTCCACTAGTTCTACTTGATTTGAACATCCATAAGAAAAATGCTCTGAATATTAGATAGTACCCCTATATAAGAAATATTGATTACAGATTATCCTCAACTCTTCATGGAATTTTCCAACAATTATTGATTTCGCTTTGTTAGAAATATTGTTCTTAACTGAAAAGTCCAGATCAAATAATACACAAACCACATGACTAGTGAATCAGATAAATATAGAGTTCAGGCCTCAGGGATCACAGTAGTTCAATCATGAGGTTTGATGCTAATGGAAGGGCAAGGTTAGATACTTATGACATGCAAAAAAGTTACCTGAAACATCAAATTACCTTCCCTAACCATGGCAGGGCAAGGTTTGATACTTTTTCAAGTATAAAAACAGCCAGAAACAGAAAGTCTTAGGTTCAATCATGCTCAGGAAGTACCTGAATCAAGCCCTTTACGCGCCATACATTATGCTTCAGCACTACTATCTGGGAGTCATCTGGGTGCAAAGACTGCATCTCCTGGCGGACCGACTGTATGCTTACATTATGCTCCGATGACAGCTGAATGGGAAGAACTTCCCCCGTGGACCGAACTAGCCTTCCCAACACAGCTCGCGAATCACCAAGATTGGCAATGTAGAGTTTCCCATTACAAATCACAGCAACCAGACAGCAAGAACCAACAGCCGCAATTTGGGGGTTCATAGGCCATTGCTTGGTGACAAGAGAGAGAAACCCCTCTTCTGTTGCTTGGAATGCTTTTTTTATCACATTTACTGACATTTCCTTTTCTTCTGTGGCAAACACTGAGGAAAACATGACCCAATTGTCAGCAGCATGGTCAACTTGAAATCAAGTGTCTCGACAATTTAGCTATCCATTTCAACTATTCAAAATGCAAAACTACTCATCATATCACTTAAGAGTTTAAGAGTTTATTTGATGATATCTGCTATTTGACGTAGTGATTCTAAAACTAAAGCCTGCAATAAATGCAACTTCTCAAGGGTAATTTATTAAATGTTTAAACTCCTCTTACCTTTGAGATGCTGGAACAAGTTATCACATATGAATCGCGATGTCTCAGGGCCACCATGGCCATCGTATATTCCTACAAAGGTTCCATAGGGTCCGGACTCGAGCAAGCTCAAGGGACCAGACTCAAGCTGGCTCTGATCCTCAAGTAAATTGTTGGCTTGAACAACAGCCATTGAAAATTCTCCATTGATGTGGTGGCCATGGTCCTTGTACCAAAGTAGCCCATCTTGGCAGCCAACCGAATCGGAACCACCGCCCCGACGACGCGAGAGACGATCGGCACATGGCTGCCAGCAAGCCCTCAGGAAGTTCATCAAGCTTGATAACATCCCTCATTGCACCAGAGCCAGCCTCCAATTCCTCCACATCCAAAATGGATGCAACGCCAATCCCACCTCAAAATCCTTCCCTGCAGACCCAACAATTAAAGATAAGCCAAAGAATCAAGAGACATTGAAGAGAGAGCTGTTGATTTTAAACCTTAGTTCATCAAATGCAAACGCATCTCACTTTCTCTTTAATGCTCAATATTCCCAGGAAACAAACAGAAAAAAGAAACAAGAACAAGGACGAGCAGCGGGAACAAGAATCAGAACAAAATCTACCTCCACATTCTAGAGTTCAATCATTTCCACAATTGAAGTTGGAGAACATGAAACAGTCAATAATTTAAGCAGAGAGAAAAGAAATTGAAACAAGGGGAAAAATTCAACCGCGGATTCTCTTCTTCAACAGTAAAAAGAAAGAAATGAAAGAATAGAAGACAGAAATGGGGGAACAGTATAAACTCACACTAGTAATTAGGCTATTCTGGCCAGTTGGGGTCAGCAACTACTGGATGATACCAAATGAAAATGACGGAGATCTAAAAGAGACACAGCAATACATGTGCGAGTAAAATTGTTAGATCGACAGATCCATCAACCCCAAAAAGGGCAATGGGTTTTTTTTTCACTGGTCCAAATAACTTCTCAAACCTGTTCTTAATTCCACAACAAAACTAAAGAAGAAGAACAAGCAGAAGAAGTACGAAAAAGAAAAATTAGAAGAACCCCCAAAATCTAGTTCAATGAAGAGAATAAAAACGAGAACGGAAGAACTCTCTTGATCCTGCTTCTCTAATCTTCTTTCTCCGCTGACAATCCCCTTTATAAGAAGACGAACACAGAGATTGCTGAAAGCCAGCAATGCCCATATGCAACCCCTCTTATGGGCTCCACTTACAAACCCAAAAAGAGAAAAACCAGAGTAAAATACAATTTGTCAGGTCAATCCTCCACTTTCCATTAATTTACCTCTCTAATTAGAATAACTTTCACTGCTCTAAGAGAAAAGCTCTCAATTTCTTATCCCATCTCTGACTTTTCTTCCGACCCATCTCCACAAAACTTGAAAAAGTGAAGATACAACACTGAAATTTTTCTGGGGTTTTGTCCTTTTACAGATTCACGAAGTGGGTGGAGTCATTTTCTTGATTTCGTGAAGACCAGTAACGGAAGTGGGGTAAATATCTTGGGGCAAAATTCAGAAGGAGAAATGAGTGTGGCAGTGGCAAAAGAGGCGACGTGTCGATTGATTGAGAGGTAGAAGACGACACGTGGTGGGATTAGACGATGAGCAAGCGGCTTCCATTTTATGGATTCTTCAGAGCTACAACAGCAAGAATCTGATGAGTCGCATTCCGTCTGAAAGAAAAATCGATGATTTGGTGGTTGATTCGAAACGTTACTTGTTTTTGGGGTTTTTCTTTGATCGATTTTGTCAAATGAGGGTTTCTCATACTTTTTTGACATTGGGAATTGCTTCCGTTTTCAACTTTTTGTTTGTGATGATGATGGTATTCTCAATGTTAGTTCTTCTCGTGGGGGCGAGAGTTTCAGTGGCAAAGAATTCTTGGGGTTTGGAATTTATGAAATTCAACCAAATTTTAATTTGATGTTAACCGTTAATTAATCCTTATAAATTTGTTCAACTCAAACAAAATAAAATCATTGAAATGATGAATTTCTCTCCTTTGATCTCTATGCTTGCCAATGAAGAAAAGACATTCTACAATTATGCCATTTGAATCAACTTTGAAGTAGCTAGAATTTTTTTCCTTCAATTTTTCTTAATATAATAATTACATGTAATCAACGTGATTAATAAGCGTACATGTTAAGCTATGATTAGTTTGTCTTAAAAGAAATACTTTTGGAGAGTATTACTATTATACATTAGGTCGATATGTCAATCTAAGCATACTTCAAAAATTAAGACACTAATTATCATCTTTAAGATTGATATGAACTAAAAAACCATTATGTTAATTCAAACATAGCTCAGTAGATAAGGCAATGATCAATGACTCGACTTCCTAACTTTTAGTTGTCCTAACTTTCAGTTGTTGAACTCAAAAAGAAAAAAAATATTTATTCCATCACAAAATACGGTAAGAAATGGGGAATTTTTAAAAAAGATAGAAAAATAAGAAAAACTATTTACACAAAATAGCAAATTTTTTAGATAGTTGTGATAGACGCAGATAGAAGTCTATCAGGATGTATCAGTGATAGAAATGATAGAAGACTATCACTGATAGATGCAAAGCCTATCAATGTCTATCAGTATTTTTTTTTTTTTTACTATTTTCTATAAATACTTTGACATTTTTTCTATCTATGAAAATTTCCAGTAAAAAATTGAATGCGTGATTTGAAAATAACAATATATAAAGATGTGGCTCTTGGCTCATGATTTATTATTTTTTTTCTAGTTTAATATGTAAAGTGTTGGGACCCAAATCTCTTGCCGAGGTGTATTTTCTAGTTGAATTATGTTAAGTTGATAAAAATATATATATATATATATATGTTAACTAATTAAACTATTTTCAAATTAAAAACATATTTTTTACCTTTTTTTTTTTTTTTGGTTTAATCAACACAATCTTGTAGTTTATTTTTAATGTATTTTAAAATCAAGGAATTTATATCAGCACAACTTTTATCTTAAATTTTTAAGTCCATCAAATAATATCTTAAACTTGGATAAACATTGCGAAATTATAATTTCAATTTTCAAAATTATAATTTCAATTTTTGTTGAAAAATGTTAGAAAAAGTAATTTTATGTCCCTAATTATAAAAAATATTTTTGATACAAAAGGTATAGATTTCAAAGATAATTGACATTATCCCTAATATCTAACTTTTGAAAAAATAGTTTTGTTGGAAAAAAATCAGAAAAGTTTGATTTTTTTTTCCCTAGAAAATTGAAAAGGAAAAACTCTTTTTCAAATAATTGAATTTCAAAGTCAAAGACTATTAAAAAAAAAAAAGATTCCCAAATATAGCAATTTATCTAATTTGTGAATTATTGATCTAATTAAGAAGTACTTTAGGGATAGAATATTTAAGAAGACAATGGAAGCATTGTTAAAACGCTGTTTGAGGAAGTCAATTATTTGTTAATCATTTATATTGAAATATAAAAACAAAAAAAAAATTATAAAGTGGATGAACTTATACTACATTCGTTTAACATTTAATTAAACATCCACTTTTCAAAAGGGATAAAAATTGCACATTTAATTCCATATCTTTATTCAAAGGGCATCTATAATTAATAAAAATGCAATCCACCCCATTTGACTAAATTTTTTTTAAAAGAAATAGATGGAAAATAAATTAAATTCTTACGTGAAAGGAAGAAAATTTTTCTTTTTTCTTTTTTTTTTTTAAAAAAATGTTTACCTATTGAAAAAAATGTGAAACTATATATATATATATATATATATATATATATATATATATATATATATATTTATAGACTTCTATCAACATCTATTAGTGATAGACTTCTGTCATTTCTATCACTCATAGACTCTGATAGACTTCTATCAGCATCTATCACAACTATCTAAAAATTTTGTTATTCTATGTAAATAATTTTCCTTATTTTTCTATTTTTAAAAGTTTCTAAAAAAAACTCTCAATTAAATCGAGAGAGAAAAAAAATGTAGCCATATATTCTAACTTAACCCAATTGAATTATGTTTAAATTAACGAAAGAAAGAAATATTAATTTAAAGAAAAGTGTTGAACGAGAGATTTCAACGAGTCACAATTCTCATGTCAATAATTTATTATTGATGTGAAATATATATTGATAAATTTGTGGCCCGTTACAAAATTATATATCTTCAAATTAAATTAAAATATATGAAAAATAGACATATTAAATAATATTATTAATCTATCACCGATGCATCAAATAATGTAAGTTTGTCAAACTAAATCATGTCTAATTTAACCTCAGAAGGATTGAGCCAAATTTAAATAATTCACGCCTATTGAAAACGATTCAATTAAGTACAAGTAGGCCGAAACCCAAGAGTTAAGCTTAAAGTCAACCAATTCCAAGCCAAACTCGTACGTCATCTACCACAACTCTATAAATAAAGAAGACCCATTCATTTCAAACATTAGATTAAAATCAAAAGTTAGAACATTAGGTACGAGAATTTAAAAAATTTTCCAAAATCAAATATTCTCTTAATTATTTTCTAAATACTTAAATAACAAGCTAATAAGTTAATTCTAAGAAGACTAACAAGGCACTAAAGCACTAGACTGATCTAAGAAAATTAACAAATTAATTGATCAATACTTATAATATATTTAAGAGAATTTGTACTAGAGATCGTAACACTTATACAGAAATCAATAAAACTTTCATTTCATTTTTACTAAAAGAAATTTCTTCGAAAATCTAGTGTGAACCATAATTAAATATAAATAATTTATTTAATAATTTACATTTTCCTTATTAAATTCCCTTTCATAAAAAATAAAAAAACAGTAGTTATTTACTTTTGTCTAATTAGAAAGAATAGTGATTATTATAGAATTAAAATGAGACATTCTTAGGGGAAGGCTTACAAGGAGAAATAGTTGTTTGGATTAAGAAAGACACTAAACATATTATTAATTATATATAAGAAAAAAATATTAAGAAAAGGGGTTGTTTTCAAATATATCAACAAAAAAAAAAAATTGATTGTCTATCCGTGATAGACTGCGATAGAATTGAGCGATAGACAACGATAAAAGTCTATCTTTCCAGCGATATGATTCTGTCGCGGTCTATTGCTGGTAGACACTAAAATTTTTCTATATTTGTAAATAGTTTGATTTTTTTTATTTATTTATAGTAATTTCTCTTAAGAAAAGTAGTTTGTTTTAAAATATTTTCTTTAGTTAGGGATCTGATTAAGTCTAAATTTCAAGCCATCCTTCTTTTTCAAAGAGATTATGAGATGTTGATTGATTTGGTTCGTGTAATTCTCCTTAAGAAAAATACTTTAATTATCTCAAATTCAAACTTATTTTCTTTGAAAATTTGAATGGAAAGAGACTTAAACCATTTGAAAAAACACAATCAATTAATAAGACTTTATTTGTTGACCCAAAAGATGGATCTTTTTTTTTTTTTGTTTTGTTTTAATTTGTTTGGACACAATGAACTTGTTAATTAAGAATTTTAATATTTGCTCACTTCAAAAGCTCAATCTTTGCAAAAATAAAAGAAATGAAAAGAAAATTACTATGTTTTTCAGTTTATTGGAAGTTAATTAAATTTAATTAAACTTTATTTTATCATAGTTAGATGTTTGTTTTTGTAAGGTTGGTTATATATAAAATTCTTGCTTTTATACATAACTATTTTTGTAATACAAAATAGCAAATTATTAATTACTTCTTCGTGAACAATTGAACTGTACTAATTACCATCTTTTCAATGGGATTTAGTCATTCTTGAAATGTATTCTCATATGGTATATCAATATGTCAAACTATTATTATCATATTGACATGATTATTCTTGCATTTCTTAATATAAAAAAAGAATTATGAAAATATTATTTTGTGTATTTTGTTACAAAAATACTTTAAAAAGAAAAATGGTATACATAATTTAGTTGGTAGACACACTAGCATTTTGAGTATTGAGATTCTAAGTTAAATATTTGATTGTTTGGAAGATAAACTATGGCCCGTTTGGATTGACTCGAGAAAAATGTGTTTTTCAAAAAAATTATTTTTATTTAAACTATTTTGACAAAAACGATTTAAAATACACTCCAAAATCTATTTTAAGTGGTTGCTAAACGCTCCAACTTTTTTTCTTTCTAAAATGACTTATTTTTTAAATAAAACACTTGAAAATATATTACAAACACACTCTATGTGTATATATATACATACTAACTCATTTTGACCAAAACGTGTTGTTGAAAATTCCGAGGTAACAAATAAAAACTATGAAAAATATAATACACATTAATAATGCTATTTTTAAACTATATTAGATAGAGAAAAATGATCTAAGCGAAGGTATCTTAGCAAAATCAAGTTTAATAATTTATTAAATAAGATCAACAATTGACTGGATACTAGATTTTTAAAAGTGAATCATAAAAAAGCTTTTTTTTATTTTTTTAATAATAATTTTTTAGGAAGGAATCATAGAAGAGTTGCTACTTATGTAATTATAATAATAAATTATGCTCATTTGTCCTAATTTCTATATTATATAATGAAAGGTAATTCCAATTTGGATATTGTATAATGACTTTGAATTTTAATAAGTAACAATATAGTTTTTTTAGTACAACAGTTGGAGTAGGGAGATTCGAACAGTAACAATGTTAGTATTTATACTTTAAAATGTGTTATAATTTAAATCCTAATATGAAAATCTTCATAAAAATCAAATGTCAATTTCTATTATATAATGGCATAAGCTTTATAGTTTTTAAACAAATTCAATATGTTTCTTATTCGTTTATCGATTTATATGCGTAAGAAATCTCATTAAATTTTAAATATATTTTTTTACGACAAAAACTAAATCGTTATAAATTGTAAACTACAACGATTATATTATTACAAATTTAAGTACTTGTTACTTATACAGAGACTAAAAGTATTTTTCAACTTATTATTTAAGACATGCCATTTTTTAAATTCTAAAAGTATAAAAATAATTCTGGTGAAGAGTCTTACAACCAATTAATAAGATTCAGTAATTCATTCAATACTGTATTTATGATCTTTCAAGATAAAAAATTAATATGTATGCCGTTTGTATCATTTTTTTTCCAAAACAACCTTCTTATAAGTGATTTTATACCAAATGGCATAATTCACCTTTAACAAACAATAAAGATAATAAAGTCAAAAGATAATATAATTTGGGTCAAAAGTGGAAACTTAGGACCGAAATGGGTCTAAAGAAAGGGTGTTGGCACAAGCTAGCATGCTTGGCTGAGCCTCACAAAATACCTAATGGGGCATGTCCCACGCATGTCATAGTCCAAGGAGATCATTTTAGACCCAAAATATAACTAAAATAAGGTGCTCTCAGCCTCGGCCAAAAAAATAACAAATAGGACACACCCCTCACACGCCACAACCTAGTAAGTTAAAGGATAATCACAATGCAACTCTAAAATCCTATGATGTCAACTACACCTTAAATACGTCATGATAGTTCTAGGAAGATGACGATTCATTCTAAAATTTCCTACTTGCTACACATATATATTTTATGACAAGTATCGAAGTCTGTGTGGCAAGTAGCACACCGATGTGTTTAAAAGTCTTTTTTTTTAATTATAAATTTTTTGTTGTTTCTATGAGAAACTAAGTGTGTATTTACCCTGTTCAAATTTTTGGATTGAATCTAATGAATAGGAAAAAGTGAAAAATCAATAATTGTTTGATTGAAGTTGTTTTGTAGTGTTATCTTTTTCTTTTTGGTTTTTTCTTTTTAATTTATTCTTTTGTTTGATTTTAGGAAGGTGTTTTATGGGGATGTTTTTATTTATTTATCTATATAATTTGGAATTCTTGTAACCAATAAGATTGAAATCTTTGATTGATAGATACCAAAATCCGAAGTTAAAATCCGTATTATTTCAAATCAATCAACTAATGAGGATTAGTTTGGGTCAAAGTAAAATCAAGCACTTGCAATTGGCAGACAAAGTATTGTGTAATAATATAGAGGTAGTTTTTTAGACATTTGAGAAGAACAAAATAGGAATGATCCATTTTAAACAAATTATTTTATTATATTTCAACATTTTTATATGTTATATGTTACATAGTTGATTTAAATAAAGTATTCAATTGGTTCTTTGTCCTAAAAAATGATTTTTTTCCCCCTTTTGGTGGGTCACTAGACAATTTTAGTGAAAAAAAGAGCTTTAGACTTTATTTTATTACAGAAAAAAAAAAAACTTATTCTACCATACTCAATTAAAAATTAACACGTATCAAATTTTTTTTATAAAAAAAATGATATTTTGTGTGTGTAGCTAGTAGAAGAGTGTACAGAATTTAGGTGCAACCTAAGCTACACTTGAGTATAGTTCTTATTACAGTGAATTTCTGCAATTTTCTTTTTATAAATTATAGTAGAAAAATTTTATTGTATTCGTAGTTACTTTTTTGAATCACTTATTTTTGGACTATTCCACCTGTATTATGTGAGGAGGAATTTGAATATTTTTTAAAATTACTTTTTTTTGTCGTAAGGTGTGAAAATTTAAAGATTCAAAATTTTAATATCTTGGTCGAAAATATATATTTTAATTAATTAGGTTGGGTTCAAACTAGTTTTTTAGGTGATTTTTTTTTTCTCAATTTATGTCAATTTACTAAACTCATGCCATGCCATGTTATCGTTATCAACATTCACCGAAGATGAGATTCTAAGATTAACATATTAAAATATATGGAACAAGCTTGAAACTTTTTAAACAATAAAAATTAAATTGGCAAAATGAGCATAACTCAACTAACGCAAAATTTGTATTATCAACCTCAAGATTAAAGCTTTAATTCTTCTACTCTACAGATTGGGAAAAATAAATAAATCGAAAAAAAAAAATGTATATATATTTAGTGACTATATATATATATATATATATATATTCTTTAAAATTCTCTTTATTAAGTAGATGGGCTTGGCCCAAAAAGAAGATTACTCGGATTATCAACAGACCGGCGCAATTGATCAACGTGTAAATGAAATTGTAATTTTACCATGATGTTGAATTACAAGTTCTCTCTCTTTTTTATAATTTTTTTAATATACAAGTTTTGTCACTAAACTATTAGATTATGTCGGTTTGGTTTCTTAAGACATATTTGGTAAGCCATTCAAATTATGTTTTCAGATTTATTGTGTTCAACGAATATGCGTTTAGTAAGAAATCTGAATTTTTTCTTGCTGACTCGTAGGGATGGATGACCTATTCCTTTTTAGATTAAGGTTTCCCTGTTATTCCTGAACTCTTATCTTTTCCTTGTAGAGTTACATCATGTGAGAAACGTGTGATATGGTGGGCTCGGCCTCAATAAAGGTCAAAGTCGAGCGGGCTGTTTTGGGCTAAGTCAGCCTTCCTCTCTGGGCCCATGTTGTTCTCAATCATGCATGAGATACATGATATGGTAAGCTTGGTCGAGACCGATCGAGCTAATTGGCTTTAGGTCATGTCAGCTCTTCTCCTTAGGCCCCTTTCATCTTTTGGGCATTTATCGTCATTTTCTTGGTGCAATTACTTCTACTTTTTTGTTATGTCAATTTTACCTTTTAATCTAAAATCAATCTCTAACAACTTTAAATATGAATATTATTAAATTGACTAGACATATATTGAATCACATAAGCAAACTGGTGTGGATAGTGGATAAATGGAACTTAATGGACAAATTATGAATAATACAAAAGATAATTGTGTTTAAAAATTTTGGAAATCAAAATAGAATAGTTTGATTTTTTGCCGACCAAAATATAATGAATCTAAATGTTTAAATATTAAGGTCTTTAGATTTTTTGTTTTTAGTATTTGAAAATTAAGCCTATAAACATTATTTTTATCAATAAAATTCTTACTTTGCCAATTGCTTCTCCACCTGTTTTTTTTAGAAAAAAACCAAGTGAATTTTGAAAATAAAAAATGTAATTTTTTAAAATTTATTTTTATTTCTGAATTTTGACTAATAATGTAACATCTTGTACTTAAAAAAAAAAAAGTGTAAATCACTATATAAAATAAGAGAAAATAGGCATAATCATTTTTTAAAAAAAAAATGGTTATCAAACGAGACTTTAATTTTTATTTTTTAGTTCTTGAAAATTAAACTTATAAGTCATTCCATTTATAAATTTATTTGTTTTGTTATCTACTTTTTATCAATATTTTCAGGAATCAAATCAAGTTTTGAAGACTTAAAAATTTAGGGTCCGTTTGATAACGTTCTCGTTTCCTGTTTCCTGTTTCTGTTTCTCATTTTTTAAGAAATTGATTTGTTTGATAATCGTTCCTATTTCTTGTTTCTAAAATTTGAGAAACGTTTCTTAAAATGGAGCCAAATTTGAGAAACTACAAAAAGTAGTTTTTCCCTATTCCGTTTCTTTTTTATACCATATTGTTTCTTCAAAGTACCAAAACTCATCATTGGCTTGTTGGTAGTCATGCATGTCCATTATACCTTTTTACCTCTTAGTTGTGTGTTCAAATCTCAAAATGGATATTTTTATTTGGTTTTTTTTCCTTTTATATTTTTTTTATTAATTTTGTTATTTACAAAACTAATTCTACTGTATATATATTTTATTTTAATTTTGAATTTTAAAATTCTTCAATATTTATATTTATATATTATTTTCATTTTCAATATTTTTATTAATATTTGTACATTTCAAATTTCAATTCCAAAGATGGATACTTTGATTTTTTTTTTTATATATTTATCTCCATCTTTTATATTTTATTTATTAATTTTGTTATTTACAAAAATAATTTTGCTATATTTATATTTTATTTTAATTTTGAATTTTAAAATTCTCTAATATTTATATTTATATATTATTTTAATTTTCAATATGTTTATTAATTTTTTTACATTTCAAATTTCAATTCCAAAGATGGGCACTTTGATTTTTTTATATATTTATTTTCATCTTTTATATTTTATTTATTAATTTTGCTATTTATAAAAATAAGTTTGCTATATTTATATTTTATTTTAATTTTGAATTTAAAAATTCTCCGATAATTAGATTTATATATTATTTTAATTTTCAATTTGTATATTAATTTGTTTTTATAATTCAACTTTTGAGTATTAAAATTTGCAATATGCATGTTTATATATTATTTTAATTATAATATTTTTAGCATATATGAAATCGAGTAGAATTTTACTTTATATAAATTTTGCTCACTAAGACATTCATTTAGCTTTACTTTAATATTTTACAATCACAAAATTTACATAATAATATAATTAAATTGGATTTGACTCAACATCACTTAAGACAAACAACTCGAATTAGAGATGACAACGCCGATCAAATTTAGGCAACATATATGAAGGATATGACACGACTTTGTTATTATATTTAGTTGTCATCGAGATTTACCTGTATTAGATGACACAAACTTTTGATAATATATTTTTCGATGTTTAATGTATGACATATATTCTTTTTTTATATTATATTATTACAAAAAAAAAAAAAAACAAGAAACAAGAAACAAGAAATAGTTATCAAACGAGTTTCTGTTTCTGTTTCCTTTTTTTTTTTTTCAAGAAACAGGAAACAGGAATAGTTATCAAACATGTTTCTGTTTCTTGTTCTAAAAAAAGAAGAAACAAGGAACGAGAAACAATAAACAGGAAACAAGAACGTTATCAAACGGGCCCTTAGTTTTTAAAAGTCTGACCTCTTTAAGAATATATATAGATGTGACACCATTGACCTCTTTTAAGTAACACAAAGGTAATGTTTCTTTAGAACTAGAAACTAAGATAAAATATTTATTAATCAAAATAGAACCAATTTTAAAATTCAAATATTCAATTTAAATTTGTTTTCCTACAATAAATTACAATGACAGGTAAAGAAAAGAGAATGTATATAGATATAGATATGACACCACATTGTTTAAATGATCGTTTGGTTTAAGGTTTTATAGATGTCTAGAAATAAAAGATGTCTGGGAATAAGATGTTAGGAAATAGGATGTCAGAAAATCAAAGATGATTATGTTTGGTTGTGCATGAGAAATGCTATCAGAATTTTATGAACAAAAAATATGTTTGTATTTAATTTATGAAATTAAGCCTGACAATCTTGTATAAATGTAATAGACTAATTAGTTAATCAATGAATATATTGATAAATTTTGATTAATTAAGAATCAATAATACTTTTAAGTATAAATATTTCAGAATTGAGCAATTTTTAATTAAAATTAATCAATTAATACATTTAATGAATGTCATCTTAATTATAATTAATACTTATTATTTTTATAATCAATTAAGTTCAACTATAGTGATTTTAATTTTAATTAAATAATATAAGAAGATATATTTTAACAAACAATATATTATATAAAATATGAAAAAATGAGATATAATATGCTAAGAATGAATGAAGTAATAAAAATTAATCACAATAAACATTACTGATTTAAATAATCAATTATATATTTATAATGAAAGATCAAATTAAAATTAATATCAATAAATAATTGCTTGATTATTAAAAAAAATAATGAGTAATCAATTATTATTATTATTGAAAAATGAATATTTTTACTAACTAAATTTAACTAATCCTAGTTTACTGACTACATATATTTAAGATATTGTTAGCTAATTAAGTAATAATTTATGTAAAAAAGTAATTATATTCATTTAATAAATTTTTATTGTAAAAATAAGTCAAGCAAATATTTTAATAGAATATTACTCATGTACTAAAATAAATATCTATAATACTTTTGTTAAATGAATATTAATTAATTAACTATATTTCAAATGAAATTCTAGATATAAAATGAAAAACAGACGAAGAAGGAAAGAGAGAAAACCCACCGTTTTTGGAGGAAGAGAAAACCTACCGTTTTTGAGAAATGGGGATGTCTAGGATAAGCTTATTCTCAGACAAAGTGTTAAAAACTATGATACAAATATGAGTTTTGCATGTTTGTGTAAATTTTAATGCAGAAAAACTTCAAACCAAACGACTCCTAAATAACCAGTAAACTGTTTCCAAACCCATGATAGATGAAAAAAAATTACAACAATGAGAAATGAATAAAATTATTAACTTTGCATCATCATTATTATTACAAAGTTATTTTTATTTTAGTTCTTGTATTTACATACAAAATTCAAACCTCGAATCTCATGTTCGAAAGCATATATTTTAATTGTTTGAGGTACGTTTAAATTTACTAGACTTGTTAAATTCACATTTATATATATATATATATATATTCTTTTTAGTTTAATAATTACAAAATGAAAGATCGAAGTATTAATTTTTAAATAATAAAGTTAGGTGGTAAGAAGAGTGGAAAAGAAAATAAGAGTAATTAATGGGACATTTGCACCGCATTGGCCGCGATCTTAAGTGGACCAAGCTTACGCGTATTGTCAATGGAAGACTTTGAATACCAAAACTTAGTCGTCAAATTTGAAAATCAATCCTCGCTATTGAAAAAAAAATCCTTTTTTTTTTGGAAAAAAATATATTTTTTTGTTTCAAATGCTACAGTTTTACCCTTTCCGTTTGTGTTTTTTTCTTTTCAATTTGATCTCTAAGTTTCGAGATTAACATTTTTAATCTCGATTTTTTTGTTAAATACTCATTTCAATCTTTGACATTATTAATATTTATTAATTCATGTTAAATAATTATGAAGTAAAATTTTAAAATTAATTTTTATAGTAATAAAAAATTTAGTGAAGCTTAATTAATTATAATTATTTGAAATAAATTAATAGTCATTAACACTAAAGATTGGAAGTGAATATTTAGTGAAAAATAAAGGTTAAAAGTGTAAATCTTGAGACCTAATGATCAAATTGAAACAAAACTTAGTAAAATTGTAACATTTTAAAACTTAGAAACAAAATGAAAATTAAATTCCAAGACTACAAAGTTTTATATATATATATATATGTATATAACCATTGCGAAGGTAAAAGACAATCATTGATGTTTGTAATATTAAGTTATATTTTATCTATTAAAAATATTTTAAATTGATAATAACATATATTTTTGGAATTATACTTACAAATATTTAATTTAAAAATATTAAAAGTAGGGAAATTTTTAAAAATAGAAAAATAAGGAAAACTATTTACACAAAATAACAAAATTTGTATATAGTTATGATAGACGATGATATATATTTATGATAGACGATGATAGAAGTCTATCAGGGTCTATCAATGATAAAAATGATAGAAGTCTATCAATATTTTTTTGTAAATAGTTTGATATTTTTTATATCTGTAAAAATTTCCCTTAAAAGTACTATTTTGGTCAATTTTAGTTCATATATTTTAAACAAATCATAAATTTAGTCTCTTACTTAATTTCAGACGAAATTGGTTCTAAACTTTACCGTAAAAATGCTAGTAGATTATAAAATGCGTTTAAAAAAATCAACAACAAGCCAGAAATAGAAATATTTAAAAGTAGATAGATTAAAATTTAATAAATTATAAATAAGTATAGGTATAAAAATAATATTATAATATCAAATTTATTGAAGATATCTTTATAGAGTTAGATTCCATCATTATGAGTAGAAATTTGTGGTTTATATAATTTTCTTTTCCCTTTTCACATCAATCCTACAGATATCCCATTTGTTTCCTTTCTCTTATTGATATGAGAGGCAAATGGGCTGGGCAATTAAGCAATGATTTCGTTTTTGTTTTGTTTTTTGTTTTTTTCCTTTTTAATTTTTAAATGAAGGAATAGATGCATTTAATGTAGTACAAAAAAACAGTTTTTTTAATGAAAATAAGCCTTTTGTAAAGTATGTGTGTTTTTTTAAGGTGGGTGGGTGATGCATTCAATTAAAGTCAAGTTTACCAAATTGTAGTGAAAGTTGGTATAACTCCGTAATAGAATTTCATTGATGGATCAATTGTAATGAGTCTGAATCGCAACTATAATTGAATTATTTTTTATCGTATTTACTTAGAATTATGAATTTTAACACATTTACTGTTACATTTACATTTGAAAGTCAAACAGTAACCGTAACGATAACGATAACAATAAATCTGTCACAATTCATAATTTTTCCTTTGAAATAGTAACTGTAACGACATGGCGTAATTTTCAAACGCAATTGGATTGAACATCATCCGCTCGTCAATCAGTTTGCTTTTTTTATTACATATTTTGAAATGGGACTCATGTATCACTATATCAGTACGTATGTAGTACATAAGTAAACAACACCAAGGGTAATCAAATGGGGTCCAGTTTTCATATTATTATTGATTTATTACATTTTTATTGAAGTAAACGTAGCCTAAAGTAATAGATACCTTGTCAACCAACGTGGTGGTTAATAAATTTTTGTAAAAAAAAAAAAATCATTAAAATGTTTGATTAACACTTTTTTTCCCACCAATTGTTAATTATTTGGATATTTTCTCAAGGAAAATTCATTTTTTGATTAAGGTTGTTTAAGTGATATGAACTTTTCTAAAAATAGGTTGAATGGGTTTTGAATCTCAAATAAAACTATTAGTTAACTTAACAAATGTTAATTTAACGGTCAATATACTAAGTAAAATGAAAAGCCAATTCTTATTTACTTGGTAAAAATAAAATATAATAATTTTACATTTTATATTATGTGATGTGACTGATGTCATATTTATGACGTATGAAAATATAGACTTAGTAAATTAAAATTTAATGCTATTGTCGTAAATTCGCACAGAAAAAAAAAGCATAGTTGGTAGAAATACCAATTACCATTTGGCGAATTTCAAAGGTTGATCACCCACTTACAATTATTATATTAAATGAAAAAAATAAAGAATAAATTTAAGAAAATACCCATAGACTTTTCTATTTTATTTCAAAAACATATTTCAGCTATTAAAAGTTTCAATAAACCTTTAAAATTTTTAAAAAGTTTTAACATACCCTCACCATTAGTTTTTTTAGATGGATATTGTTAGTAATTTATTTCAAAAATATTTTTTAATTTTTAAAAATTTCATTAATATTATCGAAAACTTTTAAAAAAAAGTTTAAGAATACTCTTACGATTATTATATGAATGATCACATTTCAAAATATTCTTCAAATTTTTCAAAAATTATATATTAATGCCCTTTGAACTTTTTTAAAAAGTTAAAAAAAAGAAAAATTTTAACCGATTGAAAAAATGTCAAACTATTTATAGAAAATACTAAAAAAAAACATTGATAGGCATTGATAAACTTCTATCAACATCTATCAGTGATAGAAATTCTCTGATAAACTTCTATTAGCGTCTATCATAACTATCCAAAAATTTTGTTATTTTGGGTAAATAGTTTCACTTATTTTTTTTATTTTTTAAAATTTTCCTAAAAAAATATCTTACTAATAGTATATGTATCGAAACTATTCACTTTACTTCTCAATCTTTTTTCTCTCACTCCTACACTAAATTAATAAATTAGTAGTAAAATTATTATAAATGAAAAAATATCAAATTATTTACAAATATAGAAAAATTTAATTGTTTTATAAACTTTTATCGCTGAGTAATAGATATCGCTGAGTAATAGAAGTCTATGGCAGTCTATTGCTAATAGGTAGTGAAATTTTTATATATTTATAAATAGTTTGATTTTTTTTTTTTCATTCGTGAAAACCACCGTTAAATTAGTATCTTAAAGAAAAAAATTAATTAATAAGAAAAAGGACAAAAAAAAAAAAAAAAAAAGTACCCGCGTCAATGTCCACAGACCATAGTTACGTCAAGCTCCGGAGTGAAGAATGTCTACAGAGAGAGAAGAAGACTGAGACTGACCTGTGAGGAAGACGACCACTTTCCTCTCACAAAATCCTTCTAAATTCTAATCTCATGTAATGCCAGTGCTTCATCTTCTTCATCTTCTTCATCTTCTTCTTCAACCCTTTCAAATTCTGCTTCTAATTCCTCCTCCAAATCCCAAGCTATGTCTTCTCCTTCTACCTTCTTCCTAACCCTCTGCGTTTTCTTTTCCATTTTCACCTTCATTTCCCATTCCTCTCATGCTCTCGGATCTTTCTCCTTCCCTATCCACCACCGCTACTCCCACGCCGTCCGTCATATCCTCCCCTTCTATGCCTTACCCGAGGAAGGCACTGTCGATTACTACGCCGCCATGGTCCATACAGACCATTTTGTTCATTCTCGTCGTCTTGTCGAAGATCAACCTCCTCTCACTTTCTTCTCCGGCAACCAAACCGTTCGAATTAACCCTCTTGGATTGTACGGGTTTTCTCTGTTTATTACTTCTCTTTTTCGCCTTGCAAGTTGTTGGTTACCGATTTGAGTTGCTTGCGTGTTGAGATTTCTAACTAATGATTCTTAATTTTATATTCACTATCAGTTAAGAGTGAATTATGGGGTGGGGGGTGGGGTTGGAATCTTTCTAATTGGGATCCGAAAGGGATTGTTTAGTCATTTTCCTCTTTGAATCTATATATCTTCTTTTGTGATTCTTTATGTTTACTGATTTTCTTTTTCCCCTTTTTGTGTTACTGGATTTCAGCCTGTATTATGCTGAGGTTACGGTGGGAACACCGGAGACATCGTACCTAGTGGCGTTGGACACTGGCAGTGATTTGTTCTGGTTACCATGCGACTGTGTTAATTGTATAACTGGGTTTAATACATCCCAAGGGGTAATAATTCTTCAACCCTTTTCTTTCTATTGCTCGAATTGAATTTTTGAAGGCTGGTTTGACTTGATTCATTCTTGAAGTCCTTGACATGAGAAACACGAACACAAACACACTATGATATGAGCATGATGGGTGATGAATGCTATTTACTTAGGCTGCAGTTTGGTAACCATTTGGTTTTTTTAAAATTAAACCTACAAATACACTTTTTATCTCTAAGTTTCTTTGCTTTGTTATCTACTTTCTACCAATGGTTTGTTTTGAAAACTAAAAAGTAGTTTTTAAAAACCTATTTTTGTTTTTGGAATTTTGCTGAGAAATCAACTTCTTTACTTAAGAAAGTTGAAAACCATTGTAAGAAGTTGAGAAGAAATAATCCTAGTCTTCAAAAACAAAAAACAAAAAACTAAATGATTACCAAACGGGACATAGACACTTTGTTAACATATTTGTTGAAATGTGTCTATGTATATTTTTTATGAACTAGGTGGTTTTTGTGCATATCTTGAGGGCTTTCAATAAAAACTCTTTGTTTTTAATGTCTTAAAGAAGCCAATATATATTTGGTGTCATATCACAAAGGTTTATAAATGAAGTCTTGTGTCAAGGACTCAACTGGGTATTTTCCTGAGTGGTTCAACATCTATAAGAAAATAAGATTCTGAATCAAACACGTCCATCTGATAAATCACCAATCAACCTAAAAGTTTAAGCTGATGAGTTATGATAAATTTAGTTATAACAATACTCTAACATTATCCCATACAAGTATATTTTATTATATTTTTTAAAATTTTTTGATGTGTTCTGTTCTAATTCTGTTGGTTCATTTTACCATAATCTCATCACTGATTTCCATGGCAACTCCTTCTGTTGTGTTTCTGTCAACAGCCAGTAAACTTTAATATCTACAGCCCAAATAATTCATCAACTAGCAAGGAGGTCCAATGTAGTAGTTCATTGTGTTCACACGCGGAGCAGTGCTCCTCACCAAGTGACACGTGCCCTTATCAGGTTTCATACCTTTCTGATAACACCTCTTCTACTGGCTACTTGGTAGAGGATATATTGCACTTAACCACAAACGATGACCAATCAAAACCTGTTAATGCAAAGATTACTCTGGGGTAGGTTATTAGTTTATCTCTTCAATCTTCGACAAATTGCACACCCTTAGCAATGTATGGCTAGTTATTGTGATTTCGTTCTTCATTTATTATCAATTGGGTTATTGATATCTGGATATGTTGTTCGTCAGGTGTGGTAAGGACCAGAGTGGTGCATTTTTGAGCTCTGCAGCACCAAATGGCCTATTTGGGTTAGGTATCGAGAATGTTTCAGTTCCTAGCATCTTGGCAAATGCAGGACTCATTTCAAATTCCTTTTCCTTATGTTTTGGACCTGCTAGAATGGGAAGAATTGAATTTGGAGATAAAGGTAGTCCGGGCCAAAGTGAAACACCATTCAACTTAGGACGAAAACAGTAAGTATCACTTAAATAGGTGTATATATATGCTAGTGTCATGTTTTGTAAACTGGACAAGTTGACACTTCCAATTAAATCATTCTAATGATCTTTTTTTGTACCTTTTTTTTTCTTCCTTGTGATATATTAGTCCTACTTATAACATCAGCATAACTCAGATAGGGGTGGGAGGACACGTTTCCAATCTTGATGTTGCTGCAATTTTTGACTCTGGAACCTCATTTACCTACCTGAACGACCCGGTCTATTCACTTTTTGCTGACAAAGTAAGCACCCTGCAGATTTATGTGCAGCTTCTTGTGCCATGTCTTTCAGTTTGCTTATCCGTGTCATTTTGCAGTTTGATTCTATGATTGAAGAAAAGCGGTATACAGTGGATTCAGACATCCCTTTTGAAAACTGCTATGAACTGAGGTAATGTAATATGGCTCCATATATCAACATGACTACATCTAACTACAAATAATTAAAAAATAAAAATTTCATAACCAATTTTGCAAATATATCCAAACATCCAAAAATCAAATTCTATAACATAGTTAACGAAGAAAATAATTACTGCATTCTATGTTTATTTATTTATTATTTTTAGTTTTACTTGAACGTAATTATACCGAGAGAAGATACCAGTGCTAACTTCCACTTTCTTTCAGCCCAAATCAAACCACATTCACTTACCCGGTAATGAATCTGACAATGAAAGGTGGTGGACATTTTGTCATCAATCATCCAATAGTTTTGATATCCTACGAGGTAAAGTTATGACTGCTGGAGTGTAATATTCTCATCGGTTCGTCTTGCCTTTTGAGCTACTATTATTAACTTTCTTTCTGATCATCATCTTCAGTCGACGCATCTTTTTTGTCTTGCCATTGCTAGAAGTGACAGCATAAATATCATTGGACGTAAGTATCTCAATTTTTAGCTGTTAGTTTAGTGATATCTTGAGGTTTATTACGTCTTTTTGAACTTGTCTTTCATAGGCTGGTCATTTGTTAATTGTTGCACAATTAAGTTGCATATTATTTCCATTTCGTTTCATATTGATTGTCTACCTTTTAGACCTCATGCTAATATCTAACCCCTCAAATGAAGGAAAGAATAATAATAATAATAATAAAAAGAGAATTCCGTTGATATACAAAGCCTAGCATGTAGGATACAAGTCTTGAAGTTGAATCGACAATCGGCAAAGGGCTATAGCTTTGTTATACCTTTACATGGATTTGTACTAGACATGTTTGTCACATGATCAATCGAGGAGCACCTTTTTCATGATACGTGTTGTGTATTAACGCAGAAAACTTCATGACGGGTTATCACATAGTCTTTGACCGTGAAAAGATGGTTTTGGGATGGAAGGAATCAAACTGTGAGTTCTCTCTGCTAAAGTTCTCTTAGTTTTGTTCATTTCAGGATAAAATTCATGTTTTCTTCTAACATGAGATCTTCATTATCTAGGCACTGGTTATGAAGATGAAAAAACCAACAATCTTCCCGTCAGTCCGACCCCCGCTCCTGCTGCTGCCCCTAGCACAACAATCATCAACCCACAAGCCAACAGCAACATTAATAACACTTCTCAAACAATAGAAAAACCAAGACCTACAAATAATAGTTCAAATCTTCTAACCTCAGTCATTCTCACATTCTTAATGTCTGTGGTTCCATTTTTGCTTTTTGTTTGATCAATTTTTGTTTAGTCTTATATTCTTATATTGTTTAACACTTACAGTGTTAGTTTATAGATTCATAGATGCTTTCATATATAGATGAAATCGTTGTAAGTGGAAGTATAGACAGAATGGTTTATAACAATAAATTTATAGTGTGAATTGCCCTTGCCCCCATTGAAATATGATAACTTTTCTTCATTTGTCTTTGTAAATTGAATGCCTGTTTGAAGAAGTGCTTTTGGTGTCTTAGAATGAAAGATCTATTTGGTGTTCAAGAATCAGAGAGTAAGTACTAATTTTACCAAAATATCTTTTCAACATTGTCTTGATTAGAAGATTTATCTTATTGGATAGTTTAGAAGGGTTGACAGAGAGGCCATTACTTGGGAAATTAAAACATTTCTAATTAATTTTTCTTTAATGAAGATTACAAATATAGAGACAAACTTTTGTCTCTGTAGATATATTTGTAATCTTCTTTAAAATGAATCAAACCTAAAAAGACAAAAGACAAAAAAATAGCAATTAGGTCCAAAGTACTAGCAAATATAACACAATACAAAAAAAAATTGCAGATGTAGCAAAACTTAAATTTAGCACTCAGAGTCTATCAATGATAGTCTATTACTAATATATTTTACGATATTTGTAATATTTTTAAAAATATTGATATACACTCCATTGTTAGCACTAAAATTATTACCCATTATAATTACTTTTAAACTCTATATTTTATCGAGGTTAAAAGGTTGAATTAATGAAAAATTAAATCGTTTGGGCTAAGGCCCATTTGGGGAAGGGGTATAAAACAAAGCCCAAAGCAGAGCCCATATTGAAATTTGGAAGATATAGAAATGGCAGTCCCATCAATCTTCCCTTTCCCCTTTTAAACCTTCATTTTCACTCCCATTTCTCTCAGTCTCTCTTCTTCTTTCTCGAATCACCTTCCAACTTCCAACCTTCCATCTATGGCGGTTGCTCGCTGCTTCCTCCCTTTTCCTCTTGAAACTTCGAAGCATCCACTCTCTGCTTCCCTTTTCACTTCTTCTTCTTCTACTGATTATTCCTTCACTGTCGCGTTTCATTCTGATTCTCGTCGGCCCCGAGGTTTTAAGCTCCCACTCACCACTCTCTGCTGCAAAATGCCCCTTCGCGGTACGTTTCTCTTTCTCTTTCTTGTTCGTTTTTTTCCATTTCTTCGATTGTAAGCTGCTTGAGCTTATTGGGTTTGTTAGGAATCTGCGGTTTTCTTTGATTGATGATTAGTTTCGGATTCAGCATCTTTTCTGCGACGATAACGCTGTGAACTGATGGCTCTGTTGATTCATTTGGAATCAAATCTATGTAGGAACTAAATTTTAAGTAAGATTCAATTTATGGTCTCATTGAAACTGTAACGATTGGGTCCTGACGATAAAAGTCCTGTTATGATTAAGTATTAACACATTTTGGATTGTGGGTTTTATTCACCTTCCTATTAACAAATTTTCAATGAAAATGTAGCTTGAGACTTAATCAAGGACTAATCAGAAGTGCGAGGAACTATACGTAATAAGCGCCCTAGCAAAAAACTAGTATTCTAACCTAGAAAAAGTTTGTATATTATGCGCTCCTTTTACGCTTTTTTTTATATATATTTTTTTATAAACTGACATTTTTCTTTTTGCTTCTTTGAATAAGAAAAATATGTTTTTCTTCAAGAGGAATCTTATGTGTTTATTTGTTCCCCAACTTTAAAATGTATTTTTGAAGTTCATAAATTTTTAATTTTGTGTCTAATAGAATGTAGAATATTAAAAATATGTAGCAGTCTATGAATTTTAAAAAATATTTAATATTCATCTACTCAACACAAAAGTGAAAGTTTAAGAGTTTGAAGAGATTTTTAAAGTTCAAGACTTGTTGTTCAATTTTGGGATATGAAGAATGAGAGAGTGTTCTTCTTTTTTTAATTACCATGTGAGTTGCATTTTCTTTGTCCAAATTTAATTTAGTTACCGTTGCTTAATGGATTTCACACCCATGATGTCCATTTTTACAAGTGTTGCATACCAAACAACAATTATAAAACAAAGAATCTTAGTTTACTGGTAAATTCCTACTGCAGCAACAGTTGGACACAAACACAACTCTTGAGCAACTTGTTAGAAGGTTGGTGGTCAATTCTAGATTGAGATGGTGAACCTCTAACATTATGTTGGACTTCATATCTCTTAACAGTTCTACATAACCGCATCTTTTTCGTGCATTTTTCTTGTCATGCAAGTGAAACTTGGGGACTTTTATTAGTTCTCATTGAATTCACATAACATAGTTTGTAACTTGTTTGGCATCAGTAAAAGCCAAGCCACAAGATTCGGAAGCAACATTAGTTCCCGGCTTCTTCACCGAATTCAAACACCTGCTGCTTCCAATAACCGATCGCAATCCTTTTCTTTCCGAGGGAACGAGACAGGTGACCGTTCTTTAGTCACTTCAAATTTTGTTATTCGACAAGAATTTTGATTCAGACAAGAATGACATTACATTTCCTATAGGCCAACATGGTTGTAAATAATTAGGAACATTTGTTTCTGTGGTAGCAAATTAGCCATCTAGACGTCTCAGTAGGAATTTTGGTTTCTAGTTTCATTCTATTTATTCCAACTTTAACAGCTTAATCATATATAAGTAATGAAGAAGCTGGAGAGTAAAATTTCACAACTGATCACTTCTTTGCTGGCAATCTTTTATATACCATTTCAAGTACTAAAGAAGCTTTGGATCCATATTTTGAACAGGCTATTGCTACTACTGCTGCTTTGGCAAAGAACAATGGGGCTGACATAACAGTAGTCTGTATGTTCATTTCATTTTTATTTTTTGTCTTTAGGATGCAAAACTCCTGAAATCGTATCTCTATGATATCCACAGTGATTGACGAAAAGCAGAAAGATTCGTTTCCGGAGCACGAGAACCAACTCTCGAGCATTCGTTGGCATTTGTCTGAAGGTTTGTAGTTGTACATAACACTCTCTTAAGTCAAAGGGGCAAGCGGTAAACTCAGCCTCTTTAACGTCTGTGAGTTCAAGCTTCAAACCTACCATGATAGCTATCTATTTAGGTGATATTAATACGGTTGAATTATAAATGTGTTCCTATAGTTTTGATAAAGTTAGAATTTAGTCGTAACGTATTATTACATATTCATATGCAAACTGATGTGAGAAATCGACAGATTTTCTTTGAATGACACAGGTGGATTCCAAGAGTTTAAATTGTTGGAGCGATTAGGGGAAGGAAGCAAGCCAACAGCAATCATTGGGGAGGTGGCTGATGATCTGAACTTAGATTTGGTTGTTCTAAGCATGGAAACCATTCATTCTAAGCATGTGGATGCTAACCTACTGGCTGAGTTCATTCCATGCGCTGTTATGCTCTTGCCATTATGATTTTTGTACACAATATTACAGTTTTATGCAGTCATTATCATATCTATGTTTTCTGTAACAATGTACTGGGTGTTCTTGTGATATATGTATATATAAAGAGCTTTTAGAGTTTAATGGGACCCTTTTAATATTATCTAGGAAAAATTACCCAATTAATCCTCCAAATTTGGGATAGGTTGTATTTAAATCTTTTAATATTCAAACAACAATTTTACTCTCAAATGTTATTTGACAATTTGTAAGGTGGAGAATCCAACCTCTACCTTTGAGTTTGATAGTATATATTTGATGTACATTGAGCTATGCTCTTTTTGGTATTGACGTTAGATTTGTTTCTTCATTAGATTTTTTTTCTTCTAATTGTTTAATTATTAAATTTTCTAAAACATTTACTTTATTATTTTTTTTATTCTCTCCTTCCTCCTCTTCCTTGGCCATGTAGAAAATTTTTCTAATATAGATATCGTCTACTTTTTTTTTTTTAAAAAAAAAAAAGTCATAAATTGATGTCATTTCTCCCAAATCTTTTCTATTTTAATAAATGTATAGAAGTATAATCCACTCAAACGAATATTATCAACCATTATAATTGCCTTCTTCGAAAAATAAGTTCAAATATTTTAAATCTAAATCATAATGAATATTAAATATCATTTTTATAAGAATTTCACTAACCATCTAAGTGTTTATAAATAAAAAAATATTTATAAATACTTAGAAAGTCAATCTAAACGGACTCTTAAAATAAAATATTAACCAGGGAATATTCTATTCTATCTCAGTCCTTATCATAATCTAAATACTAATTTCCATTTACTTATTTAATTATGATTTAGTTAACCAAAATTATTTAGGAAAAGAATTTCTGCTTTATATATATATATATATATATATATATATATATATATTATTTAGGAAAAGAATTTCTGCTTTATATATATATATATATATATACAACGCGAATTACACTTCAGAAGTCATTCAAAACACTAAAACTCATCCATTAGTGTTTCTTCATGATCACTCACTTCACCTACCAATTAACTAAGTGCTTTTTCTTCCTATCATTTTATTATTTTTTCCCTTTATTTATTATTTTCATTTTGATTTCATTTTATTTATCAGTCTAGAAAATTCCATTTACAAAACATAGTGATGGATCACCCCTTTAATCAGACATCAAATAACAGGGTTCATAACAATAGATCATCATCAAATTTTAGAAACCAGGTACGATATATTTTTCATTTTTTTTCTTTGTATTTATAGAATTTTAATTTATTAAACATTTTGTGTTAAGGCTCGTTTGACAAAAAAAAAAAAAAAAAAAAAAAAAAAAAAAAAAATTATTTCGTTCAAAGAATATTAATTCAAATGGTCAGTTCAAGTTCAATCTAATTTTGGTTTATCGATCAAGGTCTATAGATTGAGCTAAGAGTCTATGTTTAAGAGGTTGGGTTGGCCCAGACCTGATCTAATCAATGTTGGAGGCTTGTAGGACTTAGGCTTGGACGAAGTTTTAAAAAATAAAATGGTTAACAAATAAAGTTTTAACTATTATAAATGTAATATTTAGTGTAGATATCCATAACCTACATAGGTTACAAAAATCCATAACCTCCCATTGAATTGCATAATGTAACATACACCATTCATATCCTATAAATAGTGTGGAATTGTGCCTTTGTAAGACACACCACAATTGAGTTCAATTCTTATATTTACTTTCTAATTCTCTCTACTTTGTTGTTTTGTTCTTTCTTTTGTTCATATTTTATCACACGTTATCAGCATGAGTCTCTATCACTTTGAAGATTTTGTAGAGATTGGATTCGATTCATTGGAATATCAAGAACGCTAAAGACCCGCTAGAATTTTCTCCATAATTCTTAAGGTATTTAGAATTTCGTTCAAATACGGTAAGTATTTTGATTTTGGTGATTTGGTCTTGTTTGATTTAGAAGAAACAAAATTATACATGTGTTTGATGTATTCATAGTGGTTCGGTCAAACTCGACCTACATCCACTTTCCCAAGCGCCTCTTGGGATTTCGATTAAAAATCTCCTTTTGACTCTTTCCACGGATCAGAGCCGAATCGTTACCTTGCTCATTTTTCGGGTTCAAGAGCAAACCCGACCCTTTCCACGGGTTAGGATCAAACCGTTACAATGTTGTTGAAAGCTTTAAATCACTCAATAAAACTCTCTAAAAGAGTGGGTATACAAATTTGAGCTCACACACTTTGATTCTCACAATACAATAGAAAATTCTCTCAAGAATAAGATGAAAAGAATAAAAATTGGAAGCTTGGAGAGAGAGCAACAATGGTGGCCTTTTTACTAATTTTGAGAATTGAAAAGTGTGAAAAAGTTGAAACAATTTTGGGAAGATGAAGTTTAAAAAGAGAGGAAAGTGGGCTAAAAAATTGAATTTGATTTTGATTTTGATCCATTGGATTGTGTAAAAAGCAAATTGAGTGGTTGAGATTAAAAGTAAAAAAATAATTTTCTTTTTAATTTTAAAATCAACTAGCCGTTAGACACAAACATATATAATATTAAATTCATTTACTTTAAAAACAACTAGCCGTTAGACACAAACATATAATAATATTAAATTTATTTTCTTTTTAAAACCATTCTTTTTAAAACCAACAAAAATCAAAAGCTCCATGTGTCACTTATCTATTTCTCCACTTGTCATCCTCTAGTAGGTCCACTTTGATGATTTGGCCGCCACGTCATCGACATCAGGTATTTTTTCGTTAAGCTTGTTCCGTCATATCTTCTTCGTTTGAACTCCGATTTGAGTGATTCAAATTGCGTTGGAACCGTTGTTCCAAGATCTACACAATGGACACTTCAAAACACTCAAATTGTTAATAAATAAAAGCAGGTTTGTTATCATAAAAACATCAATTAATTAATTAATTAAAATTAATTAATTTGAGATTAAGGGACAAAAAGCCAACAACCTCCCCCTTTTTGATGATGACAAACAACTCAAGAAAAATGAAATTCAAAGAGATGTATGATGTTAAATATAAACTTTAATCATACTCCATTCAATAACAACAAAGATATTCAATAATAACATGCTTTCATTTTTCTTATTACCTCTCCCCCTTTTGGAATCAATCAAAAAGAACAATTAAGAAAAATAAGCAATGACATGAAAGTTCTTAAAACATGAACACAAAATTTTGCTTTTCTTCTCCTATCAACATGCCTTCTAATAAAAAACAACTACATTGTAGATTCAAGAGGCATCATAAAAAAAACCAACCAAGCTCAAGTTAATTTAATTTAAAACCAATTTCACAAATTTCTCCCCCTTTTGAAATCAAATAAATACTCCCCCTTAATAAGGGACAAAAAGACATTTAGCACATAATTCAACTAGAGGGTAGAAATATCAAACAAATATTCAAAACATAGTTTTACTCCAAATATTACTTCCTAAAAAGATAAATAATATCCATAAGAGGGATATGCAAAAAAAAAAAAAAAAAAAAAAGTAATATGAGAATCAAATTTATTTAAAAATGAAATTCTTATATAAAATACAATCACTCCCCCTAAGATCAAGCATTCTCCTTTTAAAAGAAAATTCAATAAATACCAAGGAGATGAAATCATTCTAGTAAAATTCAAATAATTGACCAAATATCAAATATTATAAAATGAGCATCAATTGTTGAAAAACAAACCATGATACCAAATAAAAGCAAATCAATATAAATATGGTATCAACATAACCAATATAATTCACAATATCTCTTATTCTAACATTTCAAATCTAATATAAGCACGGTGCAACACGAGCAAGAATTATACCAATTTTGAACAAAATGTTAACGGTGATCAAGAAAGAAAATCAATTCTATAAATACTCCCCCTAAGGAAAAGAAATTAACAACTTTCAAAAAAACATGCTCAATGATCAATTCTTCTCAACATGAGACAAACAACATACATCAAAATAATTTTTATAAAAGATATCAATAGAAATGCTTATTTAAAAAATTCAATTAGACATATAAAGTTACCAAATAAGCCCATTTTCTTTTCTTAGATTCAAGCAAGCCATACTAGTTGCTCCAATTGAATTATCTTCTCATTTGAAGTCCAAGCAACAATTGCTTCTTGAATCACACTTACAAATAAAACTCAACCAAAACATTTTGGTACCCATTTCTTGGGTCCTTCATTGTTAGTACGTAAATATTTTGGAACCCATTTTAAATTAGTTCCAACATTACTAGAATTTATTTTTGGTAAATAACAAGTATTGAATTTATGTCCAATTTTGCCACAAGAATAACATACAACATTAGGCAAAAAATTCTTTTTAACAAAATGATTTTGCACCTTATTTCTAATCAAGAACTTATTTCTAGAAGCATTTTTCAATTTAAAACAATTTGGTCTAATATGACCTTTAACTCCACACAAATGGCATATAGGCACAAATTTTGATTTCATATGCATGTCTCTAGCATTTACATGATTATGCACATGTTTAGTACTATTCATGCAATTAGTTTTGGCATGCAAATGTTTAAGCATAAGCTTTGATTTTTCAAACATATTTCTAGCCTTTTCATGCTTATTCACAAAATTCACATTATGAGCACATTTTGATCTAGCATGAGATTTTTCAAGCATAAGCTTTGATTTTTCAAACATATTTCTAGCCTTGTATGTCCAAAGATGTTATGCCCAATGTGTCTAATTTTGTTGAAACTAAATTTGTGCCAAAACATGTAAAATTTTGTCACATATTTTTCTATCCAATGCACAATATATGATGTTTATGGCTTTAGCATTAAAAGTAAACAACTCGTTATTCAATTGTAATTTAGCTAAATCGTGCTCACAAACATACAAAACATTGAGATCCATAGCAAGCATAAATGTTTTCATTCTATTTCTCCAAACATCATAATTTCTAATACCATCAAAGAATGGGGTCTATCAATATAATCACTATTTAAAGTTGCCATAGCTCTAACAATTAAGATTTTCAAATAATTTTTCAAAATATTAATAAGATAATTTATATATCAAAATAATATTTGAAAAATAATTTACGTAGAAGAGCTCCTCGCTCTGATACCAATTGTTGGACCGGTATGGCAACCCTAGAGGGGGGATGAATAGGGTTTAATTAAACTTTTTAAGAAATATGCTCAATTTAAACTAATTAAATACTTTTTAAAATAAATTAATAAAAACCCTAAATGATGTCAAATAACAAGATTGATAAAAAGTATGTAACAATAAACTCAATCAATATCAACCAACAAAAACATGCAATTAAAATTAAATGCAAAAATAATTAGGAAAGAGTTAGAAAAGAAGACGCCGTAATTTTTATAGTGGTTCGGTCAAACTCGACCTACATCCACTTTCCCAAGCGCCTCTTGGGATTTCGATTAAAAATCTCCTTTTGACTCTTTCCACGGATCAGAGCCGAACCGTTACCTTGCTCATTTTTCGGGTTCAAGAGCAAACCCGACCCTTTCCACGGGTTAGGATCAAATCGTTACAATGCTGTTGAAAGCTTTAAATCACTCAATAAAACTCTCTAAAAGAGTGGGTATACAAATTTGAGCTCACACTTTGATTCTCACAATATAATAGAAAATTCTCTCAAGAATAAGATGAAAAGAATAAAAATTGGAAGCTTGGAGAGAGAGCAACAATGGTGGCCTTTTTACTAATTTTGAGAATTGAAAAGTGTGAAAAAGTTGAAACAATTTTGGAAAGATGAAGTTTAAAAAGAGAGGAAAGTGGGCTAAAAAATTGAATTTGATTTTGATCCATTGGATTGTGTAAAAAGCAAATTGAGTGGTTGAGATTAAAAGTAAAAAAGTAATTTTCTTTTTAATTTTAAAATCAACTAGCCTTAGACACAAACATATATAATATTAAATTCATTTACTTTAAAAACAACTAGCCGTTAGACACAAACATATAATAATATTAAATTTATTTTCTTTTTAAAACCATTCTTTTTAAAACCAACAAAAATCAAAAGTTCCATGTGTCACTTATCTATTTCTCCACTTGTCATCCTCTAGTAGGTCCACTTTGATGATTTGGCCGCCACGTCATCGACATCGGGTATTTTTTCGTTAAGCTTGTTCCGTCATATCTTCTTCGTTTGAACTCCGATTTGAGTGATTCAAATTGCGTTGGAACCGTTGTTCCAAGCTCTACACAATGGACACTTCAAAACACTCAAATTGTTAATAAATAAAAGCAGGTTTGTTATCATCAAAACATCAATTAATTAATTAATTTAAATTAATTAATTTGAGATTAAGGGACAAAAAGCCAACACATAGTACATCTATGCATATGATACTTAGAAGTAGACAATACATTTTCCAAAATTCAAATGCTTGAAGCGAAAAATAAAATGTGATATATATTAAGTCCTGTAGACTTGATTAAATATTTTGGAAAATAAAATATTATTTTGCTTAGAGGAGCAAAATTTGCAATGATATACCACATTCTCTTGTAAATCAAAGAGAAGTTTAGTAAATTTAAAAGGTATATATTGTAATAAATATGATCTAGAGAAATTGATAATCTATTGTCTCCTACGGAAAATGCATATAGAAAAGTTGTATGTTTTTTCTTCTAAATTGGATTACACATATTCGTGTAATTGAAATATATACAACAATGAACTCGAAGTTCATTGATCCAAATATATTTTTATTTGACACGATGAGTCATTTTGGGTCAATATTGAAAATATATATTGACATCCATTGAAGAACTAGAAAATTCTTCCATCTAATAAATTGTCATATGTGGCTTTATTCTCAAGGGATTAATTATCAAACTCTCACTAGTTAAAATTGGAATTGAACCTCTCAAGTGAACCATTTAAATATTTTATGGTTTTGTTGACGCATCCAGTTGATGGTCACATATATGTTTATTATCATTCAAAACCTTACATCTGCAAGGTTAATTGCTCAAATAGTTAAAAGTAAAATTTCATGATGTTGAAATTAAAAATTTTGTTTTGATAATGCTAGTGAGTTTGCATCCGAACATTTGATAATTGATTGGGATAAGTATTGAACATCTAGTAGCTTATGTTCAAATAGCAAAGCTTCTAAATCTGTATGAGATCACATTGTTGTGTATGCTCTAAGCTAATAGCTTATGAGCTTATGGCCAGAAGCCAAATATATTTCATGTGTACAAATGTGCAGTAAATGATTAAATTGTTACACAACAACAATTAAGATAATGAAGTAATTAAAATTAATCCTCAAAAGAGGTTATAAATCTATATTGAAATTGATTTCACATCAATTAATAAATACTATGAACCCCTGATGGGTGATATATTTACTACACAATTTGTTATTTGTCATTAATGAGACAAATTTTCCAACATTAGGGGGAGAAATTAAGAAAGTTGGAAAAACGAAATTGAATGAAATGCATATGCATTGTCTCATTTTGATCATCATACAGATCACTTGGAACTAGAAGTTCAAAAGATAACTAACTTAAATATTACAAATAAAATGCTAGATGTAATGTATTTACAGGGCATTTATAGTTGTAAGAAAATTACTAAATTATATATATTGGTTGTAGATACAACATCTAAAAGCGATATCCCAATGCAAGAAGTTGTCACTATTAATGAGTCTACATCATGCCTGAAGCGTGATAGACAAATGAGTTCCAAAGATAAAGATCCTCTAAAAGTAGTCAATAATAAATTAAAAAAAAGACTTCGTTAAGAATATGGATATTTCAGAAGAAATCCTAAATATGAGTACTCATAAGAATGTTTAAGTAAATAAGGATAATAAAGAGATCTCGAGAAATTATATGTCATGACAAGAAAAAGGACGGAACCATACTTATATAAGTTGACAACAATTTTTTGCATACAATATTGCTCACGATATTATTTATGAAAATGAGTATTAATATTGAAAAATGTCAACATAGAAGGGATTTACTTATGTGAAAAAGAAACAATCTAATAGAAATAAACTCATTTTTCAAATCATGAGGACTAGTAGTCCAGACTTCAGATAATGTCAAACATATGGGATACAATTGAGTATTTGTAAGAAAAACAAATAGAGTGAAGTCACATGATATAAAGTGAGATAGATTCCACAATAATTCTCGCAATGAATTGGTATTGACCATGATAGAACATATCCTCTAATGGTGGATATACAATACCATAAGATATCTAATTTATTTGACTGTGTATGAAAAGTTTAATATACATCTTATGTATGCAGTCATACCACATTTAATGCATCTCTTAATAATGATAATCCCTGAAGGATTAAGGTACCAAAATCATATAATTCAAATATTAGAGAATTATATTTATCATATAGATTCTTATAAAAATCACTCTTGACGAATGTGATATAGTGATCATCTTATTAAAGATTTGTTGAAATAAGGGTATAAAATAACCTCATTTGTCAATATGATATTATAAAGAAATCATAGTCAAAATTTACTATATACGTATATGTTGATGATCTAAATATATAATGGAAACTCCTGAAGAGATTTCAAAGGCAATAAAATTTCTTAAAAAAGAAATTGAGATGAAAGTTCCAATGAACAAAGTTTTGTCTTAGCTTGCAAATAAAACATAAAGCGCGCAGATGTGATTACATCAATTTGTACAGAAAAGATCTTATATAAACTAGTTACAACATTGAACACTCTTGTGGTGGTTCATTCATCTGATGTGAAAAGATATACCATTCAATTTCAGGAACATAATGAAAAATTAAGGTCCTAAAGAACCATAATTTTAGGAAATAAGTGCACTTATATATATTTACTAGTCATACACTACATGTTGTAGTATTGTAGCAATTTTATTATATAGATACAATATTCCTCTAAAAGAAAGATATTGGAGTAAAATTAAACATATGCTATATTTTATATGAGAATTAGCTTACATGGATTTATTTTATTATGATAAATCTAATTATGATTTAATTGGTTGTGAAGATGCAGATTATTTATCTAAACCCATGCGATCTAGATCCTAAATAGGTTACTTAGTACATGGAGAAGCATTTTTATATTTTATGGCGGCCTATGGAGTAGATCATAACAACAACCAGTTTAAATCATATTGAAATTCCGATGATTCATGTTGGCTCCAATAGTGTTCTTACGTGAAGACAATAAAGCATAAAATGACAACATCAATATTCAACATATTTCTTCAAAAGATGACTTGGAGGACTTATTGACGAATGTGTTACCTACAACAACATTTGAGAAGTTAAGACACAACATTTGCATGTGACAGCCAAGAGTTATCAAGTGATGCTTTCATGAGGGGGAGTTATATGTTATGCACTCTTTTTCCCTTGACTACGGTTTTATCCCACTGGGTTTTCCTAGTAAGGTTTTTAATGAGGCAGTTGTTAAAATATATGAATAATGTACTTTTTTTTCCTTTACTAGGTTTTTTATCCCATTGGGTTTTTCCTAATAAGGTTTTAACGAGGCATATATTCTATATAATATGAATATCTAAGAGGGAGTATTATAAATGTAATATTTAGTGTAGATATCCATAACCTACATAGGTTACAAAAATTCATAACCTCCCATTGAATTGCATAATGTAACATACACCATTCATATCCTATAAATAGTGTGGAATTGTGCCTTTGTAAGACACACCACAATTGAGTTCAATTCTTATCTTTACTTTCTAATTCTCTTTACTTTGTTGTTTTGTTCTTTCTTTTGTTCTTATTTTGTTCATATTTTATAACATTAACATATATTTTTTAATTTACAAGATTAAGGAAATCTAACCCAAAAAATAGTATAATTTTATTTGAAATTTTATACATTTATCTTTCAATTTTTCGAATGGCATTAATAGAAATTTTCAAACAAATTATCTAATCATGTTTCATTCATAGTCAAATTAATAATTCTTCCACAGCATTAGTTGCCCCACGACAACAACATAATAATTCATTCTTTGCTAATTGTAATTATGGTCAAACAAATTATTATTACAACTCAATATCTACAAATTACAACAAAAATGATAATAAGCCATATTATCATAAGAGTTGTAATAGATTTGAGTATTATAGTATTCAAAATCAAATATGGTATTCCTCATATTTTGGTGGTTGGGGCTATTCAGCACCGCTTCCTATATCACATGGATTTCATCATTTAAGTAAACTTTAATTATTTAGATTTCATTTGGTAAACGTTTGATTTTTTGACAATTAAGATTAAACATTGCTTACCTTATTAATCTCTTTGTTCTGTCATCTATTTTAGGAGTATTTTTCAAAACCAAACAAAAAAATAGTTTTTGTTTCTATAATGTATGATTTCCATGACCTTTGTTAAAGAAACACTTACGTTTAGTCAATTTATAAAAATAAAAATAATTTTTTAAAAATTTGATTTGGGTTTTCAAATCATTAGTTTTTTTCCGATGTTTATTTTGTTCATTCATTTTTTTATTTTTATTTTCTTTGATATTATTGGGGTGGTATAATCCTTATTTAGCACCACTAACACCACAAGAATATCAACCAAGATATTTCTATAAGGAAGATTTGTATGGTAGAATAATAAATCAAGTTAATTACTATTTCAGGTATATTCTATTAGTATTTTTTTTCATAACAATTACAAATTTATTATTATTATTTTTTAATTCTTTGAAAAGTAATTTTATTTATTGAGATTCATTTGTGCAGTGATGAAAATTTATTTAAAGATACATACCTTAACAGCCATATGGATGCTCATGGATGGGTTTGGATCACATTAATAGCTTCTTTCCCTAGAGTATGTGAATTTTTGTTTATGTTATTAACATATATTTTTTTTCTTTAATCTCTTTAGATGATTTAATTTTTTTTAATATATATATATATGTGTGTATGTATATATATATTGTTCTTTAGTATTTTAAAAGCGCTCAACTATAATTTCAAACTTGTCTTCTAATTAATAGAGAATGCTACATTATATTTTCTATAAAAATAAATTGGAATTTATTAAGTTTAAAAAATTAATGTTTAAAAAATTTAGAAATCAAAATATATAAGGCTTGTTTGCAAGTTGAAAAACAAAGTTTTAAAACTAGGCCAGATAGATGTAAAATTATTTAAATAATATTTTCATCCATTTTTTACTAATATTTGTCTCATTTTATTTTGCAGATGCAACTATTAACAAATTATATTAAATTTATCTTATTTGCATTACAGCCATCGAGTGTTGTTGAAGTATCGGTAAGTATTATAAAAGAAATTTTACATAAATTTTTTCATTTCTTAAAAGAATAATTTTATCTACTATATTTATTTATTTATTTTATCTATTTCTATTATATTACTTACCATTTTTTTTTATTCAATTTCATGTATTAGGGTTACAAAATAAGAAGAACGAGAAGATATTTCCACAATTGAATGGATAAGATCAAGATTCACAATAATCTATATTTAAAATGCTCGTGTTTTTTTTAGGATTCTATAATTTTATGGAAGAGCAATGTTCAAACTTTATCAAAGTGGGAAGCATATTGTAATATATCTATGAATGTAAAAATGTTCGAATTATGTTTATATTAATTAGAATTTTATCCTTTTTTGAACGTTAATAAATTAAAATTTTTAATTAATAGCGAGATGAATTTAAGATATGTTTGGAGTTTTATAGTATATGAATTTTGTGATGATTAACTTCAAGAATTTTCTTTTTAATTATTGAAAAAGGGAATTTCAATATTTATAGTAAATATTTGTATATATGGCCCACCATTAGATAAAAATTAGAAAAATATCCATTTATGCTCCTAAATAAATTATTAATTAAAACCATAAGTGAATCAACTTAGATAATTCATCACGATTATTTTTTAAAATCAATTTAGATCATTCATTCTCGCATGTGTGTAAACTTATTCAAATATCAATTAGAGCATTCGTGCATCGACAATTCCTTAAGGACATTCTAATTGAGGGTTTAAATTAATTAACTTATAAAAAGATTAGGGTATAATTAATCGATACATTTATAAATCTCACATGAAATAAAAGTTGAAGGTTGAAATTGATTTTTTTTTTTTTCCTTTTTTAGGAGATTTTATTCAGCTTTATGTTATCTGTTCCAACTTCAATAAATTAAAATGATTATTTAATAAATACGTTTGAAGTTTGATACAGTAACTACTCCAACAATTTTCTTTTTAATTATTGAAAGAAAAAAAAAATCAAAACTATGTCCAACCAATAAGGACAAAGCTAAGGACCATATAGAAAAGAGATCTATTTTCTTAGTAGAACAAATAGAGGTATGCAGATTTGAATTTCCGACCTCAAGAGAAGAAATACAGATCAAATATTTCTGATTTATGTTAAACGTACGTAAAGATTTAACTAATGATGGAATAATTTTCCTACTTAGATATAAAATTTAAGATTTTATGATCTCATTATATATATAATAAATGAATTAAAATTGTTAAATTTTATTAGTTACTTATACAAGTTCTAAAGACCCAATAAGATACAAACTTTAAGAAGTTATTTGGGAGACCATATTAGAATGTGTTTGGATTGTAATATAATTCAAAATCCATGTTTGAATTTAGGATTTTGGGCTCGATTTGTAATATTAAACTCACTCCGTTCCAACAGTTTTTAACTAAATCCTCATTCCCACCGTTTTCACGTTTCACGACTCTATTTTTGTTCAACTTTCGATACCTCATGCATTCCAACACTCCTCTGATTTTCAGTAATCCTCGTTACATTCCAGTCTCCCAACCCCTAGGGATTGTTTTGGGAGCTAGAATGTAATTAGGATTACTGAAAATTAGAGGGGTATTAGAATGGGTGAAGTATCGAGGGCATAACGAAAATGGAATTGTGAAACGTGAAAACGGTGAAAAAGAGGGTTAGATCGAAAACTGCCCGAACAAATTGAGTTTAGTATTACAAATCGGGCCCAAAACGCTCAATCAAAACATGGATTTTGGATTACATTATGAGTGTCCAAACGCCCCCTAAGTTCATTAACTAAATGAATCATTTAACTTTCTTTTTAAAAGTTAAAAAAAAAAAAAAAAAAAAAAAAATATAGAGCATCTTTTGTTAGGGTTAGGTACTATTTTGGAAAGGACAAATGTACAACCTAAAAAACATAATATATTAATATATTTTTTTTCAAAAAATAAGCTAATTTACATAAAGGAGTGGTAGAATGTAACACTATATTTTTGGTCCCAAAAAACAAAACCCCAATTTTGCCACAAATAAAAGAATAATAATCCACATATACTACAAGTATCATGTTTTATATAGAGAGAGAGATCAATATTGAAGATGCAAAAAAAGGGTTTACTTCAAATGATATGAATAGAAAGTAGGGTTTGAATTGTCATTCAAAATAGAAATGCAAAAAAAAAAAAAAAAAAAAAAAAAAAAAAAAAAAAAAAAAAAAAAGATTATTAAATTTAGTGATCTAAGAAAGTAGGTAAGTTTCATTTAAGAAGAAGGAGAAGAAGAAGAAGAAGAAGAAAGAAGAAGAAGAAGAAGGAGAGTGGGTTTAGACAGACAAAGTACTGTGAAAAAAAAGATGTTAAAAGGGAAGAAATTTGGGACAGAGCCATCCTCAGCTGACAACTGTCTCTTTCCCAAAGACTACTCTCTGCTAACTCTGACAAATCTATTTTTCTTTTTTTCTTTTTCTTTCTTTTTCCATAATTAATTTTTTTCATTTCTACTTGTTTTGCTTCATTTGGTTTTTCAATTTAAGTGTTTTTCTTTCTTTCTTTCTCTATAATATACTTTTGTTTTCTCTTTGGTGAACTCCATTTTTGGATTTTTCGAATTATTACTTTAATTTTTCTTACAATATATATATATATATGAACTTTTTGTAAGCGTATCAATTCACACCTTCTGTCTGTTATGTTCTGTTCAGTAAAACTTTATGTCAAACTTTCTATCAATTAGACTCCTAAACTTTTTTTATAAATGAATCATTTTAGACCCTTAGTCAAAATTTTCTTTGAGAATCGTACATGTGCAGTCCATTTTGTAAAATCGACATTTGACAAACTCTACCCACGTTTGAGAATCAATGCATTGATGGTTTTGAAAAGTTACCATAATAAAAGGTCTAAATTGATTGACTTATGAAAATTTTGGAGTTTTTGCACGATATTGGTCGAACGAAATTTAGAGAATGGTGTAAATTGATACACTTACAAAAAGTTCAGAGTTTAAATTAATATAACCCCCAAAGTTTAAGGGTATAAATTGACATTTGGCCATAAACTTTTATTTGGTTCTTAAACTTTATCTAATGTCTAAAAGGTTAGTAGATTTTTAACTTTGTGTCCAATAGATCAGGATCTTGAAAAATTATCTAATGTATAAATCTTTAAACTTTCAATCGTGTCCATCCATCAAGTCTGTGTACAAAATTAAAAGTTGAAACACATATTAGATTACACTAATTTTAAAGTATAGAAATTCATGCGAGTGAAGGGACGAATTGATCCGATCAATTTGATGAAAGTTGAGTTTTTTTTTTTTCTTTAACATGTTACTAATTTGGAAAAATAATAATAATAATAATAATAAGGATGAATAATATATACTTCTCTATGAGGTTACAAAAATATGCGACTATGATAAATAATTTTCTTTCTTTTCTATGTGTTGAACCAACAAACTCCAAAATGCATTTGCCTTTGAGTAGAATAAAACATTCATTATGTAATTATCAAACACTCATACAACGAAATAAATCTCATCTCTAAATAAAATATTATCGTACACTTTTTCAAACTCCTCTAGAATATAGATAAGACATTCCACATCAAGATTCATGCACCAAAGGACGATCTCGCCATTATTTTTATACACACAATTCAAAGTTTTTGCACATTCAAAATCTAATGATTTTATTTAAGATCGTACAAACAAGAGAATAATAAGTAAAGTCATAAATAAAATAAGCAAATAACAATAAATTAAACATAACTAAATTATTATATTACTCAAAATGGATTAGAGTCGTTACAAACAAAAAAAAAATATATATTCTCCATTCCCATCTTCGATATTCACTCGATCCCGACCCCGACGCGGACACAAAATCTAGAAGCATTTAAGAAATGGATCCCAAAAAATAAGTAGAGTATGGAGTTGGATGAGTATTGGCATATGTGAAAAGTGGTATAGTAATGATTAAGTTAGTAAAGTGTGAGAAAGAGTATGAAATGAGAGGGCAGGTTGGGTATTATTACTATTAGATTCTGGCCAATTGAACTTTTCCAAGAAAAAAAATTTAAAAAAAAAAAAAAAAAAAAAAAAAAAAAAGGTTTAATTTTCTTTGCAAGTCAAGACCTTAAAGAAAGGCCCCCACCACACAAAACTACTACACCCACAAATTTTCTTCTCAACAATCAAAAGAATCTCAAACTGAAGAAGCATAAAATTATATACATTTTTTCTTTTTAATAAATAAAAAAAGAAAAAAAAAAAAAAAAGATTAAAGAGAGGACATTGGTTTTTGGAACCAGGTGTCAAGTTCTCAGAAGCTCTGTTTTCTTCTGATGATTTTTTTTTGTTTGGATAGAAAAGTTTTCTCATGATTATTCTATCTAATTTTTTTTTTAATTTTATGGTTAAGTTATATAAAATGTTTTAAACTTTGTATTTTGTATATAAAAATCCTTAAAAAGTAGTTTAAAAATATCATTACAGTTAGTTTTGGATGGAAACCATTTATGTTTTGTTTAAAAAATATCCTCAAACTTTTAAAAAAAAGTTTAAAAATACTCTTACTATTGATATATGAACAGAAACTATTAATATCTCGTTGCATAAATACTTATAAAGTTTTAAAAGTTGCAAAGTTTACCCTTCATCATCTCTTCAATTTTCTTTGTCTCTCCTACTTCAATCTATGACCTATTACACTCTCCTATTTTTGTTAACTATTCAATCTTTTGTTTATTTGTCATTAAAAAAAAATTTACGGCAAGAGTACTTTTGAATTGTTTTTAGAAGTTTAAAAGTATTTTTAACACAAACTAGAAAGTTTAGAGAAATTTTGTATAATTTAGCCTAATATAAAACTTTTGCTTTTATTTAACTTTAAAATTTTGTTTCAAAATAAATGTTTACCGGATATTTTTTTGGGTTAAAATAAGATAGAAATTGAGGTGAAATTTGAAAAACATACCGGATATCATTTATAGTATTCGACATAGTAGTTGGTTTTAAATAAATTGATTTTGTAAATAATTTTAATAATATATTTTTCAATAAATTGAATGGTAATAATGAACAATATTATATGCAATTATAAACAATTTCATCCTATAAAATTGAAATCAGCCCCATAGTTCAAGGTATTTTTATTGTAAAAGAATATTTTTGGTCAATAAACTTTGATGAATGTAATAAGTTAATCTCTAAACTTTAGTTTTTAACGACTTAATCTATGTACTTCCAATTTTATAACAATTTAGTTATTGTGTTTCAAAATTTGTAACAATTTAGTTCTCGTTATAAAAAAAATATTGTTAATATTTAATAAAATTTATTACGTTTGTTTATCGATAAATTGATTAGAAACCATGTATGTTTATAAGCTACAAAAATTAAGTTGTCTATATTAAAAAGATGTCAATTTTTATGATAGAGATTAAATTGTTGCAAACTAAAGTTTAAGTATTTAATCATTTTTCCACGCAAAAAAAATAATAATAATCAAGGAAGAAAAGTGTTTAGGTCCCCTTTAATAATTATTTGAATTTTTATTTTTTTATTTTTAAAAATTAAGAATATAAACATTACTTTCACTTATAAGTTTTCATATTATTATCTACTTTCTATTCATATTTTCAAAAACTAAGTTAATTTTTTAAAAGTTAAAAACATAGTTTTAAAAAAGGGTAATTGTTTTAAATGGCGAAATTGGAGTGAGAGGTCGGACCTTCAACCTCGAGAGAAGAATGTTATGTTAATTACCACTAAGACAAGTTCACTTTAATTTCAATTATTTTTTTTAACAAAGGTAAAAATCATATTTAAAAATGGGATAGAAAACAATCATAAATTTTAAAAATAAAAAACAAAAAAACGAAATTGTACACTTTATTATTTATTTTGGATTTAATTTATCTCTCTCTTTTCAGTGTCCAATGGCGGCAAACCCTTATCTGAATCTCTTCTTCCATGGCAGACTGAAATGGGTAGGGGAGCTTTGTACAATTCTTGTTCGACTCCCAAAACCACAACCTTTTTTTTTTTTTTTTTTTTTTTTTTTTTTTTTTTTTTTTTCTTTTCTTACCCCAAGACAAAATAATTGCTTTCTTCTAAACTTTGATAATAAAGTTATCCATATTTTTATTGTTTTTAACTTTTAATTCCATTCAATTGAATGTTAAATTTTAATAAGGGGAATTTTTAAAAATAGAAAAATAAGGAAAACTATTTACACAAAATAATAAAAATTTTAGATAGTTGTGATAGACGCTGATAGAAGTCAATTAGGGTCTATCAGTGATAGAAATGATAAAAGTCTATCACAGATAGATGCTGATAGAAGTCTATCAATATTTATCAATATTTTTTTACTATTTTATGTAAATAGTTTGACATTTTTTCTATATGTGAAAATTTTCGTTTAAATAAAGTGTTGCAACTTTTATCTTCTTTTAATAAGTTTTCTTCCAAAAATTTTAAAAATATATATAGTTATAGTTATAAATCTCATGTTTGTTCAATGAATTATTATAGAATATATGCCTTCAAAAAGTTGATAAGATTTTTAAAATATAGGACACTAAAACATTCCATTTGAATTTATCTTTACATATAGTGAACTTTGAGAGATTTTTTGTAAGTATGTGATATATTTCTATGATTCTTGGTATTCTCGATTATTTTATTAAAATTAGTAGATGGTTGTAGCAAAAATTGAATAAAAGTAAAAAAATTGCAACCCTAAGTTAAAAATTTAATTTTATAAGTCAGTTACTTGATTGGCTAAGTCATTAAATCATCAACTAGAAGATCACATATGTTTTGAATTCTCACAAATTGAAATTTTTAAGTTCAAAATTGATTAATCATGCAATGTGTTGAGGTAAAAAAGAAAAAAAAAAAAAGATTTTTGGTAAAATATACTAGAAGTTCATAAGATTTGAACAACTTAAGATTTTCAAATTAACATTTTGATCGTTAAGTTTTGAAGTTAATTTTTAAATAGTTAGAGTTGACTTAACATAACTAGAATTTACTTTTTTATAATTAAGGACCAACAAACTCATTTTAAACTTTAGAGACGATTAAAAATTAAATTCAAACTTTGAGAATCAAACACACCATTTTAGAAACCTCAAAGATTAAGGGTCTATTTGGTTGACAATCCATAATTTTTTTTTTAATATTTTTTAGATTCACTAGAGTTCATCAAATAAGCGTTTGGTAGATAACCCGAATTATGTTTCTCAAAACTGATTTTGGATTCTTTGAATAAATAGTGCAAATTTTGAAAACAACATTTGTATATTTTCATTGTATCTAAATTTTGAATTTTAAATTTCAAAAAGGTAGAATTTTATTAAATAAAGATAAAAAAAATAATAATATCACGTTATAAATTCAATTATTTTGTTTAAGATTAAAATATGTATTATATTACATATTATAAATTATATAATATTTCAAAATAATAATAATATAATTTTTTCTTTACATAAAATATATTCATAAATAAATTAATATTAGTTAATTGTCAACTAATATTTAATGACTAACTATAACTAGTTTTATAATTTATAAATTAGAAAAAATACAACTAAATTTTTAGTAAATCAATTAATTTAAAAAAAAGAAGAGAGAAAAGAAAATATGGTTTGATTAGAAGGTAGTGAGGTGGTTAATTTTGGTGGTGGCGACAGGTGGTGGACCACCGGACAAGCCTATGTTGCTTATGTTACTGTTGTCTTCTTTTTTCTTTTTTTTTTTTTTCTTTTTTATCATTCTCGTACGACATGTAGTCTCCAGTGCCAACCAATGCTAATAGCCTAATGCGGGCACTCACAATATTAAACGACGCCGTTCTCCGTTCTCTCTTTATTTATTTATTTTTATTATTGTTTCTCTCACGTGCTACTCTGCCTTGTCCACGTGTTTCAACCTCGGTGTTTGTCAGCTCATTTTGGAATCCGTCTTTTTTGGGCTTTCAAAGCAAATATGTCTCTTTTATTCAAAATATATTTTATTTATTTTTAAATAATTTGTTTCTCTCCTTTGCCATATTTGGTGTAAAATTTCTTGTAATTAATTCAATTCTTCCCTTTTTAAGATTTTCGCCCCCATTTTTCTTATACCCACTTTCACTAAAGTGCATGCCTCCTCTCCTTTTCCCTCTCTCTTCATTTTTTCTTATTGTTACTAAGTATATGTTTTAGTCTCTTATGTTTCAAACGTTATATATATATATAAACAATTCAATTTTGTTATTTATTTTAAAAATCATTTAAGAGAAAAAAAATTGAATTGTTTATTGAATTTTCATTTATATACCAATAATTTTTTATTTTATTTTGTGGACTGTGGATGCATAAATCTCTAAAACAAATCATCTAGATTTTATTTTCACATAGTCATTTATCCATCCATTTCGCATAATTATTAGAAATATATATAAAAAAAAAGGTTTTCAGCTTTTACAAATAGCACCCATCTTGGCTGATTGTTTTAATGACTCATCTCAGTGCATCTATGACCATAATACTAAGACCAAAATTAAAACTTTAACTTCTTTTAATAGTACGCTCAAATCACTAACTTTTTGAACTTTCTCGGTCGCTAGGCGAGATTGAGTTTGAAAAACAATGGCGAGAAAAAAAAGTGAAAGTTGTGGACAATATTAAATGAGAGAGGAAATGACACTACTACAGAGGTTTGAGCACACAACTTCCTACTTTGATACCATGTTACATCATCAGTCAATCCAAAAACTTAAACGGATGATTTATGGTAAATTTAGTTATATCAACACTTCAACAAAGTCAACCCATGTCCATTCCCAAAAAACGTCGAGAATATGTTTGGTGGGTGTCGAAATTCAAATTCAAGCATGGATTTTGCTGAAAATTGCCAACTGCCATGTTTAATTACTCACAAGGTTGTCAAGCCTAGAATTTTTCTTATTTTCTTTAGTTTAATAAGTGGGAGTCTCAAACCTCTAACCTTCTTGTAATTTAATTTAACCAGTTGAGTTATGTTCAGATTGGTTGTCAAACCTAGAGTTTACTAGACAAACTTGTGGGTTTTTATAGTAGTAGTCCAACCTATATGTCCTCTAAACTAAGACGCTCTAAGTTAAACTTGCACCCAAACAAAACAATCTTTCCTAAACAAGATAAACCAAACCCCATTCTGAAAACACGTCCAAGAAGATGTTTGTGGTGGGGTCTAAATTCAAATTTAGCTAGACCTTCCTGAAACTTGTCAAATTCAAGTCTGCTTATAATTTTGTCAATCCTAGAGTTTTTTCTTTTTTATTTTTAGTTTAACAAGTGGCTTTGGATGAGAGATTCGATCTTTTGACCTCTAATGTATTACCGCACAAGAAACATAAATGTAATATAAATAATTAAGGGGGTAGTTTGAAGTTGAAGTACAGCCTAAATAACATGGGAGGGAGGGGGTGTTGATTAATAAATGTTATAATTGTAAGAGAAAAAAAAAAAAAAAAAAAGGAGGAAATGGAAGGTAAGGGTGGGGAAAGAGGAAGTTGAAAGAATGAAATAATATGTTTCCAAAACATACTGTACTCTGGAGTCTGTACCAAACAAACTTACTTGTCTTACCTATCAAAGTACTTTCTCTCTTCAACAGCTGTCTTCTCTTTCTTTTTCTACAATTAAATTTTTGAAAAATAGCCTTAAAAAATAAATAAATTTGAAAGCCCACCATTAAAAACCACCATTTTTCTCTTTACACAAAACCTTTCTAATTTCTCTTCTCTTCTCTAATGGAAGAAGTTTGGAAAGACATTAATCTCTCTTCTCTTCACTCTCGTTCCGACCATGACTTTTCCGCCGCCGCCGCCACTCCCATCAGCCTCCACCTCCACCACCACCACTCTGCCGCCGCCAACTTCCGCCACATCATCCTCCAAGACTTTCTCTCTTCTTCCACTTCCAAACTTGACTCCTCCTCCGCCGTCACCGCCGTCGCTGCCGCCGCTGCCCCACCACCTACTGTCTTGTCCTTGAATTCAACCCGGGAATTGCATTTCCCGGATAACGCTGTCGCCGCCGCCGCCCACTTCCGCCACCCGGATCCTGCCTCTGCCTCCGCCGCCTTCCACAGCCCCTTTGATCAAGTCCTTGGCCCACCGCCCTTCGGAAAGAAAAGGGTCCCTGATTCTGACAACAATAACTCCGGCGATCGGCGGCAGAAACGTATGATCAAGAATCGCGAATCCGCCGCCCGATCTCGAGCCCGAAAACAGGTTAATTTAATTTATTAAATTTTTATTAAAAAAAATTATATTAATTTTGAAATTACATTAATTTTAATATATATATATATATATTTTTATTGGGTTTAATCCACAGGCTTACACAAACGAGCTGGAGCTTGAAGTGGCACATTTAATGGAAGAAAATGCAAGACTTAGGAGACAGCAAGAAGAGGTAAATTTATACTATTTTTTTTTCGTCTTATTTTTCCATAATTATATAAAAATTTTGAAAAAATAATTACCAAATTTTGATTTTTATATTTGAAATTTAAGTAAATTACAAGACCAATAAGATATTTTTTAACAAAACATTTCTACTCTAAAAAAAGATGTTATTACGTTTGTTTTTGGAGTAGAAATATAAGAACAAGAAACAGAAACGTTAAAAAGACGAATTGTGTCTGTGCAGCTACGTGCAGCAGCAACAGCACAAGTCCCGAGAAAATACAGGTGCAGCAGCAACAGCACAAGTCCCGAGAAAATACAGGCTGCAGCGGACATCGACGGCGCCGTTTTAATAATAAGAGAGGATTTTTGAGAAGTTATATGTGTGAGGTTAATTTTGTGGGATGGAAAAGAAGGAAATTCTGATATATGTTTGCATAAAACCCTTTGTGATTAGGTAACAAAAATTTAACAGAGACAACTAATTTTCAACCTTATGATCTGTGTTTGTGTAGGGCAGATAAAAGTGAATTTGCTTTCAATATGGAACCAACCAAGTCCCTTTCTATCTTTTTTTTCTCTCTATCTTTGACTTTTTTTTTTCTTTTATAAAAAAACTCTTTATTTGAATAGTTTTTGGATTTTTGTTCGATAAGAATATGACGTTACAAATGTGTGGACGAAACGAGAGACATTATTTGAATTTTTGAATTGTAGTGATGAGGGTTATCAATACATTAGCTAATTTGATGGTGACAAATTGGTAAGGAATATGTTGAACGAGAAAAAATTGACGAGTGACTAATTAGCTCATGGCTCAAACGGTTAAAGCATCATTCATAATTCTAACTTAAAATTAAAAAATCTTAAATGTTTGTTTTTGAAATTTTGAACTTTATTGTTTTGGTCCCAATTTTTCTTCTCACAAGAATATTAATCTCAAAAATAATGCAAACGCGAGGATTAAGTGTTTTTTCTTTTTACCATTTATGAAGGTAAAGGTGTTTTTATTACTCACCTATGCCTTATATGGGTATATGGTTTTTTTATTCTTTAAGAACTATCATTTAGCAAATGAAGAAGTGAAAACTTTAAGAAAATTACTATAAACAGATAAAAAAATCAAACTATTTATAATTATAGAAAAATTTTACTGTCTATCAACGATAGAAGTCTATCGCTAACAATCCCAAGAAGTTGGATTGTACTCCGAGTATGTCATCGAGGACGATAACAGTTTAAGTGGGGGAGAATGTCACAATCGTACTTGAAGTAAGTAGATTGTGACCCCACTAGCGGTGGGACGGACAGTGTAAGTGGTGACACGGGAGTGTCGACACATCTGGCAACGACAGAGGGCCAAAAGAAGTGTCATGATGCGACCGAGGAGAAGTCTATCGCTTGAGTGATAGACAACGATAGACTTCTATCACGGTCTATCGCTGAAAGACAGTAAAAGTTTTCTATATTTGTAAATAATTTGACTCATTTTTCTATATTTGAAAACAACTCAAACTTTAATTTAATTTATAGTGATGATTATTAAAAAGAAAAAAGAAAAAAGTGTACGTACAAATACATTGCCATTTAAATTAAGATTAAGGTGGCAAGTGATGTTTATTTAGATGATTTAATGGGGGAAAGCAATCACATTCAAAACCATATTGAAAAAGGAAAAAAAAAAAAAAATCACCCATGTATTATCAATCTAATAATTAATTAGTTAAGGTGTCAAAGTTTAAGGTAAATGATTATATCAATATCAACTTCATATTTAAGTTATCAAAGATTTAGATCCATTTATATAATTAGGGCATCAGCATATAATGATATAATGACCTAATTTGCTGACCTTAAAAGTTAACCAAAATAGTAGAAAAAACTACAATCAACACAATCATTCTTTATTTCTAATTAGAGAAAACCCATAATTAGATCAAACTTAGGTAGCTACTAAACTAACCTTTCTAAAATGCTTAAAAATACTCCTCCTCTGGCCTTGTCTTCCTTCTTCATTCCTGTTTAAAGCTATATGTTCCCTTCACAGAGAAAAATACCAGTGTTAACTAGACTGCAGTTATCTTTGTGCACTTCACCTAGTTGTCCAATTAAAATTTGTCACGTGGCAAATATATTTTTTTTAAAAAAAAACCTAATTGTCTTACTATGTAATAAAAGGGTTGCACCTAATCATGGCTCTTTTTCACAAATCATAAACTCACAACAAACATAAATAACAAAAATTAAGGTCACGTGTTATAGTCATTTTGATTTTTATTTTTTAAAATTAAGTCTATAACTATACTTCCACTCATAAGTTTTTATGTTTGTTTGCTGTCTACTTTCTATTGATATTTACAAAAATCAAGTCAATTTTTTAAAACTAAAAAAAAAATGTTGTTTTTTTCAAGGTGAAAACCAAAATTGAAAAATTGAAAGGAAACAAGTACAAAAATTTAGAAGTTAGAAACTAAAAACGAAATCGTTACAAAATCAGACCTAAAACTCGAACATCTAATTCTTGTATGCAAATTAAAACTACACAAAAATCTAAGCTTATCATAAGAAATATCTCTTTGAGGAATTGGGTTGCTTTTTATTTTTTATTTTTTATTTTTTTGAAAGAAAAAAAGATTATAAAGGGATCAAAATGCACAAAAGGGTGGACCATTGAAAATGGAATTGCAATGGACACATAGGAACTGTGGAAGGGAATCTAATGGGTAGAAAAGGAAAAGGGCATAAAAAAATTGCATCTTTTTTTTTTTTTTTTTTTGGTACTAATTTCCACCATCATCACTTTCTACTTCTTTTGTAATGTTATGAGTTATATTGTCCTTTTATCTTATCCACCACTATCACATTTCTTTGCAACTCATACCTTTCTTTCACTTCATTATTTCAATTTTACACATCATATTCTTCTATGCTCTTCTTTTTCTTCCATAAAGCAAAATGACTTAGGATGACTCATCTCCTCATAGAGAGACTGAGATTGTAAAAAGGATTTGAAAAAAAAAAAAAAAAAAAAAAAAGATGCATTCTATCTATCTATCTGATCTTGTGGTTTAAATTGTTCTTCAAAAGTGTACTCAAATCAATACTCAATTTTCGTTCTATCGTTTGTGTCTGTTGTACCTGTTTTAGAAGTGTTTGTGCATGTGGATTGAGAATAGAGATTATGTTGGATGAAAATGACATTTTGAATTATTTAATATAAATGTTGTGAAATGGACAACCAACTTGTACGATCGAAATGACTCTAGTTAGGTAATAGACTCAATATGTAACATAATTTCAATGAGACTGATAATTCGACTATTGATAAGTTGGAAAAAAAATGCTTTAAATATCTATTTACTTGTTAGCATATGAAGTTAATAATGACATTCGATGTTATATTTACCTTTGTACAATATTCTAAAGATGTGAACTAATTATATTTAGTAAAAATTTTTAGGTATGACTTAGCTAGGTAGGTCTCTCGAAAGTGAATCTGGAATTTAAAAAAAAAAAATATTTTTGTTGGCGTTGGAAACTCACATTCGTCTGTTGTCGTCATGACCCTTCGTGGGCTATCTGCTGACCCATTTATCTGATCTAGTCTCGTTCTCCGAGTTGGCCTGTGAGAGAATTACTCGCGCTGGTGTAGTGTCAGGCCTACCACACTCCAATGTCTAAGTTAGTATAGAGAATCTATAGTTCGACTAAGCACAAGGAGTAAAGCCAGGACTCTCATTTGGATATTAATTACTTACTTCCTTCTCCTTTGTAGGTTGTCGAATCGGGTTATTTGTAATGTCCATCCTTTGACACTCGCCTATGGTTACGTGTAACGCCAATGATGTCAGTGTAGTTGTGGCTCTCGAGGTTGCAGGCCGCCAAGCCAAGCTTAACTTGGTTATTTTTCGATTAGTATATATTTTTCCGCTTTGCAAGTCGCCTAGAACTATGGCTCTAACTTTTTCCTTTTGAGACACATGTTTCCCCATGTTGCCTCTATTCCTTAGCTTAGGCCCACCCATAGGCTTTAGGTCATGCCTGAGGCAACCGACTTCAACAATTTTTACAAATAATTTTATCGTTAATATTTGGACATAAAATCCAAATTATTATTATCCAAAACTTACAAAAGGGTTACAAACTTACAATTAAATCATGTCACTATAGTTTCATTTTGTGGACCCTTCCTCCTATTGATGTTTTCAAGTTGAATGTGGACACTTCAATTGTTGGTATTAGATTAGGGACTATACTAATTTCACGTGTGGAAACAGATTCTTCCACTATTTCTATAATTCTATCCTTAATTTTAGGAAGAAATTTGTAACAAAAATGAGATTAAACCAATAATCGATAATATCCATCGCGTATAGAGACAACGTCACTCTCGCATACTTCATATCAAACACATTCCAAAACAATCAAATAGAGTAGCCAATGTCTTAGCCCTCCATGCTCGCCTCCATCACCACAACCAAATTTGGATAGAGGATTTATCCACTTCAGCCTCACATGTGCACACGTTAGATTATATAAAATAAAAAGACACTATTATAGTTCTTTTCCCTCTTCTGTAATCTTTATGTCAGTTTATTTTTTTTTAAATAAAATAAATAAATAACCTTCATAAGAATTTTTACCATTAAACTAACCATAAACCCTAAACTCTCACAACTTCAATCAAGTAGTTGATAAAATAAAAAATTTGAAGAGTATAATTACAACAACAACCATTATATAATCTAATAGCGGTTTACTTTTTCGTTTCTAATTTGTGTATGTATAGTACAATTGACGCTCAATAATTAAAAGTTGGACCAATGGGAAAATGAAGGAATATATTTGAACATCCAACCAATTTGGGGTCAACAGGGAGAAATACACAAGAATTTGCTGCAGAAATGACAAGATCTATATTGGTCCACACTACACAGAGGGGACAGTGGCTTTTAAGAAATCAAATGGTGGAGAGAAGAAAGAAAATAAAATTTCTTTTTTAAAAATATATAAAAAAAAAATATTATTATTAAGGGTAAGTAGAATTGAATTGAATTGGATTGAGCACTTTACATGGTGGGAAAAGGAATGAGACACATACATCAAATGTTGTGCTTTCCCTCTTTTCTCTTGTGGGAACCATTTGATTTGACCCAATTGGATTTGGATCTTTGTGGGTGAAATATAAAATTAATAATACAAATAATAAAAAAAAAAGTTAAATTTTAGAAAAATTTTCACGAATAGAAAAGATGTCAAACTATTTATATAAAATAGCAAAAAAAATAATGATAGACATTGATAGACTTCTATCAGCATCTATCAGCGATAGACTTCTCTCATTCTATCACTGATACATCCTGATAGACTTCTATCAGCGTCTATTACAACTATTTAAAAATTTTGCTATTTCGTGTAAATAGTTTCTCTTATTTTTCTATTTTTAAAAATCCCTTAAATTTTATGAACAACTTCTTTGCTATCTTACTCTAATTGCATTTTGGATATATAAATTACCTCTTTTGAGGTTTTCTTACCATTTCCTATTCTTCGGATAAACCAAACACACTTCCTAATTGTTATTATTTATTATCTATTCTACCACTTGATTAAATAAGAGGAAACTTTTAAAAAAAAAAAAAAAAAAAAAAAAAAAAGAAGGTAGGTCATGTTTATCAATCTGTGATGAAATTTTAGTGCAATTAGAATGAGATTTCATTGATAGATTGATCGTAATGGGTCTAAATCGCAAACGTAATTAAATTACTTTTGATCATGTTTACTTAGAATTATGAATCTGCCACTGTTATCGTTATCGTTATCGTTTAGGGTCAAACTATAATGGTAACGGTAACAGCAAATGTGACATAACAGTAACAGTCTTTGTAACGATAACGATAACACGGTACTGACTAGTGGATCCCATATAATTTTCAAATGCAATCGAATTGATCACCTTCTGCTCGTCAATCAATTTGCGTTATTTTAGTACAGATTTGAAAGTAAGGTCCACATATCAGTACAAGTACAGAACACTGGTAAATAACAACATAATCAAATGGGGCCCAGTTTTCATATTACCATTGATATATTACGTTTCACATGGTATAAATGTGATCTTAAATCTATATCTAATTGCCAAATATATAAAAATGAGTCAAACTAATTACAAATATAGAAAAATGGCACTATCAGCGATAGAAATCTATCGTGATCTATCTCTTATAGATAGTGAAATTTTTCTATATTTGTAGATAGTTTGATATTTTTTCTGTTTATAGTAATTTTCCAAAAAAAAATACAAACAAATATAGTGCAACTTTTTTTTTGGTAAGTTATAAATTTAATTATTTCTTCCAAGTAAAATACATTTAACTTTAGACGAAAAGAAATGTGCACCTTGTTAGTATCCTCTAGATCTCTCTCTCTCTTCGAATATGATCTAAACTTATTCATGTACTCTTCTACTCAAGCATCACACGTTGGCATGAGACTGTTTGTGCGCATGTGCGAGCGGGTGTGTGCATACACGTACAATCGATTATTCTATATTATCAAAAGTGGTTGAAATTTTATTTAATATAAGGCAAACACAATGCAATCTATTTGTTAAATATTAGGGAAACTATCAATGTATACCCCTAAGTTTTAGGAGTTATATCAATTTAAACTCTGAACTAATAGTTGTATGAATTTAAACCTTGAATTGTTGTAATTGTATCAATTTACACCCTCCATTATGTTCAGTTTGGAAAAATATAATATCGTATGAAATTTATAATTGTATCAATTAGATCCTAAAACATTCATAAATAAATTCAATTTAGACTCTTAGACAAAATTTTCTTTGAAAACCATTGATTAGAGTAAATGCATAGATAATTTTGTAAACCAACATTTGAAGAAGTCTACACATGTTTGAGAATTAATACAAATAATTTTCAAAGATAATCGTAATGAATTGTCTAAATTGATAGGCTTATGAAAATTTAGAAATTTAATTGACCTAAATTATAAGTTTCATAAGATATTGGTCAAATGAAATTTGGAAGAGGGTGTAAACTGATATACTTATGATTTATGAATGTTCAGGGTTTTAATTGATACAATCCTCAAAGTTTATGGGTATAAATTGATATTTTTCCTAACTAGTATTATTAGAGGTAATTTTGGACCAATATTATAAATCTAAAATATAAGAAAAAAGAAAATTGAATCTAAGGCTAATACAAGACATGTTGAGTCAAAGGAGGGGAGTTGGGCCTTAGGGCCAACCTCCCCCTTGGCCTCGGTCTCAGAGCTCAAGGAGCTCAACTTTCACACGGAGAGTGGCCCAACATGCCCCTAGTCTAAGAAACCCTACATAAAATCCAATTAGGTTATTAGATAACCAAATTTTGAGAGGGAACAAACAAAGAACTAAGTCAATCCCCTCTATAAATACATATATCCATATGAGGTAATTTGAATTCTACTTTCAAACTCTCTAGCTTCTACATTATTTCACTCTTTGACTTAAGCATCGGAATGTGTGTGCATGTTTTTATCTTTTAGAAGTCACGTTTCTTTTCCATCTCAAGTAAATTCACTGTTGTTATCATGTGAAAGTTATGTGTGTTTTTTCTATCCGAATTTTGGCATCAACAACTATCATATTTGTGAGAGTGAATAGCCACTTTTGATAAGGGAGATTTTTAAAAATAGAAAAATAAGGGAAACTTTTAAACAAAATAGCAAAATTTTTAGATAGTTGTGATAGACGCTGATAGAAGTCTATCAGGGTCTATCAGTGATAGAAATGATAGAAGTCTATCGCTGATAGATACTGATAGAAGTCTATCAATGTCTATCAGTATTTTTTTTGCTATTGTCTATAAATAGTTTGACATCTTTTCTATTTGTGAAAATTTTTCTTCTTAATAACCTTAAATTTTACTAGTGAAACTATGAAAGTAGTACCAAGATATGTTAATTTATATTGATTTTAGTGTCTCAAAAGAAAGCATAAATAGAATACTCCAATAAAAATTCAATTGGTAAAGTGTAATTAATTTAAAGTTTCTTATGGTACCTTTGTCGGTAAAAAGAAGAGAAATTTGAGCTTTTTAAATGTAAAAAATAGTATATATTTGGCCATTGCTATACATTATTATTATTATTATTAACTTTTCTTGTGTCACTCTTAGGTTAGGTGGTGTTATTATTGTCCTATTTATCCTTCTTTTTTTTTTTTTTTTTCCCTTCTCATGTCTAAAGACAAAGGGTTGTCCTTTCCCTAAAAAGCTTTAAAATAAACCCAATGTTTGATGTCCAATCCTAGCCAAAGATGGCTCTACTAATTAACTTTTAAACTTTGTTTTAAATATTTATTAATCCTTTCTAATTCATTAACATAAATTATCAATTAATTTTTTATACAACAATGTAATAGATTATTATAATTTTAGATCTGTCATTTTTAATTTTATAAATATAAAACATTCATGAGAAATTATTATAAACAGAAAAAATATTAAACTATTTACTAATATAGAAGAATTCAACTGTCTATCAGTAATAGAATTCTATTGCGGTCTATTGCTGATAGACAAAAATTCTCTATATTTATAAATAGTTTGACTCATTCAGGTTTATATATATACATATATTTATTTATTGAGTAATTCTTTTTACCAATTTACTATACATTTAAAATAAATATAATAAAAAAGAACAAGTAAACAAGTTTTTACCAATTTACTATACATTTAAAATAAATATAATAAAAAAGAACCAGTAAACAAGTGTTTGCACCCCAATAGAGGTTTCTAAAGAAAAAGGAAAAAAAATATAGAGATCCTAAATTACAAACTTCCAAAAAAAAAAATGAATCACCAGTTTCATTCAATCTCAATTCGGTTGGAATCGAACCGATAAACTTAATGTAACTAAATCTCATGTTGTATTTATGTGAAACTAATCAAGATGCACATAAGATAGCCTATTTTATATAGTATTACACAAGCAAACCGTCATTATTCTAAGCATAGTTAAGTAGATAAGACGCCTAGGAACTGTTTGGTAGGCTGAAATGTAATTAGGATTACTGAGAATCAGAAGAGTGTTGGAATGCATGAGTTATCGAGAGCGGAACGGAAATGGAATCGTGAAACGTGAAAATGGTGAGAAAAAGAGTTTAGTTAAAGACTGTCGGAACAGAATGAGTTTAGTATCACAAATCGGGCCCAAAACGCACAATCCAAACATGAATTTTAGATTACATTACAATCCAAACTAATTCCATTACAAGCCCCCAAACAACCCCATAATATTATATATTTCAAAGGTCAATGGTTCAATCTCCTGCCACTGTTGCTACGTGTGTGTGTGTATATATATATATATATATATATATATATGTTACTATACATTGAATGAAATCAACCATGGGATGCTATGATGATGTCATAATGAGGGTCTTGCCAAAGGCCCAAGAACTTGTGGGTTGGTAAACCACTTTTACTAGCTGCAAAATTCAGAGTGTTTTCTTTCTATTCTTTGGTTGGCTCATTGAATGAAATCAACCATGGGCTGCTATGATGATGTCATAATGAGGGTCTTGCCAAAGGCCCAAGAACTTGTGGGTTGGTAAACCACTTTTACTAGCTGCAAAATTCAGAGTGTTTTCTTTCTATTCTTTGGTTGGCTTTCATTCATATTGGCCACTAAAATCCAAGGCATAATTGCTTTAGAAAGTTGGGAACTTTAGCTAATTATGAATCTCCCTTCCCCCACAACATTAACAGATTAGACATAAATTTCAATGGGTCCACTTCTTTTAATTAACTTATCTACAATTAAACTTTAATCATGGAAAAATATATTCTAAAAGTATAATTAAAACTCATCCTCAAGAAAGAAAAGAAAAAAAAGAAGTATAAAACTCAATAGTGATATTGTGAAACTAGAGCCATCCAACTGACATTAGTCAAAATCATATTGATTTTACCTGGTTGGGATCTCAAAAGGGAAGCACTTTTTTTTTTTAGAACAAGATGTAATGAACAAACCAAAAGAGCTCAAAAACCAGAGGTGTGGAAAGAAGAAAACCATATCACCATCTCATCCGTGAGTATTTGATTAGTCCCATCTTCATGACGCTCTCCTCCTTCCATCGAATATCGACATATCGGACAAGTTCTCCGACACTCTTCGAACCAACGATCGACGCATACCTTATGAAACTCGTGCAAGCAAGGAAGAACATTCGTGCCAACCCCATTGTCCCTGTTCCCCATACTCGACAAGCACACACAACATGTCTCGTCCTCAAACGCCTTCTCGGGATTCGAAAGAGCTACGACAGTACAATCATCAGGTGTAATAGGTCGGAGGCTCGAATGGCCACTATGAGGAAGCGGGGGTGCTGCTTGTTTGAATCTCGGCTTGCTTCGGAAGCCGATGAAGTTGTTGTAGATCAAGAAGAAGAACACCTTGTTGAAAACCATTTGTCATAAGTGAAGAGAATTGGAATTCATTAGGTTGATGGTTTTTAATGAAAAGGAAGAAGTGATTAGAGGAAAAAAGAGAGCAATTGTTGCGTGGGTTAGAAGGAGTGGTTGGATTGGTGAAGAAGAAGAAGGATTGTAAAGAGTCATACACAAAGCGGTTGCCACCTAAACAGGAGAGTTACTTTTGACCTTTCTGATAATAAACTTCTATCCATCACATTTGAATATAACACAAGATTTTCATTTGATAAATATAACAATGTAAGCTTTAACATCGGCATCAATCACCAATCTTACTGGTATAGTAGAAGAATTATGAATCTATCACTATTACTGTTACCTTTACCTTTACTGGTTGACCTTTAACGGTAAAAGTAATGATAAAAAGATCATGCAAAGTAAACAGCTTCAATATCAATTATAATCGGATTACGTTTGCAAAATACACAAATAAAGTTATTAAAAGCAATTCAATGACGTTTGAGATTGTAGCCTATTACGATTAATCCATCAATGGAATTCCATTGCAATTACACCAATTTTGATTATAGATTGATAAACGTGACCAAGTTCAACATATATTTTGTAATTTCTCTCTCATCCATCCGACTCCAACGGTAGGTGCATAGCTTCCCTCCCTTCCCTAACAAGGCGGCAATTATGAGGAGAAAAGATAACTAAGGCATAGGCTACTGTCAAATTTTATCATGACGTTGGTTTGAGACAATTTGGTAGGCTAATTCTTTCATCACATAAACTTGATCATGCGAAAAATATAAATGTTAATACATTTGTGATTAGGTTGTTCAAGCAGAAACATTTCGCAAACAATGTGAATACCAAAAAGAAGTGCTTATATACTACTACCATGTACAGATCTTATTGATCAAGTTCCTTAAGCACTCTTTTGTGACTTAAAATCATTCAAAAGCCCACTGATTCTCCCTGCGAACTTCCTCCTCTTCTTCCGGTGTGAAATCGTTCTTGATGTTAAAGGTCTTTCTGATCTCCTCTGGGTCTTTTCCCTTGATCATGTCAGCTACAGTTTGACATGTCAGGTCTAACAAGCTCTTGATGTTCAGAAAATTTGCAGCCTGCATTGTAGAATGAGGAGAGAATTTTAAATGGCGTCAAATCAAGAAACAACTATGAACGACAATAATAGTCAAAAATCCCCAGCCAACTTGAAATTCTCTGCAACAAGAACACAACTCAAGTGTAGAATATGGTAAATCAAAGCTGTTGACATATAGAAGAACCATGGAAAACAAATCGAGTTTATCAAGATTAACCTAAGCTACAATCATTTGACAATGAAGATGCATCCTGTGACTTAGGTGTTGTCATCTCGTGACCATTCTTCTTCAATTTCTATGGGCTTTCATTGCCCTCTGTCCCAAGGCTTTAGTCTTCTCCTCTTTGTGGATGATAAAAGTTTGAGAAAAGGTTAAGCTTTTTGCTTGGCAAGTTTGACTGAGAGAGTGTCAATACCTTGGATTATGTCTGAAGGTATGCCTCCTTCAGCTTGGGTTTGCAATGGTGCTCTGCATGAGGCATCAGGAGGATCTGGGTCATTTGTTGTGGGAGTGTCAGTTTGCGAATTTCTTTAGAATCAATGAAGAGTTCTTTTGGGATTAATGGAGCTCGGAATAGGGATGGTTGTTCTTTCTTGGTCAAGGTGGTTTTGAGCTCCCTTTTCAGGGAGTAGAATACTTTGTTATAGTAAGCGTATTTCTTATAGTAAACATTTTAGGGATGTGGAGAAGTTTAGAGAGGAGGTTTTAGAGTTAGTGAGGTTTAATGCTTCTGTTTGAACGTTGGTCACTAGACTGTTGTGTAATTATGATGATGGTCTCGGCTTGTTTTTTGGTTGCCCTTGTATTCTTTCATATATGGTATTCTTTCATTATTTTTTGAACGAATGTTTGGTTTCTTTGAAAAAAAGTGACAACGACACCATATACAGATGTCCATTAGTACCGATTTCAGCAAGAACGGCAAAAGATAAAGATAACAAAAGCTTTTTGCATCACCGGATTCATTCCTCAAAGGGAAAAGACCATACCTATCATACTGAATTTTGTACCATTTTTTAGACACCATATGAATTGATCAACAATAGATAACTTCAATACTAAATAATTTCCAGTAGAAATTTCCTTCAAAACCAACGTTCCAATTCTAAAACATCAAACATTACAGACCCCTAACAGCACATGACAGATAAAGAAGAACAATAATAAGCGATAGAGAAGATGAAAGCAATTGTTTGCAGGATCTCTAATGTTGATTCTTGAAAAAAAAATCATACTAAACAGATAAACCCTAGATAATAGAGTGGATCGATGTAAGGCGGGAAGAAAAGGTTTTACCAGAATGAGATCGAAAAGAGTGGCCTGGTCGACATTAACGAAGTCCCGGTCCCAGGCCTTGAGATCGTCCTCGGAGGGGCGGGGATCGGCGGAGGAAGCATCGACGTGCTTGTGGCAGTATTCGATGACCTTGGCGAGGATCTTGCTGGTGACGTTAGGAAGAGGGATGCCGTTATCGGCGCAATCGTCCTCGATCATGTGGCGGATGGTCTGAGACTGGAGGGCAACGGCCTCGTCGACTTCGAAAGAGTCGCCATCAGAGCTCTTGAGAGTGATCTTCTTGGAGGAGGACATGGATTTTGAGAAAAACGAAAGAGAAAGAAAATGGATTGTGATTGTTGTGGTAGAAAAGGTTGGAATCAGTCTATATCGATTCTTGCCAGTTGCCACGGCGGCTGTCGCTGCCCGGCGGTTATTATCCACTTTCTTTTTTTCTTTTTCTTTTTTTTAAGTATAATTTTTAAAAATAAAAAATAAAGAAAATTATTTATCTAAAATAGCAAAATTTTTAGATAGTTATGATAGATGGTTATCAATGTCTATCCGTATTTTTTTTCTATTTTCTGTAAATAGTTTAACATTTTTTCTATTTGTGAAATTTTCTTATTTAAGTCCTACATTCCACTTCTTCTACACACAACAAAATAATTTGGGTGCAACTTCTCGTTTAGCAAAGATTTAATAAGATCAAATGTCAAATAAATTTTTTTTCAAAAGTAATATAATATATTACGAAAAGGAAATTTCAGTTCACAACCAAAGTAAAAAAAGCAAAACAGAGGACAAGCTCACACCTCGAGCCAGAAGAAACCATCCAAAACACAACAAAAAAAACTATGTAAGAGTCGGTTCTAAAAATTGACCGTTATATTAGCGGTAAAAGTCAGTTTTATGTTTCATTCAATTTTAGACTTTTAACTTTATATCTAACAGATATATGAATTTTTTTAAAAAAAAATAATAATACATTAAAGGCATATTACTACAAAATAAAATATTTAAAAACTTATTACACACATTTTAATCTTCAAAAACAAACGTGAAAATTAAAAAAACTAGAAATAATATTAAACCCTTTGTTGTCATAAATTATAAATCGAGTTAATTACAAAATTAGTCCTAAAATTTTTTAATTTATATCTACTATATTCTTGAATTTTCAATCTTCTATTTAAAAGATCTATAAACTTTAAAATTAATCTTTCAACCTAAATACTTGATATGCAAGCATTAAAAAAAAATAAAGTTAGACTTATTAATCAAACATTCAATATTAGCTCTAATAGTTATGTGAATATCATTATAAAAAAATATTAAATAGATAATGACTAATTGGATACAAAATAGATCATATATACCCGACCAAATGCCAAAACTTAAGTTTAATATACCTATGACTAATCTCACGGGACATAACATTAAATCCTAAGTAGGTGACCACCATGAATTGAACCTACAACCCCTTAGTCTTTTAGCCTTTTTTAGATGTTTCACTACCACTAGACCAACCCATGATAGTTTCTTTTACTAGTCACATATTTTCTTACTTTTAATTGTTCGATAACAAAGTCTCGTTTCATTATGATTGCTTAAATAAATTTAGAAATTAAAATGGAATCTTAGAAATTCTAGAGACTTAGCATAGCTCAACTAGTTATGACACATTTCTTTTAAAAATAAATAAATAAACAACAACAAACTTATACCGATAATGAAAAAAAAATATGATCAACAATAGTTCTCCAAACTGTAAAATGCAACTTTGAAGTCCTAAGAGGGGAAAAAAACCACAAAAAACCAAAAACAAGAAACTAAGCTGAAGGAAACTAGCTGACCATTAAAATGCAATTGTTAACTTTGGTCAAAATCTACAGCTGAACTCAGGCACAAACATGGGAGTAAGAAACTCGAAACACTGTAAAAGGTTTAAAAACAAATCTATGATACAGCAAGTGCAGAGTCAACTATACAAAAGGCAAGGGGTTGTGTGTATGGTAAGTAATAACATAAAAGCATGCCAATGTAAGCTTCCAGTTACATCCAACACTTTACCTGAATCCATTACATAACTCTATCATCAATCGAAATTATTCCGAGTCTACGGATGGTTGAATATGTGTCGACTGTACTTTTAAGATTCCATGTATTGGGAGGGTGGGGGGCTTGTTTTCGTCTTTTCGGGACCTGCACGATTATTTTTATATATTAAACACACCAGATACTCATCCAAAATTAACTGAAGTTTCCGTATCCAAAAATGTAAATGGTATATAAAATGAAATCACCAATCAACTCAAAAGTTTAAGTTATAAAAGGTCCAATAAGTAGAAATCAATATTAGGTGGGGAGTAAATGACATTACAAGTCATTCGAACACATCACCTCCTGCTCTGATATCAAGTTAAATCACAAATCAATCCAAAAGTTTAGTTTAAGTTGTTGTATTGCAGTAAGTTTAATGGAATCAATAATAAGATAAAGGTTTTTTTTGCAATGTAAAAGAGAATTTTTGTTGGAGAGGGTTGAAGTACATACCGTAAACCCCGCGTATCTCAACTTCTCGCCATTCTTGGACCAGGGCACAGCAGCAGCACATAAGATGGGAGAGAAAGTCATCAACAAAACCTCCCTGCCAATTTGCCACAGATTTTCCATTCAGATCTTTATGGAGATAGTATTTGGACAAATAATCTTGTTCATTGACGATTTAAGGGTCCAGTTTATTCACATTGTAAATACACGATTACAATAGGCAACAATTAGAGATGTCCACACGGCAGGGATGGGAACAGGGAAGCCCCTATTTCAATCTCCATTAAATACACGATTACAATAGGCAACAATTAGAGATGTCCACACGGCAGGGATGGGAACAGGGAAGCCCCTATTTCAATCTCCATCCCAGCGAAAGTCCCCGCGGGGATCGGGTTTCCCAGAAAAAGAAAAAGAAATTCTTAATTTATTTATTTTTTAACAAGTTTTTTTAATTTATTCTCAACGATATAAAATTTTTAAAACTTTCTATATAAATTTGTCATTCCGATACATTTCTATTTAAATAAAACACTATAAAATTTTCTTACAAAAATAAAAATATATTATATGCAAAGATATAATTAAAATATTTATCTCCTTATTTCTAAAAATTAAAATATTAATAGCTAACTTCAACTTAAACATTACAATATACATGTCTTAAAAGTGATAAACATTCAACATGTCTAACATCTCTATTTTAGAAATGCATTAAAGTATGAAAAAATTATGATGAGAATTAAGAAAAGGCTAATTGTTAAAAATTATAATTTTTTAGAAGTATATATATATATATAGGGCGGTACATGGCGGGGCCGGGTCGGAGACATTCCCCGTCCCCGTTTGGTCAACGGGGAGTAAATTCTTCCCGCTCCCTCCCCCATTTCCCGTGTAATCAGGGATTCCCCGCCCCGAGCGGGGCGGGTCCCCACAGAGCCCCAGTCCCGTGGGGAAAATGGACATCTCACAGCAATTGGTCAAGCATAATTGCTGCATATCTGCATTGTTTGATCTCCAGAAATATAATGTTAACTGCCTAATCTATGTGTTGTGTCTACAGGAACAATCAATCACCAGGGTTTCTAGAATGGAAGAAGGATCAAAACAAGAGAAACATTTCTCTAATATGCAAGTGAGCCGGCAATATAATATAACAGAGGATTAATTAATCAGGCAGAAAAGGGAACTACCGTGATGTTTAACATCTTGCGAAGCTTTCTTCTAACACAGCAAGTATAGCAACAGCACGATAGTATCAATGTATATGCCATCAAATCATTACATGCTTCTGCTGGTGCTGATGGTTAAGTCAAATAGATTATTTCAGAGAAAGGCAGAAACAGAAAGTAATAGTTGTGAATATAAATAAATTTGTATAGGACATTTTGTTCTAGTTCTAATTCGTTATGGAAATCTGAGGACACGAAGCTAACTTACATGTATGCCTATTAGTTGCAACCGTAGAAATCCTTGATAAAGTCCCACAAGGGTAGAAAAAAGTCTTAAGACCTGGAAACAGAAAAGAAGTAGTGTTACTTGCACTGACACATTGCGATTAAAGAAAACAGAATTTTCAATCACCGTCAGTCTGCTAGTCTCAGTCTATCAAATTTAAATATTTAATAAAAGCTGAAAAACGTAGTTCAAGCTCTTGAGCCTTCGATGTCAAAATCATCAATTCTGTCATGCATAATACCAATTGAATAAGCATAAATTATGCCTAGCGAACCAGCCCTTTGCCTTTAGAACCCGATTTGAATTGACCTTTAAAATTAGAAGTGAAGAGGATAACATACACAGAGAAAGTTCTGAACAACAATCCAGTAAGTCAGTGTGCCATTCACCATACCGATCAGAACCCCTAGTCGAGAGCAGATCATGTCCTGATGATACGGAAGAACTTTTTCTGCACACAAAGAAAAAAAAAATCAATATCAAGCTCGATGAACGATCCCCTCTGATAATATATGACATGCCTACGGAAGTGGTTGTACATTCTATGATAGAGAGATTTTGGGGGCAATTTGGAAGTAGTGTTTAAAAGGTCTTATATTTTTAAACAAATAATAAGAATACTTTTTTTATGCAGAGAAAACTTGGTTGGCGGAACAGTTACTAAAAACAGTTTTCAAAACAATCTTCATAATTTGGAAATTTTACAGAACGCTCAAAGTCAAACTATTTAGGATCTTCGCTTTTTTAGTTTAAAATTGCAAGAGTAACTCCATGGTGATCCTTTGTTTCACGATTATGATTTAGAACCTTGTTATTGGAATGCTGAAAACAGAACATAGCAGACCTTGAGGTTGTCCGCGACATCGTATTCTTATAGAAATTTTCATCAGATGAATGTCCGTTATTGGCATCCACATATGTATTTTCCACTACTTTATGGGATTTTTCAGGTGAATTCTTCTCAGGAAGAGAAGTTGCAGCTACAGATTCAGTGACATCTATCAAACGTTGAATAACCTCACATTCACCCACATTCAGATTAGCTTGAGACCGTTGTAGTTCTAGCTGAAGCTTTTCATTTTCTTTTTGTAGAGCTTTGTTAAACGGCAAGTTTGGATATGAACAGGAAAGGGATTTCTTCAACACCATTGCCTCATCTTTCGAAGGTTCCGGGTTCAGAATTACTTCATGAATCCTTTTGTCATCATCATCCAAAGTATATTCACGCTGATCCTTCTCAATGTCTTCCAATCTCTCCTGAGAATTTGAAGTTAATCAGATTACGTTATTGAATAAGTGAAGACACAATGTGTGTCTCAAGCAATACAAAACCATCAGTCAAGAAGTTCTATGAAAAAACCTTGATCAATTTCAATTTTCAAATAAGCACCTGGAAGCAAGTTTGATGAACTAATCAAATTCAACTGATAAGTATACAGCAGTACTTGATTTCCATATGGTTATTCTTCAATGATAGGTTTTATTTTCCAAAGTTCACAACCATCTAGCAGATATTTCCATTTTTACTTTATTTTAAGCTGTGATATTTTTAAGTTCCCCCTTTGTTAAGGATGAGAGTAGATGAAAGATCCAGAAAGTCAACATGCATGGGAAAAACGCATCTTTGAAGACCCTATTCTGCAAATAAACAAATAAATAATAACACTTGGGAAAAAAAATAAACAAAATCAAATACATACCCTGACTCGAGCATTGTCAACGAGTGTAATCAGATGGACCAGGCGCAGATATCTGTCAATTTCATTTGGGCTGGCCTGAATTGGTATATCAGGTTCCAACCCATTGCGAGCAAATAGAGATAGCTGCGGTCCTGGCAGCTGTTGACCAAAATATACGACCTTCTTAAAGCCTCTTCAAGCTGCTCCAGAGGCTCCCGAGTCTCAGAATACCTCTTAAGCCTCGAGATCTTAGCTGCTCCAGCAGGTTCCCAATCAACTTCAGGTGCTGAGCAAATTGCCTGCAGTTCTTTTTGTGCATTCGTGCAGTGCTCGCAGATTTCACTATCATGGAAATCAAACGAACTGCATCAATGCCCGTTAACTGGGCCACATTTGCAATCTCCCCAAGCGTTTCCCACGACGACATAATTGCCTCTCAAAACTCTCAATCAATCTTGAACTCCCCAACACTCAGAAGCCCAAAAACAAAGTTTCTGGATAATCTCCAACTCAATCCATAAAAATCAGCCAAGCTTCGAATCACTGACAGACAGTTCGAAATATCAAAGCACCACCACCCGCTTCAACGATGCTACAAGAGAACGAAGTAGTTCCTCACGCAGTTGACAATAACCTCGACCTTCGACCAGCCATACATCTTCAAAATGAATAAAACAAGGCAATCGGTACCAATACAAAGCCAAATCAGAAGATCAAGAACAATATCTTCAACGTCGGCGCCCCAAACTCACCAGAATGCATGTCGGCTACAACAGAAAGAAAAAAAAGAACATCCAAATCAGGAAAAAAAATCCACAAAAACATCACCACTCATCACTCACAATACTAAAAACCAGAAAACGAACTCTTCTTTACACTTTACTCTTTACTCTTTAGTATATTCTTTCTCCATCCATCGACTCGCTTTTTCAACGTAATAAATTGACCAGAAAAAAAAAGGCATTCAAAGGATTATAAAAACTGCATTAGAATCCGCAAAAAAAAAAAAAAAAAAAAAAAAAAAAAAAAAAAAAAAATATTGAAAGCAAAGCACGCAAAAACACAAAACATTAAACAGCAATAAATTCTCACACCTCCACCCCTTCTCTCCGCCATTACAACGACTTCACCTCACAGCAATATCAGAATTAACAAAGATGGACAAATACATGTACAAATCGATGAAGAATCAAGAGATATTTTGTTTGATTACCATAGAGAAGAGATGAATGGTCACAACTCAGAGGTCACAGGTGATGCATTGCTTTGCGGGAAATTGTATTGTGTTTCTTCTCATTCCTCTTCGTCTTCCATGTGGAAATTCGGAAAATCTTTCTCTCTATCTCTCTCTTTGAGTTTATTCCTCTTTTTCAGTTTCGGTGTTGTTTGTCGGATGAGAGAAAAGAGAAAAGAGAGAGAGAGAGAGAGAGGTCTGGTTGCAGTGACAACTTTCAGGCCATTACAGACAAGGAAGAAGAAAGGGGTAGTGCAGTGGTCTCCATGTGAATTATAATTTACGATTTTACCCTTGCCTCCCTTCACTCACGGACCGTGGACTAAATTTATATAATAAAAACATTAAATGGGTTCATTAAATTTTTATTTACAGGCTGGAAGTGGACCTCCCGGTTACCAAATTTAGGGTTAAAACAGGCATGGAATAGGGGTGGGCATGTACCCATGGTGTTAAATATTTCATTGCCAAAATTATTTGTTAATTGTCATTTTCCCTCCCCTATTTATTCCAATTCTTTTTTCTTTTTTTTGGTTAAAAATTACTTTTAGTTATTTTTAGTCTCCCAACTTTCACGAAACTAATAATTTAGTACATAAATTTTGATTTGTAACGATTTAATTTTTATACTTTCAATTTCGTAAGAAGTTAGTTCTTATACTTTAGTATGTAACAATTTAGTCTTGAAAAATTTTTAAAATAGAAAAATAAGGAAAACTATTTACACAAAATAGCAAAATTTTTAAATAGTTGTGATAGACGCTGATAGAAGTCTATTTGGGTCTATCAGTGATAAAAATGAGAGAAGTCTAACAATCTCTATCATTGTTTTTTTTTTTTTTTTTTTTTGCTATTTTCTATAAATAGTTTGACATTTTTTCTAGGGAAATTTTTAAAAATAAAAAAATAAAATAAACTATTTACACAAAATAGTAAAATTTTTATATAGTTGTGGTAGACGCTGATAGAAGTCTATTAGAGTCTATCAATGATAGAAATGATAGAAGTCTATTACTGATAGATAAGGATAGAAGTCTATCAATGTCTATCAGTATTTTTTTTTTTGCTATTTTTTATAAATAGTTTGACATTTTTTTCTATCTATGAAATTTTCCTTTTTTCTATTTGTAAAAATTTTCTTTTAGTCTTTGTAATTTTAAATTTGTAACAACTTAATATCTGTTGTAGAAATTAATATGAAGATTTAATTAGATTTGTTAATTGATAGACTAATTAGAGATTCAATATTTTTATTAAATACAAAATCTACATTATAAAATAATAAAAATGAGCATCAAATTTTAATTGTTTCAATTAGCATGAGGTAGGGAATGAAGTGGTTTTTTCTCCCTATTTATTTTAAGTTGGAAAAAATAGGCGGTTTTGTAATTGTCTGTCCACAATATACAAATAAAGTCAGTTTTAAGTACAAATGACGATTTTTTTTTTTCTCTCTTTTTTCTCTTTTTTTTCCCCTCTTTTTTATTTATTTATTTTTTGAAATAAAATTTTAATATTGTTATTATTATTAATTTTGGAAGAAACAAATCCCGAATTCAAATGTATGTAGTTGATTGCAAACATGTTATCCATCCCAGAAATGCATGACATATTGTTTTTAACATTTAACAACTTTCTTAAATTTAGAATTTTAATTGAGTTAAAAAATAGTTATTTTTTTATGTAAGACATAGTTGATTTGTAAATGTTATTTATTATGTATATTAAATATTGGATCTAAAATTTTATTATAAAAGACAATCTTATCATTCTCTCAAGTTACATCGGAATACTCAAATATATTTTGCTCTCTTATTTTATTTTATTAGCTCTTTTAAATGCAATTAGCCAAAAGAAAAATGTGTTAGTTGTAGAGCTTTGAACTCAACCTTGCAGTGTGGTGTGGTGTGAGCTACACAACATTTGAGTTGGGTTGTTGTATCCTAGAGGGATGGGTTAGAGAATATCTGCTACACCGCTAGTTGATATAAAGAAATCCAATACACATTGTATAGAGCTTGATTTTTCTTAAAGAGAGCGAGAAATATGCGTCCTCAACCTAATTGTTTGCGTGTTTGTTTTTTAATATTTACTTCATTTTTCTCTATTAAAGGGAAACATTTGATGACAAGGAGGGATAGACCGACTCGAGACGCTTAACTCTCCTCTTATTAATTCTAGCAGACTGATCATACGACCTTGACACATATGTCGAAATGATAAAACATATAAATAGATAAGTCAATTCCACTAATATAACAACTAATTTCATAGTTGTGTTATCTCAACACTGCTTCAATCTAATGCTAGCTTAAGCATCAAAGTGTGTTATGCATACCACCACATCAGTGTAAGAAAATAGTTTTAAAGTCGATTCGTGCAACTGAACTAACATGTATCTATTCGGACGAATTTTTTACAACAACATTACCCATTGCACAAAAGGCATAACATAAATAATTATATGTATCTCTATTTTTTTTAAAAAAAAAAAATGTCATTAGCCTCCATTCCTTATTTAAATAATAAAAAAAGTCATATTTACAAATATTTTAAAAAGTTAGTCTATCTACCAAGCATATGAACACTTTTTTGGTTTTTATTATTACTTTTTTCCTCCATGTATATAAAGAAATGTGAATTAATTTGTTTATGATATGGATCATTCATAAGTTTGATAGAAACTAAGGAAGAGTAGATTGGTTTTGGAAAATTTTAATTATTTAATATAAAACCACTTCAAAGCAAAGTCCTAAGTCACATGTTAGAATTAAAAAATAATAATAATTAATATATGTATATATTTGTAGCTGCAAGAAGCATATATTTGTGATTGAGAATGATGAGGGGGTTAATGAGTTATTATTATTTGTTGTTAATGGGACATTCGCTTATGTTTTTTTATGATGATTATGATGAGGCAAAACCTTACCTAACCACTGACTCTGCCACTAATGGCGCATCACATGCTCACCATCTCTCCCTTAATGCTTCTCACTTTTTAACCACCATCCATTTAAATCTTTATTTTTATCATTTTAAAATTTTAAAAGATGAAAAAATTTGGAGTGTTTCTCGACTACTCAAAATGAATTTAAAAAAAATGCAGTTATAAAATAAGTTGGTTTAAGACTTTTAGAAAAATTAATTTTAAATGTTTAATGGTTAATCTCTCCTTAAATCATTTCTTCCACTATGTTGTTGTGACCACCACTGACAATCTATTCTGACGACCATCACTAGCGACCAACTCTTGAGGTTCTTTCTAGTAACCATCTCCGATCAACTCCAGTTACCAACGCAGATGCCACTCTAATCACCACTGCTGACGACCTTCGCTGGCCAAATTCTAGCTACCACCTCCAACGATCATTGTCGTCCAACTTCGGCAACCTATTCCATATGACTAACTCTGACGACCATTGTTTTAAATTATTAGTTCATAGTATTTTATAGTCGTCTTTTATAATAATTTGACATTTAATAAAAAAAAATACTTTTAGTACATATCAAACTAAATTAACTTGGATATTAAAAAAAAAATTGGAAAAGAGTTGTTTTATATGTGTTTTTATTTTAAGAGAATTTTCTCAAAAGTGTTTAAATGAAAATAGGTTAAACAAATCCTCAATTTAACATAATAGTTTTTGAGTGGGAAAAATATAGTAATTTAATAATGATAATTTATAATTAAATTACATGGACGAAAATAAAATTTAGTCTAAACTATGAAAAGATAAAATTTTTAAATAAGACCATCTACTTATTAGATAACATGGATATTTTTATGAAGTCATTTGATTTATATGTTCTGATACCATATTAGATAATATAGAGTTATTACATCTCTTTAATGGAAATCATCAATACTATTGTTAGTGCAATAATATTACTAATTACTATCTTCATTTGAAGTTGAGTAAGTTACTACTAATACGTTTGATGATCATTTAAAGCACATCTTCGATTTCACCGTTTCACTTGAATTAAAATATTATTAGTGACTTATTCAACTTGAAACGAAGTAATTTTATCCATGGTTAATTAATCCACTACTATGTAACTATTAAAAACTGACAAGAAATTAATATAATTTATGAGTCAACATTCTCTTTTACATGCATATTAATAATTTTTTTTTATTATAAGTCATAAGTTTTGATCAATGGTAGTGTAATATAAAAATAATAATTAAAAAAAAAAAAACACTAGTCAAATAAAATATTGTTCGGCATGGGATCGATATATCTTTTCAATATGATATATTAGAGTTTGGACTATAATAATATTCAATTACTGTGAACTGGAATAATTAAGAGAATTAGGAATCAAATACTTTTATGATTTTTTTTTTCCCAATTTCAAACCGATAATTAAGTTACTTTAATAAAGTGGTTGTCAAAAAGAAGAAAAAAAAACTTTATCAAAAGTGTAACAGTAATATTTATATCTTTTCGATCAATTATAGTTAGGAGGTTTTGCTTTTATTATAGTTCATATAAATAGTTTATTCAAATTTTGTAACAGTAAAATTTGGGATCTTTTTAAGTCCTCTCATGTTAGTTTGTTTGGTGTAATCTATTCTATGAGATTTTTTTAAAAATTTAATTCGTATAATTTGAACTTTTGTATTTGTATTAATTTTAATATAGTGTAGTGATTATGATCTCTAATAAATGATTGTTTGATGTTTTCTCTCAAAAAGTAAACTTTAATCTTTTGGTTTGTTGATCTTCTTGGATGATCGACCTCTGGGCTTGATGATCTTCTTGGAGAATCGGTCTTTGAACTTGATGATATTCTTGGATTGGCCTTTGGATTTGATGATCTTCTTGGAGAATCAGCCTTTATGGACTTGTTGATCTTCTTGGATGACATACTTTTGGACTTGATGAGCTTCTTAGATGATCGGCCTCTGAGCTTGATGATCTCTTTGGGTCGGCCTTGGCTTGTTGATCGTCTTGGATTGATCTTTGGAGTTTCTGACTTCAAGAACTTCAGAGTGTCTTTTGATCTTCTACAAGCCTTTTGAGCTTTAGTATTTAGATCTTCAAGATAGCAAAAGTTAATCTTTGGAGCTTTAGTCTGCCTTCTAATCTTCAACGCTTTTAAGAAGTTGTGTTTTTTAGACCTTTAGAGCTTTAACCTTTGGATATTCGGAGCTTTGGAGCCTCAATCTTCAAGGCTTCAAAGTTCTCATCCTATAGTTCTTCCAATCTTCAAGAAGTTGTAAACTTGAGACCAATCGAAGCTTCAGTCTTCTGGTTCTAAGGAAGTTTTAGTCTTTCAAGTCTTCAATCTTTAGAAGGCTGCAGTCTCGAGATTGATCAGAGATTCAGACTCTTGAAATATCCCGAGCCTCAATTACTTGATAAAGTAATTAACTTGTTTGTAATGACTTAAGATTCATCCACAATTTTGTATGACTATTAGGCTTTGTTATTTATGTGTTTTGACTATGAAGATTTCACCGGCATAACAGTAGTTAGTACTCTAAAACCACTGGTTAGAGACGATAAAATTGTCCTAGCTTATATTTTATAAATCTCCTTGTTCAATTAATATGAAACTTTGTTTTCACTCCTAATGAAATTAGATTTCGGATATATCATTTTGAGTTAACCTACAAAGTAAAAAGAAGGGAGCTAGGACTAGCTGGACTCAATGACTGAAAATTAAAATTTTAAAAATAAAAAATAAAAACTGAGCTTGAAAATCAAGTAATTGATAGCTTTAATTTAAGGGTTTTTTTTTTTTCCTTATAATTATTTTTGGATAAAAGTTCTGTTGGTGTTGGAAATTATGGAAGCCGAAAAAGTAGCCGTAATTTTGGGATAGGGATAGGATATGTTTGGATATGTGGCTCATGTGGGTTTCGAATCTTTCCATTTCATTCCATTCCTACAATCCACTTCTAACATTTTCAACTATAATTAATTGTATTATAAATTACAACTATCTTTTATATATCGTTAGATGATATGATATTAAACTTGTTTTCACTTGTCTAACTTAAACTTTTGAATCAATCGATGATTTAAGTTGATATTTATTAATATAGATATAAAAAAATTTATACGACCAAAGAAGCAAATAATGCAATTAGTTTGTCTTATATTAAAAAAAATCAAGATTTTAAAATGTTGTTTCTATTTTATCACTTTCAAATATTCAAACATGAAAAGTTATAGTTACAAAAAGTTAGATCGTGATATTTGTTCCTCCTTTTGCTAATAGGTACTTTAAATAAATTTTTGCTTATACTTTTTTTAAGTTCAACAGTACATAATTGATTCATACTTTTAACTAACCCCTAAGTTCAAATTGGTCATTTTAATAAATATAATTTATAACTATAAGGACTAGTTTTTAACTTTCTTTAAATTACAGGGACCAAATTTACAATTTAACTTGTTTTATCCCTAATCCCACATTAAGGTAGGTTTGAATCTCATCCTAAATATTAGTATATTACATAAGTAACCATTTCATTTATTTCAATACTAATGAAAAAAAAAACAATAATAATAAACGCATAGTGAGCAATTACCATTTAATTATTGATTTTGAGCATGCCTTGAACTTTGAAGGACAAATGGATTTTGAAGTATTACAAGGAGTTTCCAAGTTCTTTTATTGAGACGTTGGTTTGGTAAATTGCTTTGTCTACCTCAGGACGCCTTTCCTTCAAGGAGTCAAAGTCGTAGGCCATATGGTTTTGTTAAGTGAATTTTGATGCGGTTTAGAAGGTCAAGCCTCCTTCGACTGGTTTAAGTGCTATTATTAGAGATCTTGATGGAATTTTGAAAGATGTGATTGTTTGCTCTACTGGTATGGATTTTGAAGCTCGAAGCTCCCCTAGCAGAAGTCCTAACTATTCTTAAGGGTATTCACTTTGCAGCTTCCTTATCGTGTCTTAAACTAATTGTTGAATCATATTGTTTGTATGATGTGTGACTATCCTTTTTTTTTTAAGTAGATAGTTCATCTTGTTTCGTTAGATGATTGTCCTAATTTTGCCTCAGTGAGTTATAATACAAGTATTCCATTTCAAAAAATTATTATTATTATTATTCCATAAAATATCTTTTCCCTTGATGTTTATTCTAGTTTTTTTTTTTTCTTTATTTAATAACAAAAGGAGAAAAATGTCAAAATCACAACTCACATTCAAAGGATGGAAAACGAAGTAGATTGAGAGATGGAACCGAATAGGACACATTTTAGTTCCCTTCCCCCGTGACTTTTTATTTATTTTTTCTATTTTTTTAAATAATAATAATATTATTATTGCCCTTTAACATTTATTTCAACTAAATTATAGCTGTCAAATTTTGGTTTTTGTTGAACTAATTGACAATTGAAAGTGGTATGTCTATATTATCTTAAACACCAAAAATATATTTATTAAACAAATAATTTACAGTTGATGTTTGTTCCTCGTAATTTATAATTGATATTTTATTGAAGAAGACCCACTAACCATTAAAATATTATTCAATAATTTATTGAATATGATAATTTCATAATTTTCATTACTATATTTGCAAAAAAAAAAAACCATATCTAAGTTAAATTATGCCAAATATGTAACTTATTTCAATCGCATCTATATGCTTTAAAATACACTAAACATGTATTTAATTTCACCAACATAAAAATAGTTCAATTAACTTAAAATTTATATTATCGATTTTGAAGTCATAAATTTGATTCCTTTACTATATATATGGAAAATTTTTAAAAATAAAAAAATAATGAAAACTGTTTACAGAAAATATCAAAATTTTTAGATAGTTATGATAGACGTTGATAGAAGTTTATCGATGTCTATTAGTGATAATAATGATAGAAGTATATCACTAATAGATGCTGATAGAAATTTATCAATATCTATCAGTATTGTTTTTTGCTATTTTCTGTAAATAGTTTGACATTTTTTTTTATGGGTACAAATTTTTTTTTTATATATATATATATATAATCTACATCAGATTATTCACACTTATCCAAATTTTTATTTATTTTTTAAATGTGTGTGTTTGTGTGTAAATATCCCATCACTATCTCCTTTTTTATTTGTTTCTTTTTTTTCTCCCTTTTAGAACATTCCCATCACTATCTCTCGAAAAGGTGTAATAGTATTAATAAATTTCTTCGACGTCATTGTAATTATAACTTCTAGGATTATGTTAAATTGTCTAGTGTGCTAGTAGAATATACTAAATTTTCATAAAGTAAAACCAGAGATTATATTATTTATTTCATTATTTAAAGTATTTAATGTCGGTTTTAGTATAGTTTAGTAGATAAAACATAAATTATTGTCTTAAAATTCATATAATTTGATCCCCATATCACAATTGAGGTTTCATAATAATTTTTTATAATAAATTACGCAATTTAATCCGTACTTTTTAGTTTACGAGTTTTCAAGACATGAAAAAATTACTGTCAATGAGGTTACATAACGATGAGTTGACTATGGTAACAAATAGTTAGACCAGTAATGTTCAATTAAATCTAACTTCAAAATAATCAAAATGTGAATTATGACCTTTTAAAGGGTTGTTTTTAAATATAAAAAAATGAGCCAAAATATTATAAAAGTAGACAAATTTTACTATCTATCAACAACAGCTTGTGATAGACAGTGAAATTTTTCTATATTTGTAAATAATTTGATATTTTTTATAGTTATAATACTTTCCCCTTTATAAATGCGTGTAAGATTTAATACTCTTCTTAATTCAATTTATAAATTAAGGTTAAAAATCACTTCTAGTCCCTAAACTTTCATAAAAGTAACAATTTAGTCCCTGAACTCTAGTTTGTAACGATTTATTCCCTGAAATTTAAATTTCATAATAGTTTAGTCCCTAAACTTTACTACGTAACAATTTAGTCCTTGTACTTTAAAATTTGTAACAATTTAGTATTTATTGTAGAAAATAACGTTAAGATTTAATGAGATTTCTTGTATAAATGAACCGATAAACTAATTAGGGATTCAATATTTTTATAAAATACAAAGTCTACATCATGAAATAAAAAAAATTAACATCTAATTTTGATAATTGATTTTATGTCAGGGACTAAATTGTTACAAATTTGAAAATACAATGACTAAATTAATACATACTAACGTTTTGAGGACTAAATTGTTACAAAATTAAAAGTACAAAAACTAAATCGTTACAAACCAAAATTCAACGACTAAATTGTTACTTTCATAAAAGTTTAGAGACTAAAAGTATTTTTTAACTCTCAGTTAAGGTAAATCAAGGAAGAAGAATATCAAATTCTTCCTCCATAATTCAATGGTATGTGTAAAAAAGGTAATACCTTAATTTCACCGATCATATTAATCAATTTCTCAAATACCCTTATGAAGACAAAAGGAATTAAAAAGAGGGAGAGAGAGAGAGAGAGGGAGAGAGATTGAGAATATTTAAAATGAAGAAAATGGTGGCTATTGACTAGAATTTCCACCAAGAAACAAATTTAAAACTACAAGTGAGTGGAGTTTGGTTCAAACATCTATAACTTGGCTTGCACTGAAAAAGTTGCAAAAACTAATGGTTTAATTTAAAGAATTGTTTAAGCTGCAAAGTGTATCTAGTTTATGCAAACAACAAGAACAAACAAAAAAATTACTCAACTTTTTTTTCTCTTTAGTGCTAATTTTAAACACCTCCAAATAATGCTACTTTTTCTTTGTATACTTAAGAATCTTTGTTACATATATTATATTCATAAATTTATAAATATTTATTAATAAGCAAAGCAAGGTCATGTCAAATCATGGTTAAAACTATGATGTAGTAAAATAGTAATTTGGTATAGACGATGATTTTAGTAAAATCGTAAATGCAAATAGAATAAAATCTATAAGTGATATAGACTCCTATTGGGGGCTGTTTGGAATGTTGAAATGTAACGAGGATTACTGAAAATCAGATAAGTGTTGGAATGCGTGAAGTATTGAGAACAGAACGAAAATGAGATCGTGAAATGTAAAAATGGTGGGAAATAGGGGTTGATTAAAAACTGTCGGAACGGAATGAGTTTAATATTACAAATTGGGTCCAAAATGCTCAATTCAAACATGGGTTTTGGATTACATTACCATCCAAACTCATTCTAATACATCTCCTAAACAGCCCCTTAGAGATATGGGCTATCGTTGATAAACATTGAGAATTTGATCTAAATTTTGCTATATTTGCAAAAGCTTTTGTATTATGTCATATTTACAAATACTTTGAGCTGATTGCTATATTTGTAACTGTCCCCATAAGAAAAATTAATACTTCTAATTCGTTAGAATGGAATATATATTTTTAAGTATTGTATTCCGTTTTTATTTATTTGAAAATGTTTTTAAAGCAAATTAAACCCATTTTGTGTGTTTACTTATTTTTGTTGTTTGGAAAACTACAAATATAGTATTTTAAATGTTCATTTAATCACTTTAATAATAGCAATTAACGTATTTTTATTTTATGCAATAAAATTTAAGACAACATATAAGCATTCAAAACCCAGTCAACGTTCAAACAGAATAACATCATTCACGAAGAGTTTCAACTAATGGGCCCGACGTTTACCATCCAGCCCAACGACAGAAATCTCAATGATTGGGCTTCTTCGGTAATGGCCCATTTTATAAGCCCAAAAACTAATAGTGATGGGAAAGGGAGATGCACAGCCCAGCCATGAAGCTCATTACTTCTAAGTAAGTGAGAGATGAATCAACATATATCCTAAGAGGTTGTATCACTCTAAACTCTAAATTAATATTTGTATCAGTTTAAAATTATGTAAGCAAATCAATTTAGAACAATTTATATTTATAATGTCTCTAAACTTGTAATTGTGTATTAATCTGACTTCAAAACTAACTGTCATAGATAATTTTGGACCAAAAGACAAAATTGTTCCAAAATACTATATGGATGGCAAATCGATCCAATAATATGGAAAAATGACTAAAAGTCATACCCGAACCTTAAGAGGAAGCTCAGAGAAAGAGAAGATAGTGGGCTCGACCCATTTTAGGCTCCTCAGCCTCGACTCAAACCCCATGAGAGTTATCTCAGTTTTTGTATCGTTTGGTTCAGGAAAACATTAAAAAAAAAAAAATGAAACATGTTAAAAAACGAGATCCTAATATGGTAAAGGCATCAAACCTTATAAATAGGCCAATACATACTCCAAGAAGGATATGTTATTTTTCAATAATTAAACCAATGAATTTTAAGCTTTTCTCATCTTCTATTTTGAGTGTTGCAGCATGCGTGCCATCCACCACACTGATGCATAGGTTGTTTCTATTTTGCAAGTTAGGATTTTTCCTCAATTAAACAAACTCATCGTTTCTGCCTTTTGAAGGTTGGGAGTTCCACCTTGTCCATATTTTGACATCGACGACTAGTTGCTCGAGATGAAGTATTCGACATTGTAGGAAGTTCAAAAAGAAGTTCACAACGGAGAAAAAACACACGTGTTTTAAAATATTAAATCTAAAAAAAGTTGATTACCTGTTGCAATGAGATTAAAAAAAAAAAGCATTTATCGCGGGTAAGTAAAATTGATTGTAAATTGTAATATCACTTATGGATTAGTTTTATTCCATAAGTGTGACCTCGTGGAATAGATTATAAGATTATAACATAGGATTCTTAACATAAATACAGTGCAAAATTCAAAAATTTAAAAAATCACGTGACACATGATCCTAAGGGCGTGGCAGCACGTGAGGAGTAGAAGAAGCACACGTGCAAATGAACTTCCCATTATTAAAGTTGGTCACAAATGCGTTTGAATGGTCTTGACTTTTCTTCAACAGACATTATTAAAATGTATTTGGTGCAACCAAACAAGATTTCGTTGCGTGGATTTCAAATCTCACTCCCACACTACAATCAGAATCCAATGCTCTATTTTTATTTTTATTTTGTTTTTTTTTTCATTATATATATATATATATATATATATATATTTACTACCATTGCACATAATTGATTTTTTTTATTTATATTTATTTGTTTGTTTTTGTTAAATATTTGTTATTATCCCTAATATTTAGATTTTTTTTCTAATTTACTCCACAGCGTTTTTCATATTTAATTTATATTTCAAAAAAATATATCAAACTACGTATAAAATAACAAAATTTTAAGATAGTTGTAATAGACGCGAATAGAAGTATTATCACTAGATGTTGATGGAAGTCTATTAATGTCTATCCGTATTTTTTTTTACTATCTTCTGTAAATTATTTTGACATTTTTTCTATCTATGTGAATTTTTTTCTAAAATCTAAGTTTAGTTTGGAATGTAAAAGTATGAATAATTTTTAAAATATTTGTTTTTTAAGCAATAATTTTAATATTTAAAAATTAGTATAATTATAATCTCATTTTTAATTTAAGTATTTTGGAAGAAAAAAACACACGCACGCGTAACTAATTTGAACGTTCACTAAACTATATTAAATTGGTTAATCTTTAAATTTTAACGAGTGTGCTTATTTAGTCATAAATTTTCATGTTAGTATTATTAACTTAAATGTTTAATAGGTCCACGAGATTTCAAATTTATATTGAATAGATTTTGTATATTTGAAATTCTTAAAAACTAATTAATTTATATTTATTAGATATAAAACTGAACTTTATGTCAGAATATATCATAAACTTCTAATTTAAACTTCTAATTTTATGTTTGACATGTTCGTAAATTTTAAAATTAGTTGAACATGTTATTGATATATTAAACACAGATTTAATAATCTAGAGACGTATTCAACAAAAAATTTAAAGTTTTAAAGACCTATTAAACACACATTACTTTCTATATAGATACAAAATCAACCATTACCCAACAACATATAATTAAAAATTTATGCCACGCCATTCAATAATCATTTAATTTAGGTTTATTTTTAATTTCTTACCAATAAGCTTATAAACACATATTTCAAGTATAAAGATGTGTTTAGAATACATTTTAAATTATCTAATTTAAAAAATAAATCATTTTTTAAAAAAGATTAGAGATCAATCACTCAAAATATTATTTAAAATTTAAAGTATATTTTAAACCATTTTTATCAAAATAGTTTAAATAAAAATGAATTTTTTAAAAACACTTTTTTCTGCTGTCAATTCAACCATAAATATTTCTTTTTCCTTCATGTTATTCTAGTGAAACTGATTTGGACGGTAATGCCCCTGAACTTAGCCTGAAGGAAAGCTCCAACTCACGAGTGACTGACGCGGCATGAATGGGTTTAATTGTACTTCTCCAAATATTAATATCTCACATGAAATTTCCCCATTCACAGCCCTTTTGTCCGCTTCCCATATCTACTGACCCACATTCACAATTTTACCCTTCAATATTTTGTGAATTAAAATTTGGAAACCATTTATCTTAATTTTTGAAAAGAAAAACTTAGGACAAAAATTATATTATTGAATTATGAACCAATTGAACTAACATTTATTAATTAAATTGATCAAATCAATGAAATAAAGCATTGAACGAGGGAAAAAACTTTATGTTAAATGTTAATTTCCCTCCAAAATGCATAAAGTTTATTTTGGTTTTCCCTCCCACACCTAATTTTTAAAAATAAATAAATAAATAAATAAACAATAAAAAAAATCACATACTTTCCATATATAAGCAACGCAATTACCGCCATTTCCCATGGCCCACTCTTACACGTCGCATAGTCCTAACCAATACTAGTCCGACACGTGTTCTGCATTTTTTTTGTTCTCTTGCAAAACTGTAGCTTAGCAAAAAAAAATAAAAAATAAAAATTTTGGCGGGCACTTTCGTGAAATTCAAATAAAGATGAAACCCTAGCCCCTCTTTCTCTTCTCGTCCCTATTTTCCCTCCCTTCCTCTCACTCTCTCTTTCTCCCTCTCTCTATCTCGTTCTGCGCATTTCGAGGAATTTATCCTGAAGTCTCTCGATTCCGAGGTTTGTTTTGATTTCATTCATTCCCTTATCTCTGCTTTGTTTTTGTTCCATTTCGATTCTTGCTGCGTTTCTTGGGTGTTTTTTTGATTTCTAATAGCTTTCTTGTTTTGAGGGGGTTTAGGGTTGATTTTCAGCATTTTTTTCGAGGCGGGTTTTTCTTTTTGTTCATCCGTTCTTGAATGCTGCTCAAGAAGTTAATTTATCTTCTTGGGTTTTCAGTTTCTTTGATGGTTAATGAAATACGAAGCGTTTGAATTTTATGTGGCAGGTTCTGTTGATGGGTTGGTTTTAATTATTGATGTTGAGGGTTTATTGGAGTAGTAGAAAAAGGCGTTTGTTGTTGCTGTAAATTGGGGAAGTCAGGGAAGGGATGGGGAAGGTGTTTACGAATGATAGGGAGCCGAAGAAATTGAAGCGGAGAAGGCGGTCGAAGGGCTCTGGTGGGAAATATTTGAAGCCGGGTGCTTTGGCGCAGCTGCGGTGCAGCAAGGGCTCGGTTGCTAAATCCTGTACTGATCTTGGGAGGAAGAGGGTGGCTGTGTTGGATGCTGGGAAGACGAAGAGGAATGTGGTGCTTGAAGATAAGGTTTCTGATAGAAGTCCGTTGATGTTGTCACCTGTGAAATTGGTGATGCATATAAACCATATTGGTACCCCAAGAACTCCTCGGGTTGAAGACTGTGAATCAGAGTCACGGCTGGAATCTCTACCTATGGATCTATTGGTATTATTATTACTATAAATCTCATTCTTTTGTGTTTCCTAGAAGAAATCGTGTTTATCATACATCAAATGCATAAAATCCAATATTTTCTATTTCTTTTCAAATTGTATGGATCTTCTTTAGGTTGTATTGTTTTTGAGGTACGAGGGAGGCCGGCTTATAGAGATCCCCAAGATGGCCTGTTATTTGAGTTATCAGTTGTGAAATGCTTGCTCATTTACTGGATGATGTTAGCCTGTTTTTTTGTGGCGTTTTTTCCCCTAGTGCCTAGCAGGTGTTTTCTTATCTTAATGAGCAGACGAAACTTTCTTGTAAGCCTTTTCATTTTGTGAGGATATTATGAGAAAATAATCATGACCTACTTTTCTTTTTTCTTCTTTTGAGTTCCCAACATGTGGAGGCTGGCGACTTGACCTACTTTTTTAGTAAATGGCCAAAACCTTTTGGCTTAGAGATGATGGTAGTCATCAACTTTAGCTAAAACTCTAGCTATATAGTTCTTAATTACAAACCTTCAATACCCAAGTTTTGAACTTTTAAGGACATGTTTCATGGCATAGAAATTCGATGCACCCATGTTGATCTAATCTGGATATTTGCTGATGTATCCGTGTCTGTACTCTTTGAGCATGCTCTTACATGTAATGGTATTTTGCAGTATTAGTGGATATTAATTTTCTACGTTGTTTGGCTGCTGATATTCTAATGTTTTCAATTTATAACTTCAAGGTGAAAGTACTTTGCCATTTACACCACGACCAACTGAGGGCTGTTTTCCATGTCTCTCAACGGATCAGAAAGGCTGTAAGTCTTTTTCTGTCTACTTCAAATGTACCACTACTTTTGGAGGTTGATTATCTTTGTTCTTAACAGGTTTTGCTGGCAAGGCAATTCCACTTCAATTACACAACTCCAGATCGGTCCAGGCAGGAGATGTTGAGAACAACCACCCCTCGACCTACTGAACACTGGCCCTTTGTTAAGTTAGTATTGATTTAAACCTTTCGTTTGTTTGGCATCTTTATGTTATCTCTAATTATTACTTGTTTAAAAAACAAACTACCTTTGGGTAGGAATCTGTTAGAATTGTAGATGGAAATTTGGGCTTGGGATATGTGTGGTTCTGTTTGTGTTCCCAATTTTCACTCCAAATCACTGCCACACAGAGTAAAGTTTCAATTTTCCCTGAACATTCTAATGGATTTTGATTCCAAGAGTAGTTTAAAATGCTTATAAAGTATCAATGGTAATATTGCAACTTTCGAAAGAAAATTGGTATTTTTGAAACACTTTTTTATAATCTTGCCTTGTCATATTGATCTGACTTGACTTGAAACAATGGTCTACAGTAAGGGAGATGGCAAAGGGTTGTCATTGCCAAGCCCTCACACTCCAAAAGCACCAAGACATGGCCCTCGTCCACCATCTCGTCTCAAAGTTTCAGAGATGAGGCAGGTTGCTGCTGTTCTCTTTCAAGAATCAGCTTTTCCTCCAAGATGCATCGTTCCATCTGTTCTACCGAAACCTCTCTGCAAATCCTTGGCCTCGAACCGGGTTCTGTTTTACGAGGATGAGTTGTGCCAAGCTGTTGCTCAAAATAAACTTCGTTGATTGTAGTGGTTGGCAATTTCTCGTGGTCTCTTGTTTCTGTATATAGGCATTTTTCTCTTTTTGCCTGTAGCTTGGTCCAGCCAATATAGGAATTTTGTAGCCTGCGTTAATGCAGATTTAGGTATCATGGAATGGAACTTCTTGTTCTGTTGGAGTGAGAGTTGAAAGTATTCAGACTGTAGCTGTGGGAATAATCTATTCCAAACTGGTTACTTGTATAGTTCTATATATATATATATTCTAAAGAGTGGTTTTCTGCTAGCTGCTTTATGGTTTTACCATTACTTTTTGCTTATTCAACCAATAATTACCATTGTTTGACCTATAAAACTAAGTTGCTGAATCTGACACAATTGTGAAATTAGGGGGTGTTTGGCTCCCAAGTTGGGTTGGGTTGGGTGGATAAAAAAAAACTTACCCACCATTTGGTTCACCAATAATTAAAGAGGTTTATTTTCTTGTTATTTGCATTGACTCACATTTCTTACCTTATTATTCGTGTCAATTCCTCTAACTATTTTCTACTTAGAATAATTACCAACTCAACTCTTTGTCCCAAACACTCTCTTAATGTTTTTGAGATTGGTTGCTCTTTTATATCTTCATTCCAACTAAGCGATTGTAAATTTATTGAAGTCTTGGAAGAGGAAGCAAAACATTCTGAAAACAGGAAATTTCATAGCTTGAGGTGAGGGCCCTAAGCAAACTACAACCACAATAATTATAAGACAAAGGAGTAAAGACAAGAGAAAATAACCAAACTCACAAAAAATTCCAAATAACACAACTCAAATAAACAATGCTCTCGAATAGAGCATACATGAGTTCCTTTAATGGCCTCGAGCCATGTATAATAATTATAACAACAAATGAATTAAACTTCGTGTCTATAGTGTTTTCAAATTGGTTCAATTACAAGTTTAGTTTTTAAATTTTGTGTTTATTTAGTTCATGAACTTTTTAGATAGTTTTTACAAGTGTTTAAACTTTTGATTCTGTATCTAGACCTTTACAAGTTCAATTTTTTAATAGATTGATAGTTAATATGTAGGATATAAATTCAAAATTTTATGTTAAACTTTCAATTTTTGTGTGAAGCATATTTGTAAATTTTAAATAAATACTATAATTTAATCTTCAATGACCAAATGGATACAATGATCACTTTAATACTAAATTTATAATTTAACCTTTCGTAAGAGTACACTAAATCTCTCACGTTTCGGTTGAAATATATGACACTTGAAACCAAAAATATTGTTTAGAAGCTAATATCACTTTTTATAAAAAAAAAAAAAAAAAAAAATCTAACATCATATGATCAATAAAGAGGTTTAAAAACAAAATCTACCGAACAAATATAATATCCACGGCTCGTTTAATTTTTGTATCACCGTTTTTTTTTTTTAACAATTATCTTATAAAATATTCAAATATTAAACAACAACACAAATAAAAGTGAAATAATGTGTACTTTAACCCTTATAACTAAATCACGACTATCCAATATTAATTTATCAAATACTCTAATTTGTTTAAGTAAGTCTAATTATGATAAAAATTAACTTGGAAGAATTAAATTTCAAATTGATAGAAAATAAAAAGATTAAAATGATATAAAATCTAAAATTGATGCAAACAAGTATTTAAGCCCCAACAGAAGAGAACAGCGGTTCGGATCTAAAATTGGGAGGGAATCGGATCCAACAACTAAACGGGTGTGGACTTAGCGGGACGTTAACCTCAAAGACCCCTTGGCTTGTCAGGTGATCGTGGAAGCCATAGCCGGGTTCAACTTGAATCGCATCGCTACTGATCTGCAGAGGAAGAATTGTGCACAGAGGGACGAAAAACGGCGACAAGAATGATTTCCGACGGAGTTGAGGACGAGGAGAAGTGGCTTGCTGCTGGGATCGCCGGCCTCCAGCAAAATGCGTTCTACATGCACCGATCTCTGGTATTTCTATTCAATTGTTGCAATTGTAATTGTTTTCGTGTATATTTCGTTCTTAAGGGCTGTATAGATCAAGGAGGAATTCATGGGAAAGCTTAGAATGGCTTGATTCAGAGATGAGGTTTTCCATTAGAACCCTAATTTCGGTTTGGTGTTGCCTCAGGACTCCAACAATCTTAAAGATGCTTTGAAGTATTCTGCGCAGATGCTGTCTGAGCTGCGGACTTCGAAGCTTTCCCCTCATAAATACTATGACTTATGTGAGCTATTTCTCTTTGTCACTGGGTAACTCTGTTTTTGCCTTTGGAATTGAAGAAAACAATAGAATTTGTGAGTTGTTTTTTAAAGTTTCATTTTCTTCTTCAGACATGCGAGCGTTTGACGAGTTGAGGAAGCTAGAGATTTTCTTTATGGAGGAGACGAAGCGGGGTTGCTCAATAATCGATTTGTACGAACTTGTACAGCATGCAGGCAATATATTACCCAGACTGTGAGTACTTTTTGCCCTGAAAGCTGATTTACTGTTACTGCAAACCACGCTTTGATATTTCTCCTTCTCTTTGTAAGATGGATGCGAGTTTCTTTAGAAACGTGGATGTCATTAAAAGTTCATCTTTTTTTTTTTTTTTCAAAAATAATTTCAGTATCTTGAGTGAAAGTGAAACTCTGTGTATTGAGTGTACTAAGTTATCGTATCAGGTTTGGCGTTTGAATGCTCAGACACTGTTAAGCACAATAGTCATTGATCCCTTATTTTGCTGTTGAGTTGAGCTTTAGTGGAGTATAGAAAGAAGGGAGTAAATGGTAGCAATGTGGCAAACATATGTAAATGTTCAGTGGCGTAGAACCATAAATTTTCAAGTGCTTGTTACACTATTTGGAAGACTAGGGTGTGTGCTATTTTGTGGGGCAGGAGAAACGAGAAACAACATAATCTTTAGAGGACATGAGAGTTATTTTAGTGATATGTGGCACCTTGTCTGTAGGCCTCTGTTTCTAGGCTCTTTTTAAATTATTTTCTAGGTCTTATTTCTCTTGATTGGGCCCATTCTTGTAGTTTGGCTCCCATTTGTGGGCTTTTCCTTTTTGTATGCCCATGAATTCTTTGATTTTTCCTCAATGAAAGTTATGTTTTTTTCATTAAAGAAAAGGTATTGTGTAAGATCTCAAAAGTTACCATATATCTATAGAACAAATCCTGTTCAAGTAAGGTCGTACAATATATCTTGTTTTTATCTTTGAAAATCCTATTGTTTCTAGTAGTTCAAATGCGCCATTAAAAATCTAGGAGAGGGAGACTATAATGAATGGGTTCTTCTTTAATCTTGTCCTGGATGTTCAATATTCAAGCTATTATAGGTCAATTACCATAGGATAGGAAATATGTTACCTTTTTATCTTGCCGTACCACATTTGTTTTTTCGAGTAATCTCTCCAATGTGGTGGTTGATGCATTTATAGGTAGATATTTGCAGATTTGAAGGAGAACCTTCATGTGTAGTCAAGAGTCCCAAGACACTGTCCTCAGTTTGATTAACGTTCTTACCCTCTAGCTTGGAAACAAAATTGACTAATTCTATAGCTCCATCAAAAAGGTTTCTTCTATGGTCAATCCCAAGTTTAGTGTCTTTTCTCAGACCTCCATAAATCACTTACTAATTTTCTGTTTGTAATTGTAATGGCATAATTGAAGGAGAGTTTGACACAGAGGCTGGAACTAAGCCAATTATCTTCTTAACATTGGAACTCTGCTCATTTTGAAGTCTGAAAGATGCACGCACCATTAGCTATGGAATTTTGATGAAATGCTTTGTTCAGTTATAGAAAAATATAATTTAATCTCAAAGAATTTCAAGCACCAAATGTATTATTGGTATTTACTACTCATTAGCTGATGTATTTAACTGTATCTATGTTTAGCGATCAATGTTATTTATGATACACAAACATGTTTTAGTTCATGGTTTGACTACCTTGCTTCTCTCTATTGGCTTGGTTTGAAGTTCTTAGGTGATTAGGTTGAAAATCTGTAGGTTGAGTTATATTTGTCCATCAGTTTTTGGAAATTTATTTTTTGTCTATTGAGCATTGCTGCTAGTGTATATGTTCTGTTCTGTACATACTTTTTCTTGATTTATGGAATTTTCCAGGTACCTTCTTTGTACTGTGGGATCAGTGTACATCAAATCCAAGGAGGCTCCTGCAAAAGATATTCTTAAAGATCTGGTCGAGATGTGTCGTGGTATTCAGCATCCCTTACGTGGGCTATTTTTGAGGAGTTATCTTTCTCAAGTCAGTAGGGATAAGCTACCTGATATTGGTTCAGAGTATGAAGGGTAAGGAATTCAAATATTCATTGGCTTAAGATGATTAACAAGCCACTGGTTTAACTTAATTCACAACACAATGAATGCATACACAGCAATGAAATTTGAACAAGAACGGTCTACACAATCTACCCTTTTGTGAGAAAGGGTTGTTTTTGTGGTGGGCTGTGTACTATTTTGTGTGGCCTATGTGGTGGGAGAAACAATGGAATCTTTAGGGGGAGGGAGAGCTCCAATGATAATGTTTGTTCTTTTGTTAGATTCTCTGCTTCTCTCTTGGGCTCAGTGTCTAGGCTTTTTCGTAATTATTCGTTAGTTCTTATTTTACTTGATTGTGTCCCCTCTGGTAGTTGACTCCCCATTTGTTGACTTTTTTCTTTATTGTAAGCACGTGTGTTCTTTCATTTTTGCTTGATGAATGTCAGGTATTTCATTTAAAAAAAAGGTCTACACTATATAATCGAATATTGGTGATCCTGGTGAAGGTTTCTCATCTCATAACTTAATGACCTTCAGAATTTTTGGTGGCAAATATAAATTCTTGAGATTTAAGGGGGTAAAATATTCCGAAAGAAGTAACGAATATAATAGAATATGCAAATACTTCAAGAAGTTGAAGAGACTAGTTATCTATTTCTAATGATAAATTGCTGTGATCTATATCAAAATATTCAAAAAGCATGTAAACCAAACTATTATTTTTCAAACGATCAAACATCTTATAAAATTGAAGTCTTCAATGCCTATGCATTTAATATTCTATTATTTTTCAAATGATCATACTTCTAGTAAAATTGAAGTCATCAATGCCTAAGCATTTAATATTTTCACTTTTAAAATTTGTTATTGTTCTATATTCCTCATTATGTCCATTTTGTTTAAAAGAAAATTAGTAAATAGGAGTCTGGACACTTTTAGTTGCAAGTGTCAAACAATTGCTTGGCATATGACATGTATTTATTATGCTTAGCAAGGGTTCAGTCGTGTCCGACAGGACCATGTTCAACTAATATGTGACATCTGTCTATTATGATTTACAAGTGATGGTATGCAAATGCATCCAACAAGTATTGGAGTGTTTGATATATTGAACACTCGTTTATTATCATCCAATCTGTTGCGGATGCGCACACACACATATATAAATCATAGTCTATGCCCTTCATAATATGCATCAATAGAATACAAACTTGTATTTTTATTTTTGTCACAAAATTGTGATTTGTGATAGACGGCCTTTGTCTGATCCTTATTGAGTTAATCTGCGGATGTTTTCTTACTCCCGCAGAGATGCAGACACTGTAATCGATGCAGTTGAATTTGTACTTCAAAATTTCACAGAAATGAACAAACTTTGGGTACGAATGCAGCATCAGGTGGGTTCAGTCATCCAATATTGTCACCTACTCTCATGTTTGAACATGCATGGTAAAAGGATGATTGCATGTCATGAGGGTACAAATAGTTCATGAGTGCATGATTTATGGTCATGCAGGTTATAATGCTTGTGAATCATTCATACTCTTAGCTGACCCTGTGTTGAGGCTTGCTGTCGGGCTTTCTGGTCTGCAGGGACCTGCCCGGGACAAGGAGAAACGGGAGAAGGAAAGGAGCGAGCTACGTGATCTTGTAACATCAGAATTCTGAGACTGGTTACTTTCACTAAAATGGCATTGTCTACATTCTGCATGTACGCTCATACAAGTTTTGCCCTGCCTCATCTTGTTATTAGGTCGGAAAGAATCTGCATATTCTCAGTCAGGTGGAGGGTGTTGACCTTGATATGTACAAGGATATTGTACTTCCTAGAGTCCTGGAGCAGGTGTGAAATGTTCAGTTTTCTTTTACTATTTTGCTGCATCTCCTAACTTGTCACTTCCATTCTAATGATCATACCTATGCCTCGCAGGTTGTTAATTGTAAGGATGAAATTGCTCAATTTTATTTGATGGAATGCATTATTCAAGTATTTCCTGATGAGTATCACTTACAAACCCTGGATGTTTTGTTGGGCGCCTGCCCCCAGCTTCAGGTGGGGGACAATACCACCACTTGCGTTACTGTTTAAAAATCCATTTCCTTATGTGGTACAAAGAATGTTAAATAAGCATTTTCCAGTATTGAACGGCGAGCTTCATTTTCGAAACTTTTTATTGTGATGAAGTAGTTTGGTGGGCTATATCAAAAGTATTCAACTCCCGAGCTTATTTATTTATTTTTGCTTCTCTTAAGTTTATGTGAGACTGGATGTCTTTTCTATTAGGAGGTACCAGGGGCTTGTTTTCATGTTCATCTCCGCCTTTGTTTTTTGGTTTTTTTCCTCATCAACGTTGAAAATTTTACTCTTCTCATCCTTGAGATGAAGGACTTTAAGATGAAGTGTAATCTCTATACTGGTGCATCTTAAACCTTCTGTGTTGGGAGTCAGTTGGCGCTATCCATCAATTGAATGCTATATGCAAAATGGCTTGGTTATGTTTATGGGATATGTTTTTGGTTCTTAGGTTCTTGGGAGGCATCGCCATCCATCTACAAGCAGGTAGTTGTGCTACTAAGAGCACATTGAGCTCGTGTTACTGCACTTATAGAAGTGGGGCATACCTCACATTTTTAGGCATTGTTTAGAGCTAAGATTTTGATGGGCTTGTGCTTACTCAATTGAAGTGGGAAGCAGCAACGCATTCGGCATTTGGATTTTTCAAATGCTTGATATTATTCTTATAATATGAAATGTAGTTTATTTCACTTTAGATTTTTGGAAGTCATTTAACCTTATTCATCCCTTTCATGATTGGATTTCTCAGCCATCTGTTGATATCAAGACGGTGTTATCCCAATTAATGGAAAGGCTTTCAAACTATGCTGCTTCAAGTGCAGAAGTGTTACCAGAATTCTTGCAAGTAGAAGCTTTTTCAAAACTGAGCAAAGCCATTGGGAAGGTAATTCTTGCTTTTAGTGTTAGAGATTTGTAGTTAGAATTTAATAGATGAAATAAATAAATCCTTTAGTTCAGTATACAACTAATGTCTGGAGTTGGGTTCATTCTCAATAAAGAATTGTTGCCTTCCCCAAACACCCCCCCACCACCACACACACACACACACAAAATGATAATTTTTTTTAATAAGGATGTGCTCCTTTCCTTCTTATGGAGGATGGATTAAGTTAGAAACCAAAGAAATCTATTTTGAGGAATATACGTATTTGTTTCTTATATAAATAAAAGATATCATGGCAAAAAAGATATCACACCATGACATTGACATCTTCCAGGTTGGCAATTTAGTTGAAAGTTACTTTATATCTTCTATATTTGATTTCCTCAACTTCTTCTTTTTCCTTTCCCTTTCAAATAAATTTTAATTATCATCATCACCATTTTACCTAGAGATCTGCTTTTTGGTGGTTGCAAACAGAATCTTGAGTTTGTTTCTGAAAAAATAGTCTTTAGTTCATAATTTTCTTAAGATCACTTCACTTGGTTAAACTTGATATATGTGCAATATTCACTTTGCAGGTGATAGAAGCACAGGTTGATATGCCTACAGTTGGAGTTGTAACTTTATACTCAGCGCTTCTCACATTTACGCTTCATGTTCATCCAGATCGGCTTGATTATGCAGATCTTGTTTTGGTAATATTTGATTTTCAAGTGCATTGATGTAAAGGCTGCTAAAGTTCATATTTTCCATGTATCACTTTAGTTGTTGAACTATCACCCATAAAAGATGATCAAATTTGCTACCCACTTCAAAGTTAAATGTACAAATTTTCTTTATCAATTGTCTAAATGCAGGTAACACAGTGGATTAAAAAATAAATTTCATTTTGTTTTAGTCCAAGTAATTCTAGGTTAAGAAATTAGGGATCTGTTTAGAAGTTGGGTTGTAAAAAAATAGGAAAAACATGTTAAGATAATTGTTCTCTACAAGTTGCTTTCTATTAATTTGTTAAAAGTACAGACTTGTAAGTTTACAAATACACAGTCACCTCAACCTCTATAAGCCATTTGATCACGCCTTTACAGAATGGTTGTTTGAATTAGGAACTCTGCTGTAAAGCAAACGGCCAAACCCTGGATTTTCTGACAATCAAATTTCCTAGCTGTACTTTCTCGCAGGATTGATTTTTATAATATAAAGTTAGTGTTATCATCTGTTTTTCAGGGAGCATGTGTGAAGAAACTCTCTGGTAAAGGGAAAATTGAAGACAGCAAAGCAACAAAGCAGATTGTCGCCCTTCTGAGTGCTCCATTGGAAAAATATAATGACATTGTCACTACATTGAAGCTATCAAATTATTCTCATGTCATGGAGTACCTTGATGGTGAAACGATCAAAGTCATGGCAACGGTTATTGTACAAAGCATAACAAAGAATAAAACTCAAATATCTACTGCCGACAATGTATGTGATCCCTTTTGTTGTTTGATCTTTATTATTAATTATGCTTTCTAGTTATATGGATTACTTTTATGCAGGTTGAGGCATTATTTGAATTGATAAGAGGGCTTATCAAGGATTTAGATGGGTCTCTTCCTGATGAGGTTCTCTCTCTTTCCTTTTATGGAAAACTTTGTTTCATAATGGTTTATACTTTTATATTGATAATCTGTAACTGTAATCCTTTTTACAGATTTAACTTATCATCCTTTCCTATTTCTTATATTTAAGCCAACATTTGGACTTGCTTCTGTTTCATGATGAGGTTGTTTTATCTTTCCTTTGTCCTCCCCCCACTTCAATTCCTTAGGTTGATGAAGACGATTTCAAGGAGGAGCAAAGTTCTGTTGCTCGTCTTATTCAGATGTTGTATAATGATGACCCGGATGAAATGTTTAAGGTACTTGGGTGCTATAGGTTATATATGCAAGTTTTATTTCATGGATATGTGAATGCCTCTTCAATCTTATTTCTGGAACACATTGATGGAACTTGACAAGATGCAATGAACAGCTTTTGTTGAATATGGGATCAGCGTTCTATTATTTTATGTTAATGATATATATTAAATACTTGATTGATATTGTCAAATCATATGGGTAACGTATGCATGAAGCTTATATGGCACCTTTCTTCCTACAGAATGAATTTCCTTTATTCCACTAATCTCTTGGTAGTGTCAGAATTCTATCCTAATCCTTGTCAACTGATTGAGGCAATTAATTAATTTATTTGTTTCGTGACCATCCTAGCAATATTTCAATTTTGGTAATCTTTTATTGACTTTTTATTTATTTGTTTACTTTCTTTGTGGCTTCTCTTGTTGGGTTGTTATTTTCTATGTCCCGATTACATTGTTTCATTTTTCGTATTGAAAGCTAGTATGTCTAGAGCTATCGTCGACCCTAGATGGTAGATAGATGGGCAAGTTCATCTAGCTGTTGTTGTGAGGCCCATGTTTTTTCTGATGACTTGTACTCTAATGAATTGCAGATAATATGCACTGTCAAGAAACATATTTTGACAGGAGGAATAAAGCGTCTGCCGTTTACTGTTCCTGCCCTTGTTTTTTCATCTCTTAAGGTTTGCCTCTTTTTTCTCAGCTCAACTCTTTTGTGGATATTTTTTTTTGGGGGGGTTGTTAAAATAACGTTTGATGGTTATAAGTTATAACTTATAATTATGAGTTTATTCTCGTTATAACAATATGAGATCAGTTACTGTGAGCATTAAAGCTTTTCATATTAGTTGGTGTCATAAACTCGGCTTTTGAGCTACTGGAACAAGCGGGGTTTTGTCCCCTCCAATATAGTGGAGGTTTTGAAGTGTTTGAGTATTGAAGACCTCATCCCTGACAATCAGTAGGTGTGAAGGTCGAGAAGAAAATTGCTGAGTGAATCATAAAAGGATTATTTTTTTTATTGGTTAAGAAGGAATGGTTATGTAAGTCAGTGAGGATTGCTATGATTTTGTTAGGAGGCATCATGTTTTGGAACTGTAGTGACTGTGAATTGCTTATTAATTGCAGTTGGTTAGGCAATTGCAAGGCCAAGAAGAAAATCCTTTTGGAGATGAGACAGCAACTACCCCGAAGAAAATTTTTCAGCTATTAACTCAGGTACTACCTAAATGGAGCGGGAGGATTTTCTTCCTTATGTAAACTTGGTGTCCATCTTTTAATATTGTTTTAACTGCATTGTTTAATGGGATGCATTTGCAACTGTGGCCGGAATGTCAAATCGTGATTAACTTGGAGGTTCTTTTCTCTAAATATGTTTGTTCCTCTAGCTTGCTTTTCTGTGGCCTTATATGTTACAGACGGCTTATGCATGTTTCAAAGAACTTGTGTGATCTTGTTCATATTGAATTGAATATTTGTAATGTTCCAATGTTTTGCCTCAGACCATTGAGATCCTTTCCAGTGTTCCAGCCCCAGAATTGGCGTTTCGGTTGTACCTACAATGTGCTGAGGTATGCCATGAAAGTTGGTTCGTGTTAGTTTGGAATATAATGATATGGAGCTGTAATTTTTAATGTGCATTGTTATTGATCAGGCTGCAAATGATTGTGATTTAGAGCCTGTTGCTTACGAATTTTTTACCCAAGCATACATTCTTTATGAAGAAGAAATTTCAGTAAGTTGGATCCGTTGTGCTTGCGTTGATTGTTTCTTATATCAAAATGCTTGTCTCTTTATTTCCTCCTATGCTTATGCTGGAACTTCTCTTTTACAGGATTCAAAATCTCAAGTGACTGCGTTACATTTAATAATAGGCACTCTTCAGAAGATGCACGTTTTTGGTGTTGAAAACAGGGATACTTTAACCCACAAAGCCACTGGGGTACTTTCTACAAAGTCCTGGCACTATATTGTTTCTATTTGGCATGTGCTTGAATGTTGAATATTGCATCTAAGACCACGTTTGCTGCTCCATAATCAAAATTGCTTTTTTTTTTTTTTTTTTTTTTTTTTTTAAACAATTGTTATTATTCATAATTCACAAAATATTGTTAACTAGTTTTTTGGGAACGTATTTAAATGACCTCATATTTTATGTTACGATTGATTGATTATGTTTACTGGGAAATAAACGTGGTCTAAATCTATTATTACTTTTAACTTTTAGTTTGGATACTCATATGCACAAAACATTTAACTATTTAAGGACACAACAGACATTTGTCGGCATGACAACCCTTAGAGAAGTAAATGCAAAAAGAAAGAAAAAAAATGATAGAATGGTTGGCAAATGTGTTTTTGTGCATATGGTTGCAACCTCTTCTTACGTCTCTACAATGTGAACCTTTCAAATGAAAATGCTTGTATGTCCAGTCCAGATCTTTACATATACTCAATTTAAAATTTTTATTCACGTCCCTTTCACGTTTATGTTATTTCTGTATGGAAGATGGCATGCGAACAACTTCATGTATATGAATATTTTTTGGCCAAGACCCTGACAAAGCTACCTTACGATGCAGTACTCTGCAAAGCTTTTAAAAAAACCTGATCAATGTCGAGCTGTTTATGCTTGCTCACATCTCTTCTGGCTTGACGATCATGATAATATGAAGGATGGTGAGAGGTGAGTTACAAACTTACAGTAGGTTTACGGTAATCGTTTTATGCATGTTCGTTGGATGTGGGTCTTATAGCTAGGCATTTCTTATAGCTATAATGAACTGCTAAAATATTGATTGCACTTTTTATCTTTCTAATGTTATACAGATGGTTATTACCTGAAGGTGTGGACTTTATAAATGCATTATGTATTTTCCTAGTGTAGAAAAGAAAATCTTGAATGCTCTATGTTCCTTTCATGTCTAAGTATTTCCTGATCATTTTCTTATAGATTCGAATGTTTGAATTTTCTCTTATTTTTCGTGCTTTCAAGGAATGAGTTACTGTAGCTTATGGAACATCTGATGTTTTCTGGCTGCTCCGTTTAAACAGAACATAAGTGGAAAAGAGAGAATGTTTGTTAGTGAAATCTTGTCCTCCTTTTATTCACTTGTTTCCTCCTGATGAATCAGGGTGTTGCTTTGCCTGAAGCGTGCATTAAGAATAGCAAATGCTGCTCAGCAAATGTCAAATGCAACAAGGGGTAGCACTGGGCCAGTCTCTCTTTTCATTGAGATACTGAACAAGTAATTCTTATATTCTGAGATTGTTCAGATCCTTATCACGTTTGAGTATTGTTTTCTCCTTGTAGGCAGATAGTCCATTTAATTTTTGTTTTGCTTGCTTGCAGATACTTATACTTTTTTGAGAAGGGCAACCCGCAGATCACTGTAGCTACCATCCAGGGTCTAATTGAATTGATTACAACCGAAATGCAAAGCGACAGTACTACTCCGGATTCATCGGCAGATGCATTCTTTGCCAGCACACTCCGGTACATCGAGTTCCAAAAGCAGAAAGGTGGTGCAGTGGGTGAGAAATATGAGCCCATTAAAGTGTAACTGAATTTGGATGCCTAGTTGATCATTCCCAAGATTGACAATATTACGGCCAGTTTTTGTTGGCTCACCTTATAGGCTGAGGGTTAATTTAGTCTGTGGTTATTTATCTGAAGGAGCCGATTTGCTGGATATACCGCTCTTTCGGTTTCCAGTTAGTTTCTTGCTTCTTTGCTATACAAAATGTCCAAATATTCTAGTTAAAGAGTTCAAGCTTCCCCGTTCTGTAGAATGTGAGACAGTAGTAGAAAAATGATTTTCATCACTTCTCTATTGTGTAAAATCTGATTCTCTAGTATAAGACTTCATTGCTTCCCTGCTCTGAAATGCGAGACTGCTAGACTGGCCACTTTTCGGGTTGTGCGCTTGGCGTGCTCGTCTGACTTGTTGAGGCATTTGTGCATATTTTGGAACTGAGCTTCAGTATTGAATTCCAGACAGGAACAGTACAATAAATTCCAAATTCTTGTGTCTTACGTTTTTGGAAATCTTGCATTCGAGAGATTATAATGTCTTTTGTTTGACACAATCTTGATGATGGTTTTCCCTAGAACTTGCCTTTTCCATTTGCAGTTGAATAGTAATTGATGAGCTATTGCTCAGGAACTTTGTCATGTTTCTGGTGGATTTATGGGCATTTTAACTAGCATGTTGATCATCCTCTCCCAAATTTTTTGTTTTTTACATTGCTTTTATTCACATATCGGTTTGGTTTCTAAGGTTGATTATCCACTTCAGGTGCAAAAATATATTGATGTTATCGATATTGAGATTTTAATTATATATATATATATATATATATATATAAAATGAATTAAATTAATGATCGAGTTGTTTTTACTCTCCAAATAAATTATAATTCTTATTATTAATATTCACCTTCATTTGATGATGTGATTAATAGAAGATAGTTTCTCTTTCTCTTTAAAATTAATTAATTATATTGATTATATTTATGTTTCATGTATATTTATAAAAGATATAGAGATATCGACTAACTTTTTATATTGATGTCGAACTCAAATTTATTAAAATATCAATGAATATTTTGGTCCTTGCTCATCCTAAATGAGTTCATTTAGGGTTTGTTTTATGTTTTTAGATTAACTGAATTTAATATAATATGTGTTTGACAGATAATTTAAATTTTGTTTCTAGATATTGTTTTCGGATTCTGTAATCAAAACAGTGTAAATTCTGAAAATAACATTTTTACGTTTTCATTGTATCAAGATTTTGAATTTTAAAATTAAAATGCAGAATTCTATTAAATAAAGATAAAAACATTTAGAAATGTAGTATGTTATGTTATAAATTCAATTAATTTTCTATAATTAAAATATCTATTATAAATTATATAATATTACAAAATAATAATTATACAAAATATTTAACCTAAAACATGTTTATAAACAAATTAATAATAGTTTATTGTCAAATAATATTTAGTGAGTAACTACAACTAGGTATATGATTGATATGTATAGTATCAAACATATTTTAAACAATTGTTTAAATTAGAGAATCTGATTCCTTTATCCACTACCAAATACATATTTGAAAATATGAAATGCACCTCTGTTTTCATTGAGAATAACCTATCTATAATCTAACTCGGTTTTTTGAAATGAGTATGTTTAATTTTTGGGGTTTTTGAGTTTTACATTTTATATTGCAAACTTATGACCTTATTAGCCTTATAGGCAAAGTTAGTAACTTAAAATTAAATAACTTAGAGAACTCAGCAAGGTAAGCCAACACTAATTGACATGACCTTTTTCTTTAAAAAAATCTTAAAACTCCACGATACCTTTATAAAATTATGACTATTTATATGAAATTCTTCCCATACCAAAGTACATGTTATGCAAACAAACACATTTCTTTAATGCCAATAGCCATCGTGAATCTATAACTCATTTTTTAACCACGTGCTTCAAATAAATCATTTTGATTTTTTTTGGAGTTTTAGAGTTTCAAGATGTTATATTTGCATGCTTATGCCCTTTAAGGTCTTATTTTTATTTTTTTTTTTTTAAAAAAAAACTTTTCAAAAGATTACCATATGACCATTTTATGAAATTCTCCCCGTACACAAACTTTATCAATTTTTTCCTCAAAAAATGGGTTCATGTTAATCAAGCAAGCAAATTTCTTCATTTTTAACCATATGCTTGAAATAAGTCGATTTAACCATAATTTTTTTGGGGTTTTAGAGTTTGAAAAATATTATATTGCAGGCTTATGGCCTTCAAGTCTAGAAATATAGAAAATTTAAAATATCACAATTTTAAAATCACTCCCAAGTATAGAAGGTTTAAAAGTTAGATAACTACCATTTCATTCTTTTAAAAAATCAAGTGCAAATTAACCATCTGGACAAAACAAACTTGAAACAAAAAAATCATAAAATTTGAGAAGCAATTGGCTGGCAAAATGTACTTTTACTAAATGAGAACAAATGATTGAAGCATCTATGACATCTAAAGGAGAAAAATAGTAAAATCACATCATAGAACTTTAAAAACTCAAACTTGGGAGCTTCATTTGAAGTAGAAACAACTCCAAAGAACTATTTATGGCTCTATGCTACAAAACAAAACCACTAGGTGTCATCAAGTCAGAATGCAAATTTATAAATAAAAGAATCCACCAATGTTTCTCTTTGAAGCACACACTTGCATTACAAATCCCTTCCCCTTCTTCCCTCCATACATACACTTTTCAAGCACATCACATCACATACAAACTCCAACTGCCCTTTCCAAACACATTGCTTCTTCCCAACCGTTGTCGCGTTCCAGTATCCAAATCTCTATTAGTACATAATTAAAATCAAAAGGCTAATAAGGTCAGGAACATGTCGTCTTTTTAATTTGAGATACCACGTCATTTCCAGGAAAGCAGTAACAAACTACCCGTTGATGCTTCACAGAGATTGCGAGTATTGCGGGACAGAAAAATAAATCAGACTTTTAGGCCACTACAGAATCAAAAGGAAAGAAAGAAAAAGAAAAAGAAAGAGAGAATACAGGCAGACAAAGGGTGGTGTCATGTTTTCACAACTAGAATTTTGCTCATAATATCGAGCACGCTTTCTGAGCTTTGCTCTTCTTTTTCTTCTGCTTTGGAGGTTGAAGTACAACCCTAATTGCTGCATCAAAAACTCCCTTCACATTCTGTGGTTACATCATGTTCAAAAGCACTTTAGTAATCCATAACTACAATTCCAAAAAACACCTAGGTCACTCACAAACGAATCCAAATACCTGCTGAGTTTTTGAACTGCACTCGATGTATGCAGGAGCTCCGATCAGCTTTCTAAGCTCCTCCCCCTTGACATTGACATGAGAGCCAAATTATATTCACACAACAAGAACAACTTGAAAATAAACAACCAATTATTATAACAATTTACTTGAGCTGTTGAAATAGGAACTGCGCCAGGATGGTCAATAAAGAATTGCTTATCATCTCGAAGATCTAGCTCATGAAAAATCAACATCAGTAATGAGTAATCCAGGGAAGTCATTGATGGCAGCAAATATTAGCACATTATTTGTTAATATGAATATCACAAAAATAGATCCCATCACTGAATTGGAGAATCAAAATCAATATCATTAACTTGTAGAAATCTATCTCAATCAACTGTATTATGTAACTAAACTCTAAAGTATTAATTAAGCAGGAAACACAATTCTGTCACCAGATAATTGTCAAAATCACAATACTAAAATATCAAATTGCATTTCACCTTCTAGTCTACAAGTTTTAGTAAAAGCTGTTCTTTCTTCTCTTCCGAGTGAAGTCTAGGCTTGCTCTAAGCCAATAAATGAAACTCAGTCACCACACGACTGTTTAGCTTCAACCATGCAAAATGGTGGTGATCTCAGAGCGTAAATCCTAAATATAATTTCAATGCCAAACATTTCGCATTCTTGATAACATGGCCACTCCAGGACTAACATCAAGACAGCAAAGCAACATTGTCATCTATAGTTTTTTTTTTTTTTTTTTTTTTTTAAAATTATTATTATCATTGTTATTTTATAACACAATTCTTCACAACATACTTGTTTTGTCTTTCTAAAATAATTATTCTACTTTGGACTTTCAAGTCAATTGGAGAGATTTCTTTTACTTCTTTGGCTAATCAGAAGGGTTCCTCTTCCTATTTGTACTCTTCTTTTAGTGTGAACAACAATACTACTTCCTTCAAGGGAAAAAAAGGTTAAAAATACACCATCCTTATAACTTGACACTATAAATTACGAAGAGAAGAGGGGTAGAAGGATCCTAGCAATGAAAATCTTTACACTAACAAGCTTTAAAAACTTGCTCAAACTATACATCACGATACCAGGTGACCAACACCAACCCAAATAAATTAAAAGCACCAGAGGGGTAGATTCTCTAAATATACATGATGATAACAATGAGGGAAAAAGAAATACTAGGTAGCCATCCCAAAGAAATTGTAAATGCACATGAAGGACAGATTCTTAAAATGAACAAACGCTCCCCCAACAGGTAAACACTTAGACTCACATTCTTCTTTTACATACTTGAGATAAACTAAGAAGGCCCCAAGGATATGGATTATACTTTATTTCGTTGCTCAGTTTTGCAAATTACTTGGCACAGATTGCTCCATATGAGCTTTACAGACAACCATCAGAAGATTGAGGATTTTGGAGGCATTGGTGCATCTCCTTCTTGGTTGAAGTGAGGACTCTTATGGGCAATTCAACTCTTGATCATACTACAGTGTGTTGGAGTGTAACAAAGATATTTTCTTGTGATATGGTGGTGAATGGGTCTGAGGTTTAAAGTTATACACAGTTGAATTATTCACTCTAGAGCCTATATTACTAATTGAAATTTTTACACACCTTTTCCTTTCATTGCCAAAATTGTTGACTAGTTGTCACAGTTCTTGCATCCAGGTCTTTCATCTTTGGGGGTAGGTTTGTTATTGGAATCTCGGCTCCTCTGGCTGCTCTTTTTAGCAGTATTTTGTTTATACTTGCCTATATTTTCCAACTCCCATCAAATGCATTTAATTGTAATAGTAAACTGAGATGGGCAATCAAGATTAATTGTTATTCATTAACAGCAGACACTACTAATCAAGTTATCAGGGCAGGCCTTCATCAGTCAGATAATACTTACCAGATTTAGAAAGAAAGCATACTTTTTCAAACGAGACATGATATTTTCTTTATAAGGTTTCCAAATGAGAAATGATGGCACAGCCTAAACAGACATAATATAGAAACTACATCGACAAATAAGCCGAATCCTAGCAAGAAGCAAATAACGAAAAGGTTCAAAGAACATAAGAAAAAATAATTTACCAAGCTTAGTTCCAACCAGAACAATAGGTACTCCTGGTGCATAATGCTTCAACTCTGGAATCCACTGAAAATTATGCCAAAAAAATTGAAATAAAGCATTAGTAACTATATATTGGGAACTAAAAATGTTCAAAACTTGGGAAAAACCATTCTCTCATGTACCTTTTTAGAAACATTTTCATAGCTGGCCTTGCTAATGAGAGAGAATGCCAATATAAAAACATCTGCCCCACGATAACTCAAAGGCCTTAGCCGGTTATAATCCTCCTGTCCTGTTACATAGAATAACAAATTCAACCCCAAGAAAGAAAGTAGTAGCACTTAAAAAAAAAAGAAAAAGATGGAATAGATTAGCAAAATACCAGCCGTATCCCATAACCCTAGGTTAACAGTGCTTCCATTAACAACCACATTTGCACTGAAATTGTCGAAAACTGTAGGTACATAATCCTACATTCCAGCACAGAAGGAAATTTACAACAGGAAATAACTAAGAAAACATGGTTTAAAAAAGAAAGAAAAGATTCTAGAGGGAAAGTAATAAATAAAACGCAACATGCAAAAGAAGATCATATCAATTTTTTTTTCCATTTATAATAAAGAAAACATGGAAAATATTAAAATATCCATCCGCTCATTGAATTTCTGCAACGCAATCATAGAGCACGCTTCAAACATCAACTCTTACATAAATAAAACAAGAAATTGATGCCAAATGGCAGAAGCAAAAGTGAAAAAAAAAAAAAAAATTCTAGATCCCATATGTATGCAACATCCATTGGCTAAATGAAACCAATTGTTTTTACAAGGCAAGGCAAGTGATTATGAAAAATTGTGAGTCATATACGTGAGTGAAACCTAGCAATAAAAAGAAAGCAAAATGGGTAATGATAATTAAAAAAAGAAGAAAGAAACAGAGACTGACAGTGGGGAAGGTGTTGCTGGTATAGGAGATAAGGAGACAAGTTTTGCCGACAGCTCCGTCTCCAACGGTGACGCACTTGATGAACCTTGAAGCGCTCATTGTTAGAGAGAAGGCAGAAAGAGGGGGGGGGCCTCAGATCGTGAACCTGAGGACAAAAAGAAAGAAACCCACTACTTAGACGCCGTGATGAATGTGGAGAGTCGGTCGTAGCTCCGGCAGTTGGTGGACGGACGTCAATAGTGCATCTGAAAGGGAAAAGGGGGGGGGGGGGAATTGAAGAAAACCCTAAAAAGGGAGAAAAAGAGAGAGAAGTGGGGGGAAAGAATGAGAAAGAGGGAAAGAGAGTAACAAAGGAAGAATTGAGAATCAATGGAGGAGTGGTTGCAGAGAGAGGGAAGAGAGAGAGAGAGAAGAGAGAGAAACCTTTGAAGCCGGGAAATAATGCCGATGAAGCGTTCGTTGAGCAAACCAATCTTCGCCAACAAACCTTGGTTGGTTCAGTTCTTTTTCTCCCACTTTATTTCCTTTTTTATTTCTTCATTTAAAAAAAACCATTTTTTTTAATATAATAAAATATTTAAATAAAGTTTAATTACAATTTCAGTTCCAAACTCTCACATTTGTGTCTATTTGATTTTAAAAGTGTCTAAATTTTTCGAAGACTAAACTTGTAATTAAATTAAAGTGATTGTTGACACCTCTCTTTTGATAATTTTTTGTTCTTGGTTTTTTGTTTTAGAAAATTTAAGCTTGTTTTTTTTCGCATTTTTTAATTTTTTTTATCTTACTTAAAAATACATTTGAATTAAGAAAATTACTATAAACAAAAAAAATGTTATATAAACAGTAATTTTTTTTTGTATTTTTAAATAATTTGACTTATTTTAATATATTATTATTAAAGAAAGCATGTTTGAATTCTAACCATTAATTTCTAAAATAAAATGGTTGTAAAAAAAAAAAAAAACTTTTTTTACAAAATATGCCGGAGGTGGAAACTAACTTTTCATCTCAAAGTCAATTGAATTATACTCCGGTAAAAAAAAAAAATTAGAATTATGTTAGTATATCTCTAACTTTCAATATTCTAACTTTCAATAAAGATTCAATATTCTCTACCAAAAAATTAGAAGTTTAAATACTTTAGAGTTTAATAATCGATTATAAAATTTTAAATTCTAAATATCTATTCTCTAAAAATTAAAAGTTTAAACACTTATTAAAGGTAGCTTGTAATTTAAGTTTTTAACCCATAATTTTTTTTCTTTTTAATATTTAAATTACAAATTTAGATCACATCATTTTAAAAGTTTCAATTTAATTGATGGTTTTGACTTAAAGTTAAATTTGGTTTCTAATGTTTCAAAACTTTCGACTGAGTTCCATTTAATTTATTTAAATTTAACAAATTGTCTCTCTATCGTCTTTACTTATTAAATAGAGTGACAACAAAATGATATGCGAGTGTTTAGTTGAAATTAAATTTTAATTATAAAAAATATGGAAACTAATTTAAAAAAAAGGGGATATTGGAGGATGGATTTTGTGGCCTTTTGTGTTTGCTGTCCTGCTGGGCTGTGAAGCCTAATGTTATCATTGTTCTTTTAAAAATTTGAAAGACAGCTAAATGAATAATTAACTGGGAAATATTGATTTTCTTTCCTTAAAAAACAAGATATTTTTATTTATATTAAATTTCAATAATAATTTTTTTTAATACAAACTGTATTTCTAATCCATTTTCTATAATAAGTATGCATTAATAAATAATGTCTGTTAGTTATAATGATTTGAACATGTTTGCATATTTAATTTGAGAAAAACAAACCAATAGTTTGGAGTATATAGTTTTGTCTTTATTAACCATTTGTTTTGTCCGAAAAAACGTACATAAAAATTTAACTCAACGATAATTGACATATATTATTTCTTTTGAAGTTGAAGTTTCAAATTTAACTTGGTTAAAAAAGCTCATCGAAGTTAACATTTAATTGAGTTGATTAGATTCAAGTTGTATATGGTCAATTTTTTCAGGTATATTTATATTGGCTTGTTCGAGTTTTGTGCTTTTTAAGTCGTTTTGCTCAATATTAAACTTATAAACTAAAAAGTGAAGTTACAAAATATAGGTTTGATTATAATATAAAGTTTAAATTACAAATGTAGTCCCTCAACATTGAGGCTTGTATCTAATTTGGTTTTTGAACTTTCAAATTTATAAATTTAATCCTTGAACTATTGAACTTTTAAAAATTCGCAAATCTATTAGACGCAAAATTGAAAGTTTAATGTTTCATTAGACATAGAATTTAAATTGATGTCGAATAGAACAACTAATTTTTAAAACTTGCAAATTTGTCAATAATCTATTAGACACAAAATTGAAAATTTAGAATTTCATTAGACATAAAATTTAAATTTATATTGAATAGAACAATTAACTTGTTAAGACTTTCAAATTTGTCAAGAATCTATTAGACTCAAAATTGAATGATCAAGAACCTATAAGACACAAAGTTAGATTTTCTATTTTAAATTTCGAAAAACCTTACACATATTTTTTTAAATAAAATATTTCGTCCTTATACTTCCATTCAAGAATCTATACAATAATTTAGTCCTTATATTTTTGAACTATTATTATTTGGTTATCGAACTTCGATATGTAACAAAAGTTTTGTTAGATCGTGACTATGCAAAATCTTGTTAAGACCAAGATTTAATGTAATTTTAGTTTAAACACACTATGAGACACACATGCCTTTAATATTTTTTTATAACATATATATGGTAGGTTGCTAATGTAATAACTTTCAGCTGGTTATATTAGTTTAATTAAACTTTGAGTGATTGTTTAAGAAAAAATTAACTTTGAATGATTATCCCAATTCCCAATAATATTATCAAATTCCATTTGATTGATTCTAACAGTGAGTTATATAATTGCCAAATTTCCCCCAAAATTATCTAAACAAAACAAAAGATAAAGGATAGAACTTTATTTATCTCATTAGTTCATTCAAAACCCTAGAATGGTGGATCTTGTGTTAAAGAACATAGCATTACCATAGTAGAAATCACTCATCACATGGATTTTCTAATAAATATAATGAAGACTAAAGCTAAGGGGAAGAGGAAGAGCCAGGGCAATATCATAAACGATATGGTACAGAACTTACACAGCTTGGAACCATCTCTTCTAGATCTTAAAATTCAAGACTTGCAAAATGAACGAAGCGTCTCGTCCAACGCCTTCCTGTCGTAATCGCCGGTGAAAACACAGTTTCCTAGAGGACCTTTCAAGAGAATTAGCCTAAGTAGCCCGTCAGCGACCTTCTTGTCGACCTGCCATGCGAATTGAGCTTAGAATATTGGAGAGACAATAACATAAGAGTAGAGAGAAGCGCCCCAAATCACTTACCGCCATTATCGATTTGAACATCTCCACCGTCATGCTTTCGGGAGGTGCAGTAGGCAACTTTGCCTGTTTTAGAATGGCAAGAACTCTGCTTACGATCGTATCATCAATCCATCCGAGACGATATGACATGTCAACTGCCATTACCTGAAAATTCATACAGACACCCCACATTTAGAACTGGAATGTATGAAGTAGAATGCAGATACTGTTGGAAACTTAATGATGCAATACCGTGCCAACTGCAACAGCTTCTCCATGGAGCCACTGACCGTACCCGAACCCAGTTTCTATTGCCTATAGAACATTGCACAGAGTGAGAAGCTAATAAGAAAGCAATAAGTACTCCAAGACGAACACAACACATCATTCATGAACAAAAAAGATAGATTTTTTGAGCAAGCAAGCGATATGAAATGATTTCTATGATTGCAGACTGCAGGAACTGGCCAAGGTATGTTTTGGCCCAGCACAAACAAAGAGAATTGGAATCGAGAAACAAATCCTATTAGAAACAAAAATTATTTCTACAGTAGGACGAGTAAGTGTCTATAGTAAGAAGGGCATTGAGAAAGATATGATGATTAAAATTGGCATGTTCAACAATATAATCTTCATTGCCTCACATTCCAGTCATACAGCTAGCAAAGTGGAAGAACGCATCTTACATGTCCGAATGTGTGGCCCAAGTTCAGAGTTGCCCTTAGTCCACTTTCCTTCTCATCCAATGATACAACCTCAGCCTTGTTCTCACACGAACGTTTTATCGCATAAGCTAAGGTGGCTGGATCCCTACAACAAGCCAACAGATGAAAAAATTTAGTCAAACGTCCACGTAAAAATAGATCCCTAATATATTGTAATATAAAAGATAGCTTAGCTACAAGATAATCCAAGTATTCGAGGTGCTTGGAACCTCTCCTCTCTCGAGTATACTGACTCAAGTCCTAGTACAACTAACAATTTGCCACCTTCCTTGTATCGCACTCCCTTTCTTTATAACCAAATGCCATAAAAACTTCCATCACTAATTACTAATATAAACTTAATCCTTTAATTCTGTCCTAATAACGTTCCTATCAGTAAATATCAGAAGATGGAAAGAAAATCCATTTAACAAAACAGAAGATGAACAAAATGGTAATAGAATCATAAAAAAATGCCCTTCATACAAGAAAAACAAGTGTTTACCTAATGAAAATAACACCACATGTGAAAGGACTCTAGAGAGCCTAAATGAAATTCATAATACTGTCTGCATTTTCAGATATGTCAAGAGAATAATAGGAAAACATGTATAAATTCAGCTTTGTTAAAAAATAGATTTAAATGATTAAATTTACCCCAATGTAACAAATTAATATTTGGAGTTTAGTGTTGATATGACATGGTTTAGGAGCATGAGGTCCTCTAAATTCAAATTTACTACTACTATCTCCTCCATTTTATATTAATAGCCCATATGTTGGTGCCTCATGAATCAAACTAATATCTGAGTCACATACTTACAACTCAAAATTTTGGCTCTAGCTATCAAAAACATATGTTGAAGAGAGTGGGATTTTCATTCAATTTTCCTTCATTATAAATGCTTTAGCAGGAATAAAAGCATATTGGACATAAATCAAAAACATTTTACACACGCACCTTGCCATTAATGAAGGCATATTCTTCTCCTGCCATTCGAAAAACTCGGCATCCCTAATTAGCCCGTACTTAATGACCTCCGCAAACCCAGAAGCCAATTCCCTATCAGGTAGCGTGTTTAATGTATCAGTATCTACAACAACACATTGAGGTTGATAAAATGCGCCAATCAAGTTCTTCCCCAGACGGTGATTTATCCCTGTCTTTCCCCCAACAGAAGAGTCCACCTAGAACCCATAGATAGAAGAGCAAGAAATGTTAAACAAAGGCTCATCTCAAATTTAGAAAAAACTAAAAAACACACTTCAGAAAAGCTGCATACTTGTGCCATAACAGTCGTGGGAATCTGAATGAAGTTAACCCCTCTGAGGAAAGAAGCAGCAGCATAACCACACATATCACCAATGACACCACCTCCAAGGGCCACAAATGTACATCGACGATCGAGCCGCGACTCTATAGCCTTGTCAAAGACTTTCATGAGTGTGTCCTACTAATTCAAGATTGTGGTTACTTTCAATTCTTGGGGGAAAATTTTTACATTCCAACTTTTATACATACAATCTTTCAATTTTAACAATGAAATTTAAGGTGCAGAGGAGTAGTAACGTAAACTACTCACCATATCTTTGTACTTCTCACCATCTGGTAAAACCACACTTTCAACTGAAACATTTGGATTCCCGATAGTTAAAGCTTCAGTAACTTTATCTAAATACAATGGTGCAACAGTATCATTGGTGACTATAAGAACTCTCTTCCCATGAACATGCCTGTAAATTTAGAAAGACCAGCACAAATAAGGAGAAAAACACGATTTGGGAAGAAAAAAAAGTTAATGACCCATCAAACAATTCATATCCACTAATTAACTTCGAGCTCTTACGAAACAAACACAAATTCACTTCAATTAGCATACCTTTGAAGAATCTCAGGCTGGTCGAGAAGACTGGATCCAATATAAATCGGATAGCTCCGGTCACCCAAATCCACTTCCACAATCGTCGGAGCAGAGGAATCCGTTTTAATCGCCGACTGATCCATAATCTGAGCAGAACTCGCCAAAATCTTCCCTCTCGTCGACCTCGAACTCAACCCAGAAAACCCATATCGATTGAACTCAAACCCAGTTGGAGACGAACGGAGATGGACCGAATTGCGATTGCGGATCGGGAAAAAGCAGCCGACGGCGGCGGATTTGTAGAGTGGAGATTTGACGATAAGATCAGAGGCGGGAGAAAGACAGAGAGAATTGGGGACGGTGGCCATGAATGGGATTTTCTGGGTGGTGTTGAGAGAGATTTACGGCGGAGGAAATGGGTCGGCGGCGGAGAAATGGGAGGAGTTGGTGGAGAAATGAGGCATTGTGAGGAAGAAGAAGGGGAAGATCGAAGAGGGGGCGTGCGTTGTTGGCTTCAGTGGTGGCGGGCGGGTTAGGTGGGGGCGGGTCGAGGTTGGTAAGGAAGTTACCAATATATCGCGATAATTGGATGGTTATAAGATATATATCGTGATATATTAATGAGAATTTGACTGAAACCGAAGATTTTTTTTTTTTTTTTTTTTTTTTTTTTTTTTTTTTTTTTTTTTATAGCACAACAAGATTGTTTTTTAGGTTAAATATATTTAATGGTCTCTAATCTTTTCAATAATCCTCAATTTGAAACTTAATGTCTTAAGATTTTGAAATAAGTAATTTTGTAAATAGGTTTATAAAAGATTGTTCATATAAAGTTGGTGTGTTGTTAAATTTTTAAATTATTATTTTATTAAGGACGGGTAGCTATTAGCACACGACTTAAAAAGGAATTAATTTAGGTTTTCAAAATTTTAACATTTCTTTTTGTTTTTTCAATATAATTTTGGTTTCTAAAATTTTGAAAGTAATTATATATTTAAAATATTTGCTTTAGTTCATGAAAAAAAAATACACTTTTTGGTATGTGTTTTCATTTTGTTCCTAATAAATTGATATCACAACTTTTGAATATTTGTAATAATAATAACATGAGATACTAGTGATACATCATAAATAAGTTGGAAAAATTAATTATTAAGTCAGTTATGACTTTTCTTAAAAAAATAGTTATGACTAAATTCAATTTCGAAATAAAAAATGATATTTATGACTAAATTAACTTTTTTACTATATGTCAATTAGAATCGAACATCGGACCTCGAAATCGACAGTGGCAATTGAGTTTATGCTCATTTTGACAATTAATTCTTCTTTTTAAAGTTTAGCGAATAAATAGACATTTTGAAAGTTTGGAAATTAAAAAGTTCACTTCTTTTTATTTAATTTGAATATCAAAATGATAAAATATTGAAAATTTAAACCCACCTAATAACTATCTGAGTTTTAGTTCTTGGAAATTAAACTTATATACATTAATATCATATATCAATCTTTGATTTGTAATTTATTTTTGACAAAAGTTTTTAAAATTTAAGTCAAATTTTAAAAATTAGAAAAAGGTATTTAAAAAAGTTTTGGTTTTATTTTTAAAACGTGGCTAAAATTTTTAATATTTTTTAAGAACGAAAAGAAAATTGAGAGGAAACAAACCAAATTCTAAAAAATGATTTTTTTTTTTTTTTTTTTTATGCATGTTATTTATTGGTTGGAGGACATATTGGAGACTGTTTTTAAGAATGGGTAGTTGGAGAATAAAATAAAACAGAAAGGACCAACATGAAATGCAATGGCCCCCCAATATTTTTAATAATTTAAACTTTGAAGTCTTCTCCTATTGGCTTTTGCTTTTGCTGATTTTAATTTTTCCAATAATTTATGTGCCACCATGATGTTATTTAGGGAAAAAAAATCAGAAATAATAATAATAATAATAAGCCGGCAATTTTAAGTAGGGTAAATTTTCACAGATAGAAAATGTCAAACTATTTACAGAAAATAGCAAAAAAAAAAAAAAAAAACATTGATAGATATTGATAGACTTCTATCGGCATCTATTATTAATATACTTTTATCATTTCTATCACTAATAGATCGTGATAGATTTCTATTAGGGTCTATCACAACTATTTAAAAATTTTGTTATTTTGTATAAATAATGTCCCTTATTTTTTTATTTTTAAAAAACCTCCTTTAGCTAACGATTTTTTTTTTATAAAAAAAAATCTAACTAAAATAGATTGAAAATGGGAGGAGATGCCCCTCAAGGACCTTAATTGAGGGTAAATATAGCAAAATGAAAAAAATGAAAAATTAGAGGAGATGCCTAACTTAAATAGAAAAAAGGGGCGGTTTTCAAATATAGCAAAACGAGCCAAATTATTTACAAGTATAGAAAAATTTTACTTGTCTATCAGCGATGGACCACGATGGAATTCTATTGCTTGAGCGATAGATTTCGACCGTGAAATTTTTTTATATTTGTAAATAGTTTGATATTTTTTCTGTTTATAGTAATTTTTTCAAAAAAAAAGACTTAAAAGCTTAAAGAAGAAAAAATAATGCCAAAGGTATTGCTTACTTAATTAAAAAACAAATGAAAGAGGAGATAAGATAAAAAAAATTGAGGAAAAAAAACTTTTTTGGTCTTTAAGTTTTTCATGTTTCAATTTTACCAACAAGATTTGAGTTTTGTTTCAAAGTAGTTCCTAAGTTTTAAGATTTACACTTTTAACCTCAACTTTTCATTAAATATTCACTTTCAATTATTGACGTTAATGTCTATTAACTAATTAAAAATAATTATGAAGTGAAAATTTAAATTTAATTTAATAGCGATGAAAAATAATGAACATAATTAATTATACTTCTTTTGAATTAATTAATAGACATTAACACTCAAGACAGAAAGTGAGTAGTTAGTGAAAAATCAAGGTTAAAAGTGTAATTTGAAAACCTAAGAACTAAATTGAAACTAAATTCAAAACTAAGGAGCTAAATGTGTAACATTTTATACTTTAGAGACCAAATAGAAATTAAACTCAAAATTGAGTAACTTTGAATCCAAAATTGAAATTGTAATTTAAGCACATGGTATAAATATGGGGTGAAAAATATTTATTTTATTTTAATTTTATATATAAATAAAAGATTCTTCATCCTTTTTATAAAAGAAATGTAGGTCCTTTATGATATTTAGGGGGAAATAGGAAATAATTTAGTTATTTCACACTTTTTAAGGCATTTATTTTAGGCATTTTTTATTCTAACAACAACTTCAGAAACATTTTGGAGCGCTAAATTTGTTATTATATTTTATAGTTGAGTTATAATAGTAATATTCTAATTAATGGTAGATTATAATAATTGGTATTTCTAACTATTATAAGTGGAGTCCCAAACATAGAGTGGGCTAGCCCAATTGAAATTGAGGGCCAAATAACAATGAATTTTCCCTCTTGATTCTCACTTTAAAAGAAATTGGACTTTTTAAAAAGTGCTATCTATCACCAAGAAAATTTCTAGTACTATGGTAGTATTAAATTTTTTTCACACTACCTCCATTCATTGCTTGCCACAAAGTAGCATTTAAGGATTACGCGAAGTCCACAAAATAAATAAACAATAAATTAATAATTCATTAAATGACGTGTCAAATAATGAATGAGAGTAGACAAAAGCTATTTCCTCTAATGCTAACTTAGGGCACGAGTTAACTCACACATATATATGTATCTTAAATAAGACTCAATTTCTATATTCTACTGTTTTTATAAATATATATCTATCTTTAAAAGAGTTAACTTACATATCTAGATTGTGATACGAGAGAGAATGTTTGACCAAACACATATATATTTTTTCTTATTTATGTAAAAAAGATCTAAATAAAACAGATACCAATCCAATTCATGAATAATTCTAAAAGATTTTAGAAGCCACATACTAGCTCACACTCGATAGCTCGTTTATTCCAATCATAACCCTAAAACACTACCAATAAGAATGTGGTGATACTCATTATTGTATTCTAACCAAAGAAACAACCAAACTAACATGCTCCACTTCTTTAGTATCAGCCTCCATGATATCTCTAAATCTCTTAAACAATGGCTCAATAATATGACCTCCAAAATGGGTTCTTATCATAGATTCATTGACTGCTTGAATTGCCTTTGCCATTTGTTGAGTTGTTTTTGATCTTTCATAAATTTCACCATCTCTATTCACACCATCCCACGCCAAAGCAATTATTTCCAAATTCTCTATTTTGAACGACCCTTCTTTTTCTATCTCTCTTTTCACATCTTCCACATATGGTTCATAGTAAGGAGTATTGTAACTCTCTAATTTTTCCTCTTCAATAAGCCCCTATTTTACATAAATATAATACATCTTTTGGTTACTCAATCAAAAAAAAAAAAAAAAATTATTCTATTTCGACTTCAAAAGTTTTAAAATGTCTATTTTAATTCTCGAGTTTTTCAAATTTGTTTTATTTTGGTCCCTAATCTTTTAAAACATCTACTTTTAGTATGTAAACTTTAAAGGAATAACCATTTTTAGTTAAGGTAATTGTAATGAGTAACAATTTTAAGGATAATAACCAAGTGTATAGCAACATTTTAAAAAAAATGTAAAAAAATTTTAAGTGGACAAAAAAAAGTAAGTAATCACATAATAATAGTAATGTCTGAAATTGTTATATTTTTAAAGTTCATGTATTAAAATAAACATTTAGAGAGAATTAAAAATAGATTAAATTTAAAAATTCAAAACTTTGCATTTGAAATATATACATTAGGAAAATTAGGTGTTTTTAAATAACAACCACGTAAACATATTAAAATTTTAGATAATTTTTGTAATCGGTTGAATTAGAAGTTTAGTTTCTAGCTTTAAGGTTTATGTTTTAATTTATTTGGTTCTTGAAAATTCAAAAAGTGTCTAATAGAGTACTATAAAACTTTCAATTTTGTGTCTAATACGTTATCAACTTTAAAAATGTCTAATAAATCCCTAAACTTTCAATTTTGTTTTTAATCGATCTATTATATATAAATTAAAATTTTATGTTTATTTTTAATTTTGTGTCTGGTACATTCGTAAAATTTTAGGAAGAAAAGGGAATAAAAATATTACCTCATTGACCAAAGCTTGAAAAGCTAGGCCCAAGTAATCCCAAAGAAGGCAAGTTTCATCAGGGCATGGATCTGGTTGTCTTCTTCCTCTAAAAGTTAACACCATTCTCCCACCAATCACAACTTCTTTTGATCTTGACTTCAAAAAACAACTGAAATCCTTCTTGAATTGACCATAATATGCTTCTATTACTTCTCTTGGGCTTGTCTTTGATATGAATATCTTCCCTTTGTTTCTTATTCCCTTTCCTTTCTCATTCAGCTCTGGAGGTACCTGTTTTTTTTCAACTTTATATCTCTATTATATTTCATTCATTCATTCAACTATTCATCGACTTTCGTCGTGTATTCATGCTCGACGATTTGATATGCTAAATGAACGAAGGTTAAATTACAAGTTTAGTCTCTAAATTTTGATATTGGAATCTATTTGGTTCTTGAATCTTTAAAAGTATTTAAGAAGTCCTCCATTGACTTTCAATTTTTGTGTCTATGGGATTAGTTAAGAGAAATTTTTAAAATTAAAAAAATAAGGGAAACTATTTATACAAAATAATAAAATTTTTAAATAGTTGTGATAGAAGTTGATAGAAGTCTATCAGTGATAGAAATGATAGAAGTCTATCACTGATAGATGCTGAAGAAGTAATCTATCAATGTCTATCAGTATTTTTTTTGACATTTTTTTTTTCTATTTGTGAAAATTTTCCATTAGTTAATCTATTAGTTATAATTTTAAATTTCATGTATGATGCAACCCTAAACTTTTAATTTTGTATATACTAGATTAATTCATGAATATTGAAAATATTTAAATATGTCAAGGATCTATTAAACATAAAAATGAAAATTATGGATATATTTGAGCAGAAAACGAAAAGTTGAGAGACGTGTATTAGATACTTTTGAATAAGATCAGAAACCAAATAGATGCAAACCTCAAAAGTCAACCTTAAATGGATTTACATTTATCTAAATTCCATTTACTTCATTTAACTAACTTTGAAAATGTCAATTTTTATGTCTTTGATATATTTATGACTATAATAAAAGAAATCTTAAAGTTCTAGGATTAAAATAAACCTTTGTAGAAATTTAAATTCAATATGACATAATCTTCAAAGTCAGATTTATAATACAAATTTAGTGATGTTGGAATTAGAAGTTTAGATCTTAAAAACATGTTTAACCACTGTTTATTAGATCTATGAATCTAATCATCTAATAATAATTTAATAATTTAAGAAGCAACTTGAGCCTAAGCTAAGGCATTATATATTACCAGGGTTATTATTAGAGAGAGATTTTTTAGAAAATATATATTATTGGGTGATTTTTAGAAAAAAGAAATGTCAACACAAAAAACATATTTGGGCAAGTCTTCTTTTAAAAAAAATGAATTTATTATTTGTTTTCTTGTAATTTGTTTGGTCAACCCTTTCTTTATTTAGAATCATTGTAGTTATGTTTAATTCCAAAAGCTCAGGCTTGAGTATGACTATTTTATCAGCAGATAAGTAAAATTATAAGTTTAATCTTTTATTTTGAAATTCGTATCTATTTGATCTATGAAGTTTTAAAATTATTTATATAAGTCTAAATTTTTAAATTTATGTTTAATTGAGTTTTGAACTTTCAACTTCGTGTTTAATAGGATGTCTCATAAATTAGAAAAAAGTTAAAAATTAATTGATTTATACAATTTTTTTTTACAACTTCCAATTTTATAACTAATAGAATATATATATTAGTCTCTTGTTTGATTTAATTAAATATATATTTAATTTCTAAACTTTCAAACTATTTGACTACTTATTTTTGTGTTGAACTTAAAAATATATATATATAAAATTTGAGAATAATTTATCCATCCAAATTTTTGAAAAGACATTTCCACGTGTTATTACATATCCACATAGTAGTCTTTTTTTTTTTGTTCTAACTTTTTTAAATATGCATATGTGTAATAAGATAATGAGATCTCTAACTTCAAGATCCAGATCAATAGTATAAGTTTTATGTCAATTGAATTATGCTCATTTTTGTCGTCTAAATTTGAGTAATTAAAATAATAATTATTTTCCAAGAAAAGCTAAGTGATTAAAATTGATTAATATATCTATAAAATATCATTTTGGTTCCGTATATGTTAAGTTTAGTCAGTTCTTATATAAATCTTAAATGTAGTCTTTAAAAGTTAATTTTAATGGAAAATGATAATAATGAGTTTTAAGTAAAGAGATACAATATGTGGATATGTTTTTAAAATTTATAGTAAAAATGTTAATAGATATAAAATATTTTTTTTAAAAAAAATTATATACTAAATTTAAGATTTATTAAAAATATATGAAGAAGAATTAGAAGAAAAAAAAAAAGCTTGAAAATTTTGTACCAAAAAATTGGATTTAATCGAAAACAGAATATTTGATTGAGACACAAACCTGAGAAAGCCAATGGAGACTTGAAGAAGAGTGCACAAAATGGAGACTATTACAAGGAAACAATCTTCCATAGAAAGATCCCGGAACTCCGGCAACAAAACAATCACGCAAAACCCACGATCCACCGTTCTTCTCTTTCAAATTTTCACCGAATTTCGACAATCCTCTAAAAACAGAGTTGAAATCATTCTCCGCCAGATCGTTTAAAAACACCATCAACTCCGGAGGATCTCCGCAGCACCGGCGATGGATCACGCCGACGATCTCCGAGATCGCAAAGAGCGCGTTCGGTCCTGAAGAACAGCCGAGATCAGCGACGGCGATGGCGGTTGGCAAATCGGCGGCACATAAGGCGGCGACGGCGCGGCGGAGCAGAGGAAGGGATCCGGACTGGTATTTGCTCTGTGAGATTGAGTTCGTGGCGTAGCTTCGGTCGCCGATTCCATGGTTCATTCTCAGAATTTTGGGCGTTTCCAAAATCTGGATTTCCTCCATTGATTTGAATTCTTTTCTTTTGGGCTGTTTAGTGATTATCGAGATTCTCTTATTTAATCTCCCTCCTAATTAATACTTAAAACTATGGATGATGTGTATAAATTATTTGTCATCTTCTAAGTTTGTAATTTAAAAATAAATTTATTGTTTTTTTTTTAGAATAAAGATGAATTGGTCGTCGGTTTGGCTGTGCAGTCTGACTAACCATTTTTAAATCATCAAGTTTGTGTAAGATGAATAGATTAAAAAAATGTATTATTGGATTATGCATTAATTTTTTTTTTTTTAACAGAATACTACATTATGCATTAAATTTATAAGAATATATATTGTGTTTAAATGTTGATATCGAAATGTTAAGATCTTAATTGTATGTAAATATAAAAAATGAGAACATTTATGAATAGTTTGAAAGAACTTCTAAAAAAATACATGTAAAATAATAATGATAAATAAAGATGATCCTTTGATCTTTTATTTTAAAAAATTAAATTTATTTTCTCTTAATTTCTTACCCTAGTTTTTATCTTTTTTAAGTAATAAATTCTTAGCTAAATTATATATAAAACAGTTTTTAAAAACTACTTTTTCTTTAGTTTTTTAGTTTGATTTTTAAAAATATTGGTATAAGGAAAATTTTCACACATAGAAAAAATGTCAAACTATTTACAAAAAATAGAAAAAAAAAAAAACATTGATGACCATTGATAGACTTCTATCGGTCTTTATTTGTGATAGTTATTTGTGATAGACTTCTATCATTTCTACCACTGCTATTACAACTAACTAAAAATGTTGTTATTTTGTGTAAATAGTTTTCCATATTTTTTTATTTTTAAAAATTCCTCCATGGTAAGGAAATTCATAAAACATACAAAAAAATAAGCAACATAATAATATAATATTATAATATAAATATTAAATACATTTTTTTAATAGTTTAAATTAATAAATGGATATTAAACTTTGTAGGTTCAATTGAAATTTATATATATATATATGTATTCACTCTCCCTCTGGAATCTCAAGTAATAAATAATCAATGACTTAAGCACCTTTAATTTATTTATAAATCTCTCTCTGAATCATTGACTTAAAAGCTTGATTTTGTCATTTTTCTTCTTTGGAATTATCTTAAACAAAAGATTCTTTTGACTTCTAATAAAAAGATAATTATGTATGACGTATTACATTTTTCAATAAATTATATTACAACTTTAGTCATTGTAGTTTTCATTATTGGAAGAAGTATATGAAATATTATACTTTATTAAATTATAATAATAGTAAATTTACATTAGTTTCGAAACTATTTCTAATGAAAATAATATGATCGTTCTAATTTTTAGTATAGTTTAATACTACGTACATTGTATCTATTGTGTAAAGTTTAAAAAGATAAATACAAAAATTTAATTTATGAATAATAGAGTTTTATTTTCTAAATAGGTTATGAAAAAAATTATTGGAAAACAAATGATATATAAGAACTAAATAGACCAACCAATTGATTACGGTATATAATAATAATGTTCAAACTCAAAATCAAACCAAATAGTATAACAAGATTTGTGAATCGAAATAACTGAAAATTTTAAAATATGTTGGAGACAAAAATTACAAGAATAATAATATAAAGAGTAAAATAGATTAAATATACAAATTAAAGAGTAGAATAAAATTTAAACAAAACGTTTAATAAGAAAAGTTAATTGTTTTCTAAATATTGGAGATTTGAATCTCCACTTATTAAAGCTAAAATAAAAAGGAAAAAAAAGAAAGCCTACAAATAAATACTATCACACTTGTAGTCAATTAAAAAAAGAAGAAGAATATATATATATATATATATATATATATATATATATATAAGGCTTGAAGTAGCTAAACTTTTTTCTTCTTCTTTTTTAAAAGGGAAGATTAACGAAGTAATCACCTCTTTCTCCTTATCTTTGGACCCTAATACAAGAGAGAAAAAGATAAAAAAAAATCAATATAATTAAAAAAAGTAGTCAAAATATCCAACTTGTTATAAACACAAGAAAAAAATAAATAAATTAAAGTTTCAAATCAAATTGATTTCTCAAATTCAAAAAAAAAAAAAAAAAAACATTAAAAAGTTTTAAATTTCATATTAAAAAATCGATCAACTTTTATAAAACTTACCGATACTTCAACCATGGTCGAACCACCATGTAATGCAACTAAAATAAATTTAATATCAACAGTCAACTTTTTTACCTGTGAAATAAAATAAGATAAATATTAATAAAAAAAATAGAGATAAAGTGAAACAAATGTTGGGATTTCTAAATATTTATATTATATATTATAAAAGTTTCTTGTTTTATTAAAAAAAAAAGTTTTCTTATTTTAAGAGTATGTATTTTAAAAGTAGTTAAATACAGAGATATTAACATTAATGATTAAATATAGAATTTAAATTTACAATTGATTTTCAGGAAATAATCAAAATGAAAGGCCCATAAAAATTAGAGATAAATCATTTAAATTTTCTTTTAACTAAATAAAAATTCAACCATAAAAAATAAATGAAAAATCTAAGAATGTATAAACATAAATACAGTAACAAAATTTCTCTTACTTGTCGAAAATTAGCTATTAATGTAATGGGAACCCATCCGTCTGCATCCATAAGATTCTTCAGATATGTGTCATCTTTTAAATTTTCATCACTGAAAAAAAAAAATGGTTAAATAATATTTTTAAAAAATTGAGATTTATAAAATAATTATTTATTATGTTACTCACTATTTAAAAAGTATAGTTTTCATAAATCTGATTAAATTTTTAAAATGATTAATTACCCCAAAATCGATTGGTTATTTGTAAATTTTATTAAATACAAAATTGTTAGGGATCCAATACTTAATTGTTTGTATACCTGAAATAATAATTAACTTGATTTACTATTCTCCAATACAATTTTTTATCATGTCCATATCTTGCTTGATAGGGTGGCGGCGGTGGCGGTGACGGTGCTGAAGAAGAATTATACATGTTGTATTGTCCAAAATCGGGAGAGATATAATAAGCCATGTTTGAAGGTAAATATCCTAATAATGCAAAAAAAAAAAAAAAAAAAAAAAATGATTAATAAAAATAAAATAGAGTAATTGTTTTAAATGACAAAATTGCTAGAAATATTTTTAAATATAATTAAATAATACTATCTATTAGTGATAGACAATGATAGACATTGATAGACAGTGATAGATGATAGTAGTCTCTATCGGTGTTTATCACTGTTTATTCCTGTTAGAATGTGACAGTTTGCTATATTTGTAAATAAATTGACTCATTTTACTATATTTTAAAAACAACTCAATAAAATATTTAAGATGAAAAGACATATAAATGAGAAGAAAAATAAAAAAAGTTATTTTATTTATTTTTGTATTTTTAAAAGATAAATTTAGTGAAAAAAATGTAAGATAAAAGAACTTGCAACAAAATTGAAATTTACCTTGATTAATTGGAGAAGAAATATCACGACCAATATATCCATGTGATCTAATTGATGTCATAAAAGAGAGTGTTGTATAATTCATATAACAACTATTTTCCATACTATAATAACCATACGATTCAATATTTCTTTGGTAATGGTTAATATCTCTCTCGTGATTTATGCAACGTTGTTGTTGTTGCTGTGGTTGTAATGATGATGGTAATCGTTGAAGATGGTTGAATGAAAAATTATTAAACCAACATTGATTTTCAAGGTGATAATAATTAGACCAATGACTTGTGTCGTTGTGAGGAAGAAAATTGTATTTGTGGTAATGTGGTTGACTGTCATTATTTTGATTTATATGACGACTTCTATTGTGATTTTTGAACGATAAATATCGTCGTTGTGGTAATGATGGTAGCATATGAAGAAAAGAATTGACAACAAATTAAGTAATATTTTTGAAATCTTATTAAAAAGAGAAATTACTATAAACAGAAAACAAATATCAAACTATTTATAAATATAGAACATTTTTATTGTCTATCAGTGATATACCGCGATAGACCGTAAATTTTTTTTTTTTATATTTGTATAGTTTGACTCATTTTTCTATATTTAAAAACAATCTTACTAAAAATGTGAATTAAATAATGTAATTCAATATAAAAGATGATAAATAAATTAGGGTGGATTTGGATTGCTTTTAAACTTAAAGTTGAATAGATATAAAGGACAAAATTTTAAGATCATGCAAATCTTAATTTAAAGATTTCAAGAATATTTTGTTTTAAACTTTTAACTTCAAAATTTCAATTACATTTTATAAAATTAAAAGTCAAAAACTCATTTAATAATCTTTTAATTATATGATCTCTAAACTTTCTTAAAAGATTCTTAAATTTTTAAAAATAACGATTTAGTCCCTAAACTTTGTGATCGGTAACAATTTGGTCCTTCCGTTCAAAATTCTGTTAAATTAGTAACAGAATTCTGATAGCCCTCACATATTTTAGTTTTCCCTATGAGTTGTAGCCAAAAAAAAAAAAAAAAAAAAAAGTTTCTGTATATTTCTAAAACCCTTTCTTCTTCTCCTCACAAATTCCCCTCTTCAATCATGCTTCTTAGAAGAGTGTCACTATGTGCTCCTTTAAAAACCAAGATCATCACAATATCAACATAAAAGAAAATCAAGTGTTCCATTTATAATATCACATTCACAATAAACTTGATAGAATCAAAATTGATGTGCCCAGAAGTTACCAATACAAGAAGAACAGAAAATTGGTATGTCAGTAATCGGAACAACGACATTGTCTCTCCTCAGAAGCTTTACAAGCAAGCATGAGGCAAGGTCCAAAGCGTAAACGAAGAAGAATTCTTTGGGGAGGATGGAGAATCTATCGGAAGGGTGAGAATTGAGCGATTTGGGTTAGTGGGTCGTTCATGGGCTTCGATTTGGGGAGATGCCCTGTTTTTTTCTTCTTCCTTGTTTGAGGTTCACTGTGGAGCTCGGTTGAAGAAATGGGGGTTTTGGGTTTGGCAAGTTTCTTGAATCAATGAATTCTGATCGTTCTGTTCGGTGGGAGAGGGAGAAAACGAAAATCTCAAATGGAAATTAAGAAATGAAGAGAGAGCATGGGGACTGGTCAGGACTAAAAGCATGATTGAAGTGGAAAATTTGTGAGGGAAGGAAGAAGAAGAAAGAGTTTCATGAATATACAAAAACTCTCTCTTTTGCAACTAAGACGAACATCATATTTTATTTTTTTACCACGTGCTAATTCTGTTACTAATTTAACAGAAATGTTAACCGAAGGACTAAATTGATACCATTTAAAAAGTTTTAAGGACCAAATCGTTACTTTTAAAAGTTTATAAACTAAATCGTTACTTTTATAAAGATTTAGGACCGATAGTAATTTTTAACCTAATCTTTTTTTAAGACTTCACATGTATTTATTTTTTATATTTAGTTTTCTAAGTTCAAAAATAATTGAAGTCCAATTTTTTAAACTGAAAAAAGTATTTTTTTTTAATCATCGTGAAAAACTCCTTAAAATAAAATAAAACATTTTAAAAAAAATAAAAAGTTGTTGACAATTTTATTAATTCCTAAAACATGAAGGTCATAAAAATAACATAGAATTATATACAATAATTGTAAAAAACGTCATAATCCCAACTAAATTTTAAAAAAATTATGAGAATTGAAATACAAGTTTAAAAGGAATATTGTACCTGAAATATTCAACATCTCTATTTTAAAAATGCATTAAAGTATAAAAAAAATTATATATGGCGGGGCCGGGGTCGAGTTCTCCATCGAGAAAATTCTATCCTTGAAATTTACATTTGGTAGCATTCTTAGTTGATTCATGTACATATTTAAAGTAGAAACAATTTAACGAAATACAAAAAAATAAGCATAAAAATGCCATTACTATAAATATAATATAAATAATAGATATGTTTATTTATTTGAAAATAATAAAATGTTTATTTCCTAATATAAATTTATGTTTTATATTTTTTCTTTTTATAATTTTTCTTCGATATTTCCATGGAAATTGGAAATTTCTATAAAAACCTATATTTTAAATCTTGATGGTAGCCACTCCTATCAATTAATTGAAACAAAACCTAAAAAAAATTGACTAATCATGGCAACCCTTTGTCAAATTTATTTGTATTTATTTTAGAAATTCCATGGAATCTTGAAGGAAGATAGCTAAAACAAAACTCAATTTAAGTCTTAGTTCCTAAAACCATAAGTTAATTTATAGCATATCACTATTATCAGTAAACTCAATTTGATGTTTCATTGGGTGATGTTGAAAGGTCAAATTCTCAAGGGCTTGAAACTGCAATGCTTCAATGGTGAGTTGAGATCTTGAAAGCCGGAACAACAACTCCATGACAACATTTCTAGGTTCGACGTTTAAGCACGTTGCAAACATAAACTTAACGAGACAAATTCAGAGACTACAAAAGATAAATGATCATGTTTCCTTTGGCGGTGCCGGTGCCGGGGCCTTCTTTGCAGCCTCAGCTGCTGCTTTTTCTGCTTCGATCTCGGCAACAATTGCATCAATTTCAGCCTCATCCAATTGTTTCAAACCATGTTCCTTTGTCATCACAGCAACCTCTATGTTCTTTCCTCCACTTTCAACAACCTAAAAATTGAGTAGAGTCAATGGTAGTAAGTTACTAAGTACCACATGACACAAGAACATTAAAGAAATTCATTCAGCTCACACATTTGGTATATTTATGGCCATAACCCTGAAGAATGAAGGATATAATGTAAAATCAGACATGTTAACCTAGGACATTAAATCACTGACCAATATTCATAACGGTCTTTAACTCGATTACTCATGATCAGCGAAGTTAACCTAGATAACATCAAGAACAAGCAATGTTTATACCAATTTTGGTATCTCAAGTTGTTTGAATTTGGAATATGTTTTTGTAGAACAAAAACCTGTGAAAACATGCTTAAATAACTAATTTTGAGAATCGTCCCTTTTCCCCTTGTGTTTTCACAAGTAAGCTATATATATTTTTATTCCAAAACCTTCCAAAATTTTTTCTAAAACAACTTTTCCAATTGTCCTCTAACTCTGAGCCTGAACAAAGATCCAAAGAAACTTTCGAGTAAAGGATCAGGTATACAACCAAAGGGAACGGTATTATAACTCTGCAATCCTATTAGTGAAAATGTGGAATAGCTTCTAATATACGTATTACAATTTTTACTGCTTAAAGACCAAATTGGTAACTGCGCATAGTATAGCAAGAAATGGCCAAATCCTTGCTGCTTAATAACCAAATCCTTTTTCTTTATCCTTTGAGGAATGATGAATCACCTATAATTAAGATAGACGGAAGTACAAAGGAGGGCCACGAAAACAAAAATCAAGGCATGTTGGGTATATGCTTACCATTAAGCATTAGTCATAATATGACCACAACATATTTTCTTTTTTATATATCAACTGCAAACTAAATAGTTTTTGTAGATTTCGGATCCTGCTAATTGTCAAAGTCTCATATAACCGACAGATGATTCACCAAACCGTACAATAAAGTAGCTTCATGTAAACAAACTACTGTATTCAGTCAAGGAATACAAAACACCCATTATAAGTCATATCCAACAGTTAGTTGAGTAAAGACACCACAAGAGGTTCTATTATCCAATTGAATTTTACACCCAAACCATTGTCTTTTGGGAATAAGGAACATATCAAGTAAGCAATCAAGCTCGTTTGATAACCATTCGGTTTTTTCATTCTTTTTCCCTAAAAAATTAAGCTTATAAACACTACTCCTATCTTAAGTTTCTTTGTTTTATAATCTACTTTCTACCAATACTTTGAGAAACCAACCCAAGTTTTGAAACTAAAAAAACTAGCTTCTAATAAAATATATATATAACCGAGAATTCAAATGTTTCTTTGAAAAATGACCATGGTAAGAAAAATGGGGTGGAAAGAAACATAAATTTCAGAAACAAAAAAACTAAAAATGAAATCGTTTTCAAATGGAGCCAAACTCTGAAAAATTCATTCTGCAATAGAGTACGTTGGCCATGCAAGAAAATACTTGGAATATCAGGAAGAAAGCCCTATTAACAAAGAGCAAGGAAAGAGAGAGAGAGAGAGAGAGAGAAGCTATAACAACTTGCCTCAAGCAATGCACGGATAGCAAGCTTCACAGTTTCTTGCCCAGAAGTCTCCTTATAGTTCTTCTCAAGAAATTCCCTAATCGAATTTGAATTTCTGCCGGTTGCATTTGCTTTCCAAGAGGAAAAAGTCCCAGAAGGATCTGTCTGATACAAGGATGGAGTACCAGTGTAAGGATCAAAGCCAATAATCAAAGTGGAAAGTCCAAATGGCCTCACTCCACCACTCTGTGTGTACTTCTGCTGAAGCCCAGCAATGTATCGCGTTATGTACTCAACAGTCACTGGATCCTCAACTGTAAGCCTATGGCTTTGACATTCAACACGAGCCCTGTTTATCAGAACTCGTGCATCTGCTTTTAGTCCAGCACAAGCAAGTGCAATATGATCATCGAGATTCACAATTTTCCGAACCGATCTGCAAACAGAACAATCACCATTTCAGTAACCCTAAAATTCGGCCACTAACACAGAAACTCCCAACCTAAAATTAGGTCAAATCAAATCAAACTCAATTCGAGGATCGGACTGTAACCCAATATCCTGATTCTAAAAAGCTTGAAGTAGGATGAATTGGTCAAAGAAAAAAGAAAATTGAAAAAGGGACCTGGAGTCTTGGAGCTTGGGGGTGGATTTCTTCTCGACGCCGAGGACGATGGTGTCGGAACCGCGAACGCCGACGGCGGCGTTGCCCTTACGGACGGCCTCGAGAGCGTATTCTACTTGGAAGAGATGACCGTCCGGTGAGAAAACGGTAATGGCTCTATCGTATCTGGCCATTTTGCTTGTGAAGAAAGAAGAAAGATTGGAACTTGATGAAGAAGGATGTTGTTAAGCTCTGAGTTGCCCTCTTGGGTTTATTTGCATTTGAAAGAAGACTCACTTCCTTTTGCACCTCCTTTTTCTTTCTTAACAAGTTAATGTTTTTTTTATTTTTTTTTTTTATTTTTTTTATTTTTTTTATTTAGCTTTTTAATTACAATATGAGTGAACTGAGTCTAACTATGTATGTTTTGGTCGCTAACATATTTTCTCTTTAATTTCAAATTCTAAGGTTAGCGTCTAGTTTTACTCCATAAAATTATTGTTAGGAATAGACTTGATCCTTTAGTTTTGAGAGATTGGTTTAAAATATCTCTCTTTGGAAATGAATAATTTTTTTTGGTTGATGTGACATTTGGAATGAATAAAATAAAATAAAATAAAATTCTCACCTCACTATTTTCATTCTCTAGCTTTTTTTTTTTTTTTTTTTTCCTATTAATTTCAGTTGTGAGATCAACATTTAAAAAAAAAAAATAATTTTCAAATTTGTTTGATTTTAATGGACAAAGCTCAAGAATAATGTTAAATAAAAAAGTATTGACAAAAATAAGATATTTAGGAAAGAAATCCAAAAAATAGAGTGATGGAAGAAAATAATTGCAGAAATAGTGTTGAAGGAAAAAGTATTGTGGTTAGGAAAATCGTATACGAGGTACACGATTTCCACATGGCATGCACTACCACGTGGATTAGTCAATTGGACCAAACTCGTGTATCGGGTACACGATTTTCATTCAGATTTTTTTTTTTTTTTAAATCAACAATTAGGTGAGGAGGAAAAGATGGGCATTTGGGGACCACCAAACTTGTGTACCGGGTACACGAGTTCCAAGCCATGACGTGGCATTGGCAGGTCAGCATGTCGGTGATGTGGAGGAGACTCGTGGACCGAGTACACGATTTCAAAGAATCGTGTACCCAATCCACAACCCTATTTTTGACAATAATTTCAATTTAACCCTATTTTTGTCCAAAAAAAAAAATATTAAGATAACATTATTTTTTTTGTAAAAAAATCGACTTTAATGGTATCTAAAAAAATTTCAACTTTTTAATTTTATGTCTAATAAATTTATAAATAAAAAAATGTTTGAGACTTATTAAACATAAAATTAAAAATTGTAATATCTTTTGACGCTTCTTAAACTTGACCAAAAAGTTAGTGACTAAATTTGTAATGGTCAGAAGGGGTAAATTTTGAATGTTCTTAATTTTCTTACTTCTTTTTGTGAATTTTTCTACAAAGATAACATGGTGAACTACAAAATTAAAGCATCTAGTTTTTAAGTGAGCTAAGCTCAATTGACATACAATATGTGTCAGCGACCAAGAGTTTCGTAGTTCAAATCTCCTACCTCCTAAAAAAAAAAAAAAGGTGAGCACATAGAGTGGTTATGAAGAGAAGAGCTTATTTCCCCTCTTATTCTTAATTTACTTGCACATAGAATGTTCTTTACATCATATATGACTTTGTTATCTCACTACTAATTACAAAAAAGTGGTAAAACTTAACCAGCCTTTCATCTGCCCTACTACAAAATATACAAAGTTCAATGGACAGAAATAACCTAACTAATTTTCTGGCAGCAACTTTACACTCTTCATTGCTAACCGTCTCTATCTGGTGCTGCCATCAAACATAGAATCTGCATCATTTTGTGCAAATTCCTTATCCAAATTGGCACACTCTTGAGCACTAAACCCATCTCTTGAATACACACAACGGTTTGGACCCTTGAAGGCATTCTCTTCTCCTGTTGTTCAGTTAGAAAGTGACTTCGTTTTGATTTGCAAGACCAAAAACATTAGCACGTAAGGCAGCTCGAAAATCGCAAGCAAGGTTTCTTAGAGTCTTCTCTGAGTGAGGGAAAGTATGGTGGATACCATCAGCTTATAGTCAATTGGCTTTGTTAGGTAGGCATCCATTCCTACCTCCAAGCATTTGGCTTCATCTGATGACATTGCGTGGGCTGTCAATGCAACGATCGGAATGTGAAGGCTCGTTCCCACTTCTAGCTTTCTAATTGCTTTTGTTGCTTCATAGCCGTCCATTTTTGGCATCTGTTTCAAAAATGAAGAAAGTTTTATAAGCTTCATAAGTATATAGAATTTAGATCATAAGAAACTTCACGTCGTGCTTCATATGACGACGTGACTTGAAGTTTGCAGTTCATCTGGGATCAATTTAGTTTCATTATCTATCATTCAAAGCAACTATCTAAAGTACAAAGACAATATATCTCAATTTTTGTTCATGGAGGGTAACTGTAGTTTGGTACTTACTTGGCAATCCATTAAAATCAAGTCATATCTTGTGGGGAATTCCCTTCTTTGCTCTTCAGCACTGAGCATGGCAGTCAGAGCTTCAACAGCCTGCAATCCGTCTCCGAAAGCAATGACCGTGGCTCCCATCCTTTCGAGCATTATGGTCGTTACTCTTTGGAGAACCGGTGTATCTTCTGCAAGCAAAATGCGTAGCCCTTCAAGAGATTTCTTACCTTGAACGTTCTTAGAATGTGATTCTCCTTGGGTTTTAGGATAGTTGCATCCTAAGTTCTGTCCATTAGACTCAGAACTTTGACACTGAGGCATTGGTGAGTTTTGTCTCGTGTCACACTGATCGTCGGTCCTCACATTACTCTCGATTGAATGTACATGAGTTAACTCGACTAAACTATTGTTAATGGGCAGAAATGGTGACTGACATGGTTTTGGTGTGGTTTCTTCTTGGCTGTCCCCGACTTGAAATGTTGCACACTGAGAGTTAGGATTTCCAAGTTCAGATACATCAGAATCATCAGAGCTGGCAGTTTCAAACTGAGTGGAATCAATTTCAAGACATTCATGATAATCCCCTTCTTTTGATGCAGTTCTTAAAGCATTTTTCCTCTGCAACTCAACATTTCTGTCCTTCATAACAGCTTCCAAAATATGGATCATTTTTGATCTGTACAATGGCTTATTGTTCATTATAATGTGCCCTTTTCCCCGAAGCTCCATCTTTATGGCGTTGGACGTATCGTGGTTTAACATCCAGGCAAATTTTGCTTTTCCAGAGTACTTATCAAGAAAGTAAAGTTGGTCCTTCCAAATATCCGTGCTCAAGTCCAGTATCCCGATATCGGCAACAATGATGAACATTTGGCTTTTCATATCTTTAATTCTCATTAACTCAGCTCGTAATGTTTCACCTAGTGAATCCTGTGGACTAAATCCCTTTTTATTTTCAGAACTTCTGGCTTGAAAGAGTTCCTGAAGGATTAATGTTAGTTCATTCCACTCTGAAGCCTCTAAAGTGAACAGTCCGATTTTACGAAGCCACTGTGACGTGATTAATCGACTCATGCTGCCACGGAGTGCAAGCAGTACCTGCATTTCCATACAAAAACATCAATATTAACGAGAATATGATTTTTTGTTTTTAAGAAATGAGCCATGTCTGAAAACAAACAAAGGAAAACAAGAGAAAACAATATTTCCTTTGCCAAAACCAGTGTTGGCTTGATTTCTGTTCTTGAAAAAAGTTTGTTTTCTTAACATAGCTCCATACTGATTGTTCTTGGAAAATTTTAACATACCACTCAGAAAGTATTTAAAACAATTTTCATTTTCTTACATATTAGAAAATATGTCCCCATCAATATATATATATTAATCACTCAATTCAGATTAGATTTCTTCACTCACCACCGCATTATGTTTTGCAAAATCAAACTGACAGTGATGATCTGTGGCGTCTGCAGGCGTGCTGAGAACCAAATAAAGTCGCATTAGAGTTCCCGGACCGTTTTTCTTTACAACCTTGATTTCTCCACCCATCTTGTTAACCTGTTATTAACCTCAATAATTAGATAGATGCCGATGGAAAAGCTCAAAGCATATATGTTTTTCTTTTTTTTTCTTTTCTTTGATAGGAGCTCTAAGCATGTATGACGTAGCCGATGAGCAATAAGCAAAAATTTTGATAGGTCAAACTCACCAAGGTACGTACAATGCATAGTCCAAGACCTGTGCCACCATGCCTGAAAAATGTGACATTTTTTGAATTTTGAATCATAGGATATGTAAACTCTACTTTTTTGTTATGGTTACTGATGCAGTAAATATATTCACACTTGAAATTGGACTATAAAAATTCTTGACAACATATTTAAAAGTTAAAATATATTAACTGTTTTAATTACTCACGTTCGGGTTGTCGAGGGATCTGCTTGCTCGAAGCTTTCAAAAACAGACTCCCATTTGCTTGGATCAATTCCTATACGGTGTGGAGAAAACAGTTTTTCTTAGCATCTAGAAAGCGAAGGAAATCGTATTCTTTCTATAAATAATTCATTTTCTTATCAAGTTTTTTCTGATTGGCTTTTGACATACCACAGCCAGTGTCATCAAGTTCAAACCACAAGGTCATTTTGTTATCTTTCTTGAAGGCATTCTTTGTGTGGTCTCCCTGTTGTTTCATCTTTGTCCGATTAGGAAACCGTGATTTCTTCTGATCCATACAGAACTTTCCCATTTCTTGAAGAGTATTTGACGTCTCACACCACCCTCGAAGAATGATGTGACCAGCTGCAAGACATTTAAAACACATCAAGCATACTTCTTGATGACAATATTTTTTTTCAATTGTTTGATAAACAGCACTGGTAATAAAAAAGACCACTTACTAGTTGTGAATTTGATAGAATTGCTAATCAAGTTTGTGAATATTTGAACAACTCGACCAGAGTCTCCTCGAACTAATTTCGGCATGTTGTCTAAAAGAATAGTATTTTATTTTAGCACAGCAAAAATTGTAGCTGAATCAATTAGTGATGAGAAATCATACCAGAGAGATCTAGTACAGTTTCCACATTATGGTTAATGCATTGCACAGAGAACATATCAACAAGCCCTTCGAGTTCTCGTCCCAGGTCAAATTCTGCATCTTCCAAAACCAGCTTTCCAGATTCAACCTATGTGATTATTCGAATAATAATAATTAGGATATGAGCTATAACACCATAACTGCAAAATCTTCAAGAAAATTTGGTAGAACCAATGAAGCATGTTCATTTTACTTTGCTTAGATCTAGAATGTTGTTAAGAAGTCGGAGTAGAGCTGTTGAGCATTTTCTAATCTGAGTAACCGTCGAAAATTGTTCATTATTGAGACAGTCATCACACATTAGAATGTCCAGCAGTCCAATTACTGCAGCCATTGGTGTCCTCAGTTCATGACTGCAATATTATGAGGGGGAAGATTTGTTAGTAAAGTACAACTTGGGATATACCATACGTTGGATCAAATTTGAGCTATTGTCAGTACAAAATATCTCTCTCAATAGCCCTTCAATATTGTTCTTGAGTATTTATGAACATGATCAAACACACATGCCTCCTCATGCAATGCATAAAAGTCAATAAGACGTTTGCCCATCATTTTAAATCAACTCACCTCATATTCGCTAGAAATTGACTCTTGTAATTACTAGATGCCTCCGCCCTTCTTCTTGCATCAAGATGGCTTATTAGTTCTGCCCTTAGTTTCATTTCCTTAGATACTCCTTTCGTCAGAATCAAAATGCATAGACATCCAATAACTAAGATGCACAAGGATGCAGAAATCAGTATAACCAATGTTTTGTAAGCTCTCTCATCTACCTTTCCCATTATGTATTGTCTAGGAATGATGACAACCCCCACCTACAGAAACCAAAACACAGTTCAGTATCTTGTTATGTTCGTAACTATTTGATAAAAAGAGATTCGATGGATAGATGATGAACTTACAATAGGAAGCCTCTTTAGATTAAGAAAAAACGAGTCGATGTAATATTGCTTATCACCAAGCTTGACATTCTCCTCATGGACCTCATGACCAGGAGGAAAATTGTTTCCATAAGTTTTCTGTAACCACTCAGCTCCTAATCGAATCACATCATCCTGGGAATCGACAGCCATCATAAGCTTTGGACCGCTTGATGTATTTCGTAACAGGGGAGCATTGGCAGAAGTAGCAAGCAAGTAGCCCTCTTGAGAGGTTAGATAAATATGTCCACTGTGGAACTCAACAAGCTCCTTCATAAGTTGACCTACGCTATAAAGTGCGGTCGTAACGCCCACCACTGCAACGATGCTTTCATTTGAAGCATCGGAAACAGGTAGAGCTGCTGAAAGCAATGGTGTATCCATGTACTTGCTCACAGTAACATGCCATGAGGCAACACCATCTGCTACCTGTGAAATGCCAGCAATATTAATCAAGTCCTCTGGTGGGATTTGTCTCGCTTTCCCGATCTTCTCACCGCTAATAGGATCAAGCGGTTCCCGGAACCATTTTGCAGAAACATTGCCATGAATGGGTGGCTCCGACCACCCTTCACCCGACGAAAGCCGATTGATATTATATGATTGAGTGGCACTGATGGAATAGTTTGCAAGATCTGAGTAAATATAAAATGTATTGTTGCTTCTATGATCTCGATGGAATGCCTGGACAAAGCCATTCTTGTAATTGATGGTTATAGCATTAAGAGCTTTTCGACTTGCAAACATTGCCCAAGTAACGTCCCTCATTGCTTCATACAACTACATAAAAGGACAGACATTTGAAACATGAATCCATAGCCAAAAGTATGAAAGGTAAATCAGACAAAGGATTAGAAAGTAACCTCAACTTGCTCTGCTTGATTCACGGGCTTGCTGTACTTCCTCATTACATATTCTGAGAGCTTAACCTGAGCTGTGGTTATTTCAGCTGTGGAATTCAAGACACTCCACATCCGTAAGATCGGGCGTTGCAGCAGTTCATGACGAAGACCATATGCTAAGCTGTCTAGAGACTGTGCTGTGTAGCTCTTCGTGAAATGCCATGTGAGTATAGTCAGCAGCCCAATCAAAATAGCTAGCATCACCTGTATTTTAATGTAGCAAATCATCACTGCCAGTACCAGTGCACTGTCAAGGCTTATAATCAAGCTGAAAGGCACTGATGATATGTATAACTAGAAGCAAAAAGTTATGATCTAGATAGACTTTAGAGGTCAGAGGTAAGAATCAGAAGAAAGGTATCAAAGTAAAGAAATGAAGGTAAGAGTCTCCATTGGGTCTAACATAAAAGTGAGAAGTGTATAAATGGAAAAGAAGAACTGCTGTATAATAACACTGATCAGATATTTTCACAAGTGGGTGGTATTAGTTTTGAACTTGAATAAGTTTCAGATCATTTCAGGAAATGAAGACTAACCATTATGGCAAGACGAGCAACAAAGACACTGTAATAAGAAGAGAGGCAATGAGAGCTTGCATATTGAAACTCTTGTTGTTCAACATCTCTGTGAAAGATTCTTCTGCTATGAGGGGATGTGTTTCTTCTCAGAGAAGTTGCAAGGCCTGAAATTCTACAAAACACCTTCCTCAAGGGAGTGGACATTGGAGAGGTGAGAGCTGAAGAAGAAGAAGAAGAAGAAGAAGAAGAACTTTCAGATGGGGTATCCTCTTCTGCCATTAATACTGAAGCTATAAAAAGATATACATTTTTTTTGCAGAAAGGGCCTGGTTTTGGTGTAAATCTGAGTGTATGTGTCAAGAAGAGAATGTATGCAATTGGGTGGAGGTTTTTAAATATACTGCTCCCTTTGTCACTTCCCACTTTTTCAAGGCAAGAGGCATATCTGCTAGAAAACTCTTTTCTCTTTTACATTTTTTTTTTCAAAGTGGCAAAGGAGGTGGTGGGTTTTATTCCTCATCCCACAGTTTCCACTGCCACTTATCTCTTCTCCTTTATCCAATTACTATATTTGAAAATCACACACACCCATTAACTTCTATATCCCAAAACCCTTGGCAAAATTGCAATTAATGGCCACCAAATGAAGAAGATAGAGCATAAGATTTTTAAATGGCCACCAAATCACACACACCCATTAACTTCTATATCCCAAAACCCTTGGCAAAATTGCAATTAATGGCCACCAAATGAAGAAGATAGAGCATAAGATTTCCATTTCAAATAAACAATGAAGAAAAAGGAGTAGTATTGATTGAAATGATTCTCTATAACTCAAAAAAGGACATTCCCTCTTTGAAACCCTATAAAACTATTGGGATTTCTTAGATTCTGGAATATCAAACAAAATACGTGTCTGATTATCAATCTACTCTTTAAACCCACAAAAAGAAATCATAAAAGAAGGGTTCAAATTTGCTTGATTTAGCCATACAACTTTTGACCCTAAAGGAAAAGATATGGATGGCACCGTCATGCTTAAGAATCGCCATTGAATCATTATGAAGTAAAGAAAGAAAAAGAAAATTAAAGAAGTACCAATTACTTTTTACCTAAGATGATATGATCGAGATTTCTTCACATTTCCCCCCAACCCTTTTTGTAATGCGCAATAATGACTTCAATTCTGTCGGCAAGGCTGCAGATTTGTGTCTGTGGCGATTCGTTTGTGAAGGTTGAATGTGAAAATTTCTCAACTACACTAAAGATACAGAGCAAGAAGAAGAAGAAGAAGAAGAAGAAGAAGAAGAAGAAGTATGAATTGGTAGAAGGAATAAGCAAATCTTTTGTTGTTGTCTTGTTTCCCAATTGAAAAGTTTGTTTGATTTTGAGAGATTTGATGCTCATCTTTGGACATGGTTTGTTTTCTTTCCTATATTGTCAATTTTGCATGAAATTATCCACATGCATGAGGGACCTATCTTCCAAGCTTGCAACGCCAAAATTTTCTACTACTCCAGTAGTTTGGAAAATCCCGTACTCCTCTTATTCATCGTTAATTTATACTTCCAATATTTATAAATCTTATATGTTTAAATGTGAATGGAGGGAGTGTAGATCTTTCTTGTTTGTTGCAGATTTTTGTAATGTTCTAAGGATCTCTTAGCATGTCAATTGTTATCGAGCTACAAGGATTAATGATTAACTTGATGATTTTGTTGACCATTAATCACTACAATCAAATGTTTACTTAATGTGGGCTTAATTGATTCCACTAAATTTTAAATTTTTTATCGATACAATCCGGAATTTATGGTAAGATTAAGTAAAGAAAATTATGAATAATGAAAAACAGGGAGAAATAAAAGTGATGGACATTTTCAATGAGTAAAAAAGATATTTATTAAAACAAAACCACCAAGGAGAGTGTTAAGAAGATAACTTTATGAGTAGTATCCATTATTCATCGTAGGTTGAGAATGACAATGGCCCTATATGACCTAATTTTTAATATTTGTTATATGATAGTGGAATATGTCTTCTTGCACATAACTAAAATAAAAGTAGGGCAAAAATCAATATACATCCTTAAACTTCACGAGTTATATCAATTTAAATTATGAACTTTTGAAAGTATATCAAATTTATACATTCTTCCAAATTTCGTTCCATCAAATATCATGTGAAACTTATAATCTAAGTCAATTAAATTCTTAAATTTTCATAAGCTAATCAATTTAGACGTTTTATTACGATTACCTTTGAAAATCGTCAATACATTATTCTCAACGTATGTTGACGTTATAAATACTAATAAAAATAATTTATAACTCAAATTATGTGTAATCTTAAATTATGGGGTTGTTATACTCGTATTTTTTAACTTTCAATTAATAGTTCATTAGTTAGTTATAAGTTACAACTACAATGTAAATTTTATAAGTTGGAAGGTGTACTTACTAGTTGCTAGCTACATCAAGTATAACTAAACGGTCAAGACATCAATAACATTTTTTCATATAAATTTAAGATAAATCTATCTCCACATTGTAATATATATAATGGTGTATAAAACTACAACTATGATATTTTGAGAGAATAAAAATTTGAATCTACCTTGTTTTATTATTATACTTCCAATTGCAAATTAACCCTTATCCTAACTTTTTTTTCTCCTTAAAGATAATGTTACCAACTAAGCCCAAACCACACATGCGGGTGTCCTCATGAATAATTGAGGACATCCAAACAGGAAAATCATCCGTGCAAAACTTACTATCCTCCACAGAAATAACAAAAGCATAATGTAGAGAAAAGAGAAGCATAACAAGCAAGACTATGCGCAACAAAATTACAAGACCTGTTTCTACATCCTCCATCACCCTATAACTATTATTCCTGGCTCACATTGAAATATTCTTCTTCTTCGTTTTTCACTTACTTGAGATCCTATCTTGAGTTTGAAGGTATTTTCTTATTATTTATCATCCTAAAAGACCACTGTTAAAAATTATTTAGAGAGACTATCATAATATAATTGACAATTTTACACAATTTGATGTATGAGAGAGACTTATAAAAGTACCTCGAACTTTTATCCATAGTTATTAGCGTCATGCAGATTTTGAATCTACATCCAACAATTATTAATACGATTTTTCCCCTTTATTTAATACATTGTCACTATATATTAGGAAAATTTTCACATATGGAAAAAATATCAAACTATTTACATAAAATAGCAAAAAAGACACTGGTAGACATTGATAGACTTCTATCAGTATCTATCAGTGATAAAATTCTATCATTTCTATTACTGATAGACCCTGATAGACTTCTATCAGCGTCTATCACAACTATCTAGAAATTTTATTATTTTGTGTAAATAGTTTTCCTTATTTTTCTATTTTTAAAAAATCCCCCATATAATATTGTATTATCTATCTATTATCTTTTCATTTAAATTAAAGAATGATTTGTACACCTTAGAAACCGACAAAACCTCATCACAAAATGATAATATTAAGTTCCATGCTCATAAAAATTTTTAGGAAAAAAATAAGATAAAAAAAAAATGATACACTTGTGAGTAATTAATGAGCTTAATTATAGCTTTTTAAACTAATGCATTCTTAGTATTGACATAGACTAATATGGTTAAAAAAATATTAAAGAACTATTTGGTATGTGGGAATGCATTGAGTAGGTGGCTTGACTTGGCAAAGTTGAGCCTCTAGAACTCCATTTTTGTGCTCCACTTGTTCCTTAATTTCATATGTTTCTCTAATGCTTAATCCTTTACTAATGGTTGCATCTACTCTCTTTTGCTTATGATTCATTCATTTTTTTTTCTTCATCTTATCCTTTTCTTACTACCAAACTATTGCTTCCTTCAACTTTACATCTTTTATTCCTCTAATATGCTTGACTTGAAAAAATCTAGTTGGTTTAAGATTCTATTTAGGATTCAAATTTCATAGGTAGGAAAAACATATTTTAGCTTCTATAAATTGTTATGAATGATTGAAATTAAACAATTTTATTGATTAAAGGTTTCTTTAGAGAGTTCAAATTCAATTTTTTTTTTGGCAATATATAGGGTTAAGTAATATGCCCACGAGTTGGCCCAGACATTTTCCTGTGACTCTGAAACGTTATCTTTGGGTCCGTGAAGTTGTCTCCAGAAACCAACATGGATCATTTCAGCATGCTTTGTTCCCACTCACATGCATCCTCAGAGAACTCCCAGGAGATCACCCAACATATGATTGCCTTCAGGCTAAGCATACTTAACTTTGTTCCTATAATTGAGTCATCGAAAAGAAAGGTGCACCTTGTTGGTATAGGTAGTAAATTTCAATTCTTTTAAACTTTTCTTAACCATACTTTTATGTTCTCAATACCCCTCTCATTTGGATGTGATCTCGATTCATTCATGCCTCCCTCCTGAACTCGAGTCGTTACAAGTTTCATGTCAACCTAATTTTTGTAATTAATTATTTTTTTTAAGAAAATCTAATTTGTGATGTAAGAGAAATCAAATTTCTAACTTCGAAATTGATAGTACAAACTTTATATTAGTTAAAATAGACTCAAGTTGGCTCACCGACTATTAAGGAAAAAGTACACAAAGTAAAACGTGGCATCTTTTATCTATTACACATAGGTACTTGTTTGGTAATAAAATATTTTAACACCCTACTTTTTGGCTTTATGTGCTTACTATAAAGGTATTATTATTATATATAAGAAATATTTATAATAATCATAGGTTAAATATTTTCTTTGGTTTCACAAAAGATTAAAGATGTTTAGAGATAGTGGTACACAACTGTCTTACGGTTTAGATTAACATATGTGATCATTAAGAATTAGGAAATGGCCAATGTTTGATAATGAAAGGACTATGGGTGCATGTTTAGTACCATTCCTACACTTTTTGCAATTTTTTCTTGGTCATCTTCTTTTTGGCACCTTTTTTACTTATTTTTATTTTTTTACAACGGTAAGTGAGGGATCGAACTTCCGACTTGTAATGAGGAAGGTCATGTCAATTACCATTAAGCAAAAAAAATAAATGGTGATTTAACTCAACATTATTCTACTTTTATATTTTAATAAATTATAATTTCAGTCTAGTGAAAGTTCATTTATGATTTTGAGTCTATCAACTTTCAAGTTTGTAACTACTAGGTTCTGAATTTTCAAATTTGTAAGCCATGAAAGTTTAAGTTTGTATCAAATTGATCTGTACTTTTAAAATTCATGGGCCTACTATGCATTAAATTGAAAGTTTAGAGTTGGATTAGACATAAAATTTACTTTTATATCTAATATTTCCATTAATTTTTTTTTTTTTGAAATTTTGAATATTTTAGGAACCTATCAAACACAAAATTGAAAGTTCAAAGCTCTCTTAGACATGTTTAAAATTCATGGACCTTTCAGGCACAAAGTTGAAAGTTCACAAGCTCTATACATCTTTGATATAGTTAGAGATGTTCGTAATTTTTTTTTTCCTCTTTCCAAATACGAAACATATCATGTTGCACGCATGTGCCATAATATTTTAGAGTCCAACGATGAGGAGTATAAGGATCTGAACTTCTAGCTTAAAAGAAAGAATCACGTGTTAATTATTGCTAAACTATGCTCATTTTGACAACACGTGCCATAATTTATTTCTTAAATATCTAGATATTTATCAAGAAGTTAAGAAATTTAGTATAACCTCTACATTCAAGAGAAATCATTTGAACCAAGATCATTATAGTAGTTATCAAAGTGGCTCCCATGATTGAGTTAGGCTAACAAAATTGGTATGGTTGAGCTAGATTGTGCCAAATGAATTGGTATGATTGGTTCAATTATGAGCAACCATGATGAAAACTAGACTATTACCAAATCAATGGTTTACTATTTTGGGTACATCTTGAAATAGTAAACCCCTGGTTGACCTGTTGTGTACATATATAGATGTTTAGAAGGAAAAAAAATTCATCCTTTTATAATAATAAATTTCCATTAAAAATTTAGTAAACAAAGACATGAGAATGAGAAAAAAAGAGACAATCTAAGGTTCATTTCACCAAATGTATGACAATGAAATCAAGAGATAAGATTCCAAATACCCATTAGTGGATTTGATTTGGAAGAGATTACACAAATCCTAAAGGGATATAACTTCATTTCTAACCCAAATTCTTCACATTTCAAGAAAAAACTACTAATCAAACAAGATATAAAGACAGAGAATCTTAGCTCTTTAGTGGCTAAGAATAGTCTATGCATTGGATGTTTCCCTCTTATGGATAGAAGCATTTGATGCGATGCCTATAAATATTGGTACAGCAAAAGTTTATATAAGATGCAATAAAACCAACCTATCAAGACTTTGATCTGGCAGCAAATTCATTATCAAATTACAAATTGGTTGTTGAACTTTAGGCTGTATCTTTTTCAATCACTATACTTCAAAAAAAATTTGGTAGGTATTGACGATTTTTGTTGATCCTATTTTAGTTTTAACAGGTCTCTAAACTTTTACTCTTATGAATAACCGTCATTAACTCGTGTCAATGTCAGACATTTGGATCCTACTTCAGGTTTTAATAAATCTCTAAACTTTCACTCTTATATCTAATAGGCCACCGTCATTCACGTGTGTCAAGGTTTAGCAATTGGTTTGTTTTAGTTTTTGATAAGTCTCTAAACTTTCACTCTTATGTCTAATAGGTCACTGCCGTTAACTTTGGGTCAAGGTTAGACATTTAAGTCTCATTTGATAACTATTTAGTTTTTTTTTTTTAATTTTAAAAAATTTAACTTATAAGCACCACTTTCACCTATTGATTTCTTTATTTCAATATCTACTTCTCAAAAGTATTTTCAAAACCTAAGTCAAATTTTTAAAAACTTGAAAAATTAGTTTGAGAAAATTGTTTTTGTTTTTGGAATTTGGCTAAGAAAGAAAATGTTTACTTAGGAAAAGTAAAAACTATAATTAAGAAACTGTGAGAAGACAAGCACAATTTTCAATGACATTCTTGATGAAAACTCATGGATCTATTTGAATCTTTTAAAATATAGAATCTAAATAGATACAAACCTAAAAGTTTAAGAATCTATTAGGAACTTTTTTAAAGTATATGAACTAAAAAATACACCATCTTAAAAGTTCAAAGGCCAAATCTACAATTTAGCTTTAAATGTACAAATATTAATTAGGTCATTAACACCCAACAACCTAAGATATTAAATATCTACAAAATAATTGTTTGGTAAGGTTAATTGAAATGGACATAAGCTACTTTGGACTTTTAAGGGGGAAAAAGGAGAAGAATAAAAAGAAAAATTTGTGGTGTACAATTAAGAGAGATAGAATCACATTAAGACACAGTGGTCCAATTAACCAAGAGAGTTTTGGTGTAATAGTTTTCAGAAACAACAAGATTGAGTAAAGTCCTTTACCAAAAACAAAGAAATAAAGCAAATGGAGGGAGCATTCCAATTTTTAATAGCATTAGGCTTAGTAATTGGCTGGTTTTGCTGCATTACCAACCTTTTATACTATTCTTATTAGCTGTGTTAGACTTTGGCTAGATGTCCAAAACCCACTATCTAACAATATTATGCCACAATCATCTAGAAAAATATTCTATATTACCAAGCATTAAGCAATCCCAGATCAAGTTGTGGGGACAAGAAGACAATAAAGGCAATTCTTTATGTTTAAAAATAATAATAAAGATATTAAAGCCAGAAATCCTACCTGCTGATGGAGGAAGATCCTGAGGGATGTTTATCTTCAAGAAAATGATTTGGAAAGCTTTTGTCCTACCTACACAGTGGGCTGCCCATCATAAAGTTGGCCTAATAATCAATGGAACAGTAAGTGAAATCAAATATCTTTTAAAAGTTAAAGAGTTCAAATCATGATAGCTACTAATCTCAAAACATCGATTCGATCATAATAGCTACCAGTCTTAAACATTGATTCGATCATGATAGCTACTAATCTCAAACAGTGATTCGATCATAATAGCTACCAGTCTCAAGCGTTGATTCGAATGATAGCCACCAATCTCAAACATTGATTCAATGGCATTAATCGAGGTGTACAAAATGTCTCAAACACTTGTTATGAAGAGAAAAACACGAGGATTGAATATCCTGAAGACACTTGGTTACAGCCTTATATCAGGGGAGGGACTAAGTTTTTGTGGTTTTTAGGTTTTTGATGAGGGGAAGAGAACCATTGTAGAAAGGAAACAGAAACGAATCATGTCATTTTTTTCAGGATCCATGTAACTTATATACAAGAAATCTACAACAACAGTGATTTTAATAAAGAAAGCAAGAGTGGGCATGAAGATGGAGTGGCTCGAATTTTTAATAAGCTCAACTTAATTTGTTACAGCAGCTCATACCTGCTATTAGTTAATAACAAATAATTCCAACAATTTACTTGGAGTTCTTAGCCTTTGCCTCTGCAGCTGCAGCTTTAACGGCGGATTTTGCTAAAGTGGTCGGTGTGAGAGCACTTTTCGGATTCAGAGCTTTTCGAATCTTCATAGCAGCCCATGCTGTCCCGACAGCGTGTCCAGCAGCATCGAGGCCTTCATTGGTTGCATTCGCAGCTTGTTCACCGTACCTGCAACAACAAAATAAGGAAAAGATTATAAAAGCATCATTAGTATGTGAGATTGCTTTTGAACTGCATCTTCTGGCATGAAAATTGAAATTCTTTCAACATTTGATCAAGCAGTAGGAAGATAGCCAGAAACCTGGAAGGCAAGCATAGTGAAAATATCTCCAGTGTTTTTAAACCAGACTCTAACATAAAAGTGTACCAAATTTAAGGTTCTGTTCTGTCCATAGACCCCCACCCAGTTATTAATGTGGTTAGGAGTACACATGTAAGGGAGAGGAACTGAACTATTATGCAAATATAATGTGATGTTATGGGAAGGCCCTTAGTTGAGTCAGTAAAGATGAGCGCAGAAATCTAGAGTAGTCTTTTAAGAATGGAAAGCTTATGGTTTTACTTGGACCGTAGTCTGGTAGGTTGGGAGAGAGGAGAAACTCTCTGAAATTCCCTTGAGTTGTATTCTTGATACTCTTTTTGAAATTTAGTGGATTCCACCATCCTATCTCTCTGTTTCTTTTTGCCTATTAATGTAAACCATGTGCAGTTGGTGACAGTTTACCTTTTGGTCACAAGTTCAGTTGTCACAGTTGAAGATGTAGCCATGACATTTTTTCCAGCAACTTCAACAGCATCAAAAACTTTGCCTGATTATCAGAAGATGAAATCAGTAATCAACTAAGCTACAAAAGGAATACGTTCTTGGGAGGAATGATTCATAAAGTGAGAATTCAGCAACTGATACCTATGATCCTATGTAGCTAACCACAAGATTAGTTGTAGGATGAAGCAAACAGAATGAAATTTACAGCCTACCAGAATTGTGTTGTTAATTATCTAAGGATCGAATAGGGACAAAAGACATATACAGAAACGACTGGCTGTCGAACAAAATTTCGGAACTATACATAACAATAGTAACACGTTGGATATGAACCAAGAATTTTTTGTCTATGATATTTATGCTTTCACACACAAATAATCTAATAATGTAAAAGTCAAACATAATTATATTCTCACCACAAGTTTCAAGTTTAAGAAAGTTTTTCGTCAACACCATGAAGTCATACAAGGCGATACAATATCCTCAAATAACAACATAAGTTCAAATTTTCATGTCCACCAAACCGATGTTAACAAATCTCTCAAAAACACAATGGCTGTTTCAAATATCGCTTCCAACAAAGACAGCTATACCTTTCTTTTTCATTTTTTTAACATTTTATCACTAAAAGTGTTCTTATAGTTATTTTAAGGTTTGGCTTATAATGTCATATAATTATGTAACATGAAAAAAAAAATTACTTCAGGAACCTTTTGAACATATTCTTACGATCTCAAGGACTAAAAAGGTACAGTTTAAAAATTCAAGGATCAAACACATCCATTCTTAAAAGCTCAGAAACTAAAAAAAGTACATTTTGGAAACTAAGGAACCAACCGCACCTATTCTTCAAAACTAGGGACTAAGAAGGTAATTTTTCCTTGAAGAATTATCAGCTCCTTTTCACTTTTTTTTTTTCCTTTGCCTGTAAACTCTTCCAAGCAGTGCATTGATTTATGTCCTCTATTTTATAAATAGTTTGAACTTAAATGGTGCATTTTACAATGTTTTAGTCAACCATTTCTCAGGAGATACAAATGAAAGAACTAATAAATGATGTGTTATCAATATTTTTACCAAATAAACTTTTTCATATTAAAATTATAAAGAAGAAACCCTTCTTTTTCTCATTTTAATAGTATACCAATAGTACTCGAGCATGAGAAATTTATTATTAAATAGTTCAGTGTGTATATAAGAAAAAAAAACTAATTGATAGATCGATATAGAGAAATAGGAAGAAGATAGATTATATTCTCAAACTGGCACAGGGGAAAAAAACAAGTAGAGTTGGTGACATACCAAATCCATCAAGAGAAGCTAGTACAATTTCCCCGGGAAGCATTCCAAAAAACTTCTTCCCAACTTTTGAATTAGCCACGGAACTTGTAAAGTATCCAGAAACTTTAACCACTCCAGAGAGCACTCCATTTGCTACTTTCTCCGACATCCTTGTAACCCTCTTAACCCTAAATAAAAAGTAAAAAAATCAGACCAAAAAAGTACTTGACAAGTGTTTCCATGCAGTTTGCTGAAGAGTTTTATCAAAGAAAAACCAATATGAAACCCATTTCAGCATAATGCTCAAATGTCTACTTTATATGTAGCTTTTAATTCCAGAGGTGACTGCTGGAACAAATGTAATGCACCTACAGCGTTTCTTAAAGCATGGGGTACAATGAACTGTAATAAAATAATGAATATTTTAAAAATTAGAGCTTTGAAAGAGATTGTTTAAAGAAATGAGGGGTTTTGGGGGATAGTTCTTAATTTTTTAATTAAGTACTAGGCTTAAGCACATTAACTACTTGGCGTTTAAGCTATAGAACTGCAATAAACAACAAAGACTAGAGCTTATTTCAGAAAGATGCAACCCTCTTTTTAGTATCCGTGAAGATTCAGGCCAGTCTGCAAGTACATCGACTATTCTCTTCTCACTTGATAACCAATATTTGTATGCCAAGAAAACTAGTAGGATATTAAATCTTAAGTAGCTATTATGGCTCGAAGCCATAACCTCTAAGATGCAGATAGAGTGATACAATTGCCAACTAGCATTGTCTACCGACCTTGAAAAGCTCAACAATAATAGGATACCAGTGAACTCAAATCAAATGCTATCAACACAGAAATGAGAGCAAAAAACATATTTAACAAAGATTTGGAAGAAAAAACCTTTTAATCCTCTTGAGGGTTTCAGGGCTGATCTCGGTGTTAGAACAGGGGTCCATCCTCTTCTGCATAGCATCATTCCCCTGTTTCAACCTTTCTATAGTCACATCACCACACCACAAAATTCCTTTAACCAATTGCCCCGATCCCACTGCAATCAACTTTGCAGCCATTCCGTTGTAATCTTCCACGTTAGGAGCCAATGTAGTCCAATACGCTGCACATTTCCCCTCCATCTCTTCCTTTTTCTCCGTCTTCAAATCCGCCGGCGACATCTCTTTGGCCAGAGACTCATCCAGAACCTCCACTTTCTTGGCACTCTCCGATACTTTCTGCACCGTGAAGCTACTGTAAATTTGCAAAATCGCATCCAGTTCCTTCAACAATCCCTCTTGACCTTTGGAAACAATCGTCAACCCATAGCTCAAATAATCATCCGACGCATTATGCTTCCCATCTTCATCGTCACTCGAATCGGAATCCGAATCTCGTTCCTTGGGAGCCCGAAAAGAGAAGAAGTAATGCAAATCATCCAGCTTCACAGCCGCCAAATCCTTCGCTAACGGCCATTGAATGTCATCAGCAACACGAGCAAGCACCGCAACAATACTCTCCCCTTGGCGAATGAGGACAATGGTCAAATCACCGCAAGCGAGCTCAACACTATATTGTTTATCAATCAGGTTAAGAATGGCGCCTGGGACTCTGATGAGAACCTCTTCCGCCGCAAGGGGAGGAGCCGAAGCCGAAGCCGGAGCCGAAGGAGGATGGCGGTAATCCAGATCGTCGGGAAACAGATTCTCCACCATATCCTTCATATCAAGAGTGGGGTAAAGATTCGAACTGGACGATGGATTCGGATTCGCAAAGGGAGCCGAAGGCGCATCGGGATTTGAATGAATCACTTGAGGGTAAAGGGAATTGCGATATGGGTTTTGTGACTCCATTGATACAGAAGGGGGAAAACAGGAATTTTGGGGTTGAAAGGAAGGGGATAGGAAAATGGGAGAAATTGGGAAGAACAAGAAGGGATCAAAACGAATTCCAATGCGATCACATTAATGAATTTGAGGGTTTCATTTCAATTGTAATCGATAATACTTTCCCGCGTCTCGATCGTGTGAAACGACCGATTTGTTGACTAACTATAATCTAAAAAACAGGCAATGTCGGACCATTGTTGATAATTTGTTTTACCTGTCAAAGCTCCGTCGCCATGGTTGAGAATTATCTGAGACAGGCATACGACTTCCTTGCCGGGAATTTACCCGCCAACCAAATCTTTCCTCGCCTTATTTATTTAAAACATTAATAATTAATTTTATTTTCTATTGAAAATTCTGCGTCCCGTTATTTAAAATGATTAATTGAATGATTAAATTACAAAATTTATCCCTTCGATTTACACATGTATTCATTTCTTTGGATTAGAATATGAATCTCATACTTTTAATTGTCTAAAAATAATTTTAAAAAAATAATAATTATAGTCTTAAATTTAAAATAATACTAAAATAGGACTGTTTTCAAATTATAACAATCAGTCATAGTCTATTAGTGTTTATATCTATTACAAATAGACTGATATTTAGCTATATTTATAAATATTTTTAATAATTTTGTCATTTAAAATAAGTTCCCTAAAAAAATAGTCAAATACTTTTTAAACTTATTTATAAAAGTTTGGAAGGCTTAACAAAATGCATCTATGATTGAAAATTCAATAACTAAAAAATATATATATATTTTTTTTTTAAAACTTAAGTTGTAATTTTAAGATTTTTAAAAGATCTCATCCAATTATTCTTGATCAAGAGATTTGAGATTCAATTTCTAGGTTTGAATTTAAAATAAAATAAAATAAAATGTGTTCTTATATTGAATTTTAAATTTTGAGATGTGCCTAAATCTCTTGATAAACTTGAATTATAAACAAAAAAAAAAATTTAAAAAATTCAAAATATTTAATGAAATTCTCCCTCTCATTCTTGCGTTCCAAAGGCCAGTATTATATTAAGTACAAAACATGTAGTGTTTAATAAACTAGAGGTTATAAAGATTTTAACCATGTTTTATGTTAAAATTTGTGAGTGAATTAGTAAAAATTAAATCGATCGGAAAAATTGAACACTTACTAGTTACTCGATCCAAATTGATACAGAAGTTCAGGTTATAATTGTTCTTTTCCTTCTCTTTTTTTTTTCTTAGAATTAAACTAATTATTTTTATTATACTATATTATACGTAAAGGTAGGAGATCTACGAAAGATCGATCTCACATTACGTGGGCAATAGGCAACAATCACTCTCACATTTTAAAATATTTTGGATTCTTTTTCCACATATAATATATATATATATATATATATATATACATATATATAATAATATATAACAATTCTGCATTTTATGCTAGTATTAGGCCTGGCTGTAATGTTTTTCAGTTACTTCCAAAGGAAATAAACAGAAAAAAGAAAAATCCAAAGAGAAGTGGGGAAAGAAAACAAGAGTTGAATTCTAAGAGTACAATATCATAGTACACATTAAAAGATCAGGGCATCACTATTTTAGACATGAAAGTGATGCATATTCTTGTTTTCAGCAAAAGAAGAAGTGACTAACTTTTGCAGATGACCACACAATGCAACACCACTTCTATAAGGTGAAATATGAATACCTAGCAGAATTATTCAACTTTGGGAGATGGATTCGATCATTTCTCCTCGTCCTCGTCTTCCTTGGGGGCTTCTTCTTCATTCTTCTTGTCCTGAAACAACGTTCAAAGTTAATTTTGCAATTTTAATCTTAGGGGTACTTTGTGTTTCAAAGCCTGGAAGCAACTAACCTCTGACTTTGACTGACTTTGCATGGAAGCCAGTAAATCTTTAACTGATGGATCATTTGGATCAACCCCTGGAAGCTGTAGAACATTTCCATTCGAGTCAATTAAATGTAAGCCTGATATTTGGTGGAATATTTTTCTACATCACTGAGAAGTATTTACAGGTTGAATTCATACCGATGCAAGAATGGACGATACGAATGACTGGTCTGCCAGTAATTTACTCATATCAGGTTGGCTTGTTGACTCTTTAGCATCCTCCTGCACGGACAACTGAAGAGCTGCAACCAACCAGCAACAAACGAAGATGGAAAAGATAGTTAGAATGTACATTCAATTCAAGATTTCAAGTGCAGTAATTTTTGTTCCAAGTGGCCTACATATTAACGGAAGTCAAATTTAGATGGAGAGAATTGTTCTGTTCCATTGCACACTACTTGCAAATGATCAAAGATTAGCACTTAGCAGGTAAGGTATTCATGCAAATCAATCATGCAAATTAGTGCAGTGCAGTCTCTGAACCTATGATTGAAGCTTTCATAGAACTATATTCAACTTAAGTGACTATGAAATATCTTTAAGTTCAAATCTGAATTACTCAAGCGCAAACAGCCAACCAGCTTCCTCAATAAGATTCTTGAATGCAAAGGAACCCCATGAGGCGAAGGAAGAAAAGTACACATCACACACCAAGAATGGTTAAATTGGAGCAAATAACCTTACCAAGAGCCAACTCTGGATCCATTGCTGCATCTGACATTTCTGTATCACGCAGGTCCTGACTTGAGGCAGGATCTTCCATCGACATTGCAAGGGCTTGTTGTAACAGAGCATTTTCATCCTCCTGTAATCAAAATTGTCAGATCCAGAATGAATATCAAAACATCGCATATACTTCTACTTTCATTGAAGTTGTCAAGGCAATAAAAAAAATGTTGCCAATATTAGAAACAAAGTAGAAAATTATGTATTTAACATTCCCTCCCCTCCAAAAAGGTGGGAGAGAAAGCAAGATGAGCAATGTAAGTGATGGGCGAAGGAAATATTTGAAATAATGGACATTCTATTTGCCTATTGCAGCATTTGAACTTATTTAATTTAAGACAAACTAACCATTGGATCACTTGTCTTCTGAGCATCAGAAGATTCAGCACTAGCACGTTCATTCATAGTTGTATCCTGTGAGCCAGATGGCTGTTCCCCTCCTTTTTCTTGCTTTGAAGTCTCCTCAGCAGCTCTCTTAGCAGCTGCCTCCTGTCTGGCCCTTTCCTCTTCCATGGACACTCGAAGTGCAAGTGCTAGTTCAGGGTCTAGGTTGGGATCCACACCAAAATCAAAACCAGCCCCACCAGCTGAAGCTGCAGCAGCAGCTGCGGCAAATCCACTTCCTCCCTCCCCATCACCGGTGAAGATTGGAGTACTGACATAGAAGGAGAAATTGTGAACACACATGGAGATAATATTTTACTATGTCAAACAATATGGAACAAATGGAATCAATAAGAATGACAGTCTCCTCCAATCAAAGAGAGAGAAGGGGAAAAGAGAGAGCAACTGACCTAATAAGTACATCAGAGAGAGCATTTGGACCTGAGGGAACGTGAACAATGTGACTGGAGTCATTACTATTTACAGCCGAAAGAAGGGCTTCCAGCTTCTCTGGCTTACCATCATCTTCTTCACCAAAATCAATAATATCTAGTGCCACATTGTTCTTCTTTAATTTCTTTCCAATCATCTCCAACAACTTCTTTTCATGATTGGCAGGACTAAGAAGACATAAGGTAGATGATGTGAGAACAATCAATAGCTGGAACTGCACAATAAAAATACAAAAAAAGGGATTGACAACAAGTGCCTACCTTCCCGCAAAAACAATAATTCTTTGTTGCTGCTTCTTATTTTGACGATGCTTCAGAGCCAACTGAGCCACCTGAATCCCAGCAGCCAAGTTTGTCTCTCCACCTATCTCTAAACCTATTGTGCAAAAAAGAAAGATGTTAAGTTCTATAGAGAGAAACGTGAGAAAGCTAGAAACAAAGATCAACAACACTTCACTGGGGATGATTGTACAACCCACTATACACCAAATCTGATGCATCAAAAGAGTGAAGACCCAGGAATTTGTGATAACCAAAATGCTGTTCAATACCACCTTGAAATTGGACAGTACTCACCCCTAAGATTATTGGGGATAGATTTTTTCTTTGGGAAAAATATTTAAAGAGAAAATCATATCAACAGTCATCTAGGATGTATTATTCAGGAAAAAAAAATAACAGAAAATACAAGGAGAAATTAAGAAACTGCACTAACAAAAATAAACTCATTGACTTCACTAGGGATCAAAGTAAGAGTTAGCATTGCATTACATCTAATCCATCTAACAAGTGAGAGTAGACCTTTAAGCATTTTTAATTACAACACAAATTTTTTTTGGATAAGAAACAATTTTCTTGATTGAATGAAATATCCAAAGATATCCAAAGTACATGAGGCGCTCAAAGAAGAGGTATTACAACACAAATTATTCCCAATGTTCTAACTTATAACCTATGTTATAATTACCACAAGAATTATTCCCAATGTTCTAACTAATGGCACCTACTTGAACAATTGTAACGAGAGCTCTATTGGATTTATTATTTTTTTCCTACAGAAATTATACATCAAAAATATACATCAGCAGTCATCTTTTATATATATATACACACACATATATTAAACGGTGTTTCTGTTGAGAAATAATCTGTTGCATATAGATGGAGAATAAAATGCACTCTAAAGTGTCCAAAACATAAACAGCCATACGACAGATAATTTAACATTTTAAGAAGCCTCAAAGTTATATAGTAAGAACGGGGGGTAACTTTATAGAAAAGGCAAGTAGATGAACTAACCGTGCATGCACGCTAGAATCTTGCCAAGATCACTTGTAGGAGTTACCAAAACCCTAACCCCTTTTCCGGCCATTGTAAGAACCCCTACTGTATTCTCCGGGTTAGACTGTTAGCAAAACATCAAACGATCAAGTACATTCATCAAAACTTCAGAATCATATATTAAGAAGATAAATGTGAGACTACCAGATAGTCCCATGAAACTAATTTACTAAGTTTATTTTGATGAAGAAGGCAATATGGGTGCTTTTTTTTCCATAAAAAAAAAAAAAAAAAAAAAAAAAAAAAAAAGACATCCTCACCCAAATAACCCTAACTGCAACTAATTTCCCAGCTACCTGATTAAAACCCCAAAAGGCAACAGAGGCAAAAGAGATAGTAGAAGAATTTTCACGGAATTTTACTCCAATCAGGACATATTCCTTCTTCCGTTTCCAGCACCGAGACAAGGAAAACATAATCAGAAGAAGAGAAATCGATGAATCACCTGGGTTTTAGCTCCGCAAATGAGATTTACGGCATCAGCTTGAGCTTGGAATCTGGAAGGAGCATAATCGCCGTTCCTCATCCATTCGGAATTGTCGATGCAGATCATTGTCGCCTGCCCAGGAGAAAGGAAAAGTAGTTTGATATCCATAGAACCCTAGATCGTTAAACTGGGAAGAGAAAAATGAGAATCGAAAAAGAGAATAGTGATGAGTAGGTACCTCGAGCACCATTGTTGAGGGATTGAAAACACCCGAGAATGGAAGGAGAAGAGAAAATCGCAGAGAAGGGAGAGGTTTCTTGCAGCAGAAGCCGGAAGGTCTGGAACTGAAGAAGCACTTGAAAACTCAATTTAAAGACATGCCTTTAAATTATAATATTTAGGCTTAAATGATATTAGTTTATCTTAGTCGTATTTTCAAAAAAATTCATTTCGGTCGTTATAGTTCTTTTAGGTCTTTATATTTTCTATTTACCATTTAACCTTCACCTATATTTTATATATACAAATAAATAAATAAACAAACAAACTTTTTGTATATTCCTCTTCTTCAATCTCTCTCAAAACACTATTCTCACATTTCATTCTTTGATTTCTTAAAAGAATTAAAACTACAAATAAACATCATACCTTTATCGATCTACGAATGCAGAAAATTCTTTTGTGGGAATGAAGAAGAATTTCTTAGTTTTAGAATACTCTTGTGGAGAGAGTATGAGTATAGAGTAGAGTGTATCTACCATGAGGGCTCCCAAGAGCCTATTTATAGAACGGTTATTTCTAATCCTATTAGGATAACTCTTTGCACAGATTTAAATATTTAATAATATCTAATATTAATAAATATCTATCCAAATAATATCTCATATTAAATGGTTTAAAATATTTAAATCATATTTAAATATTCATTTTCTACCGAATCTTTAATTTGAATCTCATCCAAATTAAATAATTAATTATTTGAATCCAATTCAAATTAATTAATTCTCTCTCCAATTATTTAATTCAAATCTTATTTAAATTAAATAACTCTATTATATGGATCTCATCTAAATAATTGATTATTTGAATCATATTCAAATAAATTAATTCTCTCGTTATCTATTTAATTCGAATCTTATTCAAATTAAATAATTTATTTATTTATATGGATCTCATCCAATTAAATAATTATTTGAATCATATTCAAATAAATTAATTCTCTATATTATAAAGTTATAATTTGAATCTCATTCAAATAAACTTTATAATGAATCATGTAATTTAATTGTATCCAATACAATTAATATTTCCCTCATAAATTTGAACATTTCAAAATTTTCGTTCAGTTGATCGTTTGTTGTGAGCTAGCAAGGAAGCTTATGGACCTACAGATTATAAGCTCCAATGATCGAAGATTAATTAAATTAACTTTCATTCATTAACTACAGGGCAAACCACTATAGATCCATAGTTGAACTCTTATGCACTGTAGCACAAGTTGTGTCCATGGTTATAATCAATATAAGCAAGTCGATCCTTCATGAGTTGTTTATAATTACAGCTGGGTCAGATGTCTATTTACCCCTGTAATTATCTATTTTCCTTAAGTACCACTGATTTCTCTAATGAACAATTTGTTTATGGTCCAACCATAAACTAAGTCTCTTTCGGGCTAGTGAGAGGGTGGACCCCTTGTTCAAGACCCAAAATCAGCATTTAAAGGAACTAGTCATCTACTTACCCTATGCGGGAAGGAGTGGATTCCATTTTGTGAAGTTTATGTTCCCAGCTCCCATTTAGTCAAGTCCCCAAAATGGTAGGCTTATTGAGTCGGCAACTCGGGTCACTCTCACCCATGCAAATCAAAGGAATGACCTTACAGATAGGAGTTCATAAGTCACTCAGGATTAAGATCGAGTCGCATATGATCATCGTATGAAATATTAATCTCATCAATTAACAGATTTACAAAGAGAGATTAAATATTTTGCGGTCCAGTCTTATACAAACTCTTTGTATAGGATACCCCCACTCACACGTCTCTACATGAATGGTTTGGATCAAACCATTTGTAACTATTACAAAGTGGGTCGTATCCATAGTGTTACCAGGATAAGACACTCAACCTTATCCATATACTATAGACTTTTAGGTTATTTCTTGAACATGATCCACCCGTATGTCAACTACATACATGTTCAAGAATTCATATAATAAACATGGATTTTTATGGTTAATAGATAAATTAATAATTAAATTAATCAACTAATAGATTACGAGGTTTTAGGACACAAATCTCAACAATCTCCCACCTGCACTAAAGCTGATGAGACATGTATCCTAGGGCATACACTATACCCAACACCAACCACCGTCGATAACGTCGTTCCCATTGTTCAACACGCCGTCCACCGTTCCCGCTGTTTAAGCTTCGGTCGTTGTTCCTGCCGTTCAAGTTTCGATCGATGGTGAGTTTTTTTTCTCGATTTTTTTCGGCCGAGCTTCTCCGATCTCACTCCAACTCGGGCGCTGCCAAGATCTCGCACTTGTCACCAATCGCCGCCGCCGTTGTGGATTTATATGTACTTTTTGTTGGGTTTTATGCCCTAAAACTCGTAGATAGTAAATGTTGTATTTTGACCGTCATTAATAAATGGTTATTCATTATTATTCAATAAATGTTATTGATTATTTTATCTTTGTTTTAATAACCCTAAAATACAATAAACTAACATTCTAGGCTGTTTTATGAGTCTTGAACAATATGTAGAGACATACAGAGATCAATGTTCAAGTTACAGCTTAAAGGGTCTATAGTATAAGGATAGGGTTGGGTACCTTATCCTGGTAACACTATGGATACAGCCCACTTTGTATTTGATACAAACGCAATGATCCAACGCGTTTGTGTAGGAGACATGCGAGTGGGGGTATCCTATGCAATGAGTTTGCATAAGACTGAACCACGAAATAGTAACCACTAGATATAACTCCGTTGACTGGTTAGGTTTCTATTTCAATAGGTTGACCTAGGCAACTTAGTCTTAATCTTAAGTATATTATGAACTCCTGTTCACGAGGGATTGTCCTTTGATTTGTATGGGTGAGAGTGGCCCGTTTGCCGACTCGATATGCCTACCATTTTGGGGACAAGACTGAGTGGAGAGCTGGGAACATAGTTATACAAGATGGATTTCACTCCTTCCCGACTTTGGGGTAAGTAGATAAGTGTTCCCTTAAGTGGTGTCTCCGGGACTTGAACAAAGGGCCCTACCCTCTCACTGGCCTGAGAGGAGTTTCTGTTTGATAGTTGGACCATAAACAGGTTGTTCATTAGAGAAGCACTGGTACTTAAGGATTTAGAAGTAACCCAGGGGTATAACGGTAATTTGACCCAGCTGGTGTTACGAATACTTGTGAAGGACTAACTTGCTGTTATTGGTCTATATCCGTGGACACAAAAATATATCTACAGTGAGAAGAGTGCATCTGTGAGTCTTTAGTGGAGTGTACTCACAGTTAACGAATATTGATTAATGTGGTTAATGAGTTTAGCCTGTTAATCTCATATCGTTGGAGCTTCTGATCTATAAGTCCATTAGGTCACCTTCTTAGCTCGTAAAGAATATTGAGGAAATTTATTCTTGGATGAAATTTGAAAAGTTCAAATTTATTAAGGGAAAAGTATAATGTATAATGATACATTATAATATAAAGTTTATTTTACAAATTAAACTTTATAGTATAAATATAATTTTGAATATGATTCAAAGTTAATTTGTAAGAGAATTAAATATTTGAAATTGTTCAAATATTATTTTAATATAAATTAGATTTATATTAAAACTATAGGTTAAATTAGTGAACATTAGATGTACATTAAAACTATAGGTTATGAGAGAAATGTATTTGAATTTGATTCAAATGCAAGTTAAAATTAAATATTTGATATTTAATTTAGTAATTAATTAATTAGAGAATTAATTAGTTATTTAATTTAATCTAATTTAATTAAATTTGATTGGAATTAAAACTATAGGTTATGTGAGAGATGTTCATTTAAATATGATTTAAATGAATTGGTTAATTAAATTAGATTTAATTAATTATTAATTATTAATTTAATTAATTAATTAATTAATATTAAATAAGATTTAATATTGTTGTAACTTGACGTAGGGGAGTTACTTAATACCTGGGATAACACCCACCTTTCCCATTTTCTCTCGCTTCCTTATAGTGTCTAATATAAAAAAAAAAAATTGAATCGTTTGTTCTCTCTAAAAAAATCTCTCAAAAATCCTCTCACAAAAGTTCTATGCAATTTTCCCTTGCCAAAAAGGTTCTCACAAACATTTCCTCGGCGTTTAGAGAAAAGGAAGGACTGCAAGTGGTGGTGATCCAACGTAAGTTCCCTTTTTTTCTCTAATTTTTTTATTTAATATGCTTAACCTAGATTTTTAGATTTATTTTACCAATGTAGAATTAATTTTGAGATAGGGTTATGATATGTTTCCGCTGCGCTAGGGTTTTAATCCCAGCACTTTTATGTTTTTTCGATATATAAATATATATATTTATTTTTTTGATATATAGAGCGATTTTTCGATATATATTGTGATATATATCTTCAATTTTTTATTGATACTTTCTGTTTTATGATATTAAACTAATATATATTGAATATTAAGTTCATTTGAGATTTATATACCATGATAGATAACTTTGTTTATTTGAAAATCATTAAGGAGCTTCGGTTAAATTTACTTAAATGAAATTTAGTCAATCTTACTGGTATATTTCATATATTGGTTAGAATATTTGCAAGTATATAATCATTTTCGATATATAGAGTGATTTTTCGATATATACTTTGATATATATCTTCAATTTTTTTATTGAGACTTTCTGTTTTATGAATTATACACTAATATATGATGAACATTAAGTTCATTTGAGATTTATAAACCATGCTAGATCGAATCTAAACTATAGTATATATGAGATAATAACGCAAAATACAAATGAACTCAAAATAAACAAAGAACTATAATAGATCAACTCAAATAAGACAAATCATTATATAAAAATTGCATTAAAGTGACATATATATCACGCATTTGGTGAATATATTACAAGCACACATAAGCATTGCCTAATTAGAAGTGCATACATATCAGAATACCTCGATATATACCAAATAAACAATGGAATATTACATGAAAACAAATAGAACTCAAAACAAATGGTGAAATATATCATATAATATCAAAAAGCAAACGTTAAATAATATCAAACAATATCAAAGAAATGATTGATACGTGAAAAGGAAAATAAGAAAAATTATTAAATAAATTTTCTCTCTCCAATTGAGAATGAAAAAAAATATTAAAAATATTTTCTCTCCAATTAAAAATTAGAAGAAAATCATATTAAATGTATTTTCTCTCTCTATCATAAATCCACTTTCTCCCTCCATCATTAAGGGAACTTTGAAAATAGAAAAAATAAATATAAAATTCGGACATAAAAAAATAAAATATGATAAATTTGTCCAAAAATAACACTAAAAGCCTTTCTTGAAAAAATTCAAATTTGGAGACATTTTTTAAATATAGGGCCCAAAGATGATCATTTATGTAAAAATCTCTGTTTGAAACACAACAAACCAAAAAGAAACTAAACAGCCCAATGGACAACAAGAAAAGAGAAATCACTAAAATATGAATCTACCAGCCCCATTGAAAAATTACTCAAGCAGAGTTCTTGAAAAAATACTCAAGCAGAGCTCCCTTCTTCAAGAGAAGTCATCACGAGCCAACAAATGAGCAGCCCAATTAGAAGATCGTGACACATGTTGAAAAGACACCGAACCAAAACTGGTAGTAAGCTGCTTAATATCAGCAACACAATTGGTTACTTCAACCGAAGAGGCATAAAGCCTCTAAGAATTTGAATCAACACCAGCAAATCAGACATAATTAATAGATGAGAAAGACTCATTCTATCAGCCAAACGAATCCCCTTCAGAACAACAAAAGCTTCAACACAAAGCACATTGTTCGAAAAAGCTCTAAACTCACACAAAGAGGCTAGAAGCTGCCCAGAAGATGATCCAACAATGTGCTCGCCCAAGCTTAAAGGCGATATCATTGGTCTTTGTAATTTCAACTTTGATTTTGATTCATTTTGTTCAAGTATAGCATATTTCACCAAAATTATATCCATACTAAAAAAGTTCATGAATAGACTTGTAAAGTAATAATTCAACACAAAAGTCACACCATTTCATCTTTTATCCATCGGTGCTTACTTTCTGCTTTGAAAAAATTGTTTTTATTTTTTAGAGCAGAAAATTGTTTTATTTTTTAGAATTTGAGTTTAATTTTAAATTTGTACCTATGAAAGATAAAAACTATAACAAACTATAACAAAGAAGTTGCAAGAAAACAATTTTCAAAATCAACAACCAAAAACTAAATAGTATTAAACGAGACCTTAATGACCAAAATAAGATTTAAATCTAACTATAAATATACGCATGTAGGCGCCCTTGATACATTTCTTGTACATGGAAGTAGCATAATTGTATAAATGTTTGTCATTGATATCTCTATATTAGTTCATAATGCATTTTTATTAAACAGAAGTTCCAACCTCTCAACACTAAGAAAGACAGAGCCAAAAGTAGGCTAATACAGTGGAAAGAGACTCAAGTAGTTGTGTTTTAGATCACTGCCCTCAACGATCCTCATTGCCTTCTTTGTTGTTGTTGGAAGTAATGTGAGGAGGACTAGAACTAACAGATATTTGTACGCCCGTGTCGTCCGATGAAGCTTGCTGAAGTAACTGGGAGAAATGCATGTCTTGGGCAGAGTTTGATGTGCTTCCTTCCGAGCAGTTCACGGTAAAGTCGTCGATCACCTGACCGTCATCATCCATTGTACAAACAGAGGATGAAAGTGATGTTGCACCCACAAGTGCAACTGAGGAAGAAACACCCGGCCTTGCCTTCACTCTTCTTTTCCATTGATGAAGAGAGTTTCGGACATTCTCCGACACAAGTGATTTCTTGACCTTCGACCCCATCTACGACAAGCAGATTTACAATACTTCAAATCGAGAGGGAGTTTGATGAAATTGGAGAGTTGAAGATAAACCAATGGTACCTGAGTTACTATAACATAGAGTGGGAATGTAATGAAGCTACACCAAAACTGAGTGATAACCCTGCAATGAACAACAATTAAGTTGTGTCTGATCTCCAAATGGATTCATGATCTTTAATGAAGAAAAAGAATAGCCATACGCCGGTTACGACATATGTTTCGTTCGGAAGGAGGACGTCACATACCCAAAGGCCAAGCGGATACCAACGTATGTTTCGTTATCCATGAAACAAGAAGGTTCCTTAATTTCCCACTGAAAGCTAAGATTTCAGTCAGTAAGGAAAAAGAAAAATACAGTACCAAATCAAAGAATAAAACAAGAACCCAAGGTCAAGACCTTTCCCAACAAGAGGCACTCCATTAACTACCATAACTAAAGCAGAGATCTCCACATTTAGGCTCAAGCCAGGGAAAAGAATATGGCAACAGATCAGTGAATAGAGATATTGTACTCCAACTTCTCAGTTGATTCAAAGTAAAAACTCAGATATAAAGTTGGTGAAGTGGTTCCAAATGGTTTCGAAAAAGGGAAACCAAACCAACTATAGTTTCTAATTATAGTGTATTTGGGGTTCAAGTTTTAGAATATAACATACTTTTATTGAATACTTACCAGGGACCAAATAAATGTAGCCATCTCAAAAGCATTCTGCAAAAGAAATGCAACTAAGAAATACAAATACCACAAGATGAAGTACTACTGTAAAAGAAACTGGGTTATTTTTTATTTACTAACCTGAAAGGATATAAATTGTATCAACCATAAAAGAAGCTTGGGCTTCCCAAACCAAAACAGCTCATCCCTCAAGTTAAAACGATAATATCCCCTTGGAGATGTATCCACAACTTCTACAGCCAACTTTACCACTACCCGATGCAGTTTCGTCCCGATTAGCAGAATCAACTATTAGTTTTGGTTAACAAAGGCAAAATAAAAATAGGGATGGTTTATATTGTCAGAGTGAATCATTGCGAGGATCGGAACATAGAAACCAGACAAACCAGACAAAGATTAACAGAAAGAACTTACAATTGCAGGGAGAAAGGAAAGCCAAAAGTAAATGTTGCTTCCTGAATAAGGATGGTTCAGTCAGAAATCATATTTAAGCATTAAGAAGTAGGGCCAAAATGCAAATATAAATTTCCATGTTTGGATGACCCAGTAAGATTGAATTCAAATCAAGTTCTTCATGCAACAGAAGCGTGTGTGTGCATTAATCCGATTGAAAAGAAATTTACTTTATTAAACCGATTGAAACTTTTTGAAGCTTTTCAGTTAAAGATTTGGGAGACCAAACATTACCATGAAAGTTGAGGAAGATGCAAGCAATGGCATATATCCATAGTGGCACGCTGCACATCCAGATGAAACAGTGATACTGGTTAGTTCATCAGAAACAAGGAAGCCCATGGTAAACCAGGTCATAAACTAACACTAAGGGAATCTAAATCTGAAAAATAATAGTATTTATTTTTGGTTTTATGTTTTCAAAAAGTAAGGCAGTTTATTAACAGCCTTTGTTTTGTTTTCTAACATATAAAGCACTTTCCAAGTCTAAACCAAATGTCCAAGGCAGAAAAAAAACAGATTATAAGAACCATCTCTTTAGTTTCCAAATTTGGCTAAGATTTTAAGAACATTTTTGACAAACGTGATTAAAGAAGTTGAAAAACAATTATTAACAAGCTAACAAATAAGTTCATGATCTTCTCCATTTCTAAGTAGTATGGATGTTGATCCCTAACAGGTTTGTAGACTGCCATCCTTGAAAAGCAAACTTGGCAAGCTCACTATCACATTGTGGTAGCAAACATGACTGATACACAAACCTTGAGGTAGCAGAAAATCTAAAATAAACAACTGCAATAACATTTACATCTAATCATATTGAGCCATCACATAATGAAGTATAACATAGAGTTACGGTATACAACCTTATACCAACCATATCGCGAAATTCATCGTCCATGCTTCGAAGCATATAATTATGGAAGTCATATGATATAGGAAGTTCATGAGTCTACATTCCAAAAGAAAACAAACACAAAAATAAATAAATAAGTAGACAGTGAAGTTAGAATATTAGTAAAGGCATGTTGATCTAACAAGCCAACACAAAAATAGACTTTTCCCTTGTGTTACTATCATCCTTATACTCAGCATGCAAAGATGATCTTTTTTTGCCCTGTGATAATTCAATCTTCCTTGTAAACAGCAACATCTATTCCTCATTTTAAAGTAGAAACCAAAACGGAAAAAAGTACTTCAAGTATCTTTAGCCCTACATCGGATTTATCTTATGCTTCCTAGCCATCAACTTAATTATTGTAGTAATTATTTTTGGAATGAAAACATAGGAATACCAAAACTGCCAAGTATCAAAATAAACATACACTGATAAATCCCAACCGCAAAGCCATGTAATCAGCTCGATTGATAGAACTCCAAAACTGGCGGCTGAAACAGAGCTGCAAGTTGGTATAATTAGCTTTAGATTCATTAACATAACAACCGCCAAGTTTTGAGTTTTTCAGAACATAATAAAATGACAGAGTGGTTGACTTGATTGTGAAGCTTTGTAAGCCTCTTAAGAAGAATCAATTTAATAATAGCTAGTGGAGAAGGAGAGAATTGAGAAGTAGTGCAATAGTAATACTCAAAAGACTAAACATGGGCAAAAATCCCTGAAGACTGAATTAATTTAATCAATAAATCAAACTTTCTTTAAGATTTGAAAACAAGAAATGGTAAAAAAAAAAAAAATTCCTTTCATGGAAATTGGTTTTTTCTTTGTCAAGAGCTCAAAGGAAAACAAAGAAAATACCAGCCAAACAAGGACTCTATGCTGACTCCATGGATGAGAAGTATGGTGAAAGACAAAAGTTGATAGTCGCCTTATGTTTGGTCCAGTTGATGATGCTTGTACAGATTCTTCTAAGTTGAAATTATGAAAATTGTAGGTAAAAAATACATTCGATACAAATTCTTCAATGCATCTGTAATGACTTAAACAAGTATCAGAGCTTAGAAACTAGAAGAATGATTTGGTGCAATTTTATTTACCTTGAGCATTCCGAGTGGCCAAAGCCTTAGCCTCATTTTCCCACACTCTCCAACCATATATCTGAACAAGAAAAAATAAAAGGAAAAAGCAAGCTTCAAGATGTCATGTAGATCAAGACAGAAGAATTTGAAGGCAGACTGATTATGAGATACACCAACCTTAATCATAGCCAAGGCAATAGCAATGAAGCTATATGAAACATGAGTGACACCGAGAACGAAAATTAATCGGTGAAGCTGCTCTAAACTTTCATATGAAGCAAATGATTCACGACCCTGGAAAGCAAAATAACAACATATTGAATGACAGGACAAAATATTCAATTCATTCTTGACTTGAATCTTGTGTTCAAACACCACGTAGAATCACCACTAGCTCACCAAACAAAAACTCCAAATAGGTATTCTCATGTGAATTTAACTATTTCAGCTAATTACTAATGCTCTGTTTCATAACCATTTGAATTTTGGTTTATGGTGCTTGTTTTCTAACAATTTCTTCACCATGATTTCATCTTCCCTATGTAAAGATTTAAATTCTTAGCCAAATTTCAAAAACAAAAACACGTTTTAAAAACTAATTTAATTAGTTCTCAAAACTGAGTTTGGGTGGAAGTAGACTAATAGTGTTTATAATGTAATAATCAAACACCCAATGATTATCAAACGAGACCTTAATAATAATTAAAAATTAAAATAACTTCATCAAGCAAAGCATAAGAAGTACCTCAGGACAATATTCTCGTATCCCAGCATTATTATGCTCCCTTGGAACAGAACTGTTCAAGTTTTCACTTGAAATAGAAATATGTCTAACTCGTTTCAGATCAACCTCCAACGCACAAGGATAGAAACGGCTGCTCAAGATAGACGACTTAACACAAATTCTTGCAACAAAAACAATCCAGTGTCCCATCAACAACGAAAGAAGTCCAAAGAGCATCAGCTCTGCTCAAAAACAAAACCCAGAAATATAAACCCAATCAAGAAACACAACTACACAAACCATTGAAACAAATCAACCCAAAAGAGGAAACAAAGTCAAACACCCTTCTGATTTTTCACCTTCTTTAATCTTCTCCAACGCAGCGAGTAACGATTTTCTCTTCGTCCTATTCAACCACTGGCAAAAAGGAACAAAAGGGTCTCAATCAAAATATTCAAAAAACGAGATTCCATCAAATACCCAGAAAAAATCGTGGTCGATTTTACCTTTTTGGTCCGTTTCAACGTGCCTTGGAAGAAGAATCCAAGAGAAACCATGAGAGTGACCACTGTGGCGAAAGCCCATGTGGGGGTAACAGCCAAGGATCGTCCCTCTTCTCCCATTTCCGCAGCTGAGTCCGATCGATCAGTTCATCGTCTGAAAATACCCATTTCAACCGTCTCCTCAAGTATGGGATTCATCAGAAGCACTCGCATTAATTGCAGCAACGAAATGGTGGGCTATAATGTAGCGAAAAACAGAGACCATTAGCAGGTGGGGTTCAGGAAATTAAAGAAGCTACCGAGCATTAGTTGTTTCAAAGCCAACGAGCCAAGTGGGTTCCACTTGGTGGCTCTGAAATTTCTAAACTCTGAAGGTGGATGCATCTGTCGCTTTCCAATCCTCCATGGAAGAAAGGTTAAAGAAATCATATCATAAAGAACACAAAAGAACAAAAGTATTGTAACTCCGTTGGCATTTGCTATTGTTTTGGGTATGTAGTAATTGCTATGGACAACGGAAGGTGCAAAATTAAAATGGGGAGAGCAGTTGAAGGATGATAAAAATGATCAATGGGACATTATTGCAGCTGAAAGAAGAAGAAATAGACATTAATGCCGAGTGTAATACACTTTTGGAAATGGCGAATTTTTTTTTAGAAAAATACTCCGTGCATTTTGACCTTAACTTATTTAATCATTGAAAATCAACACATGAGCTGACAGCAAAAAATTAAAAATATCAAAAGTATATTAGCTGATTCAAAATTGGGATATCCATAACATAATAATAATATTAATAATAATGGAATACAATTATTTTCATTTAATTTTCACACTAAAAAACATCTCAAAATTAAAAACTATGATATGATAGAAGCATATCTAGATAAGTTTTTTTAGCCGAAAGAGGAAGAACCCTAAAATATAATCTTTCTTCTATACAAGACCAACCTACTAAAATTTCATCCCTGTAGTTAATTTTGGTTAGGAAGTCCTCGCTCCGATAGATATGAATTTGTTGATGAGCCACTCGTATCATCATTCCTTCCAAACTTGTTTTGAAGCCACATCAAACATAGTGATTTTTGCTTGATTTATTCCATCAAAGTAATGAATCAAATTCATATCTATTGGAGTGAGAACTTCCCCATTTTTCCTTCTTGATTTATTGCAGTTCTATTTTATTTATACACATATTTACAGTGTAATAATATTTCATATATAATTAATTATAATATTTTGTAAGAAAAAATCGTGTAAAATAAGATCTCATGTCAAAATTAAATTGATAAAATTTTACAGTATATTTTATTTTCCATTGATTTGATTAACATAGAAGAAAAATATTCAATGAAATTTATACACCAATTAATGCACAATAGCTCTATTCTCTATATATATTGGGTTATATTTCATACACAATTATATTACAATATTTGGTTAAAAACTTGCATCCTGATTAAATAATTGAGGAATTTCTCATATCTTTTATTGTGTTCAAACTTTCCATGAGCACAGAAGTATATATGGAAGATTTTTTTTTTTTTAATGTTTTCTAGATAATACAAAAAAAAAAAAAAAAAAAAAGATAATTGAATAAATTTTAAATACATGGCCGATTTGGCATAATAAAATTGATGAATTTCTCAATATTTTCAGCTTATATGAGATCTTACGAAAATTTGTCTATTAATTTAATTTTGGCTTTACATTTTATCTCATATAAAAAAATCAGCAAAATCTTATATGAAATTAAAGTCAAAATTGAGATATTTTTTCTTTTTATTTCAAATAAGATTTTTCTGATTTTTTTAATTTTCATTTTAATTTTAGAATAATTATTTTAAATAAAAAAATTATTGAAAATATTTTCAAATATATCAAAATATAATCACACTTATCAATATCTATCACACTAAGATATAGTGATACATGACAGTCACATTTTATTATATTTGTAAATATTTTTGCTATTTTACTATATTTAAAAGCAACTCTTGATTTTACAGTTTTTGCACGTAATTTTTTTTTTTACAAATGGGAGTTAATTAAAAAATAAAATAAGATTTTCATTTTTCGTATTAAATTTAAATTATTTACTATATTTACAAATAATTAGCGCTTTTGTCATTTAATACCCTTTCCCTTAAAATTATTTTTTAAAAAAATTAGTATACGAGAAATAATTACTACAATAAAAAAATTGCTAAAATAAATATATATAAGATAAATAAGGCAAAAATAAAAATATTTTTTGTTATTTCTTAATTAATTTTTCTTAAATTTTTTTAAAAGTATTCATCAACATTAATATTTTGAGGATGCTTCTATCGAGTATTGACCTTTTCCTCGACATAAACATTAAAGATAATATATGATTTTAAAAACCTTTAATTTAAAATGGTAATTATTTTAAATGACAAAATTGCTTGAAAATATTTTTAAATATATATATATATTTACTATTTCTTATTACGAATATTATGTGATTGCAAAAAAAAATTATATGTGTATATGTTCAGTCCATAATTTTAGGAAATTAGGTGATATTTATGTATCCCTCAATTCGTGGGATAATTTTCTATAATAAATGTACTCATTTATTGTTTATTATTTCATCTTTTTTAAATCTTATACAAATACTTATATTGATGCACTACTAATAATTGTATCAATCAATTTAAACTTTTATCATAAATGTGCAACTTAAACTCTAACAATTGTTGCTTGTTTCGTATATTTCATGTTTTTTTTATTAATTATTATACCATGAAAATTTAATTCACACACTTTATGTCAATCTTGAATCTATGAACATATAGAAATATCAATACAAATATAGATATATATTATGAATTTTAAACTCTAAATCCTTCGTTAATATAACTTTTCTTGAATTTATTCTTAAGGTTGTGCATGATTAGAAATTCAAAGAGAAGAGAGAGTATGAGATTATCTCCCAATATAATATGTGAAAATGGGAACACTTATTGCAATGGCATGTATATTTTCTAACATTTAAAACAATTAAACTTCAAATCAAAATAATTTAAATGATCATAAAAATGATTTAAGCAAAAACTATTGAATATAATTATTCAAAATTCATAAAAATAATAATTTTACTATATTCTTATTGTTTTGTTTTCATTGAAAGAGTTCGAAATCTTGTGATAGGAGATTGCAATGGATTACTGTTTATTTGTTGTACATTATTCATAAATAATATAGTTACATGTTTATTTTAGATTGACCATTTTATACAGGACGTTGCTGTTCGCACGAGATTTCTAAAGAAATTTGGTTCGTGGAATTTGAACTTTATATTTGTATTGATTCTAGTATTTGTGAGTACAATCTCTAATATTTGATCCTTTGATTCCTTCTCTCGAAAAAGTTACAAGAAATTTAGGTCTTTCAAATCTTGAGACTTTGATCTTCAATTCTTCAGAACTTGTGAGCTTAGAGCTTCGGTTTTCAGAGCTTGGAGCTTCAATCTTCAGAGCTTATGAGCTTGGAGCTTCGATCTTTAGATTTTGAGACTTGGTCTTCGATTTTTCAGAATTTGTGAGCTTGAAGCTCAAGCTTAGGAGCTTGAAGCTTCAATCTTCAGAGCTTATGAGCTTGGAGCTTCGATCTTTAGATTTTGAGACTTGGTCTTCGATTTTTCAGAATTTGTCGAGCTTCAAGCTGCAGCACTTCGTTGTCAAAGTTTTCCAACCTCCTGAAATGAAGGTTAAAGCCCATATTTATAGAGGTTTTTTTTCATGGGCTTTAAGTGGGTTTGGGCCCATTTGCTTTAGGGCTTGGGCTTGGGCCCAATATCTTTTCCTTGGCCCAAATTTTTTTACAATGGGTTTGAATTGTATTGGGTTTGGACCCAAATGATTTTCATTACTCAGCCCGATCTAATTTATAATTTTCCACGATGTGCTTGGACTTTCGCTGTGATGACGTGGCGAAATTTGGTTGCCCGAAAATTTTCATTCAACAAATGCCCCTTTTCGAGATTGATGCACGTCTATGCGGTGGGTGAATCTCGAAAACAATGATGTTAGAATCAAAATGCAGGCTATATGCTCTTGCTTTGAATCCATTTGATGTGTAAATTAAATCAAACTATGAATTTGGTACATAAATTTGATTGGAATAATCGAATTTTTATTATTATTATTATTATTCTTTTTTAATTCTGCCAACTTATCAAAACATTAATTTGGAGTCAAAATTTTAATTTTCTTTTGACATAACTCAAATTTGAACTTTAGTAGAATTTATGTTCTACCTAATTTAAAATTGAATTTAAAATGAAATTGAATTTCTACCCAAAATATTTTACTTGAATTTGGGATAAAATTTGGGTCAAAAACTAAAATTTCAATCAATTTTAGCTTGAGATAGAAAATTTAAAATATATCAAAATTTTATAATTTGAAGTAAAATTTAAATGTACCATAAACTTATTTGAAAATCTAGAAAATGTCCCAACTTTTATTTGTGATCAAATTTGGAGTTGAGTTTGAATTTTTTTTTTTTAAATGAATTTTGTACTTTGGGAAAATAAAATTTATTGGAGAAAATATTTGGATTATGCCAACTTTGATCTCAAAATATTTTTTTTAGAGTGGGATATAATTGAATTATATAATAAATAATAATAATAATAATAAAACGCAGAATATATATATATATATATATATATATATATATATATATATATATATATATATATATATATTAAGATTTGATTCTAAGATTAAAATTGGAGTTAGTTAGATTTTATCCAATGCACCAAATCTCCTAATCTCTAGCTATATCAAATTTTGTTTGGATTTCAAGAGAAATTTGTGGGATCCAATAATCGGGTCGGATTCCAATTTTTTCCTATATATATCAACGCAAAACGAGGGTATTCATCAAACCTTTGAAGTTATTTTCCATGCAGTCGAAGTGTGGAAACGCCCGACTGGTGAGTCTTTATACCCAACTTCACAAATATCTGGGATGAAGAACGTCAACTTTCTTTTCTCCTTGTTGAACTCATAGTTGGTTGCATCCTAAAGGAAGATTCCCACTGCCAAGTCATAATCTTTTTTTGTATTTTGCTTTGCCTCTATTTTTATAATAAATTAAAAATTGACTAAGGTTTCTAATTTAAGTGAATTAAAGATTGAAATTTGGATAAGGTATTAAATTGACACCTAATGTTAATTGTTTTATTAATTATTATTATTGATTTTTGCTAAGTTTAGGATTATAATTTAAATTTGATCTCAATTTATTTATTTTTAGTTAAACAACCGTCTTTTTAATTGGTCTTGAAGAATTAAGAATAACAATGCTTTCTTTTTTTTTTTAAATAAATAAATAAATCATACCTTTTTAGATGTGGAAAGGCATGAAAAATACCTTTTTAGTATTTTTTTTTTAAAACTAATTGTTATTGGAAAATTTACCTCTCCTTTTTTTTTTTAAATAATAATAATCTTTTTTTTTTAACCCAATTTTTTCCTTACCTATCCTTTTTATCATTAAAATGAAGAAAAAAAAATTATTCTAACCACTTGCCCTCCCTCTATTGTTTACAGGATTTAATTTATTGTCAATTTGTACCCAACTTGCGAGGGTCTGAGCGATTTGGTTCGCCATAAGATCCGAGCTCGTTCGCCGCTGAGAGGAACTTGCGAGGGTCTGAGGGATTTGGTTCGTCATAAGATTCGCCGTCAAGAGGAGCTTGCGAGGGTCTGAGCGATTTGGTTCGCCATAAGATCCGAGCTCGTTCGCCGCCCAGAGGAACTTGCGAGGGTCTGAGCGATTTGGTTCGTCATAAGATCCGAGCTCGTTCGCCGCCCAGAGGAACTTGCGAGAGTCTGAGCGATTTGGTTCGCCATAAGATCAGAGCTCAGCGATTTGGTTCGCCATAAGATCCGAGCTCGTTCGCCGCCCAGAGGAACTTGCGAGGGTCTGAGCAATTTGGTTTGCCATAAGATCCAAGCTCGTTCGCCGCCCAGAGGAACTTGCGAGAGTCTGAGCGATTTGGTTCGCCATAAGATCCGAGCTCAGCGATTTGGTTCGCCATAAGATCCGAGCTCGTTCGCCGCCCAGAGGAACTTGCGAGGGTCGGATTTGGTTCGCCATAAGATCCGAGCTCGTTTGCCGCCCAGAGGAACTTGCGAGGGTCTGAGCGATTTGGTTCGTCGTATGATCCGAGCTCGTTCGCCGCCCAGAGGAACTTGCAAGGGTCTGAGCGATTTGGTTCGTCGTATGATCCGAGCTCGTTCGCCGCCCAGAGGAACTTGCTAGGGTCTGAGTGATTTGGTTCGTCGTATGATCCGAGCTCGTTCGCCGCTGAGAGGAACTTGCGAGGGTCTGAGGGATTTGGTTCGTCATAAGATTCGCCGTCAAGAGGAGCTTGCGAGGGTCTGAGCGATTTGGTTCGCCATAAGATCCGAGCTCGTTCGCCGCCCAGAGGAACTTGCGAGGGTCTGAGCGATTTGGTTCGCCAAAAGATCCGAGCTCGTTTCTCCCATTTTGTTTAAATTGTACAATCAATACTAAACTCTTTATATGGTGACATTTTTTTTGCAGGATCATGGTTTACATCACCGAGCATGTCTCATCTGGAAAAACGCACCTTGCGATTCTTGCAGATAGACATCAACCTGCAAAAAGCGGACTTAGCCTTCTTATTGAAAAGCCATTGACTAGTCAATTTTCGGCTGATTGGCGAGGCTTAGATGACGACATGACCCTTTCTCAATTATCTGTTGAGGTGCCTTTGCATCAGGAAGAGAAGGTGTTGATATTACAATCTCCCATTCATAACAAAGCTCCCAATCCCCAGCGAGAATTAACTCTTGGACGTCGTATGCTTGAAGGTGAAGCTCGTTGGAACGCCGTTGTGAAAGTCCCTGGAGAATTCACTTTTACTGACTGCTACTGGGAATGGCTAGAGTTTGTAATTAGCCGAAACGAACAATTTCTTCATAACGTCCATTTATTCAATGCGATAATGGCTTCCTCGTATACATACGACCGAAATAGTAATGTGGTTCGAGCTTTTTGTGAAGCTTGGTGTCCGTCGACTAATACACTTCATACTATGGCGGGAGAGATATCAATTTCTTTATGGGACCTATGGTCATTCGGGGGTCTTTTAGTCCAGGGGAGTTTTTATGAGGAAGTCATTCCTCGCTATCGGGAATTAACCGGCTCGCGAGATAATAGAAGGCATCTGCCGAAGACTTGTGAATATCTTTTCTCGGCATATTATTTGATAACCTGCTCACAAAAAAAAGATCGTTCATCAACGTCCAAGAATGACTCACAAGTGACTATCAGCTCTTGGATCTCATTCTGGTTCCTAGGAGATCTAAAATATGACAAACCCCCTGCACGAAAGCAAAAGAAAGTCTCCCGCTCTCGGTCTACTCATAACCCCGACAGGGCAAAGATCAAGCCTCGAGAATGGTCGAGTAGAGAGAATTTGCGATTCAAAGAACTTGGGATAGAAGACAACGTGAAGGATAAAACGTACTTGGCTGCTTTTTTATCCTGTTGGTTGTGTCTTTTTGTGTTCCCGCAGATAGGGGGCTACCTTCGTCCTGGAGTTTTTAGGGTTGCTAGTACGATGGCAGATGGAAAGTGTTATAGTCCTGCCATTCCCGTTCTGGCCAACATATATCATGGGCTAAGGCAGATATCCGAGGCTTCAAATCCAATTGGACGCATGGACTTTTACTTTCCTATGCACTATGTTCATGGTTGGTTGGCCCATTATTTTAATACACATTACCCCACTCTTGTGAACATTAAGGGTCCGAAGCTGGTCGATTTTTCTGGCGAAGGTGGCTCAATTTATTTTGGAGAATACGAAGCACGAGAATTGATCCATATGGGTGCGAATATTCAGTGGCATGTGAATATTCAGAGTCGGAATAGACATGAGTGCCTGATTGATGACAACGATTTAGCGTTTCCACAAACCTGCCAATTCGCTAGTATGTGATCATGTTATGTAACGTCCCGATGCGGGACTACTTTGATAATGTAATCATATAGCCCTTATCGATTTGGTCGACAATTTGTGTTTTATCAAGACATCCCTAATGATATAGGGGGGATTTCTCCTGCTGTTACTCTTACCAATATAATGTATCATTTTAGGGTGTGTACTAGACGTAACACATTATCCCAAGTTTTCATGTAAGCCCGCACATTGGAGCCATGCAACCATGTTACACCGCGATACAAACATTGGTGGTTGACAAAACACGGAAGTTATTTGAGGATAATATACATCACTTAGTAAGTAACACGATTCCTCCTCCATCGCAACCCCGACTTCCTAAAAATAAAGGGTTAAACCAAGGCGGTAAACAAATTCGTTTAATTGAAGAGACAACCTCTACCCCCCAGGAATATGATGCAACTCATGGAGAAGAAAGTCACAGTAACACCAGTGATCATCATTGGAAAAGACCCCCTAAGAAGGTAAAGGCGTCAAACGATAATTTTTTTGAAGGGGTTCCCAGTGCTTCAGGATTTCCTAGTGCTACTATACCACGGGTACGTATGTTTTCTCTTATATTCTCCTTGTTTTGTCATTTAACAAATAATTTATGTTGCTTTTATCTTTGTAGTCACCATTGAGCCATCATCTTGAGGAGCTTGCGGGGCAAGGTAGCGAAGAATCTTTAATGGGACCCTATAATTTGGATTCATCCATGGAGAATATTGGAACTTCTAAATCGTCGCCAACTGAAACAACTAGGCAACCATTCCAACCTCTTGTCATTTCTGAGGACGTTTGGCGAGGCAAAAAAAAGGTAGGCGTTGAAAGCGTTGAAGTGTTGGACTCTTCACTCGAAGAAATTGGTTGTTCTAAAGCACCTTTGGTAGAAATAAACATGCCCCCTTCTGATCCCCTTGTGGTTTCTGCACCGATTCAGCAAGTTTGCAAAGAACTGACTGCTGGGAACCCTGAGGCCTCTCTGTATTGCAGTGATGTGGTGGTTTCAAACTTCTATCGACAGGCAGCAATATCCTTATGGGAAAGTGTTCAAGATAAGATTGTACGTACACCATATAAGAATGTCCCGAACCTCGAATCAGAAGTAACGAAGGTATTTTCTGGTATTTCGAAGATTCATGCAGAGAATTTGTCTCCACTTCGTGAGTTTGTGAATAATTATCTTAAGAGAGTCAATAATTTCAACACGGTACAATCTTCATATTCTGCACAGTTGTCTTCAACCGATAAAGACCATCAATTGAGGGAGAAGACATCCCGTATGACAGAGGCTTTGGCCTTGATAAGCCAGCTACGAGCAGAAGACAAAGTCATCCAAGAGCAGACTGCTCGATTGTCGTTGGAAAAGAAAGAATTAGAAGCCAAACTTCAAAATGTAAATGTTGAGTCTAAGAAGCTCTTGAGCTTATCATGTGAGAAAAAAGAGGTCATACACGAAAAAGAACTTGAAGTTGTCAAGATGCAGGAGGAAATCAGTACTCTTGAGAGCACCCCTACTATAACTAATGAAGGTGTTGAGGCTTTCGCTACAGTTTGCCAAAACATGGAATCTGCACGTGAAGAGCTAAAAAAACTTCAAGTGGAGACTCTGACTTTACCCTGCTTTTTTTAGTTACTTTATTGTTACTAGCTTTCATATGTAGCAATAAACATCGTGATTCAATTGAAGTATATTTTTTTTTATATGCGTATATGTGACTGTACTTAAAATTTGTTTTAAACTGCCTACGTACCCTTTTACGATAACGGGATCAAGTCATAACGTAGTTCAATTTTTTTTTTTAATACAATAACTTTAAGCATAAAATTTCTTAAGAAATTTGCCGTTGATTGGGCCAATTCTTAATCTTTCTTGATCGATGATCTTGTATGCTCCGTTTGTGTAAACTTCCTTAATAACGTAGGGTCCATCCCATTTAGGTGTGAACTTATTTCCTGTATGTCTTGTTGTGATGATAGGTCTTCTTATAGCAAGCACTAGATCACCAATCTGGAATGATCGAGGCTTTACGTGCTTATCAAAGGCTTTGGACATTCGTGCTTGATAACACTCCAATGCCTGTTGAGCCTCCAGTCTCTTTTCATCAAGTGCTTCTAACTCATGAAGACGTAACTTGGCATTGTCTTCAGTAGTGAAGCTTTCTTGAATTGCTATTCTTAATGATGGAATTTCCCTCTCGAGTGGGAGAACAGCTTCGGTTCCGTAAACCAAAGAATACGGCGTAACACCTGTAGGGTGCGATGAGTAATTTGATATGCCCATAGTGCTTCACCTATTCTTTCCTGCCAGTCTCTTTTTGTCTTAGAGACCACCTTTTTCAATAGATTGCATAAAGTTTTGTTGAATGCTTCTGCCAATCCATTTGCTGCGGCATTGTACATAGAAGACTTGTAATGTTTGAACTTAAACTTCTCATACAACTTGTTCATTAGACTGTTGGCAAATTGTCTTCCATTATCTGTCACGATACGATGGGGAATTCCGTATCGATAAATGATGTGTGTTCGGATGAAATTTACAATATTCTCTTTTTTTGCTTCTCTTAATGGCATAGCTTCGGCCCACCTTGAAAAGTAGTCTGTTCCTGCAAGAATATAAGAGTGTCCTAACGATGATTTAGGTCTTATAGGTCCGACCGGATCGAGTCCCCAAGCCTCAAAAGGCCAAGAAGCCACTGTTGGATGAAGGGGTTCTGGTGGCTGGTGTATAAAATTTGCATGGAACTGACAAGCTTCACATCGCTTGGCATATTGTATTGAATCGCGGATCATTGTGGGCCAGTAGTAACCCATCCTTTTCAATTGATGTTGGAGCTTTAGCCCAGACTGGTGAGCACCACAAACACCCGAATGTGCTTCTTCTAAGGCTTTTTCTGATTCCTCGTTTCCTAAGCATCAGAGAAAGAGACCCTCATATGAACGTCGATAAAGCGTATCGTTGTAATAGATAAATCGAGCAGCTCTTCTTCGAACCTCGGCTCTGTGTCGAAGATCCATGGGAAGCTTCCCGTGTTGCAGATAGTCTATAATACATTGCCGCCAATCTTCTTCTTCGATCACATAGACGGATATCGTGCCGATTTCTTCACATTGATCTTCAATTGGCGGAATGATCCATTTTTGACAAAGAGAGATGTTTATCGGTATGTCATCTGAAATTGTCAAGGCTGTGGCAAGATTTGCGAGCGCGTCTGCTCTCTTATTCTCCGATCTCGGTATATGTTCAAGTATTACACCTTCAAACTTATCCATCAGTTTTCTAGCATAAATGAAGTAAGGCTTTAAATCTTCATGTTTTACGTCATACTAGCGTGAGAGCTGATTTATAATTAACTTTGAATCACCATATACTTCCATGTACGTTATCTCGATCTCAAGAGCCATTTGTAAGCCAATGATAAGTGCTTGGTACTCAGCAACATTATTTGAACATAACTCACTGAGCGTGAAGCTGTATGGCAGTATGTGTCTTTCAGGAGAAATGAAGACAACACCGACGCCTACCCCACTTCTTCGTGCTACGCCATCAAAGTACATGGTCCACGGCTCTATGCTTTCGACATAAAACACTTCTTCATCGGGCAAGTCTTCGCATAATTTCCAACTTGATGGAATCGGATGACTTGCCAAGAAATCTGCTAGTGCTTGACCTTTTACCGCCTTTTGAGGTATGTAGACAATATCATATTGTTGAAGTATAATTGCCCATTTAGCGAGACGTCCTGAGATGATTGGTCTAGATAGGATATATTTGATAGGATCGGCTTTTGCTATCAAGTGTACAATGAAGGCTTGCATATAATGTCGTAACTTGTCTATTGCGAAGAACAAAGCGAGACACATTTTCTCGATCGGAGAATAATTCAACTCGGCCCCAGTCAAAGTTCTGCTTAAATAGTAAAGTGCACATTCTTTACCTTTCTCTTTTTCTTGTGCAAGTAGCGCTCCAAGCGACCTTTCTTGCGCTGCAATATATAATATCAACGGTTTTTCGGTCGTAGGCGCGCTCAAGACCGGGGGGACAGCAAATACTTCTTTATGTATTTTTCCTCATCAACCTTTGAAAAGGTTGGCATCGACCCGCCAAATTGGATATAAATCTTCTGATGTAAGCCAAGCGACCTTGAAGACTTCTCAACTCATGCAGATTTTTTGGGGGTGACATTCTTTGAATAGCATCGATTTTAGCTTGATCAATTTCAATCCCACGATGCCTCACAATAAATCCAAGAAATTTTCCTGAAGTCACACCGAACGCACATTTACGAGGATTCATTCTTAACTAATGTTTTCTTAAACGATCAAAGACATGTTTCAAGTCTTTTAGGTGATCATGTCGTTTTTTGGACTTCACTACAAGATCATCGACATAGTATTCAACGTGCTTGTGTAACATATCATCGAAGATTTTTTGCATAGCACGTTGATATGTAGCACCCGCGTTCTTTAATCGGAAGGGCATCACCTTATAGCAATATATGCCCTTGGGTTCGAATGCTGTCTTCTCTTCATCTTCTAGGGCCATTCGAATTTGGTTATACCTGATGACCTGTCTGAAGGACAAAGCCTCATGTTCTGTGTAGCATCCACCAAATTTCTGTGATAGGTAAGGGAAAATCGTCTTTTGGGCATGCACTATTCAAATCACGAAAGTCAACGCAGACACGTAGCTGACCATTCTTCTTCCTTACGGGAACAATGTTGGCTATCCATGTTGGATATCTGACTTCGCGAATAAATCCAGCCTCGATTAGCTTGTTAACTTCTTCCTCAATTTGAGGAATGAGTTCCGGTCGAAAGCGTCGCTGAGCTTGCTTGATTGGTCGATACCTGGTTTAATTGCCAGGCGATGGACAGCCACTTTTGGATCAAGCCCGACATTTCTTTATATGACCAAGCAAAGGCATCCTTATATGTCGTGAGCAAGTTCCTATTCTCTTTTTCGTCATCAATAATTGTGCACTTATGAAGGTTGGACGAGGTTCTTCTATCGTTCCAAGGTTGACTTCCTTTAGCTCATCAACTGTTGATTGACCACCATCCTAAAGTGATAATGGAGCTTCTTCGGCATCTTCTTCGAACACTTCAGAATTTGATGCTTCTTCTATTGTCATGTGGCAACAACTTATCGTATCTTCTTCGTTTTCGGGGTCATTCTCTTTAGGTCGAGTGATAATGACATCGTGTCGCTTTACTTTTAATGACCCCTCTGTATTTACCGAAACAAGCAATTCCTTTTCATTCTGGATGGATAGCACTGTGAATTTTTTCGTCATTTTCACCTTGCATGCTTTGCCCGAAACTGACATGAATGTCTTTCAGGCTTCTTGTCGTGGTCACACTAACTTTCAAAAGTAGACGTCCGTGTGGTTGGGTCGACATGCGTTATGTACCTTATTGAGATTGTGCTCAGCCTTTGAAGTCGGGTGGAGCCAGAAGTTGAGAGTTGATTTCCATCTTCAACTGCAGGCGCACTTATCCTTTGAAACACCGACGAACGTGCCACTGATGGGGTGATCCAACTGAAGGCAGAAATCCTTTGACCTTCGCCTCTCTGGCCTTCTTTGGAATCATTAATCTCTTCCACAGTAATGTGACATGTGTCAACAACTTTTGCTTTTCCTTTTCTAGTTATACGAACTGGTTCGGAGGACTTATATCCGAGTCCAGCTTTTGAACTAGGAATGATATATCCTTCTTTTTGAAGCTTCTTTTGAGTAGGGAAAAGGTCGGGCCTTTCGTCAAATATCCTCAAATTTTAAACTCAGTATGAGTCGTGAAGTCATAGCTCGCCTTTGCTAACAATTTATATGCTTTCGGATCAAAGTCGCCTTTTGTTCGTTTCTCTGGAAAAATTGCCTTCATCTCTTCTTTTTCAATATTTTGGTCCTTTCCTTTTGCTATTTTCGTGAGAGGTGTCGTGAAGTTTTCTTTCAAAATTTCGATATCTCCGATCTTTAGGTTTTTTTGACTCATTTGTTCGTCATTTCCTCGACTGGCGAGAGCGTTTATTTCACTCAATTTCTTTACTTAGCTCACTCGTTGTTCAGGCTTATCAGCACCTTTGGCCACGGGTACTTCAGTTGATATAACTTCACTAATATTATCGCTTTTCATATAGAACTTTACATCAGCAAAATGAGATTCGGCCTCTAAGAATGGTTCGGTGTCGACATCAACTTTCTTGATGCCCTGTTAATAGAATTTAAAACACTGGTGGAGCGTGGATGTTACTACTCTGTTTTCATGAATCCAAGGATGCCCTAACAAAAGCCTGTAGGTGGTTCTTGAATCGATCACATGAAACAGGGTGTTTGCTTTCAAATCTCCTATGACGAGTTCTAAACGAATCATGCCTATGGCTCGTTGTCCTCCCTGATTAAAACCTTGAATTATCAGCTTGCTATTTGATAACTCATCCATCGAAATGCCTAGTTGGTCATGTGGTGACTTTGGCATTATGTTGACAGCTGAGCCATCATCGATGAGGATTCGAGTGAGCCGTTGCTCTCAGACGTATCCTGAGACGAATAGAGGTCTATTATGAAGCCTTGACCCAAGTAATAAATCTTCATCGGTAAACGATATTGATATACAACATGAAGCACACATATTTGCTTGGGAAGTAGAAGTAGTTGAAACATTTTCATCTTTCAATATTTTGATAAGCGTATCTTTGGTCTCGTGTGGGAGTGATAACAAATCATTTATGCTGAAAGAAGGTAGTTTCTCCAGCTTGGTCGTTGCTTCTGTACAATTTGAAGGAGCGCCATCGTCTTCTGACGTATTGGTGACGTGACACGAAGCAACTTCAACTGAAAAATTCTTTGGAAAGAAATCTTTTAAGGTTATCGGTTGTCGAGCTCGAGGAAGTTCCTCACTTTCTTTGATGATTGGTCGAAGTCTTCTCGTACTCTTCCTTGTCTTTCTTCTCTGAGATTTACTTTTCCTCACAAACGGGATTCTCTTTGGACAAAATTTTGTTTACGCCTCTTTCGACGAGTTATCAATATCCATCCATCGTCTACATCTTCTACTTGTTTTTCTTTTTCTTGAGAATCAACTTTTTGAAGGCCAGTTTTGTGAGGGTCTAATGAAGAATATACAAGAACAGGGTCGAGAGATCCAAATTGGATCAAAGTTTTCGATGCAGATAGTCGGATATCAGGATGAATCATTATTGTGGCGTGATTTGTTTGTGCCACATCGTCAAGGTCCAACTCAATCTTTCTCTCTTGGGCTAACTTCAAAATTAATTCTTTCAGTACATAACACTTTTCTACTGGATGGCTAACAATCTGATGATATTTGCAATAATTGGAATCATTTACTTTCCCCAATTCTGCGGGTCGTTTACACTCAGGAAGTTCAATGAGCTGCTTCTCTAGTAATTGTTCTAACATATCAGGCAGATCAGAATCTGGAAAAGGATAGACTTTCTCTTGTCTCTCCTTCAACGTAGGGCGTCATTTCTCGCCTCCATCTTGACGTTTCTCAATTTTTTTCTCTTTAGAAATAAACTTTAGAGGGGTCGTATTCACGACCATAGTCTCCTTAATAGCTCCCTTGGATACTTTCTGGATGCTTTTTACTTCTTTCTTTTCTTTCCTTACTTCTGGGACCAATAGATCGTTGCTCCCTCTATTAGCAATGCTTAGCTCCATATCATGAGCACGCGTCGCTAATTCCTCAAAGGTGCGAGGTTTTATCCCCTGCAGGATATACAGGAGTCCCCAATGCATTCCTTGAGTGCACATCTCTACTGCTGACAGTTCTGTTAGTCTATCTTTGCAATCAAGGCTTAATGCTCTCCATCGATTGATGTAATCAATGGCTGGCTCGCCTTTTCGTTGTTTAGTGGCAGTAAGCTCTATCATGCTAACGATACGCCTAGTACTGTAGAAGCGGTTGAGAAATTCTCTCTCAAGCTGCCCCCAGCTATCAATAGTTTCAGGTTCCAGGTCAGTGTACCAGTCGAAGGCATTTCCCTTCAGAGTTCGAACGAACTGTTTGACTAGCAACTCTCCTCTGGTTCCTGCATTTTCACATGTTTCAATGAAATGAGCAATATGTTGCTTTGGATTGCCCCTTCCATCAAACTGTTGAAACTTGGGTGGCTGATACCCAGTTGGCATTCTTAGGTTATCAATCCTCTTTGTATATGGTTTAGAATACAAGAGGGAAGCCTGAGTTGATCCATCATATTGAGCCTTAATAGAGTTTGCAATCATTTCCTGCAATTGTTGGACAGACAAGGAAGCAATTGAAACTGAATCTTGCGGTTGACGTTCTTGGAGAATAGTCTTCCCTTTGTCATTATTCTTGACCGCGGGAGTACGACTTGATTCAGCAGCGTCACGACTCTCAATGTGATTCTTGAGGGATGCGATTTCATAATCCCTTTCTTCGACTGCCTTCATCAACATGCTTACTTTCTTTTCGAGTTCAGCCATCCTTTCTTCGTTTGTTCCCACATCAGCCATCATGACCGACATTATATTTGGGCGTGATGCTTCCTGGCTTGATTGTTCAGAAGGTAAAGTGTAATTGTCTAGTGTAGGATGTTCTTTAATGATGACCCCAGCTTTTGGGTCTTTCGAGATTCGCTCCCATATACTCCTCGCGATCTCAAAATTTGATTGCTCAGCGGACTGTTGAATTTCCTTGGAGCGACCACGAGTAATTGGCCCCGTGTAGTCGTCACTTGGGTTTTTGGAAACATTGTCTTTCGATGCCATTATATTTTATATGAGAGAAAGAGATGAAAGGTAGAGTGGTCCCACCGGGCGTGCCAATCTGTTCGCACGAGATTTCTAAAGAAATTTGGTTCGTGGAATTTGAACTTTATATTTGTATTGATTCTAGTAGTTGTGAGTACAATCTCTAATATTTGATCCTTTGATTCCTTCTCTTGAAAAAGTTACAAGAAATTTAGGTCTTTCAAATCTTGAGACTTTGATCTTCAATTCTTCAGAACTTGTGAGCTTAAAGCTTCGATCTTTAGAGCTTGGAGCTTCAATCTCCAGAGCTTAGGAGCTTGAAGCTTCGATCTTCAGAGCTTATGAGCTTTGAGCTTCGATCTTTAGATTTTGAGATTTGGTCTTTGATTTTTCAGAATTTGTGAGCTTGAAGCTTGGGGCTTCAGAGCTGCAGCACTTCGTTGTCAAAGTTTTCCAACCTCCTGAAATGAAGGTTAAAGCCCATATTTATAGAGGTTTTTTTTTCATGGGCTTTAAGTGGGCTTGGGCCCATTTGCTTTAGAGCTTGGGCTTGGGCTTGGGCCCAATATCTTTTCCTTGGCCCAAATTTTTTTACAATGGGTTTGAATTGTATTGGGTTTGGACTCAAATGATTTTCATTACTCAGCCCAATCTAATTTATAATTTTCCACGATGTGCTTGGACTTTCGTTGTGATGACGTGGCAAAATTTGGTTGGCCGAAAATTTTCATTTAACCGTTACTAATATGGTTATGGTTTAAACAATATAGTATCATGTATATTATAAATAAGTTTTAATAATGTTATGCATTTAATGGATACATGAATATTAAAAAAAAAATACTAAAAAACTAAACAAATAAACACGAAGATCAACGTTGAGGGACAAGCATGTAATTTAACCTAAAATTTAATATCTAGTTCTTATATTTTCTCTTTCTCTATTAAAATATTTACACTTGTTTAAAATCTGTAAAATATTTTTTTATTTCTTAATTAATTTTTCTTTAAAATTTTTAAAAGTATTCATCACCATTAATATTTTGAGGATGCTTCACCGAGTACTGACAGTCTCATCAATATAAACATTAAAGATAATATATGATTGGAGAAAACCTTAATTTAAAATGGTAATTATCTTAAATAACAAAACTGTTTGAAAATATTTTCAAATATATATGTATATATTCAGTATTTCTTTAACACTATTATGTGATTGCATAAAAATATATATGTGTGTATATATTCCGTCCATAATTTTAGGAAATTAGGTGATATTTATGTATTCCTAATTTGTGGGATAATTTCCTAAAATAAATGTATTCATTTATGGTTTATTATTCCATCCTTTGTAAATCTTATATACAAAATAGAAATACTTATATTGAAACCATGCACTAATAATAATTGTATCTATCAATATAAATTTTTATCTTAAGTGTACAATTTAAACCCTAACAATCGTTGCTCGTTTTTGTTTTTGTATATTTCATGTTTTTTTATTAATTATTATGTCATAGAAATTTGATTCACACATTTTATGTCAATGTTGAATCTATAAAAATATAGAAATATCTATAAAAATATCGATACATGTTAGATGAAAATTTAATACGGCATAATTATATATTATGAATTTTAAACTCTAAATCTTTCGCTAATATAACTTTTCTTGAATTTATTCTTAAGGTTGTGCATGATTAAAAATTCAAAGAGAAGAGAGTATGAGATTATCCCCAATGGAAACCGGCATATTTTCTAAAATTTAAAACAATTAAACTTCAAATCAAAATAATTTCAATGATCGTAAAAATGATATAAGCAAAAACTATTGAATATAATTATTCAAAATTCATAAAAATAATGATTTTACTATATTCTTATTGTTTTACTTTTCAAATGGCCAATTTCTATGTTTAATTAATTAAATTAAACTTCATTTTAATCATTTAACCAAGTTTTGATTTCAAACTTTCAAAATAAGGTTATTATTAATCAGATTAAGTTTTAGTTAGGATGTTACTTTTTATTAAATCTCTATGTAAGAGATGAAATTTAATGGACTAATTAATTAAAATCATAAAAATAATAATTTTACCATATTCTTATTTTTATTAAAAAAATGATTTGATTATTTTCTAATTTTAATTTTTAAAATTTTTATTTAAAAAATATATTATTTTTCTATCAAAACCCTAAAAACCAAAGTCTATTGATTTGCAAAGTTGTTCTTGAATTTAATGGACTAATTAATTAAAATCATCAAATAATAATTTACATATTCTTATTTTTATTAAAAAAATGATTTGATTATTTTCTAATTTTAATTTTTTAAAATTTAATTTAAAAAATATATTATTTTTCTATCAAAACCCTAAAAACCAAAGTCTATTTTGATTTGCAAAGTTGTTCTTGAATTTAAACTTTATTTCAAAATTTTATGAGAAGAAAATAAAATATACAAATGCATTTAGAAAATATTATAAATTTATTATAATCCCTAAACTAATTCATATGCGATTGAAAGAAGAAGAAGATGCCGATATCAAAAGCCATTTATATTGGATTCAAAATTGGGATATCCGATAACATAATAATAATATTAATAATAATGGAATACAATTGTTTCCATTTAATTTCCACACTCAAAACATCTCAAAATTAAAAATTATGATATGATAGAGGCATTTCTGGATAAGTTCTTTTAGCTGAGACAGGAAGAACCCTAAAACATAGTCTTTCTTCCATACAAGACCAACGTAATAAAATTTCATCTCCTTCCTTGTAGTCAACATTGGTTTGAAAGTCCTCACTCCAATAGATATGAATTTGTTGATGAGCCACTCGTATCATCATTGTTTCAAAACTCTATTTATACACATATTTACAGGGTAATAATATTTTATATACAATTAATTATAATATTTGGCAAGAAAAAATCGTGTAAGATAAAGATCTCATGCCAAAATCAAATTGACAAAATTTTACAGTATATTTTATTTTCCATCCATTTGATTAACATAAAATAAAAATATTCAATGGAATTTATATACCAACCGTTATATTTCATACACAATTATATACCAACCGTTATATTTCATACACAATTATATTATATTATTTTGTTAAAAAATTGCATCCTAGCTATTAATTTCATAACTAAAATTACTTATTTATGTTAATTAAGTACATCCTAGCTATTAATTTCATAACTAAAATTACTTATTTATGTTAATTAAGTAATCAAAGATTAAAATAATTGAGGAATTTCTCATATCTTTTCTTGTGTTGAAACTTTTCACGAGTACAAAAGTATATATGGAAGATATTTTTTATTTATGTTTTCTAAATAATACAAAGAATAAGATAATTGAATAAATTTTAAATACATGGCGGATTTGGCATAATAAAATTGAGGAATTTGTCAATATTTCATCTTATATGAAATCTTACAAAAATTTGTCTATTAATTTAATTTTGACTTTACATTTTATTTCATATAAAAAAGCAGCAAAATCTTATATGAAATTAAAGTTAAATTTGAGATATTTTTTCTTTTTATTTCAAATAAGATTTTTCTGTTTTTTTTTTTCTTTAATTTCATATAACATTTTGCCCCCTTTTTTTTCTTTAATTCATTTTAATTTAGAATAATTATAAAATGACAAAATTGTTGACAATATTTTAAAGATATCAAAATGTAACTTTTTATTATTGATAGACTCTATCACTCATCAATTATTCTAGCATTGATTTACTTTTTTTTATTTCATAAACTACCAATGAGGGTGCATTTTGTCATTTCCCATGTTTTAATTAAAAAAATACACAAGATCAACCATTACATAAATAGTAATTTAGACATACCATCTCATTTGCCACATATAAATTTTGTTTTTAGATTCACTTAATCAAATATATCTTTCAATTTGGTTTTCAATGCATTTAAATTCAAAATCTTAAAAATGTAGAGAAAGTACATTAAAAAAGAAATTTTGAATAAAATATATATAATTTCATCTTGTAAACTTATTTAGTTTGTTCAAATTAAAATATGTAAAACACGATATTTTATAAGTTATATAAATATTATTAAACTAATAATTATATAAAATTTATAATATAAAAATATCCATAAAAATTTGGTAATAATAGTCAACACTCCAACCTAATTTTGCTTTGAAAAATTTTTAAATTTCACTCTCTAATCTCTTCATCATTCTCTCTTTAAGGGTGATTTGGGTTGATGCAAATAAATTATCTTACATTATTTTGAGAACCAAAAAAAAAAAAAAAAAATTCAAAACATCACAAAAATGAAGCTTCAATCATAAAAGGCATGATGAATAATATTTCTTTTTAGTATTTCTGTCATTTGCCCAATCATATTCATATCCTTTTCGTATTGAAAGAAAATCTAGCGTATAATTTATATTAAAAAAATATTGCAAAAATAAGAGCAAATATCAAGTTATACCCCTAAATTTGGGGTATATCCCTTAAAATTATGAAATAATAATTATGTCATTTTAAATCATGAATTTTCGTAACTGTATCAATTTATGTCCTCCATCAAATTTCATTAGACCAAAATCCTATAAAACTTATAATTTGAGTAAAATTAAACTCCTAAATTTTTATAAGCGGATCAATTTAGACTATTCATTATGATTACCTTTGAAAACCATCCATGCATTAATTCTCAAACGTTTGAAAACTAACATTTGAAGGAAGTCTACAAACGTGGTTTACAAAAAATGGACGATTAAAGTAAATGTATAGACGATTCTCAAAGAAAATTATTACTGATAGTCTAAATTGATTGATTTATGAAAATTTAGGGCTGTAATTGATATAATTATAAGTTTCACATGAGGTTTTTCCATAAGAAACGTTATAGATGGTGTAAATTAATATACTTATAAAAGTGCAGAGTTTAAATTGATACAACCCCTAAAGTTTATGGGTATAAATTGATATTTTTTATTGGTTTTTTAATCCTTAATTTCCAATTAATTAATTAATATTTTGATGATATTAATAATTTTATTATTTTGAATAGTCTATAGCGTAGAGCTCGAAACAACGATTTTAAATGACTCAAATCAGAATCCAAACGAAGAAGATATAGTCGAAACAAACTTAACAGAAAAATATTTAAGATGGTGACCAAATGAAGTGAGTGATACATAGTGCCTAAAATTTTCAATTAGTGAATTTTGGTTTTCCTTTATTTAAAAAAAAAAAATCAAAACTAAAATAATTGGTTTTGGTAAAAAAAAAAGAAAGAAAGAAAGAAAAGTGTTGTGTATAAAGAAAATTTGAAAATTTTATTGAAAGTTACCATTAGTACTTTTGTACTATTATTATTATTATCTTTTATTTTATTTACTTTTAATTTCCACCTTTCATTTTAATTTTGGATTAATTCAATGGCCTAAATTAAAAATTGATTTTACCCCACTTCTCTCTATTTTTAAACTTCATCTTTTCTTAAAAAAAAAATTCAACTTTTCACATCTCTACAATTCTTTAAATTAGTAAAAAGTCGATTATTATGGCTCTCTATTCAAGTTCTCAATTTTCATTCCTTTCATTTAATTCTTAAGAGAAATTTTTATTGTATTGTGAGGATGAAATTGTGTAAGCTCAAATTCGTACATCAACTTTTTTTTAGAGAGTTTAATTGTGTGTTTTAAAACTTCTAAACATTATAGCGCTTAGATCCTAACTCGTGCAAAGGATCAGGTTTGTTCTCGTACTCGTAAAACGAGCAAGGTAGCCGTTCAACTCAAACCCGCGAAAAGAGCCAAGTCTTTATTTAAAACCCAAAAGGCACTTAAGAAACTTAGATGTAGGTCATGTTTGACCAAATCACTATAAAAATTACGGTGTTTTCTTTTCCAACTCTTTCCTAATTAATTTTGCATTTAATTTTAGTTGCATGCTCTAGATTAATATTTTCTTATTGATTGAGATTGATTATATTTATTATTTCATACTTTTTATCAATCTTATTTTTAGAATTAATTAGATTTTTTAATTAATTTATTTTACTCTATTTACCCTCTAAGATTGTCATGTCCATCCAACAAAAATAACCATGAAAACAATATAAAAAATTTTCTAACACATTATTGTTCCTATTATTGTTAATGAATGAATATCATATAAATAAAAAACATAACGATCTACCATATAGGAAGAAGAAAAAACTTGCTTATGTATGGTATACTTAATTATAATTACTTTTACAAAGATACAATATAATTTTATTTTAATTTGCAACATAAAGTGAATCTTATCCCAAAAGAATTTTTTCATTATAAATTCAATTATTTCATTTTGAGAGAGAAAAAAAAAAAGAGATCAATTTACAAGGCTTGTGTTTATATTGTCCCATTCAATCATTTAGTCTTCAAAAAAGGATGGTGCTCCTCTTTAAGCCAAAGCCACAAATATTAGATGGTTTATTTATTTAATTAATTAGTAGAAACATAAAGTTCAATATTTGTTTCTTATCAAAGCATAAGACAGAAGGTAAAAAAGGAGCCCATCTATCTCCACTTCAACTTTTCAATATTTTTTTAAAAAAATTCAATGTTTTTTTTTTAAACTTATTTTTCTAACTTCTAGGTTTATTTTATTTTGAATTCATAAATGTTTAAAGTGTATATCTTAGTCTATCAATTTAAAAAATATGAAAACTTTTAGTTATTTTTGTTAACATAATTATCAATTATTCAAAAGATATTGGATATCATAGCTTTAAATATTTGTGTTAACATGCAATCATAGTTATATTATAAATTGAAATTGAGAGTTAGTAATCTTAATTCAACATCTGAAAAATAATTAAATGAATTTTTTATATATTAACATTTTTTTAAAAAAAAAACAAAACTTTAGATAAATGATCGAGTAATCCGAACCAACCCAACTTAAATATTTCATAGTTGGATTGGATTGGGTTCATTATTTAAAAAGGATTCAAACTTATAGCCCGAACAATTGGGTTGGATCTAAAAGTATTTCAAAGCAATTCAACGCAATCCAATCCAACCTAAACCACAGACACTCTTAACAAATTATTATTTCTTTACCGATGTGAAACAGAAGTTAGTTCAAAAACAAGAGAAAAAATGGCATTAATCTTATTTAGAAAATGGTCTACATCATAATATGCCATAATTAACACAAGGGGCCATCTATACTATTTGTTAAATTGGAATCCACCATGAAAGCTATATGTTTGGCCTTTTTATGTAAATGATGAAGCCTCTACTCAACCAGTAGCTTCATAGAAATTGAACAAAAAAAAAAATCAAAGAAAACACACACACCAACAACAACAAAAACAACAACAACAAAAAAAAAAAAAAAAAAATACGAGATAATTTTTTACATTTTTATTTTGCCCTTACATTTTTTTTTTTTATAATTTTTATCTTGTCATTCGTTACAAATATTCAAGTCGAAGTGTTTTTTTTTTTATATGACTGTGATATATACCAAATATATAAAACATCATGATCTAATAATAAGGATATGTTTGGGAAGAATTTTGAAACGAAAGGAATAACCGCATCTTCAAAGATACTAGCGAAAGTATCATAAACCTTTGGAAAGAAATTTGCTCTCTCACTGGCTGTTGGTCTTTCCGGGCTTGTCTCTTCAAAAAATACAACCCTTCCACTGTAGCAATTAACCTACAAGTCTTTTGAAGCACTGTTTCCATCTTTTAAACGATTATAACCACGAAATAATGATTAAAATAGCTACTTTTTAGACGTAAAATTAAAATTCTATCTATTTGTCCAATTACCTTACTATAAATGAATTTAAAAGAAAAAGGGTAAGTAGAAAGGCTTTCTTTTTGCAAAAAAATAATGCTTACAATATTTTTATATACACAAATTTACTTCTTGAAAATGGTAGAAAAATGGAACTTTTTTTCTTTCTTTTGGTGATATGAAATTTGAATCCATTTGTTTCTCCAAATCATCAATCTCTTCATTATGGGACTTTAAAATTTTAATGCTAAGATGAAAATAAATTTAGAAATGAGAAGAATAAAGAGCTTCCAAAAATTAACACAAACAGGAGAAAAAACAAATCAGCTGGGTGAATTCTGGTTGAGCCTCCAATGGCCAAATCTGCCATCCATGAACTTTCGGGCAGCGGTGTCGTCTGTGCCACCACCCCGGCGGTTGCCGCCCCTGTTCCAGCTGCCGCCGTCCTTGGCGATGAATCTGTTGATGATTTTAAGCTGCAAAGAATCCAATGTGAACAAATGGTTAGAATCACTTTGCTACTCAAATTCCTACTACTTTTTCAATGTCCTCCCACTTTTTAAAAGGTCAATTTTATTCTCTCAACTTTTAAAAAATTAAACTTATGTAGATTGTTGTTACTTTGAACATAGCTGAATAAAGATATTAATTACCATCTTAAAAATTGATATATAATTTATTCTCCACCACACAATTAATTGTTGAACTTTTATAATATTTTAATTTCTTTATAAAAAAAGTTGTGAGAATGAACAATTGAGTTATTCTCGAGTTGTTATACTACTTTCATCCATTATTTGTCATAGCAACGACATTTAAAAGTAGTATGGCCAATGAAATAGAAATAATATATCACATGTAAAATTACAAACAAAAAGAGTTTGTATTCTCAAAGTATTAGAATAGTGTACCAAATGATCGAAATGAATCTTTGTTTATGATAATTTTTAAAAATAGAAAAATAAGGAAAACTATTTACACAAAATAGCAAAATTTTTAAATAGTTGTGATGGACGCAGATAGAAGTTTATCGGGGTCTATCAGTAATATAAATGATAGAAGTCTATCACTAATAGCTGCTAATAGAAGTCTATCAATATCTATCAGTGTTTTTTTTTTTTTTTTTTTTGCTATTATAAATAGTTTGACATTTTTTCTATTTGTGAAAATTTTCCCTTCATTTAAAGTTGTGAGACTAAAATAGACAAAATCTATATATATAAAGTAAAAAGTTTAAGGAGTAAACCTAAAAAAATTATGTCCCCTTTGACAATGATTTCTTTTTTTTTTGTTTTTAGTTTTCAAAATTTATATTTATTTGTTTTTCATTTTTCAACTATTAGTTATCACAAAACACTTTAACAATTGAACTCTAGTCAAATTAAAAATAAAAAATAAAAATTCAAATTTTAGTTTACTTTTTTAAAATATTAGTAGCAAGTAGTGAGAAAAATCTAAAATTGAGCTAATTTGAAAAACGGGTTCATCTCTTCTACCTTGGAGACGAAGGGCAAAATGTGACGGTATAATCGGCGCCGGAGCAAGTGAAAGTGCTGGTGGCGTCATCGTAGGCGTAGCTATACGATCGCGGACAAGCCGATTTGAATATCTCTGAGTATTTCGACGGTTTACAGGTCGTCGGTGAACCATACGCGCCACTACAGCAGTATTCCGGCGTCCCAAACTTCTCACACGCGCTTCTACACGCGCCGCCGTTCTCTGCTTTGAGCTCCGCTGGACACTGCCGGTTCAAGTCCGTCACGCACCCGGTCGACCCACACGCACCTGTTCCACCGGTCCCCTCAACGATCATCGGCAAATTGTACCCGTCGACTAGGCTGACATCGTAAAAATCTGGCGAGGCAGCAGCAGCGCCAGACCCAAGAGTGAACTCCGCCAGAGTCGCCGGCGGTGCGGCTCCAGCGCCGTTGCACTCAATTTCGCCGGACCCACAATCCCCTGTAGTACAGGCACCACGGCCAGCGCCATCAAAGCTACAGCCGGTTCGACCCCAGAAGCGGCCGGACCAGCCTGCCGGCGCTTGAAAAGACCTTGAACTTCCCTTTCGAAGCTCGAAACCAGTGGTGTCGAACTTCAAACTGCCGGCGCCAGAGAGAATTCCCGGCCAAACTGTAAAATCGCACTTGTTGACAAATGTAAATTTAGCTCCAAAAGCCCCTAAAATCAGAAACATAAACAAACAAATTGAAATGGGTATTATAGAAACATGAACAATCAAACCCAAAAGCTCAAAAAAAGCAACAGAGAATTTAAATTACCATGGAAAATTAAGAGAACAGAGAAGACCAAGAAAATGGAACAAGAAACAGAGTGATTCCCAAACAAGTCCATTAGAAATGAAGAAAATTCTCAAACTTTTTTTCTTTCACTCAACACTAATGATTTTATCCTTTTCTTTTCTCCCTAATTTGTGTTTTTGGTGATGAAAATGGAATAGGAACTTGTTTGTTGTGGGGACTCTGTTCTTGTGTCTGGTGGGAGAGAGTTCTGACAATGGATATGAAAATGAGTATATAACGAGACTTGGGGGAAAAGAATTGATGGAGAAAAGGGAAAGGGGAAAGTTGAAATGAACAAAAAAGAAAAGAGTTGCTATTTTATGGTTAAATTACTAGTTATATCTCTGGTTTGTAACACGTTTATTTAGTTCTTAAATTTTAAGATAAGTAAACTTTTTTCTATAATGTATTAAAGACCCATTAGATTAAAATTTGAAAACTAGACTTATTAGACATTTCTAAACTCAAGTACCTATTTGATAGAAAATTGAAAATAATTTTCTAAAAAATCCAATTAGACATTTTTTAAAATTTATGAACTTATTAAACAAATTTTGAAAGTTTAGAGACTCATGAAGTTTATGTACTTATAAACACAAAATTAAAAGGGACAATTGCAAATATAGCAATCAGATTCAAAATATTATAGCAACATTTTAAGAAAATTGCAAATATAGCAAAGTCTATCAGTGATAGACTTCTATCGCTAATACACTTTTATGGTCTAGGTGGTCTATCAATTATTAGCGATAGAAGTCTATCACTGATAAACTTTGCTATATTTGTAATTTTTTTAAAATGTTACTTTACACTTGGTTATTATTCTTAAAATTGCTATTCATTACTATTATTAAACACTTTTATAAAGGCTAGATTTTTAATGTATATATTCTTTTTTAATCTATCTTCAACATTCCATGAATGGATTGTGGGTGACTTGTTTTTTGTGGTTTGAAATGATGGAGAGAGGAGAAGATATCCCTCCTATTGTTTCATTTCATTATTACTAAGTGAAAATGATGGAGCTTTGTTTGGTATCTTATTCCAATCTCATGGAATCCAATGAATTTTGTAAATTTCCTTTTAGTTGGTTTATGTATTAGAACATTATGGGTTGTATTGGAATTTTGCAACCTAAAAAGTGAAACTTTTAAAAATAAAACGTTTTTCATATTTTTAAGATGGATTGATAGGTTATCAACCACGTAATAAAAATCAGCATAAATTTAAAATATATTTTTAATTTTGTAAAAAAAAATTAGTTCAATAATTAGAAGAGTGAAAACTCGAACCATCAACTTTTAAGTTAATAATTTGTGTCAACATGTGTAATTGGTGCTTTTATAATTTACACTGGTTTAATTCAAAAATTTTGCTAAATTATACGTTTTAATTATATAGATACGTATAGTAGGTTGCAATTCTATTTTTTCATGCTTTAAAATTTTTAATTCTACCTTTAATTTTTATAGATTTTGTTGAGCTCTTTAGGTTTTTGAGCGAAACTTACATCTTTGTAGGTAGAAATAGACTCACATATATCTTTTGGAAACTTCTGATTGGTTAAGATCAATTTGAAAACGAACTACAACCTTACGTAGATGGTTTATATGATTTTTTTATTCGCTCCAAAGAGTTGCAATTCTATATGGTTCATGACCTCGCTAGTCATATCCGAAGAACTCGTCATTAAAAAATTTGAATAGAAGAATTTCCTCTTTTTAGACCGAGTTAATTAGATTTTCTAATTTAAGTGGAAATAATTAAATATGTGTTTAACATTTAAATGTCACCTATAACAAAATATATACTTTTTAGTTTAGATGCTAGAATTTGTCACTTTTTAACTTATTAGATGTTTATTTTATTTTATTTCATTTTTTAAAGAAGTTGTTTATTATTGAATTTTAGAATAATAATACATCTACAACCCGCTAGTGAAGCCACAACGGATCAGATTGCAACCCCCTACCTAATTAAGGTGGGTATAAAATAGATAAGCTCAAAAAATTACAAATATATAATAAATAAAAAAAATTACTATAAACAGAAAAAAATATTAAATTATTTATGAATATAGAAAATTTTTATGATAAATGCATAAATCAAAGTTTAAATTTAACTTTTTTTTAATTTATTTAAGAATAATTTTACTTTTACTCTCTCTTTTTTTCTTCTTGTATCTTTAAAATTACTATCTTGTTTTTTAAAAATATATTATCTTTGTATTATTGCATTCATATCCTCCCAAATAATTTAGGACTTTGAACTTGAAATTGGGAATTTCACTTTGAGATTATTTATTTATTTATTTTAATTGGACAAAAATTTGGTGCATTCTCAATTTTTGGGCTTTTCTATTAGGTGACAAAAAAAAATTAATTTTAATTAAAACTTAGAAAATATATCAATTAGAATGATTAAGTTAAGAAGATATCAATAATTATAGTAGAAGTAATAATGATGATAATAATGCACAATATATTGTGACAATTCAACCCCACAAATTGGAAGGTAATAGAAATTCTTGAAAAAATATCAATTAAAAAATGAAAAAAAAATCTAAATTGGTCATGAAAATGCCAACGTGGCAATATATAATTGGCCCACAATGAACCACCGTTATCCACGTTTCTACTACGCTAGGATGAGTAGTGTCAAATTTCCAACGTGGCAGATTCTCCTCAAATGACACATGCACTATTTAATAATAAATGAATTAACTAATTATTTGTTGATTTACTTATTTATTTATTTATTTTAATACCAAAATGAGGTTGGGGAGACGTGAATCTCCCTCGAGTGAGAATAGTTAAATTTTTGTTGGCATCTTGATATTTTCATAAGTTTGATATCGATACAAGGAAATGAACTAAAATTTCTATTAGATCGTAGAAAAATTAACAAAAACATAAAAAATAATCAACAAAATATCAATAATATAATTATAATATAAATAATAAACATGTCAACTTGTTTAAAAATCATAAAATGTTTATTTATTAATTTAAATTTAAATTTTTTGTTTTTATAACTTTTGCAAAAATCCATCAAAATAGAAATTTTATCGATATTTTTACTGAAATTTCTGTAAAATTAAGACCTTTATATTTTCATCAATATCGATGTTTTAAACCTTGCTTATGTGTGATAATATATGTTATTACCGCTAAATTATATTTACTATATCATAAATAATAAATGTGTATATGCAAACAATTTTTGAATTATAATAATTGTGATGTTGCCCTAATAAATATTTGGATATAGTTAGTTAGCTATGCTCACTAAACTAAGTAGATAGTTTTTGTTTTTTTTAAAAATAGTTATTTTGGTCTTTTCATTTTGATTTTTATCTCATTTTTATTTCATTATGTATAAAATTTATGTTAAAATTATATAAATAGAGATAAAATGGTTATTTTTTTAAAATATTATAGGAAGTAAAATGAAAATATAAGGTATAAAATAAATATTTTGAAAGTATGGATCAATTAGTATTTAAACCTATATTTTATAAAATCATTCATTTTAGTTGGAGGAATTGTTAGTAATAAATAATAAGAAAAATCAATATATTTAGAGAATTGGACTCACGTTTACGAAAGATTGCTACTATCCATTTGAACTCAACACCTCTTTAAAATTATTTTAATCTCTTAATTTTAAGTTTTTTTACATAGTAAAAATTATGCTCTAACATTTTCAAAATGAATTCTTTGCGAATATCTAAATTAATTCAACTTGAAAGTTTTAAATTTTAGTGTAAATATCAATTTATATTCATAAACTTTAGCGGTCGTATCAATTAAAATTATGAACATTCATAAGTATATCAATTTATACCTTCTTTTAAATTTCTTTCGACCAATATCATGTGAAATTTATAATTTGAGTCAATTAAACTTTTAGATTTTCATTAGCCAATCAATTTAAATCTTTCCTTCATTCTTAAAGAAAAAAATTTCATTGAGATTACATTTGAAAATCATCCATGTATTAACTATGAAACATGTGTAAACTTTTTCAAATGTCAAATTTATAAAAATAGATGAGTAGAGTAAATGCATGAACGATTTTTTAAAGAAAATTTTGTCTAAGAATCTAAATTAATTAATTTATAAAAGTTTAGAGGTTTAATTGAAACAATTATAAGTTTTACACAAAGTTTTCCAAAACTAAATGTAATATAGGGTATAAATTGATATAATTACAAAAGTTTAATGTTTAAATTGATACAACACCTAAAGTATAGAGATAAAATTAATATTTTCACTCAATTATAATTATAATGGTAAAATTATTAGTTTGGAGTTTAAAAGATATATATATATATATATATATTTATTATTAAACTTAAATAATAGTAAACTAAAAAAGTTTCTTTAAACGACGAGGTTAACCTACATATCTAATAGAAGATTTGATTGGTCTAAGATGACACGTGTTATTATGGTGCTCCAAAAGCTGAGACAGAGGCACATGGTAATTGTGGTGAACGCTATACCATGTGATCGTTCTTTCGGCGCATTAGGAAAGTTGTTCTTTCCATTTGGAATTTCTATGGATAAATAGTATTAGAGTTTGACTCGAGGAAAAATGTTTTTTAAAAAATTTATTTTTATATATAAAAGGTTTAAAATATACCTTAAAATCTATTTTAAATTATTGCTAAATATTCTAATTTTTTTCAAAATAACTTATTTTTTAAATTGAACTCTTGAAAATGTATTTCAAATACAATTTTAGGGGTGAAGTATTCTCATATGAGTCTTGTGTTTTTTTTCTTTTTTCTCTTTTAGCAGGTCTTATGAGGCGAGGTGCTCTCATGGGATCATTCAACTCACTTGAATTTCTCTTGGGTTATAAAGTTGGCTTGAATCTACCATATTATGACAACTAATTACTGGCATCATTAAGTTTGGGTAGGTGTCCTAGTTTGCAATTATTTATCACTTTTGGCGAGAACATAGTCTTCGAGTTTATGGATCTCGATTAATTATCCCAAACATCCTTAAATCTTTATTTTTTCTGTGCAGTTTCGAATGTCTTTTTTCATTGCTCCACCTCATCAAGGGTTAACTTGATGTCTTGTCTTGTTTTGGCCTTGTTCCTCATCGGTTTGCTTGTTCTTTCATATAACTTGTTTTGTTTTAGCTTTGTTTTTATGCTTTGGTGTCAAAAAATATGTAGTGTGATCAATCCAATCCCTACTATCCTAGTAATTAACTCAATGAATTTATGCCTCTTTAGTGTGAGTTTACACAAATCCTAACCAATTACATATTTTTCTAATTACATGAAATAGAGGCTTTTCCGTCGTCTAATCATATAAAATTACTTTTTTTGCTATTCAAAAGTAGTACTCATTAACTTTGGACTAGTTTAAATGTTCATGCATCGTTCAATGCATAAAAGATAACCACATGAATGTCTCTGGCCCAATGAGGGCTATATACTTATCATATTAGTGAACCTAATAACATTATATTGCATATTGCATATTGCATATCACATCTCTTCCTAAACTGATATCAACAGACCACATCAAACAAAAGCATCAAATGATGACAATGAGATCAAACATCTACAAAAAAAAGTATTCTCAAACATACCCTAAATTTTGTTTCGGAAATCTTTCGAGATATCAAAAACAAAAATATATCCATAATTTTGGTATCTCTATTTCTCATGATTTGTCAAAAGACTTGTAAATGGTTTGAGAAAGATGTAACCAAAAAAAATAAAAAATAAAAAATAAAAAAAAGCAACCAATATAGTACCAAAATAAGTAAAACAAACTCACATGGCTGATGTGGGAATAACACATATATTCACGTTCTCAATCTAAAAGCCCACATGAACTCCACTGTTTGTAAAATCACTCAACTTCCTACCTAAAAACGATTTGTCGTTTTGCATTCTCTTTATAAAGTTCCAAAAGTAATTCCTTTTATAATTTTAAATAATGATATGGATATTAAATTAAGAAAAATAATTTTAAAAAAATGGAACGAGAGAGAAGAGAATTTTGAAACTTATTTCTTAAAAACTCGAAGACTAAAAAAGTACATTTTAAAAACTCTTGAACTAAATGCACCTATTCTTTAAAATTCAAAAACTAGAGTGTTAAAAAAATTTCATGGTCCGAAAAACTCGATCAACTCAACCCAACCCATCTTGTACAGTTTGGGTTGAGTTATCAACTCATTTGGGTTGGGTTGAAATAAATGAAAATTTTATAGGTTGGGTTGGTTTATAGGTTCACCTAAAATAACTAAAACCAACATGAACTTGCTATTGATTTTATAAAGTATGTGTTTTTCATTTATGCAATTATATACCCATAGATTTATTTTAATTTTATTTAATTGCATGATACTTTTGGATAATTTATTCTCCAATAAGTCCTACAAATAATTTTTTAGCACTTTGGAAAGAAAATTTTTATAATAATTGAGTTGTTAATCTTAATTCAATATATGAAAATAATTAAATAAAAATTTTACATATTAACATTTTACTTATTTTTAAAACAAAAAATTTAAATAAATGATCCAATCAACCTGAACCAACCCAACCCAAATGTTTCGGATTGAGTTGGACGTTGGATTTATTATTTAATAAGGGTTATTTAGGTTTATGAAACTTACAACCCGAACAATTAAGTTGAGTCTAAAAAGTGTTTTAACCGAACTCAACTGAATCCACGAACACCCATCAAAAACCAAAAATGTAAATCCTCCTTTTTTTTAATTTTCTTCACTTGATCAACCTTTAAAGCTTTATTTGCCTTTTATAAGCGACAATACCATGTTATTATTGCCAAATCGATACAATGAATTATCATATATCTCTAATGCTTTTGCATAATCAAGAAGAAAAAAAAAAGCATAGTTTTGGCTAAGATTCATTATCTATATGCATATGAGAATTTATTACTCGATAGGATAAGATCATAGTGTGTCATAAATTTAGTAGAAAATTTGGAAGAAGTTTCCATCTCACTCATATGTTCGTGAATATGTTTGTTCTTTATCTTTTTGTTGATTAGACTCTAATCTCTACATTACTCCATTGTTGCAAAAATTGACATTAGAAGAAAGAAAAAGTATTAACACTATGGCCCTTTACATCTTCTCTATAAAGGTAAGTGCCACCTTTTTTTTGTAGGGCCATTTTATAATTTTACAAAAAAATATTGTAAGATTTACTTAGGATAATTGTTTTAAATGGCAAAACAACTGAAAATATTTTTAAATATAACCAAAATGTCGCTATCTATTAGTGATAGACAATGATAAACTACTATCATTTATCATTATCTATTAATGATAGACACTTATAGATAATAGACAATGACATTTTACTATATTTGAAAATAACTCCTTTTTTTATAATTATTTTAAATTAATAAAATAGAAAGAGAGTATGGTGTAGCAAGTTTTCAAGGTATATACTAAATTCTACCCAATCAACTATTTTTAACCAGAAATTTAGTCCATAATTAAATTCCTTGTTCATGAAGGATTTAATTCTAATAAGTTCATTATTATGCTTACATAATTACTTAAAAATGTTGACATAACATGTTATAATTAGAAAAAAGAAGTCGAGGTTTGAATAGAAATCACGAAATAAAGTTGGGCAACCCAATCAGATAAAATAAATGTATCAAACATCTTAAAATAAACAATTAACTATCGATGTCTGCATTTTTGCGGAATTCGATATATCGACCTGAAGAATAAATTGATATTTTTAATATATTGTAGTTAAAAAGAATCCATAAAATATATATATATTAAAAAATAATGTCACAAATATTTTAACTTATTTAAAAAGCGAAAAAATGTTCGTTTTCGTAAAATGGGGATTTCAAGATTTTTGTTGACATTGTTATTTTACACATTTTAATTTGAATTCAATCACTAATTAACTAAGATGTGATAACCTAACAAATGTCATGGATCACGTCCAACCATATTACCCACGCAAGTGTGACAGAGACAACACTGAAAATTTTAATTCCTTAATTCATACTTTGAAAAAAAAAAAAAAAAGAGCTAATTAATATTCTACATTAGTAGTTGATGAACTTTAAATTGAAGAAAGTTCATGATCTCAACCGACTTTATATTATAAAAAAAGTACCATTAATTAATTAATCTAATTAAGTTCAATTAGTATTATAATAAATTAAAGTCATGAACTTCTGTTGCACCATGTGACATGTTTAAACTAATGAAGATATATGAATCATTAGTGGGTTTCATGGGTGTCCCAATTTGGACATTTTCACTCATAATTATTAATAAAATTGACAAAATATTTAGTTTATATCTAGGGATATTAATATTAATACATCAACTGACATATCTAGCAAGAATATTCTACATATACATATTTTAAATATAATTAATATCTTTTTCCAATAAATGAATCAGAAAGAAAAAGAAGAAACATACTTTTATTGTGTAAATAATATATATAGAAAAAAATAGAATTTACAAAATATAGAAAAAAAAACTGAACACTGAACATATAAAACAGTTTTCTTTTTCTTGAGATAACACATAAAGTAGTTTTCAACTATTTATCTCTGTTTTCTTTTTTTTTTTTCTTTTAATGTTTGTATTAGCTTCACATGCAAATCAACTAAATCTCAGGCTAGAATGGTCTAATCTTCCATATTTAATTAGTTATTAAAAAAATTCATAAAATTCAAGTATCTTAATTAATATAGAATAATAACTATGAACATTAACTTATTTAACCTAAAGTTTCTTTTTCTTTTTTTACACTCGCATAAATGGTTAGTACTTTTTCCTTTACTTTTTTTTTTATGAGTTAAATGTCACTCGACCAACCGATAATAGTTTTCGTAAAAATAGTTAATGATAACATTTTTTCTATTAAAAATATATTTTAATATATAATATTATAAAAAAAATGATTGCCACACTTTATTGATACTCATAGGCTAATATAAATCTAACAAGAATAATATGAATGGATTTAAATATAGCTTAATAAGTGAAGTTATTATTAATCCATCAGGGTTAAAATATTATTTTAGATATCATTTCAGTTTAGTATACGTATTTTCAATTATTTATATTTAGTCGGTTTATTTTCAATACAAATTTGTCTTTATAGTAAGTTTAGAGTTAATTTTGTTTATCAAAATTTGTAGAATATTAATAATGATTTCTATTTCAAAAAAGACGTACAGAATGTCAAGATTGTAGAGATGTTTCTAAAATTTTAGAGCAAAGTTAATCGAAGCTTTTTTTTTTTTTTTTTTTTTTGAAAAGAGTTAACATGAAACTAGTTGCAATAAGGACTACTTTAAAAAAAAATACTTGAAAGTGAAGGATAATATCTGAATATTTAAAATTACATAAACTAAAATAGAATAGAAACACAACTAAAGCACAATGATCATAATAGTATTTTAACTTTAATTCTTTTATTAGACATAAGTTCCAATTATTTTTATTAAAATTCTAGTTACAAATAAAAAAAATAAAATAACAACAACATTAGTAATTTAATCTATAAACTTTTGTTTATGTAACTTTTTTAGAAACACATGTCATGACTCTCTGCATACAAAATTCCGTCGAAATCTAAATTTTAAATTGAAAGAGACTAAATCGTTATATATATTAAAATAAAATATAGAAACTAAAATGTTACATAAAAATTTATGAATAAAAAAATATTTTTTTAATAATAAAGAAAGATAAGAGAATACTTATCATGCAAGAAAGCATTTATTTATTTATTTGCGGCAAGAAATCATTTATTAAAAACCCAGAGTACGTATCAATAAGAAGACTTCATGCATGAAGATTTGAAGAGAGATTACCAACTTTTTTTACTTCATTTTAGAAACCGACACTACTTTTCTCTGAACGACAATTCATTAGCAGCCTTTGTCGACGTGTAGTCTGTCGTGTAAAGTCCTCTCTCGAGATAACATTTTTCAATTTCCTTTTTACTTTTTTTTTTTTTTTTTTTTTTTTTGAGATTTTTTCATATGCTTTTCTTAAAGGTTTACGTCATTTCCACTATGTATATATTTTTATGTAATGTAAAATAAAATATTCAAGGAAAAAAAGGGCTAATTTTTCCTTTTTAATGCTAAATGAAAAGCTAAGTTTAGGGCTTTTGTTATGTAGTTAATGTTGGAAAGTTGGCTAATTCAATACTAAAATTGGTAAATTTATCTCATCCACGAAAATTATAGGTTTTGTTTATCTTAATATTTTGGACAAATTACAAAAATTATTCCTGAAATAGAGGGGTGGTTGCAATTACACCCTCAAACTTTTGATTGTAAAATTTGAACCCTTAAACTTATACTTATACAAGTGTTAAAATTGGAACCTCAAAATTTACTATAGTTGTAGAAATTGGACTCTAGAATGATAAAAATAGAACCCTCAAACTTATACAATTGTTACAATTTCTACAATTATGTAAGTTTTGAGATTCCAGTTTTAGTACTTATACAAGTTTGAGGGCTAAATTTTTACAATTGAAAGTTTGAGTGTGTAATTGTAACTACCACAATGATTTAGGGGTAGTTTTTGCAATTTACCCTAATATTTTTCTTGTTCGTTGATTTTGTTCATATACTTTTAGAAGTGTTAATGTTAATTTCATTCATATATATGTAATTTTGTAATGTTGCTAAAATGAACATAGTTTAACTGTACTATTGATCATCTTGAAGTGATCAAAGTTTCGATTTCTTCACTTCACATATATATTTTTTAAAATAAAAAAACTCAAGGTTTAGATACTACTTTGGTCCTTGTACTTTTGGTTTATGTTCATTTTAGTCCTTATACTTTTAAAATGTTCGTTTTGGTCCTTATACTTTCAACTTTGGTTCATTTTGATCCCCATAATTTCATAATGCTCATTTTGGTCCTTGTACTTTCAAAAAGTGATCATTTTGGTCCCTCCATTTTCATTTTAAGGTATCAAAATGGTCACTTTTTGAAAGTTCAAGGACCAAAATAAACCAAAGTTGAAAGTACAGAGACCAAAATGAACCATTTTAAAAGTACAATGACCAAAATGAATCAAAACCAAAAGTACAGGGACCAAAGTAATGAAAAATTGAGGTAATATTGATCGATACTATCTTCTTGTTTTTTTCATCAATCTTTTTCTTTCTTTCTTTTCCTTTTATGTTTTAATGATGTGGCATGAGGTTTATTAATTAATTAACATGTGTATAATATGGGACCAACAATTTTACCAATTAGAATTTTAGAAATTAAGATTTAATTATCGTTACAATATGTGATATCTTATATTCGGATGTTAACCGTCTCATTCTATATCCATTTATATAAAAAGAAATTAAGAAATAAATGTAAGAGAATTTAAAGACGCAAATAAACTTAAGGAAATTTTTACCTTAAATGAAAAAGTAAATGAGAAAAAGGGGGGAAAATATGAGGGGGAGAAGCCAATTTACCATGAAGGAAAGACAAAAGTGGAATTCAATGACTTTGGTCTATGAAATCCTTGTCATGAGATGTGATATGAATTATGAAAATAAGTGTTCCTTCAAAAAGTTCCCTTTAATTTTCTAATTAATCACTACCTAATTCCTTTTAATTCATACATTTTATTATAATTATGTCATTCCAATTCTTAGAGAGAGAGAGAGAGAGAGAGGGAATCAAATAGCTTTTGAATAAAAATTGCCTTCATGACTAGATTAAGGGGATTCATGTCTTTATGATAAAACATCAAAAGGAAAGGAAATTTATCAATTTGATTGAAACCTTTGGTGGAAGATAATCTAGACCTTTGAAATTCATTAAAACCCTTTTTTTTTTTAATTATACAAGTATAAACTTTAAGGTATCGATAGTGAAATGAAAATGGAATCGCGAAAGTGAAAACGGTAGAAAAGAGGGTTTGGTTCAAAACTGTCGAAACAGAATCAGTTTAATATTACAAATCGAACCCAAAACACTCAATTCAAACTCATTCAAATACAAGCGTTGAAGAGTCTTACTTAAGAGAAAGTTGAACCTTTTGTTTTAAATATTAATGAAATTTGACCCACTAAATCTCATCAACATTTGATTTAGTTTGTAATAAAATAACCTTAAAAAATGAAAAGAGTATGGAGGTAGCTAGGAGAATCTAAAAAGGAAGAGGATGGGAAAGTTTGAGGATAGAGTGTTAAAGTGATGTGGGAGAGAGTCAAAAAAAGCATATTAATTAGTACATTGGCCAACTCAACCCCATGAGAAAAGATTTTGAAGCACATATCTTGGAGTGGACACCACTTCACTCGATCTCTTCCAATTTTTTTTTTCTATATGGCCCACAAAATATTACAAGAATTTTTGGCAATGCCTACGAAACATCTCTTAACAGTTGAAACTTTTCATCTGGATTTTTTTTCGTACGGATAGTCTCTTTTTGAGGGGCCAAATGAAAAATGGATACCTTTATAAAATGAAAAATGGCCAGTCTGCTTGCATCAGCACTTCATGAATTTACCCATTCGATCTGCATCTGCGCGCAGCGATTCATAAGTTTTCTTGATACTCGATACTCGTTGCGTTATGCTCTATGCTCTATATTCTATGCTTCATTCAGAAATTCACTTGATGTTCAGTGCTCAATGCTAGGTGCTCAGTGCTTGATGCTTTACACTCTATGTTGTACGCTCTATGCTCGATCAAAAGTTCACTTGATGCTTGATGCTCTAATGCTCTATACTCTACGTTTGATGCTCGATGCAAAGAAAAGCAGAAAAAATGAAAAAAAAAATAAAGAGAAATGCAAAAAAAAAAATAACAAAAGTAAAAAAAATGGAAGAAGAAATGCAGCAAAAAAGAATCGTAGAAAAAAAAAAAGAAGAAGGAAGAAGAAGAAACTCAGGAAAAACAAAAAGAAAACACTGCAAACAAAGAAAATAGAAAAAGAATGCATCTAGAGCTAAAGTGGTAATTTTACACAATGATGACATAAGCAAAAGGCCAAAATTCATTGGTTTTAAAAAGGTACCCATTTTTCATTTGAGCCTCTTATTTTGAGTCATCTATACCATTTAACCAACCTAAAACTTAGAAGAAACTTCAGAGAATATACATAAATGTTAGAGACAATGACGTTCCAAATATCTATACAAATATATGGTTTGATATATACTTTTTTTTCACTTTGGACACATAAACTCTCATGGGTTTATTTTTGTTTCGTACAAAAGGCCTCATTCTAAGATAATTTTTCTTACTTATAATAGATTCATGATCTTATTGTATTTCCAACATAAATTAAAATAGAACTAATTGAGGCCAATATGGCTAGACAGCTTTGGAGGGATGGAGTGAAGCTTTATAACCTTACATATAATGTCTTTTCTATTGGCAGTTTCAAAGCTTTATTAAGAAAAGGAGAATAGAAAGAGTAGTGGATGAAATGTTTGTGTTATTTATGATACTCATTGCCATATCCATTGAGTACTTGATTCATTGGATATTTGATAATAAGGGTAATATTTAGATTCATAGATTCTTGAGGGTTGGATTGAGTGCTTCGTGATCATTTGAGTCGTGTGCACTTAGCTGGCTTGAAGTTTGTTTCTAGATGCCAGATGATGAAGGTCCTTGAAACTATGACCATTTGCTTTGAGCTTAAAATTATGTTGTCTATCAATGTTTTGAATATTATGGTGGAGTATGATTGCTTGGAGGTCGTCAATCTACTGAATGATGTTGATGTCTACTATTCTGAAATTTTTTTTTTTTTTGTTAAGGAGGTTTTGAATAGAGGAGGGGATATGGGAGTTGTCTCCTTTTCTCATGTTCGTCGTAGTCAGAATGTATTGGCGCACTGTCTTGCGCAAAAAGATATGGAGGATCGGGAGTTCTCTGCTCTTGCCTCTTCTTATTCTCAGTGGTTTTCTTTGCTTGTATCTCATGAAATCTTTGTGTAATTATTGGCTTGTATTGTTCTCTTAAAAAAAGATATGTGATATAAGACATTAAAAGTCATTGTTATTGTGTAAGTTGAATTTTTTATTAAAGAAATCATGATTTTAAATAGATAGCCACATCATTTTTCTTTTTTCTAAAAAAAAATCAATAAAAACAATTAAAAAGGTTATAAAATACTAAAGCAAAAACATTTATTCAAACATACAAAAATAAGATGGATATTTTGCCTATTGGAACCAAGCCAAGAAAAAAAAGTGTAAAATTCCCATCTTCATTGCCCCTTCCATTTATGCTTTTAAGTGTACAAACAAAAATTCATCCATCCTCTAGAAAAGGCACAGCCCAATATTGTAATGATACAAAATTTTGGAATTTTTCCCAAAATTAAAAAGAAAAAAAAAACCCTCAAAATCTAATAATATACAACAAAAACTAAAATAAAAAGATTGTGCATGAATCTATCTAAAATTCCATGTAATATGGGCCCAATATGGGCCGAGGGCCCACTTGTGAAGATGGGCCCAATGGCTGGTGGTGAAGGTTTAAAAGAGACGCAAAAATCGCCGACATAGAGCTGCCGTCACGGTGGTGATAACGGCTACTGACGTTAACGGTCTGCCCGAATGCTCGGCTCTTGAGATGTCCACTGCCCGTGGGTACTGCCCGTTTGATGATTTCACACTGCATATTCACGCCAACAAAATTTCAATCAAAATCCAAAATCTTTTCCGATTTATTGACCTAACTTCTTCTCTTAAAAAAAAAACGCTAAACTTTATAAAAACGACTTAATTTTTAATTCTCTTCCTTCACACATGTTAATGAATTTAAAGAAAAAAAACATTGTTATTATAAATGTTAGGTTAAATTGTAATTTGGTCCTTATGATTTAGAGAAAATTACTGTTTAGTCCCTATGATTTTAAAGTTAGAATTTAGTCTCTACGGTGTGATAAAACTTTATAAATAGTCCCTATGGTTTGATAAATTAATTTCCATAAACAATTTCTACTGTAGGGACTATTTAAGAAGGTTTTATCAAACCACATGGACTAAATTGTAATTATAAACCATATGAACTAAATTCTAAAGTTTTCTCCAAATTATAGGACCAAATTTATAATTTAACATAAAATGTTAATATATGACATTGAATGAACTTACAAATGATGAATCTAGTACAACAATCGATAACATATGACATACCCTATAGGGAAAGTTGCACTTATAGCAACTAGATTCAGAGTATTAGCATAATAGCAATATCTTTTAAAAAATTGCAAATTTAGCAAAGTCTATCAGTGATAGAATTCTATCGCTGATAAACTTTTATGGTTTTTATGGTTTAGGTGGTCTATCACTATTAGCGATAAGTCTATCACTTATAGACTTTGCTATATTTGCAATTTTTTTAAAATGTTGCTATACATTTGGTTATTATTCATAAAATTGCTAGTCATTACAATTACCGTAACTTATAAGATAGTAAGCCGCCTATCATATAGAATAATTGTAGATGAGCCCAAAGAACTTGTTTACTCTCTTGAGTCACATGATAATCCTAATTTTTTAGTTGAATTAGCATGTTATGTTAACATTTGAAAGTGCTAACGGCAAGAATTTATGAGATTATGCTAACTTTTTTTTAATACAATGGGAGATAAAGATAATCATTCAAAACTATTTAGTTAACCAATTCAACTTTATAATAGGTATGTGTGTGGAAATTATTTTTCAAAATAATAACATTTTATTCTGAATCATGTTACACATGAATGAGTTGGCTCCAATTATTTGTTGATTTTTCTAGAAAATTCAAGGATAAAATTAAAACTTATATCACTATCTCAAAGATGATGGGTCTCAAGGAAAAAAAAATTGACACCTTGAATTTGTTTAAAAAAATGGACGGTGGAAAATGAAGAAAATTCAAATAAAATCAAATAATACACTTTTCATATGAAACCAAAAGGATTTAGGTCAACTAGAATTTTGATCCAAACTCAAAAAATAAAAATAATAATAAATAAATAAAAGAATTTTGTTCGTGCAAGAGACTAACTTCACAGCTTGCTTTCATATCTAAAATATCAATAATTATAGATTTTGAGTTTTGAGTTTTGGAGTTAATCTCTATAATAATCATTATAAAAAAGAAATAGTTCTATAAATAGATTAGAATAATTAAAAAAAGTTATAGAAAAATAATTCTTTTTTGAACTATTCTAGATTTCACATTTAATTTGTATATAAAAGATGATAAGATTAAAAAATAAACTAAGAAAATGACATATCCCCATAGATTAGGCCCATACTGCATAATTATTGATGTTGTGATTGAAAATAATGAAGAAGAAAAAAAGGGGAAACTAAAATCATAAAATTGAAAGTAAATCTATAAAATATTAAAACTTTTGATAGGTAAAATTACTACTTACAAATTTTTGGTAGCCATAATTTTAAAGGTTTCATTTTATAATGGGCATCTTTGGTTTAGTTTCAAATTTTTTTTTTAGGTTGAGTAAATCATACCAATTAATTTTGTTGTATATTTTTTTATAAGTGTCTGATCGTGACAATGAAGTTGACATAGTGAAAATGAATGAGATAAAAAAAAAATGACGCACCTAGTTGAAAGAAAAGGACAGAAAGTGATGAGGTAATTGGCACCATTGCAAGTGAATGTGCTAGTTCCGTCATCATAGGCATAACTATACGCTTGCGGACATGCCGACTTAAAGAACTCTGAGTAGGAGGGATTTAGGGTAGACAAGTGGTTGGATTCCCATAATCGCCACTACAGCAATATTGGGCCTCACCAAATGCTCCACATGCACTCTTACACGCTACGCTTCGCCCACCTGCGTCGCTCGCTACCACTCTTAATTCTGTTGGACATTCGCTATTTTAATCCGTCGCACATCCAATCGTCGTGCAATTGCCCCCACCTGCTCTCTCAAGTATTTAAAATATCGGCTATCAATATTTATTCTTTTGGTTTTCATTATAGTGAATTAAAACTGTGTTAGAATTTTTAAAAATGTCGATAAAAGTTGGACGTCGTGTATATACAATAACATAAATAGAAAAAAATTGGAAATTTAGAAATCAAAAACCGATAAAAATTGAAATTACGTGAACCAAAATGATGAATGAACTTTCATATTTTACGTTTACAAAAAATCAGTCTAATAAGTATATCCATTGTCTTTTTAAAATATTTATAAAATTGAAACCTTGGTATTTTTATTCGTATTATATTTAGAAAGTTACCTGTTCCATCTTGTGGGGTAATTAACATAGGCACATTATAGCCATCGACGAGGCTAACATCATAGAAATCGAGCCCGCCTGCACCATTGAGAGTGAACTCGGCAAGGGTGGCGGGCGGTGTAGCACCGGCACCATTACATTCGACCGTGCCAGAGCCGCAGTCGGCAGTGGCACAGGAGAATCTGACGGCGGCATCTTGAGAGCAATAAGTGCGGCCCCAAATACGGCCTGACCACGCCGGCGGCATGGTGATGGCGTTGGACTGTCCTGTCTGCAGGACGAAGCCGGTGGTGGAGAGCTGTGATGTGCCGGCGCCGGACAAAACTCCCGGCCACACTGTGTAATCACACTGATTTAAAATGGTGAAAGTCGCTGAATTTACACCTGTAAATAAATTAATTAATTAATTTCTTTGCTTTAAAAAAAATTAAAAAAAGGATGGATGAAGCAAAAAAAAAATTACGAAAAAGGAAAGGAGCAAAATTTTTGCTAATTAATACTTTTATTTCGTAATATCCTTTGTTTAAAAAGTTGAAATTTATACACAAAATCATTACCATATAAGTTTATAAATTAACCTAAAAGATAGAGATTTCTATTGGCTAATTTATAGTACAAAATCTATAATATCAATTTTATGTATAAGTTAAGAACTTTGTATGCATTTGATTTACAATCTTGAAATTAAAATTTTGAAAGGAAAGATTGAAAAAACAAGTCCAAAGAATTCAACCTTTTCAATTAACTACTTTTATATAATTTCTTAATTAAAAAAAAATACTTTGTAATCAATATTTAAAATAGAGAAATTACGAAAAAAATTCTACTATCTAATGAGAAAAAAATTATATTATTCTTCCCCAAAAAAACAACGAGGGTCCTCTCTCCTCCTAATTTTAAAAAAAAAAAAATACTTCAAAAAGGAGAAGAAAACATCAATGAAAACAATAGAAAATGAAAGTTTTTTTATAATATAATTGTCAGTCTCTTTTTTTGTCGTTCTACGTTTGAAAAAAATAATAACAAATCGAAAGATAAAAGGAAGGAAAATATACCTGAAAAGAAAGGGAAGAAAAGCAAGATAGAAAGAAGAGAAGGAGAAATGGAAGCCATGGGAGAAGAGAAGAAGATTTTGTGTTAGAGGAAATTAGAAGAAGAGAAAGGAAAAAAAATGGAGAAATGGATTTATAGAAGAGGAAGGCAATATTTGGGCATGTGAGAAAGGCACGTGATGAGAAGCTAAATATTAGGGTCTCTTTCAAATAAACCATTTCATTGTACTTTGGACGGTGATTTTAATTTTATTGAAGTTTGAGCCCTTAAAGCCAATTATTATACAATTCATAAGGGAATCTCATTTGGTTTCCTTTAGATCTAAGGGTGTTTTAATGCACATTCAATTCCATTTCACAACTCTTTCGATTTGCGTTCATAAAAAAAAAATAGCAAAATGTCACTGTCTATCTTTAATAAACATTGATAGACTAGTGATAGGTGATGGTAGTTTATCCGTTTCTATTATTGTCTATCACTATATTTTACAATATTTGAAAATGACCCTCTTTTTTATCGGCATTTGATGGATAATATATTATTTTTTAAGTAATATTTGAGTATAGTCCAAGTATACTCATCTTCGAGTGTCTTACTCTAATAAAAAAAGAGAAAAAAAAAATAAAAATAAAGAAGAAAATAATTTGTCACTCGAAGAACTATGATTAGACTATTGGATGGATTGCACAGAAATGGAGATGCATCTAAGTATTTTTCTTATTTTATTTCATGGGTCTCATGCTATCCTTAAATAATTTTTTTTTATGGAGCAAATATGAAGAGAAAAAATCATTACTATTGTTTCAATGGATTTTTTTTTTTTTTAAAGTATTGTGGTAATATAAACACATTGGTTAAACTACAAATTCAATTTTTAGACGTTTAGGTTTTGGTCAAATTAAACTTTCTAAACTTGTCGAACTTTCAATTGTGTGTCCAATAAGTTATTGAACTTTTAAAAGTGTTCAATGGGTCTTGAACTTTGATTTTGTGGCAGATAAGTTTTACAGCTTTTACTTTTGTGTCTAATAGGTAATTTGACCTATTCAATAATTTTTAAAAATTTAGAATCTGTTGACTCAAAATTCAATTTTATGTCTAATAAATGCATTACTTTTAAAAAGGATACAATATTTGAGAGGCCTACAAAAAATTATAAATTTTTTTAACTTATTAGACCCAAATGTAAAAGTTTTAGAGACTAACTTATTTATTTAATTTTTTTTTAAAAAAAAGTCTATATCTACTCTTTTTATTCATTTTTTATCACAACGGAAACATTTAAAGGTTGTTTAGAGGACAACAATGGGATGACTTGAGATTGTAATGTAATTCAAAACTCACGTTTAGATTGAACGTTTTAAGCTCAATTTGCAATACAAAACTTATTCAGTTCCCACCGTTTTCAACCCAACCCTCTTTTCTACCATTTTCATGATTCACAATTCCATTTCCGTTTTGTCCTTAATTCTTCACGCATCCCAACACCCCTCAAATTCCCAGTAATCTGATTACATTCCAACTCTCTAAACAGCCCCAAGAGTAATATTTGATTGGCATCTAAATATCCAATTTAGTGATATTTAAATTAAAAAATCTTAATTTATAAGAAAAGTGTTTGGTTAGCGTTTTTTTTTTTCTAGTTCAACTACATGGAAGAGGTAATTCATCCTTCAAACTTTTGACTTATTGGTCGAGAATATAGTTCTTCACTAATTGAATTAGATTCAAGTTGACAGCTGCTTCTCACCTTAACAAGTACTCCTAAAAGTGAACTTAGTTTAAATTGAAGCAAGAGTAATATATATATATATGAAATATAGGTCAAGGGGCATATGGGGATTCTTCCATCCTCTTGGAAGGTAGCTGATGGATCAAAACTAAGGGTCACATGATTATCTCAGAGAGGACAGCAGGGGTGGCTCCAAATTTTTAGGTTTATGGGATTTGGGAATTAGGGAACCAAACTCATAAACATTTCTATATTTCTCTTTTGATTGGTTTTTTATGCATTGGATTCCAAGTTACTATTCTTGTACTCAGCTTTATATTTAGTTTAAAAGGATATTTCCGAACAATTTGACCAGATTTTGAATAAGTTATGACACGAATGAATCAGCATCACGTAGAAATAATACGAAATAACAATGTTAAAATACACTTTAAGAAAATATATTGATATTAAGTTACCATTTATACCAACAACGTGAGAACATTGAGAAGGAATTCTACATAAAAGTCTAAAGTTAAACATTATTGACTCGAAGAAATCCTATACTTTCAACACAATAAGTAGCAACTCTATAGAAGATTCAAGGAATAATCAAAAAGAATATTGCAAGCCTAGCAAAACGACTTTAAAAAATAAAAACATTCTACCGAATTTACAATGAAATATAGAAAAACTTCTAAACCAACTATATCTTCATAATATAAATATTTGGTCATCTTTACTCCTCTAACTATAGATCGTAAATTTGAATTTACATCTTATCGATTCGATATTAGCACAAAGAACAAACAAGAAAATAAAAGTTAAATGGGACTTTAGGATTTGGTAAGGTCCAAAACAGCATTCCTTTAACAAACGAAATGACAGTCCACTGCTTGACACGACCATTGAAATGTTGTAAACAAATTTGACTAACAAAACAAAAAACATAACACATTACGGCTCCATGTCTCTTGATCCAAAGGAAGAGACATCTTTTGTTGTTTTCTATTGCTTTTTCCAAAGCTCAATCTTTTCAATAGAATAGTAATTTTAAATTATTATAATTATAATAACTCAAATATGGAGAGATCGTCAGTTTACACAAAATTACAATTTATCTGTTTTGTTTCATTTTTCCCTTTCCAAAAAACAAAAAAACAAACAAACAAACAAATCATTACTTTGAAACAATATTCTAGTTCTCGTTCACTTGTAATATGTTTCCAAAAGGAACAAAAGAAAAAATAAAGACAAACAATCATTAATTACATTACAAATTAAATTCATAAACAATAAGATGATTCGTTTCTAATAAATCAAAATTTCAATTTTGTGTCACTAAAAATTAAAAATTCTATTAGAATTATTTCACATCAAATTAAAAGTTTAAAGGCCTACTATATTAATAGGATTTGCTAAAATTTTAGGTTTTAGTTTTTTTTTTTTTTTTTCACTAGTTACCAACGTTGCTCTATTTCCTTTTTCATTGTCTCTTGCCAGTTCCAACAGACAATAGCTCAAAGCTCCGGTGAGTATCATCACGACTGACTTCTGTGGTGGAAGAAAGGGTAAAAATTTTCGTTTTGGACTCAAAACCAGGCTGAACCCTTTGGCCTGCAGATAGACAACTATACCGGGCGACTTGATCCGATTTCACTTGGCTCCCTAGACCTAAATAAAAATCAAAATAAAAGCTTTTGAAGAAAATTTTAAAGAAAAGATGAGTCTTGATGAAGAATATGAGGGAAGAGAAAAATTTAATTGTTGAAGTGAGACTAGGCACTGCCGGAAGTTGTCGCCGCTAGACGTCACAAACCGCTGCAGACCTAGTCTTGTCAAATTCATCAAATGCCTGTTGAGATTTTCTATATGTGCGACAAAAACGCAAGTCCACTAACATTTAACAACCCAATCAACAATCCGTTAAATTAACTAGCAGTCAAATGGGTCTAAGAATCATTTAATTATTCAAATTTCAAGGACTAAAAGTGTCAATTATAAAATCTCATAGACCAAATCGATGTCTACTTCAAACCTCATGACCAAAAGTGTATTTTGCCTTGAAAACAAAAAAAAATCATAACACCACTCTCTCGGATGATTTGTTTATAATAAAACAAACTTTCAACTTTGTGTCACTAAAAATTAAGAGTTCCATTAGACAACTTAATAGATACAAAATTAACTAAACCAAATAGGCATTTCATAGACTTACTTGACATCAAATTGAAAGTTTAAAGACCTACTATATTAAACACTTTTAAAAGTTCAATCACCAAATAGACACAAATTCAAAGACTCCAACTTCGTCTAATTTCAGTGCAGAGGGTGAATAAATGGAAGCACAACAAAAGATTTAAAAAGCTCAAAAGTTTTCACACAATAGCAGCAAGCTTTTCATGTTATGAATTTACAGAACTCAATACAATTAGCAATGAGAAAAAGAAGCAGAGGCTAAAGAAGATAAACAATGGCAATGAGAGAAATTTCATCAGCCAGAAGCAGAAACAAAGCTTAAAATATCACAACCAAAGCAAAAACATTTGGTATGGTAAGGAGAGCAAGTTTTTAACATCCCTTCGAATGTGATAAACTATATTGAACTACACTTGGAATAAAGTTTTTTTTTTAACTATATGGGAATAAAGTTTTTCTTTTCCTTTTCCCTTTTTTTTTTTTGGAGAATATATGGGAATAAAGTTGAACTTAACTATATTGGTCAACACATGAATAAGCATAATACATAACATATCAATATCAATAAAAACAGAAGAATGGAAGACTAAAAGAGCATTTAAGCTATAAACTGTACAGATGTGATTACAAACACAATACTATATTCCTTCCTAAAGGGTTTGTTCAAACTTCAAAGGAATGGGAGAATACTAGACTTTCCAAACTACTTCCTGAACTTCCAAGAGTATTCAATATCTTCATCCAAAAACCCACAAAAGAAAACTCCTTGAGAATGAAAAATGATAAAAGATAAGGAACTGCATCATTCAATCCCAAAATGATAACTATATACCATGAAAGAAACCTTACACCTCATACAAGGGCAAGGAGGAAAAGAATAATGTTTTAAGCAGTTCCCTTTCATGGATAGGTGTAGAGAAGTTTCTAACCCTAAACCAAAGTACTACTAATGCACTTACATAAATCTAGCTATTCAAACAAATGAAAAGAAGTTACTTCATAGTATTTTTAAATATGTTTTCTAAGACTTGCTTATAAACTGATGGAATATACATAAAATCATTATAAATAAGCGTTTGGACGACTCTTACACACCAATACCCCCCCCCCCCCCCCAACCCAACCCCAACTCCTCAAGAAAAAGGAGGCTGGGATGGATAAGAAGAAGGCATCCCTCACCTACACCTAACATTCACAAAAAGGAAGGCAGTGACTTGACACTAACAAGCATTCAATTATTTGCACCTTCTAGACTAAAAGCATCAAGGCATTATCCTTCTTTTAATTCAATTATTGGCACCTTCTAGACTAAAAACATCAAGGCATTAGCCTTCTTTTAATTCAATTATTTACAATCAGTTTAAGTGCCTTCTGCTTCGTTTTGTCAAAACCCTTTATGTACTACCCCTTGTTCTTTAGGCAAATTTTTTGGGCAGGTAGTCAAATCTATGAAACTTATAAATGACAAATAAGATTGAATACGTAGAACTGCCAACCACATACAACAACTTCTAAAACACTTACAACAACAGAATTGATAAAACAAAGAACTAAGCAAGACAGAGCAGAGTGGACCCAAACATGCTTCATAACACTTGAGGATCACAAACTAAATAAGTCTCTAAAGAAAATCCCTTCTTGATGATGAAGAAGTAAACAAAATGAAAGCCTAGTATGGTATTGCTAAATCAAAGAACATGCCATAATCGTATATATGTGATCAAATCGAACTTGGCTATTTGATGTCAATGGGTTATTAGACGTTAACAAGGATAATTACAATCGAAGCAGACATCGCACAACATGAAATCGAGATATAAAAGGTAACAAAACAAGAAAAGAAGATAAAAATGCCTCGTTTAACCGAATTACCACATCATGTGTGAACCAGAAAAATTAGCCCCTAAAGAGCGAAACAACCATGGAATATCAAAATTAATAAAAACCTCTCAAGTAAGCTACGTATAGCCACCATCCACACCAAAAGAAGAACATAACTAAAGGACAATATTGAGGTTAAAGGAAAAATTATATACTATTACTCTTTCCCCCTCCTTATCAAGGTGCATCAGGACACTCCCTAGCAAAATGCCCCGATTTCCCACAATTGAAGCAAGTGTTTGAGCCACCGCCACCGCCGCCACCAAATCTTCCGCCGCCACCGCCGCTGCCACGGCTTTCATTCTGGCAATCTCTGGCTATATGCCCATATTCCCCACAATTAAAGCAACCACCACCACCACCACCACCACCACTTCCACCTCCAGCCCCACCCCTATTGCAATCCCTAGCCAAATGCCCAAAACCACCACAATTATAGCAAGCCCCGGCACCGCCGCCTCCACCTCCGCCACTGTTTCCTCGTGGACAATCCCTCGCTAAGTGGCCAACTTCACCGCAAGTAAAACACCCACCGCCACCTCCGCCGCCACCGCCGCGGTTACTAGCACGAGTACAGTCTCTCGCCAAATGCCCTTGCTCACCGCATTGATAACACCCACCCCCACCGGCCCCACTGTTCCCATTCCGCCTATCACCTCCCCTCCAACCACCAAACCCATAACCTCCACCGCCACCTCCGCCGCGGCCACCCCTTCCACCACCACCACCACCACCAAAGTTATCCCTCCGATTTCCCGAAGATCCATCGAGCGCAACGACCTCAATGGCTTTCGATTTGCCATCATCACCAGGAGCGATCTGAAACTCGACATGATCTCCGACGACAAGGCTCCTGTAACCATCGGATTTAATGGAGGATTGATGAACAAACAGATCCGGACCTTCTACATCTGGCTTGATGAAGCCGAAGCCTTTGGAATCGTTAAACCACTGAACAACACCAGTCAATCTCTCTTCCGCCATCTTCAAAGTCGGGAAGAAATTTCTGTGCAAAAAATGGCGACGAGAGCAAAATACAGAAAGGGTTTCGCAATATATAGAAGCTGAAAGAGAATGAGATCTACCCTTTCCAAAACCCTAATTCGCTTACGGTTTATTTCCCCATTTCTGTGTTTTAAAATTTAAATCAATTTTAATTAATTAACTTTTGTGTTTTTTAATATACTTTTTTTTTCTAATTTTTCTTTTTCAATTAATCTTTTTTCCATATTTGAAATATTTAGATTCATGAATATATCTATTTTTTTTATGTGCAATTGAGTTTGAAAATATTTTTTATATTTTTTATTTTATGAATTAGGAAGGTAATCTATATAATTGAGATCTCATTCATCTAATAATAATTTATTTGGTAAAAAATAATTTTTGATTAAAACAGAATTTAAAAGTTAAAGAGCACTGTTCAACAATTAACATACGAATGTGTGAATATTCGCATTTCGTTCATAGAAAAGAATAATGTCATGTCAATTACAATTTAATTAAGTTAATTGTTCTTTAATAATATTGATAATGAAGTTTAATAATAAATTTAAAACATGCAGAGTAAAATTGAAGATGTTTTTTCAGACATTATAAAATATATTTTGATAATATACATATTGTAGTCTTAATAATACTTCATTCTTTTTTTTCCTTTTTCTTTTTTCGAATGCGTTAATACTACATTACTTAATTTAGTTTTATGCTCATAATTTTCGAATATTCTGCTTTAATTTACTAGCTTTTAGATATATTCTTTTTACTTTTGTTTGTTTTAAGTTAACTCTCTAATTATGTTTAGAATTTGATGGCATCACCACGTGTTTTATGTTTTTAGATTTTCAATAAATATATATTTCGCAAACCATTCGAATTATATTTATGAAAATTGTTTTCCGATGCGGGATCGAAATATAAATTCTTAACAACAACATTTTGATACTTGTATCTAAATTTTAAATTTTTAATGCATAATTATATTAAATAAATATAAAAATATTTAAAAATACATATTATAAACTCAATGAAATTTTTAAAAATGTAAAAATAAGGATACTATTTACACAAAATAGCAAAATTTGTAGAGAGTTGTGATAGAGGCTGATAGGATAGAAGTCTATCAGTGGTATAAATGATAAAAGTCTATCATTGATAAATGCTGATAAAAATCTATCAATGTTTATGAGTGTTTTTTTTTTTTTTTGGCTATTTTCTATAAATAGTTTGACATTTTTTCTATCGGTAGAAATTTTCCCAAACTCAATTCTTTTTTTAAAAATTAAAATATGTATCGTATAGTGTATTATAAATTAATAATGATTATGCAAAATTTTTAAATATAAAACATGTGTATAAATAACTTAATAATAGTTTAGTGTCAACTAATATTTAAGGGATAATTACAATTAATTTTATAATTTGTAAATATAGTATTAGACACATTTTAAACAAATATTTAAATTATAATCTAATTTGTAAATCAACAATTATTTAAATTATAATCTAATTTGTAAATCGGTTACCAAACATGTATCTAAAAATATGAAATACAACTTTGTTTGCATTGAATCATTCGTTTTCAAATTTTTGTTTCCGTTATATTTCCATGAATCAAGTAATAGATATTTAGGGTCTGTTTGGTTGAGAATTAATTTGAAAATAACGGATTCAGTTGAAGTTGATTATAATTTCAACAATTGTTTAAAATGTGTTTGATGCTATATTTATAAATTATAAAATTAGTTGTAACTACCTGCTAAATATTAGTTGACAATAAACTACTATTTATTTATTTATGAACATATTTTATGTTAAAAAATTATATTGTTATTATTTTGTAATACTACATAATTTATAACACATCGAATAATAAATATTTTAATTTTTTAAAAAAAAAGTAATTAAGTTCATAATATGATCACATGCTGTATTTCTAAATGTTTTGATTTTTATTTAATATAATTCCATATTTTAAATTTTATAATTTAAAATCTAGATAGGAAAACATAAATAAGATTACACAATCATAAAACAGTTTAACAGAATTTATATTTTCTGTCAAAGACATGTCTGCTAAACTCAATAAATCTAAACAATCATGAAATCATCACACCATAATAGCATTTTTATTTGTAATATGAAAACATAGCTTTGGATAAACACATTATATATTTTAGCGTTATTTTCTTAAACGAGATATAGGTTTTTCTTTTTGTAAGAAATTAATAGCTTGAGGATGGGGTTTAGATTTTCAGAGTTGTAGTTAGTATATCTTTAACTAATTGAACAACGTTCAAATTAAGGTAACATGACAAAAAAAATTATTTTTGAAAAAAAAAATGGTAACGATTAATAAGGATTTGTTTGATAGATAATCTGAAAACAGAAATTTGAAAACAAAGATTAAATGAAAACATAGTTGTATTTCATGTATTTCGAATATGTACTTGGTACTATAATTTAGAAATTAGATTATAATTTAAATTTATTTATGAACATGATTTTATGTTAAAAAAAATTTGTATAATTATTATTTTGTAATATTATATAATTTGTGAGATAAATTAAAAATTTTGTCCCTGTAGTTGGAAAGAAGTTAAAATTTATGTCTTAGATTTATAATTAGAATTTGACTCCTATAATTTGATAAAAACTTCTTAAATAATCCGTGTCATAAATAATCTCTATGACAGAGATGATTTAAATGGATTTAACAAACCATAAGAGATAATATATGAAGTTTTATCAAACCATAAGAACTAAATTATAAATTTTAAAACCATATGAACTAACTTGTAAGTTTATTTAAACCATAAGGACTAAATTTAGAATTTAACCTAATTTATAATAATTACATAATACATATTTTAATTATAAAAAAAACAAATCGAGTTGATAACATGACATACTATATTTTAAAATATTTTTATCTTTAATTAATATAATTTTGCATTTTAAATTTTAAAATTCAAATTCTGGATACAATGAAAAGATAAAAATGTTGTTTTGAGAACTTATATCGTTTGAATCATAAAATTTGAAAACAGTTTTCATAAACATAATTCATGTAGTCTATCAAACACACATTCGTTGAACTCATTGAATCTGAAAATATAGATTACCAACCAAACAGACTCTAAATTTCTTAAACTTTAAAAACAAAATAATATGACGTATCATTTTATCTAATTATTTTTATAAATAGTTCAATTTTTCAAACATATGGTTTAAATATAACAAATTGTCTAAGTCATTAAACAATTAAAACTTTATATTATAAATAATAATATTGTTATTAAAAAAAAAAAAAAAAAACATAAATCGTCAAATGGGACAATATGAGGGACGTGTTTATTTCTCCATTCCTTATTCTTCAGTTTTCGCTTAAAAAGGAATTCTCTTATCTCATTAAGGGCTAATCACTATATGGACCGTGCCCATGAGAAAAAGGAACATTTTTATAACTGAAAATATTTTTAAAAAATAAATTTATCAATTAAATATTGTCTAGAAACACATTTTATATATAAATTGCATACCAAACTTTTTTTTTTTTTTTGGTATAATAAGGATGAGGATTCGAATGACAAACATTTGAATCATTAACACGTCACATGTTAGTCAAGTAAACTTCGAGATTCGTGGTTCGATTTTCCTATCCTATGTATTGTTAAAAAAAGAAAATTAATTAATTAAATATACCATTGGAAACACACTATATGTCGTTTGGTAGAAATAAAACGACTTGTCATTTTGATTAAACATGACACATGATCGGACTATGGCCTACTTTATGGGCAACATCGTGTAGCTTGAGCCTAACTCAATATCTATCTTTAAAATATAAATTTTTGTGTATACCTAATTCAATATAATCTTGAGTTGTTTTTAAATATAATAAAATGAGAATTTATTTACAAATTTATCACTGATAGATTTATCACGAATAGACAGTGAAAATTTGCTATTTAAAATGACTAGTTTGCATTATGTAAAGTTTAAAAAGAGAATTTAATTATAAAAGTTTTAGTAATACAACTCTGAACTTATTTATAAAAGTTTAACAATAAACTTTAATTTATGAATAAGAAAGTTTGGGGAAAAAAACCTTAGAAGCTACACGTGAAAATTTAAAAAAAAATGAGAATCCTTTCTTATTTTAAAAAAAAAAATTATTGGATGATTTGATTATCCTCTTAATTTTAAAATTCAAATTAAAACTTATTATTATTTTTTTAGATTTGCAATGATCTTCCTCTTGATTTTAAACTATATTTTGATTTTATAAATTATTTCAAAATTATACCTAGATGAATGAGTTGTTTTCAAATATAGAAAAATGAGCCAAACTATTTACAAATATAGAAAATTTTTATTGTTTATTAGTAAGAGACCGCACCGTCTATACACCTAAATTTTTCTATATTTGTAAATAATTGGGTACTTTTTCTGTTTATAGTAATTTTCCTAAGAAGTTGCAAATGACTAAAATACGTTTTCATATGTTATATTAATTTTACTGAAAATATTATAGGATAATCTGAGAAACTTTTGATTTTCTCTTCTGTCCTTTTTAGTTGATGAATATAGGGAGATCTAAGAAATTTCACATTTAAATTATTAAATAAAAATTTTTCCAAGATTTTTTTTCCATTCACACCTTGAATTAATTATATATATTATATATATAAAAAATTCCCCTATTTGTTGGCATTCACACCTTAAACTATACTAGATTTTTTTAAAAAGAAAAGTCACATTTTATTATCTAATTCATAATTCACATCAGTGGGTTTATAATAATTTACTATTTTTATATGTTTTTGTACCATTTTTTTTCTTTTCAAATTTGTTGTAGTTACACACCAATTCATTTGGAAAATTATTATAAACAGAAAAGATATCAAACTATTTACAAATATAGAAAAATTCCCACTATCTATTCGTGGTAGACCAAGATAGACTTCTATTACTGAATCTATCACTATCTGATAAACAGTAAAAAAATTTTATATTTATAAATAGTTTGGCTCAAAGCTCAAAGGCTTTAACCATTTTTATAATTTTAGTTGTTTCATATGGGTAAAATGGTCCCCCTTCATAAACTATTTCTAGTAACGAGGTATTTTATTATTTTATCATTAAATAATGCACAGCAAAATAATTTAATAATTCCTTTGAAAAAAAAAATAATAATAATTTTAATAAAACTATTTCTCCTGGATTAATTCCACCCCATATTTGATTCCATATTCTAAAAAAAGTTGAATGAGATAGAATTGGAGTGAAAGTATTCCCTTTAATGGATGATTCTCATAAATGAGAAAGTTTTTTTCTTTTTTTCTTTTTTATGGGCATAATTAACAATAGAATTGAAAATTAAAATGGAGAAAAATACAGAAAATTTTAAAAAGGAAATTACCTATATCTACATAATAATGCAGCCTGAGGTAGGTTGAAGAGGGATCCTTCAAAGTCAAAATGTACAAAGTTATTTTTATAAAATTAATAAACTTCCACATTCCATTGCTCTGATTTCTTCAATTGCCTCTTGTATTCCAGCCAATCAATACCTGAAAAAAAAAATTGAAATACCACTTCTAAAATAAGTGTTTCCACTAAAAATAATTAAAATTATAAATCATCTCAAAGCACTTTTATACCACTCTAACTATTTAGTTTATACAAATTTTGTTTTTCCTCGCAAATTCTTTATTTTTTAAAATTAAAATTTTGAAAAAAAAGAAAAGGAAAAAAAAGTGGAAAAGAGGGAGAAATCTAACCATCTCTAGCAGCCAAAGAGACCATAATGTCATCAATTCCCTTCTCCATGCCCTTAAGTCCACACATGTAGACAAAGGTATTATCCTTCTTCAATAATTCCCAAAGCTCCTCAGCATACTGAGCCATTCTAGTTTGAATGTACATTTTCTCCCCTTGCTCGTTCGTTTGCTCTCGACTAACCGCAAAGTCTAACCTAAAGTTATCGGGATACTTCTCTTTCATTTTTTCAAACTCCTGTTTCATTTCAGCCACTCAAATTAGTAATTTCAACTATGATAAATTACATTTTCTTCTACGTGTTTATCGGGTTTTGGTTCGATGAAGCTATTATAGATTTTGAGATTGCAATAATAGGGATTTCTCATTTTTACCTCTTTGTAAAGAAGTGAGCTACTTGTTGGGACACCCAAGAAGAGCCATGCCAAACCATTGAACTATATAAAGCAAAAGCAGCATTAAGATGTTAATAATAGAAAAAAAATTGCAAATTAAAGCCATAGTAAAATAAAATAAAATAAAAATAAATTCCATAAGAATTTTTACCTCGTAGTCTTCATGCTTCTCAAAGAACATTTTCCACAAAAATGATCTGAATGGAGCAATTCCAGTTCCAGTTGCAAGCTAATACAATTTCACCAAATTAAATTAGTTTTTATTTTAACTCAATGTAAAATTCCTTTTTTTTTTTTTTTTTTTTTTTGGCTAATTGTGATTTACCATGATAACTGTAGCATTGGGATCTTTAGGCATAAGCATTTCTTTTCCCACAGGTCCTGTTATCTTCACCTCAGCTCCAGGTTTTAGGTCACCTACCATCACAAAATAAATACATTATTAATTTGTTAAAATTTGAAAAAAATCCCCCTGGGAAAAATAACATTATGTATTTTTTTAAGAGAACTTTTTAAAAATAGAAAAATAAGAAAAAACTATTTATACAAAACAACAAATTTGTTGCGATAGATGCTGATAGAAGTCTATCAGAATCTATTAGTGATAGAAGTCTATCAGAATCTATTAGTGATAGAAATTATATAAGTATATCACCGATAGATGTTGACAGAAGTCCATCAATGTCTATTAGTGTTTTTTTTTAACTATTTTTTTGTAAATAATTTGAGATTTTTTTTATATGTGAAAATTTTGATTTTTTTTTTATTAAAAAAAATCAAAATATTCATTTATTTAAAAAATTCATCATATCATTGACTAAAAAAAAGAGGCGGTTTTCAAAAATGAGTCAAACTATTTACAAATATAGAAAAATTTCACTGTCTATCAACGATAGACCGAATTCTATCGCTTGAGCGATAGAAAGCGTAAATAGTTTGAAATTTTTTCTGTTTATAACAATTTTCCTAAAAAAAACTTATTTTTATTGAGATTTTAAAATTTGGTTAATTACATATTTAGTTCTTGAGCTTTTAAGTTTGTGTCTTTTCGAGTATCTATTTGATTCCTAAACTATGAAATAATCTAATATATCTAAAAACTTTTAAGTTTAAAATACATAATAGATCTGTGAACTTTTAATTTATTTAAAAAATAATTAAATTAATTAATCTATGAAACTTAAATTTTTAATTCATGAGTTTTAGAAGAAAAAAGAATGGTGGAATAAACCAAAGATCTATTACACAGAATTAAAATTTTATGTCCTTTTAAGGCCTATTGGACATAAAATAAACAATTTAACGACCTTTTCGACACTTGTAATTTAACCTAAAGTACCTCTATAAAGTAAATAGTAAAAGAAAAAAAAATTAAATTGTTGCTTATGTTATAAAAAATTGAATGAAAATAATGAAGATCAAACTCACATAAAAAGTTAGAGCAAACTCCTTTGACAATCTCTCCTTGTTCATTGGTGTACACCAGCCTCTTCACACATAGAGAAACCTGAATTTGTAAATTCACAAACCAAATTAGAATGACAGAAATCACTAACTTTGCCTCAAAATTGTTTTTAGAGGAAAAAAAAAGAGGGAGAAAATTTAAATGACAAAACTGATAAAAATATTTATAAATATAGCAAAATTTCATTTTTTGCGATAGACTGCAGATTAGACAGTGAAACTTTGCTATATTTTTAAATATTTTTTTTATTGATTTTCCAATATTTGGAAACATCTAAAAAAAATAACTAAAATTAAATTAAATAAAATATGTGTGATTTAACTATTTTTAAAAAATTTAAATATCATTTTAAACTTTCAAGCTTTATTTCAAAATGGTGATTTTAATTCATAAATTTCACAAAAATAAACTAATAAATTTTAACTTTTTTAACTCATTCAACTTTTATAAACTATTTTAACTCATTCAACTTTTATAAAAATTGTTTTCAAATATAGAAAAATGAGTCAAATTATTTTAAAATATAAAAAAATTTATTGTCTACGGTAGACCGCTATAGAATACTATCGCAGTCACAAAACTATTATATATATATATATATATATATGAGATTTAAAGCACAATTAATTTCTAAGAAAAATATTTATTCCAAACAGTGGCGATAGAAAACAACCTAGATTATCTTTTTTTTTTTTAATTAAAAAGAAAAAGAAAAAAAGTAAATTATTTTTGTAAAATAAAAAGAAGGCGGCTTACAGTCTTGGAGTCACCAAAGTCACCAAGGGCACTGCTGGCAATAGAGTATAATCTCAATTTGTGAGGCTTCCCATTCTTGTCCTCTCCATCTGCAATTACCCCAATTGATTGCCCTTCTCTGTAGGGCACTTCTCCTAAAAGTTTTAACCAAAAACAAAATTAAAATTAATACCAAATAACAGGAAAATTATTATAAATAGAAAAATATCAAACTATTTATAAATATAATAAATTTTTACTATTTATTAGCGATCGACTGCGATAGACTATCAGTGATAGACAGCAAAATTTTCACTATAGACTATCGCGGTCTATCGTTGATAGACAGTAAAATTTTCGGAAATTACTATAAAAAAAATCAAACTATTTACAAATATAGAAAAAATTTACTGTCTATCAGCAATAGATCGCGATAGAATTCTATCACTTGAGCGATATACTTTTATTGCTGTCTATTGCTCAAACGATAGAATTTTATCGCAGTCTATCACTAATAGATAATAAATTTTCTATACTTATAAATAATTTGACCATTTTTCTATATTTGAAAACATCCCTAAAATTTTTCTATATTTATAAATAGTTTGACTCATTTTATCTATATTTAACTTTTTCTAAATATTCTTTTTATATCATGTTATATAATTTTGTTGTTGTGATTTTAGAATAATCTTAAATTTGGTTCATCTAGTTTTAAAATTTTTAATTTAATCTTGATGGTATCAAGTTGATTTTTTTTCTTTCTTTTATGAGTTTAAGCTAATAAAAGCGAGAGATTCGAAATTCTAATATCTTATTTGAAATATATTTTATGTCATTCATACACAAATTAGCAATGTGGACATAGTTTCAATTTTCTCTATAATTTTAAAATTTTGGTTTTGGTTTTAATATGATTTGTAAAATTTTAAAAGTCTCAATTCTTACATGTGATTCTAAACATTTGAATTTGATTCCTATCATTTTAAAAGTTTAAAGGATTAGTTTTAATTCAGTCCGAACAAACATGAAATGAAACACAGAGAAATCCAAGCAATGAACTGAATGATTAGATGAGAAAATGAGCGTTGATTAACAAACAACGAACGAACTTACCTTCAGTACTGAAGACCATATGCCAAGTCTCGCCGGGAGCATCATCGCCGGTGATCTTGGTGTTCAAAAGGCATCGTCCAACGTAAGGACTCTTAGGTTTAAACTTATTCACCACAATTCCTTCCTCTTGCTTCTTCGATTCTTTCTCCACCTTCGCCGGAGCCTCCGTGGTCACTTGAGCTCTAATCGGACCCACCGACGCTCTTCCGCCATGGTAAAACACCGGAACCTGAATGGAATGGAATGAAATAAATGTAATCGTAGAGAGAAAAAAAGGGGGAAAGTGAGGGAAATGCAGAATTAGGGCTTGCCTTCTTGAGGGAGATTCTGTCGGGGGAAATTAGAGGAGTTCTGGAAGGGAGAGAAGAGGATTTAGAAGGGAAAGAAACAGCGGCAGTTACTGCGGCGGCCATGGATGGATGGATTGGGGAAGAGGAGGAAGAAGAAGGGTGAGAGAGAAAGAGGGAAATGGGGAAATGGGGGGAAGGGGGAAAATGGAATAAAAAAGAGGGAAAAGATTAGGGGATTGGGTGGAGGAGATTGCAGAGGAAATGAAGTGGTTCATGTGAGGATAAGTTTGGTATATCAATGGCCACTACCAACCAGTTCTTCTTTCCTGATTTTTTTTTCTTTCCTTAATTCTTTTACTTCTCTTTAAAAATTCTACTTATGTCCAATAGCAGACTTTTACTTCCAATTTTCTATTATTTTATTTTATTTTTGTTATAATTTCGTAAAAGTTGAATATGTAGGAATCGGCTTGGTAGGGAATTTGAATTGGCTTTGTGTTCTTTTTAAAAAACTAAATTATACCAAATACTCTTATAATTTATACTTTGGGTAAAAAATAGGGAAAGTTTTAAAAATAGAAAAATAAGGTAAACTATTTACACAAAATAGCAAAATTTTTAAATAGTTGTGATAGACGCAGATAGAAATCTATCAGGATCTATCTGATAGAGGTCTATTACTGATAGATGCTATAGAAGTCTATCAATGTCTATCACTACTTTTTTTGCTATTTCATGTAAATAGTTTGACTTTTTTTTATTTGTGAAAATTTCTCTAAAAAATACCCTTAAATTTTCAAAATTTTCAAAAATACCCTTAAACTTCCCAAATGAGTTAAAAAAATACTCTTATCGTTAATTCTCGATGGAAATCATTAGGAGTTGTTTAGATCACTATAATGGAATCACGATTATTGAAAAACTGATTACAGATTACGTGTAGGGTTGGGTTTACTGAGTTTCTTATTATTGTGTTTGGATTTGAGTTGTGTTGGGTTATATATATATATATATATATATAATTATTATTTTGAGTGTTTTTGTATATCTTTTTTCTAAATCATATTACCTAAGTTTATGATTTTATACAAATTCTAATTTCATGAACTTTGTGTGACGCCCCGACTTTTCAGAAATAATTATTTTTCCATTAGTTCAAGTTTAATTCTAGATTTCACCTTGTTACTTATTTTGGAATAAGTTATGAGTTGGATGAAATTGAATTTTGATTTAATTTCGCTTTAGGATGAATGTTTGAAATCTACCCTAGATAAATTAGATTTAAAATAGATTAAATTAAGATATTTTAGTTTTCCAATTTTTGGATTATAGATTTTAATTTAAGTTTCGAGTTCAATTTTGAGAACTTAATGTAATTTTTTATTTTTTGAGACAAAATTGAATTCATTGGAGAAGATAAATATTTTATTTATGTTTTTTTAATAAAAGATTTTGAGAAGATATTGTGATATTTGAAATTTAAGAAGGAAAATAAAAGTTTAACTTTGGTCAAAAATAAAATTAAGTTAAATTAAGGGTTTGTTTGGACTGACATATAAGAAAAATGTTCTTTGAAAAATCCATTTTTATTTAATTTTTTTTTTTTATATAAAACAGTTTAAAATAAAAACACTCATGTGTGCTTGGCAACTTTTTTTCAAAATTGTTTTTATATATAAGTTTGTAGGGATTGACTTAGAAGAAAAATGTTTAATATGTTTGCTTATATTAATATATGATACACTAATTATTGTATTAAAAAATTTAACATGTTTGTTGATTGATTTCTAATATATTATTAGTGTACTCTATAGTCATGATATGTTGTTAATATAGTAAAAAGAAATTTATAGGTTATTATTGATGAACTTGTGATATACTTAGAACTACGATTTTATCACGTAACGTTATTGTCAATCATCTTGTTGACAACTATAAAAAATAACTAGTGGAAACTTAACCATAACTACAAAATACAACGAAAATATAAAAACAAAATCAGTGATAACTCATATAATTTGCAAACAAAAAAACACAAAAATTATACGAATAAATGAAAAAAATAAGCACAACTAATATAAATTAAATTTGGTATATCGACTAATATATAAAATATAAGGTATATCAAATATGCAATTGATATATATCTAATTCATTTCAACTTCGTACTAAAAAACTCATTCCAATTTTTAACGACAAATTTGCAAACAATAACACAAAATCTTCTATCCTAATTCCACAATTAATTCACATAAACAAATTATAGATAAAGGAATACCTATATGTGATTTAAATAAAAAAAAATATAGCACCATAAATAATGTAGTAGACAATAAGATCAATGCTAGATAAATAATCATCACGAAATCTCGAATTGAAAATTTAAAAGTTAATTAAGATAAATTATATGAAATTGGAGGTTAATTGTTAACGAAATTCAATTCGAAGTGAGATATAATAGTGGAATAGTACATTATAAAGTAAAGAAATCAATTAAATCAAATTCTAAACTGCCAATAAAGAAATTAGTTTAGAGAGGAAAAAGAAAAAGAATCAATCAATTAAACTGGAAAAAAAATGCACAAAAAAGTTGTTGAGATTGGTAATTTTTGCTATATTTGCAAACTCCAAAAATTCTAGCTACATATGCAATTTTTCTAATTAATTTTGCTACCCATTGCAATTTTCCTTGATAAAATAGTAAGAAAGAAGATGAAAATGTGATGGCATGGTGATACATTTATACAAAATTTCTATCCCTACCACATACAACCCCACATAGAGTTAGAACTGGATAGCAAGAATAATCAGTCTTAGCTGGACTAGTTATCGTGCCCACAGTAAATGTTGGGAAGCCAAGTGCAGAGCGATCAATAAGTCGAGAATTGGTAGGCGAGCTTGATATGAAAACCCTAGCAATTTGAAAATTAGGAACCCAATTATTGAACCCCTAACAACAAATCCCAAAATTACCAAATCAATTGATGTCAACCAAAAGGAAAAAGACTAGAATTGGAGTACCTTTTGATCGAAGACCAAGAGATAAGGAGAACTAGTTTCTTACTCCAAGTTCGAACACTCCTCAAGTAAAATGATCAGACTTACCTGAATGTTCTTGGCATGCAACCCTAATTGTGGGATGAAACTCTGTCATCTACCATAGAATTCTCATTCAAGAAAACAGTAAAGTTCTAAAAACATCAAATTCTTCAACAACCTAAAGGCAAGACTTTAAATAGCCTCTCAATAAAACCCCAATGACTTATCATAATTCATAGTAAAATGTCTAAAATAATCATACTTAAAATGTCATTAACAAGGATAAATTTAGAAATGATTAAATTATATAAAAATTATTAAATAATAATTTGATGCCTTGAGCGGTTCATATCAAAGCTGCATGTGGTTAAGAACAGTGTGGTTGATCATCCTCTCGGACTAGCTACTTAATCCCCTTGGTAAATCAAAATTTGAAAACCAAAAAAGAAGTTTTTAGAATTTATTTTTGTTTCTATAATCTAACTAAAAATTCAGATTTTATCTTTGCAAGCATCAAACCAAAGTATAAGTGTGAGAAAACAAAGTAGAAGTTTCAGTTCAATTCGATGAAATTAAGTTTTCATTTGGTTTTTAGTTTTTAAAAATTAAGCCTATAAACCTATTCTCCACCTCTACATTTCTTGTTTGTTATCTACTTTTTACCAATATTTTTAAAAACTAAACCAAGTTTTGGAAACTAAAAAAAGTAGTTTTTAAAAAACTTATTTTTGTTTTTGAAATTTAGTTAAGAATTCAGTTCTTTTACTTAAGAAAAATACATATCATTATAAGAAATTGAGAGTAACTAGGTTTAGTTTTCAAAAACAAAAAACAAAAAATCAAATAGTTACCAAACGTGGTTTAAAAGCATTTAAGATTCAAATTGATAAAACCCAATAAGTTTAAGATCAAAATTGATATATATTTTTTAATCTTAGAAATTATAAAGAGGTATGATATCCCTAAGGCCCACGTACAATCAGGGTATTAAATGTTAGTCCACGTGTCAACATTTCTATTGGTATTTCTACATGTAAGGTTCTTCATGAACATATATAAGACGTGAATTGACATTTTCATTATATATTAAAAATATCAATAAAGGATAAGAAAAAAAACATAATATCATTAGTGTAAATATAATATAAAATAATAACCATTTCAACTCATTAATAAAATATGAAATGTTTATTTATTAATTGAAATATATGTATTTTTATATTCTTTTAAACAGATATCTATCAATATTTTCAAAGCGAATATAACTCAATTGACATCCAAGTGTGCTAGTAACCACGAGGTCTGTGATTTAAAATCTCCACCCCCAATTATTATAAAATTCAATTTTGGAGAATGGCTTATTTGAATTATCTTTTTAAATGTTTAAAAATACCTTTTTTCCACTAAAAAAATACATAAGCTTTAAATTTGAAATTTAATTAGCAAATAAACTTAATAGTTTTAATTAGTCACAAGGTTTGATTCTCGGGTTCGCCGCATGGATGATCTAAAATTTGAGAAAAAAAAGAGATTTACTCTACTTTCTGAAAATGAGATTCTATGACCCGTTGTTGATGTCAAATTCGAGTAAAATCACCAGAAAGGAACTTTACGCATGCAAAATGAGCTTTCTCGCTCTCCAATGCTCTGTATCGCTCAACAACGCAAACTGAATAAAGGGAGAGAAGAAGAAAACGACAAGAGTTGCTCGTGTAGACTTGCCAAAACTGGTGCATGGTCTTGTTGAAGTTGGTCGCATCGGAGAAGAAGAGCATAAGAAGAAGAAGAAGAAATACAAGTAATTTTGTAAAATTGCTTGATGATGAGGTAAGCAAAATGTCAAAAATTTTAAATTTTAAAAAGTGAGGCAAAAACCATTTTGGACCCGAGTATAAGTCTTTAAATCAATTTTTTCTTGATTCTCCGCATAGCTTGATCGATACAAATTTTGTACAGGTTCGATCCTCCTACTCCAAATATTGAGAATTTAGAGAGAGAAGGAAGAGGGTGGCTAGATAGTGACAAGAAAACAAAGCAGGGCTTTTAGGGCTTAAAATTGCAAATAAGCCCTCAACTTCTTTTTTCTTTTCCCCACTTCATCTCTTCTTGTTTGGGTAAGAGATATATTCCTTCGTCGCCGACCGCACCAGCCAGGCAGCTCCTCTAGAATTTCATTTCATTTTTTTTCTCTCTTTCTTTTTGAAGGCCTCTTTTTAGGCTACATTTGACCACGGTAAATTTATAGTAATAAAAAATTATCTCGCATCGATACAGTACTTAGCTACCGACGTTATGTGATAATTTTAGTTTTCTACTTTTGTAATTCTCTAAAATTGTTATTGACTTGGTCGTCAGAGTGTTGGTAGCTAAGCAAATTTATATTTACTAGCTATCTAATAGTGTATATTCAAAGATGAAAATATTCGTGGATATATCGATATATCGTAAATCGAAGAGTTCGATATCGATGTGAAATATCCATGGATATTTCCAACATCTTTTATAATGCTCGTAAAACATAAAAAATGTATTTATTTAGTCCACTACGAATAATGACTACTACTAATAATCTCGATAACTTAGTTTTGGAGTAAAAACAACTTAATTATTAATCTAAATAAATTTTATAAACCTCATCACTTACAGAGATATCCCTCGATATTGATATTTTATCAATATATCCGTAAAATTGAAATGTTGATATCGATATTGACATCGATATTTTAATCATTGACTATATTAAGTTGTTTGAAAAAAAATATATATGTAGAATAGGTCAAATATCTATTAAACACGAAATAAAAAAAAAATTAAGGTTGGTTTGATAATCACTTGGTTTTTGATCACTAAGCTTATTTTTTCTTAATGATGATTTTTATCTTTCTTTGATAAAAGAGTTTCAAAGAAACTTAGAGGTAGAAAATATATTTATAGGCTTAATTTTTTAACAATAAAACAAAAATTAAATGGTTATCAGACGAGATCTTAATAATCTATTAGTCATAAAAATAAAAGTTTAAAAATTCATTAAACATTTTTTAAAAATTGGACATAAAAATCAAAATTTCAAGTTTAAAGGACCAAATATTAATAAACTTAAAAAGTAGGGACTAAATATGTAATTTGAACATAATATTTTTATTAGAAAAAACCGTATGCCTTATCCTACCTTCCTTCTTTCTTTCTTTCCTTCTTTCCCTCTTCCCTTTCCCTCCCTCTCTCCGCTACAACCCAAGCCGGCACACCCTCTCCGTCGCAGTTCCCGCCGGCACGCCTCCATCGCCGTAGTTCTTTTCCTTTCTTCACTCCCTCTCTGCTGCAACCACGCCGGCACGCACGACTACCGCATTCTTCTGCTCGTCGACCGAGGTCTACACTGTCTTCCGCAACCTCTCCCACTCTCGCTCGCAGTATGAATCAATTTTTCTTTTGTTCAGTTTTCTTCGATTTGGCTGAAATTGGAATGAGATCAAATTTAATAGAAAATCCTCCCACATCCGACACAAACTTGTAATCGAATTAATTAGGGTTAGTCTTTTTGTTGTTTATGCTTCAATTTTTCCATTAGATGCTCTGTTAATCCTAGAAATGAGGGGAATACAAAAGAATTGTTTGTATCTCTTACTTTAGGCTTGAGGTTGGGGTGGGGGTTGGAAGCTTTTTTTCTCTCTTAATTTTGAAGAATTTATGGTCTAAATTGTGGGTATTGATGTAAATCTAGGCCTTATATCTCTCCGTTTGCTCATTTCTTGCTCGTATATGTAATCTTAGAAAGTAAATAACGTTTTCCTAGATTTTCTATTTTCTTAAGCGTTAGATTCTTGGGTATTATCCTTTCTGAATAGGTTAATGGCACTGAACAAGCTTGTATTCGACTTAATTCACCAATAAAATCATTGACGCTGGCTGGATAAATTCGTTACCTATTCGACTTATCATGCAGCTTTGGCTTAGTTGTCCTGTAGTCATGTTGGTTAGCTGTTGCTGAATTGTTGAAGATTGTTCGTCGTGAAAATTCATTCGCTGTCACATGTAGTTGTTGTGTATGGTCTCTTGTTTAAATTTTGACATTCTGTAGATTTCGCATTGAGTTTCATGGACAAGGTTCACTCATACTCTTGCATTGTTTTTCCTTTTTGTTTGTTGTTGGGAAATGGGAAAAAAAAGGGTTCTCTGGGTATAAGCACAGCATTTATATGACTTTCTTTAAGAATTAAGTGCCACATTGTATTAGACCTTAACTTCATGGGAATTGTGAGGGGTCTTTTCAGTTTTCATGGTGTGATTTGAGATGCTCAATCTTTGATATTATATCTATAGCTGTTCTGTTTGTTAAAGAAAGGTTATATTTCTAAATGTTGTCTGATACATAGATCTACACATACAAATTGATTTTCAAATTCGTTTCCTCTTCTTGGAGTCTATTTCTGGGCTACGACTAATGCAACTATTTGTATTTTGTTTCATGAATTTTTATGACAGGCACGTACAACTTCATGGCATCTCAGGTTGTCCGTGAATGGATTGGGATTAACAACTTTGCGATGGCTACGCAAGACAAATTACTTGAGTTGCTGGGAAAACTGAAGCTGGAGGTTAGATTCATTTTTACCCATATGTTGTGATCACAAAATCCTTATCTAAGTGATTTATTTTTCCACATGAGCCTTTGCACTGTTTTTTCACAATCTCTAAGGATTATTGACTTTTGATATCTTTCTACAGAACGTGAACACATTGACAATACTTGTAATGGGAAAGGGTGGTGTAGGAAAGTCATCCACTGTGAATTCCATTATTGGTGAAAGAGCTGTATCTGTTAGTCCTTTTCAGGTACTCATTAGTTATTCACTTCACTTGTATTTTGGTTGACTGAAGTTTACAGAAGGCGCATGATTTGATTTAAAAAATGAAATGTTTATAGTCAGAAGTGCCAAGGCCTGTGATGGTTTCTCGCTCAAGGGCTGGATTTACATTAAACATCATTGATACACCTGGCATCATAGAAGGAGGTTATATCAATGACCAGGCACTTGAGATCATAAAACGGTAATTTCTATTTTTTTTTAATAAAAAAAATCAGATTAATTTTTTACAAGATAATTATCTGGTTCTTATCATTGTATATCTTTAACTTTCTTTTTTGGGATTTTTTTGGGGGTTGGTGAGCAGCTTTCTTTTGAATAAGACCATAGATATTCTTCTCTATGTGGACCGCTTGGATGCATATAGAGTAGATAACTTGGAAAAACAGGTTATTAAGGCCATAACAGACAGCTTCGGTAAAGCAATATGGAATAGGGCTTTGGTCGTTCTCACTCATGCCCAATTCTCCCCACCAGATGGATTACCATATGATGAATTTGTTTCCAGAAGATCAGAAGCTCTACTGAAAACTGTCCGATCTGGTGCCTCTTTCAACAAAAATGATATTCAGGTGGCTTTTGCTATTTTTGTTAGCCATTATCAGCAAGTCTCGAGTTCCATTTTGTTTTTTGTGCAGTTTTAGTTATATGCCATTATGCCTATATGTGTATGTGAACAAATTTTTAGTTCATAATACCCATGTCATCACATTTGATCTTTTCTGCCCTTGTTTTCTTTCATTTTTTCTATCCATAAAAGTTTGGTTATCATTTTTTTCCTAAAAACATTTGAGGTTACTTTAAACATGTATAGATAGCAGAATTGAATGACGTCACCTTTGGGGTCATGTCTTTATTTCTTTTAAACTACTTTTTTGCTGCCAGTTTTGGAGCGTTGGAGGACTGAATATAAAGTGAGCTGTTTTGTTGTTGTTCATATTCAAAACATGCAAATGTTCTGTGATTGATTACTTATTTTATAACAAGTACTGAAGATTTCAAGGATTTTTTTATTATTATTAGTGTATGAATTCAATTGTTGATGGGTTATAACAACGGTGTTTAATGTTTTTGGTCTTTCTTTCAGTAAAATCTCTGAGAACACAAAACAAAATATACATACATATATATATATATATATATATATTCACTTATTCTTTGCTCATTGAATGATAAAAGTAAATTCTATACCTTCTAGGGGTCGAATATACCAGTTGTTTTGGTTGAGAACAGTGGACGGTGCAACAAGAATGAGAAAGATGAAAAGGTTCTACCTCTCTCTTTCTTTCTTCAAAATCCTCATTAGAGTGTTTTCAAATTAATGGTTTGACAATTCTTTTTCACAACAGGTTCTTCCAAATGGGATTGCTTGGATTCCTCACTTGGTTGAGACAATCACCACAGTTGTGTTGAATGGAAGCAAGTCTATTTTTGTTGATAAAAAGTTGATCGAAGGCCCAAACCCCAATCAGAGGGGGAAGTTGCTGATTCCCTTTATTTTTGCACTCCAAGTAATGCATCTGGAACTTAAAAAGATTCCATTATTTGCTTTTCTCTTACAATTCAGGGACTAAGTCTATCTATTTGCTTCTCTTTTTGGCTTGTTGATAGTATCTCTTCGTCGTTAAACCTATCGAGCGAGCAATAAGAAGTGATATATCAAAAGAAAGTAGACCATCGTGGGAGACGCGCGATACGAGCTTGTCCAGCCGCAAGTATTGATTTGACCTCATAAATATCCTCAACGATCGAAGTTTGGTGAGTTAATCTATGAGTCTTTTGTTCGTGTTGAGATTAGTAGACCTTGTCGTGTTTTTGTAGAAGTTCGAATTTTGAGGTAACTGAGTTTCTGTAAGCAAATTCGTATAACGCTGCAACCCTCAGTCGGCTACTCATAATTAGTTAGAAGATTATGTTTCTTTCATTTCGTTTTTTGGCCTTTTGTCCAATCCCCCATTACTCTTCCCAATAATCAAACATTCAAACTTTGGCATGCAAATGTTAATAATGTTGATGATCATAATATTTGATATACAGTCTTTAATCTATAATCTTTAAGTGAAGTCATGAATGTATAGGGCCGCAATGAGTAAACAATTCTATCTTCTCAATGGAAATGAATCATGAAACTACATTTGGATTTGAAATTTGAAGGAATGTTATGTAGATGACTGATGAGTAGCCAATTTTGGTGTGCTGAAAGAGGGAATGGGACAATTCTTTGTTAGATTGTTTCCAGCCTCAGATTGGTTTATGAGCTTTCAATAATGATCTAGTCCATGTGGTAATCATGTTTAGACTGAAAAGTACTTTCGGTTCGGTATAGTTTTCATTTGATCCCTAAGTTTTAAAATGTTTATTTTAGTCTTTAAATTTTGAGTTTGATTTCAATTTAGTTCTTAGGTTTCACAATGTTATGATTTTACGAGACTTGAGTTTTGTTTCAATTTGGTCTATAATTTTCAAGGTTTATATTTTTAATTTCAAATTTTTATTAAATAACCATTCTCAATTATTGGCGGTAATGTCTATTAATTAGATTTAAAATAATTATGAAGTCAAAATTTAAAATTAATTTTAATAGTCATAATAAACAATGAAAATTAATTACAAGGCTCTTTTCAAATAGTGGAAAATGAGTTAAAAAATTTCTTAATGTAGCAAAATGTCACTATTTATCCGTGTCTTTTACTATATTTAAAAATATTTCCAACAATTTTACCATTTAAAACAATTCTTCGTAATTATAGGTCTTTTGACTATTTTTATTAATTAATAGATATTAACACTAAGACGAAAAGTTTGTATTTAGGGAAAATTAAGGTAAAAAGTATAAATTTTGAAACTTAGGGACTAAATTGAAATAAAACTTAAACTCGAGGGTTAAATTGTAACATCTTGAAAACTAAGAATTAAATTGAAATCAAATTCAAAACTTAAGTTCTAAAAATGCAATATTTTGAAACCTAGGAGTAAACTCAAAACTTAATTAGTAAAATGGTATTTTCCCCTTGTTTTAGTTTGTTTGTACTATTTTAAGTAAATATCAAATTTCATAGATCCAAAGTACATTTTATTTAATAGCTGTAAACATATAAAAGAGATGAAATAGCAAAGATTTAGTGCATGGGCTTCCAAATGGGCCTTATCCAACAAACTTACGGGCTTGTTCTTGGGCTTGCTTCTTAAGCCTTGCAAGCTCAATGTCCTTGCTCATCTTCATCTGATACATCTCAGCAAAAGTGATGGGCTTCTCAAGAATTGGCTTCTCCCCATCTCTGATCTTCAATGGATATACAATGGCTTCTTGTGAAGGGTTTTGAAATGTGGCTATTGATAGCCTGCTTGACTTTGAGTTCACTACTGCTTGATGATCAGCATTCTTGAACCTCCCATTGCTAAGATACTGTTCCAACAATTAATAATATATTTTGTTACTTCATCTCTACTTCCCGCATCACAAGCTTATACGAACATACTAGATACAAATTTAAAAGTTTAACGTTTTATGACATAAAACTCAATTTTGTATATATTATAAATCAATTATTATTATTATTATTATTTTAAATTGTTTAACATGCCAAAGACCTATTATACACAAAATCAAAAGCAAAGGATCCCATAAAGCAGAAGTTCATGTGCTGCTTATTCAAGACAAAATTGAAAGTTTAGAATTTATAAGAAAATACAAGAACTGGTTTTACTGGAAACACAAAGAATGAATTGTAAGTAGATGTATTAAAATTAGATAATTGAAAGAATAGGAACCAAAATGGAACAAAATTCAAAGTAACAATGACCAAAATGGTATTTTAACCACTAATTTATAATTACAGGTTGTATACCCAATCTTTTCCTCCTAACTTATTAATCTTATCTTTCCTTTGAGACATGTTTGAAAAATTAATTGTATAGTTTAAAAAAAATAAATGTATAAAAAAAGGGAAAAAATATCGATGTATATCCTTAAACTTTGAGAGTTTTAATTCGTTAAAATCTTGAACTAATAATTGTATTAGTTAAACATTAACGCTCTCCTTCAAATTTCTGTAAAAAAGACATTGTGTGAAACTCATAATTTGTATCAATTAAGTTCCTAATTTTTTATAAGCAAATCAATTTAGACCCATCATCCATGGATCAATTCTCACATGTATGTAGCAATTTTACAAAATGGACTATTAGAACTGACGTATCGACAACTCTCAAAGAAAATCTTAACGAATAGTCTAAATTGATACACTTATCGAAGCTTAGGTGTTTAATTGACACAATCATAGATTCACACGATGTTTTTCAAACAAAATGTAATGAAAGGTGTAAATTAATATACTTACAATTATTAGTTTATAGTTTTAATCCATACAGCTCCAAAATATAGAAATGGATATTTTTTAAAAAAATAAAAAATAAAAAATAAACCAAATAAAAGAAGGATGAAAAAAAAGGAGTAAATTATTGTAGCACAAGCTTAAGATAGCACATAGTTGAAAAGTTGTGGAAATAAATGGAAGAAAAACAACTACTTTTTTGAATTTGTGGAACATTCATTAATGCATGTCCCTGTCATTAATAGAGAAAAAATTACCTCTACTACGAGATTAGTGTATTACTTCTAATATTTATTGTAATTCACGTTAGCATTATTTAAAAATGACGTAAGTTTAGTAATACAATGTGAAAAAAAAATATACTCGTGGATAAATAGCAACCGAACAAATTTTAGAGTTTGCACAAAGGGTCTTTTGAAATATGTGTTTTATTTAATGATGTAAAACACAAAGGGCTTTTTGAAAAAAAAAAAAAAAGTGATTTTAGGGGAAGTACTTATTAGTCAAGTACTTTTTTCTTTTAAAAAAAAGTTGTCTTCATAACTGTTGAAAATTTATATATTTTTAATTGGTAAACTCACTTTCTAAAATTTTAACTAAATACTACGAACTTTCAAAAGAAAATTTTATCTTTACTTATCGATAAACTTTGACATTCTAAAGACATTTTTTATAGAGTTTTTTTGTACGGATGACCCGTTCTCAGCTCTCTAAATGAGTAATGACTCGTCCCTAAAAAAACAAATAAAACCTAACATTATGCTTACATCACATCAAAGTACGCTATCGCGTTTTGGTGATATTGTATAAAACGTGATAGTGCACTTTCACATAAACAGAATGTTGGATTTCATTTGTTTTCGAGGGATGGGTCATTAATCATTCACATGGCTGAGAATAAGTCATTCGTTCAAAAATCTCTTTTATGTAAGTACTTTTTTTATAAAAAAAAACTTATATGTTTTCTCCAAAATTACTTCAGGAGTAAAAATTCAATTAAAAAAAACTTTTATGTAATTTTTTTACGAAAAAACTTGGGTGCTCCCTTGGTTGCACCTATTTTAGTGTATCCCAAGGAATTGTCCAATAAAATTTTGATATGTGGTAAATAATTTTTTTTAAAAATTATTTATTACTTATTTTTTCTTAGTAGGTTAAAAAAAAGATGCACGTGTCGCTGCACCTAATTATTACCCTTTTTTTACTCCTCTAAGATTTCGACCTAACTCTAATTTCAATTATTCATGAGACTTACATGGCCATGGTCTCCCAAGTTGACGACGAAGGCTCCTTTGACGGGCTGGACTGTGATCCACGTCCGGCCACCGTCCTTGGTGACCTGAAGCCCGCCGACTTGGTCTTGTAACAACAACGTTATGGTTCCAGGATCAGTGTGGCGTTTTAGCCCCAAAGTGAGGTCTGGCTCAGGACATTTGGGATAGAAATTTGTAACAATCTTCTGATCCATGTCCACACAAGCCTTCGTTAAGGCCTCCTTCTCCAAACCCATGGCTTCTGATAAAACCTCCAAAAGCTTACAGCCCAACCCCATTAGCTTCTCGCTGTACTCCGCCGTCTTTGCCGCCCACCCCTCCGGCTTGTCCGGCCACAGAGAGTAGTCTCTGTTTTTAATTGGGTATGAGAAGTAGGTTACTATCTCACGCCAATCTTTAACAACTTCTCCCTGTAAATATATACCAACAACTCATCAACTTAACAACGCGAGATTATGACTTCTGTTGGGAGAGTTACAAATAACAGAAAAAAAAAAAAAAAAAAGTTGAGATACAGACATCTTGCTCTCTCTAAGGTGATTTAAATCTTCGTCTACGAAAGAGCACAAGATTATGACTCTACTTAAGATAAACAAAAGCCAAAGGTACATTTGATAACCATTTTGTTATATTTTTTTTAAAAAAATAACTTTATTTAATTTATAAATATCACTTCCACTTTCACTTATAAATTTCTTTTTGATTCTATTACTAAAGTTTCTAAAAATTGAAAAAAAAGTTTTAGAAACATGTTTTTATTTTTAGAATTTGACTAAGATTTTAAATGCCTATGTAAGGAGTGAAAACCATAATAAGGAAATCGAGGAAAAACAAACATAGCTTTCAAAAACAGAAACTAAGAACAAAATTAGATTATTAGTAAAAGAACTAAAATGATTAAAATGGAAGTATGAAAATATAAACATAAAAATGAAACAAAATTGCTAACTTGAGCCATTTGAACATAACTTAACTGAGTATGAACTTGCATGATTAAATATAAGGTTACGTTTTTTTTTTTTTTTTTTTTTTTTTTTTTTTTTTTTTTTTTTTTATCTCCAACCGCACAATATTTTAAAATAAAATAAAATAAATGTACAGGAATCAAAACTCTATTCAAACCCCACCGTAATTGATTAGGTTAAAGTTATAGGATTTGTAATAATTGAATAGCTTAAAATACTTTTTTGGTTGTTGTTGGGCTTTTTAACTGATGGATATAGTTGCCATAAATCCTTCTTAATGGAAATGCATGCCAAACTTTACTAATTACTATTAGTGTCCTATTTTGAATTGCGTGTAGGATTTTCTTTGTTTTTGGACATGCGTGTAGGAAAATCTTAACTAGGTGGTTTAGTAAAATAAATATTTATATTCTATTTTGGTGTCCTATTTCCAATTACTTGTATTTTTTTTGATGAATTGCAAAAGTATTCCAAACTCAAAATTTGTAGATGAAATTGGAGAAAGTAACTTCTGAGTTCTCCAATCAAAAATCGATTTATCTTTTAATTCAAAATTGAAAGTATGTCTATCATGTTTGGACAAAATAAGGTAGAATGTCAACCACCAACAGGTCGAAATAGTGAACAAAATGACTTTTGAGTTCTCCTATAAATTATAGACCAGTTTTACCAACATAAAAAAAATAAAAAATAAAAAAATACCTCATTTATAATTACAAGTTCATAAACCAAACCGATAAAGCAATTTTCCTAAACTAAAATATTTTTTTTTTTAACTTTAAAATAATTATTTTAGGTTAAAAAATACTTTTGGTTTCTAAACTTTCATGAAAGTAACAATTTAGTCCATGAACTTTAGGTTGTACTTTCAATTTTGTAATAATTTAGTTCTCGAACTTTAGTATGTATCAATTTAGTCCTTGTACTAAGGTAAAAAATAATTATCAAAATTAAATGTTAATTTTTTTAACACTATTTTCTACAATAAAGACTAAATTGTTACAAATTTTAAAGTACAAAGACTAAATTATCACATAGTAAAGTTTAGGACTAAATTGTTACAAAATTAAAAGTTTAGAGACTAAATAAAGTTAAGGAACTAAATTGTTACTTTTATGAAAGTTTAGAGGCTAAAAGTAATTTTTAACCATTATTTTAAAAAGAAAGCAGAAATTATATTAATAATTTAGAACACCTAATCCATTGACAAACTATATTACTCTGTTTTTTTAAAATGTTTATAATGACTTCAAGTGATTGTAAAATAGTTAAAGTTTCCTTTAATAATTTAAAATCAATTTTGATATTATAAAAACAGCAATTAAAAGTGTAAAATTAAACATCTAAATGATTAAAAAGGTATTTAGGTGTGAATTTAAACAAGAAATTACTCACAATTCCCAAACATGCACTAAAAGATTTAGAATATTATTCATGGCAATATTCATAGGTATTTTTATTATTGTAGGCCCAGTTTTAACACCGATGAACATTTACAGAGCATAAAACAGATCCTAAAACGAAGAGAACAAAACCAGAGATCCGAAAATGATTGATGAGCATAATAATGGAGGATAGGAGGAAGTTTTATTTGAATATCATTTACCTTGAGATGACTAGAGACGATAAATCCGCCCTTCTTACCGCCGGACATGTCGAAACGGAGTTTCTCCTCCGGCGGAAGGGCAAAGAAGTCTAGAGCGAGACGAGTCATATCGGAAACAATCTCCCAATCGACGCCATGGTCAACAACCTGAAAGATCCCCCAGTCCTCGCAAGCGTCAACGATGCTCCGGCAAATCTCGGCCCTGCGTTCGCCATCGATTCCGGCAAGGGAGATGATCGGAATTTCATTGGTGAAATGGTTGTAAGGGACTTTGGGACGGTCGTCCTGGTGGCGGAGGAAATCAGGCGGAAGAACCGGCTGGTCTGCAAGAGCAGTGAGAGTTGTGGAAGAAGCCATTGGTTTGGTTTGGTTTGTTTGGGGAGTGCGAAAATGGCGGGTTTCGTTGCGGAGAAGAAGAAGAAGCAGCAGAGCAAATGGGGCGTGAGTTTTTTTTTTAATTATTTGTTACTTATTTATTTATTTTTTGTAGACGGTTAAAAAGCTGGGCCTAGCGTGGGACCCACCTAATAGAAAACCAACCATCGCTTTCTAGAATCTCAATTTCTTTTCGCTTCTTGGATGCTTTTCATCTTTTCTTCCCTCCCTAATATTAAATGTCAATAAAAATATTGCAAAAATAAAAATTTAAAAAGTAAAAAATATTTTGATAAGTTTTTCAACCAGTTAAAATGTTTATTGTTTATACAACTCTGAAGTTTCGAGTCACTAAAAAGAGGTACACTTTGTTGTTATATCGTTATATGTATTAACTTTTAGTTCTTTTAAGTTTTTATTAACCATACTTTTATATCTTTCAGATTCATTTCTTTTAAACGTGATTTTAATTCATTCATGTTTCTCTTCTGAACTCGGATGTTACATGCATTCTATTCATATTAGTAAAAATTTGTTACTTATTTTTTTTACAATATAACGGAAATGTTGATTCACTTTTTATGTCGATGTTGAACCCATAATCTATATCGATATTTCACATTTTCATGAGTTTGACATTAACATAATAAATGGATCCATATATTCCATCATTTTGTAAAAAAATATGTTAACTATAATAAATAAGTAATAAAATATCAGTAATGTGAATATAATCTCTACTATATATAAAATGGGTTGTGAGGGGAGAATCTTTACATTCTCATTTTGTCTTCGTAATTTTTCATAATTCTTAATTTGTTACTTGGTTACAACGGTTCAAGTCAATGTTGTTACATGTGAAGTGGTGTATTCTTTCATGTATGAGTGTAATTCATCATTTGTTCCGTTATATCTATTCGGGTCAAAGTGATAATTTTTTTTTTTTTTTTTTTTTTTTTTTTTTGTATTTTAAAATAAATTGACACTACTCAAAATAGCTTTCAAAACACTCTTAATGTATATTTTAAACCATTTTTATCAAAAGAGTTCAAATAAAAATGATTTTTTTGAAAATATTTTTTATCCTAAAATTTGAAACTTGCTATTATTGAAATTGGTTGGTTTAAGAAAGTTACTAAACATCGTATTTATTGTAATATTTACGTACACATAATATTTATGGGCGGTGGATGAGTATTCGTGTTCGTCACTTTTTTCTGCTAACCTTATGTTTGTTGCTTGTTATTTCCTCAATTAAAAGAGAAAAAAAGGTTTAAATGTTATAGGAGTATATGGTTACAAGATCAAGTTGATCCAAATCAATTACCATATGATATATGATTAATTATGAATATTTTCATACTCAACTTTAATTGCATTAATTATGTGTTTTTAGTTGGAGGATAAGGGTTCAATTTTAGTTAATACATCTTCTTGATTTGACTTTAAACTAATTAAGTCACAACAATATTTTGTTTCAAAAGAATTTTGTTAGTTGGAAAATAAAAGCAATTTTGAGATAATTCAAGTAGGAAGAAGGGGCTATTAAATTCTACTTTTCAGCTACCCCTTATTTACAATGCAAATTGACAATTGAGCACATATTTCTTTCTAGATAATATCGAAATATGACTTGCCCAATATAGCGGTAATTTTAATTTTTAAGTTGATATTTACCCAGATTTAAAATGTCCATTCCATAAAAATATCGAAGTTTTAGTTTACGAAAATTTTAATTTCGATAGATATTTTTCAAAAAATTATAAAAATAAGAAATTAAACTAGTAAATAAATATTTAATGATTTTTAAATAAGTTAACGTATCTATTATTTATATTATTTACATTAGTGACGTTTTGTTGCTATTTTTTATGTTTCGTGAATTTTTTTTTACAATATAATGAAAATATTGATTCACCCCTTGTGTCGATGTCGAACCCATGTAAACGTGAAAATATCGATAGAAATATCAACGAATATTTAATATCATGATTGTTACTTAGGTTACTTTTAAAGAAGTTTCGAGCTTTTTGTTCATTTTAAACATGTTTACTAGGTTGTTTTGACATGAAATTACACTTTGAATATTTCAAGTCATTTAGGGTTTGTTTGGTTGACAATCTGAATATTTTAAGGATTGATTTATGTATAATAATATTCATGGACGCAACATGTACTATAGTGCATAAAAGTGCAACTATGTGTGGTCTATAGTGGGTTTGCACTATAGTTAATGAATGTTAATTAATTAAAGAGTTTAATTAATTAATCTTGAATCATTGAAACTTACAATTTATAGGTCTATTAGGTCCCATTGCTAGCTCACAACGAATAAACAAGTATCAATGTTAATGTTAATTGTATATGATACCATTAATATAAAATATAATGTATATAGATACATTATTATATAGTTAATAATGAATAAGATTAAAAAAAATTGATTAAACTACCATTTTGGTCCATATATTTTTAATTGTCCAATTTTGGTCATGTACTTCATAAATTTTAAATTTAGTTCTTGAAGTTAAATTTTACCAAAATTGGTTAAACAACAACAATAATTTTCATGCAAAAAAAATATAATATGTGAATATATTTTTAAATTTGTAGTAAAAATGCTAATAAATAATAAAAAAATTTTAAAAAATCAACGATAAACTAGTATGGGGGAATTAAATTTAAGGTTTATTAAAAGTATAGTATTTTAACCCAAAAAAACAAAAGTTCTATAATCCAGCCCAATAGTTTTCTCAAATCACCAAATTGCCCCCAAAGGAATAGAATTCGCCGGCCAGCCCCGTTCCAATAAACAAATATTTTGCTTATAGAAACCCTAACGGCTACTTTTCAAAAACGTGCTTCTCTGGACTCTCCCGCTCCAACGGTCATATTTTCCATTTACTCCGTTCCCTTACCCTTTATAAATCCCCCTCTCCTTTTCCTTTTCCCATCACTTCATTTCTTCATTCTCAACCTTCAATTTCTCTTCCCCTTCACCGGAATCTCGATTCTCCGATTGCCTTTTCAAAGCTTTCAATGGAGACTCCATCCTCGATCCGCCGTGTAACTAGGTCCCAAACGCTCACCGCCGCAAACTCCGCCAACAACAGCAACATTTCCATCTCAAGTGAGACCCATTTTCTACTTTTCTTTAAAAGATTGAATCTTTCGAGTTACGGTAAATTTAATCTTTGATTGTTGGATCGGTTTCTTTTATGGTGTTTTTAGGGAAGGTTGAGGAGTGTGACAACAATGGCTTATCGAAATCCCGACAAAGGAATAGAAAGTCGCAAGATTTGGCCGGGGCAAAAGGGCAAGATCGGTCGGTGCTTATTGACATTACCAACGACTCCCCGATCGTCGGCTTGGCTGTGGGGAATCTGATGACGCCGATTTCATCGGTGACTAAACAAAGGAGCTACCGGCCTAAGATGATGACGCCTGGTTCAGGGGAAGCCTTATTGAGAGGGCAAGTGAAAACCCTTTTGCAGAAAGTGGAAGAAGAAGCTGAAATTTCTAAGCTTTCTTTAGAAAGCCGGCCGTTTGTTCATCTTCAGTCCCCGGCCGGACTTCTCGCCCCGACCCCGGCCAACACGCCACAGATCTTGAATATCTCTCAGGATGGAAATCTTTGCAGTATCACAAATCATCCCATTGTTGAAGAACAGATGATCTCTCAGGTTTGAAATGAAAACTTGGATCTTTTCTTTGGTTAAATTTAATCTTTTATTCATGTTAATTAATTAGAATATCTTGAATTTTGTGATGAATAATGTCATTAGATAGTTCAAGACTGGTTTTTATCATTTTTGAAATATAATTTTAGGTTTTTATATGAAAAAAACCTTATTTCAGGCATACAATTTCATTAAAAAAAGTTAGGAATATACAGTATCTGGGTTTATTTTATCATTACAATACTTGAATAATGAACATTTTGCTCTAATGGGTTTGGTAAATTTCTGGATCTCATATTCTTGACTTGCTATTTTAAATTTTATTAGCAGGTTGTGGTTGATATTGATCTGTTTAATGGAAAGGAACAAGAAGAGAGTCAGATTAATAGGTCACTTTTGCTGGATTTTTCTGAGAAATCTGAAACAATTGATGATGAAGCTACATCATCAGATTGCTCCTCTGTTCTTGCCCACCACGACAAGTCGTCGTTGTCGTTGTCGCCGTCCCAAGATGACGACAACTCCTCTTTGTGGTCGATTCAAGTGAATGCAAGCAGACATGGTGAAGACGAGGACGTGGAGGAAGAAGAGCGAATCGAAGACGAGGAAGAGGAAGAGGAAGAAGGAGATGACGAGAACGACGACGGGGGGTTGGTAGATGAGCTATGCAAGGGACTTAGTAAGATAAGTGTGAATGAGAAGGGAAAAGCGGAGGAATTTGTAGGGAAACACACGAGGTTCGTGTATGATAGCGAAGATGAAATGATTGAGGAAGTTAGTGATGAGAGCCATGGCGGGGTTTCACCGAGCGTCCTTTGTCTGAAGGGAATGCCGACGCCCAAAGGGAAACATTTGCGGTTTCAGTCCGAGGACGAGTAAGTTTGAGAGAAGAGGGGCATGTGTTCTCAAGGGTTATTTGTAATGTTGTCTTTCTTTGACAACAACAAATTGGGTTTTTGTTGGGAGACTTTTGTGACTGTTTTTTGTAATGTTGTTTTTGTTTGCATTTTTCTGTTTTGGGTAGAATTTTATTAAGTTCTGAAAGTTGAATGAATCTTTTTTACTCACATTATATGCCTTTTAGTGTGCACATTAAACTTCTATACCTTTGCAACAAAAAGAAAAAAAAAAAAAAAAAGTCAATCAAACTGAATTTTTCCAGTTTGCATAAAGAAATTAAATTGTTGGGAAAGAAAAAGAACTTTTTTTTAGTCACATAAAATCAATAAAATAAAGAGTATTTTTTTTTTATCTTAAATAAATTTAGATCCTGTTTTGGATGAAAGCATATTTCTTTCTAAGAAGAAGCATACTGAAATAATGTAATTAATATAATGGATGAGGTCAAAATTTATGGTCAGAGCTTTCAATTTTGTATCTAACCAAGTCAATAAAATTTTGATTTTAGATATCCACTTAGAAATTCAAATTTGTTAAGAATTCATTGATTTATTAGATATTAATTTGACTTTTTATTTATGTCTAATAGAACTTAAAACTTTCATTTGTGTGTCTAGATCTACGAATTAAATTTGTAATTTTCATCTTCCTAAATCAATACAAACTTTTTGAAGACTAAATTTGTAATTTAATACAAAAGAAGTATATATGTCTTCTATTTGATATATATATGTAAATGGGGACATCGATATTAAAGATTAATCTTTGCCTTTCTCAGTCTTGGAAATGTGACCCGTCAAAGACAGGAGCTCTTTAACATATTTAGGAAGACCTCCAATTTATTAGAGAAAGGGAGTTCTTGTTAAACATAAAAAATGTTATCTATTTAGTCACAGATAAAAAAAATGTCAAACTATTTATCAAAAATAATAAAAAAAAATATTGATAAACATGGATAGATTTCTATCAGCATCGACTTCTATCAGCATCTATCACAACTATCAAACAATTTTACTATTTTGTATAAATAGTTTTTTTTTATTTTTCTATTTTTAAGAATTTTCCTAATATAAATAGAATATCCATAATTTTTTTTTTGTTAGTAAAAAGAATTTAATTATCATTTAAATACATTTTATAAATTTTGTCACTCGACTCTCCAACAATCAATTTTACAGAGCTTCAATTTTGAACGCAACACTCAAAATTATGCTGTTACGCTTTCAAGCATCTCGCGCGTTTCTTCCACTAAACAGTTCTTGTTTCCAGAAATTTGGCCCATCAAAACAATTAGGGTTTACTTCCATTTCTTCTTCTCCAACGAAATCCTTCGCCAACGTAATTTTAATTCTTCTCCACTTTCGCTAATTTGCTTTGCAGTTCATCAATTTCTTCTCACCCTTCATTTCCGTTACTGCAGATGGCATCAGACCACTACACGTTTGGGCGTTACAAGATTGATCCGAAGGAAGTATTCTACTGCACCACTCTCTCTTACGCCATGGTCAACCTCCGTCCTCTTGTTCCTGGTACTCTACTCTACTTTACTTTTCTTTAGTTTATCGTATGGAGTTTGATCTCATAGTTCTCTATCATTAACCGTGCATGTATATGTTTTTGAATTTATTTAAGGAATAAACCGAGATCTGGAGCAGATTTAACTAATAATTTGTGCTCTGTTCACACATGTTCTTCAATTACAAATTAGATATCTTAAATAGTAACAGGACGTTCAACACAGATATGAAGTTAGATGACTACTACTCAGATCAAAGAATTCAAATTAGAAATGTGCGAGTATTTGGTCCAGTTTATATGCATTTGTATCTCCCCAGGCAATTGTGTTTTAACAGTATTTTGTGATGGAGTTTTGCAAGGGGCGGGTGGTACAAAACTTATTTATGAAGTCTTTTGCAAATCGTCTGGTGGAATATTTAGTTTAGGGTGGTATAGGGATCCTAAAATCAGAATAGTTTTTCATTGGAGTACGGGAATGTGGATGGAGTGGAGTAGAGAGGTTTTCTAAGATAAATTTGAGGGAGATTGAGAGTGCTGATTGGTAGAATTGAGAATTTAAATGCCATGCGACAAATAAACAGCTTATTTTAGCATCAGTTGGTCCCCGCACAAAAACTAGTTCATCTTCAAGTTAAGTAGATGGAATCTGTCTGATGGGTTTCAGTATTCAGTCCAATCAAAACAATTGAAAGCTGGGAAATATTACACTTTGGGTATGTCAAATGGCCAATAAGGCAGGCACTCAAATATCTTATTTCAAGGCAAAATAGGCATCAATTGTTTGAAGCTCTAGCTTTACTGATAAGTTTGTTTGCTCATATAATCTATGTAGAGAAACGATAGGCATTGGCAAAATGATAACTCCATTTAGAGCGTTTGAAGGATCAGCCCATTCTTCTATCTCTTCTCCTGCAGATTCCTTGTAAGCTCTAAATTCATGACTGGTTGATCCTCGTTCCTATTTCCTCGGCATTAAACCCTTTCCACATCTCATATCTTGCCTTATCTTTCATCTTATTCCTTAGGCTTCATATTTGATAATTTTCTTCCATTGTTCCAATCCCATCAGCTATTTTGGTTCCTAATTGTCCTTCAAGCAAGTTGTGTTGATTATTTGTCTGCGTGCGTTTCATTTTTTAATTGGGCCATGCAAATTTTTGTTAGAGAATTTTCATCACTAAGAATTGATGATCTCTTATTTGTTGGCTTACCATTTTGGTCTCTTATGATTTGTACAAAGGGAAGTTTCATGAGATTTTATCATGGTACAGTGGCAGTATTGGGAGATGTAGATATCTCCTTTATGCAAAAATGTTTAATGTGTGAAGAATATGCACCAAGCTGGCTTGGCTGACATTTTTAGACGATTGAAGTGGGAAAATGAATTTTGTATAACCATCTTATATAAAAGATTCTTTTGTGCAGTATTCTAGAGCAAGAGCTTCTCTCTTTGCTGAACTGCAGCTTCTTAATTTTGTTATTATATTCAACATTCTTACCTCTCCTTCTTACTCTTGTTTGATTAATTACTTTTGGCTTTGCAGGTCATATCCTTTTTGATGCACGATTTATTGGACAATATTAGGAGGTGCTTGTATGATGATTATAGAAGAGAGCCACTCATTTATCAAACATTTCATCGCGACCTTGGATTTTGAGCTAACAATGATTATGCTTTTTTGATTTCTAACCCATGCACCGTCTTTTCTCAATATTATCCTTAAAATTTATTTCTATACTCATCTTTCAAAATAATGAGCAGCGACTCTTATTTCTGTTTCATCGTTTTTCAAGACAAGGATGGTTTTAGCATGAAATCTAGCATCCAACTTATGGTTGTCCAAATATTAGTGGAAAGCCTAAGAGGCTTACTATGTGGAGTGACTTCAATTTGTTTTGATTATATACCTAAAAATAGATAGGAAGCATTTGCAAATTCTATGTCTATATAATAGGTTCCTGCCATGATTTCCCTATATAACAGGTTTACGTTCTCATTGAACGACGTGTGAAATTATGGTTCAATTCACAAATTTGGTTTGACTTAACATTTCTTACACGTGCTTGTCTGCCCAAAGCGTGAAGTTCAGCGCTTTGCTGATCTCACTGCTGATGAGACTTGTGATCTATGGCTCGCAGCACAGCTGGTTGGTCGTCAGCTAGAGTTGTACCATAAAGCTACATCACTCACATTTGCAATTCAAGTAAGCCATTTTGAAGATATATAAATGCAGATTTCTTTTGGATATGGATTCCTTTTCTTACTTCAACACCTTGCTAGTAGGCTGGCTGCTGGCATTTGATTGATGGATTCTATTTAATCAACCTTGTTTATTGGGTTCTGTTTTATTTTAGTCAAATAAATTTGTTAGCATCATAGCCTTTCTATTGGTGTTAACTTGTTAAATACCATTTTTCTTGTATTGTCATACTGTGGCCTTTGTCTACCTGGATTCGTGTCTTGTCTTTCATTCTGTTGGTTACCCGGGATGCTCTATCACAATGTGTAGTGCTAGTGGTGCAACTTGCAAGAAGTGAGTTCTTAGTAGGGTGAAAAGTGCTTCTTCAAATATTCATAGTTTTTTGTTAGTTCCATAGTTCAGGAAGAAAAACACTTATTCAATAGTCATTCAAAAACTTCCTCTTTATGATGTCTGTAGAAGACCTCTCAAGAGATGTCTTGGTGGCGTGTTTCCATGGCTATTATACAGAAAAATTGAGGCGACTGAATCTTATAGTTGTTCAAATAGTGTTAATATTTAATCAACATAGTTTATTTGTTTATTATTGCAATGTTCACCGTCTTTCGAAAGGGGAAAAACTATGGATTTATATTTTATACTGTTAACCTCCTAATTAGTTAAGGGGTGATGTTGTAGGACGGCCCTCAGGCAGGACAAACTGTACCCCATGTTCACATTCATATTCTCCCAAGGAAGGGTGGTGATTTTGAGAAAAATGATGAGATTTATGATGCTGTAAGATGATGAATCCATTTCTTATGTAACACTTACTTTTGATAGGAAAACAAATCTAATTCAGGTTTTTGTTTTGTCATATAGATTGACGAGAAGGAGAAAGAATTGAAGCAACATCTTGATTTGGACAAGGAGAGGAAAGATAGAGACATGGAAGAGATGGCTGAAGAGGCAGACCAGTACAGAAAGCTTTTGTTGTAATGTAACTTCCTTTTCCTTTTCCTTTTCCTTTTGGCTTCTGCGTAGTCCAGTATTTTTGAACAATTGCGTTGTAATTTATGACAACAAGTATTGAAAAATTAACTTATCATATGAAAGGCATAATGGGATTTTTTTAAAAAATATATGGAAAATACTTTATTATTTTCATCACTCCAAGCCTTTGATTGAGTCGGATGATATATAATATATTCCTTTCATCATGCTAAACCATGGTACGTGGAGTGTGACATTGGTAGTGTAGAGTTTTTAAGTTATTATTATTTAAAAAATAACTTCATTAAAGCGTCATCAGAACACCCAACTAGGGTAATGAACTAGGGTAATCAGTCTTCAAACAGGAACACGACAACCTTGCTAGAGTAGAGCATAATTTTAGAACTTTGTTAATTATTAATTTCTAGCTAAATTACACAAATTACATTTAAACTTTATCATTTAGAACCATTTTCAAATATAACCAAATGAGTCAATTTATTCACTGTTTATCTAAATAGTGATGGTCATTGACAGTAACATTTTGCTTTTTTAAAAATGATTTCGACAATTTTGTCATTTAAAACAATTATCCTATCATTTATTTTAAAAATATTCCAAAATTATCTTCAACCTTACATAAAGGTTTCAAATTATTGGAATAAATGTTCTTCAACCTTACATAAAAACGTATAAAAACGAAATTGTATCGATGAAGATATGACAAAAACTAAATTGCAAAGCGTGCAGAAAAAGTGCGCGATCGCTGACATCATGCGTGATCGCTTTGCAATTTTGTTTTGGTCATATCTTCGTTAATACTACTCCGTTTTAGCTAAATGACCACTCATTTATATACATTTTTTCGTGCTCTTTCTGATAATGCTTATAAAAAGAACAAAATTTAAAAGAATATTGAATCTAAATGGTTTTACGACATTTAAATTTCGATAAATTTTACTTTTAGAGTATTAGAGTTGAAGATTGTTTAATTTTTTTGGTAGAATTACAAGTATGGTTGAAAAGAACACGAAAAAATATATGAAAATGAGTGGTCATTTAGCTAAAACGAAGTTGTATTGGTGGATATATGATTAAAACAAAATTGCAAAACGATCGCGCACCATGAGGTCAGCGATCGCTAGTGCGATCGCGCACCATGACATCAGCGATCGCGTACCATGAGGTAAGCGATCGCGCACCATGACATAAGCGATCACGTACCATGATGTCACGCACTTTTTCTACACATACGATAATTTCGTTTTTGTCATATCTTCGTTGATACAACTTCGTTTTAGCTAAATGACCACTCGTTTTTATACGTTTTTTCGTGTTCTTTCCAAATATACTTAGAAATTGAGCAAAATGTTGAAGCATCTTTACTTTTAAATGACATTAAATTTTTGTTTTTTGGTTGTTGAAAGAGAAAAGCAAAAGAGATGTAGAAAATAGAAGAAAATGTGAAATATTTAATATTAAGGGTAAAAGTGGTATTTCACATGTCAAAAGAGTCAATAGCAAACAATTTTTTTGAAAGAGGTCAGTCATAGAAAAGTTTTTACTTTTCAGGTCATTTTAAATAATTTTCCTAATTTCATTGCAAGTCATCCCCACATTTTCATCTAACATTCTAATATTTTTATACCTTTAGGTGGTTTTCAAAGGTATTTTATATCCATGAGTGTTTGGGCCAACTTACACGCACCTCGACTAAATCTCACGGGATAACCCACCCGACCCTACAATAGACGGAGTGTCAACTTACCCATAGGATATTAAATCCTAGGTAAGTGACCACCATGAATTGAACCCACAACCCCTTAGCCCTTTTTTGGATGTTCCCACTACTACTAGGTCAACCCATGATGGTAACTTTTAAAAGATAAGAATACTAATTTTGCCATGACACGTGTCTGTGCCATAGGCCCAGGGGTGGTAGAAAGTTGACACCATGCTTCCTCTTAGAAGATAAGAATACTAATTAATATTGTAATTTAGCCTTTTATAGTACAATATTTATTTTATTGAAAGTCAAATGAAACTGAAGAAGAAATGAGAGAATGAGGAGTTGAAGCTTGAAACTAATCTATTTCATGAGACCCTTTATTAAAGTGCCACCATTCATGGGGTCTGTACAATATAATTTTGAATGCTTAGAACAAAAAAAAAAAATGCCTCTATTTAGTCCATACTCATGCAAGCTTGAGCATGGTGGAACACCCTTGCTCTAGCCAACCATCACAAGGAGGCAAAAATGGATAACCATGATTTTAAGAACAATTTGGTCCCTATAGTTTGATCGATCCTAACGAGACAAAATCGATAAATTTTAGGTTTCATTTTAAACTCTTCAACAAGACCAAACCAAATAGTTACCGAACTGAGCCTAAAAACACCCAAAGTTCTAACCAAAAAAGAAAAAATTGACAAGAATAGCTCATGAAAGATACAACTATGCTTTTATGGTCAGTATGTGTACACGCTATCCAAATCACAGACATTGATATATGTTATTCTACAGACTTAAGAGAGGTGGAAATACAAAAAAGAAACATATATCAAAAAAAACAACATGACATGCCTGTAATTCCCAGATTGGACAAAGAACAACATATACTTTAAAACTGAGAATGTGAATTTTTCTACCTTAAAACTCACAAATCAGAAGAGAACAACATTTGCAGCAAAGCACAGCACCCTCTTCTTCTTCATTACAATTCAAACTCATCTTCAAGCTTCAGTGCCTCAGCAGCTGCTTCTTCCTCCTCATCATCAACTACAAAGTAAGGATTATGAGCCTCAGGCTTGAACTTGTAACCAGTGAATGCATAAAATGCAAGTGTTGCCAATTCCCCAGCGACTACGCTCGTCCAAAGATACCGATACGAAGTAATTGTCTCGAGTGCATAAACTACAACTCGAGTGAAGTAGATATAGCAGATAACCACAATGTAATACTGTCTAAAGAGGGTCAATTTCATCAAATTCACAGCTGCTTTTCCGTCGGTTCGTGCAGCTTCGCGCAAGTTCTTGATTGACCAAACAATGGGGAACAGCACAGCACAGCAACAAATCACATCAACAAGCAAGAACACTTGTTTCCAAGTAACCCAATCTTGCTCAAATGGTCCAGTTTCATCAATCACAACTTGAGCAATATTAGCCACCACTTGCAATGGAATTACAATCATCAAGACCTTCTTCTCCTTGTCCTGCAAATAAGGTTTCAAGAAAGACCAACCAGTGCCAATCAAGACGATCAAAGTGAACAAGGTGATACCCTTTAAGAAACTAAAAATGTAGAACAGAACATCCCAACCATGGGCGCTTCCAGTGCGCTTAATGTATGATTTATCCTCAGCTTCACAAAGAAGATTCAAAGCCTTCAAGATCACAACAGCAAGCATAAAGAAATGAATGCCATAAACCGTCAATCGCTTTTTGTAAAGAACATGAATCCAAATAACAGCAAGCGAGAAATAAATCAAAGAGAAAACGAAGTAAATCCTCGGGAGGATGGTTTTCCCAGCAGAAAGATAGTCTCGGCCACCGTTTTTGCCCTCAAGATTGTACATAGCGGATCGAACATCCATAGAAACCTTTTGTTGCTGAAGACAGTTAGCAAAAACGAGAGTGTATTGATCGGCATCGCTCTCGGAATAAAGAACATCGAATCGGTCGCTACCCTTGAGGGAATTGAAGGCGTAGACGGGTTTGACGAGGTCGGATTGAAGAGCGCAAGAGATTTCCCCTTCCTCCAATTGCTGGATCACATGAAGCCACGATTCTCGAGTACAGAGGAAGAATCCAGCCTTGGATAGGTCGAGATCTGGATTGGGATCGGAGAGTGAGAGACGAGAGACGTTGAGCTCGAGACGACCGCCATGGCTGAAGCCGAAGACGTCGAAGGGAATGATGGGTCGATTGTCATTTCTGATCTCGGTGAAGCGAATCTCTGCAAAAGAAGATATGGGTAAGAGGAAGACGAGGAGCAGAAACATGGAGGAGAAGGAGAAATCCATGGCCGCCATGGCAAAGAAAGTTGAAGCTTGAAGAAGAAGATGATTGGGGTTTTCTTCTTATCTCTCAGATCTGCTTCACCAAAATCCCTCTGTTTATATCGGAATCGACGAGTTTTCTTTTTTTCTTTCTTTTTTTAAAAAATAAATTTAGAATTTAGAAATTTACACTTTCTACCGATTTTGGAGTTAAAGAAGATTTGTCCAAAGAAGAAAATTATATATATATATATATATATATTTTTTCTTTTGGAGTTTACTATACGCAAAGGTACTAGAGGAGTAAATTACATATTTAGTATTATGTTTTTGCCATTAATATCATTTTCACATTTTTTAAAAAATATATCGGGACTAAAATTGGTAGTAGATGATGAAGCTTCATTATTTATCATGACTCGTAATATTATTTGAATTATGCTCAAACAAGTTGATTTTGTGTTTTATATTTCGATGATACCTTGTAATCTTTAAAAAACGAGTTCAATATTCGTAGAGTGGACATTTGACTATAGACTTTTAGAATGTATATGTAAATTAACTATTAAACTATATTTGAATTGACTTTTTAATTTTTCTTTTGAAAACGACATCTCACAATTAATTCAATTAATTCTTACCAATAATAATAGATCACGTGTCACAAGCATGTGGCTTGAGTAATGGAATGATAGGTATGGATGATAAATGAACAACATTAATAAGAGAGAATTTGATCAATATAATACCTTATTGAATTAAACTAATTTGATTCCAATATCATTTAGTAGTTAAGATATTCAAATTCACACAAATCGAATGTATGGAATTCAACCACCAAATCATACTTGGTTAGCTTGTAAGATATCTATTTTATATCCCTCCTTTGAATTTTATTTGTATTGTGACCAAGATTTAGTTTGTCTTAATTAGGTACTACACTTCAAAGTGTAATCCGATCTAAAATGAACTGCTTGGATGGCCTTGAGACAGTCATAAGAACATATTTCTAAAAAAAAAAACTATTCGATTGATGGGATTTTGTACGATACTTATGAGATCGATTAGATTGATATTCCAATCTTTCTTCTTTGAAAAATCTTTATCTTTTCAAATTATTTATCGAGCCATGAGTATTCAACAAAAGTTAGAAATAAACCCACTTTCTATTTTATGTCGAATAATCGTAGAGTAACTCTTAACATACCAGTAAAGAGCTACTCAATACTCAAGAGTATTAAAAATATTGTAAGTCAAACTAGAGCAGATAATTTCGAAACTTACGACTTTCTTTAATATAATTTGATTTAGCTTAACAAAAGAAGTGGGGATTTGAACTTCCGACCAAGTTACACCGAAATAAACCTTAAACTCTAATTCCGACCACCAGCGAAAGCACAATTATCCCTCACCTTCCTTTTTAAAAAAATGTATTTATCCCTTAAGACGTTTTTGTAAAAAAGGCTAGGGCACCGACAAATGGGGCATTTATATAAGTAGCAGGCTCCGATTGCTGATAGTTATTGCGATCGTCAGAAAATTTATCGCCATTATCAGGTCCACCAATAATGGCTCCAAGAAGCAGATTCGGATTGGGTGAAGAAGAGTACAGAAACTGGAAACCCTCATTGCAAGAAACTCGATTAGGGTGTGAATGAAGTGACGGCACAGAGGAACCTCTATGGTGAATATGCTGAGGGTATCGTTCTCCAAATCCCACCATGTATGACATTTTCTCTGGATTTTCTCCCAATATGTAATCAACTTGCTTCTTTGCTTCTGCGATTAGGTCTTCTGGTGAAATCCTTGAATTCCCACATCGAATGGATACACCATTGGAGCTTAGGTATTTTGCATATGTCAGAAGGAGAAAGGCTGCTGAAGTTACATATTGCAGGTTACTCTCGCTTCCTTTGAAAAATAGTCCTCCTACAATTTTCGATATCATGAGCATGACTTGTTTTCAATTTGAAAATGGGTGTCTATTCCGTCTTCTTTATGTACTAGCTCTGTCTTTTCATTTCATGTGTATATGGTTGAATTACATTTTAGTCCTTGATCTTTAAATTTATTTCATTTTGCTTTATGACTTTTTAGAATATTTGTTTGATTTAAATACTACTTCCAGTACTTTCAAATTTTTGTTCATATTTGTTTCTAAACGTTCATTTTGATCCTTATCCTTATTTTGTTTTTAACGAATGGATGGTACAACTTCAATACATTTATTAATGTATCAACTTGGCACTTGAGAGAAGGGTGGGTAAATATTGGGTAGCAATCATAAATTAATCGTAAAGGACAAAAATTGTCTTTTTTTTATAAGTTAATGTAATAAAATAGACGGGCAATAATGTTTTTTTTTTTTTTTTTTTTTTTTTTTTTAAGGACTAAAATGAACTTTTTAAAAATTCAAGGATCGATATAGAACGTTTAGAGACGAAAGTGGATTAAGACCTCATATATGATATATGTATACATAAAAAAATGATAAGGAAAGAGTTATGTTATTGCTAACCAGGAGTATATTGACCACTTAAACTGGAAGTTCCTGGAATGAGGGAGCATATGTAGTTATCTGAGTGTGCTTTATAGATTTGGAACTCCTCCGAATTTTGCACTAGAAAATCCTGTGGCAAAGGTCCACGTCATGATAAGATCATCAAGCTTGAGTGTAGGAATTAGATTTTGGACTGATTTTTATTATTTAGAGGGAGCCAACACAAACCTGGGAGAGAAGAATCTTGGTTCCAGGGCGCTTGTCGTCCCAGCTAAAAGTGTAGTCGTCGTCTTCGGCTCCTAGTATATGCCCATTGGACTGGATATAGTTCAAATGTATGTTGTTTTTTGAGGCTTTGTAAATCCATGAGGCAGCCCATAGAAGCTCATCCTGATAGAAGTCATTATGAACTCAAAAAAAAAAAAAAAAAAAAAAAAAAAAACAACACCTAGAAAGAAAACAAGTAGATGTATGTGCATCTTCTTACTTACATTGTATCCTGAGTAAGAACAGTAAAATGGACAGACCACTGAATGGAGGGAATCACTGTAAGAACCTCTATGCTTATCTGCAAAATCGAATACCTGCATTGCATTAAATGGAAACATGTGATTCACTTTTTTAGCGAGCATAAAAAAAAAAAAAATAATGAAATGGGAGGGACAAGGAGTATGATGATTTACTTGTAAGGCCGCGTTAAGTAATTTGTTAGAATAAGAAGTGTCAGATGTTTTGAACACGATCGAAGCTGCTGCCAATGCAGCTGCAGTCTCTGCTGCTACATCAGAGCCTGGGTTTTGAGCAGTTATCTTATACACAGTACGTGGCGTGTCCATATCTTCTGGTCTTTCCCAACATTTATGATCAAGGTTTGGATCTCCCACCTTCACACCACAAGTTTACTTAGACGTTACAAACATTCTTATCATAGAGATTATTGTTATCTTAACCATCATACTTTTTTTTTTTTTTTTCCTCTCTCTCACTCTACTCACTTGAACATATAAGACGTCAGGCGCAGCAGTGGCAGCCTTCAATAGATAATCCGACCCCCAACGAACTGCTGCTCTTGCATTCTCAATCTCATTCCCCATCGAATCACCAAACTCAATGACACTCCAAGCCAACAATGTAGTAGTAAAGGCCATTGGCAAGCCAAACTTGACATTATCCCCAGCATCATAGTAGCCGCCAACAAGGTCAACCTGGAAAGTTAAAGTTAAAGTTAAAGTTAAAGTTAAAGTTAAAGTTAAAGTCTTAGTTATTTATCAACTAGATTAGACTTATCATGATAATAAGAAAAAGGGGAGTAAGCACATGATAAGAGGAGCCATCTGATAAGGCAGAATCACCCCTCCATGTAAGACGTTGGTTAGACGGGAGCTTCCCGGATCGCTGTCCCTCAAAGAAAAGAATGGAATACTGAAGAGCAGTAGAGTAATGTTGAGAAGTGAAAGCAGAGGAAGATAAGGTAAAGAGAGACAAAATAAAGTAGAGAGACAAAGTGATTGAATAAGACATTGGTATGAAGTTATATAAATATAACACACTCAATTGGAATGGTGAATGAAGTAGGCTGAAATGGGGTGTAATTTATAGAGAAGGAAGTTTTGTTTGATGTTGGTTGAGAGAGAAATTATTCACGGGATCAATTGCGCCCAAATTGGAAGTTAAGACAAACCAACTTTATGGTTGGGATTGGATTGGATAAAGGAATGAGAAAGTCAGAGAGAGAGAGAGAGGAGAAAAAACTAAGTATTAAATTGAAATTATGGGTATTGTTTAGTATTGAAATATTAGGAAAAGTAAGGCGTAATTTATGTGGAAAAAATAAAGGAGGAACTTTGGATGCCAAAATAAGAGGCGAAAATACAGAATTGAATATAGGATTAAGAATTTGTCTGTATTGGAAAATGAGGAGTCACGGGTGTTTTATTTTTCAGGCTCACATGAAATTACTCTTTTGCCACCAACAATTCAATAGGATAGAAATTATTTTAAGTCTTTCAAGTTTCATTTCTTGTGATTGGCAAGTGGGATAATCCTGAACTTTCACATGTTTCTTCTTTATTAAATTCTCTATAAATTAGATAAAAAAAAAAAAATGTATGTCTGATTTGTGGTAGAAAAACTGCACTCTTAAACATTCTTACAAACCTAACTAACTTCTCTCGGCCTAAATAATCTTATAGCCACAGTATTAAATTTCTATTGATATTTCTATGTTTCTATAGGTTTGATATCGACATGAGGGATGAATCGATATTTCTACTATATCGTAGAAAAATCCACGAAATTAAAAAAAAAAACATCAAAATGCCACTGATATAAATATAATATAAATAATAGATATATTTACTATTTGAAAATAATAAAATGTTTATTTACTAATTTAAATCTATTTTTTTTAATTTTTTTTGTTTTTATAATTTTTTTAGAAATATCCATTGAAATTTTCGTAAAATTAGTACCTCGATATTTCCATCGATATCGATATTTTAAACCTTGGTTATAGCTTTAAAGACTTTTGGGTAAACTATCGTTTTAGTTCTCAAGTCTTGAAGAACAAGTGTGTTTGGTCCCTGAGTTTTCAAAGCCTACATTTTTAGTTCTCGAATTTTTTAGAATAAGTGTATTTGGTCCATGAATTTTCAAAATGTAACTTTTTAGTCCTCTAGTTTTTAAGAATGAGTTTAAAAGGTCCCTGAAGTTTTTTTTTTTTTTTTTTAATTTAATTTTATATAATTATATGACATTTTCAATTATAAAAATAAGTTTTAAAAATAACTTTAAAGAGAAGAGGTAATTTTTTAAAAATTAATTTTCTAATTTAAAATAATAAAAAAATTTATTGTATGGATCTTTTAAACCTATTTTTAAAAATTCAAGGACTTAATAGGTACATTTTGAAAATTTAGGGATCAAATACACCTATTTTAAAAAACTCAAGAACTAAACGCACATCGACTTTTAATACTAAAACACAAATTGATTATTGACTAGGCTCTTAAAGAACAAATACTTTGAAGGTTTTCTTCTTTCATGGAGTGTATTCTTTCAAATTCATTTTTGCCCACCCCAATACTCACAATCACTGTCTTTAATTCTGATTGGATATTAGAAACAATTCTTAGGTTAAATTTCAAATTTAGTCCTTAAATTTTGAGCTATGTATACTTGATATTTGAACTTTCAAATTTTTAATTTTTATTTTTTTTAATTCATAGATCTACCCTAAATTAAAAGTTTAGGGTTCTATTGGACATAAAATTCAAATTTATATTGAATGTATCAATTGATTTTTAAAAGTTTTGAATTTGTCAAGAATTTATTAGACAAAAAATTGAAAGTTTAGGGACCAAATAAATACAAATTATTTAGTTTAACCTAATCATTAGTTAGTGGCTGATGGGACAATATCCTTTCTTGAAACAACTCTTGGAGGATGTTTGAGCCATTGAACTGAGTTTTAAAGTCTGGAGTTAATATATTGGAGTTAGGAAGCCTGTGTTTGGAGTGTAAAGTTGTAATATGGAGTTCTTCTATAAATGTGCAAAAGAGAGAAAGAAAGAGGGGAAGATTGAGTTCATTGATAAATGTGCAATATTTAATAGTGAATACTATTAAAGTTGAGTTATTTAACACTGACTTATGAAGTCGGTGGGTCAAACATCCTCTTGATGTTTTTGGATTTGGGCCTTGGGATGGGTGTGAGTACCCTAGGATTAGTGGGTCAGCCCCAATACTCGAATATGTAAAAAAGAAAAAAAAAAAAGAGAATAAATCCTTTTTTGAAATAGGAGGAATTCAAAATGACCACCACATATTATGAAGAGATTTGTAAAATCGTAGAAGAATCATTTGGCACCAGACAAATTCCAAAGTTTGAGGAGTGCTAGCCTTTCCAAATAGTCATTAGATGACAAAAATGCTAAATTACAATTTTAGTCTTTAAACTTTGAAGTTTGTGCCTTATTAGTCTTTAAACTTTTAAAAATATCTAATAAATTCTTAAACTTTCAATTATGTGCTTGAGCTCTAACAAATTAAAAAAAAATTAAAAATTAATTGATTATTAGACATAAATTTAAATTTAATTTTTAATGAAATTCTAAATTTTCAATTTTGTGACTAACAACTTCATGAATTTTAAAAAATATCAGAGTTCAATGATTAAATTTATAATTTTGAAGATCAAGTAGATACAAACTTCAAAGTTGAAGTACTAAATTTCTAATTTAGCCTAAGAAAAATATACATCGATCGTCAGATTGTGTGACGTTGTTTGTTGCTTTTATTATGGACAAAGAAGGGAAAGGAGTTCTTCCCAAGGATGTCTCCATTCCCCCACCATCTAAAGCCCCCCATTTGCTAAAATGATTGTAGTCCTATCTTGTGAGAGCAATTTGGAGCTGATTTCCTATGATAATACTCTCTTGTATAGAGACTTATTGAGGGTTTATTGTGATATTTTAATGAAACTTGCTCAATCAAACTGAAAGGACTGAAAGGGATATATGAACTATCAAAGTAAACTTAGTTCAACGGTAATTAACATAACCTTCCATCTTAGAGGTTGGAAATTTGATCTTCTATTTCTACGGTTGTATGAACTCTGAAGAAAAAAATTATCAAAAGAAAATTTCTCAATTCAATAACTAATTCAAGGGACTTGAGTTGTTGATTATATTATAGAACAATAAAAAATGGCATGTTGCCACTAGGATTCGGACCGAAATCTTCTACCACTGCTTCCTAGAAAATTATTATGATTGTTATTTTTGTCTTATATTATCAAGAAACCAATGCTATTGTCAATTCACTTGCTAATTGTTTGAAAACGAGAACATCAATAATGCTTAGTTTATTCTTGGGAGCCTTCTAGATTTGGCCTTGATTTACGGTCTACTGTCTCTTATGGAAGAAAAAATGAATTTTGCTCGACTGTTAATGATATTAAAATTAGGCTAAATATTTATCTTTTTTTAGTACAATAGAATACTGTAGGGGTGGTGGATTGAACCTCTAACCTCTAGAAATAAAACACATGCTAGCTAAATATATGTTTTAGACAGTTAAGATTTTTTGGTATCTTTTCAATTAAGTCTCATTGTTTAAAAATGATCTAATTAGTCTCCAGACTAATTCCTCACTATGGGTGCTTGTTATAAACTTACATGAGACAATACTTTTTTTTTTAGTACAACTGAGGGGATGAGGGATCAAACCTCCAACCTTTAGAAAAGGAGACCATGTCAATTACGGTAGAGTTAAGTTCACTCTGGCCAATACTTAGTAATTGGTAAAATGTGAAGAGAAGAAAAAAGTCATTTAAGAGAAGAAAAAGTTGAACATTTGTACAAACTTCATATTAGATGGTTGTTTCGTGTACAAGTTAGTTCAAATATTTAGGGTGATCATCAATCGATTATTGGCTCGAATTGACGTTGAAAACTGACATGTTGATTTCCATCGGTTGTAGATTGTCAATTTGGTAGGGTTTTATGTGACATTGACAAATCAACTACATTGATACTGGTCCTCACACAGAGTGAAAAAAAGAGAGAAAATAATGTAATTAATTCTTATTGTAGACCTTTTTGATAAAAGAAATTAAGGTTGGCTGGCATGGTTGGAAAAGTGTATTTCAACAACGTTGATCAAAACGTTGACTACATCGACCGATGAGTGTCAGCTTGGACGATTTTTATCAGTTGGATCGATTTTTGCTGGTGTTGCTCCTAATAGACACTAATGGATTAAAGGGGGGAAATGAGATAATATGTTACTTCCCCATATTCTTAACTAGAAGACTAATAATGTTGGGTCTTATTTATTTCACTAGATTGCATCTCAAATTTTCATATTAGGCTAAAAAGTTGGATCATACACTTTATACATCATGAAAACTCATCAAAATCAAGATGTTATACACCATGAAAAATTTCCCTATATTCTTATAAACATGTTAAGAAGATTATCTTCTTGATTGTATATGATCTAGCAAATGCAAAAGAACTACGACGTTGTTGCCTCTCCAATCTAGTATGCCAACGACGTATGAACGAAAAGTGTATTACAAGTATGCCAATGTATTTAAGCTTGTAATTTAGGACATAAAGGGGTACTAGTATTTGCCATGGAACCTGCCAACCACACAAGAAGATACATTAATAAGTTAAAAATCAAGAGTATATTTTTATTGGAAAAATGCCAAACAAATTCCTCTTACATATATCTTTGTAGCAAGGTTGGTTGGAAACTGGATCCTCTTCAAATGGTGGTGGAACTTGCCCATATATCATCTCACAGCTCATGTCTTCAAAATCTAACAATGTGACAAAGCAAGAACATATTATGGTTTAACATTGTCTAAGCCCTTGAATCTAATCTGATCACTCGAACCGCAACTAAAAAGTTTAAAAGAAAAAACACTTTTAGTTCCTACACTTTCATGGAAGTAACAATATAGTCCCTGGACTTTGGATTGCAACGATTTAGTCATGTACTTCCAATTTTGTAATAATTTATCCTCTCTACTTTACTTTATCTCTACCGTAAAAAAATTCATTAAAATTAAATGTCAATTTTTTTTTTGACCATTTATACTTTGTAGCTTACAAACATATAGAGTCCTTAATTAGTTTATTTATGCAAGAAATCTAATTAAATCTCAACATTAATTTTGACGAAAGGACTAAATCGGTACAAATTTTAAAGTACATGAACTAAATTATTACATGCTAAAGTGAAGACGCTAAGGAGCTGTTTGGGAGGCTGGAATGTAATCAGGACTACTGAGAATCAGAAGAGTATTGGAATGCGTGAGGTATCGAGGGCTGAACCAAAATGGGATCAACGTGAAAACGGTGGGAAAGAGGGTTTGGTTAAATACTGTCATAACGAAATGAGTTTAATATTACAAATCGGGCAAAAAACATTTAATCCAAACATACATTACAATTCAAACTCATTCCATTACGGCCCCAAACAGCCCCTAAATTGTTACAAAATTGGAAGTACAAGGACTAACATGTTAGAAAGTTTAGAGACTAAATTGTTACTTCTATAAAAGTTTAGAGATCAAAAATGATTTTTAACCTAACCGAAAATCTACATGTTGTTGTAAAACAGGTTAATGTAAAATCGAGGGCTGAACCAAAATGGGATCAACGTGAAAACGGTGGGAAAGAGGGTTTGGTTAATACTGTCATAACGAATATTTTTAATATTACAAATCGGGCCAAAAACATTTAATCCAAACATACATTACAATTCCACTCATATCCATTACGGCCCCAAACAGCCCCTAAATTGTTACAAAATTGGAAGTACAAGGACTAACATGTTAGAAATTTTAGAGACTAAATTGTTACTTCTATAAAAGTTTAGAGATCAAAAATGATTTTTACCCTAACCGAAAATCTACATGTTGTTGTAAAACAGGTTACATTAATGTAAAAACAGTAACAATATACATACTAGGATTCATGGTGAGGGGGAGCCCAAATTCATTAGTGAAGAAATCTTGTGTGGGTATCTTGCACATATTCACACACATACCTACACACCCACTGTTCTCTAGGTACCTATGATGAGGGATTCAAAAGTATATTAGAAAAAAAAAATCAATATATGGTTTTGTAATTGTAGATAAATAGAATAATTTTTACAGTGCTGTTAACCTATATGAAAATGGAGTTTTCTACCTGCACGTCTTTATATGAACTCCACTTCTTTGCTTTATACCATTTACCTCCACTTCCACAACCTAAACACGAGGAAATGTAAGATTCTTATGGAAAGGTTTTATAGGTACAAAACTACTCGGTAAGCTCACATAATATACCATAATAATTGATTTGAAGGATAGTTACAAATATAGCAATCAGATTTAAAGTATTAGCATAGTTAGCAAAACTTTTAAAAAATTACAAATATAGCAAAGTCTATCAATGTATGACTTTTATGGTCTAGGCGGTCTATCACTAATAGACCATAAGAGTCTATCAATGATAGATTTTACTATATTTGCAATTTTTTTAAATGTTATATACTTGGTTATTATCTCTAAAATTGCTACTCATTCATTTATCCTTGATTTAACCCATGATCTTTTGGCGGAGCCTAAGTGACAAAAGGAGAGAATTCTTCAAATATCTTAGGTTTTAATCTCATTTTAGCCCCTAAACTTTGAGCTCTGTTCTATTTTGGTCCCTGAACTTTCAAAACGACTATTTTAGGCCCTAAACTTCTAAAAAGTAGGCATTTTGGGCCTTGCTGTTAAATTTCTGTTAGATTATTAACAGATGGATGATTTGAAGTGTTGGATACAATAGAAAAACCCTCTATTTATGGAGGATTTAACAACAAACTAAGTATTTATAAACCTAAATGAACCTAACCAAAACTATTAAGCTAACTCATTACATCACCTTTGCAGCAATTAGCATGTGGTAGCCTAGTGTATTTCTATAAAGAACCAGAGAGTGTATCATGAAAAATTGAGATGAGATTCTCATTTTTGTAATATTAACAATTGATAGATGCAAAAAATGAAAGAAACTTTGATGTTCAAATCCTATAGTGATCGATTAAGTAAATATTGTAGGGTTAAGTAGATGTCTATGGAATCACAATCTGACTACAATTGACACAAAGTTCATCTTGTCACCCAACACTAGACTGAATAAGAATTAAAAAAGGAGTTCCTAAAACATGGGTTCAATGCCAAGAAATAGTGCTACCCTGTGCCAAACCATTTACTTCAATTTGGTGCTGCAGTTGATGAGTAAACTATCAGCTGAAATACGTTCTTTTCAAGTACCAAAGCAAACTCTTACAAGAAAATTAGGAGCACTCAGCAATTTACCGACTTTAATCACTAAAAAGCTAATGTATGGTTGTTAATCGTAAAGCCCCGATAACACTACAGCATGGTGAAGGTTACTTCAACAAAACATCCTCCAACAAAAGATCATTTGGTTCTTGTTGTGGGTGAAATTGGACCTAAGCTCAAATAAGTCGAAGGTCAATCAGATCTAATCCTAACTCTTTTATAGGACTATGGAACCACCCTCATCCAAATCCTAAGGTCATTTAGTTTATAAATATATTATTATAACTCCATATGAGGTAATTTCGAGTTCTGACTTCCTTTTCATTCTACAATTCACTATCTCTAGCTTTGGTATTAGAGTCACTTTTCTTTGTTTTGCAGGTTGCCTCTTCCCCCAAAATTTAAATTTAGCATTGAAGGTCCGGTGAACAGTTCCGCAGTCTGCGTTTTAGCTCACAGCAGGGAATCACAAGTTAACTTAGTTTGAGAAAGGTATAAAGAAACTAACCTACCTCAATCCTCAATGGAAAGAAAGAAACTAACCAAAACAAGGAGTTTAAATTAGGAGGTGTGCAAAGGCTGAGAGATTATGCCCTATACAACTAATTTATGAGCTCCCTAGTCATAAAAATATCAACATACAATAGGAAAGATGGTGCTAAAAGCAGACCTCAAAATAGATTTTAACCTTTCAAATTGAGCTCTCGACGCTTTCAAATAGACTAGATAAGCATTGTGAATATATACCTTACACAATTTGGCTTGCTTGAGTAGTGAGTACTCATCCATGCTCATTATTTCATCTTAGTTGTTTTGTTTGAATCTCTGAGCTTTATATTACTCCTACATTCTTTTCTATAGTTTTTCTAATGTCTTGCAACTAGGGACTTGAGTGGCAGCCTCAAGGGTGGAAGGTTGTATGGTCAAGCAAGGAGTAATTGATCATTGGTTAGCCATTCCTTCTAAGAAGCACAAATACGGATGTAGGACACAAAACAAAATGACATCGACATGGTGAAACTGTTTCTTAAAATCTAGAACATGGACATGACAAGGGCACGTTTATTAAAATATATCTATTTAAATATATATCGTTCTTTATACAAGAAGGAAATTCAAAACAAATAAGTTTATGTATTTATTTGCTTTAAAAAAATGAGTTTGATGTATTTCGTTCTTAAAATTTGCTTTTTCTGTTCTTTATTACTATTTATTTCTATTTGTTAATCATCAATCAACTAAACAACTTAAGTTGATAGGTTCCAGTAAATTTGGATATACCACTACTTCAAAACCTCCCTCATTTGTGGGTTTGAAAATTTAGAAAACTTAACAAGTTGAAATCAATATTAATTGGTGAGAAAATGACCATTCAAGAGTTCGAACACATGACCCTCTTTTCGATACTATGTTAAACTATTATCACAGTTGAAAGAATTGGAGAGAACAAGGTTGGTCTTGATGGTTGAGGAAGATGCTTCAGCCATTAGTAAGAAACAAAAGATGCAAAAATAAAAATAAAATTGGAGAGCGCTCTTTCAAACAAGAAGCTCTACTATCACACTATTTATTTATTATTTTTATATAATTGAGTGTGCAGACCAACTTATGCACACCTCGACTAATCTCAAGAGATCCCCCGCCTGACTTTACAATATTTGGGTGTTAAGGAAACTTTTAGGATATTAATTCCTAGGTAAGTGACCATCATGATCATGGATTGAACCCATGTCCTCTTAGCTCTACTATCACATTAAATCACCAATCAATCCATGCTCATTAGTTCCATCTTAGTTGTTTGAGACTTTCAAGCAAGAAGCTCTACTATCAGTCTATCACATTAAATCACCAACCAATCCATGCTCATTTGTTCCATCTTAGTTGTTTGAATCTTTCAAACAAGAAGCTCTACTATCAGTCTATCACATTAAATCACCAATCAATCCAAAAACATAACTTGATGGGTTACTGTAAATTTTATTATACCAATACTCTAACACTCTCTCTCACTTATAGCCATCGAACACAGGACCTCATGTTCTAGTACCATGTTAAATTATTATTAATGTTGGATGGATAGAAGAGAACAAAGTTGGCATTGTTAGTTGAGGAGAGATGCTTCAACCCTTGTTAGGAAACCAAGAGGAAAAAGAAAAGAAAAAAAAAAGGGAGATCATTGGGAAACACGACAAGCTCTAATACTAGATTAAAACACCAATCAACTCAAAAGCTTAAGCTAATGAAGTACGGTGAATTTAATTTCACAAATACTTTTAACAAAATGCCACCTAGAATGTAGCATATAAGCAGTTCCAAATCACTCACTACCATTACTTGTTCAATAGCAACTCAAAGCATATGTATAAACTGATTCTTCACGTGGAAAACTCAAGCAATCATTCAAATCGACAGAAAACAGAGGGTAATAAGTGAAACAGACTACAAGGGATTGGTAGAGATTAGGGCATTTTGAAGATATAATGAAATGACAATACCTCCGAAGGGCCGACTAACCACTGAAAGAATGGCACTGTTATTGAGGCCTTGAATTCGCAAGCCCATTTCGTTGGTGGGAACAATTTCCTGAACTGCGAGCATCAGTTTCTGATTCAGTTCACATCATCATCCGAGAAAGATGCTATATATATATATATATATATATGGAAAATTGCTATAAATTCAAAAAAATATTAAAATATTTACAAATATAGAAAAATTTCACTGTCTATCCATGATAGAACTATCGCGACAGTAAGATTTGTCATTTGTAAATAGTTTGACTTATTTTTTTATATTTAAAAACAACTCTCTCTCTATATATATAGTGCAAATAAAACAAGGGTTATGCGCCTTCTTTATACCCTTATTCAAGGTCAATGGTAAAATTTTTATGTCAATTGAGTTATGTTCATGTTGGCATATTAAACATATTTAAAATTCATTTAAATGCACCTATAAAACCATTCTTCAAATGAAAATTCAACATAAAGTAAAAAATCAATAGACGAGTAACTATTCCAATAAATCACAAGAATATAACGTACAACGTTTTAATCCTATGTATAACCGTTATGGGCAGAGCAACCACATTGAATAATTTTTTCGAATGAACCTCAAAGAGAAGATATTAGAAAAAAATGTTTGACCTGAGCCGGGGCACCGGGAGGGCCATAGCACAGAGAACCTCACGAACGACGAGTTGCTGTTGCATCCGATTCTTACCTTGCATTACTCGTTTTGAAACATCAACAAACCTTTCATAATCATAAAGAAAATCCCACAATCCCATTTTCTCCTTCCTTTGCTCCTTAGCATTTGCAAATTTCTCCATTTTCCTTGCAAAAAGTGTCATAAAAACCTTCTCAAATGGCCCGTCATCGTACTTTGTTTTCTGCCCCAATGGAGCTGGCTCACCAGATGCCTCCGCTATCCCACATTTAATAAATCTGCTCTGTTTCTTTCTACTCCTAATCTCCTTTGGAGGAGCTGTGAAGAATTGGATGCTCTGTAACTTCACACCCACCATCAAAAACACTTTCTTTCTTTCCCCCAAACACTCTTTGGTATGGTTATTATATGCTTCTTCTTCCAATTCTTTCACTTTTTATCATATCATGTCTTATGATGCTTAGAATACAAAGTTTTGGGTGGCTGAAATTGCCTTGGTTTTCTTGTCCATTTACAAGCTTAGATGTTGGCTAAAGCAGAAGCAGAAGGAACTTTTTACATCGTGAAGAAAAATTTTACGTTCTAACTTTATGTGGACAAAACAAGAGAAGGGAAGTCTCTAGATGTTGAGAATATGAACATATTGTATATGAGTAAAGGACAAACATATATTTTAGGTAAACTAAAATAATGTTGACTCAGACTTTTAAAGTGGATAATATCATATCATTGTAGAAATATCAACAGACTCGTTTTTGATAGCAAGTTAAATTCAAGTTTGCATAATTGATGAATGATGTGTCATGAATTGGTTCATGGATTAGAGAGTTTACATGAGGATGAGGTTAGAAGTAGATATGTGGTTGTGGTATGTGAAGAATGGATATGGGCAATTTGTGGTGGTCGTGGACACTTCAAAAGCCACATCCACTTGCTTGTGGGACAAAGATATTTGAAGTCACTACTACTTTATCATAGAATGGTTTAACTCAACTTTTAGATTTATGTATGTATTTTCTTGCTTCCGATTTAGATTGTACGAGCACACATCACTGTCATTTGTCTTTTCATTAGTTAACCAACTAAAATGATATTAATTTTTAGAAACATAGTTGGAATAGAGTTGTTGAAATTTGAACGTCCTTTCAAAATGTTACTGATACTTCAACCAATTATACTACTTTCAAGCATACTAAGTTATTTAGTCAACTTAGTTAAGGTTACTAATACTTTAACCTTTTTTTTTTTTTTTTTTTTTGTGAATGACCAAATTCTAGATATGTTTTGCAACTTTATTAGATTCAAGATTCCCTAAACTTAGATCTTAGGAGCACACATCAATGTCTTTCTATTAGTCAGCCAACTCAATTGATATTAATTTCTAAATTCTACCTTTTCTTTTAGTTCATATAAGAAATAGAGTGAAATTCAAAGTTCTATTCAAAAGACTACTTTATTAGACTCTAACTAATTATGCCACTTTCAAGTAGGCTCCACAAAGGTTACTTGGTCAAAATATTTAATGACTCTATATTAAAATTCACACACGCTTCTCACCTGTCATTTTTGTGAATGACCATTTTAATTATGTTTGAAAATTTGTTGGCATTACGAACAAATAATTTTATGATCAAAGTTGTGTTGGGGTTTTGGATCAAATGGTATAATTGACATCTAAAGCAAATAGGAACAACAAAATCAAGAAGAGAGCACCATATGAGCAGAAAAGTAAACTTGGGACCAAAATGGGCCAAGGATAAGGGGATGTCTTGGGAAGCCAGTGTTCTCGGCCTCGACCTGCTTACCAAACGTCTAATGGGGCATGCATGCTTTAGGCATGCCTCGACCCAAGAGATCTTTTCTCTATAAATATATAATTATAACTTCATAGAATACTTGAGTCTTACTCTCAAACTCTCTAGTTTTCACACTCTTTCACTCTCTAACTTAAGTATCAAAGTGTGTGTGGCAAGCACCACACCGGTGTCCATGTTTTCTCTTTTGCAGGCCACGTTCTTCTCCTCTTCAAACAAATTCACTGCTATTGTCACGTAAAGGTCAAATATGTTTCCTCTATCCAAAATTTAACATCAACAAAAGTCATATCGAAAAACCACATAATAATATTTTGTTACTCTCTTCTTCTCCAACATCAATATAATATAGAAGTCTAGATCTCAAAGTATTGGGAAAATGACCTTATAAGTTGTGTTAGATTTTAAAATAATTCTTTAGTTTTAGTATTAGAAGACTCAAAACAAGCAATGAAAAGTGATAAAAGAAATAGAATCCCAATGAAAAGCATGTATTATTATCAATATTTCTATCAACTAGTAGCATTAAAAAAGCTAATTTTCTGAAGAAAAAGAACTGTGATACTTTGATATATATATATATATATATATAATATATATATATATAAACAAACAAATGGCTCTAATATGAAAACACAGTTTTGAGAGTGTTTGTGTTGATGACCCCACAAACTAACAATGATATATACTTATTTCTTATGTCCCCCATTTGAATTATTTATATTAGATCATCAATCTTTTTCCACTTTAATCCAAATAAAACTTACCATCATGAGTTACTTCCATTTTAAAACTTACCCACACATATCTTGCAATTCACTCCCTTCTATATTTGAGTTTATACATATGTTTCCAAAATATAATAAATTAAATAATTAAATCGAGCAAGAATCAAATCAATAAAAGTTTCAAAAAGAAAATCCTCATAAAATAATTAATTAAGTTCAAGTTGACACAATAATATCATATTATTATTACATAAACAAAGATAGATATTACATAAGCAAAAGACATGTAATTATCTATTACACAGATTCAACATATGAATGTAAAAAAGCTTAGAAACGATAAACAAAAAAAAAAAATAAGATAACATGTAATATTATTTCATACAAAATATGAGATTATTCAAGTCTTTGAAGTATGGCAGTTTTTAAGGTCTTTTCTCTCAAGGCTGTCCCATGAGGAATTCTAACAACAACATCTTGCAGCATCAATTCATTTACACTTGACAAACTTGCATGATGAACTTGAAGTCCCAAATCTCTTAACACATTCAAAAGCCTTGCTGATGGGAAATTTTCATCTCTGCATTGAACTCTAACCATTGCCTCCGACCCGATAAGTCGCACTTCTACGTTGTTGTTGTTATTGTTGTTTATTGCGTAACTGGTTGAGCTCATCGTCTGCTCGGCCGTCGAGATCATGTTTATTCGGTTCTGATCAAATTCATTGCTCATGCTGCTACTAATTTGGTGTTGTGGTTGTTTTAGCTTAGACTCCAATTTTTCAACCTTGGACTTTAGCTCCCTTATGTAATCTGCTGCGTCGGCGAGTAACGAAGCTTTGTCCATTTTCGATACATTTGGAACCACTGATCGGAGTGCGTAGAATCGTTGGTTCAGTTTCTGTCGCCGCTGTCGTTCTGCTTCCACGTGGTTGACCGGCAGTGATGACTCTGTTTTACTCTTTGTTGATCTCTTTCCTCTCTTGTTATCAACTGTGTTTGAATCAAGAAAGTTCAAGAAATGATCTAGTTCAATTTACTCTAAAATTTAGAATTTTTTTTAAAGAATTATAGCTATTTAATACGAACATTTAAATAACTTCTAAGGTACAAATAAATAGAACGGAATTTATTTGAAATCTGTAATGAAATCATGAATAACGTCAAACTAACCGTTAGTGTTATTTACGGTTGACATGAAATATCCATCGGAATTATCAGAGAGGGAATCGGAGGACGACCCTCCTCCGCCACGGCTCATCTCTCTCTTGACCACACCGGAGGACGACGGAGCTTGCGGTTGAATTATTAATCCACCATCAGCATCATCCACATGATCTTTTTGTTTAAAAAGAGTAAAACTTGAAGAAGAAGAAGAAGCAGATCCAAAAAGTGATTTTGCATACTGAACTAAATTCCAATCTTGTTTAATCAGCTCAGAAGAACCCAATTCCAGAACCCCAGCAGATGTGGAAACAAAAACCAACGTTTGAATCCCACGCAAACGCGCTTCTTTTACTCGTTCACATTCATACAAATGCAGACCGTCGTCCGCGGTCAACCAGATGTATGCGCTCGAGTCGAACACCCGACCGACCACATTATCCACCTCGCCATACGACCGGGTGATAGATACCGTATAGTACCTGTTAAGAATATAAATAAATGATTAAACATAAGATTAAACTAAAAAACATATCTTAACTTAATTATCATAATTTCAAATTTTGATAATTAGTAATATTTTAACTAATCGTAATCCATCTGTTTAACTTTTGGATTCAATAACATTTTATCAGATAAAAAAGAAAACCTCGTTTTTTCGAACTCTATAACGCAATCGTTTCATTCTCAATTGAGGAGGGGAGTGTTAGAGAATATGAATAAATTAAACCTAGCTATAACAAATTAAAATCAAGCTTTCGAGTTTAGTGGTAGTTCATATGATCGTACCATTCCAAATCGGTGAAATCGCCACCTTCCACTCGATCCATGGAAACTTCATTGAACCCGAAACTAATGAGTTGTCCGCTACTGCCACCGCCACTGCCGCCCCCGTCTCGGGTGCCACGTAAATGCCCATCTCTCCAAGTGAAAACAAGATTTCCAGTGATATCTTTAGAAGCCAACCAAAAAATGGAATAAGCCCACCATTCAGGGCGATTATGGAGGATGAATTGAAGCCTTTGTTGAAGAGTAGGAGTAGTTGAATTTGGTGAAGAAGAAGAAGAAGGAGAAATAATAATATCATCCATAAGGGCACAATTTTTTTTTTTTTTTTTAAAAAAGGAAGATTTTTTTTCTTCTTTTGTTTTAAAAGAAAATTTGCAATTTGATGAGAGTAATTAGAAAATTAAATTGGAGAAGATAATCAAAAGGGTCAAAGGGGAGACAGAAATGAAGATGGTAATGTGATAAATGAGCATTCAGATTATATAGGCACAAGAAAATTAAGGAAAAATGAAAAAATAATTTTTTTTTTCTTTGGACAAATTAAAGGAGCCCACTTTGTTTTGTGTTTGCTGTTTTAAATGTTGGGTAATTCAATAATTTTAGACACCAATTCCATGTGCTAAAATTCAACTTTTTTTTTTTTTTTTTTTTTTTTTTTTGCCGTCTATTTTCCAATCTGTCTTAATTTTAAGAATAGGGTTTGCATTTTAAGATACATATGATGGAATTTGGTAATATGAACAAAAACATTTTATGTTTTAGAATTATTGTTCAAACTTGATTTTGGGATTTCCCCTCCATTTAATTTCCCTACATTATTCATTTCACTATGTACCATAAATTTTGGTTGTTCACAAATTATTACTTATTTTTTCATGACCACTAATTTTTGTGTAAATTGTCCTTGTAGTATGGTCGTAGTTGTACTTACACTCTTAAACTTTCCATAATTGTAAAATTAGATTTTCAAACTTACAATAATGATAGAAATTGAATTTTCAATAATAAAAATTGAAACCCTCAAACTCAAACAATTGTTATAATTTCACTCAATTTTTACATAATTGTCTTTTTAACCGTGTATATTACTAACCTATGATTTTTATTTCTAAACTTTTTATCTGGTTTAGTCTTAAAATTACCTTATATTGGTAAAAGAAAAAAAATAATTTTTAGTTAGATTTAAGATAAGTTTTTTTTTTTTAACCATCATGTATTGGCCTAGTGGTAGTGAGAACATCTAAAAAGAGCTCGGACACTCACGGATATCAAAAAAAAAATTATATAAAGATTTTTTTTTACTACAACAAATATAAAGTATGAGAATTTGAACTATAAATTATTTTTGTGCTATAAATTTTATTATGATTTAATCTCTTAAGGTAAAAAATATAGTTAAAGTAAAAAATCGATTCTTTGGTAGTACGATATAACATATCAACTGACTTATGTGTTTTATATTCTATTTGAAGTGAAGTTGGAATATTTATGTTTTTTTTTTTCTTTTCTACTCTGCGTCTTAAACTTCTTCCTCTATTACAAAATACATAGATATATTTATATCATGCTATTTATGAAATAATGTCTTATTCTTCTCCAGCAAAACACTGTGCTCGATTATGGAATTGTGTATTTAATGTCCCATTTGTATACTTTTCTTACATGGCTATTCATGTTACAACACATTTTCTTACAAGTACAACTGTTAATAATTATTTTAAAAACTATAGCAATCTTAAACTAAGTTGAAGTGATTTTTTTCATAATATTTAGAGTATGTTTGTGATTGATTTTAATTAAAATCGTTAAAATCATTTTTTGTCATTTTTAAAATCATTAAAAAATATATTTTAATCACTCAAAATTAATTTAATTTTCATTTTTACACTTTTAAATGCAATTTTTTATCATCAAAATTAGTTTTGAAAAATTAAAAACATATCTCAAGGTGATTTTAAAAATGACAAAAGCGATTTTAGTCATTTTAAAATTACTCCGAAACATGCCCTTATATAACAACAATATCTTTTTGTTTTAACTCCCTATCCATTATTATTTCACTGCCAAACAAACCATTTAAGTCTCTTTGCTTTCTTTATTTTTCTTTAATACCCATCTAGTTTATAAACTTAATTTATAGTTGACAATTTAATCTCTATAATTTTAATGTTATAATAATTTTATCATTAAACTTTACTATTCGACAATTTAGCTTATGTATTTTTAAACTCATAACAATTCTGACACTCCTATGAAAAATTTAGGGTGTGTTTGGATTGACTTTATAAGTGTTTATAAACATTTTTTTTGCACTTATAAACACTTATTTAAACACTTAGAAAATCAATCCAAACGGATCATTTGTCTTTTAATTAGTTAGTTTATCGATCTACATTTACGTAATTACTTCATTAAATTTAATAAAAAAATTCTTGATAGGAGATGCATTGTCACAAATTTAAAAGTACATAAAATTAAATTATTATATATTATACTCTTTTCAAAGAAAAAATGTTATCTATTAGATAAAAGATTAAAATTGTTACAATTTTGAAATGAAATTAAGTGACACTAAACATTATGTAATATTTAGGTAAAAAAGAAAAGAAAAGAAAAGAAATTTCATTCCATAGAAAAATTATCCATAGTCTTGATTGAATGAAGAATAAAGTGGTGAGAAGAAAGTTGATTGATATAGATACCTTTGTTGTTTTATGGTGTGGGTTTGTTATTTTTTTTTTTTGACCAAAAAATAAAGTAGAATATTTAAAAAAGTCTAATAAAACAAAATGGCAACTATATGGTGCCCAACCAAATTAATTAACTCCCACAGTGTAACCCTAATAATAAATCATAAAAATACCAAACTAATCAGCTTTACAAATTTCATCATTTATACATTCTAAATCTTTAATTAATTCAGATGAAATTATAAATTTAAGGCTACATTTGCCTCATTTAGAAAGAAAAAAGGGCAACCTTTTCTTCTTATATATTATTTTAAATTTAAAATAATGTAAATTGAAAATCTTTTTATTTCTTATGGCAGAAGAATAGTTTTTTTTTTTTCATGTGTTAAATTAAATAGTGGATCGGTGTCCTTTTAAACTTAAAAAAAAAAATAAGAATAGTTTAGAGCAAGATTTGAAATATTGATGTTGATGGAAATATCAAGGTCCCGATTTTATGGAAATATCGATATCGATGAAAATTTTGGAAAATTTATGGAAATTGATGAAAATTTATAGAAATTGTTATAATTAATTAATGAAACTTTCATTGTGGGTTAATTAGACTATAACTGGCCATTTTTAGTCACAATTTCTATAAAGTAAGACAATATTTAGATGTCTATTGTAAATGTCTGAGTAAATGTTGATACGAGAGGAGCAATTTAAAAAAGAAATAAAAATAATTACAAAATAATAGTTTATGAATTTTGAGGTAAAATGATGTGAAAATTATATGAAAGTTTTGGATGGTAAAAAAAAAAATTGATATCAATTAAATTTTAAGGTGAAATTAATTATGTGAAAATTTAATGAAAAAAAGTTTGATTGAGCTTAAAAATAAATATAGATTATTTTTTTGTGATTTTTTTTCTAATTCAATTTCTATATAAATGAAAGTTTTGGGTGAAAAATAAAGCTAAAAATTGAGAAAAGTTGAAATTAAATAAAGTAGCACATAAAAAATGACTAATCCTTTATCGAAAATGACATTGGTGTGTGAAACTATAGAATTGTGCATAATTAGAACCACAAAATTGAAAATTTTGAACTAAGCTTACATAGTTAATCAAAAGAAGAAAAAAAATTGAAAATTTCTCGAAATGTCGAAATTTCTCAAAATTTCGTCAAAATTAGGGGGGAATTTCGAGATCCTCAAAATGATGGAAATTTTCCACTATGGTTCAGAGTAACAAAAATAACAAAGTGAGTCTATCTCAATTGACATAAAGTGTGTACTCTCAACTCAAAAAGAGAATAGAAAAGGATGAATGAGAAGTGATAGACTAAATAATGAATCAGTTAAAAAATTACGAGCAATTATAATGACTAAATAAGACTCCATTTGATAACTATTTTATTTTTTATTTTTGAAAAGTATGCTTGTTTTCTTATGATGTTTTGATAATCAAGTTTTTCACATTTTTAAAATACATTTGAATTCTCAGCTAAATAATTAAAATAAAAACATTTTTTTTTTTAATTTTGACTTGATTTTAGAAACATTTGTAAAAAGTTAATAAAAAAAATATTAAAAATTAAAGTAGAGTTTAACTTAATTTTAAAACTAAAATAGTTGAGACCAAAATTTAAATATCAATATTCATATAAAATGTCAAGTCTCAATCCTTATAGGAACGCTAATAGAATTATAGATTCCAATGAATAAAGAAAACAAAAACAAAATAAACACAAAATAAACAGCATTTAAGTCAAAATTTAATTTAGACTTCTGACTAAAGAAAGGATTAGACATCTTAACTAGAACTACATATGCTCATGTTAGCATTATATATATTAGTAATATTTTGTTAGACATTTTTTTTTTATAAATATTTCATCAATATCGTATTACACGAAATAATTATCCATAAACTTTTCTCATATGAATTTCAAACTTAGTCCAAGTATAACTTAAATGGCATTTTTATTTTTAAGTTTGAATAGTACTTTGATCCCTGTATTTTTATTTTTTTCTTTGTGCTTTTAAAATGTTTATTTTAGTTCACGTACTTTATACTTTTGACTTTAGTTCATTTTGATATTTGTATTTTCAAAATATTTTTGGTCCTTGTATTTTCAACTTCGATTCATTTTGATCGATATACATAAAACATTGCGATCTCCTAAAAATGAAGAGACCAAAAATGTCATTTTCGAGAAGTGTATGAATCAAAATGAATCAAAGTTGAAAGTATACAAATCAAAATGAACATTTAAACAAAAAAAAATCAAAAGTAAAATGAACGCCAAAGTGTGCATTATAATGTATCAGGGCGGATCTATTAAGGGGCATGGAGGGCATGTCATTTTTTATTAAATATTAAAAAAATTAATATAAATAAAAAAAATCAAACTATTTATAAATACAGACAAATTTCACCTAAACGATAGATGCGTCTATCGTTCAAGTGATATTGTGTCTATCATTTAGGATCACAAATTTTTTTATATTTATAAATAGTTTGTCTAATTTTTTTTTTTTTTTATTTGAAAATAGCCATAAATATTATTCATCTATTCGTTTTCCTCTAGAACATGTTATTTGAGGATGGTTTAGCGGTTGGGTTATGGTTCAATTTACACAAGGCCAAAGTTTTAAATGAGGCAACTTTTTACTATTTTTTTAAGCTTTTAATTTTGATGGTTTTAATTTATTATTTTTATTATAATTTTTATTACCCTTGAAACAGGTTAGAAAAACGTAATTCCATTTTATGAAAATTAAATGAATGATTTTTTTCTTATATATTTAGGTGAATAATTATGTAAAGGTCTAATAATAATTTTTTAATTAGTATTATTTAATATAAATATTCTATATCGATGCATTTAAAATTACATTTATATGAAGGTTAAAATTACAACTTTACTCTCTAAGTTTTGCAAATTGTGACTAATAAGTTCCTAAACTTTAAATTTTGACTCTAGTCCCTTAAAAATGTCTAATAATTCTACAAATGACTTCAATTCTGTATCTAATAGATTCCCCAAATATTAAAAATATTTGAAAATTAACCGTTTTATTAGACAAAAAAAATTGTGTATAATTGAACCTTAAATTTTAAATTTTGTAGTTAATAGATACATTAATTTGTTTAAAAAAATGTATGATCCTACCAATTAAGCAAAAAATTAAATTTAATACTAATATAACATTTAACTTTTAACATTTTTAAATATGTAAAAGACATATTAGATGCAAAATTGATATTTTAAAAATCTATTAAACACAAAAATTAAAAATTCATAAACCTAGAAGTTCACAGGCAAAACTTCTAATCTTATTACTGGGTATATGGATGTGTTTGCGATCAAGAAGTATATAGTTCGAATATTCTCTTCCTTCTACTAAAAAAACCAAAATGAACAGTAAAAATATATTAAAAAAATGAAAAAAAAAATTAAAACGACTGAAGTAATATTTAAACCTTACTTTATTATTACATATCGCACGTTGGAATCGAGATGCTATTAAAATAATAAAGTTAGAGGGAAATGAATTAAGCCATAAGAAGTAAGCTTAGAGCATATAATATTTTATATGCGTTGAATGTGGCAATTTTATTTACGTAATCTTGTGGTTCAGATTCTATATATGAATAAACACCTAATCTTATAAAAAGAAATAACTTTTTATTTTTATTTTTCTTTTGCCAAAAAAGAAGAAAAGATTATGTCCTTGTTTGTCAATATATACATATTTATGTCCTTCATTACAAATTCACATCCATTTCAATTCATTATTATTGCAACCACCCTAAGCCTACACTAGAGTCTACACATTATGGTATGGAATTTTATCTGTGGATTTGATATTGACACGAGAGATCATAATATTATTTGTATTAAAAATTCTAAAAAAATTTCTAAAAGGTAAGAATGTCAAAAAATTTTACCTTATTTAAAAAACACGAAAAGATTTCGATGTTAGTTTTATATATACGTATTAACGTTTTCATTTGTATGAGTATTTTCTATTGATATTTGTTGATATCGGCATTTTTAGTGATGTTTTCACTGTCGAATTCAGAAAACTAAACTCGTAAGCTCTACTTTTTATATAATTTTTTAAAATTAAACTTATAAATACTACTTCTACCCTCTAAGTTTTTATGTATTTATTATCCACTTTTTACTAATGTATTAAGAAACCAAGTGAAGTTTTGAAATTAAAAGTAGTTTCTAAGAACATGTGTTTCTTTTTTGAATTTCTTTGGGAGTTCGGGTTTTTCTTGTTTTTTTAAAAAAATTAATTTTATATCTAATAAATCAATTAAGTTATAAAATTTTTGAACATCTCAATGACGTATCGACACAAAATTAAAAGTTCACATAACTATTAAAGATTTTTAAAATTCGGGGATCTATTACTTGAAATTTCGAAGGTTTATTATGTACTTTTTAAATTTTAAGATAAAAAAGACACAAACTTAAAAATTGGGCTAAACTTGTAAGAAAATTGGCATATTCTATGTTTTTTCTTGAAAAAATTATATATTTGTGTATAAAAAATCTCACAAAACATAAAATCATGATATCATACTATCAAATCAGAGATCAACACAAAAAAAAGAAAGAAAAAAGAAAAATCCTACACCACAAAGGTGTTCAACACACACATATTTATATATAAAATTATACATCACATAAATCCTAATCCTCCCAAGTCCAATACCCCTAACTACCTCACCATTCATTAACCATTTATATTTTAAAATGTAATATTTTTAATATAATAAGAATTGTTTTTTTGAATCTAGAGTTAACATGTTTTTTTAAGAAAATAGTAATAATAATAAGGAAAATTTTCATTTTTTAAAGTAGAAAAAAAAATTAATAGACATTAATAGACTTTTATAAGCGTCTATCACAACTATCTAAAATATTTGTCATTTTGTATAAATAGTTTCCCTTTCCTTTCTATTTTTAAAAACTTTTCTAATAATAATAGTAATAATTTTATATTTAATAGATTGGTTAAATTGTCTAGGACATATTGACATAAAATTAAAAGTTCACATACCTATTAAACATTTTGAAAATTCAAGGATTTATTAGTTGAAATTTAGAGGATTTATTATACATTTTTTAAATTTTAGGATAAAAAAAGACAAGTATAAAAATTTAGAAACAAAACTGGTAACTGAACTTACAAAATATAAAATGATGATATCATTATGATTAACAAATTAGATATTAACTTGCAAAAAAAAAATAAAAATAAAAAAACTCCACCACAAATGTATTTAACATCCTATTTCTATTTTTTTTTAACATCACATCACATCCTATTTCTATTTATATATATAAACAAAACATAAATCCTAACCCTCCCAAGTCCTATACCCCTAACTACCTCACCATTCATTAACCATTGATTTTTTTTTTCGATATTTTAAAATTTAGGAATTTCACCCTCCAAGACTCTACTGCTAAAAAAATAAAATAAAATAAAAATAAAAATAAAAAATTGGAGTTTAGCTTAGGTCATGCAATGCGATACCAAAAACTTACTTTAATTTTCTCGTGTCTCCCAAATTTTTTTTTATTAAAATGATATAATTTTGTTATTAACCTGAGCATAAATCAACCCATTAAAATATATATCTTCGACCAAGAAGTTCGAGATTTGTACTTAGAAGAAAAAAAATGAAAAGAAAAAAATTGTATGATAATATTGTGTTTATTGTAACATAACATTTATTACTTCATTTTTATGTTTAATAATTTTTTTATCATATAATAAAAATGTTGATTTACTCTTATGTCGATGAGAAACTCATGAACATATGCAAATATTGACCAAAATGTTGTCGTATTATAAGAATTTAATACTTTATTTGGTACTACAATTTGGAGTGAAAGATTTGAATTTCTAACCTTTTTTAAAATAAATAAATAATAATAATGGTTTAGTACAATAGGTGACTTATAATCATTTTCACATGAATTCGTTTAAAATAAATTCAAAATTACCTCAATAAAAATTAGAAAAATTTTCACAAATAGAAAAAATGTAAAACTATTTACAGAAAATAGCAAAACAAAAACACTGATAGTCATTGATAGACTTCTATCAACATATATCAGTGATAGGCTTCTATCATTTCTATCATTGATATCACAACTATTTAAAATTTTTGCTATCTTGCGTAAATAATTTTTTTTATTTTTCTATTTTTAAAAATTTTCCATAAAATTATTTGTCATCCAAAATGATATCAAAGTACTAACAAAAATTATTACATAAATCTTTCCAAATAAGTAGAGAAAAATAGAGAAAAAGATAAAAAAAAAGGTGTACATATACATTTGATTCTAGAATTTTTCTCAAATATTATGTTAATCATTGCATTTATATATAAACACAATTTTTTTTTGTTTAAATTTAATTATACTATAAAAATGATTTACATGGGTGGTAATATTAAAATTAAGCCATTAACTTGAAAAAAAAAATGTTCCTCATTTTTCATAGGAATAAATATTAAAGATAAAGATAAACGATATTATTTCTTGTAATTAAGTAATAATTCATCTAATTATGTTTTTTCATTAGTTGCATTAATGCATTTTTTTATTTTATGACCATTATGTTCAAGTAATTTTTTTTAAATTAGATTATTTGGGCATTTTTATGAATTGAATGCAACTTAATTGTTAGTTGTATTTTGGGTGATTTTTGTTAAACTGGTATGAGGGAAATTTTCTAATTTAATTTAGATTAAGTATTAATTACGTGACTATTCAAATTGAAATTTTAATTTAAGAAAATTGAAAGGTTAAAATTATTGAATTATGTACAGCAGTAAAAATGAAAATTTTCTAATATTTATTATTCCATTGTGATGAAAAAGTATAAATAAAGTTAACTCAAAACTACCAAATTGATATTTATATGGAAATATAATGTAAGAAAATAAATAATTAAAGATAAATATTAAATTTTTTTGCAAAACTAAGTATAACTCGATCGATTAAAAGCGACCAAGAAAATAAAAACAAGTTAGATGTTTGAATTCACGCAAAATTTTAAAAATAATAATAAATAAAGAAAAGTATTAAATATTTTCAACAAAGAATTATGCTAAATTTGGTTTAAGTTGATTTAATTCATTGTTTTCTATAATGAAACATGGAATAAAATTAATTGAAGTTTATAAACTAAACATTATCTATCGTACTAAAGATAAAATTATATATTTATAGAAATTTAAATATCATTTTACTCCTCAAAATAATAGTTTTTTTTACATCAATTTTTGTAAGTAATTGCTTTTAGGTCCCTTGAAATGCTTTTTTAAGTAAGATATACATGAAATAAAAGTCATGTTTTTAACTATTTCAACATGTTAAAAATAAAGATTATTCCTCTAATTACTATTAATTATTTGACCATTTGATATCAAAGTTGTTTAAAATCTAAAGTAAGTGAGTATTATAATAATAAACTAAATTAATCCAGCCTAAATATTTGATGGGGCCAGAATCTTTTAACCTAGCTAGAATTATCATCCTTTTGATGATTTACTTTAATTTAAAATTTTAAAACTTCAATTTAATTTGGTTATATTAGCTTTATTCAACGAACTAAAAGTATCTCATATACATATAATTTAATAAATTTAATGTCTTATCATTATTTTATCATAATTCAATTTTTTTACATTTTACTTGATCTTTTTTTCCCCTTGGATCCCAACATATGCAGAGGGGATAAGGTCATAAAGCTTTAAAAAAAAAAGGAGTAGTAATTTGTCTTATTAAAAATTATAATATTATAAAAAGAAATAATAATGCCAATTTTCACCTACTCTTACCTTTTAATTTTGTTTAAAAAAAGTGGAATGTAATATATACTATATGAATAAAAGAGGCCACGGGAGGAAAATCTTAATTAACGTCTCCCATTTTCTATAACATATTTTAATAATTTCTATTTCGTCCTTCGTTACAACTATTTAGGTCGAAGTTTGGTTTACACACGAAGTGATGTATTATTTTGTCTACGAGTATAATCTAGAACCATTGATATAAAACATCAATATATATAGCAGTAGAGATATGTTTCAATGGATAATCACGTTTTTTTTTTTCATTACACCTTGAAATTAAGATTATCTAACATATACGACATAACTTGTTAAGTACAATAATGTTACAACAGTACAAACAATATCAGTGATAAATGCATAATACTAAAGTAAGAACAGAATACAAGGTTTGGTAACCCAATTTGATGTAAATACCACCTTCGTCTGGAGGCAGAGTGCCCATGAAAGGTAAATTTACTAATAGAATATCAAGCGATTACGACAGTGTACTTATTTGTAATGAAACGGTAAATACAATGACACCCGAACAACTTAATAACTTAAAATATCACTTAGGCCCCCCAAGTGTGAGACTCCCTCGCAATTATCTTAAGCTCCCCCTAAGAGTGTGGGTATTAATGAATGATCACTTAGGCTTCCCTGAGTGTGACACTCCCTCTCACCAAGACTTTTATCTTTCCCACATCAAATGAAAGACCACTCCACTTGATTAGCTTAGGCTCCCACTAAGATTGAGAATTCCTTCTCAAGTTGATAACGAATAAACCAATACAATCCAAAGTAAGTCTCAAGATCTGCAACTGCACAACCTTCTTCAATGAACGATTGACACACTTGTGAAAAACTCTCACAATACAACGACTCAAGTAATTCTCATGAATGGCCAACCGTAGAAAGACCATCAACTTCTTCTTAAATATGCAATGTCAAAAGGTAAGAAATTAGCAAAAATAGGCAGACAAGATTTTCCAAATAAGAAAAAAAAATATTTCGCAGAAACATAACACTTTCAGAAACAACCATCAGAATGAGAAAGCAAATGCTAAGACAACCTAAATAACAACCCACAAACTTAAACAAATATTGACAACACAAAAACTCTAACATAACACTTCGGTCGAAATAGTTACAAGACGTAGTGGTAAATCTTTCGTGTATGAGTGTGATTTAGATCATAAATATGAAACATTATAATATAACGGTAGAAATATGTTTGAATATAGAAAATTACGTTCTTTGTCTTTAAATTTTCATAAATTTCTAGTGCGTCCTCCTTCTCAAATATATAGTGTTAGACAAACTATTATGCTAAAAAATAATATAAAAGAACGTTATTTCATGAAACTTTTTTTTTATATATGAAATAAAACTATAAATTTTACGAGCATCACACGAGTTATGAGCTACCTCACACACACATTATGACCATTAACTTCGCTCAAACTAGACATATTAGCAATGAAAACTAATTAACTAAGTTGCTGACAATTAGTGATAAAAGGAGCCGACAATTTTCACACACCGTAAATTTTACTTAGTTGAGTCACTATTAACACTATTAACTTCACTCAAATTAGGCACATCAGCAATGTCCGCTGGTTAAATTTGCCGGCTATTTTTATTGTTAGCATAATTACTTTAAATCTATATTGTATAGATTAACCCTAGAATCATTCATACTAAATTGTCAAGAATAAATAACATATCGGATTCCACGGAGAGATTTGAAGATAACTTTATGATGACGATAGACTATTGTCTTCCTCAACCAAAACTCTGAATGCCTTAGTGGGATCTCTCTCTAGATGGGATTCAAGAAAGACTGAGTGCTTATTGTTTTGGTGTATTGGGGACCATAGCCCTAAGGTCTCCTTATATACTAGATCAATTAGGGTTCCCATTAAACCCTAATCAATCTAGGAATAGGCTTCTACCCATTAAGTCCATACTTAATTACCCAATGTAATAAAATACTAATCCACATACATAGTCCACATATTAATTATACATATTTTTATTTAAAAATACTTCTAACATTTATCACTAATTTCTATCATTTTACTTTATACATTTTCATTTTTTTTTCTAGTTTATTCTCGTAATTTTGAAAATTTCAATTTGATCTGTATGATTGAAGATGACACCATAAAGAAGTTCAAAGAAAGAAGGTCAACGAAGCAAGATTTTTAGACTCTGTTTGATTACCGTTTAGTTTTTAGTTTTCTATTTTTGTCATTTGTGTTTGTTTCCTCTTTTAATCTGGTTTTCAAATTCTAAGAACAAAAAAAAAGTTTTTGAAAGAGTAATTGTTTTAAATGAAAAAAATACTGTAAATATTTTCAAATATAGAAAAATGTCATTGTTTATCAATGATAGACACTCATAAACAGTGATAGATGATAGTAGTCTATCGTGACATTTTGCTATATTTGTAAATATTTTAGCTCATTTTACTATATTTGAAAACGACCCTTTTTAAAAAAATATTAAAAGTTTAGGGGTATAAATTGATATTTTTTCAATTCTAGTACAAGGTTAATTAATACCTCGACCATATGAAAACCACTTAAGTACACGCATATTATGACCTAACTTGGTTAACACATGAAAAACCTTGATATATAATTGTCTCATACATATGTGGTCCAAAGCCTCTATTCGAATGGTTAATTTCATGCATGTACTATGTCCTTATTGTGTTAATTAAGTTGGGTCATAAAACTTAAATAGCTTTCATATGGTTGAGGTACTAATTAAGTTTGTACTAGAATTGAGATAGTTAAAGCCTACTTGATAAATTATACTAGCTATATATATATATATATCTATCACTTGACAATCATTAATATGAAATATCTCAACGTGATTTTGTAGTCACTTTATGGCTGTCGTTGTAGAGTTTTACTAATTCACTCAATAGTTTCTTTTTTTATATACTCGATGGCTTATCCTTATCCAATGTATCTATGAAACTTCACAAAAACCACTCATAATTTGGATAATTGGGTGAGTGTCTTTTTTCTAAGATATATTAGGACACTAATTTTGGATCAAAGGACATAATCAACCTTTCACAACATTCGAAGACAATCGAACCCAAAAAAAAAAGAAGAAGAAGATGAGACTTGAGTTCAAACCAACCCTAGGACTCGGCCCACAAATGGGTTGGAAAGGAGAGGGAGGCCTATCAAATAATATAGGGTTCCATCTCAAAACCAATTGACAATTAGAGGAGTAGTTCATCTATCTTATTAAGAGTGTGAGGTCCCTTAATTTTTTCAACGTGGGATCCTCAACAAGGCCCAAATTCTTAGTTCAGTGAGCATGCCTCGATCCAAGGTAATGAGTCAAAGACCCAAAATCTCACACACGATCAAAGCCCAATCGAGACTAGTCTCATGAAACATGGGACATTAAGGGAGTGTTTAGAGAGTTGTAATGTAATCAAGATTACTGGAAATCAAAGGAGTATTGGAAAGCATGAGTAATCGAAAACATAATGGAAATGAGATTGTAAGGTATTAAAACGATGGGAAAGATGGTTGGATTGAAAGTTGTCGAAGACCCAAAATGCTCAATTTAAACATAGATTTTGGATTACATTCTCATCTCATTACGGACAAGTTGTCGAAGACCCAAAATGCTCAATCTAAACATAGATTTTGGATTACATTCTCATCTCATTACGGACCACCAAACACCTCCTAATATGCTTCCTTCGTACTGCAATATTGTTATAATGTTTTACAAGATTAATAGTAGCGATTATCTTAATTATCTGCAACAATTGCAACAAAAAAATGTTGCAATGTAATCCGAGCAATCAAAATTAATAATAACAAAAAAAATGAAAAAAAAAAACTTCAATATTATATTTACATAGCATTAAATGGGCTTTTTATTTGCAACAATTAAACATATCTTCTTACTACTTTAAAATTATCATTATTTTTTATTGCAGAAATTATTTGTATTATTCTGCAACAGATTTAACAAACATTTTCCATATTTTGTATCACTTTTTCATATATTATAATTGTATCTTTAAGTTCGCAACTTCCCATGAAGAATAGAGTAGCGTTAATATATAAGCCTCCTTTTCTATGCACATATCAAAAATAACTATGAATTTAAAATGATAAAATTTGTTGATGGAGGTTTTCTTTGCCAATCCACATACTAAAAGAAAAACTGTTTTTAGCAACAGATTTTTTTTTTCTCACGGAACAACTCGCTTGAGTCTACAACATTTGGGTGTCAAGAAAATTCCTAAGATATTAAATTTTAGATAAGTAGCCACCATGGATTGAACCCATGACCATCCCTTAGCCTTTTGAACTTTTTTTTTTGTTCTTACTACCACTAAGTCAACCCACGATAATTTTATTAAAGTGCTTATATAATATTAAATTTAATATAATCCATCACCTTAAGCTTTTGAGCTTATTGGTGATTTAGCATTGCATCTAAAAATAAGAAGTCCTGATTTTGAACTCTACAAAAGTCATTTTCTCTTCAATTAATATTGAATTCCACTGGTTGGTTATCGCATGTGAAGAGAAGTGTCAGAGTGTTGATATAATGTTAAATTTATCATAATTTATTAGCTTAAGCTTAATTTTGTGTTAATTAGTGAAATACTTAATTCACTCGTTAGAATTTTTAATAAATATTTAAATTTATAAATGAAAAAATATATATTAAAATATTAATATAATATTAAATTTATGCTAACTCAACAGCTTAAAGCAAATTGCGTGTTGAATTGGGAAAATAAAGTAAGGGGTTGTATTTTGCAACATTATGAAATATGTGGTTAAGTTGAATGAATATAATATATGAAAGAAACATGCATGGGATTTTTACTTTTTTTTTTTATTATTATTTTAATGGAATTGATTTGTTTTATTTTTATTTGATGTATCTGGACGGGAGATCAATTTCAACCACAAAACAGAAATTTTGGAATTTTTCTTTTTTTAAAAAAAAATAATAATTTACATTTTAATTAGAGACTGTGGGCCCCTAGTAATTTGAGTTTCGAGCATGCTTTAGAAAAACCACAAAGTTTGACGTGGCAGGCATGCTTGTTATAGAGGAAAATTTTTCTACACCCAAAAAATTTACGTGTTACTTTGGTAAATATATATCATCACGTGTCAAATACTATTTTGGAATATTAAAAAATAATTATTTTTTTTCTTATATATAATTGTCACTTTTCAAAACTCACAAATCGTGATCTACCTATAGATTAAATAGAAATTAATTTTTTTTCGATATGATGAAGATGTCGATTATTGATGAATTCAAAAAAAATGTAAAAATGTCGATATAACCATGAAAATTTGGTAACATAGTTATTATTATGTTAAAACTTTTTTATTTTTAGTTACGTAGTTGATTTTGTCTATTTGGCAAATTGGGTTAGTTAATTGAAAAATTGTTAGAATTAGCACTAAAAAATTTTCATCTTTTAAAATTAGCACTATAATTTTTTTTTCTTTTAAAAATAATTAACTATTTTTTATCTTTGGACACTCTCAAAGTGGTTATTTGTTTGGTGAAAATCAAATATATTCGCATGAAATGAGCTTTTGTATTGTTCTATTTGTTTTGCAGGAATTATAGGTGATACCCGACCTAGACATCTCGAGATGTCGAGTCGCTTTAGGGATGCCCATATAGGAGGCCTCTCAAGCTTTTGATGTCCTTTTAACTCATGGGTTTCCAAAATTCTTTTTTCCTTATATTCATAGTTTTCTTTATTTTTATTTTATAGATAAAATAAATCAATGTATTCATTCAGTGATAAAAAGATCTCTATGCAATTAATGATATTTATAATTTCATTTACATATGAAGTAAACTTTATTTGAATGCTATAATATATAGCTCAATTTATTTTGAATTGCAATTTAAAAGTGAAAATTTTGATTTGTTTTATTTCTCAATAGTGATCATTCAACATTTTAAAAAAATAGTCAACATGAGAATAACTCAACTGATATAAACTAAATTATGTGTGTACCATTGATTAAGATGTAAGAGGTTTTAATCTTGCGCTCTGTATATTGTTCAACTCGACGACGACGACGACGGTAATGTATAAATATAATCACTAAAAAGCCAACTATATAATTGTCTTATTTTAAAATAAGTTCAAAAGAATTAAATTAGCTTTTTTTTTTAACAAAATAACAAGTAAAATTAATATAAATGGATTAATAACAATAAAATGTACTAACAAAAATTAATAACAATATGGCTATTTAAAGATGTTAGACATTTTTTTTTTTTTTTGAAAAATGTCAGACATCTATGTTTCTTTCCAAGCATCTACAATTTCAAGTATTTGAAGATTTCCGCTATTTAGATTCGCAAAAAAATAAATGACACCAAAATGTATTCTATTTTTATTTTTATGATCTTGGTATTGTGTTATTCTCGTACGTGATATTCACCCTCCTAACATATATATTCGAAGTTACGTAGATAATCGTTGTTATTGTTAAACACTTAAATAGTAAAACAATAACATTGGTGATCTTTTTAAAAAGTGTCAACTAAATAATTTCTTTTTCTTATGTGTGGTGCTGTAATAATGTGCTAGTGCACTCGCTTGCATCTAAAGCGTTAGAAAAGCATAATTTTTCTCTTCTCCACATATCGTATCTTGTGTGGTTTACATTACTTATGTCTCCTTCCTCATTGTGAACCTAAAAGTAATATTTTGTTAGTTCAACAACATTTGAATATGAGGATTTAAACATCTAACTTTTTAATTGAGAATATATAACTTAACTAATTGAGAATTATGTTGACGTTAATTTTTATTAGATAATATTGTGAGGTCTCTTCATTTTTTCAATGTGAGATCCTCAACATCCACTCTCAAGATAGTGTTTCTTTGGATTTACCATTCTTGGATTGTTTTTTTTTTTTTTTTCTGTTACGATCAGATGTTAGTTTAAACTTATGGACTCTGACACTATGTTAGATAACATGAGATTTCATGTCAAAATCAATTCACAACTAGAAAAGTAAATCCTATATATTATATAAAAAATTATGAGATTTTTAAAAAAAAAATTTAAAGTGGGATCCTAGACAAGGGTCCTACAAACTATTAACTGTGAAAACTCAAAATAGGAACTTATATATATATATATATATATTTAAAATTTGGGTCTTTTTATTAACCAAGTTAGATAATGAGAGAGATTTTTTTTTCTCTCTCTTCAAATATATACCTCTCTTTCTCTTTCTTTTTATGATACTCTATTCTCTAAAAGAGTATATATATATTTCTCTAATATAGACTTTGAAAAGGGTATGATAAAAATAGTTTTTTTTTTTTTAGAGAGCGTGCGGATAGAGATAAAAAGTTTTTTTTTTTTTTTTTTTTTTTTACATTTCATTCTTTAAAGCTAGCAAACAAATTAAAATTATCGAATTTCTACATGTATATGCACGTTTCAAAGTTTATTTACTTATTTTTCAATACAATAATTAAAAAGAATATAAGATCAAATTTTCGACTTAAAAGAAAAAAATGGTTGTCAATTACCAACTAAGTTTAGTTGTTTAAAATGTTTAATTCAACGTTGAAAAAATGAAATTATCGTGATTCTTATAATTTATAATAATTTATACAAAAGTGTAAGATCTTAAAAATAAAAAATAAAAAATTAATAATTTAGAAAAAAAACTGAGCTTTTTGAAACAACAAGAGCAACAATATATGGTGGGGAGGGAATAAACAGAAGCATGAGCATTGAAAGCATTTGGTGAATTGGTTGGATAATTTAAAGGGGTGGTTTGATAATCATTTATACGATGTTTGATAATTATTTCATCCTGTTTGAAAGCGTTTTGATTTTTAGTTTTTTGTTTTTAAAATTTATGCATATTTGCTCTCTAATTTCTTAAATAGTTTTTACCATGGTGAATAAATACATTTGAATTCTGAGTTAAATTCATAAAACAAAAATAAGTTTTAAAAAAAATAATAATAATTTAATTTTTAAAATTTGGCTTAATTTTTTAAAATATGGGTAGAAAGTGGATAACAAAATTAAGAAATTTAGAAGTAAAAATGATGTTTATAAGTTTAATTTTCAAAAACCAAGATTCGTTTTTGTTTTCTTTCTTTTTGTGCATGTTTATGAAATTTATGTTTGTTTACTTACAATTTCTTGGTACGACTTTCATATTTTTTTTAAGAAAACATTTTAATTCTTAGCCAAATTTCAAAAGCAATAACAAGTTTTTAGAAATTAAAAAACATCTTTTTAAAAGTTATTTTTACTTTTAAAATTTGACTAAAAACTAAAAATGTTTCCTTTAATCATGTAAAGAAAATGCGAGAATTAAGCAAGCACAATTTTTAAAAACCAAAACAAATAAATGAAAATGGTTATCGAAATTGACCTAATTTGTTATTGTAACAACACTCGAGTTTAGAAGGGTTACATGAATGAACCGAAATATTTATCAAGCTTAGAGTTGGATTAGTTTACTATTAGGTAATTTGAATGAGTTTTTTTTTTTTTTTTAACTTTTGAGTTTGAGAGAGAAAATAGTTAGGATGGTAGTGTATAATATCCAATAACAATTATAATATTGGTATATATATAATAATGCATTAAAAGCAAGCCAATGAATGAGTGGAGGTTTAATTTTCTCTATTGTTCACATCAATCCATAATTAACCATATCAATTGCGTTGAAAAACAATACGAAATTTATAATATAAAATGATATAATTAAAACTCAATTTAATTTCATAACTTCTAAAAGGTCAGAAATTTGGATTGTAGGTCACCCATTTTAAATGAACGATTCTTTACTCAAGTACTTATTCATTTTTTAATATTTTTATTTTCTTGATTTTATTTATCAATTTACGTAAAAAGATTAAAAATAAAAATAAAAAGAAAAAAAAAACAGAGCTTGTTTGATACGTAATATGAAAACATAAATTTAAAAATAAGTATTTCAATAAAAATATAATTATAAATATGTGTTTGACAGTAGATTGAAAATTAATTGCATTCTAATTTTAATAATTGTTCGCATAAATTTCAATTTTCTTTCACGTTATGTAGTATGTGAGAATCAAATTTGTGACCTTGAGATCGATAGTACGAATTGTATGCCAATTAATTTAAATAAAGGTTAATTCTTCACATCCTCTTTTAATATACCTATGTATACTTAATTATTGTCATCCAATTTTAACATTTTTTTAAAAAAAAACTTTAATTTTTTAAAAAATGAGACATGTCGGATTAAACTAAAGTTTGTAGAAATAATTTTATAAAAGGCTCAATCTCAAAGCTCAAAATGGTTTTTTTCTCACTTTTTCAAATTTTAAGAATTTTGACATCTTGCTTACATCATCACCAGTCAAATTTACAAAATTACCTATAATTTCTTTTTCTCTCTTCCTTCCTCTTCTCGATTTTCTTTTTTTTTTCTTCTTCTTTTTTCCTCTTCCTTGTCGATTTTCTCATCTCCCTCGCCTCTAATTTTTCTATTTTTTCCTTCCTTTCCCTCCCTCGTCTGCTCCGTGGGTTTCCATCTTCATGGGTTTGTATGTCTTCTTCTTCATGGGTTTTGCTCTCAACGATTTTATGTTGCAGAGCGAGAGGAGACTGATATGCATGAGAGAGAGGAAAAAGAGAGGTAGAGAGGACTAATCCACATGCGTGAGATTTCGTTTTAGTAATTTCACCTGAATATGACGTTAGCGATGGATTAAAAAAATCTATTTAAAAAAGTATGGTAAATTTCATTTTTTTTTCAAATTTTGAGTCATCCATCCGCCAGACCTAACTTAGTAAGCAACATTAGTTAAATATTAAATAATTAAACATCAATGACTAAACTATATAATATTGAATTTTAGCTTAACCTTATATCTAAAGTATAAAATATACACATTTTTTTTTTTTTTTGCTAACCCAATAATTGGTCTCAACTCTTTCCATTAATTCTCAATTTGGTTCTCGATATATTAAAATTTTCAATTTTCCTTTTAATGTATTAAAAATTCTTAGGTAAATCCTTCCACACACAAAATTATTAAAATTTGTTTATAAAAAAAATTAATATATCATTAAATTTTTAGTTTTGTTAACATAGGTAAACACATACAAATGTCACTCAAACACACTATTTCTTCCATAAAATCTAACTTATCTATAAATCAATTCTTACTTACCTATCAATAAAATTTATTTCTTTTGAATTGGATGTTGAAGTGACATAAAAAGCGATAATGTTTCGATTTTTTTGTTAATAAACCTGAAGTTATGGAAGAATTGAATTAAGAATTTATAACCTATTAGGAGTGAAATTAAAAAAAAATAAAGGATTAAAAACTAAATAGAAAAAATAGGTAAAAAGAAAATTTACAAAATGTTTGTTTATTATTATTATTAATTTTTTTTTTTTTTTTTTTTTTTTTTGGATTTTTGGATTCATAATAATGAATGTTGAATGTACATTGACATTGAAATAAGGGGAAGAATCTTTTAATGCACGTGAATATCGAGGGCGGCTTTTAACTCTCCTTTGAATATCCACACATCAAAACATTATTGCGTCATGTCTCACATTGCGTTTTTCTTTTAAATAATAATAATTATTATCAAATCGTAAAATATCAAGTATCATTTTCATTTGATCCGACGTTTAAAAGGTTATATTTTTATTATAATTTATGAATTATTTCTTAAATTTCAAAATATTACATTTTTATTCCTGTAAATATAAAATATATTTTTAGGAGATTTTCATGAAATTAGAAAATCTAGATTCATATAATTTATTCAATTTCATGTATTTCCTTTTTTGTATTATTCAATAAACAAGAAAAATAGCTATTAATATTCAATATGGTATCAGAGCTAGATTTTTAACCTAACTCTTGTCGCTGGCGTCTCTCCTCAGATCAGCCGACCGCCGTCGTCGTCCCTTGAGTTACTTCACGCATCTGACAGCTCCATGCATCCACACTCTGCTCCACGCATCCGTCGCATCTGAGATCTGCTCCATGCATCCACGCTCTCTGTTTCGTCTCAGACCGCCGGTCCTGGTATCGAACAGATCTGTTTCATCTCCACGCATCTGGCCATCTGCTCCAAAATATTCAGATCTGACCATCTTTTAGATCTGCTTCACGATCGGCTCCAATCTGCTCCACAAACAGTCCGATTTGACTTGGTTCGTTCTGTCTCGATCTCTCTCGCTCGGTATCCAGATCTGACCGTCTTTTCGATTTGCTCCATGACCAGCTCCAATCTACTCCACGAATCGGCGGTGACACTCCAGCTTCTCAGTTTTATTATCAACCCTATGTCAATTGCCATTTATTTCTCTTTTGTGGGTATATCGGTTTAATTGATCTATCCATAGTACAATAAGATTGGGATTAATTTTTCAGTTGTAATGGAAAAAGACCATATTTTTCGTCCAATTAGTACTATTCTTGATGAGACCAATTATCTTACTTGGGCCCATCAAATGAAAAGTTTTCTAATTGGGAGAAAATTGTGGCGCATTGTCACTGGCGACATCTCTACACCAGTTAAATTAGCCTCTAAAGATGACATTAAGTTTAATGAGCGACTCGAAGATTGGGACAGTAAGAATCACCAGATTATCACTTGGCTTGGTAATACATCTATTCCTGCAATTTATGTTCAGTTTGATGCCTTTGATAATGCTAAGAAACTGTGGGATTTTTTGTCTACTCGATTTCAATCTATTGGATTGACTCACTATTATCAGTTGCACAGTATACTTGTCAGTCTTAATCAGGATTCTGAACAATCAGTCAATGAATATCTTGACGTTCTCCAGCCTATATGGACTCAGTTAGATCAAGCTAAAATTAGCCCGGATCATCTTCTCCTTATTAAAGTCCTTATGGGGCTCCGCCCAGAATATGAATCTGTTTGTGCTGCATTACTACATTGCAGTCCTTTACCTTCATTGGACACAGCAATCCAGGAAATTCTGTTTGAAGAAAAACGGCTTGGCATCATCCCCTCCAAGCAATCAGAAGTTGTCCTCGCCAGCACTCATTCACATAATTCTGGAGCTCCCTTATGCAAAAATTGTAAGCTCACTGGCCAAAATTTTGTTGACTGTCCCAAAATAGAGTGCAGGTATTGTCACAAGCGTGGTCATATTCTAGACAACTGTCCCACGAGACCATCGAGACCACCAGGTTATCCAACAAAGTCAAAGCACTTTACTAAACCGGGTTCCTCAATTGTTGCTGCTACCACCCCTTTTGATGATCCATCTCCTCTGAATCCTCAGATAAGTGATTTTCAAGACTTACTAAAATAGTTAATTTCGTCTACCTCTTCTGCTCTTGTCGTCTCACCAGATAATCGATGGCTTCTTGACTCTGCTTGTTGTAATCATATGACATCTGACTTTTCTCTTATGACCGCATCTACTCCTGCAAAATATCTTCCTCCAATTTATGCTGCTGATGGTAATTGTATGACAATCTCCCATGTTGGCACAATTGATACTCCTAACGTGACTCTTCCCAATACTTATCATGTTTCAAACCTAACCTTTAACCTCTCTTCAGTGGGTCAATTATGTGATCTTGGCTTAACTGTTTCCTTTTCTTCTCATGGTTGTCAGGTTCAGGATCCGCATACGGGACAAACGATTGGTACGGGTCGCAAAGTGGGAAGATTGTTTGAGCTCACATCACTTCAACTCCCTACTTCTTCCATCTCTGCTCATGTCACTGACTCTGCTATATATCAGTGGCACCTTCGTCTTGGTCATGCTTCTTCTGAAAAACTTCGTCATTTAATTTCTGCTAGAAACTTAAATAATGTTAGTAAGTTTATTCCATTTGATTGTTTGCATTGCAAACTTGCAAAACAACCTGCGTTATCTTTTTCTCAATCAAATTCTATGTGTGGTCAACCTTTTGACTTAATTCATTCTGATATTTGGGGTCCTGCCCCCACGACTACTGTCAATGGTTATCGTTATTTTGTTTTATTCATTGATGATTTTTCTCGCTTTACATGGATATATATTTCCTCAAAAATCGTTCCGTCTTACCCCAAATTTATATTGACTTTGCTCATATGATTCAGACTCAATTCTCCTGCACCATTAAATTCTTCGAACTGATAATGCCATGGAGTATAAGGACTCCAATCTTCTTACTTTTCTAAACCAACAGGGCACTCTCATTCAGCGCTCTTGTCCTCATATATCTCAACAAAATGGGCGAGCAGAACGGAAACATCGACACATTCTGAATTCTGTTCGTGCTCAACTCCTGTCTGCTTCTTGCCCTGAGAAATTTTGGGGTGAAGCTGCACTTACCTCTGTTTATACCATCAATCGACTTCCTTCTTCTGTTCTTCAGAACATCTCACCATTTGAACGATTATATGGTACTCCTCCTGCCTACTCTAATCTTAAAGTCTTTTGTTGTGCCTGTTTTGTTCTTCCTCCTCCTCATGAACATACCAAATTAGAACCTCATGCTCGCCTCTGTTGTTTCCTTGGCTACGGAACCGAGCATAAAGGTTTTTGCTGTTGGGATCCCCTCTCTAATAGGCTATGCATCTCCCGCCATGTCACTTTTTGGGAACATACCATGTTCTCTAGTCTCTCATCATTCCATACCTCTCTCTCGAGTACCCCATCCTTCTTTACTGATGTTTCCATTGATCTCTTCCCTTCGTCTGAGTCTATTCTTGATATTGAGCTTGACCAATCTATACCAGTATCTGCAGACCCGGATCAGTCTTCTATCTCCACTGAGGAACCTGCACCTGCACATGAACCAGTTCCTATTGTTCGTCGCTCCACTCGGGTAAGGAAAACTCCCAATTATCTCTAAGATTATCATTGTTTTTCCACTATTGCTTCCTTAATTGAACTCACATCTTATCACGAGGCAAGTACTAATCCTTTGTGGCAGCAAGCAATGAATGAGGAACTCCAGGCTTTAGAACAGACACACACGTGGGACTATGTTGATCTACCCCCTGGTAAAAGACCCATTGGTTGCAAATGGATCTATAAAATAAAGACACGCTCTGATGGGTCCATTGTGCACGGCTCATAGCGAAAGGTTATTCACAAGAATATGGCATTGATTATGAAGAGACTTTTGCTCCTGTAGCTCGGATGACATCTCTTTGAAGTCTCTTAGCAGTTGCAGCTGCCAAACAATGGCCCCTTCTTTAGATGGATGTCAAGAATGTTTTTCTAAATAGGACTTTATCTGAGGAAGTCTATATGAAACCACCTCCAAGTATTTCTCCTCCACCACAGAAAGTATGCCTTCTTCGTCGTGCATTATATGGTCTAAAACAGGCTCTACGAGCTTGGTTTGAAACTTTCAGTTCCACCATTATTCAACTGGGGTTTAATTCGAGCCTTCATGACACAACACTCTTTACGCGTCAGACACCTCATGATATTGTTCTTCTGCTATATGTTGATGATATGATTATCACTGGTAATGATCCTCAGGCTATATCAGACCTGCAATGTTATCTTGGAGAACACTTTGAGATGAAAGACCTCGGATCACTCAATTACTTTCTTGGTCTTGAGGTGTCAATGCGTTCTGATGGTTACTTGTTGTCTCAAGCCAATGCCTCTGATCTGTTGGCTCGCTCGGGTATCACTGACTCTGCCACTGCTCCCACACCACTTGATTCCAATGTTCATTTGACTCCGTTTGAAGGTGTTCCCCATGAAGATGCAAGTCTGTATCGTCAACTTGTTGGCAGTCTTATTTATCTGACAGTGACACGGCCAGACATTGCATATGTTGTGCATATTGTTAGTCAATTCATGGCTGCCCCAAGAACCATTCATTTCACTGTTGTTCTTTGTATCCTTCGCTATGTCAAGGGTACCTTGGGGCATGGACTTCAGTTCTCTTCTTAGTCCTTACTTGTATTATCTGGATATTTCGATGTTGATTGGGCTGGTGATCCCACTGATCGGCGCTCTACCACAGGCTACTGCTTCTACCTAGGTGATTCTCTCATTTCTTGACGAAGTAAGAAACACAGTGTTGTCTCTTGTTCTAGCACTAAATCTGAATATCGTGCTCTTGCTGATGCTACTTCAGAATTATTATGACTCCGCTGGCTCCTTGCCGACATGGGTGTACCTCAACAATCTGCTACTATACTTCATTGTGATAATTGTAGTGCCATCCAGATTGCTCACAATGATGTCTTTCATGAGCGCACTAAGCATATTGAGAATGATTGTCACTTTGTCCGTCATCACCTACTGAGCAACACTCTCACCTTACGACCCATTCCCACTACAGAACAACCAGCTGATATATTCACCAAAGCCTTGCCATCTGGCCGCTTCCATTAGTTGTTTACCAAACTCAAGTTAGTTGCTACCTTACCACCTTGAGTTTGAGGGAGGGTGTAAATGTAAAATATATCTTTAGATTATTTTCATGAAATTAGAAAATCTAGATTCATATAATTTATTCAATTTCCTGTATTTCCTTATTTGTAGTTAGTATAATCTTGTATTTAAACTCTTTTTGTATTATTCAATAAACAAGGAAAATGGCTATCAATATTCAGTAATTCCTAAGTTATTTATGTGTTTAGATTTTTTTTCAATTATATATAGATGGATTTAATTTTCATTTTTTGAAAATAGAATTTAGTTTCATTTTGATTCTAGATTTCAAGATGTCATAATTTTATTTATAAGTTTTCACTAACATTAACTTTTAATCATCTGTGTTAATTTTATGTTCATTGATTTAAAATTATTAAGTTAGTTTTCATTCATTTTCATTAATTTTTCGTCATAGTTAAAATGAATTTAAAATTTTTATTTTAAATTAATTAATTGAAAGTTAATACCAAGACCAAAAACGAATATAAATAAAAACTCATAGCTAAAAATATAAAATCGCAATCTAGAGATTAATGTAGCATATTGAAATCAAAGAACCGAATGGAAACTATACTCAAAATATAAGAACCAAAAGAAATTTTTCTCTTTTATTCCTCTACTCATTGCAATTTCATTCACATTATATCCAACGCTAGATAATTTCTTTAGAAAGCTTATCCGTTTGAAAATATTTTTATTTTTTTTTTATTTCTTAAATAATTGTATTTGTTTCCTCACAATTTCTTTACTATTGTTTTTACATTAAATAGTAGGTTCCAAAGATTAAAAAAAAAAATTAAAAAAAACTATTTTTTTAATTGAAATTTTGATTTTCTTAAAAAAAAAATAGATAAAGAAAAAGAACTTAATTAAAGGTAAAAGTAAAAGTAGTGTTTACACAAGTTTAATCTTTTTTTAAAAAAGAAAATCAAATGATTATCAAATGAGACCTTAATTAATCAACTAACTTTTATCTTTTTGCTTTTATTAAAATTCAATGTTGCAATTAGCCTATATCATTGACCAAAAAGTTTGAAGACTTATCTCTACCCCACATGTTAGAAAATAACAATTGTTACCATTTGAAACTTTAATCTATAAAAGAAATTTTTTTCCTTAATCAGAGCAAAGAAGGATGGTGAACAATGACCCCCCTCTCTTTTTTTTATATATCTGTGAGAGTGTTCGGGTCAGCTTATGCACACCTCGACTAATCTAATGGGACAACCTGCTTACCCTACAACATACATATACATAATTTTTCCATTCCTTTTATATATATATACTATTAACCTTCCTATTTAGTCATTGAATATATGGAATTTTGTGTGATTTTTGGATATGGTTTATGTATATATAATATAATTTGTTAAAATAAATAGAGCAAATAAAACTAAAATTGATTAAAAAAAAATAAAGATGGTCTCAGTACTTTTGTTCAATTATTATCCTTAACTATTAAACTTTAGTACGTGATGATTACATCACTATAATTTAAAATTTATAACTGGTTAACTAATCCGTACTAAAAAGAATTCAACTCAAGAGTAATTAGAGTTTGATATTGCAACAAGAATTGGGCTGTGGGTAGATTTTAAAAAATAAAATAAAATAAGTGCGTGTATAGAATTAAATGAAGAAGAAAGTGAGAGGAAAATTATATATAATTTGACCAAGGAAAAGAGGGGAGCACACATTACACATTGGCTTTTTCCCATTGAAACTCAAAAATAATTAATTACAAAGAAAAAGACAACTAAGGCTTGATTCATTGGTTTCTTTTTTTTCCTTTTTTTTTTCCCTCTTTTAGGACAATGAATGAAGTGAATTATTTGTTACTATCAAATTACATTCATGTAAGTTTTAAAAAGAAAGAGAGTGTGACATTTTTTTTATCATATTTAAATTCAAAAGAAAATAAAATGTCATTATGTCAAATGGCTTTGTCAATGTTTTGTAGTTTTTAAGTTTTTTGGTCAATTTTTCAACCTTCTAAATCATTCCAACAATTAATTTCTAACCCCACCTTTGTCTGTGGGACCCTCCAAAACCAACACATTTAACCAAATGAAACATAGTAGTGATAATAATTAAATAATTGTCCTTAAAAAAAATTCCCAACAGTTATATTTTGAGAAAATTTACTGATAGTCAAACTATTTACATAAAATAACAAAAAAAAAATATTGATAGTCATTGATAGACTTCTACCAGTATCTATCAGTGATAGACTTCTATCATTTCTATCACTGATATACCCTAATATACGTCTATCAGCGTCTATTACAACTATTTAAAAATTTTGCTATTTTTGTGTAAATAATTTTCTTTATTTTTTATTTTTTAAAATTTTCCTTATATTTTAGATTGGGGTCTTTTCACTATAGAAAAAAAAATAAAACTAATTACACATATAAAAAAAAAATGTGGAAAATACAAAAGCATGGGTGCACTTTTTTCTATATGTGTAATTACTTTTGTTTTTTTTCTATACACAACAATTTCCCTTTTAGATTCTATTTAAAATTATTTTCATTTTATTAATTTACGTATTTAATATTATGTTGGTTTTTACCACTATAAATAACATCTAAATTCTATATTAAAAAAAAATTAGAATTTTTTTTAATTTTCAAAACTATTTTTAAAAAGTAAATAACAAACTTTTAAAAAAAAAAAAATTAAAACTTGTAAATAGAAGTGATATTTATAAACTTAATTTTTAAAAATATAAAATATAAAATTAAAATATTATCAAATGAAGTCTTAGCTTTAACACTTACCAAAATATTGTATGTTGCTATATTAATAAACATTTGTGTTTGTAATTTGGGAAATTATTAAAAGTGAAAAAATATCAAGCTATTTACAAATATAGAAAAATTTCATCCATCGCTGAGCGATAGAAGTCTATCACGGTCTATCTCTCAGTGATAGTCTTTTTATCCTGATCTATCGCTAATAGACAGTGATATTTTTCTATATTTGTAAATATTTTGACTCATTTTTCTATATTTAAAAACAACTATTGTAATTTTTGCTTTTTATACTTTTTTTCCAATCATCTAATTCAACATTTTGTATTCTTTTATAAGTTATGTTGTTCTTTTTCTATAGGATGCACTTGCTTACATATTACTTTAAAATGTCACTTTTTAAACTAATTAAATATAGATAATCATTAAGAAAAAAAAAAGTTTATTAGAGTCTAACTTAATTGATAAGATATCAAATACTATTTTAAAGGTCAATAATTAATTTCTAAAAAAATTAGAAAAAAATAGTCTTAAATCTCAATTGAACACAGCTTTCACTTCATCACTTATCTATATTGTCATTATGGGGATATTGATTGTACTTTATCCCATTGCCAATTTTTTCCAATTATTGACAAGACTTTAAATATAAATATAGACAAAATTGTCGAGATCTCAAATTTAAAAAATATAAATGGTAATATTAGTAAAAAGTATTGACCTCGATAGATACTTTTAGGGGAAAAAAGTTATAAAATATAAAAAATTCATAAAATATTTAAATTAATTGTTACCCACCCCACAACTTTCACAAACGTTTCAAAACTATCAATGAAGTAGAAACCTTTTATAATTTCAAACATAAATCGAGACTTAAAATTGTGTATGAACTAAAACGATGTGGTCGTCCAAATTATCGCTCTAGATCACTGCTACACCATTTTATATCTCAATTTACGTCCAACTTTATGAAGAATTTCTACTTTAAGAGTATTTTTGAAACGTGAATAACAGTTTAAAGATAATATTGCAACTTTTGTAAATTTGAAGATGTTTTTGAAATAAATGATAAAATTTAAAAGTATTTATTATAATTTAATTATTTTTCAACGACACAATAGAAATATCGAGTTAAAATCCTTCATAGTTTACCATAAGCTAGACCCATGTGATAAGGATGAGGCACATGCCACTCTCTAACCTCTGAACTCCTCACAAAAGCATTGTCAAACTGCAGCAAGATTTGAAAACGTTTCCATTCCATTTATATATAAGATTGTCCAAATTCCCAACAACAAAACTCATGTTGACTATACTTCCCAATAATTTACTATGGGTTAATAATTATACAAAATATTCCTCATTTTTAGGTTGGTTTAAGTTCACTCTTCAACTTTCAAAAGTTTTATTATTATCTTTGAATTTTGAAATTTATTTTTAAAGAATATTCTTAATTTTAAATTTTGTATTTAAAAAAAATTGTTAAAATAAATTATGAAAATTAATGTGACGATTAATGTAAAAAAAATTAACATGCATAGTTGATATTATTTATTAAGTAAATTAAAAGATTATTCTCTAAACTTTTAAGTTCGTGCCAAATAAGTCATTGAACTTTTAAAAAGTTTTTTAAACTTTCATTCATAATTTAATAGGTTTTTGAATTTTAAAAAGTATTTAATAAGTCCATATAACTTTCGTTGAACTTCTAATTATGTGTCTAATAAGATTTTGACCTATTCAACATTCTCCAAAATTGACAAATCTATTGGACACAGAAATATTGAAAACGTTAGTGACCTATAAGACATAAAGCTAAAGTTCAAAGACTAATATAACATTTTTAAAGTTCAAGGACTTATTAAATATAAGTTCAAGGGACTTTTGTCTTTTTTCTCTGAGAGCAAAGAATCATCACAACTTTTACATATCAATTACCATACGAGGAATGAATCTTAATAAGGTTGAAGAGTAAAATTTTTTAAACCGAATCTTAATAAAGGGGCCTTTGTGTTTCCTCTCAGAGGGCTAGTGTAGTCTAAATATTTGCAATTTTGCATAAATTTAAATTAATTTTGGCAAAATTTGTTGAATGCAAAATTTAGGATGAAATTTGTTTAAGAATAAGGTGATAAAAAAAGCTTCAGCTTAGATATCTCTTGAAAATAAAACTCTCACGTTACGAATCATGGAGTTGTTTAAAAGAAGATTTGACACTGGACTGTGGCCTCAGCAAGTTTTGGAGCGGAAGACACATCACGCAGGTCAAATTTCTTAAAGAACAATGGGTTATGTGACCAAGTTTTTACAAGAAATAAATAACAGTTAGTTCCGGATCAGGTCTCGTTGATCTCAGGGCGAAATACTCAAAACTTCCCCCATTTGTTTCAAGTCAGATCATGAAATCGTTGGTTGGGTCATGTGTGCTTTCTTCTTCTCTATCTTCTCGTAAAAATTTAATTTGAGATAATTGTCTAGTCGACTCAAATTTTGGGCCCAAATGATATATGCCCCACTTTTTAAAATTGAAGTTCTTTTTTTTTTTTTTTGCTTGCATCATCATCTGCAAAACTTACCAAAACGACCTCATTATGCACGCATGGCTTGGCTCTCACTACTATGAAGAAAAGAGCAAGAACGAGAGCAAGAGAAAATAGAGAGTGAAAGGCAAGACATTCAATCCAAAGGAATGAAAGAAGCAAGAGTTAGCCAGCCAAAGCGAGAGAACATACAAGGACCTAAACTCCAAGGATCAAGAGAGCGAGATTCTAATCTGCATACAAAATGGTCAGTTTTGGTAATTTTACCTTAATATGACAGAAAAAAAAAAAAAAAAAAAAAAAAAAAAAAAAAAAAAAAAAAAAAAAAGTAATGCATCTTTCATTTTCCGCTCAAATTTTGGGTCTATGTATGACTCTCCCTAAAAAGTCCACTTTTACTCTGACTATACTTAGGGTTCCAAATGACATAATCACATCTTTCTTGCTTGCACTTCTGACTTCATGTAGATTATGTCCGACAAAGCTAAAAGGGCACCTTTTTTTTCTCAGCGGGAAAGGAAATTCTCATCAAAGCTAGAGCACAAGCAACTCCTACATTCACTATGGAAGAGATAATAAAATATGTGTTCAAATCTGATGGAACATGTCAAAGGCAAGGATAAAGCACACTGGCGGAGTTGGAAAAGGTTAATGTTGTACTCATGTAAACATTCTAATTCCAAACCAATAGTCTTTTAACTAGATGCTAAAAGGGAAGTACTTCAAAGCGATTTTTCGAAAATCGTCTTTGAGGAACAATCTCTCCTTGATTTGGAGAAGTAGTGTGTGGAGGAGAGAGCTTTCTTAAAAAGACCAAGGCTGGAAAGTGGGGAGTGGAAGACACATATGATTGAGCAAGATTCTTGGATCAACAGAAAGGGAAACTGTAAGGCAATGCCTGTCAAATATAGTTTTGAAGGAAAATGGGTTGGGGTTTCTCTTGGATGTGTGAAAGGAAGCTTTGATCATGGAAAATTTCATCCAACAGGATTCCCAGGCCATTATCCACAATTCATGTTATGTGAAGCTGCAAAATATCAAACTCCATATGGATCCAAAACCTTTTCAGCACTCAGACTCGGACAGATTTGAAGAAATCAATAATAATCCTTTTGGAGTTCTACGGAATCACAGGAATCAAATCAAACTCAACAAGGCACACCGAACTTTAACGATTAATTCATAAAACTATTTACGAATAACATTATTGCTTGTGAAGGAGATAAAAGGGTTTACTGACCAGATTATGCCAAGATTGGAGAGCCACCTGAGTCAAGGTTCCTGGTGCCCACCGTCAGCAAAGACGCTGCAAAGAAGCTGGAAGATTAACTCTGACACCTCTTGGAGCGAGCATAAATGAGGACTAAGGTGGTGGCGAGCGACTCCAGAGAATCTCCGGAGCCATCAAGGGTTAAAACACTATGGACACTTCTTCACAAAATATTTTGGGGTCTTTACTATTTTTGAGGTTGTCATACCTGATTAATTGCGTGTTAAAGCATTTCCATTTTCCGTTTTAAGTCTAAAGTCATAATTGAAACCAGAGTTTATATAGTTTAACCCTCATCATATTCAGCATGGTTAAAGAGTTAAAATTCAAAGAGACTGAGATGAGGCAAGGAATTAATACGAATTTACAATACTTATTAACAGAAAAGTGAGAATCCAGTTGCGGAAAGATTCATTTACCAAGTAAAAAGTAAAATAAAACTTGAATCAGACACACTGAATGGGGGGTTGATACTGCCAGAAAATCCAAAGTTCTTTGAGGATTGTGTGATTCTTCTCCGCTTTGACTGGCCCAATGAATATGAGTATAATACGATAGTTCCAGTTAAATGTTTCATCTTGTGTGGCTTTTGAAATCATAATTCATTAGCCGTCTTCAAATCCCACGTCGTCTGCCGCAGTCTTGACTAGAGAAACCAAGATACAGCCACCTCACCTATTTTGAGCGAGAAAATTCAATCTTGAGAAGGTTCTTTCGACTTAATTGAGTATAAAATAAGAACGAACTCCCTGACATAATAGAGATTCAAACATTCAACTTTAAGAAAGATGTATCATGTCTTAATTAATCGGTTAAACTATGTCAAAGATGTATAATATCTTAATTAATTCGTTAAACTACGCACAGGTTAGCCTTATGATGTCAACCTCGTGTTTTAAATATAAATCTAGTAAGTCACATAATGATTCACAATTCCTAAAGCACTGAAACACACATTTCTATATGCTCAAGAAACTTGAAATCAAAGTACTAAAATGATGGATACAGATCAAGAGGAACCCAAACTATGGGAAGCACAATGCTATCTCCCAGCAAGGTTACAGACAATAATAGAATAGAGGATGATATATACAAAGAAGAATTATGTTATTCCATTATCAATCCCTTGAATGAGACTAAAATCATGTGATATGTGCCGGCCAATCAATATGATTATATGCTGAAGACATAATAAAGAATAATGGCAAGCAAAGAACTTCAAAGACCTGATAATTATCTCAGAAGGCACTTAAACCTCCATCTTAACCTTCATATCCCCATTTGGTAACATACTTTGTGCTTGTGCTATCCTTTTTGCTTCCTACATTTGTTACAACAAGATTAAAATCTGAGCCCACAAACATAAAAACATAACGAACTATGTACTTTTAAGGTAATCTTGATGAATAACGTGAAATTAATAAAAGAAAAATCAAAATCAAGAGTTTTCTCTATAGTATATCCTTATGCCTTTTATTGTTATAATTGATTCACTAGCCAAAAGATCCCACAACATAGCTGCTTAAAAAAAGTAGAAGTTTCTGGCTTTCCAGATTCATACATGCTATGGGCTGTCCAAATAAGGATTCTGCTAGGACTTGAGACGAGACTCGCACAATACTATAAGATGATGAATTTGTTAGTAAAGGTAGAAGCAAAGGAACAGTCGTCTCAAAAGGTTATTGCCCACATATTTTAGTATAGCAATTCAGTTTTATCTTCCATTTTCTTCTCAATCTCAGGATCAGGTTTCAACCAAATTGATATCCGAGTCATTTGATCTCAGGAAAGGATCTGGAAAATAGGAAAATATTGGCACAGTTTTTGTGCTTCTTTTTCCCATACATTTTGCCAATATTATGGGTTGGATTGATAGTGGAATGGGAGAAATCAAACAATTCAACTAGACAGCACAATGAAAGGAGCAAACAGGAAAAGATGGGTGAAGATGAAATGAGCTCTTATGGGCATGAGTTAAGTTACTCTTGCATATATTTATCAAGAGAGCCACCAATCCATGGTGAAAAATTAAAAGGCCAACTGACTTGAAGACAGGAAAGCATTTGACAGTCTAGTCCCCATCTAACGGAAGATATTTAAGCAATGATTGTAGACAAACCTCTTATCTCAAGCAAGATGGAAGTAGTAAGTATAGATGGTCCTAAACAATACATGATCCAAACCTTTAGAGAACAAGGTGTGTTTCATGTTTCATAGGTAGAGTAATACTAGAATTCTAAATGTGTAAATTAGTCATCAGACAATGAACGTAATAGAAATGGTTATAAACAGTGAGAGGCAAATTTTGAATTCAGCGATCACTTGGGAAATTTTTGCAGGGGAGAGCTAACCCTCTTGAGAGGCTATTACTTGTGTATTTCACTGATATTGCAATAAAATTTGAGCTCCTTATCAAATTTGTTATATCTAAGTCACAAGGAAAGGACTCGTGCTCAAGAGGCCGGCAGCATTAGACTAGTAGCATCTATACAGAGACGCCAATTGGAATGAGCAGGGCTGTGATCATTGATTACTATCATGGTTTCTAAACATACCATCAATCTTGCACCAAAAGTGGAAGGATAGTTATAGAATTACGGGCAGGAAGTACTCCAAGTTCTTTACTTCACATAAGCTAGTTTGAGAAACTAGGAGAGAAAGTAATTTAATCTGATTCTAAATTTGTTAAACCATTTCATTCACAAAGGAAAATATTTCGAGGTAAAATTGGCTTGAGAGATGTATATAAAAATAACCAGAAAGTAGTTTTTAAGCAAGCAGAATTCAATCTCACAGAAAAAAAAATTGTTATTTGTTTCCTCTTAGTCTTAGACAATAAAAGAAACCAATAGAAACTTTAAAATAAAGCAACAATTACCTGAGGAAAGGATGATACAGACTTTGAAAATACATCTAGCTTATGGTTATAGATAAAGTAAAAATTAATCCATAAAAGTCAAGAAAATGGTTTTGATAAGTTGGAAAATGAATATACTTATCCAATCATTCTGAGAAAATTTTGAAGGTAGAGATAAAATTGAAAAAAATTCAACTCACGGCAGCAGAAGCAGCACGAATTTCTCTGTAAGACTCGACTTCATCAGGGAATGTCTGTTCAAGTTCCTCCAAAAGATGCTTCCGTAAACCCTGAATGTAGTAAGTGGGACAACATTCAATAAAGATTTTCGTGAATTTATTTTTTTTATATAGGAAACAGAGATGTATATATGTTTATGGAAACAAAGATAAAAAGAAGATACAGATAGATTTTTAACAGCCTGCCACATGGAGCTGTAAGGACTACCTTGAAGGCATCAGTTTTGCCTTTTGTACTCTGATTTTTTGCAATGCAACTATTTAAGACATCCCTCGTGAATTCATCTGGATTTTTCCCATCATCGATCAAACTAATCAAAGGAAAAGTAAGAAGTGGACCACGAAAAAATAGAAGAGTTAAAAAAATTAAAATTAAAAAATTAAAAAGCTTGCAAAGCTAGAGATCAGAATAGGCGTACAAACACTCACTTAAGAACCTCCATAGGGACCTGGATGGTGCATTTCTCTGATAATTTAACCATGTTATCTAGCTCCAAAACTAGAGAATTGCTGCAAAATCAAGAAACACATCACTGGTATAGAATGAAATAAGGAGTGAATAAAGAACGAATTAGATCTTAGATGAAGCAAAACTGGGCATACAGGCGCTGTAAAAGAGGCAGCTGATAGGCGGCATTGAAGTTGGAAACGGTGAGGTTGAGCTGATGGAGGATACCCAAAGTTTTCTGTATGGAGTTGATTACTTGGTTCAAGTTCTGCTTTGAATCATCCACTGTGGTTGAAGCTGACGTATCATTGATGACGGATCCATTGCCACCGCTTCCACCAGTCCCAGCAGCTGAAGATGCATTCTGAGCTGAATCCATTATCTTCTTTCCACTTCCTAAAAACCTTGGAGCTCAGAAATGCCTATTTTCCAACAATTCAATATAAAAGAGTTCTCAACTACTTCATCATATGGCTACTATTTGGTGGTTGTTGTCAATTTTAGTTGGTTAGATGAACTGGCTAATGCCCACTAGCTTCATTAATTATGGCCAGTGACATACTCAGCACCAGCAATAATTGATCGTTCTGCACATATACTCAACAATTACTAACTCTCCCAACTGTCCCTAGCTCATTTCAATTTTTCACAATATCACAAAATCAGTCTTTATATATATCAAAATTTCAGATTCACAATAGATATCCCCATTTGTAGAGCAGTTGCAAACACGTTTATAACGAAATTACTTCCTTCGGCCAGTGAGAAAGTCCAAATATACGAACCCTAAATTGAAGGGACTCGATCTATTAGCTCCAGAGAATCCTTGAGGAAAGAGAAAAACAAAACCCTACGACTGGTATGAAATCCCACAAATCCTAACAAGCTTGAATTAGAATAGCCCAAAAGGAATGAAAAGAAAATCAATCATGTCGCCGTAAACCAATACTCCAGTCAAACAATGGAAGGAGAAACGCTCCCACAAATTAAAATTACAAAATCAAGAACCGAAGAACAATAATTCCCAAAAATCGATCGAGAAGCAAAGTAGCAGACGTCTGAAATCAACGAATTGAGAATTAAAAAGAATATAGAACTTGAATTTCTTACTTGTTGTAGGAAAATTGAGGAGAAAATCGAGCGGGGGGCAAGGGCTGAATGTTAAACCGTGAAAGCCTGGAGCTTTGAATCCAAGAGGGATGTCAAAAGAGGTCTAATTGGGGATTTAATGCCAAATCTATAATATTTAAGTAGTAGGTAAGGACTTGAAAAACTATTAAATAGGCCAATCTAACGTTTAAAATATAGATATCTGTAGAAATATGGATGTCTTCCTTTTACGAAAATTTTAATAAATATTTCTAAAAGAATTATAAAAAATTAAAAATAAATTTAAATTAGTAAATAAATATTTTATTATTTTTAAATAAGAAAATATGTCTATTATTTACATTATATTTATATTAGTAGCATTTTGAGGTTTATATTTCATATTTCATGGATTATTCTACGATATAATAGAAATATCTATCCACCCCTCATATCATATCGAACCCATGGAAACGTGGAAATATCATTGGAAATATCGACATATCAAAGAAAATTTATGATTATGGGTCTATTCAATAGAATTTTAGAGAAACAGAACTCAAAGTTTTCCACCTTCCTCTAAGGCGATTTGTTTTCTTGGCCCAAGAGATCGACACCGAGATCAAAATAAAATATTATACTGAAAATCATTTTGTTTCAGTTAGAAGACGAAAAGACGTTTGTACCTTCTCAAGTTTTAAATTGTAGTTTACAAGTTTAATCAATTTTGAGATTTATGTCTGTTTAGTCTTTAAGATTCTGTTTGAAAATCAGTTAGGACATATCTGATAGCTATTTGGTTTTTCTATTTTTGAAAACTAAGCTTAGAAAGATTACTTCCACCCTTAAATTTCTTTATTTTGTTACTCACTTTTCACTAATGTTTAAAAAAATCTAAGCTAAGTTATTGAAAACTAAAAACAAAATAGTTTTTAAAAACTTGGTTTTGTTTTTAGAATTTGACTAGGGATTCAAGTGTTCCTTACTAAAAGTGAAAATCACAATTGAAAATTTTGGAGAAAACGAGCATAAATTTCAAAAATTAAAAACTAAAAACGAAATTGTTACTAAACTAGTTGTGATTTTTGTTTTGAAAATTAAGTTTATAAACACATTTTTTTATGTTATCTATTTTTGGATTGTTTTCAAAAAGAAAATCAAATTTTGAAACCTAATCAAAACAGTTTTTGAAATTTTGTTTTTGTGTTTTAGATTTTGACAAAAAAAAAATTCAAGTTTTAATTAGGAAAGATGAAAATCATGATAAAGAAGTTGTAAAAAGGTAAGCATAATTTTCAAAAAATCAAATGGTTATGAAACGGAGCCTAAATTCTTAAAAATGTCCAACCTATCTTTAAACTTTCTATTAATTTTTTTTAATAAGTTTGTGAGCACGTACAAATTTTTAAAACTTAATTGGTCTATTAGATATAAATTAAAATTTTAAAAAGTTGGTATGGCCTCCGATGATGGTCGTCGGTTGATGTCGTGAGAGATGGTTGCCAAAAGTTTTATGATAGTAGGTTGCTAGTGATGGTCGCTGAAAATGGCCGATGGAGGGTGGTGGTAGCCACGACAACATGGTGGAAGCGAGGTAGATGACTAGTGAGGGCATCTTGGTAATTTTAAAAATTATAAAAATTAGGGAGAGATTAACTATCAAACACTCAAAAATCATTTTACTAAAAGTTGATTTCAAGTGTTTTTCTCAAACCAACTTATTTCATAAACTCATTTTTTTAAGTCTTATTTTGAATAGTTGTCAAATACTCTAACTTTTTCTAAAATGACTTATTTTCAAAATTAAACACTTAAAAAGTTAAACTAAACACACTCTTCAATTACTTTAATTTTGACAAATTTTCACTTTGATGTAACTATATCATATGTTGGATTAATAGCAACAACAAAAATCAAAATCAAAATTTCAATTTTATAAACCATGTACTGTAGTACTCATATTACTTAATTTCATAAAATTATCATAGACTAAATGACACTTTATCACTATATATTCACACTAAATCTAAAATGGGATACAAAAGATATTTTTTTATGTTCCTAGTTTTTTTCATTTACCTTTTATACATTTTTTCTATTTTGTCCATTGGCTCACTCTAATTTGCTACACTACGTGTTTAGTTGCCAACGAGCACATTTTAGTAGTGGAGACATCTTAATTACCCAACACATAAAATAGCTTAAGGTTCAAACGGTTATATTTCTTAGAAAAAAAAACATATATTTGTTGTCATTACATGTCACATAATCCTTAATTAATGCAAGTGACGAAAACATAAATAAAACATTTTCTAATTGATGAGACTAAGGATTGGGGTAGTGATCTGGAGGTTGTTGCTTTCTCTCGTGTTCACCGCAGCCAAAAAGAGTCTGCTTACTGTGTTGCATGTAAGGCTTTTGAGGATCTAGAGTCTACAATTCTTCTGACTCTTTATTCTAAGTGGTTTACTTTGCTTATGACACAAAATGTAGTTATGTAGTTTGTTTAATTGAGCTTTTACCTTTTGGGTTGCTTATCTTTAAAAAAATATATAAATTAAAAAATTTAGATGTTAAGCTAATCCAAACATGACTCGATTACTAAAATGTTTAAGACTCAAATCTTCACCCGACCATGTCATTGAACTAAACAAAATTTAATCATTTTGATTAACGACACCTCACATAAACCGTAACAATATGGCAATTTCTCACAATTTGATGTAAAGAGAAGAATTGCAAAAGTATTTTAAATTTCTATTTTATTGAAAGTACCAACGGTTATTATTTTTTATGGCCTCATTTCACAATTTTTTCTAACGCACACCGTACTATTTTTTAAGTAAATTTCCATTTCGTGCTTGTTACCCTTTCTTACCTCGAATATTCTTATCATCTTACCTTCAATCATGCCTCACATGCATACAATCAAACAAATTAATTGTTCAACCAAAATAATACAACTAACATAAATATCATATTTGACTAATTGTTGTGTTAAATGACATGTGTTTATTCATTAATTTCAAAAGATCATACTCATAAACAAACTATACATATTAAGGGTGAAAGTCGGTTTAGTTTCGTCGGTTTTGAAACCAATCGAGAACCAAACCAAGCTGATTGATTTTATAAAGAAGAAATCAAAATCGATGTCCAATAAAGAACAAAATCGATCCGGACCAATAATTAAGGTTCCAAATTTCTAATTAATTGTTGCAAAATGGAAGCCCCATGTCTTGCACTTTGGCAAGAGCCTTCTCAAATTGGCTCCACTTTTGCTCCAATGTGCCCATATATCCAATAGACATTCTTACAAGCCCTGGTGAGATTCCAGCCAATTCCTTTTCCTCTCCACTCATTTCACTGCTTGTGCTGCTGCCTGAGCATGACATTAGGGTTTCATAGTACCCTAAACTCACTGCCATGAACCCAAATTGGGTAGTGTTTTGGAGTATGTTCATGAGCTTGTTTGCCCTTTCCTCGGTCCCCATGTCCACGCACAACATTCCCCCGAACCCGTATTCTGGGTTCGCAAGGCTCCTCATTAGCTGGTGGTGTGGGTGGTCTGGTAGCCCTGGGTATATGACCTTTAACCCTGCCTTCTTCATTCGCTCTGCGAACACCGACGCTCTTCTACAATGCTCCTTCATTCTCAAGCTCAAGTGAGGAATTCTTTCCGAGAGCTCGAATGCCACCTTTGCATTCATAGTTGGCCCTAGAAGCATCAAGCTTCCCTGTCGTAGGTCCATCATCGAGTTCACTAGTTTTGCAGGCCCACACACCGCACCTGCAAACCCCATCATCGAATCCAATTATTTTCTACATTAAACTACTATTGGACTCAAAAGTTTAAGACTATGAATTTATGATATATTTTGTTTTTTTATATAAACTTTATAAATTAGCACAAGACCTAATAAGTGGACTACTATATAAGACTCTCATAAATTCAAGATTATCTCTAGATTTGTTTCTTTTCTTCAATTTTTTCTTTTAAACAAAATTTAAAATATGAATAAAAATAAACGCTTTTTAAATAGATATTTTATTCACTAAACTATATCACTTATCTTTAATTGGCTACTTTTTTTACCATAAGATCGACCAACATGAGCATAGCTCAATTGACTTGAACTTATACTATCAACTTCGAGGTCCGAAGTTCAGTTCTCCACCCCACACATTATTAAAAAAAAAAAAAAAATAGAATCTTTTAACTTTATAAATTATTAATAGATATCTTATTTGCTGAACTATTTTACTTTAAAGTGTTTTCTCTTTTAAACTCGATGGATAGTCAACTCGAACCTATCTTAAAAGACATTTCTACTCTTTCTAAAACCTTTAATATATAGGAAAATTTGTAACTTTATATGAAAAATTGAGTTTTAAAAGAGAGAGAGAAAACATCCATATCCTCATCCTATTCCCAACTAAAGCACTTTTAGAAAAAGCATATGAACACGACAAATTGGGTCACAAATAATTCACGAGGAACCAACAGCAAAAACCCATCATCTGTCATCACATGACATGACCCCCATCCCTCCACCAACATTTCTGATTTTTTTTTTTTTAAGAAAAAATATATTTTCCTTATTCGTCATTAAAAAAAACATGAAAAATAGAAAAGAAATTTATGGATTCTAATTCTAGATCATTTATAAAATTTTGCAAAAGAAATATATAATTGGAAGGTATTTACATTGTGTTCTTGTGGCTTTTGTTTTTGTCTATAGTCAAATAAATTTAAACTTTTAACTAGTGGCAGAAACTAATTTTAAATTGGTTATATTAGATATATATACTTAAATTATTTTTTCATGTAATCTCTATTTTTTACAAGTTTCCACTTTGCTTGAAAACAAAACAAATGAATTCTATTCATTGAAATAGATTTTATAAGTTTAAATTTTTAAAACCAAAAAATTAAAACTAATGGTCGATAAACTTTTGACTTTTTGATTAAAGGTATATGTCTTATATCTATTAAATTATGTTCAAGTTGACATCGATTTGTAGGTCGTTTAACTTATATTATGAAAAATTGCTCAATTATTAATGCAATATGATGTTACTTCCCACTTTTTCCAATAGTCATGGAAGAAAACTAGACAAATTAGTATTATTCTCTTCTAGGGATATGTCCTAGAGCACTAAAAAAAAGATCTTCAAATTTTTATACTTTTAAGTAGTAATAAAATAAAATTTTAATAGAGAGTTTAAATCGATATTAAAAAAAATAATAGATACGACTCTTAAAAGAGATTAAAAATGTTAATCAAATTCTAAAAATTAAAATTAAAATTTGAAAGAGTTGTTTTCAAAAATAGAAAAATGATTTAAAATATTTATAAATATATAAAAATTTTACTATGATAGACCGGAATAGATTTTTATTATTGGTTGATAGAGAGTAAAATTTTTCTATATTTTATAAATAGTTTGATATTTTTTCATTTATAATAATTCCCCAATTTTAAAATTAAAATACATTCTAACAACCTTTTTTTTCCTATGTTTAAAAGTTAAATTTATAACACTATTTTTTCCCTATAACCTTATGAGGAAAGAAGCTTTATAAACATACTATATCAATTTTAATCAACTTTTTTTTTCTTTTTTAAATTGTACTATCCAATTTCAGTCCTATACTTTCTTGCAGTGAGTTTACTGTTCATTTTGAAAGAAAAAAAATACCATCTTAAATTTCATTTTTTTTATTGTCAGGAAAAAATGGTTTTTAAAACTTGTTTTATATATATATATATATATATATATATATATATATATATATGGTAAAAAGATGATGAGGAAACGATCACAATTACGAAAACCAAAAATTAAATAGTTTTTGAAAAGCCTAAATAATATGGTATTCCTAGAGAAATTTTAAAATAAAAATACAATCCTACAACTAAATTAATTAGTAGTATATTTTTTAATTGGGTAATAATTTAGCTCTTAAAGTTGTCTGTAACATAAAAAAGTGTGATCAGACAATTGAATGCGAAGAAACCTAATTGGTTGTTGTTGAGGTGGCCATATAGAGGTCACAAAATTTTAAAACAGAAAAAAAAAAAGAAAAAAGAAAAAAGAAAAAGTACCTGCAATGATGTCAGCTCCACCGCTAATGAACTTAGAAATACTATGAACGACGACGTCAGCACCAAGCCTCGCCGGCGACAGAATCATGGGGGCAAAAGTATTATCAACCACCACCGTCAGCCCCTTTTCATGTCCAATCCGACACAATTCCGGTATATTTGCCACCGCCAACGTCGGATTTGAAACCGCTTCAAAATAAAGCACTTTCGTTTTTCCTTCCACAATCTCTTTCTCGACCTCCTTCAAATCCCCTATGTCTACAAACGACGTCGTTATGTTCGATGTCCTCGGCAAAAAGTGGGCCAGCAACGCGTGGGTCCCACCGTACAGTGTTCTAGCAGCCACCACGTGGTCCCCACTCGCTAGGAGTTGGAGGAGCACGGAGGCGATGGCCGACATTCCACTGGCGGTGCAGTATGCGGCAGCGGTGCCTTCTAGGGCTGCCATCTGACGGCTCAGATTCAACACCGTCGGATTGAAATGACGGCTGTAGATGAAGAAATCGCGGTCAGGACCTAACTCTCCGGCGAACATCCGTCGCATCGTCTCCGGTTCCATGACGGTGAATGTGGCGGAGGCTTCTATTGACATGTTTACCCCTCCGTGTTCACCGAATTCGTGACGCGTGTTGGCAATCGCAACCGCTGGATCCTCGAGGAGAGATGAAATCATGGCCGTTGATTTCTTTGAATCGGTTTTTATGTCCTCCGAGACATCAGGGGCCGATCTTTTTGTGCCGCAGAAACTATGGTTCTTCAATTCAGCCATGGAATGAGAAGATCAAAAAATTGAAATTTTAATTTTTCTTTTTTTTTTAAAAGAAAAAAAAAGCGTATAGTAATAACTTTTTTCTTTTTTTAGTTTCCTTGTGGGTTTATAATGACTGAAGAAGGAGGAGTTTATATAGAGGAAAAATTGGGGTGGGGGGTAAAATTGGAATAAACTGAATGTGGTCGTGTTTTAAGGTTTGTGGGGGGTTTTTTGAAAACTTAAATTTAAACACGTAACCAAACTGCATGTGTGTGTGTATGAGTTGACTGTTTTGAATGGAGAATTAAGAAGCCAATTTAAAGTTGTTTCTTTTAAGTAAAATATCAATTTATACTTATACGTCTAAATTTTAGAAATATATTAATTAAAATTATCAACTAATAATTATATCAATTTATACAATTGTTTGAAAATATTTCATGTGAAATTTATGATTATTTTAATTAAACCTCTAAACATTCCTAAATGAATCAATTTAGATTTTTTGTCAAAATTTCTTTTGAAAATCGTCTATACATTTACTCTAATCATTCATTTAATAAAAACGACGTGTAAAAAAGTCTACACGTATTTAAAAGTGAATGCATGAATGATTTTTAAAAGTAATTATAACGAACGATTAAATTGATTGACTTATGAAAATTTTGAAATTTAATTGAATTAAGTTACGAGTTTTTATGATATTGGTCGAATAAAATTTAGAAGATATGGTAAAGTTTTAAGTTTAAATTAAACAATAATCAAATTATTTGAGATATAAATTCATACTCTTTTTTCTTTTCTTAATGATAATGATGAGGTGCGTTTTGAAACGTGGTGTTTAATTCATTTGGAAAATGCCAACAAATTCGGATTTGTTGTAATTTCTTGGGAAATTGGACCCAATGACACATTTTATATTAGGGTTTGATTTTTTAAATCAGCGGGAAAAAAGACAAAACGAAATAATACTATATTACTTTTGGTTTTTTCATTTTTTTTTTAAATATCATATATTTTTAATATATTTATTTTAAAAAAAATCAATATTTATAGTTTGATATTTTTTGTGTTTATAGTAATTTTTTTTTATTATATCATAAAAAAATTAAATATATTGTATAATATATATTACTCCAATATATAAAAAAAAATCGTATAATATGTATTTTATTCACTGAATTATGGTTAAAAAGGATTGTAGATTAAAATTTTCAAACAAAAAAAAGGACGGTAGATTAAATATTATTTGTGACTATCCCTTTCCATTAATTTTTTCACATATGGAAGGGGAATGGTGAGATTTTTTTTTTAATTTTATTTTTATTTTTTTTTTGCAAAAATTTAAAAAAGAATGAAAAACTTTGAATTGTGAATTGGATGGAAAAAAATTATCGGAGAGTATTGTTCCTCCTATGAAAAACTATTTAATGGGGGCATAACCTACGTGTTTCTTAATAATCATTTAATATAAATTTAAGAGGTTTCTCTCTTCATATCCAACAGAGAAAAATCATCAACCATACATTATGGTAGGCTCATCAAATGATTTCTCTTTCTTATACGACCAGAATGCAGATGTTTGAATTATCAATTTCACATTGATAATATTATATTTTTAATTAAATCAACCATTTCAAATTTCTACCTTCAACATTATAATGTGGAAGTTTAAATTACAAGTTTAGATTACGAACTTTGAGATTTATATCTATTCATTCCCTAGAGTTTATTTGGAATAGCATTCGAATTCAATTTCATATTTTTCAATTTATTGAATTCAACAAATATGTGTTGGACAGACAACTGGATTCTATTTCTGAAATATGTTTTTAGATTTTGTGATCCAAATATTGAAAGTTCTATAAACATTTTTTTATGTTTTCATAGTCTCCATATTTTGAATTTTAAATTTTAAAATAAAAAATTATATTAAATAAAGTTTAAAACATTTAAAAATACGATATGTTAGATTATAAACTTAATTTTTTCTTAAAAAGTATAATGTTTATTATATATTGTTATAAGTTATATAATATTACAAAATAATAATTTTATAATTTTTTTTAAAACATAATCATATTCATAAATAAATTAATAATAGTTTATTATCAAGGTAACTACAACTAGTTTTATGATTTATAAATATATATAGTGTCAAACACATTTTAAACAATTATTTAAATTAGAATTCAATTTATGAATATACTACCAAACAAATATAAACATGAAATACAACTCTATTTTCATAAAATTTATTGTTTTCAAATTCTCTATTAAATTAAAAAAAAAAATTGCTCTAGTTGATTAAATTTTAAATTTTCTACCTAATAAAAATCTAAATTTTCAATTTTGTATTAGTTATTCATGAATTTTAACAAAATCAAAAGTTCATAAACTAAATTTGTAACTTTGAAAATTCGATGACCAAATAGATACAAATTTGTTCGACACTATTTGGTAATCATTTAGTTTTTTATTTTTAGTTTTTAGTTTTTGAAAATTAAACATATAAACATCATCTTCCACTTTTAAATTTCTTACTTTATAATCTACTCTACTACTAATACTTTTTCAAAAATCAAACTAAACTTTGAAAATTTAAAAAAATAATAATAATAATTCTTAAAAACTTGCTTTGTTTTAAAATTTTATTAAGAATTTAACTCTTTCATTAAAAATCAGGATAAAAAAATTAAAAAATAAATAAACTTAAACTTAATTTTCAAAAAATAAAAAAATTACCAAAGTCCCTAACTATTCTTTGTGTGTTAATTTGGCCATTGCAATGAAACGTACGTTTAACCAATAGTTCTAAAAGAAAAACGGTCAAATTTATGAGCTGGAGCTTTGATTTTGATTTTGTTTTTGTTTTTTAAGTTGTATTATTTTATTTTATTTTATTTTTGAGGAAAGCTTTTATATTCATTACATGCCAGGTAATTGGATTTGTGATAACTACATTATCTTTTGTCAATGGTTAAATTAAAGTATTAATATTCTCTTCTCTCTCTCTCTCTTTTTGAAATAGTATTAATATTCTTTTTTAAGTTTATTATTTATTTTTTAAAATAAACTTTCTCATGTGGAATGTTTAAATAAAAGTTTCTACATTTGTAGTGTTATATTCTTTAAAAGATATGTAAGAGAAGAAAAAAATAATTTTTATTTCCTAAAACTTGCATGTGGTAAGGTACATTCATATTCATCCTAACTAATTTTTTATTTTATTAAATTTAAACTTTAATAAAAGTTACCATCTTTACTTTAAACCATTTTCTAAATGGCGATAGATGTCACAACTTTTACCTCTTTAAAAAAGAATTGTTTGGAAAAATACTTATGTGCATCTCGGGTAGCACCTATTATTTTCGTGCATTTTACCAAATTATTTAATCGTTGTTTATCATGTGGCAAATTCTTTTCATTTTTTTTAAATATTTCAAAATTTTCATATGAGTGATGAGAGAGGATGCATAAAAATAGATACATCCTGTATTACCCGTGTTTATTGAATTATAAAAGATATATATGATATATAACTGATAGGAATTTATCACTTATATCAATGATATGTTCTATATCAATGTTACAGAAGTAATAAAAAAAATATACTTGAACACATCTCAAGTTACACCTATCTTTGTGCAGCCCACTCAAAGTGTTCAATTACAAGTTGTCACGTAGTAAAATCTATTTTTAAAAAAAGATATTTTTTAATATTATTTTTATCTTTGTGATTGAAGGGAATATATAGAGATGGGTGTAGCTAGTATTGCACAAATAATATATCAATGATATATATTCAAGAGATAATAATAATGAAATATTTGTAAATTATTTTTTCATCTAACAAATTTGTAAACATAGCCAACGATAATATAATTTAACTAACATAAAACATGTATCATCAATTAAAAGATAAATAGGTTGAATCTTCAATTATAAATATTAATATTATTATTATTATTATTATTATTATTATTATTAGAGAGCCGACTAAAAAAGAATTGTAAATATAACATCTTTTTCATGTCGATTATAATTTTTCCAAATTGATGGTGAAATATTAATAATGTCCAAAAGGATAAATTAAATTGAGAGAGAAAAAGAAAAAAAGAAAAGAAAAGAAAAGTTGGCTTTTGGAAAGTTTGATTTGATGACTTTTTTCTCCCTTGTTTATGGGGAAGGATGAGGACAAAAAGACTTTAAATTTCTTTATTTTTTTTAATAATTAATTTAACTTATTTGAAGATTATTCATTAGGTAGGAAATAATTTTGGTAGATTAGAATTCCATGTCATGGATTTTATTGTATTTACGACATTATCCCACGCATTGGTATTTAATTTAGATTATGAACATAATTAGTAAATTCTATACTTTATTCTAAAAATAAAACAAATGGTGAATGAATTTCACAATCGAGTATATTATCAAATAAGGTTGAGATAATCTCTAAGGGAGAAATATTAATTTTGTATTTTATCATTTATTTAGGAATCAACAGCGTTATTAATCGATATACAGCTCGATTGGTAAATACATATATTTTCGACCAAAATTTTATAGATTTAAATCTTCGTCTCACGTATTGTTGAACTAAAAAAAAAACTAGATTTAATATCAATATAAGCATAAACTCAACTATTTATAATATATTTATCGTTATTAAAAGGTTAGAAGTTCAAACTCACACCTCGTATGTTGTTGAGTTAAAAAATAATAAGAACAAGAAAATTATAGAGAAATTACTATGAACAGAAAAATATCAAACTATTTACAAATATAGAAAATTTTCACTGTTTATCAGCAATACACCACGATAGAATTCTATTGTTTAAGCAATGGACTTCGATCGTTGTCTATCACTCAAGCGATAGAATTCTATCGCGGTTTATCGCTAATAGACAATAAAATTTTGTTTATATTTGTAAATAGTTTGTCATATTTTTCTATATTTGAAAACATTAAAAAAAAAAAAAAAAAAAAGAAACCATATTTTATAATTTTCCTTTCATTCTCAGTATTTGAAATCGATTGAAGGCAAATAGCAATCCTTCTACATTTTTTTAGTGCATCCTAACAACTTAGGAGTGAGGGATTTGAATCTTTTGACTTCTTTTCCAAGAGCATGTCTTATGCTAATTCGGTTATGTCCGTATTTGTTTGGTTCTTTTATTTTTAAAATGTTTGTTTTTGTAACTATATACTTTTATTTTGTTCATTTTAGTCACGTGTCTTTAAAATGTTTGATTTGATCTTTGTAAATTTAAAAGTGATCCTATTTACAAAATTCTAACCTAATTTTTTCATAACACAAACGCACTAATACAAACTACAAAATTGTAGTTAAATCTTAAGAAATTTATCGAGAGTGTTGTGCTAAAATTGTTATAAACAAATTAGATTGAAAACAAGTAAAGGATCTAAAATGAACCTTCGTAAATATATGGACGAAAATGGGTAGAAACTGAAAAAAAAAAATTAACCTATTGCTTATTTTATTTTTTTTCCTACCCAAATTCCTCTTTTTCTAAGAAATTAAAAAAATTCATTCTCATTTAACTTTTTATGGTGAAATTCCGAACTTTACAATCCTACTTTTTATCTAAAATACTCCTTAAAAAAATTTAGTATACAAATCTTTTGAAACCTTAAGAATAAATTGAAATAAGCTATAAATGTCACGATGATTTTATCTTATTTAATTTATTTCAATCTCATCCCTAGCATTTTAAAAGTTACAATTATGTATAGGTAGAAAATATGAATAAAATATTTTATTTCTAACCATTAAAAAGATTGACCATAAAGTCAATTTTTTTAAATTTTTGATCGAGTGTAATAAATATGAAGGTAGAAAATTAAATCTCCAACTTCAATAGAAAGAGCCAATGTATAAACTGATGAGTTATATTTATGTTGACAATAACAAAAACAAATCACAAATGAATGACATCATAATTACTTCGGTTTAATTTAGGCTAGACTATTTTCTAATAACTTTACTTAATTTGTTGGACAAATATCAATTTATATCTCTTTTTGGGTTGTATCAATTAAAACTCTGAACTAATAATTGCATTAGTTCAAACTTTGAATTTTCGTCAGTGTATCAATTTATACTTTTGTTCAGATTTCGTTCAACCAATATCGCATGAAGTTTATGATTTGAGTCAGTTAAACTCCTAAATTTTCGTAAGTCAATCAATTTAGACATTTCATTACGAATACCTTCGAAAATCATCCATGCATTATTGATTCTCAAATATGTGTAAGACTTCTTCAAATGTCGATTTTACAAAACAAACAATTAAATTAAAGTAAATGCACGGACAATTCTCAAAGGGAAATTCTGACAAAGAGTCTAGATTGACTCATTTATGAAAGTTTAGATGTTTAATTGATATGATTATAATTTTCACATAAGGTTTTTTCAAAATGAAACAGAATGGAGTACACACTTATAAAAGTCCAAAGTTTTAATTGATAAAGTTTTAAAGTTCAATTGATATTTTTACAAAAAATATTTATATCACATTTTAAAACTCCTTTTTAGACAGTTAGGAGCTGCTTGGAAGGTTGGAATGTCATCAGAATTACTGGTAATTTAGAGGAGTATTGAAATGCATGGAGTACCGAAGACAAGACGGAAATGGAATTGTGAAACGTGAAAATAGTAGGAGAAAGAGTTTGATTAGAAACTGTCGGAACAGAATGAGTTTAATATTACAAATTAAGCCCAAAACACTCAATTCAAATATAAATTTTGAATTAGGTTACCATCTAAATTCATTCCATTAGTTGCTTCCAAATAACTTGTTAGAAAGTTTGTTCGTTCATTCGTTATGCGTTGGAAAAGTACATAATTATTTGTCTTTGTGCGATGCATTTCACGTGTGATAAAAACTGACCGTTGGATGGATATGGACAAACTAAGGACATGATGAAATGGATTAATGGGACCAGCTTCCCTTTAGCAGAATAATATGCATCATACAATCACATATGTGTCATATGACATTGTTATTTTTCCTTTTTGCTTTTACTTTGTCATTTTATTTGAAAAAATAATAATAATTGTAAAATAAATAAATAAATAATAAAAATAAATGCCTCTCACTATTCAATGAAGCTTCCAGAGACAACTTCATGCTACATTTCTGAATTGTCCACGACACGTGGAAGTTGATAAGTCTCTCATCTTCAAACAAGAATTTTAAAGTTTAAAAAGAATTAAAAGTACGAATCAAATTAGAATAAGAAATGTAACTTTAATGCATCATGTAATTTTCTTTCTTTTATTTTATATGTGTAGGGATAAGAACAACACTCTAACAAAAAAAAAAATGTGTTTCTAATTTTAAGAGTTAGAATAGAAAAGAAGTTTATAACGTATGTTGATAGATTATTTTTTGGAGTAGGAATAGGAATTGTTCATTTTGTTATTTATACGAAAACACATGTATAAATCATTTTGATCATTCCAAAAATTAGTACAAGATTTTGGACAAGAAGTTTGAGATATTCGAGGGAGTTTTGATTATGGTAGCCGTAATTAAATTATAAATATGTGTAATCTTTATCTACTTAATAGAATTATACAAATTTAAACAAAGACATATACATCATATATAATCGATGAATCTATTTGTAAATTTAGGGTGTATTATTGCATAAAAAATTTAGAATACCTTAGAACCTTAAAGTTTTTATAATGGGGACAACTTATTTAGTTTTCACCCAAAAATATCAAATTATGGTGCAAACTTAGTCTTGCAATGTGATTTCAATGGATTTTTTTTTTAAATTTTAATATATTTTGTGATTTTAGTTTAGTCTCAATTCCATCATTATGGTTTTAAAAGACTCAATTAAAGGGAGCCTTTCGAGTAGATTAAAGATAATTATTTTAAAATTATTATTTGAGTTTAATCAAAAAGAAAAATTATTATAAACAGAAAAATATCAAACTATTTACAAATATAAAAACATTTCACTATCTATCGTAGTCTATCGTTGATAGAGTGAAAATTTTCTATATTTGTAAATAGTTTGACTCATTTTTTTATATTTGAAAACAACTCTTAATCAAATCATAAGGACCAAATATAATTTTTTTTTTGTAATCAAAGACTAATAGCCCGTTTGGATTAATGTGAAGAAAAAGTGTTTTCATAAAACTCATTTTTATTTAAATTTTTTTTATAAAAATTGTTTGAAATACACTTCAAAATATATTTTAAATGGTAGCTAAACACTCTAATTTTTTCTAAAATGACTTATTTTTTAAATTAAATACTTAAAAATGCATTCTAAAATAATTTATTTTTTAAATTAAACACTTAAAAATGCATTCTAAAACGCACTCTAAATTCAAATCCACCAATTTTAATTACTCCATAGCATACGGTGGGTTTTGCTTTATACCAAACATAAAAAGGAGAGAGAAAACAATCTTATCCAAAACATAAAGTTGGTCCTTCACTTGTTTTCCTTTTCCACACACCTACTTTACATTTTTATGAAGCCCAAATTACCATCATGACCTCCTTATCTATAAAGTTCCAAGCATAATAAAATTACAATGATAAATGTTTTTTTCTTTTTTTTAAAAAAAAAATAATTGGAGTTTGGATTTTTCTTTTTTTAAAATAAAAAATAAAAAATAGTTGATCAAGGCAACTCCCTTTTTTGAGGTAAAATTTCCTCCACAAACATGGTGTCCTTATCAAGATTTCTTAGCCTCCCCCATATCTCCACTTGCCTAATTATTTCACCCTTCAAATCCTACCTTGAATATTCCAAGATATCCTCACCAAATCTCTTACTTCTTTTTCTCCTAGATTTTTCTTACAAAATAATTGGATTGGGAGATCAATACATCAATTTATAGAATGATAGTTAATGTCTTATCCGCTATATTATACGATATTTTTTCTACATTTTAAGAGGCTTCTAATATCATTGTACATACTTTTGCCACACGTACAAAACAATGTGTTGAAAATAATATTTTACTAGAAGATCACCTACCATGGGCCCATGAGCTCATTAATAGGGATGCCACCTATTGATATGCTGTTTTTTTTTCTTTTCCTTTGTGCGAAAAAATTGTAGAAAATAATCAACCATGTCGGTATTATTGACATCCCATTTTAAAGTCATTGCCAATAGGAGGAGTAACTCATATATCTTTTAATGATTGTGAGGTCTCTCATATTTTTCATGTGGGATCCTCAACGTGACCCTTCAAGATCATGATGTCTCTTTCGGTTCATCATTCTTGAATCAAATCTTTTTTTTTTTTTTTTTTGAATCCAGTTTGGACTTCATGAGCTATGATGTCTTATTAGGTACAAATGGAGTAACATTACAAAGTCAATTGACAATAAGAGATGTCTTTTAAAGATTGAAAGGTCTCTCATCGTTCCAATTATCTTACATATATATCTAAAAATTCTAAATCAAGTACTACAATATACATTTAATAATTAATAACTACATCATAAGAGGATTTACTTCACAATTCCTATATAAGTTTTTTTAGAAAAAAAAAAGGTGTACCGATTATCATTGCTAATCAATGCTATCTAAAAGGGGCTATGAGAGATAAACTTTTAATTTTTCATTTTGCCTCTTTTAGTTGATGGTCACGACAATATCTTAGACAATTTTACATTAAAATCATTAAAAAAAATTCTCCATGTTTTTTTTGGCATGCACGTTAAAAGAAAAGAAAATTAAAAAAAATTACATTTTATATCTAATTCATGTTTAAAGGAAACAAAATTTAATCACATTTTATCTCTATCGCTTTAAAAGAGAAAAATCACATTTATCTATAATTCATGTTAAAAGCAAAAAAATTATAAAAAAATCTCATTTTATCTAAAAACCTACCATTCACGTAATTATAATAATTTTTTTTTATAATTCACGTTAAAAGAAAAAAAAAATTTTAAAAAAAAAATCTATTCACGTTAATTGATACGAAGTTTTAAAAATAAAAAAAATTACCTAATATCCTTAAATAATCTCATTATATCCAAGTTAAATGCATAACTTTTTTTTTTTTTTTGAAAAAAAAAAATCATACATGTTAAATGCATATGAAAAATTAAAACAAAAAAAACTAATTTTGTCTAATAATTCGGGATTTGATTTTAAGATTAAATTAAAGTTTAAATCTAAATTTTCTCTATAAATAGATTAAATTATGCGGGTAGTTTTGAGAGATTTGAGATATCTATATCTGTTCCTGCATTTATATGATCTTTCTATCTCTTTTAAAACTGTTGAAGGTATCTCTTTTTTTTCGTTAACAACTTTGTTTTCTTCTTTTTGTACCTCTATAGGTAGACATTTTTTTTCCCCAATTTTGCTTATATTTGTGGTGCACTAGTCCCCTACGTATGTTTATTTTTTAAATTTGTTCTCACACTTGTAACTATATATTTTTTTTTTACTAAACTTCTAACGTTATATGTTTTTTGCTTTTAACAAGTGTAGCCCTACACTAGGTGAAGGAGAAAAGGGAGAGACAATCTTCTTTATATTTATTTTTATTTAATTATTTTTTATTCTTTTGTGTGAGATTGAGATTGAGATTTATTTTTTTTTTTTTTTTATTGAGATTTAGATTGAATACTTTTCTTTAAAAAAAAAAAAGAATAGTTATTTTTTAAGGAAATTGAATAGTAGTCGTTATAGATATATTAAAAATATATTTTTAATTTTAATAAAAGTAGTTCATTTTTATTTTAAAGTTTTCTTATAAAAAATGTAAATATTATAAGTTCATTTGTTCTCTCAATATCAAAGATTTAAATTGATTTTAAAAAAATTATTATTATTATTATTTTTTTTTGGAAAATACATCATTTGATAGCTCACTTCAATTTTTCACTCATTAAATACTCAAATTTACTTTATTACGTTTTACATCTATAAAACTCTTATTTTAATTTATACATGTATGTTTCATTTTCAACGTCTAAAATATGATAAAGTCTTATTATTCTTCAAATTTATTCTCCTAATGAATTTTGGACTAGCGATTTGTATTATAAGTCAATAGAGTGAGATCGAAACAAGAGAAATTTCCACATCCTCATCCCTACAAAAGCTTTCGAAAAATATGGGTCGAAGATTCCTTCATTACATAAGAGAGTTACTTCCCTTCCAATATATTAAAAGGCTAAATTATATAAATTATTTTAAATTAGCTATATTATTTAAAAATAACACTCGAATTTTCAAAACTTTCAATAATATACCTTTAAACGTTAAAAAATAATAAAAAAAAAATCATAATGTTAGGGCATTTTTTTTTTAATTCTTTTTTAAGATTTAAAGGGTACTAATGCCACTTCTAAAATGTTAGAGTTACTTTTGTTATAAGGTATTGTTAATTTTGTAAGAATATTTTTTTTATAAAAAGTTTAAGGATATTAATGAAATTTTTAAAAATTTAGAAATGTTTTTCAAATAAAGTACATATTAACATAATCAACAGTTTTTTATTTTAATTTTTTTTCAGCTTTTAAGGATATTATTGAAAATTTTAAAAGTTTTAAGGGTCTTTTTTAAGCAAAGTACAAAATTCATGGCATTTTTTATAATTTATCCTATATTAAATATTATTATTATTCTTCAAATACATCCTCTCAAAGAATTTAGACTACAAATATCAACTTGGTAGGATAATGAGACAAACAAAGTTTTTCATTCTCATCCCTACAAAAAACTTTGGATGGTCAGAAATTCCTTCATTACATAAAAAAGTCTCACTCCTCTTAAAATATTATATATCATCCTTATTAATATATTTAAATATTATTATTCTTCATGTTCATAAATAATTTGGACTATATTTGTTTGCATTACAAATTACAAGTACCAACTTTAATTGGTAGGAAAATTGAGATACAAGTTTCTCATCTTCATCCTCATCTCACATAAATTTTTGAAGATGAGGTTTGATATTCCTTGAAGAAAAGTCAATGAAGAATTTTTTCTCTTCAGATATAGACTATATATATAGCAATAAAATTTAAAGGTATATCCTTTGATAACTATTTAATTTTTTAAAATTAAGTTTATAATAATTACTTGATCTATTTATACGGTTATGTGTTTTGTTATCAACTCTACTGATCATACATGTTTTAAAAAATCAAACAGGTTTTGAAAAATAAAATAAAAAATAAATTTTCAAAAACCTTTTTTAGAAAAATTTGACTACGAATTTAAGTATTTCGTTAAGATAGGTAAAAAATCATGACAGAGAAATTAGGAAGAATCAAGCATAAATTTTAAAAACAGAAAATTAAAAGGATTCTTTTCAAATATAGAAAAATGAACTAAACTATTTACAAATATAAATTTTTTTTACCGTCTATCAATGATAGACTGCGATAGAATTGTTTCGCTTTCTATCGCTCAAGCGATAGAATTTTCTATCGCAATCTATCACTGATAGACAGTGAAATTTTTCCATATTCATAAATAGTTTGATATTTTTTCTGTTTAGAGTAATTTCTCAAATTAAAAGCGTAATTGTTATTATACAATAAAATAATTCAAATTTAAAACTATGGATAATAATTAAGAAACAATTAGGGCTCTTTTCAAATATAGAAAAATGAGTCAAACTATTTACAAATATAGAAAATTTTTACAGTTTATCACTGATAGATCGCGATAGTTTCTATCGCTCAGGCGATAGAATTTAATTGCTTGAGCAATAGAAAGCGATAGAATTCTATCGCGGTCTATCATACATAGATATTGAAATTTTTCTATATTTGTAAATAGTTTGATATTTTTTCTGTTTATAGTAATTTCCCAAACAATTAAATAAAATGCATAATTATCTATAAGACAGCAAATAATAATAATAATAATAATAATAATAATAATAATAATACAATTCAGTTAAATATTCGTCCCATAAATAATGGTTAAGAAACAATTAAATAATACACATTATCTCTGCCCGATAATATCTCTAGTTTTCTCGTAAAATAAAAACAAAATACATACATGAACATTCACCAAATGGAATAATAATTAATTTATTTACCATTCAAAATAAGTATTATTTTTCTATTTTAGTCTTTATATTTTTAATTTTGTTCATTTTAGTTCTTTTATTAATTTCAAAATATCTATTTTAATGTCGAATGTATTAATTTTTAAAGGCGTCGACAACTTTAATTCCATAATTTTAATTTTTATCTCATTTTTTCTATCAAAATCTTAACATGAATATTTTAATTTATTAACTGAATTTCACAGATTTCAATTGGGTTTGCAAATAGGAACGATTATCACTTCTAAAAGTTAAAGGGTCCTATCGAATATAAAAAAATATATATAAATGTTGAAAGTACATGAAACAAAATGAACACTTTAAAAGTAAACGAACAAAAATGAATTTAAGCGCCAATGACTTAAACGATATTTTAAATCGAAAATATTAAATAATCTCTTTAAAAAAAAAAAAACATTATAAATAGGCTCATTCAACTATCTTAAAATAAAAAATAAATTTTTAGAAGCCCCTAAATATTTCCAATTCATTTGGAGTTTCTCTCAATTTCCATCACATCTGAAGGGGTAATATATTTTCCGTCGTCGTCTTTAAAATAAAATAAAAAATAGAAAAAGAATATATACATTCCACCGTTTCACCTACCTCATTCGAACCAGCCAGTTCCTCGTGGGCCCATTGCATGGAATTTTGAAACCCATTGGTACAAATAGAGAGTGACATTAAAAAATGTGTATGAATTTAAGAAAGAAAAAAACAAAACAAAAGAGTTAAATTATGGAAAAAAAATATCTCTAAATTTTTATCGTTTGTTTAAAAAATATACCTATATTATTTAAAATAAAAATTTAGATCGTCGTTATACTATTATAAAAAAATAATAATAATATTACCATTTTTAAAAGAATATATATATATTTTAAATAAATGATAAAGTTTAGGGTATTTATAATAATTAAACTAATAATAATAAGAGAATGATTGAGTTTTTGGTGAGTAGAAGGATTGAAATTGAGTAGGAATGCTTATCTAAATCCGTCTAAGACAGCTTTTCATCTCCTTTTGTGGTGGACCTTCAACAAAACCAATAATGTCACTAACGTTCAAATTTGGCAAATTCAAACTTAAGCTTTACAAAACTTAAAAAAAAAAAAAAAGTTTAGTTGCCATATAAATTCAATTGGCATACGAATGTAATAACGAATCTCCAACTCTTATTGTACTTAAAAAAAGGTTTAGTTTACTGATAGGAAGCCCTCGAGTTACCAAAAAGATAAACTCAATATAGTAATACAACAATTTAGTTATTGAACTTTATTTGGTAACGATTTAGTCTCTATACATTTAAATTTATAACAATTTAGTCATTGGACTAGTCTCTATCATGAAAAATATTAATATGATTTAATGAAATTTCTTACACATATAAATTGATAAACTGATTAGGAATTGAATTTATTTATATACTATAAGAACTATGTTGTTATATAATAAAAGTGGCACTTAATTTTGATGAAAAGTTTCGTGATAAAAACTAAATCGTTACTTATTAAAGTTCAAGGACAACATTTGTTACAATTTTTTTCTCTTTATTTTTTTTTAAAGAGAAAATCAATTAACTTATGGAATTATTATTAAAAAAAAAAATTTGTGTGCGTCCTAAATTTAAATATTTGACTCAAACATATTCATTATATTTATCATTAAAAATACAAATTTTAAATTTAAATAAGTATAATTATATAAAAAAATACAATTATTAAAGTAAATTTAAAAATAGGCAAATGAGACCAGGTGGGTACGGGTGTGGGAAAGTCCATTGGGTTTAGGGTTTTAAGGCCGGATGTTTCAACCTTAATTTTATGGGCTGGATATGATGTCCTTTATATTACACAGTTTTAGAAGAAGCCCATTCAATAGCCCATTCTTCTTCTTTTGTTTTTTGTTTTCTTTTTCCTCGTCTTCTTCCTGTATTTTTATCTACTGGCACGTGGATCTCACGCGCATTTGTCATCGTTGTGAGCCCTTTGTGAGCTTGATATCTAACCTGCTTTTTCCTTATACGGTCTCGCTTTATGAGGCGACCTGCGTAAAAACTCCTCACACTCGTGCGGTGTCGAGCTTACCACACTACGATACCTAAGTTAGTACAAGGACGGTATAGTTTAATTAAACACACAAAAGTAAAGTAATGACTCTCCTTTGGAGATTACTTACTCTTTTTGTTTAGGGTCGTCAAATGAGGCTATTTATAATGCCCTTCATTTGCCTGTGGTTACAGTAACTTCGATGATGTCAGGGTAGTTGGCAACACACGAGGTTGTAGGGCACCAAACTGAGCACACATCGATTATTTTTCGATTGGTATATATTCATTGGATCATCTAGTCGCTCATAACTCGATGCTCTGCCTTTTTCCGTTTGGGGACACTCGTTTCCCCATGCCACATCTTGGTTTTCCTTGGGCTTGGGCCAACCCTAAAAAATATCAACATATCAACTTTCAAATTTTTCGATAAAAACTAATGGCTCGTTTGGATTTACTTTCTATTATATACTTAATAATATTTTTTTTAGTATTTAAAAAGTCAATCTAAATAAATCTTAAGTTGTTACCAATTTAAAAATACATTAACTAAATTGTTACAAATTTTAAATTTTATAGGCTAAATGTTACAAAATAAAGAGTAATAAATAGAGATTTAGTTGTGATAAAATAAAATTCAATTACTAAATTATTACTCCTATGAAAGTTTAGGAAATAGAGGTGTTTTTAACCAAATGATAATAATGATAATAATAAAAAAATAAATAAATGAATTCTATAAATTTTCTCTTATTTTAAAGTACATTTTAATTATGTTTCTAGTTTCGACATAACTTTATTCTAATCCTTCGATTTTGAAATTGTTGTTTCTTGAAAAAAAAAACTATGGAGAGGTTTTTTTTTCTTATAAAATGAAGGTCAAGATTGAAATGACAACTAAATATAAAAAATGGAAAAATGTACACAACATTATTTACAAACTCGGTTTTAACTATGTCTGTATTAAGATTGTTACTACGGTTCATTTTGACTCAAAAGATACTGCTGTCATCATTTACAATAAAATTTGCAAAATTGAATTTTACACATCAATTTATCATGTCAACTTAGAACGATACTGTAGATTATGTCGTGTTTATTTTTCAATCTTTACACATTAATGAAACATTTGAGTTGTGTTTTTTAAACAAGATATCTCTGAAGTCTCTTTCTTCATCGACGAGGCTGGTTTAGGGTTATGAGTTGGAGGTTGTCTCATTCTCTCATGTTTGTCATTATCATAATGTTCTGGCACGAAGGACTTTGGAGGAGCAGAAATCTTTCCTCCCCCTTTCTTCTTACTATAGCCGCTTCTCTATTCTAGTGGTTTGATCGGTATTTGTAGTGACTTTGTGTGTTGAGTCTTATGTATATTTACCTTTTAAGAAAACATAATATAAAATTTAGGACAATGATTAAGTGTAGTATAGGTTGCACCTAATTCATGCATCAATTTCTTTTACACACAAAAAAAATTATTGCCACATGACATTTTTTTATTGGGCAATTGCTAGGTGTAGCCCCGACAACAAGGATTTTTTTTTTTAATCTACTTTTAAATTTAAGGAGTGTTTGGTGGAGTGACAACATCCAAATATTTATTTATTTATTAATTTCTACTCTTAAATTTAAGGAGTATTTGATGGAGTGAGTTATTATTGCTTGACGCCTCAATACTGTTATAATCCACAGACCAATAGTAACAAATTCACACCCCACCATTAAAATAAAAAAAACCAACGTGGATACATAAAAATTGCACAGAGGACTCAAATAAAAATTATTAACCCAGAATTTAAAAACCAATGAATTTTGGCATTTTACTTATGTCAGCATCATGTGAGATTACCATTTTTAACTCCAAATGCATGCTTATTCCTTATTCTTCTTCGTTTTATAGTTTTTTTTTTCTTTTTTTAATCTAATATACAATTTTTTGCATTCCTTTCTCATCCTTCTTCTCATGTTCACTTCTTATCCTTGTCGACATTGTTGGTCTGCAACCAATATCTACACAAAGAATAGGCCATCAAACTGAAGAAAAGGGTAATTGATAAGAGAGAAATAGAGCAAGATGAGAGAAGCTAAAAACTACACGCGAGCATTGAGCATAGTGTATCGAACGACGAGTCTGTACTTAAGAATTCAAAAAGTCAATAAACATTAAGTAGCAAGTATCGAGTATCAATCGTCGCTAGGTGCGCAGTTAGTTCTTGAGTTCGAATCAATAAATTTACAACCTGTGGATGCAAGCGGAAAGCTATTTCTCCTTCCATTTTAATCACTGAGCCATTTTTCATTTAAGGCCAATCCGATAAAAGAAAGAAAGAAAAAAAAAAGACCCCATAAAAATTCTGATATATTTTCTCGCCGTTCCGGCTAAGCGGAGCGGACAACGGCAAGACGAACAAGAACTGACACTGAAGATGGTTGTTCGTCATCTTCATGAACGTCTCCCCCAAGCTTTCCCTCTGCAGAAACGTGGTTAAGGTTGTGGGTTGGTTTTTCATATGTATGAGAACAGAAATGTGCTGTGTTTTGGGCCTTTGCTCATCGTCGTGCCTGAACGAGAGGATCAACGCCGTCGCTGCTACTCGTTTTCTCGAGTTTCCATTGCCGTCGTCTGGTCATCGGAAGTCGTCGCCGTCGTCGTGGCCAAGGTTTCCATTACTGTGCGCTGAGCGGTGCGAGGGAGCAGAAAGAATTGGAAATTAGGGGTTTCTTCAAAAGGGGCAAAATAGTAATTTCGAAGCTTCAGAAGTCCTATTACTCAACTAACGCAATTTCACCATTTTCTCTTTCGACTTTCAGTTTTGTTGATCTTCAATCTGCTCGTTTTCCGGATCCTTGCTTCAATCCCATTCTCTTCCTGTTCGGCACTTCACCATGTCGCCTACTCCCGAGGAACCTAATAATTTGCAGAACGGAATCGAAACCCAACCACACATTTCGCCAGAATCAGATCAGACTAGTGAGCACAGATCAGAGCCAGAACCCACAGCAGATGCAATTCCCAGTTCTGAATTACAACAAGAACGCGAATCGGAATCAGTTAATAATGGAGTAGCAGATTCGGAGCCGGAGTCTCGAAGGAAACAGTTATCGGAGTCCATCCATTTACAGGTAGTGACGGATGTTACAGATCCGAGGTTTGAAGAGCACAAAGAAACCTCCATCCCATCCAACGGCAACACCGAGAACTCGCAACCTGCGTTGCGTAAAGACGAAGGAAGCCGAACATTTACAATGAGAGAGTTGCTGAATGGATTGAAAGGTGAAGATGGTAACGACAGCCTTAACGAATCTGAAGGCGAGAGGCCCGAGGGGAACTCCGGTTACAGGTTTGGAATCTTGCTTGGCATTGAAGATTTCTTTGTTCTCTTTTGTTGTTTACTTGTGGATGCTGAATATGGTTGATTGGTAAATGAATACTTTCTAATCATGCAGTATAGTCTTCGATTTTTTGAAATTGAATGCTGAATGATCAACCTGGTTTTTCTATCTAGTGATCACTTCTGTTTGAGGGAGAGAGATTTTGCGACTGCTCTGTCGATCTTGAGGTTGAATACCTATTTTTTTTATTAAAAATTGTTGTGGGGTAGTTTCTTTCAAGGAAAACTATTTTAGGCATAAAAATCAAACGACTCCCATTTGAACAAGTCAATATCCAAAGTCAAAGTTGATCAAAAGTTTTCCAATGAGCTTGCTTGTTGGCGCCTGCAAGGTTTCTTCTCTCAAACTGTCTAGAACATTTTTCTTCCTCAAAGGGGCCTGCCTTTCTTTTTCCTCCTAGAAGGGTAAGATACACTGATCGCTTTGAACGATTGAATGGTGTCAGGAATTGTTCATTGTCTTTTGATATCCTCAGGGTTTAGTTGTTAGGGTTAGGCATCTTTGGTTATGTTCAGAAACTAAATATAATGGCTTCTCTATGAGGCCTTTTGTTTTGGTTTCAGCAAACCTGACGGACCCTATCCAATTCTATTGGACTGAGCTCGTGTGTATGTGGTTGTTCAGTTCACATTCACTATTCAGTTACCCTGAATTATTTGTTAGATCTGAAAATTGCTTCAAATTGACCCAATCCAACCCATGAATAGACTTAATTCTTTCATTTATTACCTTATCCTAAATCATGATATACTCCTATAGAACTTGTGGTTTGGATATATATATCCTTTTAGTGGTTAGGTAGACTTAGACAAAATCTCTTGGTTTATTGAAATGAAGTCTTTCCATGGGAACTTTGGTTGGAAACAAGTTTTGTTGTTGTTATTATTTTTGCTTCTGTTTTCCATCTCTCTCTCTCTCTCTCTCTCACACACACACACACACACACACTCACTCTCTCATATGTTGCTTAGTATCTTGAAACTGGCTTTGCCTTTGATTTCATGTCTAAACAACTTCTGTTTCTATGAAATTGGATTCTGTGGCTTCAAATTTGGTGATTTCATTTCTACCAAAATGGGCCTTTATTTTATTTTTGGATAAGACCAAATCGGCTTTTGTGAAGTGGTGGGAAAGTTTAGTGTGGTTTCAATTTTAATGATTTCTGGTCAAATAGGATTATATGGTCAATTCCAATTGCACTTTGCCCATTTGCTCCATGGGTATTAACTTAAAAAAATCCCTATTAGGCTTTTGAGATTGTTCATTTTGGTAGGAAAGAGTTCTAATTTTGTTCTTGTATTATGTACTTTGAACCAACCTTAAAACCAGTTAACTGAAATGATAAACTGACCTGTTATCTGTTTGGCCTGCTCAATTTTTATACTGAATGCGTTTGGTTTGATTAACTAGAAAATAAATATATCTTGCTGCTAGGTTTTTTTTGGTCTCTAAATTAACTCAACACGAACCACGAACACCCCTACTTAATAGTCAACATTGTAATTTCTACTCAGATCTTTTTACTAATGCGTTTTTATGGATTGCAATTTGGTAGAACCCACACATAACTAAAATGATTGAAATATAAAAGATAAGAGCTACAAGATAACTCAAGCATTTGAAGTATTTGGAACCTACCCGTCTGTCTTTTTAAAGCTCTATACCATAACAACCTCCCTAACTTATCACAAATACACCCTTATTATCTTAATAATACCTTAGTAACATTCCTATCACAATCCTTGATTTCTTAACCCAATTCTTGTCTCACAATAATAATGTATCTTTTACATTTTCTTTTTGTTCCATCCTCTGCCTGTAGCTTCATGTCTAGGGGCTCTCTGACTCATTTTGGAATTAATCAATTCATTTACAGATACTCCTGCCTGTTTCTTTTTGCATACTGATCAATTAGTTAGTTTTATTTTTCTTTCTGTCCATTTGAGTTTGGTGTGAATTACGAAAATGCTTACTGTTTTGGTGGAACCTTAATTGCTATTCATAAGAGTAGAGTTTTGATGTTACCACCTTTTGTCTCAATAGCTATATTCTTTCTTTACTTCTTTTCTATACTGCATGAATTTGCACAGTCTTAATCAAGATAGCCCACATCAGCCTTATTCTGAACAGAGCAGAGCTGCCATGGAGTTAATCAACAGTGTTACAGGTGTCGATGAAGAGGGTCGTTCTCGCCAAAGGATTCTCACATTTGCTGCTAGGAGGTATAATCATATTACTTTTTGTACCTCCTTGTTGTCCATCAACTACGTTTGTATTTCTCTTAATAGTTCTGGCAACTTGGACTTTGAATTCCTATTGAAATAAGGGCCTAGTTGTACTTCCCCCTTTCTTGCAAGAGGAGCTTGCGTTTGACTCTAGTTGTTTCATTGTAATGCATTGAGGGGGTGTTTGGCCCACCAACTACACAAGTTGGTGTTAAATAACTCAATTGCAATAGTAAATACTATTGCAATTTGTACAGTTATTGAGGAACCTCATCTTCCTCTCTTTCTCTATTTTGCACATTTGCCGAGGAACTCCGTCTTACAACTCTGCACCTCAAATACAGATTTTCTAACTCTAGACTTAATAACTCAACACAGTGCTCCAAACACCCATGAAAGAATGAGAATGAGATTTTCATTGCAACTAAAAAAGAGGAAACTCGTGCATATATGTGGGTTAGTAAAGAAGACAATATATAATACTATTACCATATGTATGCATGTTTATATTCATATTGATAATCATGGATATTCTTATCACTTAGTGCTCCAAACACTCCTGAAAAAATGGGAATGGGATTCTCAACTCTAAATTTTATAAGAATCAGTTAATCTAGTACTGCTTTGCATACAAGATAAGAATAAACATGCGTATATATATAGTAATATCTCAACTTAGTGCTCCAACCACCCTTGAAAGAATGAAAATGGGATGTTCACTGCAACTCCAAAAAAAAAAAAGGAAGGAAACTCGTGCATATATGTGGGTTAGTAAAGAAGACAATATATAATACTATTACATGTTTACTAGGGTTAGGTGGGTTGTCCCGTGAGATTAGTTGAGGTGCGCGTAAGCTGGCCCCAACACTCACGGATATCAAAAAAAAAAAAAAAACTATTACATGTTTACATTTATATTGATAATCATGGATATTCTTTTCACGTTGTTTGCAAAGCAGTATTGGATTAACTGATTCTTATAAAATTTAGAGTTGAGAGACTTATTACATAATATATACATTATAGTTAGGTGGCCACATTGTTTTCCAAAGTGGCATGCCTTAGTACAAAGCACCTATGGCATAGGTGAGATGAAAGACAATCACCTCAAAATATCTTGGGTATGTCTGTTTTGAGATAATTGTTGGAGGGTGTATCTCACCAAGGCTCACATTTCCCCCCCTTGAATTGTGCTTAGTCTCCAAAGGATTATTATGCCTCAGTGTATAGAAGAACCATGGGTAGCCACCAGAAAGTTAAATTACGATGTCCAAGAAATACGGGTTGTGTCGAACAAGTACATATAAAATATTGTCATTATTATTATTGTTTTTCGAAAATGTAGGCCGGGTTATCTACAAACCTACTGGCAAATATGAAAAGTTGAAAATAAAAGAAAGATCAAGAACCAATTTTTTCCTTTGGTCACAATTATTGATAAAATATATTATATAGTTAAATATAGTATATAGTTATTCCATATCAGTAATAGAGAATCCATTTCTTTCTTGAAATTTTTTCTCTGCCACTCCTACAGAGGCCCTTTGTTTCTAAACATCTATTTTCATTTAAATAATGCAGGTATGCTAGTGCAATTGAGAGAAATGGTCAAGACTATGACGCTCTATACAATTGGGCTTTGGTCCTCCAGGTACGAGACTTTATATTATTCATTTTGGTATCTGGTTTTTCTCTTCCCTTTTATTTCTTGAGCAATAACGTTGGAAGGCAAGGAGATATTATTGAAAAATCATTAAAAGAATTCCAGCTGAATTGAATTATGTGTTTGGTATAAAAATATATCACAGCTTAGCTGACATTTTCCAGTACATAGTGTCAATATTTTATTTTGAGAGACAACATGGATATGAAATAGATCTTCTTTCTGTTACAAGCAATATCACAATAAACTCTGTATTAATCTGATATTTCAGGAGAGTGCAGATAATGTTAGTCCAGATTCCACTTCACCTTCTAAAGATGCATTGCTTGAGGAGGCTTGTAAAAAGTATGATGAAGCTACCCGTCTTTGCCCAACACTTCATGATGTATGTAAAAAAAACCTTCTTATTCTTTTACTACTTAGGATTCTGTTGCCAAAATCTGACACTAGATCCAAAAGAAAGGAAAAGATGGACAAACTTTGAAGAGCACTTATATTGATTCTGCCAGAAATGAACTTATTCAGACTATAGGGTTCTGTTGCTGTTTTTTTTTTTTTTTTTTTTACAAAGATGGATCAAAATGAGTTTTCCTTGGGCCCATTTTTCTCCATTTTTACTTCAGTACTATTTATTCCTGCTTAGGTTTTGATAAACCATGTCTAAAAGTAGGCCGTCATTTATACTTGGTACTGGTAGAGTTAGAAATATTTGTAACTTTCAAATGACCTGCAAAACTCATTGTTGGTACTGTCTTAATGATTTTATGTATTTGGATTGCATCCTAGGCTTTTTATAATTGGGCTATTGCAATCTCTGATCGGGCCAAAATGCGTGGTCGTACAAAGGAGGCCGAAGAACTGTGGAAGCAGGTTTATACTTCCATCCCTAGTAGGTTATCGTCATTATGCATTTGGAAAACAACTTCCATCCCTAGTATATGTATATCGTTTGGAATTTTGGGATGTCCATGACTGGAAAGGATGGTTCTATCCTTTATGGGTTGTATATGTCCACATTTTTCTCCAGGATTGAAAAGGATTTACAATTTGTCTATTTACTGTGCTAATTTGATTGCTGTGATTCGATGGTCACTCTAGTCCTCCTCCATTTTGTGTTATTTTCTTCTCTTTTTGGTGACATGTTTCTTTGATCAGACATGCTTTTGTTCCTCAATCTTATGTCGCCGATTTCATGACTTGGTAAAGGTGAAGGCATCAATAGCCTCCTTTTATGTGTTGAATGTTTGGATCTCTGCCCTCCCCGAACACTTGAAATTTTATATTTAGGGGGGAAAAAAAAAAAGAAGAAGAAATTTCCTTTCCTTTCAAAAGTATCATTTAGGCGGTTAAAATGTTTAAAAGGTCTAATTATACTTCATCATCAACACTGTGGTGAAAATAATGTCGGTAAAACACAAGATACAGGTGCCTTTATATTAGAATGATGATTAATTGGGGGACTGAATGGAACTTGTTAAAAGCCAATCCTAAAAATTTATTGATACCTAATCTGTGCATGAATAACGTATTTCAGACTTAAAAAATTTAGAAAATTAAAAAATTTGAAAGGAAAAATGAAGAATGGAAATTGTATTCTGTAACTACAGTCTTATTTCCAATTCTAATATTCTTATTCATCTAATTTCCAGTAATTATTTTTTCCTTTTCTTCATCCCCCTCTTTTGTAATTTCATACCTTCCAAAGAAAAAAAATCCTTTTCACGAACTTATCCTTCCAATTATCTATCTTTCAGGCTACCCAAAATTATGAAAAAGCTGTCCAACTCAACTGGAATAGTCCCCAGGTACATCTCAAGTAATTGCCAGAAAAGCCATATGTGCTTAAACTTTCCTCTGGGACATTCTTTTTCCTTTGCAATGTGTCCTCTTCTGTGAAATTGCTTCTAAGCCTCTATAACTTCAAAGGAAACGTGTGAATTTATTTTTAGCAAATACCTTAAGGCTCACTCTTTTTGGATCTGTTTCAGGCACTAAATAATTGGGGGCTTGCTCTCCAGGTACTTATGTTTTTCGCATTAGGTTAATCTTCGTATGAAAGACTCTCTTGCCTACCTCCATCTATGCAACCACAAACAGTATGTGTAAGAAACTTGTTTTTATTGACTTCACGATCCATTTCAGGAACTCAGTGCAATTGTGCCAGCACGAGAAAAGCAGACAATTGTAAAAACAGCTATCAATAAGGTAACATTATTATTTTGGAACATTAGACCAAATAATTCCAGCCTTTTGTTTACAAGTTAAAACTTACTGTTACGTTCTATGCCTTGATTACTCAGTTTTCTACCATTGCAGTTCCGTGCTGCTATACAGTTGCAATTTGATTTTCATCGAGCAATCTACAACCTTGGTACTGTTCTGGTGAGTCTGTTACCTGCCATATATATGGAAATTACATGACCTTACATCTGTTAATGTGCCGTGTTTAGAATAACTTCATCAGCTTGTATCGAGAGCTGTATTTAAGAGCGTCTTAAATTCTGTTTCCATAAATGACAATGAAAAGGAAGACTTTATGTCTTGATTTATTCTGATCAGATAACATAAATTTGCTCAAATCTTAACTCATTTCTGGCATCTACAGTATGGATTAGCTGAGGACACATTAAGGACTGGTGGAACGGGAAATGTTAAGGATGTTTCCCCTAATGAGTTATACAGCCAATCTGCAATTTATATTGCAGCTGCTCATGCTCTAAAACCAAATTACTCTGTAAGCCCAGTACTTTTGTTTTAAATAACTTCCGTGTTGTTGGGCCTGATGGAATGACCAAATCTTATGTTGTTACGTTCAGCTTCTTTTACATTCTTACCAACAACTAGACATGTATTTCTGCACAAGTATGAAATTTTGATGTTTGTTTTTAATAGGTTTACAGCAGTGCCTTGCGATTGGTCCGTTCGATGGTTAGTTCTGACTTCTCAAATAATGTGCATCACAATGGTTCACGTCTTGTGTTCTATTATTTGCTCTACATAAACCAGACAGTTACCTGTATTATTTATATGGTTTTGTCTAATATGCGTTGTATTGGTCTTTTAGTGGGAAGATCCGAAAGATCTGTACAAAGTTCTAAATTAAACGAAGCTGTAAATGTCATAATTGATCCCATATTAAGCCTATCAATCAACAGTTGGGGCATGCATGGTTTTAAGTTTCATGTTTTATGTATCAATGAAGACTACTTTAGCAGTCAAAATGCAGGGTCGTGATATGTCATGTCGTTAGAACTTTAGCATATACCCGTTCAAGCATTTTACTGTATTTTTTAAGTTTCCAAGAAATCTGTGCCGTGCAAATTCGGACTTATATTCAAATGCATATGTGCTTTTGTAATGACTTGGTGGCATCCCTCGAATATTTTTTGTGAACTTAGTGGATCTTGGTTTTTTGACAGCTGCCGTTACCCTATCTAAAAGTTGGATACTTGACTGCACCTCCTCTGGGGAGACCACTGGCTCCTCACAGTGATTGGAAACGTTCACAATTTTTTCTAAATCATGATGTATTGCAAAAGGTACAATTTATTTATCTTTTTATTTTCTTTTATCAGTTAACCTTGGAAGATAAATGCGTTATGTGATTTGGTTGAAACTAATTTTAAACTGCTTATGTCTAATCCTCTTTCAGCTTAACATAGGAGGGGAACAAATACAAACATCCCCTAGTATTTTAGGAAGATCTGGAAGTACCTTGAATGGCAACAGGGCAATCAAAGTAGAAATCCCTGATATTGTCTCTGTATCAGCATGTGCAGATTTAACTTTACCACCTGGTGCTGGACTCTGCATTGACACAATCCATGGACCAGTTTTCTTGGTGAGCTTATTCTTATTCTAGCAGCATTTACATTTTTTTTTTTTTTTTTTTTTTTTTAAAATTGAAAACAATTTCATTGATAGTAAATGATAATAACAAAATCTGAAAGATATCATGTCTGAATCTCTGATATGTTCGAGTAACTACTATTAGAGTGGAGTGCACTGATCACATGGAACTTCCCATAGTTTCCTTTAGTTACAACTAACATCGTACCATATCCTTTGTTTGAGGGAACACAAAGCATCCACTATTTTGACCAATAAAGTATCAACTTGTATCATCACGTTGTTGATTCTATCAGGTTGCTGACTCATGGGACGCACTCGATGGATGGCTCGATGCAATTAGATTAGTTTACACGATCTACGCTCGAGGCAAAAACGAGGTTTTGGCTGGCATCATAGCAGGTTGATTATTACCAAGCACACAAAAATGTATTATTGATATAATGTTGATGTCTATATATTATGCTTATTCACAGTAGATTGAGTATTCATTTCTCTAGATTGAAAACACACAATTTTGAGGTGCTTTCCAGTGCTTAGTACATGTTTTCTCTAGTCACCTTTCATTTTCAAGTGTAATAATAATGTATTATGTACATGTCGCTTTCGCTTGTTAACAGCACGCACAAGTGGTACCATTTTGCACCCTTGAGAAGAGCTTCAAATTAATTTTCATTGGAAATTCAATTGATATTATTTTTATATGTAGATCCTGAAAAAAGTAGTTAACATACTTTAATAAGTCCATTTAAGAGCACTGACAGTTCTATAATGAATTAAAACCTCGCCCACCGTATTGTTTCTTAATTTTCAAAGATTCTTAAAGTATCAAAATATCTAAATGCTTCTAAACTTTCAATAATATCTAATAATGTTTAGACTTATTTCATATTTTTGTTAATGTACTAACTTATTGGACATTTTTTTTTATATATTTGTGAGTGCGGGTTGGTTTGCATGTACATCTGTTGTTCTCACGGAACAATCGTCTGATTTTATTACATTTAATTATCAAGAAAACTTATAGGATATTAAATCCTAGATCATTTGGCCACCGTGGTTTAAATCTATTTTCTTTAAATTGTTATTTTCATGGCTTTTAGTAGCCATTAGATCAACTTGTTGTGACTCCTATTGAGTTCGGAGAGCTAAACTTGTAATTTAGCTTATTTTTCTTGTTTTGTTGAATAAATATACAAAAATTCTTCATGCGAAAAGAGAAATTACAATAGCACACATGGTATGGTAAAGGTTAGTTCACCAATCATAACGGGTGTAAAATAATAAAAGTTGGAAGACTTTCATATATCTAGTTAGTATGTTCGTAGCGGTTGGACTTTTTGATATGGCATGAGAATGAAAGGATCGATTTGGAATCACTTTTTAAGTGAAGTATTTTTAAATACAAAAAATTTATAAAATACAAACAGTTTTTAAAGTTATTTTAAACATCCTAAATTGTAGGTTGAGTAGTACACTCACAATCCTAAAATGTAGTTTGACCTAAAATTGAAGTTTACATTTCATTAAAAATTCTTCAACAATTAGAGACTAAATTGTTAAAAAAAAAAGAAAAAAAAGAAACACCTAAACAATAGGGACTCCAACATATGTCCAACCTAAATAAATGTATATAGTTATATATTTTAATGTTAATGTCAACTTTGAGATCACTATTATCAAATTCTTAAAAAACAGAATATCCATGAAAACGTACGTTTTTGTCGTAAAAAGTTTAGAAGATCGTTTTTTCTAAAACGACTCGAAAATGAATAGGTAGAGAATAGGAGAAAATGTTGATCCTCTAAATTCTGTTTGTTGTAGGTTTCAAAAAAATTTGTTGTGTTTGAAAGTTAGGAAATTGAAAATAGAGAAGACATTGGGTGTGTAATTGGTGGTTGGTTACATAGGAGGGGTTTGGGTTTTGCATAGTATTTTTGTACAATCAATCAATAAAAGAAGAAAGAAAGAGAGTGAGAATGGTAATGAAGAGAAAAGAAGCACAAACACTTCATTTATGTTGATGTTGACCCAATCCTCATGTCTTCTATTCTTCAACAGAAACTTGCATTGTTTGACAATGAATATGTCTTTGTCTTTATCTTCATTTCAATTTACGCCAACCCGATTATAATTCAATTGATAAAGACACCAATTATTATTCTAAAAGTCGATAGCTCGACCTCCGACTACTACAATTGTTAAAGTAAAAAATAAAAATAAAATCTACCTATGAGATCTGAAATTCAAAAGATATTGACTTTGAAGGAGGTTACTTGTTTTAGTATGTTAAGTTGTGTTTTAGTATGTCTTTGGATCTTCAACTTTGAAAATGTTCATTTTCATCATGGAACTTTTAGATCTGTTTTGCTTTAGTTTATTGGTTTTTAAAATGTCTATTTGTATCTTGAACTTTTAAAATTTAATCATTTTAGTCATTAATTTTAATAATTTTATTAAGTAGCTTTGAATATATGTACTAACATGTTTAGTATCAGCGTAATTTCAAGCCACATAGAAATTGATAGAAAAATATATAACATGGACTGTAGTATTTGTTGTAAAAATGTTGAAGGACTAAAATAAATATTATGAAAGTTTAAGGACTAAAATAGAAGAACATGAAAGATCGAGAACCAAAATGGTCATTTATGTTAAAAAGTTTAAGGACTAAAATAAACGTCATGAAAGTTTATGAACTAAAATGGATTATGCTTAAAGTGCCTTTTTAATTTCATATTAAATTTCTATCTCGCAGCGTTGACAATGAGTGGTTTCATTTTAAATGTGTAAAAATTCAAGTTCAAATCTACAACTTTTCTAAGTGTTACTAGTTTCAAAACTAGCCAACTTGAGATATGTTCAAATTGACATTAAGCTTTATTACAATATTTCTCTTTGCCTTTTGTTTTTTCTTTAATCATAAAGTACAAGGTTTATAAAAATATTACCGACAATTAATGAATTCCATATCGATAAAAAGAGTATTTTTCAACTATAGCAAAATGAGTAAGCTTATTTATAAATATAGCAAAATGTCACTGTCAATCAGTGATAAACATTGATAGACACCCCATCATTTACCTATCGATGTCTGTTACTGAGAGACAATGACATGTTGCTATATTTAAAAATATTTTCAGTAGTTTTGCCATTTAAAATAATTACCCTCGATAAAAATATACTCTAAAACTAAGTTTTAATTTTTATTTTTAAATTCAAACAACTTTTACCAAAATTTTTTAACTCTGGTAATTTCTTCGGTAAATTATTGACATTCCATCCATCTATCTATAAGATTAAAGAGTTCACATTCAGAATCTTTACATTTTTTTTTTTTGGTACAACAAATATAGGTTAAAAGATTTGACTCGTAAGATGCCTTAACCACGTTTCAAACAACTATTTTTAGTCAAATATAATATTTTTATTTTCAATTATTATGATGATAAATAACATAGAGTTTAAGTTTAAGGGTTGTTTTCAAATATAGAAAAATGAACCAAACTATTTACAAATATAGAATTCTATCGCGGTCTATCACTGATAGACAATAAAAATTTTCTATATTTATAAATAGTTTGATATTTTTTCTATTTAAAATAATTTCTCTAAGTTTAAAGTAGACTGACGTTTTCATGAGATAAAATGTCAACAACGCAAAGTGAGAAACACATGAATACTTTATGAATTTATATAAATGTGAAAAGAATAAATTGAAAATTATTTGAAAGCTATTTTCCCGTTGACATATATGTATAGCCTTTTTTTTTCTTCTTCTAACAATACTTTTATTTAATTAGACATATTCACCTCTCTATTGTGATTAATATGTTTGAATATTCACATTTCATGATTAAATTTTATTATTCAAATCTCGTTTTTACTACGAGTTTTCAAATTCATTTTCTTTTAGTCTGCGTTCAACGCCTGAAGCGCCGCGTGGTGAGCGCTCGTCCACACCAAGCCTATTATTGCCTATCTCCTCACCCTTTCCAAAACATGGGTACCCCTTGGGGCCCAAGCCCATCACTAAAGGGAAGGTTAAATAAAGTGAGATCCCAATGCTAAACTAAGCAATGTGGGATTCTCACTTTTCCAAAAACTCATTTTTTCTTTTATTTTAAAAACTCTTTTTTCAACCTTTTTTCACCAACAATCCCCCACTTGATTTTTTTTTTTTTTTTTTTGAAAAACAGGAAAACGTTTTGTTCATCGAGCAATTTCAGAATGTATAACACTGTGCATAAGCAAAGGTGTCTTACGACTTGAACCTTTACGTAGTGTTTGATGATTCAGATTTTACTAGAGTAACTCTTGGTTTTGAACTCTATCTCTAACAACATCTCACACACAACATTACTAGAGTGTAGTTCGAAAAGCTCGTGCTTTGAGGCCATGCACGTGTATCCCAGTCTAGTGAACGCTCTAGAGAATTTGCCTAAAATTTCATAGGAAACGGCCTACACTTCCACATTCACATAGGTGAGTCTATCAGGGGTACTTCTGTAGCTAGGTACTCCACTTGACATCAAGTATAGATCTCATTAAGAACTAAGTTCAACCTATCATTCGCTTCAGGATATCATGCCAGGACTCTAGGTCCTAGGAAGGGAACTCTATGTTTATTTGCATGATTCACTACCTATCACTTGTGATCAGTTATTACCCTTTGAACCTGTTTCTTGGGATCTCCAGTCTACATGTTGGGTTTTCCTCACTCGTGACTCATCTTTCAATAGGCAGGAGTCCATCCTTTCTAAGGTTTTGAAAACCTTTTCTTTGGCCAGTCCTTTCGTCAAAGGATCTACCAAGTTCTCATTAGTCCGAATATGATCCACTCTGACGGCACCAGTAGTGAGGAACTCTCTAATGGTGCTGTGCTTACGACGTATTTGTCGTCTCTTTTCGTTATAATAACGGTTCTAAACTTTTGCGATAGCTGCAGTACTATCACAATGGATCAAAATGGCTAGTACAGACTTTTTCCATAAGGGAATCTCTGATAGTAGACTTCTAAGCCAGCCTGCTTCTTCACTGGCTGTTGCCAGTGCTATCATTTCTGACTCCATCGTTGATTGGGCTAATATAGTCTGTTTCTTAGACTTCCAAGAGACAGCTCCACCAGCTATATTGAAGATATAGCCGCTGGTAGCTTTCGAGTCATCTGAGAGGGAGTTCCAATCAGCATCGCTGTAGCCTTCCAGGACAGCAGGAAACGTTTGATAGTGTAATCCTAGGTTCTGGGTTTTCTTTAAATACCTCATAACCCTTTCTATGGCATTCCAATGCTTTATACTAGGTCTGCTTTCAAACCTACATAGTAAACCTACGACATAAGCTATGTTCGGTCTGGTGCAATCAGCAGCATATCTAAGACTGCCTATGATGCTCGCATACTCGGATTGATTAACACTGTTACTAGTGTTCTTGAACAACTTTACACTAGGATCATAAGGAGTACAGGCAGGTTTACAATCAAAGTAATTGTATTTCTTAAGAATCTTTTTCACATAGTGAGATTGATCTAAGGAAAGTCCCTTTTTCCGACCTAGTGACTTTTATGCCTAAGATTACACTTGCTTCTCCTAAGTCTTTCATGTCAAAGTTTGCAATCAACATAGATTTTACGTTATTAACGACGTGCAAATTTGAACCAAATATTAACAAATCATCTACATATAAGAAAAGGATTGTGCAAAGGTTATTTTCAAATTTATAGTAGATGCATTTGTCACTTTCATTAACTTTGAAACCTTCAGACAGAATAAGGTTGTCAAATTTCTCATGCCATTGCTTAGGAGCTTGTTTCAGGCCATAGAGAGATTTATCTAACTTACAAACTTTGGTTTCCTGACCATAGACTACAAAGCCTTCTGGTTGTTCCATATAAATCTGTTCTTCCAAATCACCGTTTAGGAAGGCAGTCTTTACATCCATCTGATGTACTACGAGGTTGTTTAAAGCGGCGAGAGAAAACAATACTCGAATGGAAGTGATTCTAGTGACAGGTGAAAACGTGTCAAAGAAGTCTATGTTTTCTCTCTGTCTGAAACTCTTGGCTACTAACCTAGCTTTAAACTTGTCTATCGTTCCATCAGGTTTAAGTTTCTTCTTCAGGATCCACTTACATCCTATGACTTTGCAACCTGGGAGTAGGTCTACTAAGTGCCAAGTCCTATTTGACTCTAGAAAGTCCATTTCGTCGTTTATAGCTTCTTGCCATAATTGGCATCTACAGAGGACAGGGCTTCCTTAAGGTCTCTAGGATCTTCTTCTACATTGTAGGTGTGAAGCCAGCCTTGTTGAGGAGGTAGCCCGAGACCAGGTTCTTTCTTATCTCTAGAGTGTGCAGGACATCCCTCAAAGTGAGCGTCTTTCCGGAGGTAAACTTCAGCTCCACCTCGCCCGTTCCAGCAACTCTTGACGAGTGGTGATCCCCCAACAGAACATTTTTATCCTTAGTTTCAGTGTATGTTTTAAATTGACTAAGGTCGTGGCAGACATGGCGCGTGGCAGACATGGCGCGTGGCGCTCGTGTCTATCCACCATCCCTTAGAACCACCGATCACATTTACTTCTGTGATCATGGCTACTAACGGCTCTTCCGTCAGGTTCGCTTGCCCAGCAGGACGACGCCTGTTCCTACAGTTCCTAGCCATATGTCCAGGTTTATAACAGTTAAAACAGAGGAACTGTACCGTTTCTCTTGGGGGGGTCTCTGTCTCTTCTGGTTCTGTTGGTTGCTGGATCTGCGATTCTGACCTTTCCTTTTAATTCCTTTATGTTTCTAGTCAGGTTTCACGGCGGCTGGGGCGGGTTTCCTCGGCAAGGCGTTTACCTCCTCCTTCTGGTCATGCTTCTGGGCCTCCTCCTCGTTCCTCAAACGTGTGATCAGGCTCTCCAAGGAGAATTCCTTGGTCTTGTGACTCAACGTATTTTTAAAATCCTTCCACAGAGGGGGGCAATTTGTCGATAATAACAACAATTTGAAATTGCTCGTTCAGAGGCATACCTTCGCTGATTATTTCATGAGCGATTTTCTGCAGTTCATGAGACTGGGCCTCCACAGACTTGTCGTCCGTCTGGAACTTTAGGTAACGACTGACAACATATTTCTTCGACCCGGCCTCCTTAGTGTCGTACTTTTTCTGCAGTGCCTCCCAGATATCTTTCGCCGTCTTCATAGAACTGTAATAATCATACAAATCATCAGTCAAACCATTTAATATAAAATTCTTACACAAGAAATCCTTCTCTTCATAGTCAGGGGCAGCCTTGATCTGCTCATCAGTTGAATTTTTATCCGAGACTTCTGGTTTTTCCGTGTTGCAGGTATCGGCGACCTTCTTGACAATGAGGAAGAACATCATCTTCTGTTTCCATAGCTTGAAGTTCGCTCCTTCGAAACGGAACGGTCGGTTGAGATCGGAGACCATGACGTCGGTTTGGGCCATTACTACTGCGGCATATGGATAAAACGTCTTAAAATTGTTAGAAACCTTGTGCACTATGCGTTCAACGCAAGGTGGTCAATGTCTGATGGTCAGCTCAACGCCTGGTATGCGATGAACTTTGTTGGACGCCTGCTATGCGATGAGTTTGGACGCCTGCTATGCGATGAACCTGCAAAATAAAAACTCGTGATGGCTGAGTCGCGGAGCTCGCTCTCTTTAAGACGTTTCGCGCCTCTGCCCAAGGTGCTTGCAGTTCTGACTGAATGCCACGCCGTCTCCAGGATAAAACAGCTCAGATAATACTGTCTCGGTCGAAACTCGCACAAGAATCGATCGGTACTCACACTCTTTCTATGTTGCTCGATATTCGGAGAGAAATTTTTTTTTCGTTCTTCTTTTCAACTGAAGATGACAGAGATTTATAGTGCGCGAGGCTCAACGATCGCATGAGGGACGAGCGCTCGTCCACACCACGTGTGCCGTAAAAGACGGCGCGGACGCAAAGATCACGCGACGACTGAAGACAATGCGAACCATGTGGTGAGGGGCAAAATTGTAAATTGTAAAAGAGATTTTATTATTTAAAAAAATAAAATAATAACAACATCTCACCAGGCCTAACAGATGGCAGCAGTGGCACATGGAGATCTCCTCACCCTTTCCAAGATATGGGTACCCTTTGAGGCCTAAACCCATCACTAAAGGGAATGATAAATAAAGTGAGATCCCAATGCTAAATTAAGCAATGTGGGATTCTCACTTTTCCAAAAACTCATTTTTTCTTTTGTTTTAAAAACACTTTTTTCAACCTTTTTTCACCAACATATCATACACATAAAAGAATTTATTAGTCAACAAATTATAATTATACGAGTTGAATTATATTTATCGAAGAAAAAAACTTCAACTAGTTGTGGAATTATTAAATATTTATTTTAATTTACGATTTAAAAAATAACTATTTTGGTTATATCTATTATTCAACTACCAAAAATTCACTCATTCAATACCAACCCATATGGCTTTAATGTGTACTTATGTTAGCACATTAATAAATATACTTAAAAGTCACTTATCCATTTATCAAACAGTTAATGACATGATTACAACGGAAATCAAAATGAATATTCTATAAAGATTATTTAAAGGAATAAAATAAAATAGATATAAAAATAAAGATTTAAAATTAACATTTCAAAATCTTTCGAAATCAAACCATGAGAATAAACCTAAGAGTTTAAGGATCAAAGATGAATGTAAACAAATTTTAAAAACTTAAAAATTGGAAGAGTTAATAATATAATGACCAATTTAAATGTTAGTTTCATTCCTGTATTTTTTAAATGTTCATTAAAATTGACCATTTTATCCCTATTTGCAAAGTATTAATATAAAACCTATACCTAGTGATAATTTCTTAATAAAAATTCTCGACTGTATTTTAAGAAATTTAGTGAATGAAGTGTAAAACTAAAAATTCAAATAAAAAATGGAGTAAAGATGAAAATGATCCTTTTTTAAACATATTGAAACCAAAATAGATATTTTGAAAGTATATGGACCAAAATGAATAAAAATTGAAAATACATGAACTAAAATGAATTAAGGCCATATTTACTGTTCCGTAATCAACTAGTTTTTTGGTAACATATTTAAATGGATTTTACTTTTCATATTATGAATGATTGATTACGTTTGCTGAAAAGTAAACGTGGCCTAAAACTAAGATGATAGGAACAAAAGTAGTATTTAAACCTAAAACAATCCTAAAGGTGTTTGGGACAAGGAGTGAAGTTGTGAATTTTATAAAGATTTGTGAAATTTAAGGAGTTATGAAGTCGTGAGCCCACAATGTATAGAGTTAATAAAGACTGTGGGACCCACAAATTTCTTAGACCAAACAACGAGTGAAGTTCACGACTCCATTACCAACTCTTTAAGCCAAACATTCTTTAAAAGTTTACAGACCAAAACGTTATTTAAATCGATTTTGAAACATCAACTTAAACATAGTTTTACTAGTTATGACATATATTTTCGATCCAAAGATCGAGAGTTTGAGTTCCGACCCGCACATGTTGAACTCGAAAAAAATATAAACCTAATAGAGAGAGGGATGAAACTATTTAGATTTTTTTTAATTCATTTTTTTATTATTTTTTTTAGAAAGAACTATTTAGAATTAGTACTTTGGAAATACTTTGGTTGGCATCACCAATGGGCTGGTTTGGCCTTGGTGGGCCGTGGACACGTCATCACCCTTTAACTCTCTCTATTTGCATCTTCACCCCCAAATCCTCTTCTCCTTTCTCTCTCCTCTCTTCTCCATTCTCTCTCTACCGCTTCAATGGCGGTCAACGACCTGATATTTTATCAGCATACCTCGTGACATCTTCTCCTCACTCATTTTCCCACTCTACAGTGGTTTTCCGATCGGAGTTCTTTGTTGTTGCCGACTCTTTCTTAGGTTATGGGCAGGATGGGAGGAAGGCAAAGGACTTACACCGCTAATTCCAGTGATTATAAGCTTCTTGAAGAGATTGGTTATGGTGCTAGTGCTACTGTTTTTAGAGCGATCTATACTCCGTCAAATGAAGTCGTCGCCATCAAGTGTTTGGATCTTGATCGCTGCAATAGTAATCTTGTCAGTTTTTCTCTCTTGTTTTATTGCTCCTTCTGTTGTTCCTGCTCTCAATTGTTGCTAATTAGCTTAATTTTTTGTGTTTTTGTAATTGCTTACTTGACCTTTTGCCCTTGTTTGTTTAAGATCGGGGTTGAGTTGTTATTGATTTAGTTGGTTTGTGTTTACGTGGGGATGGAGAGGTGCCTGATGATTTGCTTCACTTCATGATAATTTGGTACCTTTTGCTAATTCAGTTTTCTTTCATCCTCTTTGTGATGTGAGATTTGTTAAATTTCCGTAGTTTTGATCTTTTATATTTGTTGGTGAAATTTCGGGGATACGAGTATAATTGTTCAAGACAACTTTTGTGGTTTCCCTTGAGGTTAGATTATGCGTACAAAACTGAAGTGACTTCATCATAACTCTTTCTCGGTTCCATTGTTTTTGCTTGATTCTCGTTACACTGGCAAGCAAGGAATGGGGCCCTAATTTGTGCTTTAACAAATATTTAAATATAAATCTGAAGTACTTTTCAAATCAGAAAGTTTGAGCCTTTGAGCTAGATGGAGATGAAGATTACTGCGGAAAATGTACGCCGTGGCCCGTGAATGTGTGGGACATAAATGACTTCAAGAAATGCTCGGGATGAGCAGTATCTCCATTTTTTAATAGGAGGTTCAAGAAGGGAGTGATTTTAGCATGGGGTTGGGGATGGAGATATGCTGAACGCTGGCTTTATTTATTGGCCGGGCCTGAAAGAGATCCGAGATAGTAAAAAACCTTGTCAATATATTATGTTAATACCATATTAAATAGAACAAACCAACTTCCTTTTAAATGGTTTCTATATTTTCTGCTATTTTAAAACGAGAAAAGTTATGAAAATTTCCCCTAGCTTCTTCAACTTTGTTCATAAGATCTTTATTGTTTGTACAAAAAAAAAAAAAAGAGAGAAAAAAAAAAAGAAAAAAGAGAAGATGGGAAATGAGCTCCTATTATCTGGCTGGAACCCAGGTGTGTTCAATAACCTTCCAAAGTTTTTCCCAAAGTGACAAGACAATAGAGTGAGTAATGCACTGATAGGTGGTTTTCGTTCCCATCTCTTGAATTTTGAAATACTTTTTTGAAGTGGTAGTTGTAGAGATATGCCGGGTCCCCTTTTTATATCATCATTGGCAGCTACTTGAGGTTCCTTACGTACACTCCAGCCTCTCTCTATACTTGCATGTGCAAAAGAGGAGTTTTAACAAAGGAAAACTACAAGAAGGAAGGGGTTAGCAGTCCAGTTCACAAACAAAAAAATTTATGAAAATCACACTTAGTCCAAGAGGGCCCCTTAAAGTTTTAGCACTCACGATAATATCTTAACTTTTTGTTTTGATCTTTAAATGCTGATTCAGTTTTTTTGCTTGATACTATAACAACATTAAGTTAGTGACTCTTAATTATGTCTTATCATAAGAGAGGATCTTCTGTTTTGACAGGATGATATACGTAGGGAGGCTCAAACAATGAGTTTGATAGATCATCCAAACCTTGTAAGGGCTTATTGTTCATTTGTTGTTGAACGAAACCTTTGGGTTGTCATGCCATTCATGGCAGAGGGTTCTTGTTTGCACCTAATGAAGACAGCGTACTCAGATGGCTTTGAAGAGGTTGCTATTGGTTCTATCTTGAAAGAGACTCTTAAAGCTTTGGAGTACCTTCATCGCCAAGGGCACATACATCGGGATGTCAAGGTGCAGTAACTCCTTTCACATTAATTCTTGGTTTTGTCCCCTTTCCCCCTTCAAGCATAGCCATATAATGAGAAGGCTCTTATTTTATTATCTTTTAATATTTGTGTTTGCAGGCTGGAAATATACTACTTGATAGTAATGGGTCTGTGAAGCTTGCTGATTTTGGTGTTTCAGCTTGCATGTTTGATACAGGTGATAGACAGCGTTCCAGAAATACCTTTGTGGGAACCCCATGCTGGTAAGATTTCCATTTTAGGAGAATACTTTTCAACCCTCTCATGTTTTTGATCACCAAGTATTTACCACCAACAATCACATTTGACCAATTTAACTTTTTCTTAGGATGGCACCAGAGGTATTGCAACCAGGAACTGGATATAATTCCAAGTGAGTTTGTTTGATATAGGCTTAGATCAAATATTATCATACAATTTCTAGGTTTACTTTCACAATGACTCAATCACTCAATAGTTTTTTTGTTTCATTTTTCTTGAGGACATACTATAGAGTTCTAGATCCTTATATCTTCAGGGTTTGGGCATGAAATGCTGTTTGTTTCACTTTCAGCTATTACATGCTTCCCCAATTTCCATTGTGGGGAATAATTCTATTTGAAGTTATTAGTGTGTGTGTGAAGAAACAAATTTCATGAACATAACGAAAAGTTACAGCCAACCTGTGTTTACCTTCTCCCATACAGCTTGTTGGTTCGGATATTGTATTTAGATTTGCAACAGAATTAATTGTATTTGTTTTACAACTTTTGTTCACAAAATTTCTATTTCTTTAATGAACTAATTAAATTTTAGAGAATAAATTAATGAAATCATAAACTCAAATTAGTATTATTTAATATATTGTTATATGAATGAATGAATGAATTAAAATACATAAACATTTTTACACTAAAACATTATTTTAAAGTAATTGGAAATTAAATAAATTTGTTTAATTAGTAAAAGATAATGAATTCAAATATAAATTAACTCAAATACTAATAAATAAAAAAATTTTGAAAAGAAAACAAGACTTTTCATTGGTAAAATGAAAAGAGACTACTAATAAATATGATTAAATAAATATAAATTACTTAAAAGACTAATAATAAAAAATTAAATTAATAATACCAATCCCAGCAAATAATTAAAGTAATAATAAAGATTTATATTACATAGTTAATATAATATAAAATGTTAATTATAAATGTAGTAGTTAAAATTTATCAAGTTTAAATATTATTTTGATGGAAAATTATTATAAATAGAAAAAATATCAAACTATGTACAAATATAGAAAAATTTCACTATCTATCAGCGATAGACCGTGAAGTGATAGAAGTTTATCGCGGTCTATCGTTGATAGACAGTGAAATTTTTCTATATTTGTAAATAGTTTAACTCATTTTTCTATATTTGAAAACAACCCAAATTTGATATTAATTAAAATAATTAGTAATGATTAATTATTATAATTAATTAATTAGGTTATATTTTACTCTTTTATCTCCCATGTATAAAGTTCCACCGATATGGAGGGTATTGGAAAACTCATGTTGGGTGAGTTTTTAAGTTTCCTAAGTTAATTATATCCTGAGTTTTAAAAAGTGAAAATTTGTAAAACAAATAAATCTATTTGATGTATGTCTAAAAATCCATGGTAAAACCCATGAAATGAACAGCATTACCCAAGGACCTGGCTCTCCACCCACAACGGATCTATCATCCCAAAAAGTTTTATTATCATTCCCCATCTTAATTGACTAGGAAGTCTCAATATTTCTTTAGAATTTGCTTATATTCAACCAAGGACTAAGTTAATTGCCTGAAATCATTGTCACCATCCCATAAATGCTGGCAATTATCTTTTGTAAAGTTGACTAGATTTAACTGGGAATCTTCAAAGCCATTTGTCAAGAGGGCTCCGTTTCCATTGTGCAAACACGTTGCAATGTTGAAAATGCTCAAGTTTGGCGGCAATTATGGTTTTAACTGCATATACGACAGTAGTATATTGCTTGGATTGTTTCTTGTTTTATTGGACGATCATGATTATGCTTTGTAAATAATTTTCAAGTCTTTGCCTCACAGATATGGATCTATTGTTTTCTTGTGGATTTTAATTTAAGCATTATTATGTTTATGTTTATTTATTAATGGACTTCTTCAAAGCAAAGATAGTCGGCAGTTTCAATAGAAAACTGTAAGAGCCTGTTTGGTATTTAAGAAAGAAATTTGAAACTTGAAATGTGATGCCTGGAATAGAACAATCTTGGTTAGTATTTATGAATGAGATTTTTAAAATGATCATTTGTTTATTGCCTAACATATAACAATATTTTTTTTATTAAATATTTGCATAAAGGTAAATTAAACTTTTTAGCAATGTTTGTTGAACACATTACCTTGAATTTGAAATGAATTATTTCTTGTTATAAAATGAATAATTAACATCGAATGAATTAATTAAACTAATTGGTTTTTGTTTCAATTATTTTTGGTTTGTTTACTTTTGGATGCCAATGCTCAGTAGTAACATAGGTATAGGATACCCGTTTCTCCTCCCTTCACCATGGAGAACCAAATTCTCCCAAAGGGTGTAGGACGGCCTCTCATTGATTCCTTTCATCCTTATGTGCAGGGCTGATATTTGGTCCTTCGGTATTACAGCTTTGGAGTTGGCTCATGGTCATGCACCATTCTCAAAATATCCTCCAATGAAGGCATGTTGACTTGTAGATAACTGAGCTTTATTCATGGTATTTTTATTTCCACATCTGACAGTTCCATTTTATTCTTCGTCCCCTTTGCCCTTGTTTTCTTAATAGGTACTTCTTATGACCATACAAAATGCTCCTCCTGGGCTGGATTATGATAGAGATAAACGGTTCTCTAAGGTATAGGTGTTTGGTTGGTGTTTTTTCCCTCATGACTGAAGTTACTGAATGAACTACTCAGTTATATTATTATGCAAAATACTTTTATATATTGATGACAAGTTTATTCCTACAAAAAATGTTGCTCTGGTTTGAATATATTTTCCTTATATGTTTTATCGAGCTCACGATTGTGCTGGCCAGTTTTAGGTAGGGTTCCCATCCCAGTGATGGCAACATTTCTAATGTAGCACTAGTTAACTACTGTGTTCTAAAGCTTAAGCATTTGTTAAGGGTCTAAGACTTGAGATCAAACCCAGTCCACAAACAAAATTTGGTTTATTCTCCGTCTATTGTGGGTTTGATTCATCTACTTATTTATATGTTCCTAGTCTGGTTTTCAGCTAACTGTTTATTGTTTGTACGCTCCTTGAACTCAATAATAGCTTGACTTTTAATTGAATGGCAATTCTGCATTTTTATCCAAGCCTGGCAATAATTCCTTATTAGGTATTATTTTACATATTGAAAGGTTAAAATGGACCAAATCCATGAATTGTACTTTGTAAATATTTAATAGATGTATTCTAATTAGAGGTTTTCCAGTTGTAATCAGTCTTTTAAAGAAATGGTTGCAATGTGCCTTGTGAAAGATCAAACCAAGAGACCAACAGCTGAGAAACTTTTAAAGCACTCCTTTTTCAAGAATGTTAAGCCTCCAGAGGTTTCTTTGAAGAAACTATTTGCTAACTTGCCTCCTCTTTCACATCGTGTAAAGGACCTGCAGGTGACCTCTCCACTGCTTTACAACAAATATGTCATGGTTTCGTTAATCTGATGGGTTATCTGATATTACAGCTTAAAGATGCTGCCCAGCTAGCCTTAAAGAAAATGCCTTCAGCAGAGCAAGAAGCATTATCACAGGTTGGAAATATTTCTTAAAGCCATTTATCCACCCTTGTTCTTCCTAAGTAAGAAGCACAGTCACTGACACGAATACGACATGACACCGACATGGCGACACGCCAATTTCCAAAAAAGTAGGACATGACACGTTGAGGACACATTATTATTATTATTATTATTATTTACAAAAATAAATATATGTTGTGCATATAAAATATTGTGAAATTACCTTTAAACATCAACGTAACAACCATAAAATTCATGAAAAAGACAATAGATAAGATGACCTAGTCATAGCAATATTCAAGTTCCATAGAAATGGAAGAAAAACAAAACAGAAATGTTAAAAAATAAAAAAAATAATAAAACAGAAGGTATGGAAAACAGAAATGGGGAAAAAAATAACAACAAAAGGAAAAAACAAAAATAGCGGTGGGTCTTGTAGTAGTCGGTGTCTGATGAAGGTAAAAGGAAGAATCGTGGATTTTTTTATTTTATTTAATTTTACTTTTTTTAGAAGGGAAGATCGTGTCATGTGGGGTTGTCTTCACTCTTGAGCATGTGTGTAAGTGGAGCTGTGGCAAAACCCTAAAGTTCTAAAAAAGCTGGGCTGGGCTGAATTGTGAGTTTTAATGGGCTTAAAATGCCCACAACGAAGGGCTGAACATGGGTTTAATTCTTTCTTCTTTAAATTTTTGCAGCTCATGTGTCCCGGGGTGTCCCTGTTGCGTCTTGTCGTGTCCTGTCGTGTCGGAAAGTAAAAAATTAATAATAAAATAATGGACATGCCATGTCGGACACGTGTCGGGGTGTGTTGGACTATCGGACACCGACACTTCGTCATTTTAGGAGTGTTGATGCTTTATAGTCTTCTTGTTCTTCTTCTCTTATATATATATATGTATATAAATCAGTTCAGTGCTACTTGTTCAAGTAAAGCCATTTTATAGTACCTGTTGTCCATGAATAATTTTTTATGAGGTATTTCTTCTCATTTTTAACTCAAGGAGTCTATCCCATATAATTGGGATTTCAAAAAGTTCAAAGTGTTGAATTGTCTCTCCACGACAATTGAAGGACCCTTATTATCTCTCTCTTTTGTTTGTACATGGTGGTTTCTTGGTCTATTCGTTTCTACCCATACATTAAAAACATATCTCCATTTTTTTTTTAATTAAGAAAAAGGGGAGTTTTCACCCCCTCCTTTTTTACACCGTGCACAATTTTTATTTTCTTTAAACTCTTCTTAACTGGATGTAACGCATCTTGCTTTCACCAGAGTGAGTACCAGCGAGGAGTTAGTGCATGGAACTTTGATGTTGAGGATTTGAAAGCCCAAGCTTCCCTGGTAAGTGTCAGTTTTCCTTGCTGCTTTATTAACCATAGTAAAATTTAACTTGATTGTGTTACTGTTCTTGTCAGAATCTGAGTTTTATTCTTAATTTTTATATTTATGAATAGGTGAATGATGATATGGCAGAGATGAAGGAAGAGGAGGAGAGTATAAATTCTTGTAGTGTTAAGGTCTAGAGTTTTACTAACTCCCAACTTTTTCCTTCTACAAGATCATTAAGTATTCAACCGGTTTTGATGTGCTCATTTGTAGTCTTTGTAATTGTCAGGATGCCTTCTGTCCTCAATCTAGTTTGAGGAATTTCAATTCATGTAATGAATCGTCTCAGGATGAGCATGGAGTAGGGGCACGTGGTCAGGGATTGTCACAAGTAGAGTGCTTGAGCAAAAAGGGAAACTTTGAAAGTGATATGCTGAAACCTGGGTTGGAAGAAAAAACTGGATGGAATAGAAATGGAACTAGCAATGAAGCAGAAGCATCTACCTCTGGCCAAGACATTGTACAAGGAAAGACCAAAACCCAAATGCCAAAAGGTCGTCAAACTCAAAGTGGTCCACTTCTACCTGGCATTGTGCTCAGTCATTCTTTATCAGAAAGAGTGCGAGGCTCTGAGAGGTTTGTACTTTTTCATGGTTTCATATTCATAAGCTCATCGTTTGCTGGATTGTTTCTTGAGATGATGCTAATATGCGGGAGTTATGTTGTACACTCCTGTACAACACCTTGTTTCTCTCTCTCATTGCATGAACAAGAATGTAATTCTACTTATCTGTAATGTTTTTGTGCTGAAATAAATTTGGATTAATATCAAACTTTCAATTTGAAGAAAGAAAAATGTCTGCAAGCCTTTTACTTTCTTGTAGTTTTTTTTTTACCTGAAACAAACTTTCAAAGAATACAAGGAGATAAAAAAAGACAAGCCCTAAAAAGGGAATCCTATTCAAGGAGAGGGATCCATTTGTGCAAAATAGAACCTATAGAACCTGTAGTTTTACCTGTTGTCCCTTCCTGCTATGTACCAGCCTCACATCCCTCCTTCCAGTTCCAACCCAATTAATCCTATGTGGGTAATGGCATTAAAACGGGGAGGAAGATCTAATTTTTGTGACAAATCGATTGGTTACTAGACCTTGGAGTACAATTTGAGTTCAAGAAACAAGAGAGGTTGGGTGTAGTAGTGAGATCATTAAATTTTTAACTATATTTATCTACCTGATAATCCAGATCAAAGCTTGTGTGGAACAAGAAGAGATTGAAGAACTGACCTCTATTTACTTGAATCATGCAGCTATTTATTTTAGCTGGTTTAATGCTATGACAGTTGCAATGATTTTTTTGTGCTATTGCTGATTTCTAGGTTTGATTCTGAAATTCAACCATCTGCTGAAAAAAATCGTCGAGAAGCACGGCAAGCTCCAAGCTTCAGTGGTCCACTAATGCTGCCAAACCGCGCCTCAGCAAACAGCCTATCAGCTCCCATAAAACCTTCTGGAGGTAATGAGGTCTCAGCTGTTAATTAGTAGCTGTGTTCAAGATCTCATGTTTAATTTTTAATTGATCCTCAATGTCAAATCACATTGATTCAATCCAATTCTTTTTTGTGGCATAAATAAATAGAATCCTTTTGATTAACAAGTGTCCAACTAATTCATTGATGAAATCATTTTTTAGTCAACAAACTGTTTTCGTTTCAATCATATAGATTCTGGGCTAATCAGTCAAAAGTATAGCACGGCTTGCATCTTGGTCTCATCTTGCATACAAATCTCACTTCTATCTACTTTAATCTTGGTACAGATAATACAATGAAACTTACTTTTATATGTAATGGAAATAATACTTATCCTTCTTTTACTCTGATAATTACAATTTCTTATAATAAACTGGTTTACATCTTCATCATTTTTTTAATGTTCTTTTTTATGAAATTTATTTGACATTGTGCTGTCTCTTTCAGCAATCATCATAATTGATTTGTTATCTGATTAGCTTTGTTTTGACCTAGATTGATTTGAAGTTGTTATTTGAAATAATACATCACATTTAGAGGTTCTTTGGTTGGTGGTAGTTAGTAGAATGCCTTTCAAACGCGAGCAAGGGATCTCACCTGTGTGGAAGATTGCTGGTTGTCATGTTCTAGCAACAAGATTGCTTCAATGGTTGATGTATCTTATGTTTTTTTAATGGTGTTTATTAAAATGGTAGAAATTGGTTCAAGGATACAGAAAATGTCACTACATTTAAGGCTCATTACGACTATCTAATTATTTGAACTCTAGAAGAAGTCGAGTATATGGAGAGAGTGAGCCTACAAAATCAAACTCAAAATACACCCTAACTGCGATGATATTTAAAATAGTAAACTGACCTCAATGTCTTGCTCAAACCCCAGCATTCAAGATCTGCATGATAGTGGCCAAATTGTGTATTCTGCTTGTGAGTTTTTTCTGGCTCCTAATTTTTCTTATTCCTCTTGTAACAGGGTTTAGAGATTCAATGGATGACAAATCCAAAGCTAATCTTGTGCAAATTAAGGGACGTTTTTCAGTGACGTCAGAGAACCTAGATCTCGTAAAGGTAAGGCCATACGATCATTTAATTTCTTATACAAACTGATGACTGGAACTAACTTGAAAGCTGGCTTAGGATATTCCATTGAGCACGGTTTCACGTCGGTCTTCACAGGTTCATTATCTTCCTTTGTTATTGACCATTTGTGGGCTAGTTGATGTCCATTTTCTGAATTCTGTTACTTTGATGTGTGTTCAGAACTCTCCTCTACGAAAGTCAGCTAGTGTTGGTGATTGGATATTCGATTCCAAGCAGGTTCGTAAGATATCCCTGTTTTCTTTTGTCTCCTTATGATTACTAGAATCCAAAAGTATTTTTAGACAAATTATTTTGTATCATGGTCTACGAGTATGATATATGAATGTATTTGTTCCCTGGAAAATTGTTTATATAAGTCTTTTTTTCCCTTGCTTTCTTGTTGGTTGCTTTGGGGGCCTGCCACAAGTATATAAACATCATTTTTTTTGGTAAAGGAAATTTATATTGATAATTCAGGGGAAAACCCCAAGTAATACAAAAGTTATAGTAGGGAAAGCCAATTACTGACTAAAAATGACAAACTGAAATGAGTAAAAGGGTGCTGAGTTTTGCACCAAGAAAAGGTGGTAGATAAGACAAGTTCCATAAAACGGGGAAAAGATGAAAATGAAATATATAAACATCATTTTAATATTTAGTAACTAGAGTATGTTTGGTATTTGATTTAAAGGGGGAAAAAACTTTATTTTGTATGCTTCCTATATGAATCACAATCAGCTATAGGTGGAGCTATGTTTACATGGCAGTCATCGAATAGATTAACCTTTATTCATGTGATATAATTCTTCTGTTCTCAGTCTGTCAGCCAACCCCCTAAGGAGGCTTGCAACATCAACGTGCCTACATCACTTCTTTTGCCTCATCTTCAGAATCTTTTCCATCAGACCTCAATTCAACAGGTAAAGTAACATTAAGACTTTGGTTGACTTTTGTACTCAGTCTCCTTAATTAATCCTGACCCCAAAGAATTTTTTGGTCAAATTCAGTCGTTAAGAAATTAGCTGTTCTTTTGATTTCAGGATCTTATAGTGAACTTGTTGAATAGCTTACATACAGCAGACGTGGTTGATGGTAAGTAAAAATGTTTTATAAGATAGCTGACACGATCATATTATGTTATAGGGGTTTTTGCCTAACGTGTGAGTGATTTTTTCCCTCTTTAAATACAAGCTACTCAAAATGGAAAGTTGCCTCCATTGCCTCGAAGCTCGGAGAATAATGGAAGTGTAAGTGCAATCAATATACAATTTTTATAAAAACTTCAATTATGTACTTGGTTCTTTTACCATCTTGCCCATGTGGTTGTGTTATGTGATTGGTGGAACAGTTGTTCTAATGTCCTTACCTGAACAAGATCAGTTCTGTCTGTCTTCCTAGATTTAATTTGGCCCAATATTCTAATTTATATGAATATGTCTCTTACTGGATTTTCATAAATTCATTTTTAGGTTCTGTTTGAACTGCTTAATATTATGTGGTGAATTGGGGATGCTAGAATGTGACAATTTAGCAATTTAATAAGTTACACTCATATGCTTTTATAAATGTGACAACTGACAACCTCGATTCGATAATACAACTGCAAAAAATGAATTTGTAAAAATAGGACTTTTACTGAAATTTATCTTCTCAAATGTTATTAGTCTTAGCTCTGATTACCAATTTTTTTGTCTCATTTTGGATATGGATGCAATGCAAGTAGATAGGCGTGGTATAAAAAGCCTCACCCTTCTGATATGTAGAGATCCTCTTTTTGGCAGGCTGAAACAGCAGCGGTTGAGAGAGAGCGTTTACTGCTTCGAAAAGTCTCTGAACTTCAAGCTAGGTGGGTTTGGTTTTCTTGAATTTTGTTGTGCATATTTTTCCAGATTTTCCTTGAACCGACAATGTGATAGATGTATATATTTCACTGAGAGTCTGTGAACCTTGTTTTCTTTTCAGAATGACGCATTTGACTTACGAATTGACCGCTGAAAAGTTGAAATACATTCAAGTGAGTAATCCAATCTTTTACTTTCCCTACAATTGACTACTACAGCATTTTTTTTCCTTTTCTTACAGTCTCGTGACTCTCATTGATGAGTTCAAAACCAAAGTTGGAAATACCCGTTAGAAATTCGGGTATTTAGGGCATGTGTGAGAGTGATTTTGAAATGGTTAAAATCACTGAGGTCAAGTTCAACTCCCAAATATACTTTTTGTTTATTTTTGGTCTTTAGTGAGATTCCATGTTTTTCTTTGGATTTTGGTTTCAAAAACTTTTTAGGAATTATTCTCTTTGGTAACTTCTTACATAGTTAGAAACCCTTTCTTTAGAGGGGTTTGGTTTTGTTTGTATGTCCTTGTATTCTTTCATTTTTTTTCTTCAATAAAAGCAGTTGTTTCTATTACAAAAAATGTTTATTCTTACCTTTTTAAAAACAATTTTCACATATCAAAATTGACTTTGAATGATTCAAGGCTGATTGTGAACATGATAAAAATGATTTTCAAAATCACTCCTCAACATGCCTTTAGACTTCCACTAATGTTCAATTTTGTGCTTACAGTTACAAGAGCAGTTCAACTCGGCATCTGGTCAGGAAGAAAATGAGATAAAGAGGGAAGAAAATGTATGAAAAGGCACGGGCCGTGCTACGATTACTGTAAAGTACGCGCACTATATACATCTGGGAGAGAAATAATTATGCAGTAAATTGTTGTTAGACATTCAACTCTTTGGAGAATGTCTATTGTTGGCATGTTAATAGCTCTGTTGTTGAGGCGAAGCCAGCAACCATTTTTCTCAATCTCCCATCGCCATCTTCATTTGGTTCTTCAGAGTTGGGATAATTCAGGTCAGTTGAGATCCTGAGTGGCAATCAGCTCCAAAAACTTCCATTTTGCTCAGTAAGCCCTCAAATTTTATCTTATTATTGTCTGGATGGCCATGAGATGGAAAAAGAAGAAGAAAAAAAGAAAAAGAAAAAGAAAGCCCTTAGAAAGCTTTTATTTGTGAAATCGGCCTCCTACATTTATATTTATTTGTTCATATGTAATAATAATGAATTATTATTTTATCTCCAAGGACCCAAAACAAGAAGCTTGCAAAAGCAGGCTGACTTGGGGCTTTTTTCTTCTTTTCTTCCTCTCTCTTTACACCGCTTCCTTTCTGTTTTTATGTCAACCGATATTCCTCTTATCTGTTTTTTAGATTATAAAAAATGGTGGTTTTATACAAGGAAGTTTAGAGAGGATACATCCGAGCAATAATGTTAGATTCATAATGAATACATCCATGGTGGTTAACGTTATTTGCTCTTGCATTTTTTTTTTTTGAAGTTCTGCTATATGTTTTAGGGTGAAATATATATATTTTTCTTTTTACAATTTATGGGGTGGAAACCTCGAAATTGAAAATATAAATTTTATGTTTGAAAATATAAATTTTATGTTAGTTGAGCTAGTGAAATATACTTTTGAAATTTGAACTTAGTTTTTATTTGTTTCTTGCTTCCTGAGTCTTGAAACTAACATTCTTTTTTCTCTTCTTTTTTTAAAAAAATTATATTATTATTATTATTATTATTTTGGAGATTTGAAGCTATTTTCCATTTGGTTTTTAGGTTTCAAAATAACATGAAATTTGAAATTGATTTTTAATTGGTCAAAATTGTTCAACTCGTTAAAAAAAGGAAAATTACTATAAACAGAAAAAATATCAAACTATTTACAAATATAGAAAAATTTTACTGTCTATCAGTAATAGATCGCGATAGAATTCTATCACTTTCTATCGCTCAAGCAAATAAATTCTATAGAAAGCGATAGAATTCTATTGCGATCTATCTCTATATTTGTTAATAGTTTGGCTTATTTTTCTATATTTGAAAAGAGCCCTTAAAAAAATTGTACATAAAATAAGTTTAATTGCCGGTAATTGAAATTAAAAATAAAAAAAAATAGTGTTGGATTTGAAAATGGAAAGCAAGCTCAAATTTTGGTAACCAAAAGTGTATTTTTAATATAATATGGTTGTGTTTTCGTTGAGCTTTGATCAAAACAATCAAATCTGTTTTGCAGTAGTACCTTACAAAAGATATAAAATTCTCAATTTTCTGTGTTATTTCACTCAAAACAACTCAACTCTATTCAGGTGTTTCCACTACGATTAAATAGAGAGTTTCATGTTCAATCACATTTGGAAGTTGGTTTTGTATACACTTATTATCATCGGACAACCATTAAATTTTACAACATTTTGTTGTCAAAGTAACTCATTGGATATTAAATTTAAGGTTGATTACCACAACTTGACCTCATTCGTCTTTTATTATTTATATGACTCGCAATGACCATTAGATCGAATAGTAGTTGAAAGTGTTAAGAACTAGTTTAGATCCTTCCCTTGATGTCAATGACGAATGTAGCTAGAAAAAGAAAAAAGAAAAAAATTATTCGTGTTGTTATTGTAGAGATTAGGTGTATAGTTCAAAAGACATTAATGCAAACGGATGAGGTGAGGTCATCAATGAAATTGGCGCAAACGGATTTTGGTCAATCATAGAAATTTATCCTCTAAAGTTAGAGAGACTCTCTAGTAACAAAGTTCTATATTCAAAATCATTCCAAAAGAGCTTCAATACAATCCTAAAAGTGGTTATTTAGCCTTGTAAGAAAATAGAAAAATGACTAATCAATAAAAATTAACATCTAAACCAATACTAATTAAATTATGCAATTATCTAATCAGAAATTTATAAAGATTCCTCCTAAAATCTAACAGGATGACTAGTGTTATAAGTTTAAGCGTCAAGGTCCATTCAGGAATCAAATTGGTTTTTCTGAATCCTATCGACTATCAACGTTTCAAGCATAACACAATGATTAGTGATCAGATTTCTAAGATATATGGTTCATGGAAACACCAGGTCATGTTTTGTTAGCTATAGCCCATTGGTTGAGATAATTAGATAACATGAACTGAGTTTAATCTTCTTGAGATGAACTTTATATCTAATTAACCCTTGATATTGATTTTCTTATAGGAAAAGGACTCAATAACCTCATCTTGAAACAGTAATCCAGTGCAACAGCAGCAGAAATAAATACATAAAGGTTTTCAGATACATACACAGCTGCATCAAGAACATGTGAGGAGAAACTCTCAGCATTAAACTCCAGAGGGACTCCACCATCTAGTGTTGCAAGACCTGCATTTATCAACAATATAACTTTCTCAATCCTCACTGTGTTTAGACAATTCAATTTTTTTTACAAGTATTTTAGGGAGATCAATCTCCATCGACCTGCTTTGAGATGGTTTAATTATTTATTTAATGAGCTATTTTACGTACCTTTAACGAAGCCAAAAGCAGCAGATGTTCCAGTCTTAAGCTGAATATTATCCAAGTCTCTCCTTATAGTGTATCTGAATGTAACTCCAAACAAGGCACAGCTAATAAATGTGATTGCTGTAGGGAGTAGAAGCTGAGAAATGCTGGTCACTTGATTGAGAAAGATTGGCAGCCCTGCAAGTGTGCCAACAATGGCAGATATGGACGCTGCTTTTACAGACTCCAATCTCTCTTCATCTCTGTCAAGTCCCCCATCTTCCTCATCTCTTATAGCAGTTCCACCCTCACTTTGTGCAAGAGAGCGCTCGGCCTCCTCGATCATCCCTCTTGCCTCAAATATCTCCTTTTGACATTCTTCAATCTTAAAAGAGCAAGATGACTCACATGTTATTATTGTTTTCAGTTGACATCAAAACTATTGTTATTTGGAAACAACAAGTATAATTGACTTCAATAAGCGAAGGATTTTAGTTGTTACCCAGCCCATTGGTTATACAACAATTCAAAATGATCGAGTCAGGAGGATTACTAAGCTACTCCTTCCCCTAATGAAAAGATTTTAAAAGTGGCTCAATTTTACACTGGATCAAATAAAGTAAAGTTGAACACTTTTTTTTCTCTCACCTGAATCAACCCCCAGTTCACGGTCTCTCAAATGAAATTTGTAATAGTAATTGTTAACATAGACATATTTCGAACCTGTTTGGATTGACTTTTTAAGTACTTAAAAAGTCAATAATCCAAATAGGTTGAATAGCATCCAAGACAACCAAAACAAGCAAAGATTCATATTTCACTAAACACAATTCTAAACAGCCACGAAGAAAAGAAATTTGCAAAATGCACACCCTAGACTCTAGAGCATCCTCAATTTCTTGGTTTGCATTCAAACAGATTCAAGAGTATGTAAGAGATTGATTAACAAACCTCTGAAGCTTGGTTCTCGGGGGGCTAATATAATCCTTGAATCTTAGAGCATCCTCACGGGCAAATAACAAAAGAGTGCTTTATCACACGACAAGAGTAGGTAACAGATTAATTTAATAAACCGTGAGCTGGTTAATATAATCCTTGAATCATAGAGCATCCTTGATTTCTTGGTGTGCATTAAGATAGATAATGAAAGAAAGAACACTTTATTGCACAATAGGAATAACTAAAAGATTAAAAAAATCTCTAAAGCTATGTTTTCAAGCTGGATAATATAATCCTTGAATCTTACAGCATCTCAAATTCTTGGTTTGCAAAGACAGATAACAAAGGAGTGTTTTCGAGTTGCTTAATATAAACACAAATAACGAAAGAAATAAAGATTAACAAATAAACGTCCAAAGCTCAAATAATTAAGAAAATAATGCTTTGCAATCAATCAATTTCTTGGTATAACGCACAATAAAGTATGCAAGAAATCAATTAGCATACCTCCGATGCTCTATTTTCGAGCTGGCTAACATAATCCTTGAATCGTTTGAGCTCAAGTTCCTGTTTCTCGATCTCAGCAAGCTGTTTTTTCGCGATTTCAACTCTCAAAGACGCCTTCTCCAAGCCATCGAGCAAACTCCTGTTCTCTTCCTTGTTCAAAAGCTCCTCAACTTGCTCACCGACCATGCTGGACAGAGCATTCTTCAAATTGAAATTGTTTTGAGCTTCATCGTTCGATTCCGAGCTACATTTCACGATTTTGAGACGCGGTGTTGAGAAACCTAAACGTTTGTGGGAAATGATGGTGGAGGAAGGGTGGGATTTGAGGAAGTTTGTGGAGATTGCGGCGAGATGAATTGGATTTGAAGAAGAAAGAAATGAGTGTTTGATTGTTGCAGACATTTCTTCCCTTTTTTTTTTTTTGGGGGGGCTGTGCAATGAAGACGATAACTTCCTTTAACGCCACACATTTTTTAACCTTTGTCGAGTATATATACTTTTTTTTTTTTCTAAGTTATAAAATAAAGGAGAATTTTTTAAAATAGAAATACAGGACAATTATTTACACAAAATAGTAAAAATTTTAGATAGATGTGATAGAAGCCCGTCTATCAGGATCTGTCAGCGATAAAAATGATAAAAGTCTATTAATACTAATAGAAGTCAACAACGTTTATCAATTTATTTATTTTTTTGGCTATTTTTTATCGATAGTTTGACATTTTTTCTATTTGTAAAAATTTTTCAAAAGTAAATGACCTTAAATTTGAGATTATAAGTTAAAAAAAAACATGAAAAATGGTAAAGTTGACCCAAGATATATGTGCACACATTAGACTACGGGAAAAAATAAAGAGAGTGAGGAGCAAAATAATCTAAACTCAATGACACAAGAGGAGAGAGATCCCAACCTGCGTGTACGATATTTTATTTTGGTGATTTCACAATAATATGTCGTGACTAGATGGTTAAAAATATATATTTTTTAATAACTGGGTCAAATATCATTTAGGTCTTCTAAAATTGGTCATTCATGAGAAAAACTCCTTAAACTTTGTCATTTATTTAAAAAATACATCTATACTCTTTTAAAAGTTTCAATATTATTTATAGACTTTCATAAACATTTCAAAACTACCTTCAAAATATTTTTAGAATTTTAAATTTTTTTGTTTTGTAGCCAATATGACTTTTCTTTTTCTTAAATTGGATGAATATGAACTTCCAATTTTATGTTTAAAATTCAAAATTCAACTAACTTTTAAAATTATATCTAATAGATGAATAATTAATTATATAGGCACAAAATTGAAAGTTTATATACCTATTTTATTAACACATTTTTAAATTGAACACTTGTTTACCACAAAATTAAAAGTTTAAAAAAATAGAATATTTTTTTTTTTCAAACTAGAGACTAAACATCTTCAGAAAAATGGGATGTAACTCAAAGTATATTGTGGGTTTTTTTTTAAAATAGCTTTATTAACATTTTTATTATTTTAAATGACAAAATCATTGAAAATATTTATAAATATAGCAAAATATCATAATTTATTAGTGATAGATATTTATTGGGTCTATCGATGTCTATCACGGATAAACAGTTATATTTGACTATATTTGTAAATATTTTTATTTATTGTACTGTATTTGAAAACAACTCATCCTATCGCATAATGTAGCATGAAATTTATTATTATTATTTAATCAGTTTGCATCAAAATTAATTTAAAAGATTAAATTTTAAAATTTAGGGATTTTTAAAAATAGAAAAACAAGGGAAACTATTTACACAAAATAACAAAATATTTAGATAGTTATGATGACGCTATAGAAGTCTATCAGGGTCTATCAATAATACAAATGATAGAAGTCATCGCTCATATATGCAGATAGAAATCTATCGATGTCTATCCGTGTTTTTTTTTTACTATTTTCTGTAAATAGTTTGACATTTTTTCTATACGTGAAAATTTTACTAAAATTTATTGAAAATGCATGGAGTAAAATTCAACCACTGAAATTATAGAGACTAAAACGAGATGTAATTTTCTAAAAAAAAAAATTATATATATAGTAATTTTGTAAAGGATCTATTTTAACTCAACAAAAATAATAATAAAAAATAAAACCCTAAACCAGACTCATCTTCTTCCTCATCTAACAGAGTGAGAATCGACCAAACTAATCTCCTCTGCTCCCCCAACAATGGCTATTCCCTCTTCCTTCACCATTACTGTTCCATTCCTTTCTTCTTCCAAGCTTCACCCCGTTTCCAAATCCCTCTCCTTCTCTCCCTCCATTTCATTTCTCTCTCCTTCATTCCCCAAATCTTCTTCTTTCAGAACCCTATTCCCCATTTCCTCCTCTAACCCCTTAAATCCTTCTCCCATTGACTCGTCGGACTCCTTCGCCGCCCCTTTGCCGGCCGGAAATCGGACTTTGAAGTCCCGTCTCCGCAATGGCGACACCCTCTACGGCCTCTTCCTCCTCTCCTTCTCCCCTTCTCTCGCCGAGATCGCCGGTCTCTCCGGCTACGACTTCGTCGTCGTCGACATGGAGCACGGCTACGGCGGAATCGCCGACGCTCTCCCCTGTCTGCACGCCCTCGCCGCCGCTCAAACTCCAGCCATTCTCCGGATCCCCGAAAACTCCGCTGCCTGGGCCAAGAAAGCCCTAGATTTAGGCCCTCAAGGGATCATGTTTCCGATGATTGATTCCTCTAAAGAGGCGAAAAAAGCTGTTTCATATTGCAGATTCCCACCCGCTGGAGTCCGAGGATCGGCCCATCCGGTGGTTAGGGCATCAAAATACGGCATCGATGAAGGTTATCTGACTAACTACGAGGACGAATTGCTGATTATGTGTCAGGTGGAATCGGAGCAAGCAGTGAAGAAGATAGATGAGATAATGGAAGTAGATGGGGTTGATTGTATTCAAATGGGGCCATTGGATATGAGTGGGAGTATGGGATATCTATGGGACCCTGGACATAAGAAGGTGAAGGAGGTGATGAGGAAGGCAGAGAAGGCTGTTTTGGAGAGCAAAATTGAAAATGGCGCAAAGGGTGCGTTTCTGGGTGGTTTCTCAATGCCTCATGATGGGCCAATTGACATGAAAAGGCGTGGATATCAGATGATTTCTGGGGCTGTTGATTTGGGTTTGTTTCGTAGTGCTGCTCTTGAGGATGTGAGGAAGTTTAGGATGAGCGAAATGGATGGCTCCGAGGATGAGGATCAACCTCTCACTCACAAGGAAGACGATGAAGAAGATAAGTATTGGAGCGAATGAAACCTCTTTTTGTTTTCCTTTTCTTTGACAATGCTTGATCTTTTTGGCAATCTTCTTTTTGTTTCAAGTACATAGAGTAGAGCTTTGAGTTGCATTTCTTGATGGGTATATTGAATTATGCTCATATGTGAGAATATGCTTTCTTATCTGTTCGGTTTTTGTATGTACAGACATTTTCAATTTTACTTTCTTCTGCTCTGCTGAAACTCTGCCTCATTGACTTCTCTATGCATTTAGTTTTACATCTCAATCTTTTGCTCTAGGATTGGTAATCATGGACTGAATTTTGGTACTATATAACATCACAAGGCCATGTGAAAGGAGACAGGTTGGCTTTGGGTGCTCTCTGTTCTCATTGGTCAGGATCACGTGCCATCATTGGTCAATGTTTGTGTCTTTTCCCCATCTTAGCCCTCTGAAATACAAAATATAGAGCAATCTAGGAAGTTTGAGAAGTGGGGGCATAGGAGTAAAATCCCCTTTCAGTTTGTGTCCTTTTTGCACCTCCTATGTCTGCTGCCATACTTTACAGCAGCAAGGTGTAATGTAAAAACATACCCTTTTATTAAAAGGGTCTTCTTTGGTTCTCAAGAATCAGGTAGATTTGAGGAAAAAAAAGAAAAAAAAAAGTGGCGGTGGTGGATTGAGATATTGAGACAAAGCTTTAAGCTATTATTATGGCGATTCTTAAGAGCTTTAGATTTGGGTTTGTTCTACAACTTGTGATGTTATTGCAGATCCATAGTGTAATCTGCTATCAGTACAAAGTTGGAGATTTGGATGCTTGGGGTCTTCCCGCTTCAGAAAACTCACAGATCTACATGTATTGGTCTAAATATCACTCTCTCAAGATTGGTGATTCTCTCAGTAAGTGCTTTTCTGTTTCACATTTCCCTCTTTCTCTTCCTTCTCTCCTCTTCAAGCTTTCATTTCTGATTTTCATGGCGGCTTGCAGTGTTCTTGTACCCACCAAGCGAAGATTCAGTGATTCAAGTTACAAAAGAATCTTACAACAGCTGCAATCTCAAGGATCCAATCTTGTACATGAAAGATGGCAACTCTCTTTTCAACATTACTGATTATGGGGATTTGTTCTTCACAAGTGGAGTTGCAGGTCATTGTGAGAAGAATCAGAAGCTTCATATTTCTGTTCTTTCTGGAAATGGTTCTTCTGCTAGTGCTCCCTCTTCTGATGGTGTACTTCCTGAGATCTCTCCTTCTTACCCTACAGTTTTTGGTGGAATCCCAGCAGCTCCAAGTGCCAATTCCAGTTCTTCCTCTTCCTCCTTGCCTACAAAAAGCATTTTTCTTCCTCCTGCTTTCATTGCTGCAGCTTTTGCTGGACTACTAGTGATTTTGATTGCATGAGCTCAAGATTGAGATATAGGGGATTCTTTTTTACAATCATCATCATTCTCATCCTCATCCTTATACTATTGTTTTTAGATGAAATTTGAATTTGAATTTGAATGATGTTTAATATACATTACCCATTTGAGATAATTGGAAGCCTGATGTTATGCTTTTGCTTTTGCTTTGGAGTGTGAAAGTTTTGCCTTCTTTAATGGTGTTTTCTTGAAAGATGGCTTCGATTTTCACTTTTGAAGGAATCTTTAAGATACAAAGCATACAAAGCACATTCTTACGCCGCCCCATAATTTTGGTCGTGGCATTTCCAATTTCCATATGCCAGCCAGCTATACCCAAATGAGAATCTCAACTTCCTTGTTTAACTGTTTTCCATTTCATTGTAATTTAACCTGACATATAAAAGCTAAATATATTTTTTAAAGAAAAATTATTATAAATAGAAAAAAATATCAAACTATTTGCAAATATAAAACGATAGAAGTCTATTGTAGTCTATCGGTAAAATTTTTCTATATTTATAAATAGTTTGATTCATTTTTTTATATTTGAAAACAATAATTTTTAAAAAATAAAATATATCCGTAAGTTTTGAGAAATTTTCAAAAATAGAAAAATAAGAGAAATTATTTACAAAATAGTAAAATTTTTAGATAGTTGTGATAGACGTGTTTATCAATGTGTGTGTTTCTTTTTCTATTCTTTCTATCTGTAAAATTTTTTCATAAGTTTTTATGTGTATCAAATATCAAGTTATACCTTCTTTTATATTTCATTAGAAAAATATAATAATATGTCTCATTCACAAGCTTGGTCATATTTCCATCAATTTCATACGGTTTTTTTTGTGTACTTTTTATTTATAAATGGAACAAAATGTTAAAACATCTTGGCCATTAAATAACTTAGAATAATTGCATAAAACATCCATTTTAAAAGTTCAAAATGATAAATTACCTAATTTTTTTAAAAAATGTCAAATGACCTTTAGATGATATCATGACTATGTAAATTTACAGTATTGCCCTTTATTTTTTTCTTCTTTTTTCAAGACTCCCTGACTCCCCTTCTTTTTCCCTTTTTTTTCTTTTTTTCTTTTTCGCTTCTCTTCTTCTCCTCCTTCTTTTCTCACATGAGCAACTTCGATGCAACCAGTTTCAGTGAGCGAGAGCGAGCGAGATGTGCGCAAGAGTGAGCGAGAACGAGAGCGAATAAGAGAGAGAGTGAGATGAGATAGATTGTGAGAGATAAAAAGAAGAGAGAGCGAGATGAGATAGAATGTGAGAGATAAAAAGAAGAGAGCGAGAGCAACATTTAGCGAAAGTGAGAGTGCGTGTGAGAGAGGTAATTTAGGGCCATTTGACATTTTTTCCAAAATTCAGGTCCTTTGATATTTTCGACCCAATTTTTGAGTTATCCGTACAAATTTCCTAAATAACTTCACAAAGTTTAAATTTAGATCACTTAAAGTTTAAAAAAACACTTTAATTTTTTTCTTTTTCTGTTTATAACCATGGTAGAAAAGAATACAAAAAAAGCTATTTTGTCATTTAACAAAAACAGAGATATGATCAAAATATGACATTTTATATTTTTGTAATGTAAGAGTAATAGGATAAATTCACTTCTCAAACTTAATCTTAGCAATTTAAGTGAGAGATCACATCACAAAATTCTCTAATCTTATTCAAAATTATATTGACCGAGATCTACTTCTCATTTCACCTACTTTGCTACATGTAAATATTGGCACATACAGACGCCATTACAAAAATAATAATAAAAAAGAAAAAAGAAAAAGAAACATACAGATGCAAATAAAACTACATAAAATGATACAGAAACGAGGTAAAATCTCATATGTAGTTATATAGATTCGATTGAATTTGATTCAGTTAACCGTGTCAACTCCTACTGCAATTGCTTTATCTGGAGTAGCTGCTGCTGCATATGGAACCTCAGGAATCGTAGGGTCTCCTCCATATGGCGGCTTTGATTCTGATACTGCAAAGGGACTCCTCATCTGGGCAGCCCCAGAATCAATTTCCATTGATGCTCTTGGAGGGGACGCCGGTTGGACCTCCACATTTGGATATGCAGCCTTGAACCTTGCTCTTAGCCCTTCATCAACCAATCGCACTCCACTCAATTGATTACCAAGAGATATCCACCTGAAGAATGAAGAATCAATTCAACAGAGAATCATGATGCTGCATATCATCGTGCAAGTTTAAGGGGGCAACAATAAGATCGAACTCGAAACATTAACTTCTTTTACTATTACCTATAGCTTAAGAAGCATGGACATAGATACAAATACAAGACACGGATACAACACAATACAAATAAGCTGATACGTCATTTTTTTTCCTCTTAATGTAGGACAGAGACACAATTACTAAAACACGCCATTTTTAAAATATATATCATTTTTATACAAGGAGATTCAATGCCAACAAGTTTATGCATTTGTATGGTTGAAAAAATGAATTTGATATATTTCAGTCTCAAGCTTTATTTCTTTGTCCTATAATATTATTGTGTTAAATCACCAATTGACCTAAAAACTTAAGCTAATAGATGAAGGTAAATTTAATTATATCACCACTTTAACAATCCCCTTCACATGTGAGTTTGAAAATTTTTAGAATACTCGACAAGTGGAAATCAATATTAAATTGAGAAGGAAATGACATTATAGGGGTTTAAATAGAATGATATCATGTTTTACCAAAAAATACAATGATATCATGTTAAATCACCGATTAACAAAAAAGTGTAAGCTAATGGGTGCAGGTAAATTTAAATATATTAGCACTTTAACATTATGTGTCTATTTAATATACTTAACAAGAGTTCAATAAGTGTCTAACACATATTGAAGTGTTCTTACTTCTCCACATGCAACCACCATTTTGTGAAATGTTAACAAATAATTTCAGATTTATCGATTTCTTCTAATGTATAAACAAGTTACTCATGAGTTTTTGGAGAACATAATGCATACTATTGCAACGGTTTCATCTCTTGAAAAATACATATTGGAAGCGTTTATGAAAGGAAGATATGGTAATGATAATATAAGTGAAACATACCCTGCATGCGTGTTGTGCATCCGAGCAAACAATTCTAGCTTTCTTGTTCTTGGACTTATCCTTTCAAGCAAAGGGTACATCTGCAACGATGCGTAACTATAAAGTATAAAACCTGAATTTCTCATCCATTGAACCGAGAAAAAAACTTGACAATAAACACCGCTCCTGTGACATACGAGAGCCAGGAGACAATTTTGGGCAACCCCATGGCTCACCATAGTCCGGACTAATACTTTGAACTCCAAGATTCCACGTGAACTTTTGGAGAAAAAACGGATGGGGAGGTTTTGCAAGAGATCGATATACTGACCTCATCTGGTTTACGGCTTGTTTCTCGAACCTCGGCAACAACAACATCTGTATCAATATTCCTGTTAACTTCTGGGTTTCCCTTTATTCCAACAAGGCAATGCTCCTTACTATGATTGAGCCAATGGCCTGTCCGCCCTGTTCTAATAATTCTTTGAAGTTGATTTGTTTTAACCCATATAAGCTCCTCAACACGCTTGTATCCCCATAGTTCTAAACTGCAAAGGCAAAGTAATATGCTTATGATCCAAATTAAATTTAAAAATTCGGCATATTATTAACTTCCTAGCAACGCGTTAATGATTGTCCAGAAAGAACACATCTTTTTAAATATATATATATATCTATATATTGAACAAGATCGAATGTCACTGAAGGAACTGTATGTTGAACAAGATCAGAAAGAACATAACACACCATTCTCTTCCAAGTTCCATTGCACGTCCAGTGACCCAAAGAAAAATCAAACCATCAGTCTGTAGTGCAGGAACGTTAAGGTTGCGCATTTCATCATCAGCCATTGTCCCATAAGGCAATTCCATATGGATATCCCACGGGGGATCAGCCATAATAACTCCAAATTGCCCCAAAATATCCATTCTAAAATTACGAATATCGCAGTTAATCCATTGCGGTTCACCAAGTTCCACTTCCGAACAGTATTCAGCTCGCTGAGGCTTTAGCGATTTGGGAGGAATAGATCCAGCTCCCATCAGCATAGGTGGCACATCTTGAATTGGATCGAGCTCGTAATGTACATACTTGCATGTCTGGCAAAAATGCAACGTAGCATTATCACACATTGATCAATGAATCTCTGTCTTCAAAGATTGCATGTGTGTGTGTGTTGGGGGAAGGATTGCCCAAGACGAAAAGATAGTATTGATATTTCATTACCATAGAATCCTCATGAAATAAATATTTACCTTCATGTGACGACAAGTATCGAGAAAAGAGCAGTCACCCAGATTGATGTCGGTATGTGGAGCAATTATACGCCGAAAATGAACCTGCAAAGTATTTAGGAAATAAATAGAGTAATTTATTCATTTATGATGAGTACAACAATGTCAAACATTTTAACATTGTGAAATAAGTTGGAGAATTTACACTTAAATAGGGACAAATATATTGTTTGTCAGTTCTGAGGTTATTTTTTCTTAAATATGGAGACGAGATAGAATTAGATGCATTGCATATTTTTCTTGTTCTTTTTTCTTTTAAAAAAAGAAAAGCGAATTACACAGCACATTTGATAAGCATTAAGCAAGTCTTGGAGAAGGAAATGGAGAAGGGGTGGTGAAGTAGAGGGAATGTGGTAAAGGTGATATAAGTATTGATCCAATTAAATTTACCATAACTCATTAGCTTGAGTTTTTGAGTTCATTGATAATTTAACCAGATATTGTAGTAAGCTCCTGGGTTCAAATCCTTATAATGTCATTTCCTCTCTAATTAATATTGATTTTTATTTGTTGGGCCTTCTAAGAGTTTCAAGGCCAAGTGAGGGAGTTTGTAAAGTAATGATAGAATTAAATTTACCGTAACCTATTTATTAGCTTAAGCCTTTGAGTTGATTGGTTATATAACCAAAGATACCTATTGATAGCTCAAGAAATAGGTGTGGAAGCTAAGAGGAACGGTACTAGAAGATTTTCTTTTAGAAGAGAAACAATTTCATTGATAAATGAAATGCGGAAAGGAATCTCAATGCCTATAGGTGAAATACAAAAGGTTCTCCAATTTAAAATCAAGGAAGAAAAAGTAGTAGAGGAATGGGAGTTCATTGTTTGAAAATTTGAGGGTGGATGTGGAGATGTGAATTTTTGAGACAGGACCCTAGACAAGTAACTATATTGAATGTAATATTATTTCATCGTCAATCATCTGGAGGAGGAAAAGAAATTGAAGTAACATCACTTTGCTCGTAAGGTAACATCCTGGTGTGGCATAAGTAGACAGAGGGAAGATGATCAATCGAGGGTTTGGATGAATTTCAAAAATTACATAAATTGTTTCACCCCGTGCATGAAGAAACCGTGTGAGAAATTTCTTGCTTCGAGGTAGGAGACAACAGCGAAAGAATTCCATGGCCAATTCAAGTAGTTGGTCGAACCATTCAAAGGAGAATTGTAGTTTATGACAAACAGTCAGTTTGTTGATAGGCATAAATAGCAGATTAGAGTTGTGAATAAAGTGGGGTGGGGGGATGATCTGTTATGAAGTCTAAAAGGATGATATAAATAATGTAGGGGTGGATTTAAGAAATCTCAAATCACTGAATTGGGATACAAATCGCTCCTATTTGGTTCCCTTTCATTTCTGGTCAAATGCAAACTAGTTGTGCAATTCACTTTCATCATTCAATGAAAACGACAGGGATGTAAACTACTATCCTAATGATCAAATTCATTTCTTAATAAAAACAAATAATAAGCAAAACCAGCTTTTACACCATTAATTGGAGAATAAATATGAGAGCAACTCCACCCTGAACCAAGAACTTGAAATTGTGGAAACATGCCACTATATAATTTCAGGAAAGATTAGTACGAACCTTCTCACATGCGATAAAAGAGCCAGATTGACGCCGGCAGTCCTCTTTTGTCAAGGACGAGCAGTATTCCTTCAGTTGTGAACCACCTTTAGTTTTAAACTGGGGCAAAAGTTAAGAGATTATGAAGATTTATTAGAAGGAAAGCCATCTTTACAAGCACCTTTTATGTGCTTAAAACCAAGTACTTCTGTAGCAAAAACTATAGAAACATTCCTATAGAAAAAACACGACAGAAACATAACAAAAATTGAATCCATGCCACAGAAAAAAAGCAATGCAGCAAGATCTACATCAGCTTTTCAAGCATTCTATATGAACCACTGACTTCTCTAACATAAAGAGTAGAAACATAGCAAAATTTGAATGAAGCCAAGATTTACATCATACTTTTAAAGCAACCAATATACCTTTGCAGCCACAGCAGTTTCCCTGGCAGTTGGCCGGTGAATGAGGTCCAAAAGCTCCTCACCAGTCTTTGACTTTTGCAATTCTCTGAAGGACTTCTTGCTCAACAAGGCCTCGAGATCCTTCATGTCATCCTCTTCAGTTCTAGGCTTCTGCGGCATTGAATTGGGGCCAGCCATGGACACATTTGGCCCCATCAATGGCCTGTGCAATGGTGGGAGTCCCATCCCTCGAGGCATCCCCATCATCCCCATCATCCTAGGCGCACCCCTTGCCCCCGCCATTGCACCTGCTGGTCCACTTGCCGGAAACATGGGTGTCAGCCCCTGCATGTTGGGGTCTCCAGGCCCCATCCACATCTCCGGTAACGGCCTTGGCAACGGCCCTCCCATCCCAAAAACTCCGCCATTAACATCCACACCACCACCACTCACCACTTGCTGATTCTGATTGTGGCTCGAATTACCCTCTCCCAAACTCGATTCCTGCAACTGAAAATTTGCACTCTCAGGCAGTTCCTTCATAAGCCGAGTTCGATCAATACCCAACACCATCACTCGAGACTTCCCACTCACCACAAACTCCTCCAACTCAACCCCACCGCTATCCTCCGCCATCGACCTCAAAGCCATCTCCACCGCCAATATCGCACCGGAATCACCGCCTACTTCCCGCAGCGCCGCCTTCTCCGCCGCTGTAGCCTTCTGATCATTCTCCAATTTCCTCAACACCGTCGAAGAATCAATCGTTGTAAAAGGCACCCGTTCAAGTAAACAAACTGCCACCATCGACCGCACAACTGACAAAGGGCTTCCACTATCGTCCATCGAAAACTTCCCCCCATCCGGCTGGCGAGCTCGCTTACGATCGGAATTCGATTCCGGGTACGCCTTCGCATTTTGATTCTTCTGAATCGCGGGCTTCGCTTCTCCTGACGAAAGAAGATTAGGGCGGGATTTGTGGGGCACAGAGTTAGTAGTGAACAAAGGGTATTTAGAGGGTTTGTTTTTGGGTTCAGGGAGAATGGGTGTAGGAGTAAAGGGGCGGTCATTGAAGGAGGATACGACCTGTAGAGAGAAGTCGAGAGAAGAGACAATATCAGGAACAAGAGATTCAAGAGAAGAGAGGAGCTCCAACTGGCTTGAATGCTGAGCCAAAATGCGAGCTTCGAGTTCCTGACGTTTGTCTTTGATGCTCGCCATGATTTCTTCAGTGGTTTCTGATTGGGTTTCCATGCTTCTCAGCTCCGAACTCGAATGGCCGACCAGACCCAGAGGAGAAGAAAAAATGGAGATTTGGGTTTTTTACGCGGCGGGGGAGACGGAGGGCAAAAATTGAAAATATTTGTTATTTGAATATAAATTTACATAATAATTTCGTTTTCAAACTATTTTAAAAAATATTGAGCTTAAGAACTTTGTTATGATTTTTTTTTTCTGGATTTTTTTTTCTTAGCTTTCTATTTGACTCATAACTCTTAATTTTGAGTTTTATTTCGACTTTATTTCTTATGCTTCAAAATTGAAAAGATTGCAATTTTAGCCTAAAGTTTAAATTTTATTTTAGTTTAGTCTCTGAATTTTAAAATTTATATTTTTAACCTAATTTTTTTTACTAAATATTCATATTTAATGTTAGTGTCTATTAATTAATTTTAAAGAATTAAAAGACTATAATTAATATTTAATTGGCTCATGTAATTGGTGTCTTCAAGTTCAACTTAAACTTTTATATAATGAGCCAAATCTTAGGCCACAGAACCGAACCTTCATATTTAAGTCCAAATATTGAACCATGGAACCGGGCATTTTAGCCCACTGAACTTGAGCTTAAACGATTAGCTCAACTCAATAGCGAAGGTGAGTGTCTAATAAGTTATTAAATGTTAAAAATGTCTTAAAACTTTTTAATATATACTTTTTTACTTTTAGTGAGTTTTTTAGTCTCTAATCATAGGTCGAAATTATATGTCTTGACTTGATTGAATTAAACTTCAAGTTTTCAATAACTACCAAACCGAGCATTACCCAATTGACATACGAGTTCCAAATTAATTAAACTATATTTTAACTATTCATCTTCCACACATAAAAGTCCACGGTATTAAAACAAAAATATTAAATGTCTGTTTGAAATCCACGAAAAAAACCTATGAAACAAACAAACCTTTAATGTTTGATGCCTAAAATTCTATTTTTTTCCCTCTATCTAGTCAATTTTTGAGGGATGAAGATTTAATATTTTTATCCTATAATAGTTTTGCCCCGTGAGATTAGTCGAGGTGTATGTAAGCTAGTCCGGACATTCACGGATAAAAAAAATTATTTTTTTTTTTTTAAAAAAAAGATAGTTTGTTGGGTGGCATATGCACCCTTCCTTCACAGCAGTTAGATATCTCAAAGGAAATACATGATAAAATCTATTATTAGTTTTAGCATTATAAACAAGTTAGCATTGACAAACAAACTATTAAGCCAAAAAAGGGCTCACCAATATCAATACAATGCAAATGCATGTCCTCTTTTCTATACATAGAACATACTTAGAAACTTTCTAATTGCTAATTCCCATCCTAACTCTACTTCAATCATTATTAGGATCAAAAAGATCAATTTTGACCTTTGAAAATGCTACCTACTCTTCATCTATGAACATTCACTTTCTACTATACCATGGTAGTAAGAATTCAAATATTTATCTTAATAATATTGTTAGATCGAATTTCCTCCTTGATTCGAGAAGCTTTTTCGTTTTTCTTTTCGATCCATTGCTATTACTACTAATTAGCTACTACTTCAGTTCCACCAATGTTTGCTTGTTGTAGAAGCTCCATGAGGGACAAAAACACATTTATCCTTGTAATGCTTTGGTTAGCCTGCAACACAAAGTTATTCAACACTAATTAGAACTTCTTGTTGAAGAGTATGTGAAGTAGAAAACTAGAAATCAAATTCACTCTCAATTTCTTACATTTAGTTTCACCTCGACGACGAACTGCGCCCATATCTTGTCCTCTCGGATTTCCATCACGCCTTTCAAAATCGTCAATCCATAGCTACGAATCATATCGGCTATCTCGAGAAAGAAGCCTCTTTCCTCACATAGCATCTAAACAAAGAGCAATAGAGCCACATCAAAAAGAGGTTTCCACAATTGAGCACAAAACTAGTTTTTGGGAAGACTAGCTATCACTCTATACCTCAACGAGCATTTGACCAGGTGAACTAAGGTCTTCGACTATAACCGGGCAAACCATTGGCGTCGCTCCCACTTTAAACGCCCAAGTAACTCCACCACCGCCTCTGTCTGTAGTACATTTGTCATTTACAGCCACTCCATCTTCTTGGTCAATTAACTGTAATTTGGGTCCATCACAAAAATGTTGCTTGTATTAGTTCATAGTTAGATGTGAACTTGCAAGAAAATAATGAGGAAAGAGAGCCAAATATTGACCTTTGGTTTATTAGTTTCTTTAAGTTTGTCTGCGTATTTCGTAACACTTTGCAAGAAAAGCATGTACTTGATGGTCCGATCCAACAACGAATCGATGCTACACTGTTTCATCAGTCAAAATTATGCATATCAGATGCTGCATTTGAACGATGCTCGATATGATGGCAATAGTTTTGAAAAGAGGCAATATCAAAAGATTGCAACATGAACTAGGTTTGTACCTTTGCACCACTAGGGATAATTCCTCTCAACTCTTTGATACGATCCTGGATCTGTTGTCGATCCTTCGGTCTTGGACGATTACTCTCTCCAGGTTTCGCCCTCTTCTTACAAGTCTTAGCAGGCTCCTCACTCTTATGAGATAGTTCTAAAATGGAGCCTCCAATATTGGTGCTATAGCTGTCATCAATCCATGAACTTACCTGTGACTTTGGCACAGCTTCTTTTCTACATGGGAAACAATCAACAGCGAACGAAGGTTGTGTCAGATTCATGCTGGTGCAAGGGTCGAGTAATTGGATTGAATTACTGTCGAGAGACAATCTTTCGATCTTTGACCTTCTTGAGGAAATTGATTGATGATTCTCAACACTTGATTTGGCTACAGAGCTAGTGTTGCCTAGACCATCCAAAAGCTCTTCAATTCCCAACTCCCAAAATAATCTCTTGCGAGGAAGATCCGTCGAGCCCGTGGCTAACTTCGACGTGCACGTGGACATACTGTTGCACCCACCCAAAGAACTGCCATGAGTGTCTGTTATTATGTTATCCCAAGTTTTGCCCACCGGACATCCTGTGCCTAACCCCAAACTATCAAACAGTCTATCTTTTGCATTCTGCATTATGACACTGTTATCTTGTTCACTGGATTGTGATGTATTAGTTATTAAACTTTGAGCGGAAACAACGGATGCTTTGCTCGAATCATCAACTTTCTTATTAACTTCAACCAGATTGGATACCAATGTTGAAACTCCCGTCACAGGTGGAAGGTTATGGTTCAATGTTGTCGTCACTCCATTCGTTCCGTTCTCTGGTGAAGAAGCAAACCATTGAAATAGATCCTCAACGAGCGAGATATCCGGAAGATCCATGGTAAAATCCTCAGAAACATGCTCGTCACAGAAGTCAGGTAGGCTAGTTATGCTTTCCATAAGTTCACCTTCAATCATGGGAAATAGTTGAGCCGACTGCTGAACATTATCCATATAGAGAGAACCTGTTCCACTTGAGACTGATGCAAATGTCGAGCTACCATTTCCAAATTCCACTGTGTTCCTACACGAGTCGAGCACATTAGCATCTGAATAACTCGGATATTGAGCATCTTGTTCTCTAATGTCGGATGTTCGCAGTGGCTCAGATGAAGTTAACACCGAATTTTCGCAACTACTTTTACTGAAGTAGGAAGTATCAAAGGCTGGTTGTTTATCAAATGAAGCATAAGATTTCCTTGTGAAGTCTGTATGGCTGTTATTATGCATCGCACTGAGACTCCAATCATCGGAATTTGCAGACGAGACGAAAGACGTGAAAAGCTCATTAAAGTGAAAAATATCATTGCTCGAAGCCATGTGAGTAGTTTTCTCTGGTGTAAGTCCACCACCATTTATCACTTGACACAATGATCTCTTTGCATCTGCCAAAATCTCCAAACTTTCCCAGATCTGCGGCAAAAAGAGTAAACCATTCAATTCCGGCCTAGCCAAATCAACAGAAATAGACATCGACGACTTTCACTACGATTAATTATAACCTTATGTGTAGATCCAAGCTGTATGACTCCATGTGGATGAACGGGAATCACTGCAACAGTCTGCAATCGATACAATCACATCAGCCAAAAATGTAATGTCTATCAAAACAGAAACATAAAGCTAGCATGTTAACCAAATAATGTTGTTTTTATAATGCTTCAAGAAATAAACAGGCATACCTTTATCCCACAGGAAAATTGTTGTTGAAACTCCAAATTATCCTGGAAAAATAGATAGGAAAAGATATCCAATTAATGGTGTACAAAGTTGAAGAAAATCTTCTTTCCCCAATTAATATTCTAGATTTAGAGATATTTATTTTATTTAAGGCACAATAAATACTGAAAGGTAACAAAGATACAACAATGAAGAATTGAAAACAGAATCAGAAGGAGATCCAGAGGTAATTAATGACAGAGAATAGAGGGGTCAACCTGAGCATAGCTCAACAGGTTAAGGAATATATCCTCGACCAAGACGTTAGAGGCTCAAATACTCACCCTTTCTCGCCGTTGAACTAAAAAAAGACATAGAATAAGGGGGAACAAACAAGTACCTGAAACATAGAGGAATTCCATTCTCCAATGGAAGCATCTGAAAATATCCACCGGTGCTTACCAGTGAAAGCAGCTGTGCCAATGACTCTGATAAAGCAGCCAAATGAAAATGAATCAGACAAGAATGTTCAATCTTTTGCTTCAACAGAACATACCATAATATTGAAAATTAACAAAAACAAAAGAAACACACAAATATATATAATACAAGATTAGGCAGCTTAGCTTACCCTTCACCAAGCATGTGAACTTGTTGAAGCATATTTGCAGCCACCAGCCCCACTTGCTCTTCGTACCAAATATCTTCCAAAGTCAACAACCTATATGCATATGCACCAACAACACAGCCTATGGTAAGCATAGTGTTGTAACATCACAACTAGACCCGAAAACGAATCTTAGTTCATAATTTAGGGTATATTTGACTTTTTTACGCATATTCTTAATACTCTCTCCCAGTAGAGAGCTTGAAAATTAGCACAGAATCAATAAACGACTGTTGATATTAATTGGGAATGAAGTAACATCACAAAAGTTCGAACACAAAAACTAAAGTCAAGGTCAACAAAAACTCAAAATAATCTACTTGCATTGCATAAGAAGTCTAAACTTTTAATCTATAAACTTAAGCCTTGTTTGGTAACCATCTGGTTTTTCGTTTGTTTGTTTTTGAAAATTAAGCTTATTTTCTCTCTCACTTTAGCCAAATTTCAAAAACAAAAACAAGTTTTTAAACACTAATTTTTTTAGGCCCCGTTTTGTAACCATTCCGGGGTTTTTTTTTTTTTTTTAAATTAAGCCTATAGACACTACTTCCACTTTCAAATTTATTTCTTTGTTATCTACTTTTTACCAATGGTAAAAAAACTAAGCAAAAGTTTGAAAACTAAAAAGAGTAGTTTTTGGAATTTGACAAATAATTCAACTATTGTACTTGAGAGAAATGCAAATAAATGTAAGAAATAGGGAGAAAATAGACTTAATTTTCAAAAACAAAAACAAAAAACGAAATGGTTACCAAACGAGGTTTTAGTTTTCAAAATTTGGCCTTTTGAAAACGTTGGTAAAAAGTAAATAACAAAGCAAGAAATTTAGCGGTGAAATGAGAGTTTATATAGACTTAATAACCCAGTTGATAACTATTTTGTTTTTAGTTTTCGAAAATTATGCATGTTTTCACACAATTCTTTTCAATAGTTTTCATCTTTTGCCACAAAACACAATAAGCAAAATTCCAAAAACAAAACAAGTTTTTAAAAAACTATTCTTTTTCATATAAGTTTCAAAAAGTTAACTTGAATTTCAAAAAGATTTGTAAAAAGTAAATAACAAAAGAAATAAACTCAAGGTGTAAGTACGGTTTACAAGCTTAATTTTCAAAATAAAAAACAAAAAACCAAATAGTTATACGAAGTTTATAAGTCTTTCTTCTTTGAGAATATTACATCACATAAATTCGAGTACGGATTAACTCCAAGAGAAGGAAGAATGTTCTTAACCACTAAGTTGATAGCTTAACATTCTAATTAGCTCATCATTTCTACTCCCATTTAAGAAGAACTCAAAAGCTTTTGCTGATAAGTTACATACAGTATATTTAATCTTCCATGAGTGTTCTTAAATAAAAAAGATCACAAAGTAAAACCAAAAGAACAAAAGCAACTCTCCAAGAAAAAGAAAGAAAGAAAGAAAAGGGTGTGAAATGGGATAGAAGCTTACATGGAGTTTTTTTGATCAAAGGTCCAAAAAACACCATAGGACCAGTGGTTACTGCTGCAAATGCGGTTAAGAACCGAACCCAACTCTGTTTCAGCCATTGGATTTGTTTTAAAAGAAAACAAACAGTGAATCCAAATTCTCAGATAGAGTCAAAATAAGGTCATTCAGATTGAGACCCACCAACAAGAACCCAAATCCAAACACAAATTTGTTGCTCAAAGAACGCAAAGAATGGGGGCTTAGTTGAGCAGAAGAGCTGAAGAAGGGAGAAATGGAGGATGAAAAGGGATTTGGAAGGAATTGGGGGAAGGATTAAAAGGGAAGAAGGGTTTTTTTATATGAAGAGAACAAAAACAAAAGAAAGAAATGAAAAATGGGTTTAGGATTGAGTGATTTTGTTAGTGATGAAAGGACAAAAAGAGAGAATGAAAAATGGAGGAGCAAAGGAAACACACAGATCTTTCGCATTTGATATTGTTTGCCTAAATTTGTCTTCAAATGCGCCCTCTTCTTTCCCCCACTATTTTCTCGCTCTTTTTCTCTTTTCTTTTTCTTCATTTTTTCCCTTTCCTTTTACCGGCTATAGCCGGTGCCCGCGGTCTCCACTTTTTAATATATAAATATATGAAAAATTAATATAAACAGAACAAATATCAAACTATTTACGGATATAAAAAAAATTTACTATCTATCAACGATATAATTCTATCACGCTCTATCGTTGATAGACAATGAAAATCTTTATATTTATAAATAGCTTGACCAATTTTTCTATATTTAAAAATAGCCTTATATATATATATAGCAAAATGAATCAATTTATAAATATAGCAACATATACTGATAGACATTTATCAGCGTCTATTGCATATCAATGTCTATTAGTGTCTATCAATTTTTATCACTAGACAATGATATTTTACTATATTGGAATAAATATAACAAAATGTGTCCAACTTATTTATAAATATAGCAAAATGTACTAACAGATAGATATCTATCAGTGATAGCCACTGATAAATGTCTATCAGTTTCTATCACCTTCTATCATTAGATAATGACATTTGTCTATTATGCTCTACACCTTATTAGTTATATTAATTTAAATACTGAATTTTTGTAGTTGTATCAATTGACGCCCTATAGTATCTTTCGTTTGAAAAAAATTATGTGAGACTTAGAATTTTGTTAGTTAAACCTCTAAACTTTCTTAAGTTAATCAATTTAAACTTTCAATTAAATTTTATTTTGAGAATGTTCCATACATCAACTCTAATAAAAAGTTTAAATTGATTTGCATATAAAACAATGAAAAGTATAATTGAAACAAATTATAAATCTTAGATGATATTTGTGGAACAAAATTTAGAGGGGATATAAATTCATAAAATTATAAAAGTTTAGGTTTTGAATGGATACAACCTTTGTTAGATGTAAAAATTGATATAAAAAAAAATATCTTAGACAACAAGTTTAGTTTGAAACTTTGAAGCTTGTGTTTAATTTGTCTCAACTTTTTAAAATTACTTTTAATTTTGTATCTAATAAATTTTTGCAAATTTAAATTTTTACAAAAAATAGTAGATTTATCATAGATATATATAGGAAATTTTTCACAGATAGAAAAAATGTCAAACTATTTACAGAAAATAGAAAAAAAAATACTGATAGACATTGATAGACTTCTATCAATATCTATCAGTGATAAACTTCTCTCATTTCTATTACTGATATACCCTGATAGACTTCTATCGGCGTCTATCACAACTATCTAAAATTTTTGTTATTTTGTGTAAATAGTTTCCCTTGTTTTTCTATTTTTAAAAATTCCCATATATATATATATATAGATAATTTGAATTTTATGTCCAATGAAACGTTAAGCTTGAAATTTAAAAATATCATAATTTAAAGATCAAATTTGTAATTAAAAAAACAAAAAAGAAATATACTCTTAGACAAATTTTGGACAATAGATCTCTGTCTGTTAAAAGACACTTTTGATTCAGTATTATTATTCACTTTTTCTAAACACCAATCTGGAAAAAGAAAAAGAAAAAAAATAAATAAAAAAAGCAACACAATGGCTTCTTGGAAAATAGTCCACTGAAGTTCTGAACGCACTGAAATATTTTTTTTGTTCATCTATGTAATTATGGTTACCTGGCAACTCATTTTATGGGAAAAATAACTTTGCATTTCTCTATTTTAATAGAAAATTATAAAATTAGAGAAAAAAAATTATTAGAATTGCAATATTATTAAATTCCAATATTCAAGTTGAGGAAATTTTATGTGTAGGATAAAAAAAAAAAAAAAAAGTTGATTCACTCTTTAATAGTAATTCACAGTAAATGTTATTATTAATTTTTTTTTTTTGTGGCCTTATATGATTATCACAAATAATGTTTAGATGAAAAGATTGAATATTCCTGTTGAAGTTCGAAGGCAAAGTTAATAAAAAGATTGCATTTTGATTGTTTAATAAATACATCATATATGTTTGTGATAATTTGATATTAGAAAAAATATATTGCATTAAAAGGGATGGACTAATTTTTTATTTTTATTTTTTTGAATGATGCATCAAAAAGATAGGAAATAATAATATACATGAAAATCTATTAAATTGATTGACCCTAAATGCTATGGTTCATTATTTCATATTTAACCATAAAATCAAAGTTGATAATGTTTGGGCTGTTCACATTTATAAAATTTAATTAAAAAATTATTACAAACATCATTATTTGTAGCATGAATCATTGCTATCCCATTTTGAATGTCCATGGTCATTGCATATTAATTCTATATTAATAATTATAGTTTTTCCCGCTGATATTTATGTAATTATATTTTTTAAAAAAAGAAAAATTTACCTTTAACTCTTAAATAGGGTGTAATTCTCATAAACCCTCTTTTTTTAAACAGTTATTTTGTCAAAAATTATCTTATTATAAATTTATAATATCGTGTAAAAATTCAAATCAATAGAATTATGTTCACAAAATTATTCATATATATAAATAGTATTCATAACTTTTTTTTCCTTTACTACATATCTATAATCAAACAAGTTATTAAAATAGGTTAATGTTTTTTGCATTAATATTTTCACTAACACATTGTTCTAAAATGTTAAAATCATAACATTTTAGTTGCTGTCAATAACAAAAAATAAAAATAAAAAAATTATTGTTGTATATATAGTTTTAAAAAATGACGAAAAGTTTAGGAGTTAAACACGATATTTTGATAAATTTAAATTCAAATTTAAGCTTGAAACAAGTAAAGACAATGCGACAATTGTCAAATTAAAGGGAAAAAAAATTTCACTTAAAACCACCTTAAAATTATAATTTCGTCCAAACACGACTTAAAAAATATTTTCAATTTTTTACATTGTATTCTATTTGAACTAATTTATTCACTAATTTTAGTAAAACATTGTGTCAAAATAATGTATTCAATAATTTTAATGAAATTAAGGTTAGGAAAAAAAAACTAGTTTAAGAATATGATTGAAATTCTAATCTCTTGGTGAAAAATGTAGTAATGGATAGTAATGCAAGAAACATCGTAATAGAAAATTTTTAAAAATAGAAAAATAAAGAAATTAGTTATACAAAATAGCAAAATTTTTAAATAATTGTGATAGACGCAGATAAAAGTCTATTAATGTCTATCAATATTTTTTTTTTTGTTATTTTATATAAATAATTTGACATTTTTTTTATTTATGAAAATTTTTGTTAGTGTAATTATCAAAGTTCACGAAATAAAAATAAAAACAATAAACTCTAATACCATCTTTCTCTTAAATCCAATTAAGAAAACTTAATATAAAAATTAAAAAATTTCATTATAATTTAGATTAAACATTAACATTTATTCAAGTTTGTTTGTAGTAAAAGGCGTAAAAAATTAACAGTTTGAGTAAAAGTAAATATGTTTTTATTTGGGGAAAAAAAAAGGAAAAAAAAAAAAAAAAAAAGGCAAGAAAGAGGAGAAAGAGGATAATATTCCGGGGGGAAGAGTGGGTCCCACAATCTCGGGAAGTGAATGATGAAGTATGAGATGAGTAATATGAAAGGCAGCCAAGGAAGGTGGGACCCACAGAGTGGAATAGAATGTGTGGGTCCCAACCTACCCTTTTTAAATCTAATAAAACTGTAAAAAAAAAAAAGAAATGTGAATTCCCATGTCTATTTATTTATATTTATATTTATATTATATGAGAAACCTCAAATCCACCACCTCGAGCCCATTTCAATTATTACCATTCCCAATTAATTCTCCTTTCAACTACCTTTTACCTTAATTAATTTTTTTTTTTAAAGTTCAAATATATTTGGGAAGTTAAACGATCTTGATAATAATATTGATGTCTTATTTTTAAATAATAAAATTATATAAAATATTTACAAATATAACATATAGATAGTCTATCAGTAATAAATATGATACTTTGCTATATTTATAAACATTTTGATTCATTTTGCTATATTTAAATTTTATAAATTTTTAAAACTAAAACCCACTTGCATATTGATCCAACCACTAAAAAGATTTCTCTTTATTAAGAGCATGATAAAATATGCGTGAAAAGAGTATACAAAATCTATGATCTCAAGCTAAACAAATCTACAAGGCATCTTTAGCCAAAACCCAACATTTTTGTTCTATTGTTGTTTAGGTAAATAATAATAATAATAATAATAAAAATATATAGACATTGACTAAATCCATACTATTGAGAGTATAGATACTAAAATAGAACGAGCCCACAAAATCAAAATAGTATTTTAATCTAATTCAATTAAATAAAGGCTAAATTATAATAAATACCCAAAAACTTTATATTTTATTTTTAAAATACTATTATATTTTTAAAAGTTGCAATATTATCTCTCAATTTTCATAAACGTTTCAAAATTACTTTTAGAATAAAAATCTTTTAGAATTTCAAACAAAAATCAAGAACTAGAACTATATGTCACAATAACCTTAAATGATACGATGATCTAAATTTTCGTTATAGGTCATTGGCCACACCATTTCATACCTCAAATTTTATCCAAATTTTTAAACAACTTTTACTTTAAGAGCAATTTTTAAAATGCTATATGAAAGTTAAGAGTAATATTTAAATTTTAAAAATATAAGAATATGGTTGAAACAAGCCACAAAGTTCTAGAACATTTTTTTAAATAATTTAACCTCAAATGAATAAGGTTGAGAAAAATGAGTAATTTAAGAAAGATGGATTTATATTATTATTAATTTTAATAATAGAGAGAGAGAGAAAAAAAATAGAATTGGGATTGTGATGTAATCAAAGGTTTCATCTTTGCCCAACATTCTCTCTGTAACTTCTTCCAGCCTCCATATGCGGTTTGACCACTCACCTACCTTATGTCCACACCCCCCACCACTTTCTTCTCTCATAAATCTTTTTCACTTTTTTTTTTTCCTTTTTTTTTTCTTTTTTTTTTCTAAAAAACTTTTTCTTATTGATATGATTAATGTTGATGCTCATTTTTAGTTGTAATCTCAATTTTAGATTTTCCATTAGATTTGTTTTGATTATTAAAACATTAAAAGTTTGTTGATATCTTCTTTTTTCCCATGCATGCTTACTATATACACATCTCTCTTTTTATTTTGTTTTAATTAATGTAAAAAAAGGATCCTTTCAAAAGTTTTTCATGCCCCACCCTTATGCATATATTATTTCTATACATTGTTAATGAGATGCAACAAAACATCAATTAGATACGAAAGGATCGTGCTTTTATTTATAATGAATTTCTTTTACTGATACTGGTGTCGATTCGAGTGAAATTTTTCACAATAAAAAACAGTTTACATGAATTGCTTCACCTGAATATATATTACTACCTCTAATTATTACATCAACCATATAGAATAGTCAACTAAGTATTTAGTGAATAAGATATGTCACATAAAGTAATGATCGACTTTTTTCTGAGACCAATAAACTATACTTTTTTTTAAAGAAAGTCGGAGTACCTAAAAATCTAATGGAAGTTTAAAAAAAAATATCATAACACGTTATATCTAAGCTAAAATATTTGAAATGTGTTCGAAAGGTTTGATGAATATTCTTAAGAGAATAGATAATTATCTTGTAGCTTCATATCTAGTCAAACTCTCTTATTTAACCCTAGACATGATTTTGTTGCAGTATACCTAGTATACGCTACCATGATATACGCAAATTATCTGACACTTCACCACTCGATATAATGACACAGCGAAACTCAATAATTAGACTGACTTAAACATTAAAATATACTTTATCGATATAGTATACTCTCTAATGCCATAAACCTTTTTTCAACTTTTTTTTAAATATATATAGTAATCGTGAAATAAAAATGAACTACATCATAGATAAAGTAAAATTTTCTGCCTCTTTTAGTACAACAATTATGGAGATGGAGGTTCAAACTTCCGATTTTAGAAAGAAAGAAAAAATACATACCAATTTTTATTAAGCTAAGCTCAATTTGACTACAAACAAAAGTTTCTACATATATCCATAGGTAAGTAAGGGTTGTTTATATGTATTAAAGGAAAAATAAAATTACTAAAGATTATGTAAATGAAATTAGCTTCCACTTTTTAACATATAACAAAAAGCTCTCTACTCTTTGCAAAAAAAGAAAAAAAAAGAAAAAATAAAATAAAAGCTCTCTACTCCACTTAATTATAAGAAAGAGATATTTGTATAAATGTATGAATAGAAAAGAAAGGGTATCCAATGTCGTCCCGAATCTACAAGGAATATAGGGTGAGGGACGATTTTTATTTTTTTATTTATTTGAAGCGGTCCATTATTATATATTGTTGATGAAAAGAAATGTTTGTGGGGTTGATCACCTTAAACTAATATAATATAGTTACCAAAGTTGTGATTTTTGCGCTAAATTACAAAACTAATCGCTAAACTTTAAAGGCTAAACTTCTAGACTTTAAATTTTTTATTTTATATATTTAGTTTATGAATTTTAGAAGTTTCAATTATATGTCAATAATATTGTGAATTAATTCAATATTAACGTGATATATGTTGATTTGAACTAATAAAAAACTTAAGACACACAATATGATACAAGAAAAATGTAGGCCAACACACTAAATAAAAATGTAGGCCAACATACTAAATAAAATAAGATCCATCGAGTAAAAAAATATCAACAATGTTGAAATGTAATGCGTGATACAATTCAAATTTAAATATTTTTTGGATTGTCGTTGACTATTAATTCATCTCTGCCACTTAATTAAGACTACTTCTCTTTGTGCCACATCTATTTTATCATAGCAAATTATCACTCATCAGTCAAAGAGGATTTTTTTTAAAAAAAAATAATAAGAGAAACTATTTACACAAAATAGCAAAATTTTTAGATAGTTGTGATAGACGCTGATAGAAGTCTATCAGAGTCTATTAGTGATAAAAATGATAAAAGTGTAGAAGTTTATCAATGTCTATCAATATTTTTTTTAGCTATTTTCTGTAAATAGTTTGACATTTTTTCTATTTGTGAAAAATTTCCTTAGTCAAATTAATATGTTATATCAATATATATACGAAAACAATTGGTGAGCTTGATTATTAGAATTGCAACTAATCAAGATTTGAGATATATATATATATATATATAATTTAAACTTTTAAAAGCTCACGTTGACTAGATTGACACAACTATTTAAATCTTGAGACACTATATTAGTAAACTATTCATAGATCGACCTAGTAGTAAATAAGGGGTATAACCTTGATAAAGGGCTAAGAGGTCATGAGTTTAATCCATGGTGACTACCTATCTAGAATTTAATATCCTACGAGTTTCCTTGACACCCAAATATTGTAGGGTCAGACAGGTTATCCCGTAAGATTAATCGAGATGTGCGTAAGCTGGTCCTGATACTCACGAATATAAAAAAAATTTAACTACATACAATATAGTAAAAGTATAAATATGTAACATTTGAGGAGTATTTTATGCTAAAAAATAAAACAAATTGAGTGGTAGCTAGCTAGCTAGAAGAGTATGTAAAAGTGGAAACAAATGATTAACTAGGAATGAGGGGATGATGGGTGATGCTTACACACTTAATAAAACATACTCATTTTGTTGTTCATTTGTTAGATAGCATTTTAATCATTTATGTGGTCTCACCCAACTTTATATAATTACTCAATCCGGCCCCTTTATTTTTGGGTTTGAAAGAGAGAGAGAAAGAAAAAAAAAAAAAGTGATTGGCAATATGAACATAAAGGGATAAAGGGGCTAGGGTTGGCCCATGCAAGAATATGATTGAGAAATAGTATGACCCTCTTCCCCCCTCTTCATCTCGAGATTAACAGTTTTACTACGAGTTAGAAAAACTATAAAAGTACCTCAAATTTATATTCAAGTACTTATTACAAGGAGAGACTACAAAGATTTTATAGAATAATCTACATCTAACGCTTATTATGATACAACCTCTGAAAGTACTTTGAATTTGGTATCTTAGTACTTATTATATACGGAGAGACTGCAGAGATTTTATAGAATAATCCACGTCTTACGGTTATTATGATGCAACTTCTAAAAATACTTTGAATTTGGTATCCAGTACTTATTACGCGGAAAGACTGCAGAGATTTTATAAAATAATCCACATCTGATGGTTATTATGATGCAACTTGTAAAAGTATCTTGAATTTGTATACCGAAAAAAGACTACAAAAATTTTAAAATATTAATCTGCATTGTCTCTAATTTTTTTTTTAGTATCTCTCTAACTATCTTTTTGAGGGTTGAGGGGGAAAAAAGTGCATAATGTTGTTCCCTCTGTACATTACAAGCTTCATCATGTAAATGAGGTCAACTCCACCTTTTTGCATTCAATTTTAAAACACTTGGATTTTATTTTCATGTTGCTAAAGCTTTAAAAGCTTGCTCCATTTTGCCTAATTTCAACCAATCTATACTTTCTTTTTTCAATGTTTTGTTTGACTCTTTTTTGGCTTACCCCCCCCCCCCCCCCCCCTAATCCCTTTAATTGTATATTAATCATGCATGAATTCAAAATTCTTAAAGTTCGAAGTTTGAGATTCGAGAGTAATTCTCATTCTAATTTAGCTTATTTCAAAGTTTTCTCTCGGTATTTTAAAATTTTAAGGTTGTACGAAATTATCTAAAGTAGCATTTTATTTGTGTGCAAAAACTACTTAGCTTTTTGCCGATTTCAAATTTTGACTGAAAATTTTAAAATATTTTGAAGGAGATAACGACCTATATGCACAAGTAGTTTTTATACTTTTTTTAAAAAAAAATAGTAAAAATAAAACAATTATCAGCTAGGCATATTGTCATCTATCTTGTAATTGAGTTATTAAATATGATTTTAAAATGTGGATTATAAGTCAGGCTTGTAAAAATAGTTGATTGTATATGAGGTGCTAAATTGCATAATCTATTTTTAATTTTTAATTTGTATCATAAATAATGGAAAAAACTAAAGTCAACAAATTAACCATTCACGACCATATTCTTAAAAACTTCATGGTTTAACTGTTACATATCATACTACAAATTACAAATAAAATTATTTGTTTCAATCATAGAAAGTGGAAAGATGCAATTTTCTTAACGAAAAAAAAAAAAAAAAAACTTTTCACTCATAAATTAGAGAGAAAACAAAAATATAGACTTGTTTTGGACCCTTTCGATATCTTATCTATTAAACTATGTATACATACATACTTACATATTCACTGGTCTCACACAAATCATACAATAAATACTATTCTTTTTCTTGGATAAACTTTTGTTGCAACTAATCTCATCCATCGTGGATTGGTCTAGTAGTCAATAAGATTTAGAGATAGTTGCAAATATAGCAATCAGATTCAAAATATTAGCATATAGCAACATGTTAAAAAAATTGCAAATATAGCAAAGTCTATCAGTGATAGACTTTTATGGTCTAAGTAGTCTATCACTAATAAACCATAAGAGTCTATCAACGATAGAAATATATAACTTATAGACTTTGCTATATTTATAATTTTTGTAAAATGTTGCTATATACTTAGTTATTATCCCTAAAATTGCTACTCATTACAATTATCCTAAGATTTATAGGTTTGATAAAAGGCTTGGATTGACTTAAGAAAAAAGTATTTTTCAAAAAATTCCTTTTTATTTAAAATCTTTTGATAAAAACTGCTTAAAATACACTCCAAAATCTATCTTGAGTAGTTGCTAAACACTCCAATTTTTTTTCTTTCAAAATGACTTATATTTTAAATTAAACACTTGAAAATATATTCCAAACACACCCTTAGAGGGAATAGGTCTAAGGATTCATGGTAGCCATTTACCCAAGATTAAATATCCTACATATTTTCTTGGCATCCAAAATATTGTAGGGTCAAACAGGTTTGTCTTGTAACATTAGTCGAGGTATACGTAAATTGGCTCGGATACTTATAGATATTATAAAAAGAAAAAAAGGTTAAGCTATCATTTTGGTCCATATACTTTGGAGTTTATTCAATTTTAGTCCCTATACTTTCAAATATTCAATTTTAGTCTATATACTTTCAATAAATCTTAAATTTAGTCCCTAGTACTAGTTTATTGTAGATTTTTTCATTACTTTTTATTTTTTATTAGCATTTTGACTATAAATTTTGAAAACATATTCACATGTTGTGTTTATTTACATGAAAATTATTATGATTGTTTAATCAATTTCGATAAATATTGACCTCGAAAGACTAAATTTAAAATTTACTGAGAGTACAAGGACTAAAATTGAACAAATTTGAAAGTACATAGACTAAAATGGTATTTTAACCCAAAAAAATAAATTTATGTTAGAACTCTCATGTTGTCACATCTTATACCATCTTTGCAATAAGGATTGGTCCTCTTTCACTTAGCACAAAAACCAATTGTTTTGCATTTTTTATTGCATATTATACGAGAGGGCCTTAAAGTTAAAAGAAGAAATAGGGAGAAAGTGGTAAGAAAAGTGCTTAGTATTGTTGTGTAATTTTGGTAAAAATAATCAAGTGTACATTAGTGTGGTTGGATGTAACAATATCAAAGCTATATAATAACATCAAAAGAATGAGCACAACTTTCGAAGCTCATTTACAAAGATCCATTCAACCAACAAGCATTTTTAATGAAACTAAAAAAAAAAAATTGAATGTGGTTGAAGTTTAAAATGAATTGGATAAAATGAAGATTTGGAATACATTATTTTCAAATATTTAATTTAAAAAACAAGTTATTTTGAAAAAAAAAATTCTATTTTGAAGTGTATTTTAAACAATTTTTATCAAAAGAGTTTAAATAAAAATGAGCTTTTTTTTTAAAAAAAAACATTTGTTTCTCAAGTCAATCCAAACGGTCCTTAATCATCCGATTTTAATTTTGTTTAAAATTTACAAATCTATTAGACACCAAATAAGATTACATTAAACATGAAATTCAAACTTAAAATTAATAGATGAATTAATTTTTCAAAATTTTGAATTTGTCACATGAACATATTAAACACAAAATGAACATATTAAACACAAAATTGAAAGTTTAAAATTTCACTATATATGAAAATTTAAATTTAAATTTAAATTTAATAGATAAATTAAGGAAAATTTTCACAAATAGAAAAAATGTTAAACTATTAACAAAAAATAGCAAAAAAAAAAAAAACACTCATAGACATTGATATATTTCTATCAGCATCTATCAATGATAGACTTCTATCATTTCTATAATTGATAGACTCTGATAAACTTCTATTAGCGTTTATCACAACTATCTAAAAATTTTACTATTTTATGTAAATAGTTTCTCTTATTTTTCTATTTTTAAAAATTTCTCATAAATTAATCCTTTAAAATTTCAAATTTGTTCGAAACTTAGTTATTAAACATAAAATTAAAAGTTGAAAATACCCATTAGATATGAAATTAAAAATTTAAAAATCCATTAAATATTTTAAAAAATTTAGAAATTAAATAAACTGAAACTTTAGAGACTAAAAAAAGGACAAAAGTTATATGGGACAAATGTGGAAATAAATAATTGAGAATAGGAAAATGGGTATCTTGAAGTTGAAGAAATATTGGAAGTGTTAGTTATGAGAGAGAGAGAGAGAGTATAGAGTAAATAGAGTAATAGAGTAGGGGTAGCAGAAAAAAAAATAATTGCAAAAGGAATCTAATGTCTTTAATGGAAGAAAAAGCTGACAATACAAGACAAACAATGCTTGCTTGCTTCGGGTTCGCTTCACACTCATTTTTTTTGTACATATTCCATTCATCCCCAAACACACGGTGCTCTAACTCACACACTGCACTCTATTACTCACACCTATATATATATATATATATATATATATATATATATATATATATATATATATATATAATAATAATAATATAAAATTACTTAAAATATTATTTTCATTTATATATTTTATTTCTATTTATCTACTTTTAAATATTTAAATTTAGTATTTATACTCTATAGTTTAGAGAAAGTTAGAATTTAATTTTTATGATTTGATAAAACATCCCGAAAAAACTCTCTAGATTCTAATTATAAATCATAGTTCATAAAGACTAAATTTTAACTTTCTTCCAACCATAGAAAGATTAAATTTGCAATTTAACCTAAATTTCTCTATTAGCTTTTTCTTGATAAGTTTTGAAAATATATTCACATTTTGCCTTTTATTGTCTAATAATTTAATTAATTTCGATGAAAATTACTTTGAATAATTAAATTTAAGATACGTGTATTAAGATGATATTTTAAACTGAATCCAAATCTGAATTAACAACTTTATAGAATGCAAATGAAAAAAAATAAATTTGTAGTCCTAAATTTTGTGGTTGTAACAATTAAAATATTTAAATAAATAATTGAATCAACTTAAACTCTAAACTATTATAAGGAAATTAAAAACATCTTTAAGCAACTGAACTAGGGAGGAAAATTATGTCAATTACTATTGAGCTAAATTCACATTTTGGCAATTGTCATGTAATTTCTCTTATATAAGTCGATAGAAAAAAAGATGAAAAAACACTCATATTAATGAAAAGTTGTTGACGAATACTTATATAGTTATATGATTGTAGTATTTCTCTCTCTAATGCTACATTTATCCTTGCATTTATAAAAAATCATCACGGGTTCACCTCATGGTAGAAAATAGTTGAGTTTAATAATAATTATTATATATATATAAAAAAAAAAAACTAAAAAGTGAATGAGTTCAAACCATAGTGGCCATCTATCCATCACGGGTTCACCTCGTAGTAGAAAATGAGTTCATTTTTTTCTTTCTAAAATGACTTATTTTCAAAACTCAACCGTACTTGAAAAGTTAAAGCAAACACACCTAATATCTTATAAGTTTCATTGACAATCAAATGTTGTACAAACGAGAATATGAAGAAATTTCAGTAAGATACGTCACAAATTACTCTAAACTTTTTAGATAGTAATCGGTGTTTATTCCCCGATTTATTTTTACACTAAAATTAATGTATAATACACTATTTTCAATTTTGTGACAATCATAAAGTTGAGAAGGTTGTTGGTATACTTAGGGATTAGTAGAAAATAAAATGAAAAATGTGGTCTCATTCCTTGCTCTCTAGGGTTTTGTAGGAGACCACCATTTTGAACACACCACATCAATCCAAAACAAACAAAACCATGTGTGGCCCTCCCACACCTTTAATTACATAAAAAGCCCTCATCAATACTATATTCTATTTCTCCCACACTCTCTCTTTTGGACCATTTCTCTCATATATCTTTGACATTCTCTCCAAATCAACTCACTTCTCCCTCCCACCCATTCAAATATATATATATATATTAGGAAAATTTTTAAAAATAAAATAATAAGAGAAACTATTTATACAAAATAGCAAAATTTTTAGATAGTTGTGATAGACCCTAATAGAAGTCATCAGGGTCTATCAGTGATAGAAATGATAGAAGTCTATTACTGATAGATGCTGATAGAAGTATATCAATATCTATTAGTATTTTTTTTGCTATTTTCTGTAAATAGTTTGACATTTTTTTTAACTGTGAAAATTTTCCTATATTTTAACTTCAACAAGTTATATCTAATTTCAACCACTTTATTTTGACTAGCGTGTCTGTGTCCGACGCACATATTAAATAATTGAACACTTGGACGCTGGTTGGACATGTATCCGACACTTATTAGTACAACAAATGTGTTAGACATGTATAAAACACTTGTTGAGTAGACTAAAAAGATACACATATATGATGATAAGAATAAATTTTGAGTGTGAATTACATCAAACTAATTTTTTAAACATATAAATGAATCAACCTGTTTTCTTTGAATTGTCTTCTAGAATAAAAATTATATATGTTTTTTAAAATATATATTTTAACAATGCATGTCCTAACTAGTTAAGTTATATTCAGATTGACTTGCCAATTTGAACATAGCTGAGTAGATAAGACATTTATTTCGTCTTCCATAAGGATTGATTTTTTTTTGTTATACAAATATGTGAAAATAAGAGATTCGAACATTTAATCTCTTAGGATGATTATTAGGACAACTTTTTTTAAAAAAATGAAAATAGAAAACTATCATTTCAAATTAAAAGGGAACTCATTTTTGTCCTTTATTTTTTCGTCAACATCATTAAAATCCGAATTAATTCAAACCTTTTTGTCTTTATCGACAAAAATTAATTCCAAATGATATTGAAACCTTTTAAAAAGTTTAACTCTGATTTTTTATTTTACAACTATAGATTTTTCTCTCTAAATTCTTAAATTTCTATTTTCCCATTTAAATTTCAAATTTATTATATTTTAATTTATAAACCCTCAAAATATCTATTTTAATCTATCTAACTTTAACAAAATAATTATATTTATTCTTGCATCTTATTTTGCTAGGAGTGATCCTAATAGATGAATAGTAGAAAAATTTGAGCAGACATATTAATGTGCTGATGTGGATATATATTAAAACTAAATGCAATCTTATTTATCCTTGTTTTGAATTGAGTTAAAGCAGTTTGTCATCATCCACGAGGTCTAACAAGCCCAAGTGTCGAAAAGAGGAAGTGAATATCTAAAGACTATCATAGTTGAGCTAAGGAGCAACCCAACTCTTGAAAGAGGTAATAAAACCTCGCCACATGCACCAGTCGTACAAACCAACCTCGACCATTCTCCCTGCTAACACAAACAAATTAAAGCCCACATAACTAGAACAACATGACAGTGTATCAGGAGATTCAAAGAAATAAAATAACGAGACATGCCACTCCATCAAAGATATCCAATATCACCATGCTCAGCTTGACGCCAACTATATTTGATACTGACTTAAACTTCAAAGTGTGTTGAGCCAAACACTCTATTGACGTTGAGAGATCTGTATTGTATGTACACATGAAGCTTAGGACTCCTACTACTAGAATCCCATATCAACAATTATAGGGGTAGTTGCAAATATAGTAATTAGGCCTAAAAGGATAGCACAATGCAAAAAAATGTGCAGATATAGTAAAATTTAGATTATACTTTTAGAGTCTATCAGTGATAGACCATATCACGAGTAGGAGTCTATCAGTGATAAACCATATCGTTGGTCGGAGTCTATCGTTGATATACTTTGTTATATTTGTAATTTTTTTAAAATGTTGCTATACACTTAATTATTATCTCCAAAAGTGTCACCAAACACAATTACCCGAACCTCAACAAATTTTTGAAATTGAGAGAATTTTAATGAAGAACAAATTGCTAATGGAAAAACATGACAAAACAATTTGAAGAAATGTCATATATATAGACTAATTTGTGATCATTCAAATAGTTGTGTTCTTTCTTCCACTTAGTTATTTATTGAAAAGATGCATCTCTTAATGAAAAAACGCAGCTTATGAAAATGAAAGGATGCAACCCTTAACAAAGGGTCACATACCATTTATTCTAATTGTGGTTTGAGTTCTGTTTTACTCTTTTTGCATAGTTTTAATTTGATGTATGTTATCTTAATTTGGAAATTTGAATCTAGCCTATATAATTGTTAGAGTAAGCTTAGCTCAACAATATTTGACATGATCTTCTTCCTTAAAATTTAAAGATTTGATCCTCAATCCCGTAATAATTGTATTAAAAAAAAATCAACCTCTATAATTAAGTAAAGATTAAACCTCACAAACCGTCTAAAACTATCTATGTCATCTTGTAAACTATATATATATATATATCACTCAAACCTAAATCATAGTACAATTCACTAATATACAATCACCTAAAATAAAAACCCTAAATTTTAAAACGCATGTTAAAATGAGCATAATTTAACTAGCATAATGTTTGTACTATCGATCTTAAAGTGAGAGACTTGTTCTCTCGCCCCCACATATTGTAAAAAAAAAAGAAAGTTCATTAGCACATAATTAAAAATTTATATACCATAACTAAATCGAAAACTAGCCTTAATTATAAAGATCAACTTTGTAATTTAAATTAAAAAACACATTTTATTCGTGAATTTTAATGGATTTAACGATTTAGTCTTGTAATTTAAGTTTATAATGATTTAATCTCTGAATTTTGATAAAAATAATAATTTAGTCTACAAAATAATAAAATTGAAATTTTGAAAACTTATTAAATACTTCTCAAAATTAAACAAATTAAAAGTTTATAATTCATTAAATATTTTTTAAAATTCGAATATAAAATAGGCAAATCCTAGAATTCACATCCTACCAATTCAAGGATTGAAATATTAAGGTCGAAGATTTTAATTTATGAATATATCAATAAATATCTTGTAAATAAAAAATTTATGAAAACGATATATTGATTAACAATTAAGCTCTTTTTGATTCCAAACTAAACTATAAATCTTTGTGATCAGTATATTAATAGATGATATTTTCTAATATTTATTAAGTATTAACAAGTACATCAAAGATGTCGACTAATCTTATATTACAGATGTTTAATGTTTTAATTAATAAATATATTGATAATATTGACACATTGACATATTTTTTTCTCATTTAAGTTCAACTATTAAAATTATAACAAATATCAATTTATACTCCTAATCCATATCAATTAAAACTTTGAACCAACAATTGTATCCATTTAAACTCTGAATTTTTATAAGTGCATCAATTTACACCCTCTTCCATTTCATTAAACCAATATTATGTGAAACTTATAATTTAAGTCAACTAAATTTCAAAATTTTCATAAGTCAATCAATTTAGACCGTTCATAACAATTATATTTAAAAATAATCTATGTATTAATTCTCAAACGTGTGTATACTTTTTTAAATGTCGATTTTATAAAATAGGTGATTAGAGTAAATGCTTGGACGACAGATTTTCAAAGAAAATTTTGTCTAATAATCTAAATTGATTAATTTATAAAAGTTCAAGAATTTAATTGATATAATTATAAGTTTTACTAAAAAAAAAAATTTAAACAGAAAATAGTAGATGATGTAAATTAGTATAAATTAATATGGTTATTATTTCAAATTTTAAATGGATATAATTTCTAAATTATAGGGTATAAATTGATAATTTTACTTAAAAATTAAAATGGACAATAGAGAAAAGAAAATGATTTGTGTGAAAGGAGAGAGGGAGAGGGAGAGAGGCGGTAATTTTGAGGGGGAAGAAATGCCGGTTATTTAGGGGACAAAGGAGGGAGGCGGTTCAGAAGAGTGTTCGAGTGTGGGCCGGCCTACAGGACCACCGTGGTCCCCATAGGTATCCTACTGCCACGCCATCCATCATCATTATTCTAATTATAATTATATTTATAATTACTATTCTAATAATATTGCCGTGAGATGAGGGACGCGCGGAATGATGTGCTGTCAGTTTCATTTTCCCTTTTTTTCTTTCTTTTTCAAAAAGGAGAATAATGATGTTATACTTGACGTCATCACCTCTTCTTTTTGTCCTTTTCCTTCTCTATCTAGCTAGCGTGTTCTCTCGATTAAATTGATTATTATAGTTTGTAGGTTATAATAATCTATGTTTGAAATGTAAACTATTGTATTTTAAATAAGAACTACTGTAAAAAAAGAGAGAAATATTAGGAGAATTTTTAAAAATAGAAAAATCAGATAAACTATTTACATAAAATAGTGAAATTTTTAGATAGTTGTAATAAACGCGGATAAAAATCTATCAACGATAGGAATGATAAAAATCTATCACTAATAGATACTGATAGAAGTCTATCAATATCTATGGGTGTTTTCTTTTTGCTATTTTATTTAAATAGTTTGACATTTTTTCTATGTGTGAAATTTTTTCCAAAGATTATGGGTAGGAAATAGATTGTAACAAAGAGTTGTGTTTGACCCACCAACTACATAAATTGGTATTAAACAACTCAACTTAAATAGTAAATACTATTGACTCCATCTTAATACCCCAAACATAAATTTCTAACTTCAATATATTAATTCTAGATTTCATGACTCAACTTAATGCCCCCAAATACCGCCTTACTTTTTATTTCATTTATTTATTTATTTTAATTCCCCATTTAATGGGCTTTATAACCATATGGGCCTATGAGGAAAAATTCCATAATTGTCATCACTAATGACCCGTCCTAATGACTCATTTGGGAGAAATTATTTAAAGAAACCGTCATAGGATGATTGGAAATTTCATACTATTGAATATGGGAAAGGAAAATTATAAAAGTCTATGAATTTATATCATAATTGTTTGAAAACATACAAATTTTTTAATCCACATTCAACTGTTATAAAAAAGAAAGTTTATTGTTTAAACAAGAACGAAAAGAAGAAATATGGTTATTGTTTCTAATTTCATCCTATTTTTCTAAACTTAACATATGGTTAACTTATTGTGATTTTTTTTTTTTTTGTTCTTCTTTAGAAATGTGGGAAGATGATAATTCAAATTTAGGACTTTTGGGTATAGGGTATATGCTTCAATCATTAATAACGATTATGTTTACATTTTAAAACTTATTTGTGTGAAGGTTTTGATATTTAATTTTAAAATGTGATTATTTTAATATTGAAAAAGTAACTATTTAATTGATTTTTTTATTAAAAAAAAAGACAAATTAGTTGAGCGTTTTGTATTTTCTAACCTTTTGGTTTTTCCCCCCCTAAAAAGAAGGGTAGTATCGGTGGTCTTTATTTTGGCAAAGTGGACTGAGTTCATAACTTTTTGGGCTGGGCCTTGTATCTTTGTAATACACACATGCGTCAACTAAAATTTGAGCTAAATCTAACATAATTGTAACGAGTAAGCAATTTTAGAAATAACGGTTAACTATATAATAATATTTTTTAAAAATTGTAAATATAATAAAGTCTATCAGCAATAGACTTCTATCACTGATAGACTTAGTAGTCTATCACTTATAGACAATAAGAATGTATCAACGATAGAAATGTATCACTAATAGATTTTTCTATATTTGTAATTATTTTTTTTAAAATGTTGTCATATATGGTAATACTTTGAATATGATTGCTATATTTGCGACTGTCTCATAAATGTAAGATGGTACCGTAAAAAACTTGACTAATGACTAACGATTTGTTTGTTTCCCTAGTTTTGCCATGAAATTTTATATAAACATTTAATATTTCATTTTATAGTCTATTTAGTTAATAAATGGATATCAATTAGTTATTATAATTAATTTTAACTATTTAATAATTGTTTTATTAATTATTCATATTCTAATTAATTTACATTAATTCAATTAATTTTGTAATTAAATTAGGTTTAATATAACAATATTAATTTATTTTTATTTTAAGTGATTAAATAATTAAATAATAAAGTAATATATTAAATAATACTAAATTTAATTTATGACTATATTTCTCTTATATTTAATTAAATTACTTGTTTGACTTAAAATTCTATCAACGGAATTGGAGGGTTAACCGTCGCCACCGCGGTTTGCTTTAAGCTAAACTAGGCCCTATTTTGGGTTTAGTATCTCTAGTTTGTTAGTAGCATTTTCAGCACAAATGACACATGTTAAAAATAGAAATTTGAAATCAAAAAATTATGTGTTGAGATATATGTTAGGTAACATATTCATAAATTAAAAGTCCGTTTGGATTGATTTTCTAAATATTTAAATAAGTGTTTATAAATAAAAAAAAAAGTATTTGTAAACAATTAGAAAGTCAATTTAAACGGATCTTAAATTCTAATTTAAACCATTATTCAAAATGTATTTTATTTTTTAGCATGAAGCAAATTTAATATATAACTTTAGATAAAATGCGAATAATAACTGTTACCATATATGTTGTACTATAAATTAGCCAATTTATTGTGTTGGCCTAATTTATACTTTATTTACTTGTGATATTCTTTATATACATAGACACACACGTGTATTCCTCTTTAAAAGTAAGTGGGCTAGTTTATAGCATAACATGTATGATAACAAGAACAGAATTCTAGACAAGTCCCTACATGGGTAAATATTTGTAGTTTCATTTATTATTCACTGAAAATTTTTGAAAATTCATAACACTAATTATCCAACCTACTTCTTCTTCTTCTTTTTTTTTTTTATTTTTTTTTTTATATATATTCGTGAGTGTCCGAGTCAGCTTACGCGCACCTCGATTAATCTCATGGGACACCTGCCTGACCCTACAATTTGGGTGTCAGAGTTTGTGATTAAAAAAAAAAAAACAGGGTTGTTTTTAAATTTAAAAAAATGAGTCAACCTATTTATAAATATGGAAAAATTTTACTGTCTATCATCAATAGATCACAATAAAATTTTATCACTTGAGCGATAGAATTCTATCACAGTATATCTCTGACAGACAATGAAAATTTTCTATATTTATAAATAGTTGAATATTTTTTCTGTTTATAGTAATTTCCCTAAAATCAATATCACCTACCTATAAGCCTAATAATTGATACCATCCATTTAAATCCCTCCAATATTGTGAGTGCTAGGGTTTAACCAACCTTTGAATTCCTTTGTCTTTTTAGTATTCTTCCATATCTCTAGCAACTTTTTTAGCTCACTTAAATGTTCTCTACATCTATTTATCTAAATTGTTGATATTCGATTACATTCACGAGGTACGAAGGGTGTACATAGATTGGTTAGAAGATTTTTTGGACTACCAACTTGAAAATTAGATTAATCGAGTTGGCTGCCGGAAAGATCCGAACATAGTCTTCAACCCAACTCTTAAAATTCGAATTGAATTGGGTTGGGTTGTCAGGTTATTATTATTATTATTATTATTATTATTATATATTAATTTAAAAATACTTAAATTTACCTACAATACATGACTAATAATTAAAATATCATAAAATTTAAATGTTAAATACTTTGCATTTTAGATTTCTAATTAAAAAATGACGCTATTTAATATAAGCTGCATACTGCTTAGTCCGGCGGTTTGGTAAAATTCCTTTCCTATTTTGGTCGTTGGTAGACGAGGGACACACGTAACAACAACCATATATTAATGCATGCTTAGTCAGTTGCTATACAAAAACAGTTATATCATTAAACTCACTTTGCCCACAAATGTAATAAAACTATAAATATTTGTGCTATTTTGTATAATTATGTAAGCTTATCCCTTAATTTAATTATCAACTATTTTAATTTCATTGTTTCAAAAGAAAAAAAACTATTTTAATTTCATATCTCACTATATGATTACTTTATTCCAACAATACTATTAAATATATACCCTTAAAAGAACCAACACCAATAAATAAGAAGTGAGGAAATTAGATTTTTTAGTTGCAAATTGTGTATACAGTGAGCTATGCTCGCCTTGACATATAAATCAATATTAGTTCTAATAAAGTGGTAAAATTTTAAACCTACCCCTTACAAATAGTTAAAGATTGTTTGGTAGTCAATTTGAAAATAAGGCTTCGTTTGGTAACCATTTCATTTTTTTTTTGGTTTTTGAAAATTAAACAAATTTCCTCCCAATTTCTTACCATGAATTTCATCTTTGTTAAGTAATAGAGTTGGATTCTTAGTTAAATTTCAAAAACAAAAAACTGGTTTTTAAAAACTACTATTTTTGGATTTCAAAACTTGGCTTGATTTTTGAAAACATTGATAAAAATTAGATAACAAAATAAGAAATTTAGAGGTGAAAGAGGTGTTGTAGGCTTAATTTTAAAAAGCCAAATGATTACTAAACGAGACATATGAGATTCGATAAACCAAAGTTTGTTATGCATTTAATAATATATTTGTAAACCATAAAACTAGCTAGGCTTAGTTATCCAATAAATATTAAGTCGAATAAAAATTATTATATTAATTAATTTATGAACATGTACTATGTCAAACATTTTGTATAATTATTATTTTATAGTAGAGTATATTTCAATTTACAAATATGAATTAAGTTTATAACCTAAAATACTATATTTATTAAAGTTTTTAAAAATATTTTTTACTTATGTGTTTTAAAATTTCACATATATTCAAAATTGTCTAGATACTTTTGAAAACATAGCAATGTTGTTTTTAAAATTTGCAATATTTGAATCACATCATTTGAAAAAAGTTTCCATAAAACACATTTTTCAAACATGCTTCAACTAAATGAATCAAAAAACATAAAATAAAATCAGATTGCCTACCAAATATGCCTTTACTAATGTCGGGATCATTTTAAGCTATGCTCCTTTTCTTTCTAATTAGTGACGACAAAGGATTTTAAATTAGCCATACGAAGGTACATATTTCATCTTTGAAAAATACTTACGTGCATCCCATATTCCATCTATCTTTATACATCTCATCAAATTGTTCAATCATAATTTTTCATGTGGCAAATTCTTCTTTCTTTTTTCTAAAAAAATTAAATTTATTCATTTTTATCTGTTTGATGAGAAGATGCATTAAGATGGGTGCATCTTGAGATGTACCCTTATATTGCTCTTTATTGTTATTTCCATCGTTTCTAATAATTCTCTAGACACTTAATATTTACATGGAAAAAAAGCAATAAGGAGGAATCTAAAGAAAATGAACAAATATAGAATGATATTAAAAAATAATGAGATAGATAATGTTAGATATGATATAACTTGGAGTTGTTAAATCGTCATTAACCCAAAAGCTTAAACTCAAGATTGAAGAAAACTTTAATTTTATATCATCTAACACTCCCTGTCACTTGTGGGGTTGAAATGATACCATGTTAAATCGCTGATTGATCCAAAAGCTTATATGGCTGAAGCCAAATTTAATTTTACATCATCAGAAGTAACATTTTGGAGGCTAGATTGCAACTGATTCCATGCTCTTATTTTTCTTACACAATAAAAATAAAACAAAAATAATTCTTTTTTTTTTTTTGTAACATGACACATTGTTATTTTTTCCACTTTGGATGCATCCTAAAATACAACTTATTTCTGTGCATTCAATTTTAATCACACATACACAAAAAGTTTTAAAAATATTAAAATATCATTTTGGTTCATATATTTTGGAGTTTTTTAAAATTTTATCACTATATTTTTAAATACTCAATTTTAGTCCTTGTACATTCAATAAATCTTAAATTTAGTCCATACTAATAGTTTATTGTAGATTTTTTTAAAAAACATTTAATTATCTATTAGTCTTCTCAATATAAATTTTGAATCACGACGTGTCAACCAACTAATGGGAGTCACACCATACCCAAAAACTATGATAATATATGGAATTTTTTGAAGTTACAAACGTCGTATATATGGAGCCTTATTTTAGTTTTTTTTTAGGGTAATTGTAGTGAATAGCAATTTTAGGAATAATAACCAAATATATAGCATTTTAAAAAAATTACAAATATAACAAAGTGTATAAATGATAGAATTCTATTGTTGATTTAACCGTAATAGACCACCTAAACCATCACTTTACTATATTTGCGAACCCTTTTATTTTTTAAATACAAAGATAGCAAACACGAAAACAGAAAAAAACTAAGTTTCGTTCACAGGGTGGATTGTTTCTATTCAGATTTCCGATTTCCGATTTCCACATTCGTTCCCTTTTATTTTGATATTTCCCTTACAAATTCATTAAAATTCTCCATGTCTCAAAAAAAAAAAAAAAAAAAAATAATAATAATAATTATAACAACAATAAAATTATCTTAAATTTCTTCCCCAAACCAAACTCATAACGTCTCCTCAAAGTCTCGGTTTCGGTCTCTTCCATTTTTTCGCCTGCAAATGCTCAAGTACCTCGTCGGTTCCGCCGGAGCAAGCGGCTATGGCTCCAAATCCACCGCCGAAGAAGTCACTCAATCTTGTACTCATCTGAACTCCATCACCGCCATTGTCACAGGTTATCTTATCTGAACTCCGAATTTTGATTCTGATTCTGATTCCATTATACATTTCGTTTTTTAATTAACTCGCTAACAAATTTTGGCGCAGGAGCGACGTCGGGAATCGGAGAGGAGACGGCGAGAGTCTTAGCCAAGCGCGGCGCAAGGATCATCATTCCGGCTCGCAACCTAAAAGCCGCCGAGGAAGCGAAGGCGAGAATCGTATCGGAATCGGATTGTTTCGATCATTCACGAATTACGGTGATGGTTCTCGATCTTAGCTCTCTGAATTCCGTCATGAACTTCGTCTCCGAATTCGAGTCCTTAAATTTGCCTCTTAATCTCCTCATGTAATTCATCCAAAAACATCGCTAATTTCACTCCGTTGAATCGAACAAAACAAACGACATTTAATTGATCGAAGAAACTAAAACTCAGTTTCCTTCTAATTTTCAGAAACAACGCAGGCAGGTTCTGTTACGAACGTGCGATTTCTGAAGATGGAATTGAAATGACCTTCGCTACTAATTACCTAGGCAAGAACATTACGTACAGAACAAATTTGTTTCATCTCCTTTAATCACGAGGACTTTCACCATTACTGATCGAATCGATCAAATCGATAATGCAGGTCATTTTTTCTTGACGAAACTTCTGTTGAACAAGATGATAGAAACGGCTAAATCGACGGGAATCCAAGGCCGAATAGTGAATGTAACGTCCAACATCCACAGCTGGTTTTCCGGCGACTTATTCGAATATCTCAGCCAGCTAAGCCGGAACAACAACAACAACAGGTATGATTAATTCTCCTTTGCTTATGCATTAATGGCGCTCTGATCATAGCGATTCTGATAATCATTCGCAACAGAGAGTACGATGGGACACGCGCTTACGCGTTCTCCAAGCTCTCAAATGTCTTGCACACCGTACAACTAGCTCACAGACTTCAGGTTTCCTTCCATAGATCATAATCATTGGTATTTTCATGGAATGATTTCACGTCCTCGTTTGATATTGACAAAATCAAAACAGGAAATGAAGGCAAATGTTACTGTAAACTGTGTTCATCCGGGCGTTGTGAGAACTAATTTGAACAGAGATCGTGAAGGCTTCATTACAGGTATTACTGTTGAAGAAAATGTTTCTACATGGAAATTAATCAATCTAAAAAGCATATAAGAAAAATTAATCTTAATGAGAAAATACAGATTTGATTTTCTACATGGCGAAGAAATCAAAGTTGTTGAAGACAATTCCTCAAGGCGCAGCAACAAGTTGTTACGTAGCGACGAATCGGAACCTGGAACATGTGAATGGAAAATATTTTGCCGATTGCAATGAACAAGGAAGCTGTGAATCCAATACAAAATCAGCGCACTTGGCCGAACGCCTGTGGTCCGCCTCTGAAACCATGGTCTCCACTTTAACTGGTACGCCTCAACCCTAATCTCAACAATTTAATAAATCAATTGGATCGAGTTGGTTTGTGAACTTTTATATTGATTTGATTATTTGAGTTCAAATAAATAATAAATCATATATTATCCTTTCTGCATAATTTTGAAAAAGTAATTTCAACCAGACTTTAACCTCCGCATGGATTCAAAAAAGCTAAAGAAATTATTTTAAATCCTTTAATTTGAAATCCGTGAAATGATTTTAAATTAATTATTTTGTTTTTGACCAATTTATTTTTAAATCCTATCAAATCAGGTGAAATTCGAGTATTTTGGTCTAGAATTTTTTTTAGACAGGTTTCGAAATTTGTTCGAATTTGTTATGAATTGAAATCCCTCCAATCACGAAGTTCTAAACATATCATTAATGACATATTTGAGAGTGATTTTAAAATGATTAAAATCACTTTTGTTATTTTCATAATCAAATTTTAATCACTCAAAATTAATTTTAATAACATGAAAAAATACAATTACAAGTGTAACACTTCATAATATGAATTTACTTTAGTGTATTTCAGAGTCATTTTAAACATGATAAAAGTAATTTTTAACCCTTTTAAAATCACTCTAAAGATGTGTTAATAATATTATAAACTTGAAATATTATATTGAGTTCACTTTCGGAGGTGATTTGAATGAGACCTATCCGGCCGTCCCTAGAATTAGGGATAGTTTGGTTTTGAGTTGACCAAAATCAAAATGAATCAATGTCCTATTTGACACATAATCGATCTGGTCTACTCGATCCGATTCTTCTTGGTGTTGGGAAGCTCGGAGATCAAAACCAGAACGAGAGAGAATATCAGAAGAGGGTATGTGTAACAGGTTGCGAACGAAAGAGATCAACTCTTGAGAGAGAGAGATTGAGGGAGGTGGCTGAAACTTAAAAAGAAGTGATGATGACTTCAATTTTAGGGTTTTCTATAGTATATATACCTCTGGTTTAGTTTGATTTTCGTTGTTTTTTTTTAAATAAACAACCAAATCAAACAAAAAGCATTAGGTTTTCTCAAATATAAAACTGAGATGTCGAATACTACACCCAAAAAAAGGAAAAGAAAAAAAAGAAAGAATAGAAAATTCAAACCACCAAGCCATTGAATCAGTTTGGTTTGGTTAGATTCTAAAATTTCCGTGCCCCAACCCTACTATGAAGGTTGAATATGTAGGTGCTAAGCCAAATCCCTTCATAAGCGCCAAATTTGGGGTGGTCAGAAGTCAGAACTAAGATGCGGCTTGAACTTAGAATTAGTTTGAGAAACTGATAAGTCGCTGTTGGTGAGGAGAATTATACTGGGAGGTCCCTGCTAGCATGTGCCATAGGGACATATAGGTGCATAAACCAAAACTTTCAACCTTCCCCCATTCCCAACTATATAATTGAAACCCTCCCTTTCCAAGGTTATGATATATTTTCTAAATTTTAAAAGTTGTTTTTAACTTCTTTTTTTTTTTTTAAAAAAAAAAAATTGTTATGGATTTAATTGTCTTTTTAAGAAAGAATTTAAGGTGTTATAGTTATTATATTTTCATATATCCTTATAATTTTTCAATATATATCCCCTTTCCAATACTAACATATGTTGTCAAAGTAATGACCTTAACATATGAAAGAGCCTTTTATGCCATTATATTCATATTTGGATGTATATATATATATATATGAAGAGTTTTTTCACATGACAAACTATATTTTTGCAATTAAGTGGAGTGTAAAAAGAATCTAATATACATGTCTTTAACTCACAAATTATACCCAAATTTAAATTTCTTAGAACCTAATTGATAAGCAATCTAGATTCTATTATTTTTTTTTAGTCCTACTAAAAGTATTTAATAGACCATGTGGATTTTGTTTTGAAAATTATTTTATGGGATATAAATAGTGCAAATTATTTAAAATTTGAAATATATATATATATATATATATATATTAAGAATTATATTAAGATTTTAGATTTTAAATTTAATTATAGATAGTATATCCCGATTTTAAAATTTAAATTTAATTAAATAGTGTATACAAATCTTAAATTTCAAATTTTAAAATGCAGAAATATATTAAGAAAAAGATAAAATCATTAATAAATATAGTATTTTATGCTCTAAATTGAATTCAATGTATTATAAATTATATGATAAATAATAATTATACAATTTCTTTAACATAAAATATAGTAAAAAAATCAATTAATAATAACTAATATTCAATGTAATATTTGGTTGGTAACTCCAACTAATTTTATGGTGTATAACATATTTTGAACAATTATTTCATTCAAAATTAAAATATAACTATCCTGTTTTTAACTTAAAAGCATAAAATATAACTATCCTGCTATGCACATATATAAAAGCATAAAATATAACTATCCTGTTTTTATTGAATCTCTTTTTACTTTCAAATTGGTCTACCAAACAAACCTTAATATTTCATTCAAAGTTAAGTTAAATAATAATACAGTTGTTTCCTTTCTTACCTTAGTAAAAATCTTTCACATGAGCTATGCTCTTGTTTTTCACCTCACTCTTAACTCCCTATCTCACAATTTTCTATGGCTAGTTACAAATAGGCCACTGATAAAAATGACCCAACTAAATGAGCTAAGCCCAATCAAGAGACAAAACCACTGATAACAAAATAAAACAAAACAAATAATAAGGAAAATATTACTCTATTATGTAAAACATTGTTGTTCCTAATTCCTATTCTCAGTTGAGAAACAGTTGGGATTTCTAGTTTAGATATTAACAAATCCCATCAGTTCATAAGATATTAAACTGTACTTCCCAAGAGGGGGGGGGGGGGGGGGGGGGGCATAAGACATTACAGGTCCAAAACTAAGCTTCAAGTTCAATAAAATCACAAAGGACTTGATGTTACTTTTGTGGAGATTTTAAATGAAAAACCCTTTGTCCCCCTCCAAGAGTCAATAGTCTTATGGACCCCATTGATATAAATGAAATGCAATCTATACATTTTGAACCAAAAGTAATAATAAGAACAAGGATTTCCTTTCTTTTTTTAATTTATAATTGATGGATATGGAAAATTAGACTTTGAATATTTGATCAAAATAAAAGATTTATTATACTCATCGACTGAAATACCTAACGAGAGTTTAGAACTTCAACTTCTACGTAAACTTGTTTGGCCAACCCATAACATCAAGATGTACTTTTTAATAATTTAAAAAATCTTTTGATGTGAAATTTTTTACTTTTGGAATTCTTCTAGTCAAGCTAGAATTATAATTTAATCATGCCAAAATATCAATTATCTTTTAGTCAATAAAATAGTTTACATTAATAAAAGTAACTTGTAATCATCAACCTACCTAGGTAAAAGTGTACAACACTATAAAAAAGGGAAGTTTTTTAAAAATAGAAAAATAAGTAACTGTTTACATAAAATAACAAAATTTTTAGATAGTTGTGGTAGGCGCCGATAAAAATATAAGTCTATCAGTTATATAAATAATAGAAGCTTATCACTTATAGATATTATAAAAATCTATCGATGTTTATCCGTATTTTTTATTTTTTTATTTTCTATAAATAATTTGAATTTTTTTAAGATCTTTTATAGAAATGTTGTAATTTAAAAAAATATTTAAAAAAATATTGTTGTTTATAAGATATTTATAAAAATATAGTTGTTTTGTTTAGATTTGTTTTAAAAAAAATTAAAAGAAAAAAAATCTATCTGCCACACATGTCAACTATCAAGTCTGTGGCAGGCTATTGTGAAAATTTCTCAAAAAAAACTATAAAAAAATTCCCCTTGGAAGGTAGTAGTACATAGAGAGATGGATTTGAGTACTAGATAAAGCCTAGTACACCTTTTGGCTTTTGGAACAGTATGTTGGTAAATACTGTTAAACCATTTTTATTCGAATTCCATTCACTTTATATGGATTCTTCAACTTTTAATTTCACTTTTCTTGTTCTTGTGATGCTGCGTGGTAGTATATTGTCCCAACTTGGTATTTGTATTTTGTTCAATATATTTAGAGATAATGTTTTAGGAGAACGAGTTTTCCATATTTATCCATTGATATGAATTAATTTTATGTTTAAACTAAAATTCATACCATGACCTTAACCTTTTTTAACCAAAATAAGATTTTGGTTGTAGACTTTTTCTTTGTTAAAAACATGTGGGATTAGAGAAATTCAAATATTTATCTCTTGATTGACTTAGAATATATGCTTTTAACTCGTTGAACTATGTTCAGGTCACATTTTTAATTATTAATATTTAATACTTATCACTAATAATTTATTTTGACTAAACTTTTATCACATTCATTTTTATTCATAAACCATAAACATTTGTTAGGTATTGGGTTGGAAATTTTTATGATTGAATTTTGATGCATTGATTTAATATTAGAGTTATTCATGTGTATATAATATGATGAAAGTATGGAAATAAATGCATAAAGCTGGTATGAAGTTGGGAATTCATACTTATCAAGTACATATCAATAAAATACAATACATACAAAAAGTTGAGAGTAACCATAAATAATAAAAGTAGTGGGAAGTTATTATTAGACTTTATAGAGAAAAGAATGCATATTTAAGAGTAGGTAATAAATTATTAAAGGTGGTGGGGAAAGGTAGGGGAATAGCAAATTGCAGTTAGATAGAGCATTAAAGGGGACGGTGGAGTGGAATGAAGTGAGGGCCCACTATGGCAAGGGAAAAAAGAAAAAAAAGATGTAAATAACTCATCAAATTTTCATATAGTTTAACTAACCTAATCCTTAATTTAAAAAAAAAAATCAACTATGGACAACGGTCAAATATTTGTAAAAAAAAAGTTAAAATAAAAATGAAAAAAACTTGGATGCACTATCCTAAAGAATTGTCAAATAAGAGTTGGTCATGCGAGAAATTTTTTTAAATTAAATTATTTTTTATTTTTTTTGTTGTGTCTAAAAAAGAGGATGCATGTGGGTTAAGTGCAGCGACGGCACCTAATCATTCTCCATAAAATTTAGACAATTTTACCAATTTGGATATAGCTATAATTAAGACATTTATTTACCAGGAGAAGGTCAAAAGTGAATCCTCAAATGAGGTTTGAGTGGTTTGACTTAATTTCTTAAAATAAAATTTTATAACTCTTTGCTAGCAAATCTTTATATATATATATTCTCCCCAATTTTTCTTTTTACCCATATTCTCTATCCTCTCTCATTCCATTTTTTTTCTTTTGTTTTTGCTCCCTATTATTTAGTTCTTTTTTATAGTAGTGACTTTGAACCCTTATTGTGATAGAGAGCGAGAATAAGAGAACATATGAAACGAAAGCGAGAAACCAAAGAGAGCGAGAGCAACCAGAAAAATAGGAGATAGGAAGGAAGAGCCAGAAATAAAAAAGAAACTTTTTTTTTTTTTTTTTTTTTTGTCGAAGCTATCAAAGGATTAAATAAAATATATTTTTAAAGAAGTAGATCAAATTTCGTTTGAGGACGATATTTTATTTGATTTTGAAAAGGAGGACAATAATTTTTAGGTCATGCGTAAATAAAAACCCAAATGATTTGATAATTAAAGAACATTTAATTAGGTTAGATTAGATATCAATCTTAATAAAGGGAGGGGAGGGGACCACATGACTTTTGGGCTGGGCCTGGGATGGGTTGTACAAGAAGAAATCAAACGCGCTTCTCTATCTCATCTCTTGTGTCATCGATACGACAAAATCGCCTTTTTGATATTTATTTATATATATTAAATTGACAACGCCCACTTTTTGGCGTGGCCTTCCCTTCTTTTACAAAATTGTGGTTCTGCTTTTACAATCATTTTATTGTTTCTGCCACTCCCCTCTTCTTTATTCTTCTTAAATATACCATTTTTATCCTTCTACTTATAATTTTGATTCATTTTAGTCTTAGTTATACTCTTAAAATATTCATTTTTGTCTTTTTATTCTCAATTCTTTTGTAAATGATCATGGTCACTTTTTAAAAATTAAATTACAAAGATGAACCAAAATTCATTATAGAGACCAACATCAACGTTTTAAAACTAAAACCAAAATTGTTTTTAATTTTCTTTTTAATCTCTCATCCTTTCCTTTTACTTCTCCTCTTCTTCACTCTTTCTCTCTCCCTTTTTTTTTTTTTTTTTTTTTTTTGTTTTGTTTTGTTTTGTTTAATTTTGAGTGAAATTTGCAACACTCAAGATTCTTCATGAATACCCATCATTCTTAAAAAGAGAGAAAAAAGGAGTCAAAAATTTCCATCCTAATCCATCAAAATATTCTCCATTTTATCCTTAAAGGCCATAGATTGGAGAATCAACATAGTCAATACATGGATATAGGTAGTGATGATGATATAGAAACTCTACCAACTGATTACTATTTTTTTTTTTAATATATTTGATAGGTAAATGAATCCCATCTGATATTTTTTTAGCAACTAAAAATAGACCACTTTACAAGACAGGTTAGAATAATAGGAAAAAAAATTAAATTACAAGTTTAATTTTTAAATTTCTAAATTTAGGGGCTATTTGATTATTAAACTTTAAATTCTTAACTTTCAAATTGTGTCCAATAAATCTAATTTTTTTTCAATATTATACTTAATAAATCTTTGAAACATTTTACATTTAAAAAAATTCATGAACTTGTCGGACACAATTGAAAGTTTAAGATTCTACTAGACAAAAATTTCAATTGTATATTAACTAGATTAGTTTTTTTTTTTTTTTTTTAATTTCAAATATGTCACGAGTCTATTAAACACAAACGGAAGGTTCCTAAACTTAATATGTAAATCCTTTTAAGTACAATAAGGAGTAAGAGAATTCAAATCGTAGACTTTTTGACAAGTAACACATATAGTATGCCAGTTGAACTATGTTCACTTTAGTAATATGTATCTTTCTGTAAGTATAGAAGAACAGATTTTTTAGCCAAATTTCCAAAAAAAAAAAAAAAAGAAAAACAAAATTTTAAAATTGTTTTTTAACTTTTAAAATTAAGAAAGAGAGATAAAAAGAAAAATGGGTGTAATTTGAATTGAACGATGGAGGGGAAATGCGTTGGGAAAAGGTCAGGCATTTAGAACCACATATTTCTTATACAATCCTTCCTCAATCTCAATCTCAATCTCTCTCTCTCTCTTATTAATGAATTATGACAATTCAGAAGCAAGCCATTGTAGCCATCTTCCCTCCCAAAAACCTTTTCTCATTTATTCTTACACATTACGTCTCTTTTATTTATTTATTTATTTCTCTCTCTCTCTCTTCCCCTCTACATTAATTCATTATTGTGATTGCAATCTAACCAAAGCCTTCTCTTCTCGTGTTTTTCCCCTTCAAAGTCTACCCTTTCCCACTCAAATATTAAGCAACGTTTGCGACAGTGAATAAAGTTGTTTAGTCTAAAAAGTACTTTTATTCGTTGAACTCATAGTGTCGGAAGTTTTTTTTATAAGTACAAATGGAGTGGGGATTTGAACCACGAATCTCTTGGTCCTTAGTACATACAGATGTCAATTGAGCTAAATTCTTGTTGACCACAATGTTAAGAGTTAGTAAGTCATGAAATTGATGTTTTTTTAGGTTTAAGAATTCATTGGACTAACACAAGGAGTAAGTCGACCTGCTTTGCACTCTTCAGGCTAACATATTCTAAAATAGTATATTTTTTTAGCCTAAATTACAAAAAAGAAAAAGAAAACCCTTGGTGTGTTGTTTTAAGAAATATATATATATATATATATATATATTTTACAAAGTTGCAATATTATCCTTCACGTTTCATAAACGTGTCAAAATTGATATTCGAGTAGAAATCCTTTAAAATAGGGCGTTAAAAAGATGTTGTTGGGATTAAGTTGATAAGAATGAAATTCAAACATGTTTTGACCTTTTATCTAATACTCTAACGGTTTTTATATTTAAGGGTAATTTTGAAACATTTATGAAATATGAAAGGTAATATTGGACTTCTTAACTAAAAATTTAGTCACTTAGATTTAAATAATGCGTTAGATCTAAAAATGCGTGTTATCAATTTTTTTTCTTAATGTAATTTAGAAATTCAATTATAAAAAAGTTTATGACTAAATGAAGTGTTTTCAAAAGCATAAAGTCAAACTTCATAGGTAAAGGTTGAAAGGAGATAAGAAAAAAACTTTAAATCATTTATTTAAGAAGAAAAAGTCCTCTCTACCCTTTTTATTTTTATATAAACAATAGACACTTTTAGATATATATCATGAACTAATTCATTTGATTAAATCATAACTATTTTAAAACTCAACAATGATATAGGTGAGATGAGAAAGCAAACTAACTTTGAAATGATAATTGGTGTCGACCACTAAACTATGCTCGAAATCAAATTGACATCAAAACATAAAATACCTCATCTCTCAGTCTCTTTAAACACATAGGATCAGTTTATTTTGTTGGATGAGATGAGTTTGGATTGGAATGTAATAAAAACTCATGTTTGGATTGGGTGTTTTAAGTTCGATTTGTAATACTAAACTCATTCCGTTCTCACAGTTTTCAATCCAACTTTTTTTCCCACCGTTTTCACGCTTCATAGTCCTATTTCTGTTGTGCCCTCAATATATCACGCATTCCAACACTCCTTTGATTTTCGGTAATATTGATTATATTCCTTCCAGCTTCCCAAGCAGTCCCATATAGATTAAGATTTAATTTGATACCTTGAGGGTAAAATAGAGAGTGTCTAAAAATTATGGACAATTTAAAAAAAAATCTAAAAAGATTAGGGACTATCTTGTAATTTTAATCTTGTATATATCGGGGAAAAAAAGGAAATAGAAAGGAATTGCGGGAGCATTAAATATAAGCCAATAGTTGGGTCATTGGAAGAGTAAGCGTTGGCTTTTGGTATCTGCCGAATAATGACTTTCCGCCGTCTAATTGAAGAAATGATCCAAACCCAAATTCAGCGATGAACGCCGCCTCCGCCTGTCTTATTCTCCAATCTCCTCCTCCTCCGCCCTCCTCATGGTCACCGCCACCGCCGACTCCGTCACTCCCCCCTCCTCCAAGCGCAACAAACTGGCTCTCCACCGCCACCGCCCCTCTCCGCCGCTCCTCCCTGGCCTCCCCGATCACGTGGCCCAATTCTGCCTCTCACATCTCCCCCCTTCCCTCCTCTTCTCCGTCTGCCGCTCATGGCGGCGCCTCCTCTACTCCCCGTCTTTTCCCCCTTTCTCCTCCCTCTACGCCCTTCTTTCTTCCTCCCCTAATTCCCTCGATTTCTTCAATTTCGATCCAATCTCTTCCAAATGGAATCCTCTCCCTCCTCCTCCTAGTTCCCCTTCTTCCCATCTCTTGATCCACCACCCTTCCTTCCTTTCCCGCCACCTCCCTGTTCAATCTCTCGCCGTCTCCGGCCACCTCCTCCTCCTCGCCGCCACCACCCACAACCTCCTCCCCGCACTACCTTGTCCTCTCCTCTTCTCCCCTCTTTCTAATTCCTGGCGAATCGCCCCTCCTCTCCCCACCCCTCGCCGCTGGTGCGCTGCCGGCGCTCTCCGTGGCTCTGTTTACGTCGCTAGTGGGATCGGCTCCTTCTTCTCCACTGACGTAGCTCGATCTGTTGAGAGATGGGATTTGAAACCCAACGGTGGCGGCGGTTGGGAGAAGGTGAGTGGGCTTAAGGATGGGAGATTTAGTAGAGACGCCATTGATGCTGTGGGATGGAAGGGGAAACTCTGTATGGTGAATGTGAAAGGGGATGCGCCGAAAGAAGGATTGGTTTACGATTTGGAAAGGGATGAGTGGAAGGAGATGCCGGAAGGGATGATCGGAGGGTGGAGAGGGCCAGCGGCGGCCATGGATGAGGAAGAGATGTATGTGGTGGATGAAGTTAGTGGAAGTTTGAGAAGGTATGATTCAGAAAGGGATTTCTGGGAAGAAGTAATGGAGTCAAATCGACTGAAAGGGGCAGTGCAGATGGCGGCCGGCGGCGGCAGAGTCTGCGTCGTGTGTGGTGGTAATAGAGGGGAAATCGTGGTGGTGGATGTGGTAGCGTCGCCGCCGCGGTTGTGGGTTGAGCCGACGCCGCTGGGGACGGAGGTGGTTGCCGTCCACGTGCTGCCCAGAATGAATGGTACCCCAGAGTCATGATTGTCCGGCGGTTACAGCCAGGAAGTGGTTTTTTTTTCTCTTTCTTTCTTTTTTTTGGTTTTTTTTAATATTGCGTTCTTGTTTAATATATGAATAGAAAGATAATACGGAGAATTTAATTAATTAATTAATGTTTTTTTTGAGGAAGTAAAGGAAAAGTGGAAATTTGTCGGTTTAAAGAAGAGCAGTTGTTATTGGTTTGAGTTGGTGATCTATTCTCTATTCAATGGCTTCAAGTCCCCATTAGGGAGGAATAATTTTACTGTTATTTTTTTCCTCAAAACAAAAATTAATTATATATATTTTTAAAATTTTGTTTATTTAGAAATTGATGATTCAAACTAAGAAATGAGATACAAATTTATAATCCAACCGTGGAAGATAAAGTGTTATAATGATTAATGCTTTGGTGAGTTACTTTATTATTATTATTAATTCTTTTTTTGAGTTTGACAATTGCCGGTGAATAAAAAAATAATGATAAATGATGCTATGTTAATGGCTACTTTGATGAGTTATATTATGTTTTGGCATAGTCTTTTTGAGTTAAAATTGAAAATTGAAAATTCTAAAATCACTTTTAAACTCACTTTTTTAGTCTCAAGTTCAAATTTAATATTTTTATTTATTATAAAATTTAAATTTAGTTTCTACAGTTAATTTTATTATATTCCTGGTTTTTTCCAAGAAAGTTGCACAACTTTGTCCATGATTTGATTGTTTTGCTTTACTCTCTCTCATTTTTCATTGATGTAATGAAAAGAGACAAAGCTCAAAAAGTGTTTCCTTGGATTCCTTTGTGACCGCTCTAGTTTCTTCTTAGACAGTCCTTCCTTAATACTTAATAAGCTCTTTATCCATATGTATGTGTGTGGATATTCTTTTTTTTCAGAAAAAATCTTTTCTACACTCACTCCCTATTCAATATAGGAAACAAGACTCCATACTATACTCCCTTTAATTATTATTTACAAATCGAAGTGTAGCTCAACTCGATAAGATAATAAATGTTCTTATTTGAAAATTTTGAGGTTCAAAAGCTTGAATCTCCAACTCACATGGGGTTGAATGTAAAGAAAAAAAAAAAAAAGAACACATATCAAAATAAAAACCAAGGATGAATTCAAAGTTGACAATATCAAAGATGAATTCAAAGTTAATGATTGGTATCGTTGGATTAACTTTCAAACTAGTTGACAAGTATGTAAGTCAATAGCATAATCATTATAGCAATGTTGACGATCCTTGTTTACATTTATGTAGTGAGATTAACAACCTCAAATGATTAGAAGTAAACTATTTTAGGATTCATTGGTGGGACTTTTATATGTGTTAATTTTTTGTTGAAATGAGCAAATTTTAAGAGATTTTTAAGCTATTTTGTTTAGGTTATGTAGTAGAAGACCAACAAGTTTAAGACTTAAAATTAAATATCTTTTTTAAAATTATTTTTACCCTTTGGCATGCATTAGTAGACTAGTTATCGCTCGCTTAAACTATTTTTATTAAATAAATGTTTGCATTTAGCAGTAAAAAATAACTGGTAAAAACGTCAAATCTTAGATTGACAGTCGCCATAACTTTCAATAGTAATAGAAAACGGTCGGAATCAAAAATAAAAAATTAATAGAAAACATAAAACAATAGATAATCGACACAAAAATTTAAATAGTTCATTAACAATGTATGAACTACATCTATGGATAGAGAAAAAGAACAATTTTACGAGAGAAAATTCAGATTATAAAGTCAGAGGCTCCTGTAGAGTTAAAGAGTTTATATAGCGCACTTCTCCAAACTTTAGGACTAAAATTGTAAATAGCGCAAATAACATAAATATAAATTCAACTAAGGTTTCAAGAGCGATGTCTCCAAACCCCACTAGGGCGCGACTCCCTTGGACACTGACTCACTAATTGAGTAGTGAAACCTTTATATTTAGTTGTTTAAAGTGTCAGATAACAAATTTAAAATATTCTAACACGGTCTTTATAAAGTCAATGAAATAATCTTTATTGACTAGTAGACAAATCCATTATTTTAAATTTTAATCATGTTTGAGGTTCATGAAAAAAAAAAACAATTCCTAGGATTGTATGGATAATACTCTCATTCATTGTAAACCACATTCACACCATTTAAGATAAATAATCTTTTAAAAATATTTTTCACACTTTCAAAAAGGTGACAAAAAGTACCCAAAACAGGATTTCTAGTTCTCTTTTTATTTACAAGTGTCAATTAAAAGTGCCAACTACCCAATTTTCTGGTATATGGTTCTTTATGTTTCATGTCTAGATACCCGAGTTATTTTTAAATATAAAAAAAATGAGTTAAACTATTTATATATATAGAAAACTTTTAATATTTATCAACGACTACTATAGAATTGCAAATGTTTATCACAAATAAATAGTAAATTTATAATTATATATTTATAAATAGTTTGATATTTTTTCTGTTTATAGTAATTTCTTGAAAGTATATTTAATAATTCCAAACACTTAAATTGAATTTCACAGTGTCAAATTTGCCTTTTTTTTTTCTTCATAAAGTTTCTTCACATTATTTATTCCTCACATCGTAACTACCACATTTTTTTAATCATAAGGGTTCAACCATAATTCCATTTTACGACGTTTATTTTTATTTAAAAAAAAAACTAGTAAAACATGTTAAAGTAAAGACATTGCTTTACCTGCTCTGCCACCGCCCTAAAAAGAAGCAAAGCATAAAGTATGTAATGTTATAAAATAAAAAACAAATCTTACAACTCAACCGTTCACTACACATTAACTTTTCTACGTGAGTTGAACTTGAACCACAATCCAAAAAAAAAAAAAAAAAAAAAAAACATTTAATCCTTAAAAAACTTTTTTTAGATAACAATTTAATCTTCAAAGTTTAATAAATAATAATTTAATATAGATTATAATAATCTATGTGTATTGTGCATACTATTTTTAGTCCAATTATACTAGACTGTGTTTAAGGTTCGGACATAAATTTTTCTAGTACTACTGGAGTACCATACTCCATTTGCTCACACTATAAATCTGTCTTCATAAATACAGTAGACTTCATTAATGTAAGTGGATCCTACTCTATTTTTAAAAGCAAGTTGATGTGACACACAATAAATAGAGGGAGTATGAAAAATCTTTCATACTCCCATAGTATAGGAAATTTTTCCAGATCCAGACTATTTTTTGTTTGGATTATAATAGTTTGTGTTTTTAGTGTAAACTGTTTTAGTCTAAATTACAAATGAAGAGTGATGATGGTTACAAAATAGTAAATACGACGGCAACTAGGGTTTTCAAATAATTTTGATGTAGCAAATCGTGGGTTATAATAATTAAAAATTTCAACTATTATAATAGTAGGCCAAAACATTGAGTGGGCTAGTTGAAGGCCCAAACCCCCACTAAGTTATTATATAATAAAAGATGACACTTAATTTTGATGAGGGCTAAATTATTACATGTTAAAGCTCAAAGATTAAATCGTTGTCAATTTTGAAAATACTAAGATGAAATTATTATAAACTAAGTTTATAGACTAAAATATTATTTCAATAAATCCTAAATTTAGTTTTTATATTTTCAATAAAAATCTTAAATTTAATCCTTCCTTATTACTATTTATCGAAATTGTTTAAATAATAATAAAAGGATTTATACAATAAAAAATACTATGTGAATATTTTTTTAAAAAATTATATAAAAAAATGCTAATAGAGAACTTTAGAAAAATAGAAAATCATCTAGCAACAATTATTTTAGTATATGGAATAAAATGAAATGAAATCTAAAATATAAGGACCAAAATGATAATTTAACTAATTTTTTTTTGTTTCAAGTGCTAAAGTCACGCGAACGAGAAACAAATAAAAGAAGAGAGATGGGTAGTTGCAAATCTATGCAACCTTTATTTGAGAAACTGTTCCCAGTTAGCCTGTTTAGTGGTTCAGTTGGCAGCAAAATGATTTGTTAGAAAAAACCATAGGACTCAGGATAGGAACATTGATTAAGATCACAACATAGGGTTAAAGCTCAATAGCTTTAAACTTATTTTGCATATTCTTAAATGTCATTCTTCATTCAAACAATCAATGGGATTCAGATCACCTCGTAACTGTGCGAGATTTGGAGCGGCGATTCCTTAGACACCGGTCTCTGTTCCGACCATAGCTCGAGGTTGACGGTTCCAGTTCCCCAGTGGATGAGACATTTGTGAACCTCCTTAATGTTAAATTTGTTGACTAATGCCAATCCCAGACATTTATCAACTAGCTTCCATTCACCTGGAATGTTCATTTTAGTGAGAAATTGACTTTACTTTAACAAGCAAGAGATCAAGCTTAAGATAAAAAAATATTTCTTGCAGCTAAGATTGTGCCTTCATAACCTTGTCGAGTTTGGTCCTTGAACTTTAATGTTTATGTTTATGCGACAGTTTGATGATTATGTGTATGTGTCAGAGTTTAATGTTTATGTGACATTTTGACGATATCATTATTTCAGAATTATGTGACGAGCTAATTTGGGACAGGATTAGATATTTGATGACAATGAACTATTAGACATAAATTGAAAGTTCGTGAGCCAGATTAATAGATACAACAACTCTAAGAGTTCATCAACCTACTTGAAACTTTTTAAAGTACCAAGATTAAATTGATACAACCTTGCAAGTTCAAGGACAAAATTTAAATTTAACAATAAACACTTTTTAAAGTTCAAAGATATATTCAAGTCGTTCATTTGAGAAAATTGAAACCCTTCTTATTGGATGATCTTGATATTTCCCAAAAAAATAATAATTCTTGATCAATGGAGGAACAATAGATACCAAAGTGGATGATTGACTCATTCCATACTGAAATAATCGCAAGAAATCCTTTGATAAGATGAATTCCTATTTCTAATAGGATATTGACTTTTAGAAAACAGTAAAGAGGACAGATTATTCAAAAAAAAAAAAAAATTAAGTTGAAAAACTTATTAGACACAATCAACGTTCAGGGACTAAAGTTGTTATTTAACCAAATTTATATATCGACTGATAAGTGAAAGGAAATGATTATTACCATTAGGCAAAAGATTTCCCTCCAAATACTTCTCCCCTGATTCTGGCCAGATTTCATGCACAGATCCGTCAATGGATGTGAATGAAATAAAAGATTCTGTGGGATGTAAAAGGTTAAACATCGGATGGACCCTTAAGCAAACCAACCTGCAAAAACACACAGAAATATTATATAATTAAGCAACTACACAGATCTCTTCAACTTTTCGAACCTGTACTCCTCCCAACATCCATGTTTCCAGTAATTAGGGGTGTGCATGGGTTGGGTTGGATTAAGGATGTTTTTGGAACCAATCCAAAAATTTGGGTTGGTTGGGTTGGCAACCCAAAAGACCCAAATAATGTCTTCAACCTAACCCAACACAAACCTCAAAACTTGGGTTGGGTTGGGTTGTCGGGTTATAACTTATTTTTCCCCTTTTTAATTTAAAATACGTAAATTTATCTACAACACACGACTAATAACTAAAATTTCATTAAATTCAAATATTAAATGTTAAATACCAAATATCTATGATATTTATTACAAACTTTAAACAAAGACAAATATCATAACAATTTTAAAAGAAAAATATTAAAAAGTTCACAAATCAATCCAAAGCAATCAAACTTTAAACAAAGAGAAATATATATATGTGTGTAATTCGGGTTAGGTTGGGTCAACCCAATTTCTTTTTAGCCAACTCGTGACCCAACCCAACCCGACAAAAATAAAAAAGGTTTAACCCAACCCAACCCAACCTTTACATTTTGGGTTGGGTAGTCCAGATTATTCGGATTGTTGGGTCATTTGAACATCCCTACCAGTAATAAAGTAGAAGCATATAGTAATAATTGGAGCAAACCTTGAGAATCCACCAGAACCAGCACCTACTTTGACAGCTACAATGCTGGAGTTAATCTTAAGTACTTTAGCATCTTCCTTTGGAATGTATATTTTTCGTCTTAGAACTAACCCTCCATCAATATCACCTTCAAGTTCAAGAGATTCCTCATCCCCTGAGTGCTCAAAGTTTCGACTGAAAGAAAAGGAGTAATTAGAATAAATTTGCTGCCATTTTTGGGTATTTTCTACACCAACTTCAACATTTACGTAGCTTTGATGGTTGAATTTTGTTCATCTTTATTGGTTGACTTGGGAGTAATTTCCTATATTCTACTTTTGAGAATGTATTAGTTATACCATTTAAGTATACAGTTCAATTTATTGAATTCTATAAATGAATACTCCCCATGAACCTTAACAAATATTTATTAAGTAGAATTACTATATACAGAAAAAATATCAAACTATTTACAAATATAGAAAAATTTTACTGTCTATCAACGATAGACCGCGATAGAATTCTATCGGTTGAGCGATAGACTTTTTCTATATTTATAAATAATTTGGCTAATTTTTCTATATTTGAAAACAGCCCTATTTATTAACTATTTTACTGTTTAAGAAACAAAGGCAGCTGTTATACGAGTTAATATTCAGAATGAAGTATTGAAATTGGTTAAACACAGGTTGGGAATTTACTCTATGATGCTATATTCCTCAGTACATCCAGCAGATCGGTACTCCGTACCACTGAACTCTTCATAACCATTGATTTCAATCTTGCTTTGGAGCCACTGTATCCCTGCACTCTCAGAGACAAAATGATATCAACTTATCCTATTACATTTGTTGACACAGTTAAAATAATATTTTCGTAGTGGTAAACTTTTTAAGTTCAACATGGGATGAGAATTTGAACCCCTGACTTTTAAATCATAAATATAATGTCTTTACCAATTCAATCATGCATCATGCTCAGGTTAAGAAATAACTAAACGAGTAAATGTTAAAGGCAACATCATCCTTTGAGAACACGGTACAGCTATAACATAAACAATGAGCTTCAAAATCATGTAACTATTTGCCAACTTTCGTCATTAGAAACAACCATGCTAGGATCCCTCCTCCACTAAAGTTTACATATTCCATTTCTAGGTGCTGGAAATGGATGGTGATTAGCTGATATGCAAGGGCGTAGCTGAGGAAATTTGTGAATAAAAGATGGATGGAATTAAGGAAAAATAATGTTTAGTTAAAGGAGTTGAAGAGATGAGATGAGCATTAGAGTAGCTTGAGAATGGAACATATACATCTTTGCAGGTGGAAAGTAGGTTAGACTCTTAGTAAACCACCAGCTATTCTTAGCTAGAGGGAGAGAATATAAATATTTGAAGCTTCCCGATTCCTTAACGCTACCATTTCCGGGAAGTTTTCATTAAGCTATCTTCAATTCATCTAATTTTCATCGGTGGAGAGGGGTGCATCGCATAACATAGCAAGAGTTGCAAAACAATTCCCAATTATGGCATGATTAAAAGCAAAGGGGAAAAAGGACAAAGGACAAAGAAAGGTTGAAAACAAAGAGTAATATTGGTTATGTTATCGGAATTACTAAATAATACAATAATCATAAAGTTGTTACCTGAAGGAAGGTTTGTCATAGAAATGATTCTACCCCCAATCCAGGGAACTACTTTGACAGACCAATTGGCACCTTTCAGTTCAATAGGAGTCTTTGAAAGTGATACTCCTTTATGTTCAGAAACCTCTTCAACATCTTGCAAAGTCTTAGCACTTTCTACAAGGAAATCATTGAATAAGAAATCATAAGTAATCATGAAGATAAATGAAACTCAAGAATCCATTAGTAGTTCACTCTCAACAAGGTTAGCAGAAAAGTTGTCCAACATGAACTGAAAAGTTTCCATCTTAAGGAGTCATACTCTTTTAAATTAACAAACATCAGAAAGAAGACAGTTCTCATGTGAAATGGAAGCTGCAGTTATAGAAGCAAATAAATATTAGGGTACTAGGAAAATGGTACTAGAACAACTTTTAAAGGTTAAACCGAGGGTATTGAGCCTTAACATAACAAGAGGAAAATATAGGGAAAATGTGTCATAATTTTATAGTATATAAAATCATCGAATCTTTTTCCCTCGAAAATTGAAGGAACCAATTGAGTTGTTCAATCTAGCTTCGGTGCACTTTGGCTAATCCAACAAGACAAATACTTGATCTCATAACATTTAGCATCAGAAAATTCAATATTAAATATTCTAGGGAGCTAGAGAGGTGGTCACCATAGTTGGAACTATGACTTTAAAACTATCTAAGTTTACAATTTTTTCCTTTGACTACTAGGACAATTCATGATGGTTTAATAATGTGTTGGCATGAAAAAAGAATATAACTGAGAATAAAAAATAAAACAACGTTAGAACATAGAGCTAGATCCTCATGTGTATTCCTATTGATCCGTCATAACATTGAGATGAAGGAGAAATTGTCCGGACGCCGAATGGCAAGAAATATAAAGTTTTGGTGTTTCCTGTTTCTTTCTCTTGAAGCATTATGTCTAATTCTTTAGTAGGCATGATCTTACAAGCATTATGACCGATTAGATAAGTTTTGTAACTCCTTGGCTGAGTTTAGGGGTGTTTCTCTATTTTTATATATTTCATTTATTGACTAAAATTTGTTTCCTATTAGGAAATGCTATGTTGAAAATAAGTTAGAAGAGAACAATAAAGGAGAAGCAATACCTAATCGATGACGATATTCCTTCTCGCTGATGGCTACCAGGTCAGCCACTTCTTGCTCAGAGGGAAATCTCACTTGCAAAACTTCGCCATCTGTGCCCCAAGCATCAATCTGGAGGCATAGAGAATTACAATATGAATAAACTAGAGCGCTTGGAAGAACTTTGGAAATAAAAGCAAATGAAGATTTATTGTTAGGTTGATGAAACTACAGCCCATTTGTCACACAAGGGCATGTGGTGTTGTATTGCCCTTTTTTATCCCAACACTTGTGGCCTCAATTAAAATTCTCTAACAAAACAAAAACATACCTTTGCCCCTCCACCCAGTAATATTTGAACATGCAGCCGCCGTTTTGGCCTTGTCCATGATCCTTCAGTTCGAGAAACTTGAACAGTAACAACTGAAGCTTCTAGTTCTGCAACATAATGTGTCAATAAGTATGCACCTAAACTGAAACCATATCCATCACCATCATCTTCAAATAGAACACCTTCAGCCTTTCCTGTAAATAAGATTAAAATTTATTAAACTTGCACAAGGAAAGAGTTGCCAGAAAAATGTTAACTTGTGACGCACCATAACCCAGAGAAATTAATACAGTTTATCTAAGTTATATTAAAAAAACCTTCATACTTTTTAAATGTTAAAGAATTAAAGGACCTCCTAAGGTGGGCTTCAGTTAATAAATGGTCCTGATTACTGGGTCAGTTTACACTGTTTAAGTGAAGGAAAATGAACGACTCTTTAGTCTTTATGCAGTCGAAAGTAAGGTCAAAGAGGATTCACAAGTATCTTTCCAATTAGTCAAGAAAAGAGTAGGATAAGAATATAAGTATTTGTGTGGTAGACAAGGGACAATATACATCACTTCATGGTTAATCCCAAGAAAATGTGAATAAGATGATGTCATCACCATTTTCATCCAAGGCCACAAGAAGAGATATGTCATCAGATGGTTTTGCTTCTCCAATATGCTGGTGTGCAGGACCTAAAGGAACAATCGATCCACCTTGCAAAAATAAGGCTGGTAGATCCTGCAATGGTCCAATGCACGTGAAAAAAGATAACAAAGAAAGCCAGTAACAAAGTGTTAGGATACCTCCTAACAAGAGAACTCAAGACCATCAAGAACAAACAAGAACAATAAAAGATAGAATTATATTGCAATATCAATGAAGAAACTACAATATACCATAGTTTTTCGAGAGGGCTACTCTCTCCCACTATTTCCCAATTAGGAAATCACTACCAAAATTCTTCCCTCCCTCTTACTACTCCCACCCCTACCATTTATAGCCATCTTTACTAACTAATTTCCTATCTAATTATCCTTATACCCTTTACCCTTCATCATACTAATTATCCCCATAATAACCTCATATATCTCTAACTAGGTTCCTTACACAAAGCAATTAAATCAGCAAACAGAAATTACCGGATGTGAGTCACCGAAATCAAATCTCGACCAAATTCCCTTGGGCAATGTGAAATTTAAGTTGTCAATTCTTTGGTTGGGCAAAGTGCTGCTCAAGAACCAGTGTTAGTAAAACAATAATTGGATTTGTACTCTACCAGCCCCTCTACTGAACACCCAGAAACTAATATTTTATAAATGAAATAAGAACCTTGAATAGATTAAAATTGAACCGAGAAGAAAAGAATTTTCAATTTTCCTCAGTATTGGATCTTTTAGATCTGCAAAATGTTAAAAAGAAGTCAAAAAATGTTACAACCAGAAAGAAAACATATCAAAGTTAGATGAGTAAGGGAATCCACCAGCAAAAAACACAGGAGTTGCAACAGGAACACCCTCCGGACTATATAGAAAAGAGTGTATATATGAGGTAATAGGCGGTAGCGTCTCTTCAATGCTAGGCGGCAAACTTCTTCACACTAACAAATTATCAAAGCTAAAGTTCAAATCATTTGAAGATATCAGAAATAACCCATAAAGCAACAATTTAAACCATTAGCAATAGGTACAGACATATAACCCATTACAATTTAAACTATTAGCAATAGCCAAAAGGTACAAGCATATAATCCATGACAACAAAGGTGTTCATCATTCTTAATCCTCTAATATGAACGGCGTTAACTAAGAAGGGGCCATTTGGAGTTACATGAAATAGTAATTCAGCATATAACCTTAAAATTACATGCCATCATTTTAGTCTTTTAAGACGCAACAATTCTACTACCGCATACTAGCAGCAAAAACTACTTGCCTCAGTGGAAGAATAGGCAATACGTACAACTGCAGTTAGCAAATCAAGAAGAAGATGCATACACAAAGGACTTGCATTGGCAGATACATTTAAATGCCCTGACCCATCTCTACCTTACTGGCTCTCTTTAATCTCTACCATTTTTGTGCAGTGTACATTAATTATTCATTTTATGAAGTGAGGTACAAGTCATTTAACCCGCAATCTTCTTGAAAAAAATGATCTTCGTATATTACAAACCCTGAGGCCTGAAATGATGACCAGCAAAGTAAACATAATATATTTAGGTTAGGGAAAACCTCTTCTCCAAATGACCATGGTTCATGGTCAGCAGTGCTCATATCGGAATGTCCACGGCAGAAAGGAAACATTGCACCAATTCCCATCCACCTTCCAAAAAGCCTAGGTGTTGCATTTCCAGCAAAGCCACCAATATCAGGTCCAGATAGTGGTTGACCACTGATTCCCTGAAGAACTAGGAGTGAGTACACAATAAAATCTAAATTGAAGCCATAATCATAACTCATTCTTAAGACCTTAGTGAAAAATGAAAGCATTTAAGATTCTCTCAACCACTGATTTAAATACAAATGTTTCGACTAGATTCCTTTGACATGAAGTTGAGATTGCCATCCAATATTAGATTGCTTCATATATCCTATTATGGTCCATATTACAAAGAAAATTCATTCGGGATGCTTGAAACCCATACGTGGAAACACCAGAAGAATAATAGTACATTGTTAAGCTGAAATACCCTTTTTTCAGAGGAACATCGGGAACACGTTTTTAATTGAAAAAGATGTACTTACCAATTGAAGTATCATGGAGATGCTCATGTGAAGATGCTCCCAGCTAGAAATGTTGTCACCTGTCCCCGTAGCAGCATACTTTTGGCTACCAATAAAACCAGCCCTAGTGAGAACAAAAGGACGCCTTTCACCGTTAGCCAATTTCATCCCTTCATATGTTGATCTAGCCATCAACATTCCATACACCTGAAGTAGGAGACCCGTGCCGTTAAATAGTATCAAATATAGCTAAACAAGCCTTAAATTTGCCATTACAACAAGCATTTGTACTTGTGCTGTTTATACTTTGGAATCAGAATTTTGGTCGCATTTAGGAGTGAATTGGGTATATCTTATTCTAGCTAAAAAATTTATTAGAAAGTGGTTATGAAGAGTGTCATAAGAATGGCTCAAGGTTATGGTAGGGATTATACATTGTGATAGTAAGAATGATTCTGGCCACCACCAAATTCTTCATCGCCTCTGTGAATGTTGCTCTCAGGCATCGTTTTTGTTACAGCCTGAAAAGAAAAGTGATGAGATTAACTGTAAGGTACTGACAAAAGTGCAAGCACGAACTAAAAAGAATTTACATGTAGAATTACCTTAAAAATAGCTGGTTCATTCATGTCATTCCATATACCATCAACACCATTAGAAACAAAATCCTTAACTAAATTTGCCCACCAAGATCGAGCTTTAGCTTGTGTAAATTCAGGAAATACACAAGGCCCAGGCCATACATCACCTAAGACAATTAAGAAGTGTTTAGTATAACCAAAAAAGGTCACAGTTTAAGTGCTAATAATAAGACACAAACCTACGTAAGGTTCTCCATCAGCTTTTGGACCCAGACATCCTTTTCAGAACCACTGTCATAGACAAAATAACCCTTTTCATGTTTGATTCCAGGATCAAGCATCCAAATAGCTTTAAAACCAATTTGGTGAAGATCATCCACCAAAGTTTTTGGATCAGCAAAACGCTCCTGATATAATGCCACTATTATTTACTCTCCATGTCACTGCAATACTTCATGTCTTTGCTTCAAACTGTATATTTTACTAGACACATACTACAGAGATACAGATAAGAAATAGCAAAAAGAAGATGTTTCATACAGTTACACACGACTATGATTTGTCATAAGCATATATGCATGCCTTTTCTTGACACAATTAAAGCATAAGAATTAAGAAAAATAAAGAACAAAAGAATTAGAAAACATGATAAGATATAAAGATATGATGATTTTGATTAGGATCTTTTTTTTTCCATTCTTTTCCTTATACGAGACTTCATTGAATAAATGAAATACAAATATACAAAAGATTCCAAAGAGTACATAAACACTCTCCTTTTATTTGTGTAGAGAAGATATTCATATGATAATTAAGTTAAAACACCATAAGGAAGAGATGGGTGTGAAGAATCATTTAGATGTATAATCTCATTGAAGATGATAAAATAAAAAGTAAAATGCCGTGGCCTTTGTTGGAGATCAATTAGACAATGACATACAGGGTCGAAAGTGAAACAACGGAAACCATCCATGTAGTCTATATCCATCCATATAACATCGCAGGGTATATCTTTCTCTCGAAATGTTCTTGAAACCTGCAAAAGTAGTTTGCAGAAAAAGAAACTAATTAATAGCTGAACTATTCCTTATAGGATCGGGAATAGACTAAATTCTAACAAACAATCTTATGCATATTGTGTTTTCATAGTAAAGAATGGAAAAGGCATGAACATTTGCTTGAAATATAACAATAGTTGGGCTGAGATAGATATACTAGTCCTACACAAAACCATAGAAGATTAAGGTTTTTCAGAATGAGTCTAAGACCAATGGTCCCCGAACAGGAAAATCTCAGTGCAAGATAAATGCAACATTACTCCCTACCTCAAGTACTCTATCAGCAGAATCATAGCTCCAACGGCATTGGGGGTAGCCTAAGGCCCATTTTGGGGGCATAAACACAGTGCCTAGTGGGAAAATTACCAGTTAAAGCATACGGCAGAAGCTGAGTGTTTTTAAACACACACGCACACACAGTTAAAATCCCAGTTATAGATCAGATGACTCAATATCACAATCAAACTAATGAGCAAAAACTTCATTGACCAAAATTATAAAATAATAATAATAATAATTATTATTATTTTATTTTATTTTGTTAGGAGGACAAGAATCTACCCCTTAATTTTATTTCGATTTCTTTCATTAAGAAACAGATATAGGACTAAGGATCCCTTAGGAATCCAAACCTTATGTCATTAGTTTCTAACAGCAAGGGTAGTGTTCTTGGAAGCATAAATATGGTACTGATTCAACTAGTACAAACTTGTTAGGTTACCATAAATCGCAAGCTATTAAAATTTAAATTTGAACGCTTCCAATTCCAAGTAATCATGAACGTCACAAGTACAAGGGGTTACTGGTTGAATCCAGATGCCTTTACAACCGTACTTAACATTAGACTTATTAAATGTGCTCTCATTAAGTAATCAGATCAGATCAATGGGCAGTGATTAAGAAACATTGGATGTTTTCACAAAATCTAAGAGGAAAAAGGAGACAAAAGTAGATCAATGTTGAAGTATTGATATCATTAAATTTACCGTAACTCAACACCTTAAGTGATACCTTAAGTTTTTGGATTGTGATTGGTGATTTAACATGGTATGAAGTAGGAGGTCTTATGTTTTGAACCCTATCATTTCTCTCTAATTAATATTGATTTCCATTTGTTCAAGCCCACAAGTAAAAGGGATTGTTAAAGTATTGATATAACTAAATTTACCATAATCCATAAGCTTAAGTTTTTTGGTTGATTGATGATTTAACAATCAATAAATTGTTAAAGAAAAGAAACTGACTTCTGTAGATAAAGAACTCACTCCTCCTACAAATAAAGCACAAATGGAAAATGATATGTAAATTTTTTTTATAGTTTGAGAGGGCAACTCCTAAATATCTCTTACATCCTATATTTGTTTGATGAGTTAAAGCAATCAACAAGTACAGAAAAGTTTAAACTTGAAAAGAAAGTTACCAACTGCCCTAGAGAAGGACTTTAAAGCAGCTGTTGGTGAGGAAAAGGGACCGAATGTAATGACAGGATATGAGGAAGGAGCAATAAATTGAATTACTGAATCTTCCCTCAGATCAATCTGCAAGAATACAGAATTATGAACTTTTATAATCGCAATAACAAATGAGATATCCAAAAATCGCAGTTTCCATATACAACAAGACCAGTTTTTGAAGCACCTCACAACGCAGGGATGTATCAGCAAGAACACCAAATGCCTCTCCATTTGGAAGAATTGCTAACACCCATGGATGTGATTGGTACAAGGACGTAGTTCCAGAACCATATCCATAAGCATCTGTATTCCATGTGAAAATCTACAAAGGAGGGAACTGCCAAAATCAAGAAGATTTAACCAACTAATATCAAGTATAGCCAATTATTAACTTACTCTTTTCCCCGTTCGCTCGAGTTGTCCACTAACTTCCCCGGTTCCATAAAGGGAGGTACCAGCAGGAAGCTGTAGAAGTCAAATTTGTCAAATTACTTTGAATGAATTTCAAGACTTGAAGTGTATACTTGAAGACAATATAAGCATAACAACTACAGTAACGATGCAGCAACCTTTCACGATCATAAACCATAACTGCGATATACCAAAAGACAAACGATAATATTTATACAAAACAGACCTCAAGCTTAACAATCTGCTGGCCAAGGAGACACTCAAAAACAGGAATATATGTAGGAAGCTTCTGGCTAGAAATCGGCGTGTCTCTTTCCTTGGATTTTATGAAAGAAAAACTTGGATAAGCCGCAGCTCTATCATTTGCAGAACAATCAAATCGAAAAAAACCATCTTCCAGTATAGGCTCAAAAATCATATTCCCTGAGATAGTAGTATCTTTTATGGTTCCTTTCTCTTTGAAGTTACCCATTTTACATGTAAACTTTTCTGAAATCAACTTCTTGTTTGTCCTCTTTCTCCTGTACCCCAAAAAAACCAATTGGGGAAAAAACATTCAGATAGTTAAGCCTCGTTAATCAAACACCCACAATTTGAAATTACTATACCACCATAGGACAATAAGATTTGAGTATAAAATGACCCTAACTTCTTCAGTCATATCAAATTCTTCATTGCTCATGATTAGCACAGTTTTCAGAAAAACAAAACAGCTAAAATTCTGTAGACCAAGATTTGAAACACAATACAAAAAGAGAAGTACACAGAGAATAGATTGGCACTTTGCCATATTCAATTGGGTCCTGCTATGAGAGACTGGTCATTATTTACTTTTTAAGCTAAAATTCTGTAGACCAAGATTTGAAACACAATACAAAAAGAGAAGTACACAGAGAATAGATTGGCAATTTGTATCATTCAATTTGGTCCTGTTATGATAGACTGATCATTATTTACATTCTAAGCTGAACTTCTAATATAGCTCAAGGAACGAGAGTATAAAATGTTAGCATATATAATCATTCAACCTCATTTCTGAAATCTCACAACTCATTAGAACTTCTCACCCCTCAGAGTGGACATGGGTTCTAAATTACCACTGATTTTGAGTCCAAAATGTTCGTGAAATACCAAAATCGCAATCAAATTCACGAAACTTTACGTGAATTGATCAATACAACTATCTTAAACACCATCTAAAAACAAATTCACGTTGCTTAATAAAAATGAAACCCATCAAAATCCTAACTAAAGAGAACTAAATAACCATCTTCAAAGCCAAAAATAAAGGTAAAAATAAGAAGCAAAAACCTGGGAAAATCAAGCTTCTTCAAATCCCAAGAACAAGCACCAGAAATTCTTGTTGCACAAATGCGAAATATAAGATTGGGAGTCCGATTAATCCAACGAATATATCCCGATGATCCACCACTTGGAGCCACTAACCCACTCAACACTGACGCTTCATCAATCATTTTCCAACTCCACCTTTTTATATTATATGTCCAAAATATGCATAGCCCTCATAATAATTTTTTAGGATAAATAATTAAAATGGGTTTTTTTTCAAAAAATGAAAATAACAACTAATCTTTGTCTTTTCAGTTAATTTAGCTGCTCGCCATGCCTTTGCCTCAGATACTACTGTGGCCTAAAAGTGAGAAATCCCAGAGGTTGGTTGTCTTGTTCATAAAGATTGAAATTTTATCAAAAAGGAATATTTTGCACGAGTTCTATAGTTGTAATGAGATGAGATAAATTTGCTAATTCTAGTAGCTGAGTAGATGACACATTTTCCAATATCCATGTTGAGAATTTATCCATTGGAGTTCGAATAAATTCGTAGATAGGATCAAAGTTCAAAATATGGATGTGGATAGAATTATCGATATCTCGATTTTATGTAAATATCGATAGAAATTTTAGAAAAAATTATGGAAATTGATTGAAAATGATAGAAATTGTTATAATTAATTAACGAGATTTTGATTGTGGCTTGATTAGACTATACCCGACCATTTTTAATCACAATTTCTATAAAGTAAGACAATATTTAGATGTCTATTGTAAATATATGTGTAAATGTTGATGCGAGAGCAAAACTTTTTAAAAAAAAATGGAAAAATAATTACAAAATAATAAAAAATTTAAGAATATTTTTGTGGTGAAATGATGTGAAAATTATGAAAGTTTTGGATGGTAAAACAAAAAAACTCACATCAATTCAATTTTAAGGTGAAATGATGTGAAAATTTAATGAAAAATGTTTGATTGAGGTTAAAAATAAATATTGGTTTTTTTTGTGGTTTTTTCAAATTCAATTTTTTTATAAAGGAAAGTTTTGGGCCGAAAATAAAGTTAAAATTGAGAAAAAATTAGCACATAAAAAGGCTTAATCATTTGTCAAAAGTGACATTCACGTGTGAAACTATAATATTGTGTATAATCAGATCATAAAATTGAAAAATTTGAACTGAGCTAACATAGTTAATTTAGAAAAAAAAATTAAAATTTTCTTGAAATGTTGAAATTTCTCAAAATTTTCTTGAAATCTCAAAATTTCGTCGAAATAGGAGAATCAAAATATTCTCGAAATTTCGTCGAAAATGGGAGAAAAACGAAATTTCCCCTAATGAGGATTTCGAGGTCTTCAAGATCTCGAAATTTCGAGATTTCAATAGAAATTTTCCACTATGGATAAGACACCAATTACTAATATGATACCATTTAAAATTGTCGATTGACTCAAAAGTTTAAGCTGATGGGTGAAAACAAGCTTAATATTATTTTATTTAATATATATATATATAATGAATTTAAAATGGTATGAAATATTATGGGAAATACTGATAAACCGTAATAGAATTAAACAATAGAATTCTATCGCAGTTTATCCTTGATAGACAGTAAAAATTTTCTACATTTATAAATAGTTTGACTCATTTTTTTTATATTTAAAAATAACCCAAAATAATATTTATAAACTTAATTAAGAAAAAAAACAATTAAGCTTGAACTTTTATGAAAATTTCTACATCCATCGATTATTTGTGAAAAAACGCAAAATAAGTCATAAGTTTAGACATGATTCACAAATAAGTTTAAATTTTTATCAAAATAAATAAAGATTAAAAAATACATCTCGTCCCTAAACTTTCATAAAAGTAACAATCTAGTCTATGAACTTTGGTTTGTAACAATTTAGTCCCTGTACTTTCAATTTTGTAACAATTTAGTCCTCAAACTTTAGTATGTATCAATTTAGTCTTTGTACTTCTAAATTTGTAACAACTTAGTCCCTTACATAAAAACAATTATCAAAATTAGATGCTAATTTTTTTATTTTATGATGTAGACTTTTTATTTTATAAAAAGATTGAGTCCCTAATTAGTTATTGGTTCATTTATACAAGAATTTTCATTAAATTTTAACACTATTTTCTATAATTAAAGACTAAATTGTTACAATTTTTAAAGTACAATGACTAAATTGTTACATAGTAAAGTTTAGGGACTAAATTGTTACAAAATTAAAAATTCAAAGACTAAATTGTTACAAACTAAAGTTTAGAGACTAAATTATTACAATTATGAAAGTTTAGGGACGAGAAGTGATTATTTATGGTATAGGAACGAGAAGTGATTTTTAACCATAAATAAATAAGTTTAATTTTTAATGGCTATTTAAAACAATTACCTTTATAGAAAATTAGAAATTAAGTGAGTCTAGAAGTCCCTCCGGACCCACAGCCACACCAAGACAATTCATGAAAGATTCTCCCATTGGCCACTAGTTATTCTCTTTCGCAACGACGTGAAGTGAAAAATAGTATAAATTGGCCACTAGTTATTCTCTTTCGCAACGACGTGAAGTGAAAAAGAGTATAAATTCACGTTTCAATGAAGTATAATTTAACTAACATACAAATTATAAAAAAATAAAATATTTTTAGAAAAATTTTTAAAAATAAGAGAAACTATTTACATAAAATAACAAAATTTTTAGATAGTTGTGATAGACGCAGATAAAAGTCTACCAGAGTCTATCAGTGATAGAATAGAAGTCTTATCACTGATAGATGCGAATAGAAGTCTATCAATGTCTATAAGTGTTTTTTTTTATTTTCTATAAATAGTTTGACATTTTTTCTATATGTAAAAATTTTTCTATTATTTTCTCTCTAAATTTATTTTTGAATTGTTTTCTAATATAATAGAATGAGCCAAACTATTTACAAATATAGAAAATTTTTACTGTCTATCAGCCATAGACCGTGATAGAATTTTATCGCTTAAGCAATAGAATTCTGTAGCGTTTTATCGCTAGTAGATGATGAATTTTTTTTTTATATTTGTAAATAGTTTGATATATTTTATGTTTATATTAATTTTCTTTGGTTTTATTATCTACTTTATAAACATATTTCCAAAATTAAAGTCAAATATTTAAAAATTTATTTATAAAATTTGAAATTTAACTAAGAGTACAAATGTTTTTTAAAAGAGACTAAGTTTATAATAAAAAAAAAAAAAAAAAAACTATGAGAAAACGAAAAAATTAAAAACGAAATAATTATCGCCAAATTTCTTGGTTGCAATTTTTAAATGAGCTTGCAAGCTGGAAGACTACCAAATACCAATGACACCACTTTGGAGGATTAAAAAAAATAAAAAATAAAATAAAAAATAAAAAATAAAAAAAAAAAATCTTTTTTAACTTTTTAACAATAGCAATATTCGGAAATTCGGAAATTCCCTCTCCTTGAAGGATTAGGAAATTAATCCGAAATCAAAATCCCAACAAAAGAAGAAAGAAATTGAACCTATAAATAATCACTCATCATTCACCACTTTACTCACTTCTCAGTTCTCACACACCAAGCTTTCATTAATGGCAGCTTCAACCAAATCTTCCTTCTCTCTTTTTCTTTTTCTCCTTTTTGTTTTCAGTTCATCCAACGCTCATCCACTCAAAACTTGCATGTTCGATGCTATATACCAACTTGGTGACTCAATTTCCGAATCTCATTCGTGAAAATCCCAACACTCCATTTTCTCATCTTCCTTATGGCCAATCTTTCTTCAATAATCTTACTGGCAGATGCTCCAATGGTCTACTTATGTTTGATTTTTTTGGTAACTACTAATTTTAACCTTATATATTCTAATTTTCTTTTCACTGTTTATTTTTTAGCTACACAATAATTTGTATCTACTAATAATATATAATGACCGATCACGTCTATTTGCAGCTTTAGATGCTGGACTTCCTTTGGTGAGTGTCCTTATTTGAATAAAGATGTTTTGATGAATCATGGAGTCAACTTTCCAGTAGTTGGTTCTACAGCTTTGCCTTTTGAATATCTTTCTACGAAGAAGATTTTATCTCCATTACTAATTCTTCTCTCAACCATCAACTTGATTGGATGTTCTCTCATTTCAACTCTATCTGTCACAATCAAAGAGGTAATTAATTAGTATTCTACTTTTATATATATACTAACATTTATTTAAGTTTTTTATACATTTTATAAGTTTTGATGTGTTTGACAATTTCATATTTATACATTGTATAGATTGCAACGAGAAATTAAGTAATGCTTTGTTCTTGGTGGGTGAGATCGGTGGCAATGACTATAACTATGCACTATTCCAAGGGAAAACTATTCAAGAGGCAAAAAACATGGTGCCAGATGTTGTTCGAACCATAAAGAATGCTGTTGAGGTAAATTTTTGTCTAGAATAGATCGATCATATTATAATTCCATATTTTCTTTTTGTTACTCATGTGAATGGGGGGTTTATTGACTTACTTTTTTTTCTTGTAATGTTTGTAGAAAGTAATAAGCTACGGTGCTACTCGAGTTATTGTTCCTGGAAACTTTCCAATTGGATGTTTTCCCATCTACCTCACTGGATTCCAAACCAATGATACATCTGCTTATGATGAACTTCACTGTTTAAAGGATTTGAACAATTTAGCAAGCTATCACAATGATCACATCAAGCAAGCCATTGAAGTACTCAAGAAAGAGAATCCACATACCATTATCGTATATGGTGACTATTACAATGCATTTCTATGGATTCTTCGTCATGCTTTCGTTCTAGGTATTTTTTTTCCCTACTCTTATATTCATTTTCTTAAGGGTTGTTTTCAAATATAGAAAAATGAACCAAAATATTTATAAATATAGCAAAATTTCACTATCTATCTACAATAGACCGTGATAGACTACTATCTGTGTCTATCTATAGTCTATCACATATAAAAGGCGAAATTTTGCTATATTTGCAAATATTATCAACAGTTTTGTCATTTAAAATAATTTCTCTTTTCTTAACTTACAAAAGATTAAAATATTTCTCAAACTTATAATGCTTCTACCTAAACTCTTATATATGGACAGGATTTGATGAAGCTTCTTTGCAAAAATCATGTTGTGGGATTGGAGGAGATTACAATTTTAACCTCATGCAAATGTGTGGACTTCCCGGAGTATCTGTTTGCTCAAACTTTAAGGAACATATTAGTTGGGATGGAGTCCATTTGACACAAAAGACTTACAAGTTCATGACACATTGGCTCATCCATGACATTTTTCCAAAATTGCATTACATTGTTTAAAATTTATTTAGGGTAGTATTTTTAATTTATTGTCAATTTTATTAATAAAACATGAGTATTATTTTTAGCTTCCAATATTATAAAATATTATTTTATTTTTTTTTTGTTTTTTAACACAATTCAACAAGTCTCTTTTTCTATATATATTTTTATCGTGTCATTCCTGATCGAATATAAAATATAAAAGTATTTTAGTTATACAGCAAAACAATTTTTAATCTAATTTAAATAATAGACAAATTAATTATAGAAATTAGATGTTCAAATTTTTTACCTATTTGTGCTATAATCAAAATAAAAGATTAAAGTTATCAAGAATATTTATGAGAAGACTTATATATATAAGAGCACGTCTTTTGACTAATCCAGAGTTGAAGTATAATAAATGACGAATTTTACCATTTGAAAGAATTTTATTAAGGATAAGAACTTTAAAAAAAAGTACAAAACAGAAGCAAAAAGAAAATAAAAAAAAATAAAAAAAAAAAAAAACACAAAGAAGCAAAAGAGAAAGATATATTATAAAAACTTTTATCACTTGGCGTTAGCTTGTTATTTAAGCAAGAGGGGTTTGGTTGGTAATATTTATGAAATAGTTAAAAAAAAAATAATGGAAAATTTTCCTAGATAGAAAAAATAGCAAATTATTTACGAAAAATAATAAAAAAAAAACATCGATAGACATTGATATATTTTCTATCAATATTCATCTGTGATAGATTTCTATAATTTCTCTCACTGATAAATTCTGATAGACTTCCATCCGCGTCTATCACAATTATCTAAAAATTTTGCTATTTTGTGTAAATAGTTTTATTTTTAAAATTTTTCTTAAAATATTTTTATCAATATAAATCATGATTCAAAATCAATTTTTACGTACATCGATTACTTCGAAAAGTGTAAAATTTAATGTTATAAATGAAAAGATAAAAACATATATAAACAAGAGGCAAAATACTTTATGTTAGTAAACTCAATTCACTTTGTTTTAAATTTAAATATGTATTATGTAATGAATTATAAATTATATAAACAAAAATAATAATTATATCAAAAATTTTAACATAAAATATACTCATAACTTAATTAATAATAATTTATAGAGTTGTTTTCAAATATAGAAAAATGAGTTCGATAGACGGTAAAATTTTTCTGTATTTATAAATAGTTTGATGCGTTTTTCTTTTTACAGTAATTTTCCTAATTTATAATAAATTTAAATTAAACAATTTCCCCAAATATTTCTGTCCTAGATTTTTTTCATTATCTCTAACTTTTTCATTCCAATAAATACATCTCTGGCTTACTTTTCTCTTAAAACATTTTTTTGTCTCCAAATTTTCTTTCATCACAACTTTTCTTTATTTTCCCAATTTATATTTATCTATTTAACATAGTATTCCCTCTTAAATTTCACTTTTTATTTAACTTTTTTCTCTTCGGATTCTATCTCTTTACCTTTTTTTTTTTTTTATTTTTTTTTATCTCTAACTAATAATTTTATAAAAAAAGTATTAAAGTTTCAATTTTCAATTTTGCCTCTAATAATAGTTCTTTGAACTTTCCATTGTGTGTCTAATAGGTCTTTGACATTTTCAAAATTTTTAAAACTAATGGATCTAAATATCAAATTGGTCAATGACCTATTAGACACGAAACTGAAAATCAAAAGGATTATTAAACACAAAATTGAAAGTTTAAAAATCTATTAGACACTTGTTAATAAAGTCTATTGAACATAAAATTAAAAGTTTAAAGATTTATTAAACATTTTTTAAAAGAAATCAAATACACACAAACCTCAAAATTAAGCCACCCTATTGTAATTTAACTTATAAATAAACTCCAAAGATTTTTTTTGGTTACAAATCAAAAGTAAACTTTTCACTTAAAATATTCAATTGACATCAGAAAGGATATTAATCACTCCACCTGCCTAATTTAATTTAATTCAAGTGGAAAATCCTGCCCCAATGTCAACCCAAAACTGAGATCAGTAGACAATTATATGAGATAGATAAAATAAACTTTTGGGCAAAAAAAAAAAAAATCCCATGGACAAAAAAATTTGCCACATTATTTTTTTAAAAAATGTCACCTCATCTGCACCACATCATCCTTTCGTTAGTTATCGAAAGTTCATGTACCAATTAAAACTAGTTTTCAAATTTAAACCACTAAAAATGTTTATTTTTAAACTTTAAATACCACGGGGATCAAACGTGTATTTTGTCCTTAGAATAAATATTCTTGTAAAAAAAAATATTACTTTAGTTCCTATACTTTTAGTTTTGGTTCATTTTGGTCCCTATAGTTTAAAAATGTTCAATTTAGTCATTGTACTTTTAATTTTAGTTCATTTTGGTCCTTATACTTTTAAAAAATTGTCATTTTGGTCCCTTCATTTTCATTTTTAAATGATAGAAGTGGTCATTTTTTTTAAAGTTCAAGGACCAAAATGAGCCAAAGTTGAAAATACAAGTACCAAAATGAATATTTTTAAAGTATAGGAACCAAAATGAATATTTCAAAAATAGAGAGACCAAAATGAATCAAAATCAAAAGTATAAGGACTAAAGACTTTAAACTAAAAATGTAAAGTAGTATTTAAACTAAAAATCAAATCTAAAGTAGTATTTAAACTAAAAAATCAATGATGGTACAAGAACGAGATTCATTTAGTTATGGTCTGTTGCCACTAAATTTAGAAATGAATCAATTAAATTTCATTACAAATTTGACTGGCAGCCAGCTTGGTATACCATTTATTGGATCCTTTGGTGGTTCAAATTTGCACCCAATTCCATTGGTTAGAATCTTTGTTAATTGTTAATCAGTTCATACGTTGTTAAAAGAAAAAGAAAAAAAAAATACGACTATTATTATTAATTTCCTCAAAAAAAAAAAAAAATCAAAATTTCCCTTATAAATTATAATATTCATTTGGTGTTAAAAAAAAAGATACCAATTGTGAATTGCCCCACTTGCAAAAGATTCTCCTCATTGTTTGACGAAGCTGCATCTTGCAAGTAGTCCAAAAGAATCTGCATCAAATACGTCAACTAAATAAAAAAAAGATCATTAGCCAATTATAAATTCAAATTCAGCATTCTCTACTCTAAACCCGAACAAGATTTTCTACTCTGATTCCATGTTTAGAATTCAGAATCTTCGATTCTAAGTCCGAGTAAGAAAAAAGGGGTTCGAATTTAGAATATGAGCATGTGATAAAAATAAATGAAAAAGAAAAAAAAAAAAAAAAAAAAAAAAAACAAAAAAGAGATATTTCAAAATCTCAATAGTACATTGTCCAAAGACTTTTCTCACTTCTCTTCCTTTTTCTTTCACAGATTGGTCCACTTCAGCTGCTGGAGAGTTAAGAGCCATTAATTAGCAGTAGTTGTCAAGCTTGTCCAACCATGGCTGCTTCTGCCCTTAAGTGCCCGCCGTTTGACTTTGCGGCCGAGTACTACCAGGCAGCAGTGGGTGGTTGCGTTCGGCAGAGCAGCTTCTTCAACGACAAGGCTGTTCTTGATCAGGGCATAGGTTATTCTGTTATTCTTGGCTTTGGTGCTTTTTTTGCTGTCTTCACATCTTTCCTGGTTAGCTTCTTCACTCTTCTTCTTTCAATTCTAATCGTTCGGTTAAAAAACATATTTGGTCTCTGTACTTTCAATCTTAAGCAGCGATTTAGTTATGAATTTTAACATACCATAACATTTTCGTTATGATATGGTAAATGATTGAAACTAAATTGTTATATTTTAAAATTCAAGGATGGTTTTGTCGTAATCTTTGTCTGTGGGATGATTTAGGTATGGCTGGAGAATCGGTACATAGGGAGTCGGCAGACGTCGGAATGGTTCAACACAGCAGGGAGGAGTGTGAAAACAGGGCTAATTGCTAGTGTGATTGTGTCTCAGGTAACTAACTCTGTAGATTCCTAAAGTTTGTGGTTTGAATTTTGGGGTTGGTTTGGCTTGGCTGATATGAATGGTTTGGTTTGTTTGTTATTGGAGTGGACATGGGCTGCCACCCTTTTACAAAGCTCCAATGTTGCTTGGGAGTATGGGGTTAGTGGACCATTCTGGTATGCTAGTGGGGCTACAATTCAGGCAAGTTCACCACCAAATTTTTAATACACTCGTGTTTTTAAATTTTAAAAAAAAAAAAAAAAAAAAAAAAAAAAATTAATTATATCTCACAACTTTGATTTGATATGACATGTGAACTAGTTGAATAAAAATATAAGCGGGCAAACTAAAAAGTGTCGTTTAAAATAAATTTTACTTATATACTCATCACTTTTTTTACGACATAGTATTAACCCAAGTAAACATGTCATTTCGATATTTAATTAGCAGAGCTCACACCATGGATTAACTCACAAAGCGAAAGGTTGAGACATAATTAAAACTATCTAAAGTTCAAAAGATTAAAAAAAACACACAATTATTTAGGCTCCATTTGATAACGATTTCGTTTTTCGTTTTTCATTTTTCATTTTTAGTTTTTTTGACAAGTTACTAAAGGGAAAGGGATTTGTAGATGCACCTAGAATTTTTAGTTTTCTTTTTTTGAAATTTATATTCTTTCTTAGTTTTTCGATTGTTATTCTCACCTTTGTTTTAAATAGAAAAAACTGTAATTCTAATCAAATTCTAAAAACAAAACCAAATTTTTGAAAACTACTTTTTTTAGTTTTTAAAACTTGACTTAGTTTCTTAAAAACAATAGCAGAAAGTGTATAATAAATCATAGAAACTTATGAATGTAAGTTGACTTTATAAGTTTAATTTTCAAAATCTAAATAGTTATCAAATAGGATCCCGAGGACTATTTCAATACTCAAAAAACAATCTCTAGTTTCCATGATAAAAAAACAAAACAATTATCAGTCAAACTTAAGTTTCAAAGTGAGCAGTGCTAAAGTATTTTACTGGGAAAATGAGTACATCTATAAATGATTCAGGTTCTTCTATTTGGAATAATGGCTATAGAGATCAAGAGAAAGGCCCCAAATGCTCACACCGTTTGTGAAATTGTAAGAGCTCGGTAAGTTGGGAAGTTCCATCAACGTGTTAGTTTATAAGCTTTTATTCAGCTCTTTTGGTCATGGCTTTTATTTACCTACAACTCTGTGTGGTATATTATCAGTTGGGGAACTCAGGCACATATAGTCTTCCTTATATTCTGCTTCATGACAAACATCATAGTAACAGCCATGTTGCTCCTTGGCGGTTCAGCCGTGGTTAATGCACTCACCGGAGTGAACATTTTCGCCGCAAGTTTTCTGATACCGCTTGGAGTTATTGTATATACATTGGCTGGAGGATTAAAGGCTACTTTCTTGGCTAGCTATATACATTCTGTGATAGGTAATCCATTGGAATTTCTTGTGAAGACTTCCTAATGTTCTCCCTGTTGATGTTGGCGTGTTTTCTTTTGTATTGCAGTTCATGTGATTCTAGTTATATTTGTGTTCCTCGTTTATATATCAAGCAGCCAGCTCGGAAGCCCGAGTGTTGTATACGATCGTTTAATGGAGGTAGCAAGTAAGTCGAGAATATGCCAGGAACCAATTTCCCATAATGGTCAATCTTGTGGCCCTGTTTCTGGGAACTTCAAAGGCTCCTATGCAACAATGTTGAGTTCAGGAGGGCTCGTTTTTGGGATTATTAATATCGTAGGAAACTTCGGTACTGTTTTTGTCGACAACGTGAGTGCGGTGTTAAGTTATCTCCATCGAGTTCCAACTTAAGAAGTGTAATTTTGGTCATTGTGCAAATTTCAGGGATATTGGATGAGTGCAATTGCTGCAAGGCCTTCATCAACTCACAAGGGATATTTGGTGGGAGGCTTGGTCTGGTTTGCAGTTCCATTCTCTTTAGCAACTTCACTTGGCCTTGGGGCACTTGCCCTTGATCTACCAATAACTGTAGACGAGGCTAGCCGTGGACTCGTGCCCCCCGCGACTGCTATAGCTTTGATGGGAAAAGGAGGATCTGTTCTTCTCCTTGTCATGCTTTTTATGTAAGTTAAGAGGAAGAGATTCAATTCAAACAAACAAGGACGGGAAACCGAAAACCTATCTCGTTAAACTAACTATGAGTCCTTTGATTATGGTGAACAGGGCTGTAACATCTGCTGGTTCATCTGAGTTAATAAGTGTATCATCCTTGTGCACGTACGATATTTACCGAACATATGTAAACCCTAATGCGAGTGGAAAGAGCATCCTAAAAGTATCAAGAGCTGTTATTCTAGTGTTCGGATGTTTCATGGGGCTGCTGGCAATAGTCCTTAACAAGGCAGGAGTTTCATTGGGATGGATGTATCTTGCCATGGGAGTGTTGATTGGCTCAGCAGTTATTCCCATTGCTTTCATGCTTCTGTGGAGTAACGCGAATTCAAAAGGAGCTATCCTTGGAACTACCATTGGATGTGTTCTTGGGGTCGTTACATGGATCTCGGTTGCAAAGATTGAATATGGCAAGGTTAACTTGGATACCACGGGTAAAAATGCACCTATGCTTGCTGGAAATCTCGTGTCTATACTTTCAGGTGGAGTTATCCATGCCATAGCTAGCCTATTATCGCCTCAAAACTATGACTGGGAGACCACGAGGAAGATTTCGACGGTTGAAAAGGACAGAGGTGATATTCCAACTGAAGAGTACACAGAGGCAAAATTGATAAGAGCAAAAGCCTGGATAATGAAATGGGGTGTTGGATTTACCATAGTAATTGTTGTATTATGGCCTATTTTTTCTCTTCCAATAGGTAAATTCTCTTTGATGATCTTGTTCATACTTTTGAATGGCACTAAAAAATGTAGACTGACTCTCCTTCCATTACTTTCTCTTTTTTCCCATTGTGCAGGAGAGTTTAACAAGAAATACTTCACACTTTGGGCGATAATATCAATAGCATGGGGAACAATAGGTTCTGTTGTAATTATCTTCCTACCATTGATTGAAAGTTGGGAAACCATACGGGATGTGATGATTGGAATGTTCACAAATGATCGACTCATCGAAAAGGTCAACGAAATGAACCTAAAGTTGCATGCTTTAGTCATGGCTCTACCTGAAGCAGAGAGAATTTACTTACTTGAGAAGGAGAATGCGAGGAAAAAGGACTTGTTAGATATACATGATCATTCTCCATAGCCCCCTAAAAGAAGCAGATGTATTTAGAAATTTGATACATATCTTGTAATTTCTAAGATCCTTTCAGCACAACTAAAAGTTACTTGTAAGTTATCCTGTCTTCAAGAGTGTGTTATTTCACCAGATCTAGTGGTCCTGTTGTGTGGGCAATAGTTTGAAGTTGCTTGTTAATGCCATGAGAATAGGAGCTTTCGTTTGATCCTTGGCTTTGTAACCTGTCAGCCATAAATGCAACATAGCAGGAGGCTGTCTAATTCCTTCGTGTAAATTTGAATTTGTTGTTATGAATAAACAAAAATGATTCGGTCATCCTAGTTAGTTCTTCAGACCTGTTTGGAATGACTTTTCAAAAGTGCTTAACACTTAAAAAGTTATTTCCAATAAGCCTAGTATCATAATTTGGTTAAAGGTTGAGAAGATGCATTTGCAAAATATGACAGTAATAATACTTGCACATAGTTCATTGTTACACAATTTAGATAAATACGATTAAAGTACTGAACTTAAACAAGGATTATTTCAACATCATTGTCGATACAGATATAATCGAGAAACTCATCAGCTAGCAGAAGCTGCCTCTTGCAACTGTTTCACCTTGGTGATGTAGTCGCTCATTGCATCTTCCTTGGATTTCGCTGCAAAAATATTTGATTCTCTTCAGTTAAGCTCATTCTGGTACATTTTAGATTAAGGTAAATCTTTAATCTTAATAGAGTTGATTGCAGTAAAGAGTATTTCAATGTCATCGCAAAAATAGAAAAGATCCATTTCATAGTGTTGAATTCATTAATATCAATTCTCAATCTCACTTTTCCCCTAAAGAACAATCGACAAAACTGTTCTGACAGATGCTTAAACATTCAGAAAAATTACCTTCAACAGCCTTCCAGGCATCCCATTTGGCTCTGTCCCTCTGGTTGAACACTCCAGGTCGGCCTAGAAATCAGTCATAATTGCAATAAAAGGTTAGATTGGAGAATTTGATCACATAATTCTAACTATAAACAATTTTCTTTAGGAATTCCATTCAGTGAAAGAAAGAACTTACTAGTGTTCACGGTTCCAACAGTGGCCTGCTTGTATAGTCCATAGAGAATGAGTTTGTTTTCATTGCTTGTGTTCTCCGGCAAGGTCTTGGCTTTCTCAGCATACTCCTCAAACTCCTCCTGCAAAACTCAGCCTCATCAAGTTGTGATACAAACTACAATATTTTAGTACCGTAGAACAGAGCAAAGATATCGTGTTCTTACAATTTTCAGCACTTATTGCCCTAACATCTACAGTCCTGTTATAGGGTAATAACCCAGAGATCATGCACAAGTTCAATCAAGCAATCAATTTGGAAACAACAAAAAGAAACAGGAATAAAATCGAGTCAGCATTCTAATAACTGCAAAATAACTTTATTACAGTCTCCGTTTTCCAACTTATCCGTGATCTGACTCAATCATTACTGAAAGTCATTAAATGGTATATTCTCGTTGGAAAACCACTTTTGCTTTGTCATTCCACTTTTTTCCGAAAAAAGGAGGAATGGCGGAGATTGCAAAGCGAAGACCATGATGCCATTTCCAACCTCGGATCTAAGTTTCAACCTGACCTAATTTTGGCCGTCGTCGTCGCAGTACATCCATGCAAATCAAGCCAGGAAAAACAATGAACAGGGAGAGAAGGAAGTTGTATAATATAATCAAGGAATAACAGCATATCTCCATAGATTTTCACGGCTGTCGATCTGGAAACTACCAGATGTCGATGTCGTTAATTCTGAGGACAACACAGATAGACTCAAAAACAGATCCGAAAAGATAAATCCAACAAAAGGCATCCCAAGGAAGGGTAACAAAATCTAACATACTAGCAATGCGCGACGATGGCGCTAAACAGAAGACATGCAGCGATCTGCAGAAGTTCTTAAATTCAACGCCAAAATCATCACCAAGAAAAAGCTAAAGCATTATCGTTCGGCATCGAATCAGCCACTCTAAACGAAGAATTCAAGTGCTGATCGAACAAGAAAATGGCAAAAAGAGAGAGAGGGAGAGATTGGAAGCTAATAACTAAAAGAAATTGAGATTTCAGAAGAAGAATGAGAGAGAAATATACCTTCAAACCCATGGCGATTCGTCTCTGTTGCTACGCTTCAAGCTCGAATACAATTGCAAAATGCCAACTAAGAAGAACAACGAGAATGGAACTTATAAATACACGAGCGATGGAAGTGAGCGGAATAGAAGGGAAAAAATCGCCGAGTAATTATCTTCAAAAGAAAATAATAAATAAAACAAATAAATAAGCTATTTTTAAAGGCTAAATTAAACAAATAAATAAGTATTACTTTAGTCCTTCCTTTCGGTCTCTATAATTTCAAAACGTTGATTTTAATTGATGTATTTTAGAATGTGATTATTTTATCCAGCTGAACTTAACTTAATTGACATGACTTTCTTCTTTAAAATTGAAGATTCGAGCAAAATATATAGATCAAAATAATATTTTAACATTTTAAAAATATTTAAATTACTTTTATTGTGTTCAAAAATATTTTTATATTAATCATCCTTCATTCAAAATTAATTTAGTGTTTATTTTACAATTAAAATATTGAAATGATTAAAAGCATTAGAGAATGATTTGAAAATGTGCAATTTTAACAATTTCAAAATTATTTTCAAAGATGTCATGTGAGTGATTATAAAATTGTTAAAATAACTTTTGTCGTGTTACACTCTCAAGCATATCTTTAATCATTAAAATCAATTTAATGTTTTAGTTTTATGGTTTTCACATCATTGGAAAAAATTGAGTAATTAAAAAATAGCAGAAAACTAGCCTTCCGAACAATAATGTTTTCAACTTGTTGGGAGTCGATTCATGGTATGATCGAGTTGAAATTTTGACAGCATGTTCTTGACACGAGGTTCTTCAATTTGGACTACCTTCAGTCAGATTATTAATCTTGAGATATATATGTTGTGATAGAGAGAACTTGTTGTACCCATTATTGATTATAGTAGAGATTTTAGCTTCAGTATGTGGTTTTGTACTCCTCACATCGAGGAGGTTTTTCTACATTAAAATCGCTTGTGTCTTTGCCTGATAATCATTATCATTTCTAGTTGACTAAATTTCTAGTAGATTCACACAAGAAGATATAACTGATCCTAAACGTATAGTGTTTATCCCAACAATTTGAACTAAATATTACATATTAAATTAAGAGTCTAAATTGTCACTAGTACATTAAAAGTACAAAAACTAAATCATTATAGACTCCATTTGTTAACAATCTGACTTTTTCTTTTTTTAGAAAGTTTTGTTTGTTTCTTCACGATTTTCATATCCTCTAATTAAACATTTCAATTCTTAATCAAATTCAAAAAATAAAGTCAAATTTATAAACATTATTTTTTTTTTTAATTTTTAGAACTTGACTCAGATATTGGTAACATCGAAGAAAATAGATAACAAAGTAAAGGACTTATAAGTTTCATTTTAAAAAGCCAAAAACTTAAAACTAGAAAACTCATTTTGATAACATTTTATTTTATTATTGTCATTATTAACTTTCGAAAAAAAAACTTACGAACTACTTTCACTTTAAGTTGACCTATCAACCAACATTTTCTTAAAACCAACCTATGTTTCAAAAATTAAAATATATATATATATATACTTTTAAAAAACTCTGTTAATTTTAGAATTTAACTAAAAATTCAAATATTTTTTCTTCAAATTTAAAAAAATCATAACATAAATTTTGAGACAAAATAAGTATAATTTCGAGAGAAATTTTCACAAATAGAAAAAATGTCAAACTATCTACAGAAAATAGTAAAAAAAAACTACTAATAGACATTAATAAATTTTTATCATTTCTATCACTTATAGATCCTAATAGACTTCTATCAACATCGATCACAACTATCTAAAAATTTTACTATTTTGTGTAAATAGTTTTCCTTATTTTTCTATTTTTAAAAATTTCCACAATTTTAAATCCATAAAACTAAAAATGAAATCGTAATTTATTGGGGTCTTTTCAAAAAAAATAAAAGTAATTATACATATAGAAAAAAAAGTAGGAAATACAAAAGCATGGAGTACACTTTTTTCTACGTGTGTAATTACTTTTGTTTTTTTTCTATACACAACAATTTCCCTAATTTATTCCGGATAGTTATTGTGCCAAATTGTTTTTATGTATATAAAATTCAAAAAAAGAAAAAAGAAAAAAATCGCCGAGTGGACGAGGACGAAGTGGAATCCAGTGGGGACCACACAAGTGGGGATGTTCGTATTCTTCCCGATTAGCTACGGATGGGTGCGGGATAATCACGCAACCCTTGAGGGTCCATTCTTTATTTATTACTTCCATGATCTCTAACCGTTGGCACTTCCAAATCAACCGTATGATCTTGCCACCTGTCATCTCCCCCACCTTAATAAATAAATTGTTGGTTAAAATTATAGTATTAAATTTTCATCGATATTTTCACATTTGTTCGATATCGATATCGATATGAGAGGTGATCCCATTATATAGTAGGAAAGTCTCCAAAATACAAAAAATAAATAAATAAATAAGCATGAAAATGCTGCTAATATAAACACAATATAAATAATATACATGTTTACTTATTTAAAAATAATAAAATATTTATTTACTAATTTAAATTTGTTTTTTAAATTTTTTGTTTTTATAATTTTTTTAGAAATATCCATCAAAATTGATATTTTCATCAAAATTTCCATAAAATTAAGACCTTGATATTTCCATCGACATCGATATTTTAAACTTTGATTAAAATACAATTTTAATTGATGTAATTTGAGCTTCCTTTTGTTTTATTTTAGTTGTTTTATATTTTAGGTACTCAAATTTAGAAAAAATGTTATTTCTAACCTCAAAAGTTTTTTAAGCGACAAAACTAACCTCTTTTTTAAAAAAATTTTCTAACCTCTTTTCTACTTGTTCACATCTTGAGTGGAGGGTTCTATCTAATGAAAATATTATTTTATCTCTGTAGTCATTTATTTGTTTATTTTAAAAATAAGAACAGTAATTAAAAGAAATTTAAAACTTACGGAAAACAATTTTCAATAAGATTTGAAACCAAATCTTTTTTTTTCTCTAAATTTAAGTTTTAAGTTTTTTTTCTTTTTAATAAAAAAAATTTAAAATTTACCTAAAATTTAAAATCAAATTCATAAGATATTGTTTTTCATAAGTAAACAATATACTCTTAAAATTTGGAAACACTTTGCATGTAAAATGAGTTTTCCGTAAATTTTAAGATTTTTTTTAAAATCTAAAAAATAAGAATAATAACTTACATGAAAAAATATTTCAGTAAGATTTGGAACCATTTTTGAAAAAACTCATAACTGGAAAACAAATTTCCGTAAGATTTGGAATCTGAAACTAACTAGTTTAAATTTAACTTTAAAAAATGAAATTGATATAAGTCAAAAAAACCTATTGGAAGCATTCCCTTATATCTTCCGGTAGGGTTTTTTTTTTTTTTTTTTTTATGTTTTAAACTTAAATTAATTGTAATCAAATTTTTTTAGTATAAATTTAAAAGTAATTAAAAAAATATTAATGTGTATTTGAAAGATTTCCCGTAAAATTTGCTCACAAGAAATCTTCTAGCAAGCTTATTTTTCTTCTCTTTTTAAATTTAAATTAATTCTAATGTTTTTTAAGTTAGTTAGTTACATTTTATAATCTAAATTTAAAAAATAATAATATAAAAAAAATAAACTTAAAACCTACTGCAAGATTTCCCGTAAGATGCTTACGAGAAATAGCGAGTAGTTTTTTCTTTTTCTTTTTAAACATAAACTAATTTCAATTTTTTCTCTATTAGTCAGTTAGATTTTTAGGAAAATTTCATTATAGAAAAAATGTCAAACTATTTAAAAAAAAAATAGGAAAAAAATATTGATAGACATTGATCTACTTCTATCATTTATAAACTATGGTAGATTTCTATTAGCGTCTGTCACAACTATCTAAAAATTTTGCTAATTTGTAAAAATAATTTTCCTTTTTTTATATTTTTAAAAATTTTCCTAAATTTTTTTGGTTTAAATTTAAAAAATATTTAAAAAGAAAAAAGTTAAAGCTTATTGGGAGATTTCACGTAAAGATGTTTATGTGAAATCTTCTAGTATGTTTTTTTTTTTTTTTTTTTTTTTTTTTAAACTTAAACTAATTCCAATTTTTTATAAGTTAGTTAGTTAGATTTTTTTTTTTCTAGATTGAAAAAATAATTAAAACAAAAACAAACACTTAGAGCATACTGCAAGATTTTAAGTAAAGATGCTAGCGGGAAAGTTTTTTTTTTCTTTTTAAACTTAAACTAATTTTAATTTTTTTTTTCAGATTAAGTTAGTTGGTCAGATTCTTTTTTTTTTTTTTGTCTAAATTTAAAAAGTAATAATAAAAAGAGAAATTAAAGTTTATGGAAAATGTTTCCGTAGGCTTTTTTTTTTTTTTTCTATTTTGTTTAAGTTTAAGTTAATTAATGTAAAAGAGAAATTTTCTTTTTAAAAAAAACAAGAAAGTTAAAACCTAGAAGATTTCACATAAAGATCCTTAGGCAATGTTTTCTAGTACGTTTTTTTTTTCTTTCCTTTTTAAAATTAAATTAATTTCAATTCTTTTTCTCCTAGGTTTAAGTTTTTTTTTTTTTTTTTTTTTTAATTTTCCATAAAATTTGGTTCCAAAACTTACAAAAAAAAAAGTGGTTCCGAATATTAAGGAAAAATTTATTTCCGTAACTTAGAAGTTTTTTTTTTTTTTTTTTTTTTTTTTTTTTTTTTTTTTTTCATTTTAAACTACCTTAAAACTTATAGAAAACCATATCATATTAATTTGATTTCAAGTTTTATGCATTTTAATGGAAGTTTTAAGGTTTTTTTTATTATTAATATTATTAAAAGAAAAATAATTTAAAACTTAAATTTAGGAAAACAATAAGATTTGGTTCCAAGAAAATTGTTTTCCAATTTTTTTTAATTACCATTCTCGTTTTTTAATTTAAAAAAAGACTATAAAATGTTCTAAATCTTGATGGAAGTCCATTTAGGTGAGAAAACTTGCGTAAAAGTAAAATTGAAGGCATTTAAATAGAAACAAAATGATATATTCATCATGTGAGTCCACCACTCAAATTTTGAAACATAATAAAGAGGTTAGAAAAAAAGAGTTTTTTAAAAAAGAGGTCAGTTTATTCTCATAAAAATAAATTAAAATTTACAACTCTATTTATTATTTATCCATAAAGTTATAAATTTAAAACGAAAACCTACAGGAATGCACTACGCATTTTAAGCAAGAAGTTGGTTGCCAATAATAACATATCCAAATCAAACAAAACAATCCAATCCATCAAATATGGGTTTTGCATAACTTGTCAACCAAGAGAAGACTGTATATAAGCATTGAAACATAGAGTGTATGGATCAATGTTCTTTACTCGAGTGCCATGTGAATAAGGATCTCGTAGTAATCAAATTTTCTATACATACAAGTCTTCTCATTCAAATTTAAGTAATGTTTAAGATAACTGAAAATAACTTATCTCCAAACACTCCATTTTTTTTTCAAACACACCAACATGAAATACAACTCTTATTTATTTATTATTATTATTATTATTATTATTGAATTCCTTGTTTTCAAATTTCCTACCAAACAAACCTTAATTCTTTTAGGTTAAATTATAAATTTAATCTCTATGATTTGATAAATTTAAAAATCAATTTTTATAATTTTAAAAGCTAGAATTTAGTAGATGTAGTTTGATAAAATCTAACATATAATTTTTATAAAATTCTTTAAATTCTATTTTTGTTTTTTTAAATTATAAGGAGTAAATTTGTTATGGTATAGAATACGATTCGTTCATATCACTTGAATTAATGTGAAATTGTTGATGAATTGAATTGTTTTGTTTGATTTGGATGTTATTAGTGGCAACAGTCTCTTAATTTCAACAGCTTCTCGCTTTGGTGTGGGTTTTCGTTTTAATATTATAAACTTAAAATCAGAGTATTTTATTTTTATTGTTTAAAAAAACTTATATAATATAATATTATAGTTTATAATATATAAAACTATACAAACGCGGCGCGGAAACAGAGAATAAAATTGGTCGCGCCCTTCCGGCCGAATGTGGCAGAAGGACTGGGAGTGCTACAACAAAACTAAATCGGATGAAGTCACTCGTTTCGTTAGATTTTTTTTAATGTAAAATTGGACATTATTAATTTATAATAACTTAAATTTGGATGGAGGATGCATTGTTTGAAATTTTTAAAAACTTATTTGGTAACCATTTTATTTTTTATTAGACATATAGTTCTCAATTTAAAATTAGATTAAAATATCATTTCGATCTCAAGTTGTTCAATTTTAATCTCTGCATTTTTAATTGTTTAATATTGATTTTAGAACAATATTAAATATGTCATTTAATTTTTTTTTGACAAAAATTAAAAGTTAAAAATATCTTACCTTTTTAAAGTTGAGGCACCTATTAGAGACTACATGTATGAAAATCAAGGTTTAAAATGCTGATGTCCACGAAAATATCGAGACCTTAATTTTACAGAAATTTCGATAATATCGATAAAATATCGATTTCTATGGATATTTTAGAAAAAATTAACAAATAAATTTAAATTAGGAAATAAACATTTTGTGATTTTTAAAAAATTTATTATTTATATTATGTTTATGTTAATGACATTTTGTTGTTTTTTTTTTTTTATGTTACATAGATTTTTCTACGATACAATGGAAATATTGATTCCCCTCTCATGTTGATGTCAAACCCATGAAAACATGAAAATATCGATGTGTCGAGTCGATGAAAATTTAATACTATGAAAACTCACAGGTTGAACTTATATAATTAACAAAATGTATAAAGCTAATTTCAAATTTAATCCTAATAAATGTTCTAAATCAAGTATAACAATTTATAAGTTTACTTGAACAAATTAAATGTTTTGCATGAAATTTTATTCTTTAACTTCTATAAATCAGTTTACTTCTCTAAATTAAGTATATCGTACTATTTAGAGGTGCAATAAGTATATCGTACATGTGGAGGTATAATCGTTTATTCTTCTTTATATAATATCCATTTATTACATCCTAAAAACACCATATAGTTTAAAATGTTTAACATTCACATGCATTGCACGTGCTCCTTCAATAGTTAATATCAAATTGTACCAGAATGTTTATAGTCATAATTTTTAAAAAAATAAAATAAAAAAAAAGTGAAATAGTTATCAAACGAGACCTAAATGTTAAAAATTAATTAAGTTTTGAATATCATCACTAATCTATATATTATCTAAAAGGGACTACAGGAGATAAACATTTGATTTCCTCCTTTACTCCTTTCGGTTAATGGTTATAAAGTTATATCTTATACTATGTAATTTTATATTTAAATCATTAAAAAATTCATATTAAATAGTTTATAATTCACTTAAATTTAATTGGTTTAAAATTTGACTATTAAATTAAATTTTTATAATTATTTGTTTTCTCCGTACGCATGTTTTTTTTTAATAATTATTTGTTTTAAATTTAAACATTCATTATTTTGTTTAGTTTTAATTTTTATATATAATATTATGTTAAATTCAAATATTTTAATATTTCTAACCATATAATGATTAAATTAAACTTTACAGTATTATATATATATATATATATATATTGGATTCTTTTTTTTTTACCAAAAGAAGAAGTATTATTACTAAGCCACTGGGGCAAAATTTGAACACGAGTCCTTAAGGACTTGATTTATAATCCACTCTGGGAACTGGGATTGCCATTCAATATTGAACATACAAGATTTAGCATTCTTAGCAACACAATCAACCATCTTATTGCACTCACGACAACAATGCTTGAAGGAGATGGATTCAAAATCATTAGCCATACTCTTAATCTCCTCGACCCAACAGTCTACTATACTGGACCATATATCATTCTTCGTCAACAGATTAATGGCTTGAACGGAATCAGACTCAACAATGAGATTGGAGCAATAAAGATCAGACGCTAATCGAACACCTTCCTTTATCGCTAGGATCTCCGCCAGAGGGGGGTAAAATCCAGATTTAACGATTTCGTAGTAGCACCAATTAGTATACCCTCAACATTTCTAATAACTGCTCCCAAACCAGTAACCGAATTCCCTTCAAACCAAGCTGCATCCACATTTAATTTAAAGAATCCGGGAGGAGGATTAATCCAACAAGAAGTCTGAGCAGGAGCCTTTATCATCAGGGTATTCGAGACTTGTTTATTGATAGAAACTGAAGATAAAAAATCATCGTAGTATTTGAATATCCAAGCTTTCGTTGACTTAGGATCTGGAATCGGCTTACCCAACCAAACATTATTTCTATCATTCTAAATTATCCAACAAGTAATAGCAAAAATGTCCATGTACACCAAATTGCAACTGGATAACAACGCAATCCATCTATCTTTGAAACTGTTATTGAAATTCTCCTGAAAAAGATTGGAAGGAAAAATATGATCCCAAACAAGCTTTGCAAGAGGACAACTAACAAGGGCATGATCAGTAGATTCAGCAACACTTGAACAAACAGGACAAGTAGACCTAACATTCATTCCTCTCATAGACAGATTGTAATTAGTAGGAATAATATCATGTAAAGCTCTCCAGTAAAAAAACTTAATCTTTCTAGGGACCCTCAAGTTCCAAATTTTCTTCCATAAGGAGCATGTAATATCGTGACTGGACGACGAAGCATTGATAATGAAATTTCTGAGAGCTTTATAACCACTACGAACTGTAAAATTTTCAGATTTCTCATAATGCCAAACCCATTTATCAGGAAGGTTTATGTTAATAGAAATCTTGCAGATGGCTTGAACATCCTCTTTAACAAGAACATCATTGAGTTTATCCAACATCCACTGGCTTTCAGGGTCAATAAAATCAGCCACTAGAGCAGTCTTGAACTCATGATTAATCACAGATGGTTTAAAGGTGAGTTCTCTCGGGATCCAAGGATCTAAAAATAACTTGATATCTCTTCCATTTCCCACCCGATACCTCAAGCCCAAATTAATCACATCTCTTCCCCAAATAAGACTTCTCCACAGAAACGATGAGTTGGAGCCCAGATCTGCTTCAAGAATTGAGCTATTTGGAAAGTAGATGCTTTTGAGAACAGAAGCTACCAAGGAATTCAGATTAATAATAATTCTCCATACTTGCTTAGCAACGAGAGCCTGGTTGAAACTAGCGAGATCTCTAAAATTCAAACCCCCTAACTCCTTGGGCAGACACAAAGAATTCCAATCCTTCCAATGCATACGTCTTTTGTCCTCAGTAGAACCCCACCAAAATCTAGCAAACATTCTGGTAATGTCATCACATAGCCTCTTCGGAATTTGAAAGAGACTCATTGCATAAGAAGGAAGCGCTTGGCCAAAACTCTTGATAAGGATCTCTTTACTAGCAACCGAAAAAAAAAGGACTTCTTCAAACCTTGTAACACACTCCAAACTCTATCCTTAATGAACTGAAAGTCTTTAACTTTCCTCTTTGAATATGATGAAGGCAAACCCAAATAGAAGCCAAGATCAATTGACTTCTTAACACCAAGAATGCTGCTAAGAAAATCACGACGATCATTGTTCACATTTGGAGAGAATATCATTGCAGATTTAAAAAGATTGATACTTTCTCCCGAAGCCACTTCATATTGCTTGAGAATTGACTTAAGAGTTAGACAATTCTTCTCATCAACTTTGCAAAAAATGATGCTGTTATCAGCAAATAAAAGGTGTGAAACGCTACATCCAGTGTGAGAAAGTTTGATTCCATCCAGTTGACCTCTGTCATTAGCTTCCTGCAATAAAGAAGATAAGCCTTCAGTAATTAGAAGAAACAAATAAGGGGATAAAGGGTCCCCTTGTCTTAGGCATCTTTTTGGGACAATGGAACCTCTTTTCTCCCTGTTAATAAGGAAAGAAAAGTTAACTGTGGTGATACAATTCATAACCAGATTGATCCATTGAGAATCAAAGCCAAGACGAACCAACATCTCCTGCAAAAAAGACCACTCAATTCTATCATAGGCTTTACTAATGTCTAACTTAATAGCCATCAACCCATTTCTTCCCGAAGTTTTGTTTTTAATATAGTGGAGGCATTCATGCCCAATTATAATGTTATCAAAAATAGCTCTCTTGGGAATGAAAGCTGATTGAGCTACTGATATGATCTTATCAAGAACTTGTTTAAGTCTATTAGCAATCGCCTTGGTCACAATCTTATACTTAACATTGCATAAACTGATTGGTCTGAAGTCTCCAACAACAGTAGGATTTTTAACCTTAGGAATGAGAATAATATTTGTATGATTCCAATCCTTGATGCATTTGCTTAATTGAGAATTCAAGTTCTTGTTTTGAGAAAGGGGCTAAAAGACCAGCATTCATATTACTAGTAACTTTTGGACTAACCGCTTTCAAGACAGTATTTATGCTCTCTCTACTAGGGGAAGAAGTCGCAAACAGATTCTCAAAATAAGATACAAAAATAGCTTCCACTTTGCAAGGATCATCAGACCAAAAGCCATGTTCATCAAAAATGCCTTTGATCTCATTTTTAGCTTTCCTTAACGTGGCTTTCTTATGAAACCACTTTGTATTCTGATCCCCCCAACGAAACCAATCCTCTCTAGATCTTTGTTTCCAATAAATCTCTTCTTCTTCCAGAAGCTTATCAAGTTCAAACTCAATACCATGAATTTTTTCAAAGTCAACCTGAGACTGGCAGTTATAAGCATCTTGAAGAGCTAACTTACATTGCTTAATTTTAGACTTGAAGTTCCTAGAAAGGTCTAATCCCCACTTCTCAAGATTGTAGGAACACAAATTTAAATTTTGTTGAAGGGATAAAGGACTCTCCCCACCTCTCTCCAGCTCTTATGAATAATATTTCTGCACTCCTAGTGAACAGTCCAACTCTCCTCAAATTTAAAAGAATGATTAACTCCCTTTCTCTTAAATCATTTTGGATGCAAAAGGCAAAACTCAATGGGTCTGTGATCAGAATTAGACCAATCAAGATGACGAACCAGAAAGTTATTATAGAGACCTTAAAAGAGATCATTGCAAAGAAATCTATCCAACCTTTCCCAAATACATCCCTTCTTTCTTCTATTACTCCAAGTGAAAGTAGAATCATGCTAATCAATGTCTTTCAAATTGCAGTTATCTAAGACTTCCCTAAAATTTTCGAGCAAAGAGTCATCCTTAGGAGGGCCTCCAAAATTTTCCTCATTCCTCAAAATTTCATTAAAGTCTCCTCCTACTAACAAGGGTGCATTATTACCATTATGTAGCATTCTTAGAAGACACCAAGTTAGTGTCTTATTTTGAACTTCAAGGTGGCCATAAAGCCCTGTGAATCTCCACCGTTTGTCTTCCCAGATTACCTCAGAGTCAATATGGTTTTGAGAGTAAGAGATTACTTTCAAATTAACCACCTCTTTCCAGAGCAGACACAAACCACCTCTCAAGCCTACACTCTTCACTATTAGACAGCCATAAAAGTTGCTCAATCTTTTGATTTTATTCGTTACCAAATCATCACATTTTGTTTCAGACAAAAAGAGAATCAGGGGATGCCTGACTCTAATAAGGTCAATAACTGCCCGGAATGCTCTAGCATTCCCCAATCCACGAGCATTGCAAGATATTATTTTCATGGCCCTTGGCAAGGTTGCCTAGCAACCTCTGCCATTGAAAAGTTGTCAAGATTTACATCCAGAGGCTCTGAATTTCCCCTTCGAACTTTGGATCTTTCAGAAGACACAGAATCATCTCTTAACCTCTTAGAGACCTCTGAAGTTCCATGGTCATATAATCCTGGTTGTTAACCGAACGAGCCCTTCTCTTCCAAGATCCATGTTTCTTACCTCGAAAAGACACCTTCTCCGACTGAAGCTGACTTCGGGGAATAGACAAACTAGTCTGGTTATCATTAAATGATAAAAGATGATTAGAAATTTTCTCTGAATTCTTCTCTTGTGACAAGCCTCGATTTAAGTCCACATTCTGGTCCAAAAGGTCATTATTTAAATCAATATGGACATCAGATTTGTGAGGTAACGAAACTTCTGATTCCACCTCTGATGGGGGGACTTCTTCATTCTGATAATGACTCGGGGTTTTAAAGAAACTATCTTTAGGCTTCAAATTATCACAATGAAAGGAAAATGTTTTTCTAGGTGAATCCTCCTCCCTTTCTTTTGCAGAAGAGTTCTTCCGTCTTCTCCTCGAGTTACTTCCATTAAATTTAAGCCAGCTCCCATATTGAAAGGATTCAAAATCTTGATCTTGGCATTCAGATATTACCTTGCACTCTTTTGCCATATAACATATTCTTCCACAATTATAGCAAAAATCAGGTAATCTCTCATATTTTATATCAATCCGGTACTCGTATGATCGTCCCCTAATTCAATCAAGATTCCTCTTCTCAAGGGTTTAGAAATGTCTAACAAAACCTTGATTCTCAAACTTTCACCCCAGCAAAAGTTATCCTGATCACAGTCAACATCTAAAAACTCTCCTATGACATCTCCCAGCCGTTTTGCCATAGTCTTGTTTTGAAAGCTAAGGGGAATGTCCATTAAACGCATCCAGAAAGCCACCTTATGGAATGATAATTGTGAGAGTTTGACGTTTGCCTCTGGAACCTCCAGCACCAAAAACGAATTATCAAATAACCACGACCCCAATTTAAAGATCCATTCTCTGTCTTTTCTTGAGTAAAATTTAATCAGGTAAAGATTCTTTCCAAGATTACCAACACTAAAACTTAATCTTGTCCTCCAGGCATTGGCAAACGCATTCCTTATTGCACCAGGTGCAATGATTCTAGACATCAGGAGTTTTCCCACCAAGTAGTGATCCAAATGACCATGATTAAGAGAATCAAGCTGTAGATCCAGTTGAATCTTGGTCTCCCTTTCCTCCTCTGATAATCTCAACTTCTTCCAGTCATCAACAAGATGATCTGTTTCCATCCTTCTTGAATAGAGATAATAAACCAAACTAAACCCAGAAACAAAGATATCTCTCACCGCAGGGATGGATTACCCCCTGTCACTCTTCTACCAACACACCCACACCCAGCACCAGATAAAATCCTCAGACCCACGAGGTTCTTGAAGGAATCTTGGATAAACCAGAGATCCTTTTACTCAATTATATATATATTGGATTCTATTCCAAATCAAATCCATTTGAATTTAAATTTTTCTATAAATTGATACGTTCTTTTAATTATCTTAATCTAGTTTATAAACTTTAAATCAAAGTTGTAAAATTAGTTTAATAAATGAAAATTATGGTATTTGAATTTTTTTTTTTTTTGAGAGGAGAGAGGGTAGAATCTTATGTTTTTATCCTATTGATTTTGGATGCGTTGAATTAATAATATATTTACAAATACTTTTCTTAATTTTGGATGTCAGCTTAGTTGGAGTTTGATTTTAATTTCGTGGTTCGTTAAATGTAGTTGGTGAATCTATATATACTTTCGAAAATTAGTTATGTTGATATTAATTGGTGTGGATTTGCTATGGTTTAGAATTTATGTTTTACTTCTCTTATTTTGCCCCTTTTATATTATTTATTTTTTATTTGGTTTTAGTTTTGGTTTTAATTTTATTAACCAGCCCTCTCTAATTTTTATAGAGTTTTTTTCAGCATTCATTTTTTAAAAATTTCGTTCAACATTATTGCCACATTTTGTATTTTTTTATTCTTTAACATTCTAAATTTATTTTTTGAATATGCATTTCTACCAATTTTCCACTTCAAGTATATCTTCTTTTGTCAACTTTTTTTTTTTTTTTTTTTTTTGCTTTTTTGTAATGATTAGAAGTAGATCACACCTCCATTTTTTTTTTTTTATTATTATCATTTAACATGTATTTTTTTTTTAAAAAACGTTTGTGTGAGATTAGGATTTAGGTTGAATAGTATTTTTTTAAAAAAATAAAGGAATAGTCTGTTTTTCTTTAGAGGAAGTTAAATAGTAGTTATAAATATATTAGAAATAGGTTTTTATTTCTAAACTTATATATATATATGTTTCATTTTCGACATTAGAAAACACTTATAATGCACGTAATACCAACTAGTATATCTAAATTTGTTATCTCGTCAAAGTTAACAAAAATGTTTCATACTTATTATTTTAAATTTATATATTAAAGTATAGGCCTCAAGTCAAAATCAAAATGAGTACATAAAAACTATTGATTCTATTATTTTGAAAATAATAATAATAATAAAAAAAAAAAAAAAAAAAAAATCTATCCAATCTCATAATTTCCTCAGATGAGTGTAGTTCTAGTCCAACAAGGGACTTTTTCTTTTTCTTTTTATTTATTTTTATTTTTAAGTGTGGCAGCCTTGGGAATATAAAACAACAATATTATTATAAATCAATAACAAACATTAAAACCAAACGATTTATTCAATCAAACTTAATAATTTTTCGTTGACAAATCGCAAAAAACGTTCTTTCTTCTTCAGCTATTTTCGATCTCCTAGAGATTATATTTTTGAATTTCTCAACTTCTTGTTCTTCCTCTATTGTGTTCGGATCGTTCTGTTGTTCTGTTTCATTTTTAAAAATTGCACCAAAAAACATCTTTAAAAAATTGCACAATTTTTCACCTTATTTGTTCGATCGAAGCACTGGGTTTTCCTTATATGTTTAACTAAGTCTTAAGAATTGCATAAATTTTGAAAAATGAAGGAGGCCCTGATTCTTTTTTTAAATTTTTTTGCAAAATTAGAATAATTTTCTGGCTAAATTACTGGAAAATTTTTAAAAATTGAAAAATAAATAAAACTATTCCCATAAAATAATAAAAAAAAATTTATATAGTTATGATAGACGCGGATAGATTTTGATATTATATAGTTATAATAGATTTTGATAGAAGTCTATCAATGTTTTTTTTTTCTATCTTTTATAAATTGTTTGATATTTTTTTTTATAAAAATTTCTCCAAATCTCATTTGATTTAATTGTTTATTATATATTTTTTAAAAAGAAAGTAGCTTAAAAATCACTTCTAGTCTCTAAACTTTCATAAATATAACAATTTAGCCTCTAAATTTTGGTTTGTAACGATTTAGTCCCTAAACTTTCAATTTTATAACAATTTAGTCCCTAAACTTTACCATGTAACAATTTAGTACTTGTACTTTAAAATTTATAACAATTTAGTCTTTATTGTAGAAAATAGTGTTAAGGTTTAATGAGATTTCTTGTATAAATGAACCGATAAACTAATTAGGGTCTCAATATTTTTATAAAATACAAGATCTACATCATAAAATAAAAAAAATTAACATCTAATTTTGATAATTATTTTTATGTTAGGGACTAAATTGTTACAAATTTGAAAGTACATGGACTAAATTGATACATACTAAAGTTTGAGGACTAAATTGTTACAAAATTGAAAGTACATGGACTAAATCGTTACAAACCAAAGTTCAAGGACTAAATTGTTACTTTCATGAAAGTTTAGAGACCAAAAGTATTTTTTAACCAAGAAAGTATTAGTCAGCAAGCCATGTGGCGCCCAATCATTTTTATGTTTTCATTTACCGATATGTTAGTAGGGATGTATATAAAGGCACTGAAAATCGATCCAACCGAATTAACATTGATCAGTTAGGGATACATCATGGTCGGTCGGTGGTCGATTTTTCCACACAAAAAATTGACACCCTGATCGACCATGGTGTGCATTAGTTTTTTTTTTTTTTTTTTTTTTTTCTTCCTTTCTTCTTCTTTCATATCCACAAGTCCACAAAGAAGGAAGTTCTTTAATGAAATTTAACAAGAATTTGTTCAATGGTCTAAAGATACGAGACAAAAAAAAAAAAAAAAAAAAGAGAGAGAGAGATTGAGCCAACCGACCATCGGTTGAATACCAACCAATTTTTCTGGTCGGTTTTCTGATGTCATTTTTCTCTTTAAACCAATATCGATAGACTGTTGTACACTCATACTATTACTAAACACAACTAAGCTTACAAAATTAGATACTAAAAAAGTAGTTTTTCCCATATGTTTTTTTAAGTTTAACAAATGTGACAATTTAATAATGCATGAAGGACTAAATGTAATGATTTTTTTCTGAAGAAAATTTTCACAGATAGAAAAAAGTGTCAAACTATTTACAGAAAATAGTAAAAAATAAAATATTGATAGACATCGATAGACTTCTATTAGCATCTAGTGATTAACTTCTATTAGCGACTATCACAATTATCTAAAAATTTTATTATTTTGTGTAAATAGTTTTCCTTTTTTTTATTTTTAAAACTCTCCCAAATATTAATCGTGAAGGATTAAATTTAAAATTTTTAAATAATGACAATTAAAAAAGAAAAAGAAAAAGAAAAATACTGCAAGTCTTTTAGCCATGAGGTTTATGTTTAGCAGCATCATTCCGTCTTTCTAGTTTATGTAAGTAAAGCTGACCTCAGACTATTTTATTATTGAAATATAATTTTTAAAAAAAAATTAAAACAAAAATACACTGCATCATTTTTGGTATTAAAAAAACATTTTACTCTTCGCTTGGTTCTTCTTTCCTCTCTCCCATATTCCGCTTCCTTCCCCTTCCTCTTCAATGGTCGGCGCTTACTATTTTCCCTTCTTTCTCTTACCTATATTCAAAACCAAAAAATATAAACAAAAAGTATTAAATTATTATAAAAAAAAAAAATCAAATTATTTAGCATGATGGACCACGATACAACTTTATCACTCAAGTAACAAAATTTCATCGCGGTCTATCACTAATAGACAATAATTTTTTATATATATTTGTAAATAGTTTGACTCATTTTTCTATATTTAAAAATAACTTTAAAAAAATATAATTAAAAATTAAAAGAAAAAGAAATTATAGTAACAGGTGGCAACCATTGATATGAGGGAGATTGAGGGGAATGGAAAGAAAACGAAAGAGAAGAAAAGGTTAAAAAATATGATTTTTTCTTAAAAAAGAATTATAAAAATTATTTTTATTATAAAAAATAAGTTTAAAAAATAGGTGTCGCTTAACTTTTACTGCAAATGTGATGGTAGGACTAAAGGTGCTACCAAAAGAATAAAATTGATGAGTTTAAAAATTCATTAACCTAAAATGCAACATCACTATATATATGTATATATATATATATATATATATATATAATGAAAAGGAAACATAAAATAATTAAAACTAAACATAGATATTAGACACAAAATTATAATGACACATAAATTAACTATTGATCAACTTTGTAATTTTACTAAAATAAAATTGGTTAAATTATAAGTTTCATCGGTAAGCTTTTATATAATATATTTTAAAAAAGGTCTCAAATACCTTTATTTTTTATTAATGAGTTTTGATATTTCTTTTTCTTTACTTTTATCTTACTAATCAATACCCTAATCATGATTAGTTATTATTATATTGGTTGAAAGTCAAAATGATGAACAATTGAGCAGTAATTAAACATGAAATAAAGAGTGGAGAAGGGAGAATGAGAGACATATTTGTGTACAAGAGAATGAGAGATATATTTGTCTGCAAGAGGAATCTAAAATACCCCAACCCACTGCCCATATGCCCAACACGTGTAAACTAACTAAATAATAAATTGATTGTCAAGCTCTTAGACCAAAGGAAATGAGAGTATAAGCATTTCTGAAACTTCCTTCTTTATAAATCACTCGCGCTTTACCTAATCCTCGTCTCGCCTCATATTTACTTTCACAAAAATAAAGAACAGAGAAGAATTCACCAATGGCCTCTTGCCTCAAGAAGACGTTGAAGAAACTCACTGCAATTCTACGCCTCTGTCTCCTTCGCCGCCCGCGATTCTTCCATTCCCACGACCGCAAGGTCAGGACACGGAGTTTCTTCGAATATCAGAGGAGAATCATTCAGAATCGTTCCCTGAGAAACCTTGAACCTGCTTCGACTTCAACCTATACAAGCTTTGGAGACGATGTCGATCAGCAAGCGCAGGTTTTCATCGATAGTTTTCGCCGTCAATTGAGGTTAGAAAATCAAATTTCTCCGCAATTCATGTATTATGGAGTTAATAGCTTTGAAACAGAGTATGAAGACATATGGCCTCCGCCACCGCCGATTTTTCGCCGTCCATTTGATGAATGAATTCATTTTTTAAATCGAATTATTGCATTTTTGTGTGTGCAGTTGGTTGAGTACTTTAATGAAGTTAGGATGATTCGGTTAAAGAGAAGAAAGAGACTTCTTGTTTCTGTAAAACTGATTCGTTGTGTGATTTTGTATTCTCGTGGAAGTTTCTTATCAGTTGTTCATCGCTTCAATTTTCGAGATTTGTAATTGTGTATCTGTACTGTACTATATATAATACAATTTACTTGAATTAATGTCAAATTCTTGTTGGATTGTATTGTTTTGTTTGATTTGAATCAGTTTATTGACAACAATCTCTTAATTTTAAATTAACCACGATGTCGATTTTTTATTTCTCGTCGTTCGATACGGCGGCGTATCCATCCTATTCGCGTTCTTGCTCCAGACCTTTCCCTTTCAAGTTCTTTTTTTTAAAAAAAAAAACAGAGATTTTTTTTTTAAAATTTTATTTCCTTAGAAAAATCAAACTGGCAAAAATAAGGGAACAAATTTGGTTAAAAATAAGAAAAAAAACAGCCACCGCTACGGCGGCGACAGGTGCGGCGGTGGGTGGTGGCTAGTGGTACACCGGTATTGACAGTCATGAGAAGGAGAAGATTAAGATTGAACAGGGCGGGAGATAGAAGAAGAAGGGACAAAAATCCAAAGAGAGAGAAAAAAAAAGAATATTAAAAAATATATATTTTTAATTAATAATAAAAATTAGGAAATCAATTTTTTTGGTTCCCTAAAGTTTAAAAGTTCAAGCTTTCTCACGGAACGATTCTTAGGGATTCTCCTCTGATCTTTAAAGACACTCTGTGTCCTTACCTTCCGGTCGTCGGGAACGGAAGAATGGCAGCCGTCGGGAACGTTGCCGGCGAAGGAGGCGGAGGGAGAAGGTGAAATGAAAATGGAGTGGAAACCACGAAGAGCGAAAAGGGAGAAGGTGCATTCGATTGTGTAGTTTTTTTTATCCAATGAAATTATGACACGTATGTGTATGAATCAAAATAATAGAAAAACTTGGGAAAAAGCAGAATTCATACAAAAACGGGAAACCATGCATTAAATTAATTCCACTATACTATTATCTCGTATTTTTCTCAAATATTAATTAAAATTTACAAAAATACCTTCCTTTAAAAATATAGGTTCAAGTATTTTCCTCTTTGACAAATATACCCTTGCTTCTCTTCCTTTTCTCCCCTCTCCAATCCGAGAAAAATACGGCAGTAAGGGTGTTAAAAAAAACCCAATTCAAATAAATTGAATTTGTTTAAAATATCATTTTAGTCCTTATACTTTAAATTTCAATTTTGTTTATATACTTTCAATAAATCTTATATTTAGTCCTTGTTGCTAGTTTATTATTGATTTTTGTTATCTATGAATTTTAAAAACATATTCACATCTATTATTTTCTTGCATGAAAATTATTATTATTATTTAATCAATTTTGGTAAAAATTAATTATGATGGACTAAATTTAAAATTTATTGAAACTACGGGGATTAAAATGGACAATTAAAAGCATATGAACTAAAAAAAAAAAAAAACTTAAAAGTACGGAAATCAAAATGGTATTTTAACCACGAAAATTTTATAGATTGGGTTGGTTAATGGGGTCATCTAAAATAACTCGAACTAACCCAAACCAACCTGAAGTTATTATTAATTTTAAAAAGTATATATATATATATTTTTTACTTACAATACAATTGTATATTATATATTTATTTTAATTTTATGATTGTTTTGGATAATTTATTCTCCATTAACTCAAAAATTAATTTTTTTTAGCAGTTTGGAAAGAAATGTTTTATAACATAAATTGAAACTGAGTTGTTAATCTTAATCAAATATATGAAAATAATTAAATAATTTTTTTTACATATTAACAATTTACTTCTTAAGAAACTTACAACTCGAAAAATTGAGTTGAGTCTATAAGGGGTGTTTCAACCAATTGATCCAACCCACAAAGACTCCTATCCAAAAGAGAATAATTATACCGTTTAACAAAAAAGAAAAATTATAAAGTTTAGTTACAAATTTTAGTATTTATTGTCTCATTTGGTAACAATTTCGTTTTTTTGTTTTATTTATTTCTTTATTTCAATTTATATTTGTTTCCTAAAAATTTTTCAATTATGATTTTTATTTGGTAAAGAAACACTTTAATTTTTTTGTCGAATTCTAAAAAAAAAAAATGAAAATTACATTTATTTTTATAATTTTCAAAACTTTACTTAAATTTTGAAGATATTGGTGAGTTTAGATAACAAAACATAGAAACTTTCAGTATGAGTAGTGTTTATAAACCTAAAGAACAAAAACCAAAACTCAAATTTTCTCTACTTTGAAGTTGGTGTCTATTAAACTGAAACTTTCAAATCTTTTAAAATTCACATTAGACAAAATTGAAAGTTTATAGTTATATTAGATATTAAATTCAAATCTACATCTAATAGATTGATCAATATTTAAAATTTTTGAAAGTGTTATAAACTTATTTAATACAAAATTGAAAGTTTATAGACGTATTAGACACCAAATTAAAAGTTTAGGACCTATTATACACTTTTAAAAATTCAAGCACTAAATAATAGACATGAACCTTAAAATTTATGGATTAAACTTGTAATTTAATCCAACAAAAATTAATAATTTGAATTAAATTACAAGTTTAATCTATAAACTTAAATTAAATTTAATATGTATGTAAATTTAGTATTTTATGTCTAACCATTTACCGAAGTTTGAAAATGTGTTTAAAAAAAATCTAATAAATCAAAACTTATTAAGCATAAAATTGAAACACTAGATTATAAAGCTAAAAAATATGTTATACAAGTATGAAAATTTAACTAAACTTATAATTTAACCTATATTTTGACAATCCATTCGATGTCTTTTTTAATTTATATCATAGGTTAAATATTCAACTTTCAAAGTTAGAACTTTAAAAAATGCCCTTGTTGGATTCAAAATATATATATAAAAATACCCTATATATATATATATATATATATTATTCAAACTTTCTAAACACATATCAAATTATACAATTGTCTAAACTTTTTCTTTTTTTTACTTGAATAGTTTAATGGACTATTATTTTACATAAATTTACTTAATTTACTTTTTCAGCCGCCTTACCATTTTTTTAATATATAATAATAATACCAAAAAAACACATGTAAGAGAAATTTTTCGTAATAATGAACTTTCCAAAACGATGTTCTTTTCAAAACCTACACAAGTGAGTAAAGTTTCTCCAAAAATTCAAAAATTGTTCATTCTATAAACAAAAGTAAAAAATCGACAAGAAGCTTCGACGGGAAAAGCAATATATATTTGATACATGCAACACAATAAATTAAGATATATTTGATAATTTCATTGAACAAGACAATTGGTACAATATATCATCTTATATACTGAACAATATATACAATATATATTTACATGTTACAATATATGTGTAGACATATAAAAAATAAACCATGGTATATATGCGATGTATATTTACATTTTTTAATATATTACCAATATATTCAATATATACTTGAAGTCTCAATGAAGAGCTGATCAATTTTCACTTGGAAAATAAAAAAAAAATAAATGAAATCTCCTAAAATAAAGAAAACATCAATTCGAAGTGTCTGCATTAAATGAATATTAACTAAAATTAATAAATAACAAAATAAAGTTAAAATTCGAAAATGATGTTAATAAGAAATAATTAAATATTTCGAAAAACTTGAACCGATGGTGAAAAAGGTTAATTCATCCCAAATTAAAGCTAAAAAATAATTCAAAATCTAATATATTTATGAAATGAAAGTATATAGAATTTTTGGTCTAAAAATCTCTTATTATTTTGCATCTTGCCATAATTTTGCTCCAACAAATGGATGATATGGCTTCGCATGTGTATTAACTAAGAGTGATAGTTGTTTTTTTTCTTTCTTTCTTTTTAAACTTAAATTAATTTCTTTTTTTTTCTTTAGATTTTTTAATCTAAATTTAAAAATAATTTTTTTAAAAAAACGTAAAACTAGAAGATTTTCCATAAAGTTACTTACGCAAAATTAGGCTTTTTTTTTTTTCTTTTCTTTTTAAAGTTAAACTAATTCCAATTTTTTTCCTCCTAATTTTTTTATTACATTCTTATTTTTTAGATTTTTAAAAAATTAAACCTTATAACTTACCGAAAAAGTGGTTTCAAATCTAAGGGAAAATTGATTTCCGTAACTTACAAAAAAATTTCATTTTAAATTACTCTAAAACTTATAGAAAATCATATCATATGAATTTGGTTTCAAGTTTTATGCATATTAATAGAAGTTTTAAGTTTTTTTTATTAAAAGGAAAAAGAATTTAAAACATAAATTTAGTAGGAAAACAATAAGATATCTTACGGAAAATTTGTTTTCAGTTTTTTTTAATTACCATGCTTGTTTTTTAAATTTAAAAAAAAAAAAGACTTACAATAAAATGTTCCAAATCTTGTCGAAAATTTATTTGGATGAGAAAACTTGTGTTAGGTAAAAGTAAAATTGAAGAAGGACAAAATAATATATTTATTATGTGAGTCCACTACTCAAAATCAAAAAGTAAAAAAGAAATTTTAAAAAAAATGTTAGTTTATTTTCATAAAAAAACTTTTTAAGTTAAAAATAGTAATTTCACGCTCTATTTATTATTTATCCATAAAGTTATAAAATCAAAATGAAAGCCTACACCAATAAACTACACATTTTAAGTAGGAAGTTGCTGAAATTAAGAGACTATTGCCAATAATAACGGATCCAAATCAAACTAAACAATTTAATCGATCAAATATGGATTCTGCATAACTTGCCAACCAAGAGGAGATTGTATATACGCATTGAAGCATATAGTGTATGGATTAATGTTCCTTACTCGACATTCGATGAGTGTCAGTGAACAAGAGATATCATAGCAATCAAATTCTCTATACATGCACACGTCTTCTCATTCAAATTTAAGAAAGGGAGTAAGATAACTGAAAATGACTATCTTCAAACACTCCATTTTTTTTTCAAAATAACTTATTTTTTAAATTAAACATTTAAAAATATATTCCAAACGTATCTTAAATCTACTATCAAATACACAAACATGAAATACAATTCTATTTTCTTTTAGTGAATTCCTTGTTTTCAAATTTCTTACCAAACAAACCTTATTTTTTTTTATGTTAAATTATAAATTCAATCTATATGATTTGATAAAGTTAGAATTTAATCCCTATAGTTTTAAAAGTTAGAATTTAGTATATGCGGTTTAATAAACCCTAAAATATAATTTTGATAAAATCATTTAAATTCTATATTTTTTAAATCATAGGGACAAAATTTTCCATTCAAATATATATATAAAATATCAGACTATTTATAAATATAGAAAAATTTAACTGTCTATCCATAATAGACCGCGATAGAATTCTATCGCTCAAGTAAATAAATTCTATCGCTTGAGCGATATAAAACGATAGAATTCTATTGCGATCTATCATTGATAGACTGTAAATTTTTTCTATATTTGTAAATAGTCTCACTCATTTTTCTATATTTAAAAATAACTCTATTTTGTTTTGTTTTTGTTTTTTTTTTTTAACAAAGAGGTTTGTAATTATTATTGTATAGAATACTATTCGTCTTCATATCACTTGAATTAATGTAAAATTGTTGATGGATATAATTATTTTGTTTGATGTGGATTTATTATTGGCAACCATCTCTTAATCTCAGCTTCTTGCTTGGGTGTGGGTTTTCGTTTTAATATTATAACTTTATAAATAAATAATAATTAAAGCATTTTATTTTTATTCTTTGAAAAACTTGGATATAATACTCCTCAAAAAATAATCTGGATATAATATAGTATTATAATTTATAAAATAGAATACTATAAAAATGCGGCGCGGAAAATAGAGAGTAAAATACGTATAAAAATGGGTGGACGGCCCTTCCGGCCGAATGTGGTCATAAGGATTGGAGTGCTACCATAAAACTAAAAATCCAACCCAACAAAATCGGACGAAGTCACTGGTTTGGTTAGATTCTTCTAGTGTAAAATTCAACATTATTAATTTATAATTGAATAAATAAAAAAAAATTGTTGATTGAAAATTTTAAAAATAGAAAAATAAAGAAAATTATTTACAGAAAATAGCAAAATAATTGTGATAGACACTCATAGAAGTTTATCATTAATAGATGCGATAGAAGTCTATCAATGTCTATTAGTGTTTTTTTTTTTTTTTTGCTATTTTATGTAAATATTTTGACATTTTTTCTATTTGTGAAAATTTTTCTTGTTGGTTCAGTTTAACTTTTATTGAAAATATCAAAATGGAACTACACACTTAAATCTAGATGGAGAATGCATTATTAGAAACTTTTAAAGGTCTATTTTGTAATTACTTTATTTTATTTTATTTTTGTTTTTAAAATTTAAGTTTATTTTCTCTTAATTTATTATAATAATTTGCATCTTACTTAAGTACAAGAGTTGTATTCTTAGCTAAATTCAAAAAATAAAAACAAGTTTTCAAAAAAATACTTTTTTAAGTTTTCATATTTAATTTTGGCTTCATTCTTTAAAACTTTGGTAAAAAGTAGATAAAAGAGAAAAAAATTTTGAAGTGGAAGAAGTATTTATAGACTTAATATTCAAAAATTAAAAATAAAAAAAAATTAATTGTTTACCAAATGGGCTAAGTATTCTGTTAATTATCATGTTAGAGAGTTGTAGCTCAATTGGCATGTAAGTGTGTCAAAGAAAAATAAATAGGTCAAATTTTAATTTTAAAAAAGAAAAAAAAAATTGAATTCAAAATGCCAAAATAAAATTAGAAAATTGAAAAAAAGGATCAATTGTGTCCAAAACTGAAAACCAAAAACCAATATAAAATCAAACTGATCAAACATTGGATCATTGAAACAAGCTCCAGTCTAAGAGATTATTTTAGTCTAGGAATATGGCCTAAGGGAGATGCTCAGTCTTGACCAAGGCTGAGGCCGACCCTAGCAGAACGTGAAACCAGACACGCCACTCGGTCGGTTATCTTATTATCCTCAAGCGATTCCGAAACCCTAGGGAACAACTTAGGTCAACTTTATCTATAAATACATCTTCATAACTTCATATGAGGTAATTAAAACTTTTGGCTTTTTTTTTTTATTATATAGTTTCCATCTCTAACTTTGGCATCGAGAGCTTCTTTTTTTTTTTTTTTCAGATTCTTTTTTCCCTAGATTACAAATTTACGGTTATTGTTAATGCATTTTTTCTTATCCAAAATTTGACATCAACTTGTAAAAATCTTATTTTTAATTTAACCAATAATTTTTTAAAAGAATTTAGGTTAAATTGGTGATGGATTGAGTTATTTGGTTTGATTTTGATATGTTATTCGCAACATTCTCTTCATTTCAAAAGCTTTTTCCTTCAAATGTCTAAGGTATTGGTGTGGGTTTTAATTTATTATTAGCTTTTCCTTCAAATGTCTAAGGTATTGGTGTGGGTTTTAATTTATTATTATTAATAAATAGAGCATTTTCTTTATAATTTATAAATAGTATTACACGTGTCCAATGGAAAAATCTAAAAAAGAGGTCACATTCGGAATTTGCATAAATTGAAGTTCAACTATGCATGCCAATCTCACCCGTAAGAGTGAAACAAAAATTGAATAATAATAATAATAATAAAACCAAAAAAACGAACCAGTCCACTCCCAGTCCCATTCGTTACGGAATATTTGAAGCAAATAAAAATTATTTATTGATTTGGTTCAATTTTTTTATTAAAAAATGGAAGAATAGAACGGTATTATTCCAACAGGTTTCTTATTTACAAAAATGTCCAAACTATTATGGTAAAAAAAACATGCCCAATTATTAAACAAAAGTGTCCGTTTTAATTTAAAAAAAAAAAGATACACACATTTTAATTTAAGAAAAGAAAAATTGTCCAATTTAAAACAAAAGTTGAAACAAATTTCAAATTTGAAAGAAAACAGAAAAATATAAAAATTACATCAAAATTATGAAATAAAATATAAATAATAATTTGATGGTGAAACGACTAAATTAAAAACTTTTAAATAATGATAATTGAAAAAAAAAAAAAAAAAAAAGACTACAAGTCTTTTAGCCATGAGGTTTAAGTTTAGTCTCATTATTCGTCTTTCCATCCAAATTTCTGTTAATTATGTAAGCAAAGCTGACCTCAGACTATTTTATTATTGAAATATAATTTTAAAAAAAATTAAAACAAAAATACATTGCATCATTTTTGGTATTGAAAAAACATTTTACACTTCGCTTGGTTCTTCTTTCCTCTCTCCCATATTCCGCTTCCTTCTCTTCAATTGTCGGCGCTTACCACTTGTCGATACTATACTTTTTTCATTTTTTTTCATTTGTTTTCCCTTCCTTCCCTTTCCTATATTCAAAACCAAAAAAATATAAATAGAAAATAGAAAAATTATTATAATATTTATTAATATATAAAAATTTCATTATCTAATTCTATGCTTGAGCAATAAAAAGTAATAAATTTCAATTGTTGATAGACAGTAATTTTTTTTTTTTATATTTATAAATAATTTGACTCATTTTTCTATATTTAAAAATAATTCTACAAGATACAATTAATAAATAGAAAGAAAAAAAAATTACAGTAGCTGGTGGCAACCAGTGATGTGACGGAGATCGAGGGGAATCGGAAGAAAACGAAACAAAAATATGATTTTTCTTAAAGAAATTATAAATTATTTTTATTATAAAAAAAATAAGAAAAACAAGTTAAAAAAATAGTGTCACTCAACTTTTACTCTGATGGAAGGACTAAAGGTACTAAAAAAACAAAATTAACGAATAAAATTGATGAGCTTGAAAACTCATGAACCCAAAATGCAACATGACTATATATAAAATAAAAAGTAAACATAAAATAATTAAAACTAAACATAGATATTAGACATAAAATTATAATGACACATAAATTAACTATTGATCAACTTTATAATTTTATTAAAATAAAATTGGTTAAATTACAAGTTTCATTTGTAAGTTTTTATATGTATTTTATTGATTTTTGAACTTCTAATTTTGAGAAACGGTGTCAAATGAACTTTAACTTTATGGTATATTTTAAAAAATGTCTCAAATAACTCTATTTTTTTAATTATAACTTTATGGATAAATAATAAATAGAGCATTTATTATTATTATTATTATTTTTTAAACAAAAACTTGGATATAAATGTAATATCATAATTTATACATAGTATGAACGCACGCGAGAGGAAAAAGGAGTTTTTTTTTTTTTTTTTTTTTTTTTTTTTAAATTGGTAAGATATGCCATAAACACTTAATAAACCCAAGTATTTTCCACTTAAATTGGGGGTATTCTAATATAAATTATAATATAATTTTTAAATCACATCAAGCGAAAACGGGAAGCATTTGTGAAACTTCTTCTTTATAAATTCCCGCACTCGCGCTTTAGCTCCTCGTTGTCTCCGCCTCATATTTACTTTCACAGAAATAAAGAACAGAGAAGAATTCACCAATGGCCTCTTGCCTCAATAAGACGTTGAAGAAACTCACTGCATTTGTCCGCCTCTGTCTCCTTCGCCGCCGATGTTCCCCACGGCCGCGATTCTTCCATTCTTCGAACATCAGAGGAGAATCATTCAGAATCGTTCCCTGAGAAACCTTGAACCTGCTTCGACTTCAAGCTATAGAAGCTTTGGAGACGATATCGATCAGCAAGCGCAGGTTTTCATCGATAGTTTTCGCCGTCAATTGAGGTTAGAAAAACAAATTTCTCCGCAATTCATGTATTATGGAGTCAATAGCTTTGAAACAGAGTATGAAGACACATGGCCTCCGCCACCGCCGATTTTTCGCCGTCCATTTGATGAATGAATTTCTTTTTTAAATTGAATTATTGCATTTTTGTGTGTGTAGTTGGTTGAGTACTTTAATGAAGTTAGGATGATTCGGTTGAAGAGAAGAAACAGATTTCTTGTTTCTGCAAAAATTGATTTGTTGTGTGTTTTTGTATTCTCGTGGAAGTTTCTTATCAGTTGTTCATCGCTTCAATTTTCGAGATTTGTAATTGTGTATCTGTACTGTGTAGAATACTATTTACTTGAATTAATGTCAAATTCTTGTTGGATTGAATTGTTTTGTTTGATTTGAATCAGTTTATTGGAAACAATCTCTTAATTTTAAATTAACCACGACGTCAATTTTTGATTTCTCGTCGTTCGATACGGCAGCATATCCATCCCATTCGCGTTCTTGCTCCAGACCTTTCCCCTTCAAGTTCTTTTTTTAAAAAAAAAACAGAGATTAATTTTATTTCCTTAGAAAAATCGAACTGGCAAAGAATAAGGGAACGAATTTGGTTAAAAATAAGAAAAAACAGCCACCGCTATGGCGCCGGCGACTGAACGGCGGCGACAGGTGCGGCGGTGGGTGGTGGCTAGTGGTACACTGGTATTGACAGTCACGAGAAGGAGAAGATTAAGATTGAACAGGGCGGGAGAAAGAAGAAGAAGAAGGGACAAAAAAAAAAAAAAAAAAAAAAAAAAAAAAAAAAAAAAAAAAAAAAGAGAGAGAGAGAGAAAGAATGTTAAAAAATATATATTTTTTAATTAATAATAAAAATGAGGAAATCATTTTTTTGGTTCCCTAAACTTTAAAGTTCATCCAACGATTCTTAGCGATTCTCCTCTGATCTTTAAAGAGATTCCGCGTCCTTATATTTCGGTCGTCGGAACGGAAGAATTGCAGCCGTCGGGAACGTTGCCGGCGAACAAGGCGGAGGGAGAAGGTGCATTCGATTGTGTAGTTTTTTTTATCCAATGAAATTATGACACGTATGTATGAATAAAAATTATAGAAAAACTTGGGAAAAAACTGTAGTAGAATTCATACAAAAACGGGAAACCATGCATTAAATTAATTCCACTATACTATTATCTCGTATTTTTCTCAAATATTAATTAAAATTTACAAAAATACCTTCCTTTAAAAATATAGGCTCAAGTATTTTCTTCTTTGACAAATATACCCTTTCTTCTCTTCCTCTTCTCCCCTCTCCCATCCGACAAAAATACAGCAGTAAGGGTGTTAAAAAAAACCCAATTCAAATAAATGAAATTTAGTTAAAATATCATTTTGGTCCATATACTTTTAAAGTTATTCAATTTTGTTTATATACTTTTAATTATTCAATTTTAGTCCATATATTTTCAATAATATTTAGTCCTCAATACTAGTCTATTATTGCTTTTTGTTATCTATAACATTTTACTATGAATTTTGAAAACATATTCACATATATTATTTCTTTGCATAAAATTTATTATTATTATTTAATCAATTTTGGTAAAAGTTAATTATGAGGGACTAAATTTAAGATTTATTGAAAGTACGGAGACTAAAATGAACAATTAAAAGCATAGAGACTAAAATCAAACAAATTTAAAAGTACGGGAATCAAAATGATATTTTAACCATGAAAATTTTATAGATTGGGTTGATTAATGAGGTCATCTAAAATAACTCAAACCAACCCAAACCAACCTTAAGTTATTATTAATTTGAAAAAGTATATATATTTTTTTACTTAGGATACAATTGTATATACATATATTTATACTAACTCAAAAATTATTTTTTTAGCAGTTTGGAAATAAATATTTTATAACATAAATTGAGTTGCTAATCTTAATCCAATATATGAAAATAATTTATTAATTTTTTTTTTACATATTAACCATTTACTTCTTAAGAAATTTACAACTCGAAAAATTGAATTGAGTCTAAAAAGAGTGCATCAACCCAATTGATCTAACCCACAAACACTCCTATCCAAAAGAGAATAATTATTCCATTTAACAAAAAAGAAAAATTATAAATTTAGTATTTATTGTCCAGTTTGATAACAATTTCGTTTTTCATTTTTTTTGTTGTAATTTATATTTGTTTCCTAATAATTTTTCAGTCATGATTTTTATTTGGTAAAGTAGCACTTGAATTTTTGGTCAAATTCTATAAAAAAAAAAAAAAAATGAAAACTACATTTATTTTTATCTTTCAAAACTTGACTTGAATTTTGAAGGGATTGTTGCGATTAAAACATAGAAATTTTGGGTGTGAGTAGTGTTTATAAACCTAAAGAACAAAAACCAAAACTCAAATTTTCTCTACTTTAAAGTCTGTGTCAATTAAACTCATGAACTTTCAAATCATTTAAAATTCAGTAGACAAAATTGAAAGTTTAGAGCTCTAACAAACATTAAATTTATATCTACATCTAAAAAATCAATAAATATTAATTTTTTTTAAAAGTGTTATAAACTTATTTTACACAAAATTGAAAATTTATAAACGTATTAGACACCAAATTCAAAGTTTAAAACCTATTATACACTTTTAGAAATTCAAGCACTAAATAATAGACATAAGCCTTAAAGTTTATGGATTAAACTTGTAATTTAACCAAACAAAAATTAATATTTTGAATTAAATTACAAGTTTAAATTATAAACTTTTAAAATTGAATTTAATATATCTCTAAATTTAGTATTTTGTGACAACCCAAAATTAAATGGCAAATTGCAAAGACCACCCCTAAAGTATGGTGATATTCGCATTACACTCTCAAACTTTCAATTGCAAAAATTGAGCCCTTAAACTTGTATAACTGTTAAAATTGGACCCTCAAACTTGCAATAGTGGTAGAAATTTAACTTCCAAATAATAAAAATTGAACTCTCAAACTTTTACAATTGTTACATTTTTCTAAAATTATGTAAGTTTGAGGGCTTAATTTTAACACTTGTATAAGTTTGAAGACTCAATTTTTATAACTAAAAGTTTGATAGTCTAATTGTAAGTACCCACCATACTTTAAGTATAGTTTTTGTAATTTAATATTATATCATCTAATACGAAAATTTCGCTTATAGTTTTTATAATTTAATATTATATCATCTAATACGAAGATTTCATTTCCAACTCCTCTAGATGATCTATAATCTCTAACACATAAAGTCTAAATACTCCAATATTGAAAAAATGATCTCAATACAAAATGAAACAGAGTATAAGATCATCCCAATATAAAGGCACCAAACCCTTAGACATTGAGCAAATACTAGGAGTGTTCAAATTACTCAACAATCCGGACTACCTATCCCAAAATGTAAGGGTTAGATTGAGTTGGTACAAACTATTTCTATTTTTGTTTGGTTGAGTTGGATTGGATTGTGGATTGGGTCAACCCAACTTAATCCGAATTTTATATATATATATAAGTTGTTTTCAAATATAGAAAAATGAGTCAAACTACTTACAAATATAAAAAGAAATTAGTGTGTATCAGCAATAGAACGCAATAGAATTCTATCGTGGTCTATCTATCATTGATAGACAGTGAAATTTTTCTATATTTGTAAATAGTTTGATTTGTTTTTGTTTGTATATATATTTCTCTAATTTTTAATATTTTTCTTTTAAAATTGTTATGATATTTGTCTTTGGTTAAAGTTTGTAATAAATATCATAAACATTTAAATTTTATGAGATTTTAGTTATTAGTCATGTATTGTACCATATTTTTAATAAAAAAAAAAAAAAAGTTATAACCCAAATTTTGGGATTGGTCCAAAACATACTCTCAATCCAACCTAATCGCAAATACAAGAGTAGAAAACGATTTTTTTTTAAAAAAAAAAAAAAAAAATAGAAAACCGTATCATTTACAAAATTGATGAAGTCATTCCCCAATGGATTAAAAAAAAAAAAAAAAAAAAAAAAAAAAAGAAAAGATTTTCAGTTGGTCAAAAGATTAGATAAATTATAAGTAAAAAATGGATGACTTAATCTACAGCAATTAAATGCTAAATCGATGGTCAATGTAAGAAAAGAGATCGAGAATCCTATTACTTATTTATGAAGATACGAGAATTACGCTCCAACTTGACCAAAGGAAACTATTACATTTTGCCTCAAATTTCTGAATACAAGAGAAAGACAAACATGCCCTACACATATAAATAAAAGGCTATAAATATACACTAAATTAAAAACTAATAAAATTTGGAAACACAGCTTTAAATTCATTCTCTACTTATACTTATCTAATACTGCGTCATTTCGGAGCATGGTAATTCTGTGTTTGGAGTGCAAGTCTACGAAGCTTGAGTTGAAAATTGTGTGCGATGGAGGAGCAAATAAAACGTTGTTGTTCAAGCCAGTTGGTTTTTCTAATTGAACTCGGATTGTCAATGTTGAGAATGACTTATAACTATTTGGGCCTATAACTCATAACAAGTTTACACATCGGAAAGATTCTTTTTGTCCCACAGTGAAAGTTTAAGAGTTGAGAAGTGAGTATCGATATAAGAGCTGATGCAGCGAGTTGAGATATTAGGTCAAGTCCATGGTTAAACGAGGAAAATCTATCACTAAAGATGCTAGAAGACTCTTCAAGGACAATGTTCTATTTTAAATGAATGTTGAAAAAAATGGAATAATGTGAATTGAAACTAGATTATGTTTTGAATTTTTTATTCTAGCCAAACAATTAATAGTTACATTGTATCTGTAAAAGCAGCAGAGGATAACGTGAATTTGAGGTCTCAGAGAATTTAGCAAAGATCTTGAGTTTCAAATTTAAATATGTAAAGATCGATAACGGTATTTTGAGATTAATCAAATTTAAATCACGTAAGTGAGAGTATTTGTTATTTTTGTGATGCAACTTCATTTATGCTATTCTCGCAAATAAGACTGTCGCTATCAGTCACAATTTTTCACACAACACAATCGATGAAAGGTTGACATGAATTCCTGACCCATTGGACCATTTCGATAAAGTCCGGTGGGCTTTCGCAACTCCAAGAATGGGCTTCATACAGTTGTTGTAGCTATAGTTCATGGGCCTGCTTGGACCATCAAGCCCATTTCCACTTATTTTCTTATTTAAAAATTATTTTTTCTATTTTTTATTATTATTTTAATATATATATATATATATATATATATATATATATATATATTTTTTTTTTTTTTTTTTTTTTTTTTTAATACTCTCTCTATTTTTCCTTTCTTCTTCTTTCTTTCTCCCTCTCGTGACTGTCAGTACCAGTGTACCACTAGCCCTCACCCACCGCCGCACGTGCTGCCGCCGTTCAGTCGCCGGCGCCGCCATGGCAGCTGATTTTATTTTTTTTTCATTTGTTTCCTTAATCTTCGCCAGTTCGATTTTTCTAAGGGAAAAAGGAAATCTCTGTTTTTTTAAAGAACTTGAAGGGGAAAGGTCTGGAGGAAGAACGTGAACGGGATCGATTCGCCGTCGTATCGAACAGAGCGAAATCCAAAATTCCCGGCCGGCGAGACATGGTGGTTGCGTGGAGAGGTACCATTATAATAAATTTAAATTAAGAGATTGTTGCCAATAATAACAGATCCAAATCAAACAAAATAATTCAATTCATCAACAATTTGACATTAATTCAAGTAATATGAAGACGAATAGTATTGTACACATACACAATTACAAATCTCAAAATTTGAAGCGATGAACAACTGATAAGAAATTTCCACGATAATACAAAAACGCACAACAAATCAATTTTCCAGAAATAAGAAATCTCTTTCTCTCTTCAATCGAATCATCCTAACTTCCTTACAGTACTCAACAACACACAAAAATGCACTTCAATTTAAAAAATAAATTCATTCATTAAATCGACGGAAAATCGGCGGCAGCGGCGGCGGCTTCGGTGGCGATCTCTCTACATACTCTGTTTCAGAGCTATTAACTCTATAGTACCTCAATTGCAAAGAAGTTTGTCTCTCTAACCTCAATTGACGGTGGACAGTATCGATGAAAATCTCCGCTCGCTTGTCTACATCCTGTTCACACCTTCCGTAGCTTGAATTCGCAGCACGTTCAAGCTTCTCAACGATTCTCCTCTGATCGTCCAAGACAATCCGTATCTCTACCTTCCGATCGTCAGAAACGAATGATCTCAACCGTTGAGAACGTCGCCGGCGAACGAGGCAGCGGTGGACAAATGCAGTGAGTTTCGTCAGCGTCCTCTTCAAACAGAACGCCATTGGCGATTTCTTCTCTGCGAAATGAAAAGAAAGCGAAAAGCACGAAGAGGAAAAAAGGGGAGAGGCTCAATTTATAAGAGAAGGTCCATTCGATTGTGTAAAAATATACATTTTGGAGTTTTATCCAGTTAAATTGTGACACGTACGCATGAATTAAAATTATAGAAAAATGTTGGGAAAATATGTTGGAAATTCTTAGAGAAAACCATGCTAATATTAATTCCAAAATAGTATTTCTCGTATTTCTTTTCAGTTTTCACACATATTTCGGTGGGTTTAGGGTTCTATCTTGATGTTATTTAAATAAAAATTTACATTACATCATAATATCTCCAATTAATAATATAGTTTGAATTATTCTTCTTTTTCATCCTTATCTGAAATGTTGTGAAAGGAATTCCTCCGACATCACTTAATTTGCTGAAATTTCCATTATTAATGTATTTTTTTTATAGAAAAAATGGATAAAATATATTTTTGGTCCCTAAGTTTTGGGTCTAGTTTTTATTTGGTCCCTAAGTTTCAAAATGTTACAATCTTACCCTTAAGATTTGATTTTTGTTTCAATTTGTTACCTAAGTTTCAAGATTTTACATTTTTAACTTTGATTTTTCACTAAATAGTTATTTTCCATCTTCAGTGTTAAAATATCTTAACAAATTTAAAAGAATTAAGAGAATTATAATTAATTAAGTTTCACTATTTACCATCACTTTTAAAATTAAATTTAAAATTTCACTACATAATATTTTAAATTAATTAATAGACATTGACGCCAATGATTGGAAATGAGTATTTAATGAAAAATTGAGGTTAAAAATGTAAAATCTTGAAACTTAAGGACCAACTTGAAACAAAAATCAAATCTCAAGGGTAAAATTGTAACATTTGAAACTTAGGGACTAAATTGAAACCAAAATCAAGACGTAAGGACTAAATGTGTAACATTTTGAAACCTAGAGACCAAATAGAAACTAGACCCAAAACCTAGGGACTAAAAAGGTATTTTAAATATATATATATATATATATATATATATATATATGAAAAATACTCAAACGCATTCAAGGTACATTCATTTTTGTGCATCCCACTAAAATGTCAAATCATAGTTTATCATGTGACAAATTTTTCTTACATATTCTTTTAAATATGTTAATCATGTTTTTCTATGTGAAATGAGAGTGAGATGCATAAAAATATGTATATGTTGGAAAGTATTCAAATATTGCTCTTAATTATTTAGTCCCATACAATTTTTAAAATGGTCGTTTATAGCCAGCAATCAATGAATATAATATGAAAATTTTACCATACTACGGAGGTATCACATAATATCTATTCTAGTAAAAAACCAATTAAACACAAATCAATGAATATAATATGAAAATTTTACCATACTATGGAGGTATCACATCATATCTATTCGAGTAAAAAACCAATTAAACATAAATATATAAGTTTATAGATTAAATTTATAATTCAACCAATTTTATTTTAGTAAAATTATAAAGTTGATCAATAGATAAGTTATGTGCCATTATAATTTGTTTTTAGTAGGCACCCTTAGTCCCTTTGTCAAATTTGTCGTAAAAGCTAAGTGGCACCTTTTTAAAAATTAAAAAAAAAAAAAAAAAAAAAAAATCTTAATTTTTATAATAAAAAATATTTTCATCATAATTTTTTAAGACAACATATATTTTTGTAGCCTTTTCTTCTCCTTCCCTATTCCCCTTAATCTCTTTCCCATATCAATGGTCACTGTCGATTGTAATTTCTTTTTATTTTTTATTGGATAATGTATTTACTCCAATTACATACCAATACCAAAAATATCAAAATTCCAAATTTGCCCTTAAAAACTGAACCAAATTAGTCGATTTTATTTATTTATTTATTATTTTTTTTAAAGGGCCGTCGTCGAACTTTAAGTCTATGCGTATTTTACCTCTTTTTTGTCTTTTTCTTTGCGCCCGTCCATGTTATTTATAAATTATAAAGAAAATGTTATATTTATTGATAAATTTATAATAAAAAATTAGTTAAAAAATATTTTTTGTCTCTAAACTTTCATGAAAGTAACAATTTTGACCTTGTATAAAAACAATTATCAAAATTAGATATTAACTTTTTTATTATATGATGTGGACCTTGTATTTTATAAAAATATTGAGTCTCTAATTAGTTTATCGATTCATTTATACAAGAAATCTCATTAAATCTTAACACTATTTTCTACAATAAATACTAAATTGTTACAAATTTTAAAGTATAAAGACTAAATTGTTACAAAATTGAAAGTTCTATCATTTTTATCACTGATAGACCCTAATAGACTTCTATCAACCTCTACCACAACTATATAAAAATTTTGCTATCTTGTGTAAATAATTTGCTTTATTTTTTTATTTTTAAAAATTAATATACATATATATGTAAAACGTCACCGGTTGAGGGGGGCACGTGCCCCCTCTTGCCCCTTCATAGATCCGCCCCTGAGTACTGTCTCGTTTCCAATAATACTATTTTATTATAGTTATAAAAATATCAACCAAACCAATAAATTAATTTTAGAGTAATTATAATGAGTATCAATTTTAGGGATAATAACTAACTATATAACAACATTTTAAAAAAATTATAAATATAGTAAAGTCTATCCGTGATAAATTTCTATAGTCTATCAGTGATAGAAATTTATCACAGATAGACTTTACTATATTTATAATTTTTTAAAAATGTTATTATATATGTTAATATTTTGAATCCGATGGTTATATTTGCAATTATCCCTAATTTTTATTCGCTTTAATTACATACTGACAATAGAATGAGTTTGTAATGTAATGCAATCCAAAATTCATGTTTGAATCGAGAGTTTTGGGCCCGATTTGTAATACCAAACACATTCTGTTCCTACAGTTTTTAACCCAACCCTTTTTTCCACCGTTTCCATCCTTCACAAGCGCATTTCCGTTCTCCCTTGAATTCTCGGTCATTCCAACACTCCTCCAATTCCCTAATTACATTCCAGCTTCTTAAACAACCCAAAAATTAAACTAAATTAGTGAATTGAATCGATTCGGTTCGTGTTTTTTTTTTAATTTAATTCAAATGAAATGCCTGTTATTGATAAAAGTTTTATAATAAAAAATTAAACCCACACCAATACATAAAAAAGCTTTTGAAATGAAGAGATGTTGCGAAAAACATTTCCAAATGAAAAACAAAACAAATTCAATCCATCAACAATTTTACATTAATTCAATTGATAATTTGATAGAACACAAAATAGTATTATACATAATCACAATTACAAATCTCCAAATTGAAGTGAAGCGATGAACAATCATTATAAACTTCCACGAGAAGACAAAAAGAAAAGAAAAAAAACCACACACAACAAATCAATTTTCCAGAAATAAGAAATCTCTTCCGAATTTCTCTCCAACGAACGCTTCATTACAGTACTCTACAACACAACACTTCGCTTCAATTTGACATGGAATTCGTTCATCCAATCGACGGCAAGGCGGAAGTGGCAGCGGCGGAGATCTCTCTTCATACTCTGTCTCAGAGCTATTAACGCCATAGTACCTCAATTGCAAAGAATTTTGTCTTTCTAACCTCAATTGACGGCGAAAATTATCGATGAAATCTCTGCTCGTTGATCGATATCGTCTTTACAGTTTCCTCTGATCTTCCAAGACAATCCGAATCCGTCGGGAAGGACGGTAGAGGCGGACAAATACAGTGAGTTTCTTCAACGTGTTCTTGAGGTAGGAGGCCATTGGAGATGTTTTTTCCGCCATTTTTCTCTGTTTTCTTTGGACTGTCAAATGAAAAAGAAAGCGAAAAGTAGGAAGACCGAAAAACGGCGAAAATGAAGAGGCTATTTATATGCAAGCCTCATTCGATTGTGTAATTACAGATCTGCCCTCTGGGAGTTTGTTTTTATCTAATTAAATCATGACACGTGGCATGAATCCAAATGATATAAAAGGTCGGGTTGGAGAATTCTTACTTCTTAGACACTAAATATGCATTAAATTAATTCCACCATATTATTCTCTCGTTTTTATTTCTTCTTTTACACAAATGCTTGTATGCTTTCCGGCTAAAGTTTCCTGTGATTTAAAGATTAGATTATATCATAATACCATCCATTAAAAATAGAAAAAAAATATGCGAGATGTGATTTGTCTAGTTGTTCGGTCTAAGATCTTGAGGTTTATTTTGCGTGGCCCTAGACAACCTCTTCTCCTTCAGACATTTTTTGTAGTGTATGTGCTTGTGATTTGTCTAGTTGTTCGGTCTAAGATCTTGAGGTTGATTTTGCGTGGCCCTAGACAACCTCTTCTCCTTCAGACATTTTTTGTAGTGTATGTGCTTATTTTTGTGTTTGGTTGATTTTGTTATTGTTTGTTTCCTTGTCTTAAATCGTCAATTGACCCAAAAGCTTAAGCTGGTGGGTAAAGACAAATTTAAATATATATCACTAACACTTAACACAGGACATTCTGGACCACCCGCTCTGATACCATCTTAAATTGCCAATTGACCCAAAAGCTTAAGCTACTGGGTAAAGACAAATTTAATTATATATCACAACCTGTTTGTGTAGTGTTTTGTTTGTGTCTTGACTTCAGGCTGTGAAGGTCCCTCAATCCATTTAGCAATCCAATACCTCTGGAAAAAAAAAAAAAAACTTGGATGGATTCGCAGCCCACCTATCTTTGTGTAGCCCACCTAAGTGCCCATTCACAAGTTATGAAGTAGAAAACTTTCTTTTGTAATAAAAAAAGATATATTTTTAATATTTTTTTTTCTTTATGATTAAAGGGGATGCATGAAAATATAGACGGTGGGTTTCACCCAAATATTTCTCAACCAAATCTCACTATGTATTAAGACGGTGGGTTTCACCCAAATATTTCTCAACCAAATCTCACTATGTATTAATTTTCTTTCATTTATATTGTGGGGGTGGTATAACATTTTAATAACTACACTCATATAATTCTTAAAAGTGTCTTTAATGGCCACAAGCAGACAAGCAACAAAGGGAGGTAATATGAAAAATTTTCTACCTTGTGATCTCTGTAATTTTAACTTCATGATTATACAATAAAACTTTAATATTGTATACAACAATAAATGTCACGATCTTTGAACTAAATGATTTTCACAATAACATACCTTGGTCCATGATAATAGTCTTCTAAGTGATCTTGTTTCTCTCTCTTAGCCTTCCTTTAGAATTTAATTAGGTTTTCTTAATGAGGAGAAAAGAGTTACTTATGAGTCTTTTCTAAAGTCTGTAGTTCTTCATCCTTTGCTTTCTGCCAAAGACTGGCTTCATGAGAAGACGAAGGTTCAACTAGGGACATGATGGTGGAAAAACAATGGTAATCGTGGAATGATATAGAGTTTCTCTTACTCAAGTGAAGTGACGAACAATTGTAGGTTCAAGGTCAACAATGGAGACAAATGTTAGATATGGGAGAGCAGAGACATGAGTAGATTGATCAAGCTCAGCAATATGTGTGGAGGATCAATAGATGGAGTCAAATCATTGGAAGTCAACGTTGAGTATGAGAGAATAAAGTTAAGGGATGAGTGATCAGACACTGGGATTGATGGAGGATCAAGCGAGGGAAATAACTCACTAGAGGGATCAGTGAAGAATGGTTGAGATGTATGACGATATTTGCGTTCTACTCGTCCATTTTGTTGGGATGTATAGGAGCAGGAGCGTTGAACAAAGGTGCTCTGTTGGGTAAGAAATGTAATGAAATTTGAATCCTTATACTATATGGAATTTTATGGATTCTCGATTCCGCTTGCTGTAATTTAAATATTAGATTATATCAAAATACCATCAATTAAAAATAGAAAAATACTTGGGTGCAACTCGGGTACACCCATCTTTGTGCAGCTCACCCAAGTGTCCAAGCACAAGTTGTCATGTGGAATTTTTTTTAAAAGATATATTTTTAATTTTTTTTAGTGATTGAAGGGAATGACATATAGATGTGTATAGCCTGGGTTGTACCCAAGTATTGGTCTTAAAAATATAAATTGGATTATTCTTATTTTTCGTTTCAAACATTCTTAATCAATTCTCACTATGTACTCATTTTCTTTCATTTATATTGTGGGATAATATATCATTTTAATTAACTACTCTCATACAATTTTGAGACAAGCAATGCAGGGAGGTAATACGAGAAAATTTTCATACTACCATAGTACTAATATTTTTTCACAACTCTTTTCACGTTTTAGATTTTTTCCAAGTGAACTTTGTAATCTCGCCACCTTCATATGGTCTATGATCTTGATTATTTTAATATGCATTGAAAGTATATGAACTAAACTTAAAATCTTCCAACAATTGAGAGTACAAAAGCTAAAAAAAAGGGAACTCAAAGCAGATAAACAAAAAAAAAGCCATCACTTTGGCCATATAATATAAATGTATAGTTTCATTTTTATTTTTCCAATAAAAATTGAAGCAAACCAATAATTTTGTAGTTTATCCAATAATAAATTAATATTGTCTAATTTTACTCACTTTTTTTCGCGCGCCGCGCGTTCATACTATTTATAAATTAAATTATATTATATCCAAGTTTTTTTAAAAAATAAGAATAAATTGCTCTAATTATTCATAAAGTTAAAATAATAAACCGAAAATCCACATCAATACACTACCGAGAGTGTTCCGAATTACAGATCCAAATCAAACAAAACAATTCAATCCAACAACAATTTTACATTAATTCAAGTAATATGAAGACAAATAATATTCTACACAATAACAATTACAAATCTTTTAAATTGAAGCGATGAACTGGCAAGAAACTTCCCGGAGAAGACAATAACACACAACAAATTAATTTTCCAGAAATAAGAAAAGAACTTCGTTACAGTACTCAACAACACAACAATTCACTTCAATTTCATAAAGAAATCCGTTCATCGAATCGACGGCTTAACCAGCGGAGATCTCTCTTCATGCTCTGTTTCGTAGCTATTAACTCTATAATACCTCAATTGCAAAGAAATTTGTCTTTCTAACCTCAATTGACGGCGGAAATTTTCAATGAAAATCTCCGCTTGCAGATCAACATCGTCATCATAGCTTCCGTATCTTGAACTCGAAGCACGCTCAAGCTTTCTCATAGAAGAATTCTCAGTGATTCTCCTCTGATCTTCCAAGACGATCTGTATTCCTACCGTCCGATCATCGGAAACGAATGATCTCAGCCGCTGGGAACGTTGCCGGCGAACGAGGCAGAGGCGGACAAATGCAGTGAGTTTCGTCAGTGACTTCTTCAGGCGGAGCGCCATCGGCGATCTCTTCTCTGCCATTTTGCTCTGTTTTCTTTGGACTGTGGAATGAAAAATGAAGCGGAAAGCACGAAGAGCAAAAATGGGAGAGGCTCAATTTATAGGAAGTCCATTCGATTTGATTCGAATGTGAAAATTAGAATCTTGAAGTTTTTTATCCAATTAAATTATGACACGTATGTATGAATAAACATTATAGAAGAAGTGGGAAAAAGATGTAAGAGATTTCTTAGGCATTAAATTAATTCCAGTATACTATTTCTCGTTTTTTTCATAAATATTAATTGAAAATTAGATTTTATGTAAATACCTCCAATTAAAAATATAGTTGAATCATTCACAAATATACCCTTTCGTCTCTTCTCTTCTTTTCTTTCCTTTTTAATTCGAAGAAAATTACCCAAAACGGTCCAAAAAAGAGAATAATTAAAAGTTCAAGGGCTTGATTGGTTAATGATTGACAATTTGAATTATATTTTATATTTTTATATTTACCGAATTCAGTTTAATAGACAACTTAGATTCTGTGATTCAAAATGTATTAATTTTGCAAACAACATTATATATATATAGATATATTTTTTGTTTTCTTAATTTTTAGTTGGTTAAAAAAATACTTAAATTTTAAAAATAAAAACTAGTTTTTTAATTTTTTATTTTTTAGTTTTTAAAACTTGACTTAGTTTTTGGAAACCTTGGTGAGAGTAGATAACAAAACATAGAAACTTATGGGTAGTATTTATAACCTTAATTTTTAAAAATTAAAAATAAACCTATAATTGCAAAAACTAACCTCAAAAGTATGGTGGTCGTTGCAATTATACCCACGAACTTTCAATTATTAAAATTGAGCCCTCATACTTGTACAAATGTTAAAATTAAACATCAAACTTACATAATTGTAGAAATTGTAACAAATGTATAAGTTTGAATGTTTAATTTCTATCATTAGAGGGTTCAATTTCTACAACTATTGTATGTTTGAGAGTCTAATTTTAACACTTGCATAAGTTGGAGGGCTCAATTTTATTATTGAAAGTTTGAGGATGTAATTGCAACTACTACCATACTTCATGGTGATTTTGCAATTTGCTCCAAAATAAAAGACCATGAGGTTTATTAATGAGATGTAATTAAACTTTGAATTTATGTCAATTTAGTTCTTAAACCTTTGAAGTTTTTAAAATTCACATATCTATTAACCATAAATTTAAAAGTTTAGGCCTCGTTTGACAAGTATTTCATTTTTTTGTTTTGATTTTTGAAAATTAAGTCTATTTTTTCACATTTTCTTACCATGGTTTGCATATTTCTTGAGTCCAAAAACTGAATTTTTAACTAAATTCTAGAAACAAAAATCAATTTTTAAAAGCTATTTTTTTTTTTTTGTTAGTTTTAAAAATTTGGCTTGTTTTTTTAAAAACAGTGTATAAGTAATAAAAAAACAAGACATGAGTATATTTGACCAACGGAGTTGGGAAGTAGATTTGGTACCTCTTTCTTTCTTTGCCCGAGTTGGGAAAAATTTTCTAGTACTATGGGAGTACCATACACCATTGTTTTATACTATAAATTTGTCTCCATAAATACTAGTGGACTAAATGAAGGGAGTATGAGAAATCTTCCATACTCCCGTTGTATAGGAAATTTTCAAGGAGTTCACCCAAAAAACATCAATTTTATCTTATAAACTTCTTATACTATGGGCCTTAAAAGAGTTCACAACTGTCTAAACTTCATAATTCTTTACTTTTCACTATTTGACTTCTTACCCCCAAACATCTCTTAGGGATGAGAGGAGTGCTTATAAGCTTAATTTTTAAAAATTAAAAATTAAAAACCAAAGGATTATTAAATAGAGCTTTACGTTTTGATTGGCCCAAACTTAATGATTTTCAAAATATAAAAAAAGCAACTTTGACGTTTGAAATTACAATGCAATTTCGTGGTAGTCAACAAAATGCGGGCGCATTTGCTCGGATGACAGCGCTTTGACGATTGCGGATCACAGCGGCAGTTTCCGTTTAAGTTAAACGTGTTTCTTTTGTAAGACGAGACCCAAATCAAAGCTTGTTGTCTAAGTAACCAACATTTTAACGGTTTCCCTAAATTAAAAAAGATATATATATATATATATATATGAATTATTTTAATTGTTCGATTATTGACAAATATTTAATGGTTTCTCTCACTAAAATATATATATAATATATATATTATATATTATTATATATATATATATATATATTAATGGTTGTCTAAGTCAAATATTTTAATGGTTTCCCTACAAAAAGTATACATACATTTTAACGGTTGTCTAAGTACAAAATATTTAAAGGAAAATATCAATTTATTCCCTAAGTTTCAAGAGTTGCATCAATTGAAATTCTATTTAATAATTGTATAAATTTAAAATTTAAATTTTTATAGGTTTATCCATTTACATTCTCCAATTATGGGTGTGTTTGGAATACATTTTCAAGTGTTTAATTTAAAACATAAGTCATTTTGAAAAAAAAATTAGAGTATTTGGCAACCATTAAAAATAGATTTTAAAATGTATTTTAAACATTTTTTTTATCAAAAGAGTTTATATAAAAATGATTTTTTTTTTTAAACACTTTTTTCTCAAAGTCAATCCAAACGGGTTCTATATTTCATATGTAGATATCTCATATGAAACTTATAATTGTATCAATTAAATTTCTAAATTTTTGTAAATGGAGCAAGTTAAACTCTTAATCATAATTTCCTCTAAGAATCATTTTTACATGTATTCTAATAATCTATTTTTAAAATCGACATTTGAAGAAATCTACAAAAGTTTGAAAATTAATGCATGGATAATTTTCAAAAAGTAATTGTAATAAAGTGTTTGAATTAATTGACTTATGAAAATTTAAGAGTTGAGTTGACTCAAATCATAAGTTTCACATAATATCAGTTGAACGAAATCTAGAGAATAGTGTAAATTGATACCGTATTGAAAAATCAGAGTTTAAATTAAAACAATTATTAGTTCAAGTTTTAATTGAAACAAACTCCAAAGTTTAAGAGTTTCAGTTGATATTTGCCCAATATTTTTAATAGATCTTAAAAAGAGAAAAGAAATTAATGGTTTCTCAAAGAAAAAGTATATACATATTTTAATGGTTTCTCTAAGAGAAATGATATATAAATTTTGATGGTTGTCTAAGTAACAAATATTTTAATGTTTTTTTTTTTCAAAAAAGAAAAAATAAACAAATATTTTAAAGATTGTTTTTAAATATAGCAAAATGAGCTAAACTATTTACAAATATAGAAAAAATTTATTGTCTATCAGCGATAGACAACGTATAATTAAAGAAAATAAAAACCAATATTTTGGTTGAGTTGTTAGACATAAATTATATGCCAAGGCAACTGGATGGTACCCGTACAAGATGTATATTATAGACTAGTCGATACTCATATAATTTACTTAATCTTTGACTCAGAGAGAGAGAGGAGAAAAAAAGATAAAGTTAAAATATTATTTTAGTCTCTATAATTTCAAGTTTATTTAATTTTGGTCATTGTATTTTTAATTGTCCAATTTTAATAATAAATTTTAAAATTAGTTCTCATTACTAGTTTATTGTTGATTTTTTTTAACCAAAATGTAAATTACTTATTTAGTTCCTACAGGCTAAGATTTGGGGTTCGTATTTTTTTATTTTATTTTATTTAAAAAAAAAAGATTTGGGGTTAGTCTCTAGGTTCCTACATGATTGTATTTGGTTCGTGTTCAGTGGTAATTTCAGAAATTGAATTCTAATTTAAGCAATTATTTAAAATATGCTTGCTATCATTAATTTATTTATAAACATGTTTTATGTTAAAATTTTATATAATTAATATTTTATATATTATATAATTTATAATAATACATTACATAATACATATTATAATTTTTTAAAAAAATAAATTAAGTTAATAACATGATATACTATATTTTTAAATATTTTTATCTTTATTTAATATAATTCTATATTTTAAAATTTAAAATTCAAAACAGGGAGAATGAAAACATATTTATTGTTTTCAAAATTTACACGATTTTAATTACAAAATTCAAAAAACACATACGACAAAATCTAAATGGTCAACTAAACAAACCCTTAATTATTGGTTAAACTAAATTGCCACAAACTTCAGGATTAAAAAAGAGCAAATCATATATTTAAGCTAAATCTTATTCAACAATAAGTTTTAAGATTTCACATCTCAATTTCCAAAAACAATTCTCATTTCTAACTGTATACATTAAACAAAATATAAATAAGCTACACAAGCTTTTTCAGTGAAAAATGAGGAAACAAATCTTTGGAAAGGGATAAGAAAAAGTCAAGGCTTGAACTCCCAAGTTGGAAAAAGAAAAAAAAAAGTCTCCTCGAAATAATTAGGCATTGGCAACCCTCTGCTGAGGACCATCATCACCATGGGAGCCTCCTTCAGAACTTGCAGCTTCCTCGCTAGATCCATGGCGGTCTTCTCGCCCCTCTTTGATCTGATTGTGTTTGGTTGAACTGCCATACATCTGTCTTCTCGCCTCCTTTCTTGCTGCCCTCTCAGATAATTTCAGTTCTCTAAAGCCCTGTTCAAATTTAGCTTCGTCCTCTGGCGAGAAGAAAACGACCTCCGTCTGCCCGAGTTCTTCATACATCTTCTCGATCTTTGCCTTCCAAAACAGCCCAATTTCAGTGTCCATCTTGTGGTATGGTGTTTTCAGCAGATACTCATCAATCCCACCGGCCTTGTCGATGCATCGAAGGGCATGAGTGGTGACTTTAACTCGAATATGCCGGTCTAGAATATAACTGAAAAGCCGCTTCTCTTGGACATTTGGTTTCCAACTCCTCCTTGATCTATAAGAACCAGCACATACAGGCTAAATACTCCAATATTGAAAAAATGATCGCATGACGAAATGAAACAGTATAAGATCATGCCAATATGAAGGTCTGTGAGCTAAAGAATTGAAAAAGGCACCGAACCCTTTATATAGACATAAAGCCAATACAATGGGAGAAAACGACTACTTTCCCTTTTTTTTTAGGAAACCGAATCATTTACAAAATGATGAGGTCATTCCAATGGATTAAAAAAGGATTTTCAGTTGAACAAAAGATTACATAAACTAAAAGTACAAAAGAGATGCTCAATTTACACCAGTAAAGTTATAAATAGATGGTGAATGTAAGAAAAGATTGAGAATCCGAAGATACGAGAATTACGCTCCAAGTTGACCAAATGAAACTATTATATTGTGCCTCAAATTTCTGAATACAAGAGAACGAGAGGCATGCCCTAGACATGTAAATAAAAGGCTAAAAATATACAGCAAAAACCAATAAAATGAAGGAAACACAGCTTTCAGTTCATTTTCTTCTTATAATGATCTAATGGGTCATTTGGGTCACTGGTTGTGTTTGGAGTGCAAGTCTAGGAAGCTTGAGTTGAAAATTGTGTGTGGTGGAGGGGTGAATAGTAGGCTGATGTTCAAGCCAGTTGGTTTCTCTAATTGAATTCGGGTTGTCAAACAGTATGTTGGGGGCATTGAGCTTAGGAAGCCAAACCCATGCTGAATCCCGACTCATGTCCTCATCTCCCCACCTAAGGGTTCTTCCAAATCCACATGTATATATACTGATATAGGAGCGGGACATAAAAACCTCACAGCAAAACAAATTACACGATCAAAATAAAATCTCCACCTTATCCTAAAACAAAAAAACTCCACTTGATTGTAGATCTACAATTCCTAGTCAAGCAGCGTTAAGAGTTCTAGTAGCACAATAGGTTCATATGCTAACCCCACATCCAAATCTGTACACAAACAATCCCACATCCAAATCCAAACAATCATCAAGACAAGGCATCAAAAAACAGAAAAAATTCACCTCAGACTGCTGAGGTGATAATCCGATATTTAAATATTTACATGAATGAATAACCAGTTCCAGTATGATTGGTGATCCAGTACTCTAAGAACATCGCTTTCATCGGTATACATGGAAATTCACAAAGTGAATGAGAGCAGAAAACCGATATATATTCAATAACTCCTCCAGCAAAACTTGTGAGTAACAATCATCTATTACTCGAAAAGAAAAATTAGAAGCATGAATGAAAAGACATAAGTTTTGAAATAGTAACAGCAAGAAGTTTCTGCCAAATGTCCTTGATGCTATCAATTTAGAGTGCACTAAATTCATTTGTGGCACCTTCACTTGCAATCGTTCTTTCTTGGATAAGAAGCAATTTCATTCATGGCATGAAATCACAAAGGATGGCCCTCATAAGGGAGATTTACAAAAGACTTCTCCAATTAAGAGGGAGTAAGAAAAATAAAGAAACTCAAAGGGAGATTTCATTAAAACCTTCTGCTGAATCACTTGAGAAGAAAGAAACAATCGGTTCTTCCATGATAAAAGAACTACTCTATCACAGATTTTTTGAAGCTATAGTTAACTTAGTAGTTTTTTAGTGTAAATGTTTCCCCTCTTCCATCTCTATGGCTATTCCTCTCCCCTCTCCTCTTCAGTCAGTAAATGCATTCATATTCAGAGAGAATCTCGACCAAAGATTTTAAGAAAATAAAGGAAATAGAAGAGGTTCATACTTGTTGCCACCGTCTTCACTGACACGGTTGCCGAATTGGATGTGACGGCCAGCATAAATGCCGCGCTTCGCTCTATTCATCACTACTTTGCTGTCCGGAATACATTTCTTCAATGAATCCTTCACTCCAGGCGCCAAATTGTTCTCTCCAACTTTCTTCAGTATCTTCTTCATCATTTCCTTTCCTCTAAAGGCCATTATTGACTCTCTCTCGTACAATCAGCCGTGATCCAAGTCTACTCCTAAAAATAGGAACAAAAGTAGAACGATCTGCGACAATGAGCTTGAATTACTACCAACAAGCTTCTACAGAAAGAAAATCGAGTTCGATGAAATTCCACTCGGTGCAGGGGGACTGTATTTTGAGCAGCAGGATTTGAGATGAAATGAAGTTTTCATCAGCTATTTGTTTTATTTCACTCCGTCGTTCTGTAAATACCTAGGAAGCAGCACAAAAAATCCATCAGCAAAAAAAAAAATCGGCAGAGAGGGAAAATATGAGAAATATTCGGTCGAATCCGTCGGAAATCGGAAAATGACGCCATGCACCTTAGTCACCACTTATCACTATCTACACCTTAATCGCCTAGTAACAACGTCACATTCGGCCAAACGATCCAAAGTGAAAATCATACTCACATCCAGAAAAACGGATCAAATTGCACAGAACACAAACTAAAACCAGAAATGAATAAAAACCAAGTTTCCATTTCCGTTCCAACAAATCACAATAAGAAAGTAATGAAGCCAGAAACAAGAATCTGAAATTCAGATTAGAGGAAGCATGTATTGAGAAAGTGCAGGAGCAAAATTAATCGGAATTTCAGATACGGTACCTTAGCCCTCTTTGGAACCTCTGAATTTGCAAGAATTTCAAATATTTGAGAAAGAAAGAAAGAACAAAAAAAGCAAAGCAAGTAACTCTGATTGCTCGGAGAGGTGAGAGAATGTGAAAGGGAGGGAGCGGCGGCAAGTTCGTCGGCAGGCTGAGACTGCGGCGGCTAATAGTAAGGGGTGAACGGCGTGCGGCGGGGGTGGGGTGCAGTGGCTGGTAATGGGAGGGAAGGGAGTGGCTGAAGGGGAAATAGGGTTTAGGAATGGAAAAAAAAAAAACGAAAAAAATACAAAAATAAAATAAATAAAAAGTTAAATTACGACTTTAGACCCATCTATTTATATTTATTTATTTAGTCATTATTTGGAGCTTATATGGGTTATTATATTATGTGAGATTATAATTAGGATTATAATGTTTATTTTAATCGGTTTTTTTACTATTTTATCAAGTAATGATACTAAAGATAAAAAAGCATCAGTCTTATCCATTTAAAAATTGTTGGAGTTTATGTTAGGTTATTATGTATTTATTTGGTCATTTGGAGATGTACCAGTACCAATATTGACAAATATGAGAAAAAATAGATTAATTGGATCAACTCAAATTTTTTTTTATTCAACTTGAAAAAATAGAAAAAGTTTAACTCAACCCAATTCAAGAACAAAACTAACCCAATCCAATCTAATTCTTACATTTTAAGTTGAGTATTCTGTATTGTTCGAATCATTTGAATACTCTCTACCATTAAATTTTCATTTATTTATTTAAATCCAATTCAACCTAAAATGAATTGAGAACTAAACACAGCCCATATATTTTAGGCTGGGCTGATCAGAGTTTTTTCAACACCGAAATTTCCAAATTTCCCAAACTTTTAGCAATCTGTATTTCTCACCCAACCAAATCCCCAAAGTCATCGTCTCTCCGATTCTTCCTGGTTTCAGAGCTGAAGCAGAGCAGTGCTGTAAATCCATGGAGCTTCTTTCACGCTGTTCTACTCTTATTCCTCACGCCTCCTCTCTCGGCCTCCCAAATTCTCATGGAAAACCATCAAATTTCTTCCCCAAGCTCAAATCCACTCTCTCCTTTTCTTCGGCTTCATCAGTCCTCAAAACAACCTCTCTTAAACCCTCGAGAACCCTAGCTCCACCGTGCTCCGTCCTTATGACGGCTCCACAGACGCCGGATGCCGCCCGTAGAGGCGCCGAGACTGACGCCATGGGCCTGCTTCTCAGGGAGAGGATCGTCTTCTTGGGGAACAGCATTGATGACTTTGTGGCCGATGCTATTATCAGTCAGCTCTTGCTCTTGGATGCTCAGGACTCTACTAAAGATATCAGACTCTTCATTAATTCCGCTGGCGGCTCTCTCAGGTATTCACGAGTTGATTTTTTGTGCATAATGTAGTTGGTAAAGATATGGAATATGTGATTAGGGCTCAGTTTTATTCTTTCCAAACGATTTAGGTAATTTAATTTCTATTAATATGCCTAATTTTCTTTAGAGTTTTATTCACCTGCATTGCAAACAGTTAGCCCACTCGTTGGTGCATTCATTCCCGTGACTATTCTGGTTCTAGAGTTGACATTGATAAAACAAGAGATTTCTTTGATCAGTGCCCTTTAAAAGAATGGCAATGGTTGGAGTTTTAAATTTAGGAGCAGGACAAACACCTGGCTTCATCCTTCCCGTCTAAGTTATATTTTCCAAACATTTTCTGAATTTCCAAATGCTAAAGATTTTTGGAATGGGGCAATCTGAACTTGGGATTTTCAGCTCAGAAGAAACCCCTTTGACTTGATAGAGAGCCATAAGAATGGTTGACATTTGTTCAAAAGATGGAAAGCAATCAGCTAAATCTTACTATCTTAGTAAAGATAAATTTTGTTGGAAGTTTGAAACCTTTGTCTTGTATCCACTTGCAAATCTTCCAACCTCCAGCTGAATTGTAGAGAAAGCAGGTTGGATGAACCCTTTTTATCTTCGGTTTGGGGAGGAAAAGACTTCGTTCTTCATTCGGACTATGGCTTACAAGAGCCTAAACACTTGTGATTGGATTAAAAAGAAGAACCCTTCCATGGCTTTATCTCCTTATGTTTGCCCTTTCTTTTCCTCTTTTTTTTGAAACGGAAACAGAACTTTTCATTGATATAATGAAAAGAGCAAAGGCTCCAATTACAATGAGACAAAACCAAATAAGCTAAGAAATTTAGAAACATAGGATCAGGAGGTGCATCCGGATATCTCAACTAGGTTGACACAGCCCTAGCACCCTCATCATTTTCCTATACAAAATACAAAAATTCAGAAAAAGCCAATATTCTTAGCTACTTGGTTACATAGAAATAATAAGAGCATTCCAATTGAGATAAATGTCCTAAATAGAATAATCTTCAAAGAGTTTGGACTGGGAGCTCCAAGAAGAAGCTAAGAGATGGGTTGAACCCCATCTGTCTAACCAATCCTTTGAACTATCATGGAAGACTCTCTAATTACGTTCAAACCAAATCTCAGAAATCAAGGCTTTGACTGCATTTGTCCATAATAACTGTGAGCTCTAGAAGAGTGAGAAGGACCAACCAAAAGATGAGAGATATTATCCGTAACTGTGTTGCCCAAAACCCATTGAAAACCAAAGCAAGAAAATAATTTCCACCAACAATTTCTGGAGAAAGAGCAATCAAATAACAAGTGATGCAAATCCTCTCCGTTTGCTGAACATAGAGGACAAATTGAGGGTGAAAGATATTTATTTCGAAGCTTATTTTGCAAAGTAAATGAACAATTGAGGGAACCAAAAGTTTAGCCAATCAAAAACTCCATTTTCTATAATGATCAATTTCCCAAATCTCCTTTGGAAAATGACTAACACTCCTCCTCCTAAGTGAGTGAGCATGTTGGCCAAATAAAAATCTTTTCAACAATTAAACATCCAGGCCTTCTTGTTCAATCCCTATGACATTCTCAGTGGCAGGTGATAAAGCATAGAGGTGGTGGAAGTTTAAGATACTAAAGGTTCCCTAATTACTAAAGTATGGTAGTAATGCATCTATTACCCGTCTCTCCCTTTTCATTTGTGGTATATTTTGAATAACTTGCTAGGAGTTATGAAAAAGAACTGAATTCAGAATGTAAAAACATCTACATATTATTATCTATTTGTATCAAGTTCTATGTTGCACTGGATAACACTTGGTCCCACACAGTATAATTTTATCTTGAAAGCATGTAATCTATATATATAATATGCAACCAATCTTTACATCTAATTTTTTGCATTTGAATGAGAACTGAATATTTCTTTTCATACTTCAATGGAGAAATGTAATGTGCTTGTCTATGGCTAGAGATGAGTGTATTCGTCTACTTTACTTTACTACATGAATGGGAAGATTAGCCAACTGTGAGAACTATACATATCTTCCCTGATTGTTAATTTATTTCTGTTTTATTCTTGTTTCGATGCTTTCCATGGCCTTCATGTACATAGGAAATCTTCTAGAGTAATTTAATTTAGATTTCTGTGGTTTATGGATCACCTTTTCATAATCTTCTCTTGGCATCTTTGATGTGCAACCAGTTTCTAATGGTAAATCTATCATTCACTACCAAACCATCATTTTTCGAAATGTATATTGATATGTAACTTAAGGATGCTCGTGAGACTTGAGAGGCGTCAACAGAAGAAACTACGTACTTTGCCTAACCCAGTTCATTTTTCAGAAAATGTTATGTTTTTAAGTTCCACGTCCACTTATCCTCATGTTGATTAAGGAACACACTTCCAACTATCTTGTAATCCAAACCCTGTCTTCCAATTGTCTATCAAACAGATTCCTTCCCGGTCCAATGGAGTAGATATTATGAAATACCTGACTCAAAGGTGGAATCAAACCAGTTATCTTCCTAGATTCTAAGCCCGTTTCCCATCTTATAAAGAAAACCCTTTCCCGATGAACCCATACATTTAGCTAGACCAGACCAGGGGCAAAAGGCAGACTAGCTTACGTAGTTTTATTTGTTCTCAGAGCACCAGGACTTAAAATTTTAGAAGTGGGAGTGCCATATTCATGACTCACGAGTATATGAATTCTCTTGTCATTGTTTATTTGAAGCTGGAAATATCGATTACTAGGCTTTTTAAATATATATATTTCTGTTTTTCCCTCTCTGGTCCTGAGAAAATTTAGGTTAGGAGGATATTCAGCTTTCTATGAGCGGCACCTGATCTCATTTAATTTTATTTTGAAAGTGGATGGTCTTCTTAGTTAATATTTGGTGTTTGGTTGCAGTACATTAACCTTGACTGATTTCCTTCTATTAATTTCGTTTTCATTAGTGCTACCATGGCTATCTACGATGTCGTACAGCTCGTGAGGGCTGATGTCTCCACTATTGCACTAGGCATTGCAGCCTCAACAGCTTCCATAATCCTCGGTGGTGGCACTAAAGGAAAGCGTCTCGCAATGCCTAATGCACGTATTATGGTTCATCAACCTCTTGGAGGGGCGAGTGGGCAAGCAATAGATGTGGAAATTCAAGCACGCGAAATCATGCATAACAAGAACAATGTTACAAGAATCATCTCCGAATTCACTGGCCATCCATTTGAAAAGGTCCAAAAAGATATCGATAGGGATCGTTATATGTCGCCCATAGAGGCTGTAGAATATGGATTGATCGATGGAGTGATTGACAAAGATAGCATTATACCTCTCATGCCAGTGCCAGAAAGAGTGAAAGCAAGTTTAAATTATGAAGAAATTAGTAAAGATCCCAGAAAATTCTTGACACCAGATGTCCCTGACGACGAGATATATTAGTTTCTGGCGTTTCGGCAAACCTTTCTTTAGGCTTTTGATTTATATGATTTACATGTAGGATCTTATGTGTAAGCAAAGTCATGGTAGGTGGAAACCAGAAATATGCTGGAAATTGATGACCTAAACACCTTTAGAGTATCAACTTTTGGCAAATTGTCTCTACTTACCAGAAGTTAAAAGGTATTGGGTATTTGGACTCTTTTTTTGTCTATGACATTTCAAATGAGCATTCTGAGTAAGGAAAAATTGGCATTGAGTCATATTTTTTATTGGCAGTGTATATTACCTTTGCTTGATTATCTCTTTCTCTAACCCACTAACCACAAGTCTCTTTTTTTTTTTTTTTTTCTTTGAGTTCAACAAAGCATCGGCGGTTGGTGGGTTTGAACTATTGGCCTCTTAATTGAGAGTATATGTCTTAACTAGTTGAATTATATTTAGGTTGACAACACACTTGGCTTACGTTCAAATTTATGGGAAGTCTTGAAGTGTTAAATTGGATGCTTGTTGAATATCATTCAAAATTCCTTTTTAACATTAGTTTCAAAACCCAAACTTGGAAACCTGTCACTTTTATTCTCTTTGCTATTTTATTTTGGTTCTTCAATTCAATTCAGAGCCTCAGTGATTCCACGACCTTTTTTACTAATAATGTATGACAAAAGTAATTTTAATAAAATGTATGTTTGAAAGTGATTTAAAAATTATTAAAATTACTTTTGTCATGTTCAAAATCATTTTAAAATACTTTTTTAACTACTCAAAATTAATTTAACAGGTGAGTTGATAATTTTTGAATGGTGAAAAGTACTTTTAGTTAATTATAAATATTTTCTAGAATTTTTGCAGTGAGTGAAAGTTTGTGTATTCCACGAAGTGTAGATCTAGAGACCAAATGGAATTAAATTTAGATAAAAGTAAAAGTGTAACATTTTAAAATATAGGAATGAGAGGTAAGCTAAACTCAAAATCTAAAGTTAAAAATGATTTTTTTAGGTTTCTCATCGTTTATCCTTGGCAACATGTTTTGGAATTCAGAATTTTGTAGTTAAATTTGATTATCATTGTTCGGACTTAACTTGTATCAGTATTACAGTTTTGATCTTTAGTTCATTTAAGGGTATGTTTAGAAGTGATTTTAAAATTGTTAAAATCACTTTTGTCATTTTTAAAATCACTCAAAGTTAATTTAATTTTCAATTTTACACTTTTAAATGCAATTTTCAATCATCAAAATTAGTTTTGAAGGATTAAAAACACATATCATGGTGATTTTGAAAATGAAAAAAGTGATTTTAGCCATTTTAAAATCACTCCCAAACATGCCCTACGATAATTCACCTTCTAATTTTCACTCCAAAAAAGGTAAACTTTTTCATAAACTAATTCATTTCAATAAAATAAAATTTTGCACAAAAACAAGGTTGACCAATGAATAATTAACCATTGATTCATTGAATAACATTATCAAAATTCATAAAATTTAATCAATTACCTCTAATGTTGTTGTTTTTTTCTAAATAAAAGTTATTAATATCATATCATATATTATTCATGTTATATTATTCATTAAATGCATGTTTCTCATAATCAATTAAAGAAAAAAAAATCAATTTTTACTGCAAACTTATTATATGGTTAAAATTACAATACTTATTTAAGTTTATAGTCCAAATTGATACAATCAAATAAGTTTACAACGAAATTGAATATATATATATATATATATATATTTTTTACAATCTCATTTATTATTTCAACCATCCTATTGATCAAAATTTCAGTTTTTTAATATGATATGACAAATATATTAAGTCAACCCCCAATAATCCCACATAATCGAACATCCATTCTCAAATAAAATGGCAAATTTCACCTTTTTCAAATTATTATATTTTATGTGAGAGGGAGTTAGTTAATCAATCACGTCAACATTTTTAATTCTATATATAATAAGGACGAAAGAGAAGCGACGGCCTATATATATAGTCTAATTATAAATTTTGTTGACATTGACTATTGAGCATCTATTTAAATTTTGGTTAAAAAAATTGGTAAAATATCAATTTATATTTCTAAATTTTAGAGGCCCTATTAATTTAGACTCTAAAATTTTATAAGTTTATCAATTTACACATTTTATTATGTTCTGTTTGGAAAAACCTCGTGTGGACTTTATAATTATATCAATTAAATTCATAAACTTTCATAAATGAATCAATTTGGACTCTTGTATAAAAAAAAAAATTTGAAAATCGTTCATGCATTTACTTTAATCGTCTATTTTGTAAAATTGACATTTCAAGAAGTCTACCAACATTTGAAAATTGATGCATGGATGATTTTCAAAGCTAATCGTAATGAAGGACTTAAATTGATTGACCTATGAAAATTTAGGAGTTTAATTAACTTAAATTATAAATTTCACACGAATGAAATTTGGAGAAGGAAATAAATTGATATATTTATGAAAGCTCAGAGTTAAAATTGATACAATTATTTGTTTGGAGTTTTAATTAATACAATCCTCAAAGTTTAAGGGTATAAATTGATATTTGCCTTTCAAAATATCATTTGGTTCTATGTTTTAAAGTTTTTTCAATTTTTATTTTTTTATTTTTTAGTTAATTTTAAATTTCATTGATACAAATTATTGATGATTTTTTTTTTATAAAAAAAAATTGATAGATATTAACATTTTTACTATAAATTTTGAAAATATGTTCATATATTGTATTTACTTGCATCAAAATTATGTCTATAAATAAGAAACATCCTTTCTACCTCTAATTTTTTTAACCTATTTTTGTTTTCAGAAATCAAGTCAATTTTTTAAAACTTATTTTTGTTTTTGGAATTTGGTTAACAATTCGACTTTTTTATTTAAAAATGCAAACTATTGTAAGAAATTGAGATGAAATATGCTTAATTTTCAAAAATAAAAAACCAATTCGTTATTAAGCGGGACTTAAATAATCTATTAAACACCTTTAAAGTTTAGAAATTTAAAAACTTAGGTTAAAAATCAATTTTGGGCTTGAACTTTCAACGAAATAATGTTTTAGCCTCTAAAATTTGATTTGTAATGATTTAATTCATCTACTTTCAAATGTGTAATAATTTCATCTTTCAACATTATAATATCTAGATTTGCAATAATTTAGTCTCTATATAGATAAGAAATTTCATCTTAATGGTATTTTTACGACGGGCTAAATTCTTACAAATTAAAGTTCAAAAGTTAAATTATTGCTTCTATAAATATTCAAAGACTAAAAAATGATTTTTTTTTTCTCAAAGTTACGAGAACTACTAAAAATTAGAAGCAGTTGCAAAGATAGCAATCAGCCTCAAAGTATTATTATATATATAATTTTTTTTAGATATAACAAAAGTTTAGGTTCAACTTTCATAAATAAAAAAAAAAAAAAAAGAAAAGAAAAGAAAGTTTAGGTTCAACTCTTCGATTGACGGACTCTGGGATAGAATTTATTTTGCTATATTTGCCATTATTAAAATATGTTGCTAGAAATTATCCATTATTGTTTTTTAATTCAAAAGCTTCCCTTGCCGCCATGCTTCAACTCAACAACTGTTTACTCGAGGGGAAACGAAGACCAAGAATTCCTTCATCCGGAGGAGCAAAAAGCGATGTTGAAGATTTCTTTAAAGAATTCATTAACAATGGAAAATACAAGACCTCAATCGAAGGACGATTTGAAGAATCTGAACGAGAAACCGCGTAATTCGCTCATTGATCGAAGGCGTCGGCTTCTTTCTGGCCCTCGAAATGCCTTCTTCTGCAACAAATGCTAAATCATGAAAGCGCCATTCCAACAGCTTCATATTTGAATATAGAAACCCTTTCTATTGGTCATTTTCATGTCGTCATCACGATCTGGCTCTATCTCGTGAGTATTCTAAATTTCTTCAGTATACTTTTTTGCTTTTTTTAATTGTATTGATTGAATAAGTCCGCTCTGCTTGTTTGATTGAGGGATTAAATATTGTAGATATAGCTTTTCAATTACAACTACGCCCAATAAGGAAGAAATTGCGTCTTATAATATATGTAAAATGACAAATTATGACATTGGAATCTTCAACGAAACCCAATATTAATTGATGCCTAGATCTTTTAAAATCATATCTATGTGCCTACTCTTTGCTGGCAAATGAGCAATACTTTATCCTTTTGCAGCATCCGTAAATACTCACATTTTGATTACGTCTGTTGTTAGTTCTAAAGTTCTTACCGGCCTAGTTGTGATATTGCTTGGACGGTGTTGTGGAATTTGGTTGTCAACTCTCAATTCATCTGAAGTCAATGGTTGTGGTTTGACAGGCTTGGGGAAGTTCTTATTTCCTTGTCACTATTGTGGAGACAGGTTCAATCATAATTTTTGGTTGAATAAATGCTCCTTTTCGGGTTTGTGATATTTGACCTGTAGTCTCTAGTGTTGATATTCTTCTGAGGATATTAGAGTCCACAGGCTTGAAGGGCTTCCAATTATTCTTCTGGGTAGAAAGAGTTGAAGCATATTGGAAAGAATGATTATTTCTTACTATATGTGCTCTTCAACAAAAGTTTTGGGGTTCTCAAAAGAGCAAACAGAATAGCCTGTCTGAAATTGAGGTTTTTGATTTTTCTTCTTTTTTCTTTTTGGAAATTTCAAAGGATGGCCTCAGCAAATGATCCTTTTTAATCCCTGTTTTTATATGTAGAATTTAGGCTTCTTTCTGTCTCGAAAAGATTCAAACATTGGAGTAAATATTATCATAAAGATGGAAGGAAGGGGTGTATCAGAATTATATAGAAATGCAAGTGAGGAGCTATTTCTTAAATCTTGGGTGGAAAATTCAATTGGAATGTCAACCCCAACCATGGAGATGATGGGATTTAAAAATCTTTCTCAGAGCTTCCGTACAGATAGTGAGGAACTTTTCAAAAGCTGGCTAACAAATGGAGAGGCAAGCAGCTCTATTACCTTTTTGGGCTTCGTTTACTCGTGGTTGAAAATAAAGATAAAGCTTAACCTGTTCAAGTATTATCGTTTCAAAAAAATTAATCTGTTCGAGAATTGCTGATATTATAGTTATGTTTATCAAGTTTTACAGGGTTCAATGATTGGCAATGGAAATGATAAGTTTGGTTCATCCCCCTGGATGGAGTTTTTTGTATATGGTCATATTAATGCAGTGTCTTTTCCTATTAAAAAATGGTTTAGTACTACCAATGATAATATTTCATCTGATAAAATTTCACGATGGAAGGGGCTCTCACTTGTAGTTTGCTCTGTTCACACTTTTAAACAAAGTTGCAAAGAAAAGCAGCCTCATTGGAAAGAGACAAATCAGCAGATGATAATATCAGATACTCGGGTGGGCATGATTCATGAATGACCAAACTCTTGATTTTCAAGATCATATTTGTGATATTTCATGTGTCAGAAAAACAAAATGAGCTTTTGGATAATTGACTCTTGATGTGACTTCATGTTCATGCTTCCTAGTGTAATGGAAATACGTCTGATGTTACTTAGAAGAAATCTGGACAGATCAATATTTATGGAGGCATGATAACTATGTTGTAAGATTTTTTTCTTCAATCAAAGAAGTTTAGCTGTCTGTCTCCAGACAATTTAGTTAAATTTATTTGGATTGCATTGATAAGCTGGAACAATATCTGCCACCGTCGAGTAAGAAACGTTAAACATTCAACGTTGTTAGTATAACACACTAACATTTCTATATCTTTTCATTATGCTTGATTGATTTTTTTTTCCTCGACTGGAACTTAAATCACATATCTTAGGAACTTGTATGAATACTTTTGTTGATACATTTCTTTTTCAGAATGTCAACAACTCATCGGGCCTGCCTTATCGCACTCGACAAGCTTCAAGAAGGTTGGTATGTTAAGTTAGTACAGCTACAACAAAAAGCTTATGAGGGTGAATATGTCAGATGGCTTGTATTGATCATGACTGGTTCTCAATTGTCGAATTAATCATCATTAGCAGTAATTAGTTATATTTGGATGTTTAGTACTGATAGTTGCAAATAAGGTCAAAACGGAAGCATCAGTTTGATTTGGACAATGAGTAGAACTTTTTTCTCTCTCTATGGTCAGGGCTGATCTGCATAATGATCTTCATGAACTCCTTTATGCATCAATGGATAGATATAATTGGATTTACCTGGCACGGTGAACTGTGCAAACTTATTACTTAGTTGACTTGTAAAAATACGGAGTTCAACAGACTCCGGCATAGAACTTTTTTTGGGATCAAATGTGATACTCACCAAAATATAATTTCTAAATATAAAATAAGAAAAGAAAATGGGAATTCCAAGTAGTGCAAATTAAATTGTTGTATGTAAATTTTTATATTTTCTTTTGGTAAGATTATTATAAGATCCATTTTTTAAAAATTTTGCACCAAGATCATAGTAGGTATACGCACATGTCAACAGTTTATTGTCTTAGCGAAGGGGTTGTGCTATCAAGGTAATGTTTCATTTTTCAAGTGTAATTGTCTATCAATTATGATGATAATTAAGTTGAACCATTCAAGTTTTAGAAGAGTGTCCTTGCTTAGAGATGTGGCCTTCATCATCTTCCATTCCCTTTGTACAAACTATGGATTTAAATCTTATCAGCACTTCCATCTTTTTTATTATCATTATTATTTTTGCAGGATTTCCTCTGAGATTGTTGATCTGTCTAGTCCTCAGTATGTGGGAAAGCATCAAAAGAGAATAAGCAACGAAAGTGCCTCCACGGTTGATGATGTCCCAGGAGTTCATCAACAAGCGTTCAGGTTTGCTCCTAAATTTTTTGAACCCCATCTCTTCTGCTATTGTTAATATTTCATGGGAGTTTGTTTGTACCTCAAATTTGAAACAAACTCCCATGAAATATTTCGGCATCCCTCCTTTGTCTGTTGGATGATTTGTATGTTTTGACTTTTTGAACTTCTTCCAGGAATGTTGTGGAAAGTGAAGTGCAAGGTAGTAACCTATATCTTGCTAAGGTTTGTTAATCTTCTCTTCAAAACTTAAGGTAATAAAGCATCACAACCTTTTAATATTTCAGTATTTTTTTGCAGGCATGGTTCCATAGTTCTCAACCTATGACGAGAAGTCGATCATCTGAGCTAAGGTAATCATAGTATGGACAAATCTTCCACCATGATGATATTGAAAGTTCTTGTAGATGTACATGTCTTCTTTAAACCACTCGAGAACCTAAAGTTTCAGATTATTTCAAGTTTGTTTCCCTTAATAGAAATTACTCGAACTTGATTTCAGAATCCAAATTGAAATTGTACTTTTTTTTTTTTTTTTTTGGGTTACGAAACATAACTTTCATTAACAAGAGAGAGAATATGAAAAAGGGGAGATGAGATAGCCCCACACATCAAAGGGTTACAAAAAAGAAGTCCAATTGGTGTAGATATGAGTTAGGCTATAATTACAAAAAAAAAAAAACTTGAAGTTGAAGACCAAGTAGAAGCAAAAAAACTGACTAAATCCCAAAAAAAATGTCCCGATTAGTTTCTTGATCACAAAAAATTCTAGCATTTCTTTGCTTTCAAATCACAGTTTCCAAAGAAGGGCATATACACCATTGGTCCAGAAGATATTTGCATGAGTCTTTTCAAATTCAACAGTGGGAGATGTGAATGTTCCACTCATATGAACCCATTTTTTTAATAAAAAAAATTTAGAAAATCTTTCGTGCTGGGACATTTTTGTCATTGCAAGCTCATGATGAAATATACGTGTTTGTAAAGTTTTAATTATGTGGGTGAACTTATACTTGTCTGTTTTTCATTGCCTTATTTGTTAATGGTATCTAGGAGGAGGTATGCTGCAATGCAAAACAATCAAAGCTTATTTGGTATGGAGTCCACGTATGACTTGTCAGGGCATGGAGTCAATGCCATGAAACTAAATATTGCAAATTCGCAGAGTTTTATTGACCTTTCTACTTGTGAGGTTCCAAATCAGCCTGCAACATTTGTTTCCCCATCCAATTCATCGTCATCAATATTCAATGCAACTAACATGTATGATGTAGATAAAATTTCTTCTGTTGTAAACATGCTAAAGGGCACATTAGAACGAAAGAAGCTAAGTAACCAGATTGATAAAGAGGCACTGGAGGATAGTTCAAACGCACATTTTTGTGCTCAAGAAACTATTGGCAACCCTAGTTTCAATAGAAGTAGTGACAATTATATACATCAAATACCAAACAGTCTTCATGAATTCTCTCCTGTTCAAGTCAGGGATAATAGAATTTTAGAAACGGTTGAGGCATCAGCAGATCTTGGTTTTGAAGCTTTTGTAAATCCTGTAAATCCCATCCAGTCAGGCAGAGTTTCTCAAGAACCTTCTCAAAGTGAATCTTCTGCTGCAGCAGCAGTAGTTTCATCCGGGTTTGAGGCATGTGATGGTCCTAGCAACTCAACTCAAACTCATAGCAATGGTGAGAGCTCAAGGAAACAAGTTGCAGCCAGTCGGGGTTTAGAGAATGGATCTCGATCTAAAGGTAGCCAATCTGTACAATGATATATGTTGTGTTTTTCTGTCGTTGGTGTTTTCTATTCTGACCTTGTTGGCCTTGTACATGGATGCATATCTGGTGATAATTTTAGGTTTTTCCTAGCTCATGCCAGTGGTTAGGAAGTTTCTTGATTGGCAAAGCTATTTTTCCTACTCAAGGAAACAAGTTTTTATTTTATTTTAGTTTTATTTTTAAGTCAAGTTTCATTCTATGGAACTGCAGATTTCAGAGAGAGAATAATAGACAACTTAAAAGATGATAAGAAGGTGCGCCCTTTTTCAACATGGTTGATTAAGCTATTTTTGCTACAAGTTTATAGTCATAATAAGCTTCTTTTGCTCTCTATTTTGGCATTTATTGCAGAGGGGGAGTCTAGTTCGTTATGGGTCCGTAACATCAGCTGTTTCAGGTAAGTACTTATGTTTTAAACTACAATGAATATATACCTATGATTTCAGTTCCTCTGGGACATCCAATAAAATTGGAATGATAAAAGAGAAAACTAGCCTTGCACAAGGGTATATATACCATACCTTTGCAGTTCCTGCATAGGCCTCAGATGATGAACAAAAGAGTTAGTTAGTTTAAAAAAAAAAACCAGGCTCTCATTAAGAATCATGAAAACATATACTGGGCCATACAAAATAACAGCACACACAAGAAGAGCCCCAAACTATAAAAAGGCTTCTAGTCCCAGAAAAGAACACCTAACTGATAATTAGAAAGACCTTAGACCACCGCTCACCCGGTAGTGTTAAACCTAATATTTTCCCAAAGAATGTCCCAAGAACCGATCAACCCCTCTAAATATCCTGCTGTCTTTTCAGGCCAAACACTGCACAAGATTGGAAAAGAATGATAATATGCTTGACCTTTATTTCTCTCCAATTTTATTGTTGCTTAATATTTTATTGGATGTTCTGAGGTTGTAATTGATTAATAATGCAAGCAAAATACCTTTTATAACCAATAAAATTCTGGCAGTGGACAAAGGGGATCCCACAAAAAAGCGCCGGGTGGAGCGATCACGAAAGTATGTTAAAGATCTCTTCATACTGGTGACGGTATTCGTTTTCTACCCATATTGTTTCTAGAATTTCACTCTCTGTTGCTAGTTTTCTACTAGTGTGAAATATTGTTAGTGTAATTAGTCAAAATGATGCTTGTATTTGAGTGTTATCATGAAACTAGAGCAAGAAACTTGCTCATGCTTATGATGACAGAATTCAATTCTAGAAATGATTAGATGCAAATTTAGTTTAATACTATCAATTTGGGGAAAGTGACAGGTTATTCTATTCTTGCATCGCATTTGTGTGCAAATCTTAACTTTCAACTCATTCTCAAACACTGGAAGTGCAGAATGGCAGAGGCGAAGGAGAGAAATATGACACCAACTATTCCGTCAGATATGCAATCAGTTCTGAAGCGGTGTGAGACTCTTGAGAAGGAAGTCCGGTCATTAAAACTCAATTTATCCTTTATGAATAGGTAACAGAACCAATTATGTTAACTATGTTTCAACAGAATATTAGAGGTATTTAAGCTTATTACCATGCCTTCTACTTTTAATATTTGAAAAAAGAATTCAATTTATATCCCTAAAAGTCAGATTGTATAAATCAAAACTCCAAACTAATTATTGTATGAGTTAAAATCTTGGAATTCTATTTATTTCATTATATGAATGAGAAATTGTTTTTTTGTTAAATAAAATTTAAAACTCTTACTAGTGAATCAATTTAGACCTTTTGTTAAGATTCCATTTTAAAACCATTAATAAACAATTTTCACATGTGTATAAGACTTCTCCAAATGCAAAGATTAATGAAATATTAGGGAGAAATGCTAGAATCGAATGATATGTAATGACTTTCATTAATATAAGTTTTTTTTTTAATCTTTTCTCCTTCCTCTATGTTTCTTTATTTATTAGGAAAAATTATGTGATAATTTTTTCTTGCTACTCTGGTGGAATATTAGGAGAAGATTGATTTTACATAGGTGGTTAAGTTAATTTTAAATCAAATCAAGTGAAAATAGCCATAAATCATTAATGGAGGACCTAAACTGATTCTCTGAAAGTTAAGGGTTTAAATTATTAGTTTGAAGTTTTAATCAATAAAACCTCAAAATATAGGAGTATAAATTTATTATTGTTTTCCCATTTATATTGTTGTCCAGCTTTTGTGAGCTCGATAAGGATCTCATGTTTTATGACAATAACACTTCTAAGTTGGGATGATACAATTTTCCATAATAAATTACTTCTACAGGCAGTTCAGGACTATAGTAGAAAATATAAATTTGTACGTATCTGAATTTTTATTCTGCATGAAGTGTTATTATTTGAATTTGTTTGGAATAACTTCTTAAGTGAAAAAAAAAATGTTTTTAAAGCACATAGAAACTCAATCTAAACCAACTCTTTCTGTGAAGTATGTAGTAATTTGGTCAAGACTTGAGTTCTGGTGTATTAACTGTTATAAAAGCTTATATGACATGATGACATTCTGTTTGCTGAAAGGAATAGATAACTGTTGAAATTCTCTTCTGATTCTGATTTCTACAACATTTTCCAGATATTGACTTCATTCATCTCATCACTTGCTTTTAATTTTTCTGAACTATAGAGATTTAAGGGCCATTTTCTTGATATTGAAAACAGGAAGGATTCTGAGCAGACTAAGCAGATAGAGGATCTTCAGAAGCAGAATGAGGATTTGGCAGATGAAAAAGAACGCCTACTTGAAGAGATTGAGAGGATTCTTTCAGAAACTGGAAGAATGTAAGAGTATATTGACCTTTTATTGGACTGAGACCCTATATTACTCAACTATAAGCAAAACTTCAGGACTGAGACCCTATATTATGTTAAGGTTAGGCTTAACTATAAGCAAAACTTCAGGAAGGGTCTAACAATTATTTGCATTTGTAGTTTTGGGACATAACAACTTCTTATACATGTAACTCTCAAAAACTTCACAAACATATAGTTAATTGGTTATTTGATATTTGAGAGTTGAGACAGGTTTGATTGTCCAAAACATTCAGTGACCTGACCAAAAAGACAAGTACAGGCAGATGAGTATATTTTATTTCAATCGGTTGGCTTACTGTAAAGCTCATAATTTGTATGGTATGTTCTTAGTCAGTGTTTTTGGCTTATATTGGATTGTTCGACTCCCAAAGTTGTTGAACAGTTGTCATAAATCATTGGTTAAACAATACTTTTTGAGTTCCAGAAACTAACCATTTAGTCCATAAATCTTAATTTGTAACCATTTAATTTATAGACTTCAAACATATGAACTTAGATCTTATACTTGCAAATTTATAACAATTTAAATCCTATTGTAGAAAATTTGTTAATTTTAATTATCTAACGTTTAGCATCTATAGTTAACAATCTCATTAAATTTTAATAATACTTTTTTTAATGGTAGAGACTAAATTGTTAAGAAAATTTAGGACAAATTATAAGAACTACCCTTGAACTTTGTCATTTGTTTAAAAAAAAAATCAAAGGTCTAACCGTTCAGAATGTGGCCCTATGTGTCTCAAACAGGTTGATAAAATTTCAATATGATCCGACGGTTGAAACTCCGGCAAACGACAATTTTTCGAGAGCTGTCACTAAAAAAAAAAAACCTTTTTCCAGTTTTACATGTTCGGTACAACCGTGATTATGGACAAACTAGAGCTCAAAACAAAGATCTAACCGTTCAGAATGTGGCTCTATGTGTCTCGAACAGGCTGATAAAATTTCAATATAATCCGACGGTATAATTTTCCAGGCGTTGTCGCTGAAAATCCGAAGTTCTATTTATTTTTCTCCCTCCTTACCTCATTAGGTCACTTAATAATATATATATATATATATATATAATCATAAACCCTAATTCCTTAATAAATTAGGTATATGTATATATTTTTAAATTTCTTGAATTAAAATTTGGCCATATTTCAAATTTTATTCCAAATTCAAATCTCCAGATCTTATAGATTGGATCTTAGATTGATCTCAAATTAAAATTTGGCCATATTCCAAAATTTATATTAAATACAAATGATTCAAGCTTAGGATTTTATCAAATTTAAATTATGGATAATATCTCAAATTTATCCCAAAATAAAATTTAGCCATATTCCAAATTTTATCTCAAATTCAAATCAAATTTCAAAGTTATCCCAAATTAAATTTGACCATATTCCAAATTTTATGTCAAATTCAAATCAAATTTCGAGTTGATCCCAAATTAAATTTGGCCATATTCCAATTTTTTTTTTAATCAAACTCATGTACTAAATTCATAGTTTGATTGACACATCAAATAGGGTCAAATTAAAAAACATATGCAACTTGCATTTTGACTCAACTTCATCTTTTTCGAGATTCACCCACCATATACATGCATAAATCTCGAAAAGGGGCATTTGTTGAAGGAGAAATTTTGGACCAATATCAAATTGCCACGTCATTTCTCAAATTAATGGCGAAATTAGAAACAATTAAATTTGGGACTAATTAAAAGTTACATGTGTCCTAAATTGAAATTGAAGACACAAAATTGGAAAATCTCGATGGTGCCAGTGTTTTCATCGTCACGGTTGGATCAAAATAATTATTGTTGGTTCAATTAATTATTAATGTTTGGGCTAAAATTTAATTAAGTAAAAAAATAGACTTAATTTGGCTCAAATGTCCAAATTCAATTAGTTGGGCCCAATGGGCCAGGTCCATGAACCAATCAAGCCCAAGCCCATAAAGCCCACCTGAAAACTCTATAAATAGAGAAGTTGAAATTAGCCTAGAGAAATTCTTCCTACAATCAGAAGACTCACTAACTTCCTGAAGCTGAATCTTGAACACTGAAGTTCCTTAGACTCTAACTTCACGTGCATCCACGCGCTCCGCTTTCATACATCAAGCGTACGCCGCGTACAGTTGAGAGAGGATCAAATATTAGAGATTGAACCACATCCGCATCAAACTTATATAAACACAAGTTCAACTCCACGAAACAAGTTTCTCCGGAAACCCCGTGCGAACAACTGACTTGCTGTAAAGCTCATAATTTGTGTTGTATGTTCTTAGTCAGTGTTTTTGGCTTATATTGGATTGTTCGACTCCCAAAGTTGTTGAACAGTTGCCATAAATCATTGGTTAAAAAATACTTTTTGAGTTCCTAATTTGTAACCATTTAATTCATAGACTTCAAACATATCAACTTAGATCTTATACGTGCAAATTTATAACAATTTAATTATGTAACATTTAGCATCTATAGTTAACAATCTCATTAAATTTTAGTAATACTTTTTTTAATGGTAGAGACTAAATTGTTAAGAAAATTTAGGTAAAATTATTAAGAATTACCCTTGAACTTTGTCATTTGTTTAAAAAATACATCTATACTTTGAAAAGTTATAATAAACTTTCCTAAACGTTTCAAAAAATACTCTTGAATTGACCCCTAATGAAACTTTGGATCACCACATCATTTTTTTTTGTCTTTGTCACACAGTTTTAAGACCCAATTTACATTCGAAATTTCAAAATATTTCTAAACCAATAGTAGTTTTGAAACGTTTATGAAAGTCGAAGAATAATATTGCAACTTGAGAATTTAAATGGGTATTTATAGAGACAAATTATTCTATTAATAAAAAATATATATATATATTTTTTAACCTAGATCATTCTATTGACGTTTGCATTTTCAAAAGGTCTGACCAGATAAATAGCGATTTTAAAATTTCGTTTGGAAAAATAGCAAAATCGTAAAAATAACAAAACGATTTTTTTAAAATAAACAATACTAATTAGCTAATATCCAAACTATCCATGCACACTAAAATTGATTAAAAAAAAAAAAACCGTGATAAGAATACAAATCTCTAATGTATTAAAAAATTGAAAAAGAATTATATAAAACTTTAATCAATTCGAAAAAATAAGGTTACAAAAAACTGAATTTGATAACTAAATGTATAAACAAATAAAAAAAAGAACTAAGATAAACTGAATTTTGATAAGAAAATGTATAAATTAATCGAAAAAGAATAATATAAAATCAAATCTAATAACAAAATAAAGACGGAGCTAAGGTTCTTGAGGGTTTAAATAGCACAGTGGAAATTTCAATAATCCACCCATGCGTTTATCAAAATAGCACTAATGCCCCAAATTTTAAACTCATAATTAACGGTGTTAAAAAAATTGGATCTAACTCAGCCTAAAATATATGGGCTGGGTTTAGTCATCCATTCATTTTAAATTGGATTAGATTTAAATAAATGAAAATTTGATAGTAGAGTGTGTTCAAATGACTCGAACAACTCGGTCTATCTTCCAAAATGTAAAGATTGGATTGGATTAGACCACCATAGATCTAGCGAGGAAGCTCTATGGTAATGATGTTCCTTAGCAGTGAGAGGGTTGCCAATGCCTAATTATTTATAGGAAATTCAAGCCTTAGACTTTTTTTTTTTTATTATTGCTTTCCAAAGATTTGTTTCCTCATTTTTCACTGAAAGCTTTTGTAGCTTATTTGTATTTTGTTTAATGTATACAGTTAGAGATGAGAATTGTTTTCGGAAATTGAAAAACTTATTGTTCAATAAGATTAGCCTAAATATATGACTTTTCAATTTTATTGAGTTTTGGTTTCTTTTATGTATATATTTACTTCTTTCTCCTACGAGTAATATCCAAAATTTTAATTCGGTGTCTAAGCATCTTATGAATCAATGGTTAAAATATACACTCTTGTATTCAATTAAAAGGTTACCAGTTTGAATTTCTCCACATGTTGTTCAACTTAAGAAAAAGAAAATCATTTTTTTTTTATCTTAAATTTAAAAAGAAAATTACTATAAACGAAAAAAATGTTTAAACTATTTATAAATATAGAAAAATTTTAATGTCTAAATAAAAATTTTATTTAACTCATTTTTCTATATTTAAAAATAACTCAATTGAAAGTGTAATATATGTTAGATTTTTACACTCTCATTGAATTGTAAGGTGTTGACAATAATTTCATTTAAAAGATAGTGGTTTCAATAAATTAAAATGTACTTCAATATAAAATGATCAAGTATATATGTATTTTTGGAGGGAGAAATTTGTACTTATAGTTTTTCAGTTGAGATGTCCTTTAACTAGTTGAGCGAGAAAATTGTAAAATTATCATGAGGTTTTTTCTTAAGTTTTATTCAGTATATCGATTAAGTTTTATTTTCTCAAAGATTGAAAAGGGAAGGAAAAGAAGAGAAGAAAGGTTGCATTTGTCAAAGAGAAAAATACTTTAACCTATATTTTTAATCGGAGGAATTTTTGGTTAAAATATATTTTTTTAATTGATATTTGAGAAAAATACGAGAAAATAGTATAATGGAATTAATTTAATTTAATGTATGGTTTGCCGTTTGTGTATGAATTCTCCTACATCTTTTTCCAAGTTTTTCTATAATTTTGATTCATACATACGCCTCATGATTGAGTAATTACATATCTGCCCTCTGGGAGTTTTCATCCAATTCACTTTTTTTTAGGTACCGTATCTAATTGATGACAATTCAGCTAGACTCATTTTTACATTTTGTTGTTCTGTCTAAGTAGCAAATATTTTAACAGTTTTCTTAGAAAAAAAAAAAGTTTACACACACATATAGCCTATGGCATGTTCGACTTGTTTAGGCCTCTGACTTGTTCATCAGCTTGGATCCGACTTTTGGCTCATTGATTGATTTGGATTCGCCTTTTGGCTCATTGATCGATTTGGATCGGCCTCTAGCTTGTTGATTGGCTTGGATCGACTTTTGAAATTTCTGATTTGAGCGAGAGTCTTCTAAGCTTTAGTCTGTCTTCTAATCTTCAAAGCTTTGAGGGTGTTGTGTTCGCTTTGAGGGTGTTGTGTTCTTTAGATCTTTAGAACTCCAACCTTTGAATCTTGAGATTGATTAGAGTTTCAGAGTCCGAAAATTTTCAGAGCTTCGTTGTCAATGCTTCCAACCCCTTCAAAATGAAATGTAAGACCCCTATTTATAAAGGTTTCCTATGGGTCTTACATGGATTTGAGCCCAGTTCCATTTCAATTTTATTGAGTTTTGGTTTCTTTAGGTGTATATTTACATCTTTCTTCTACGAGTAATATCCAAAATTTTAATTCGATGTCTAAGCATCATATATGGGTCAAAGGTAATTTTGTATATTGATCAAGTTTAATTTTTGCAAAGCTTGCTTTTATCAAAATAAGACTTAGTTTGGGGTTATTTGGATTGGGGTAGATTTAGAAAAGAAAAAATGAGGTGAAAAGGATAGGGTAGATTTAGAAAACAAATGGGGTTATTTGAATTTAATTCGTGGAATTTAAACTTTGTATTTGTATTAATTTCAATGTTGTGAGTATCATCTCTAATATTTGATATCCTTAGATTATTTCTCTCGAAAAGTAAAATTTAATCCTATGATTTTCTTGAATGATTGGCCTTTGGGCTTGACCGCTTGATGATCTTCCTAAAGAATCAGCCTTTGGACTTGTTGATCTTGTTGATCGGTTTGGATCGACTGCTGGCTTGTTGATCGACTTGGGCTGGCCTCTGGCTTGTTCATTAGCTTGGATTGATCTCTGAATTGTTGATCAGCTTGGATCGACCTCTGGCTTGTTGATCGACCTCTGACTTGTTGATCAGTTTGGATCAACCTTTTGACTTATTGATCGATTTGGATTAGCCTCTAGCTTGTTGATCGGCTTGGATCGGCCTCTGACTTGTTGATCTGCTTGAATCGACCTTTGGAGTTTCTAACTTGAGCTTTAGATAGTCTTTTGATCTTTTAGGAGTCTTCTAAGCTTTAGTCTTTAATGATCTTTAGATCTTTAGTCTGTCTTCTGATCTTCAAACCTTTAAATTTTCAGAGCTTTGGAGCTTCAGTCTTCAAGGTTACATAGCTTCAGCTTTCAATTCTTTCAATCTCCAGAAAGTTGTAAACTTTTTATCAGAGTTTTGGAGCTTCAATTTTCAGGTCTTCAGACTTCCAACACTTCGTTGGCAATGCTTCAAATCTCCTCAAAATGAAGGGGTAAAACCTTTTATTTATTAAGGTTTCCTATGGGCCTTACATGGGCTTAGGTATGGTTGCTGTTGAGCTTGGGCCCAGCCTATTATTTGGCCCAAATTTCCACCTTGGACTTGAACAGGGTTGGATTTTGGACCTAAGCGATTTTATTACTCGATTCCATTTATAATTTCCATAATGGGCTAGGACTTTCATGGTAATGGTGAGGCAACTTGTGATTAGATGAAATTTCTCATTCAATAGCCATTTGACTTTCATATTTGTGTCCATATGTGTTTGAACTTAGAAAAATAAAATTAATAGTTTTCTAAATTGTAAATATTGTGTTTAATAATTTTATTAACTTTAAAACATCAAATATATTTTTGAACTTTCGATTTTATGTCTAATAAATTTTTTTACATATTCGATATTTTTTAAATGAACGAATCTATTAAGTACAAATTGATTATTGATTTTGTCTTCTAGCGGGTCAAACTTTTACTTTTATATCCTATATGTTTGTGATTTTTTACTATATATATATATTAACCAAATAAATGATTTAATAGACACAAAAGTGAAGTTTAACTTTAGACATCAAATCAAAAGTTATTTAAAGACTTATTCAACATTATTTAAATAATCTATTAGATACAAACCTAAAAGTGATAGGATAATTAGAAGATAATTAGTATATTTTAGTATAATATTTGTTTAGTTGTTAATTTAATTTAATTAGTGATTAATTAATATTTTAGAATTATAGTTAATTATGTTGTTTTCTTGTAAGGCTATAAAATAGTCACTTTATAGTTTGTACTTAGAGATGTCCACGGGGACGGGGAAGGCTTCCCCGCCCCCTATTTCAATCCCCATCCCAGCGAAATTTCCCGCAGGGATTCTGCGGGGATTCCTGCGGGGAATTCGCGGGGATTGGGTTCCCCGTGGGAAAAAATTTTCGTCAGTTTTTTTCTTAATTTATTTATTTTTTAATAATTTTTTTTAATTTATTCTCAAACGATATATAATTTTTAAAATTTTTATATTAAATATGTCATTTCTATTTAAATAAAACATTATAAAATTTTCTTACAAAAATAACAATATATTGTATGCAAAGATATAATTAAAATATTTTATCTCCTTATTTCTAAAAGTTAAAATATTAATTACTAATTTCCAATTAAACATTACAATATATATGTCTTAAAAGTAACAAACATTCAACATCTCTATTTTAGAAATGCATTAAAGTATGAAAAATATGATGAGAATTAGAAAAAGGTTAATTGGTAAAAATTATAATTTTTTTAAAATGTATATATATATGGCGGGGCGGGGAGTCGGGGCGGGGAATATGGACATCTCTATTTGTACTATATCAGTAGTTTTTGAATATCCATTTGAATATAAAACTTGTTCTTTTAGATAGTCTTCTCTCGAGGGTGGATTTTTATTGTTTGGCCATGAATTTGGCCTAATATATTTTCCGTTGTATCAAAAAATTTAATGACCTAAATACAAATATAAAAGCTAAACTTGTTATTTGAACCATTGGCTTCTTTTTTCTTTCTAATTTTTTTAAGGGATGATGCTGAAATTCAGGTTTGAAATCGAATCTATAATCGGATAATTTCGGCTATCAATCAAGTTCTACAGTTACACTGTATTTTAATTTTGGTTATGAATCAATCTTGCCACTTACACTGTATGTCATTTGTCGAACATACAAACCAATAATAAGATTTTGCCATAAATCTTATTATTCCTCATTTTTACCATAAATCTAGACGACATCTCATTTTTTTTTTTTGTTATCCCATCCCATTTCCTTTTTACAATAATAGCTGAACATATTTGTAAATAACACAGTCATCAAATTTTCAAATAATACCATTTTGTTTTAGTTTTTTCAGTAAAAACTAAACTAAATCAATAAAAACTTTTATCTGCACAAATTACAATATTGATAGGTCGAATTTTACACTTTAAAATTAAACCAAATTGCTGAATTGGCTCGGTTCATTTTTTTCTTTAAACTTTGGCTAAGAAGGGCAATTTTTTTTTATAATAATATTATAAAATTTAAAAATTATTATTAATATATAGTAATTGTGAAATTTATTATAAAAATAAGGAAATTATTTTAAATGACAAAAATGCTGAAAATATTTATAATATAGCAAAATTCCAATGTCTATCTGCGATATATCGCGATAGATCGCAATAAACTACTAGCTGTGTTTTTATAGACTATAGATAAACATTGATAGTAGTCTATTGTGGTCTATGACAAGATAGACAATGAAATTTTGCTATATTTAAAATATTTTAATTTATTTTTTTATATTTGAAAACATACCATAAAAATATGGTAGTTTTTGCTTTTAATTTTCTTTCTCTCTCCTCTCTTCCAAATATCTTCCTACTCTTTTAATTCCTTCCACCTATTCTTTTTCAGATTTTTTCTTTTTTTTTGCTTTTTTGTTTTCGTCTGCGTTTTCTTCTTCAATTTATATTCTTTTTCTTTTTCCCTTAAAAAACTGCATTTCATTTATAGGACTCATTTCATTTGATTCCATTATCAAATCCGAGTCAGCATAGCCTACGTGTCCTACATATCAAATCCAACTGTGCAAGATGCAACACGTCACAATATAATTTTAGTTAATTCTATTTATTTGAATTTTATGTTTTTACAGACTATTTGATTCTCCTCTTATCACGTGTTATCCATGTGCTGTGATATTTCATTTTTCATTTTTTTTTTTTTTTTATTATTTACATTCATTTTGATGCCTTAACTCAAGGGCATCCTATTCTAAATAGTTGTTGAATCATCGAAATAATTTTTTATTGTGGAAAAAAAGTACAATTGTATAAGTGGATATCTTCTTGATAAGGAGGAGTGCTTATCAATGGTATCTGAATCAGACCATAGCTGGAACCAGTTTGACGGTGACCGAACAGGTGACTTTTTTTTTTCCTCATAATAATTAATAAAATATTTAAAAGTTTCAAATAATGCATTCTCTATCCAAATTTAAGTATTAGAGTTCCATTTTGATTTTTTTTTTCAATTAAAAATTGAGCCTAACCGACAATTGTTTTTTATTTATCAAATTATAAATTAATAATGTCCGGTTTTACATTTTTTTTTAAAAAAAGGAACCAAACGAGTAACTGAACTTCGATTATGTTTTGTTGCACACTGACAACATCCTGCCGGAAGGGCTGTCGGCGAATTATGTGCGTATTATACTCTCTTTTTCCCGCGTGGCGCGCTTTCATAGTACTTATAAATTATAACATCGTATTATATAGAGAAAAAATTTTAAAAATACAAAAAAAAAAAATTTAAATAGTTGTGATAGACGTCTATTAAAATTTATTAGTGATAGAAATGATAGAAGTTTATCACGGATAAATACTTATAGAAGTTTATTAATGTCTATAAGTGTTTTTTTTTTCTATAAATAGTTTGACATTTTCCCTATTTGTGAAAATTTTCCTATTATATATATATGTATATATTTATCCAAGGTTCGAAATATCGAGGTCCCGATTTTATGAAAACATCGATGGAAATATTGATATTGATGAAAATTTTGAGAAAAATTATGGAAATTGATGAAAATTTATAGTAATTGTTATAATTAATTAATGAAACTTTGATTTGTGGCTTAATTAGATTATAGCAGATCATTTTTAATCACAGTTTCTATAACATAAGACAATATTTAGATGTCTATTGCAAATGTCTAATTAACTGTTGATACGAAAGTAGAAATTTACAAAATAATTACAAAATAATAAAAAGTTTATGAATATTTTGAAGTAAAATGGTGTGAAAATTATGAAAGGTTTATATGGTAAAAGAAAAAACTTGCATCAATTCAATTTTAAGGTGAAATGATATGAAAATTTAATGAAAAAGTTTGATTGAGCTTAAGAATAAAGATATATTAATATTTGTGGTTTTTCTAAATTCAATTTTTTTTATAAATGAAAGTTTTGGGTCGAAAATAAAGAGAAAAATTAGAAATTAAAAAAAAGTAGCAAATAAAAACTACTTAATCCTTTGTCAAAAATGATATTGGTATGTGAAACTATAGAATTGTGTGTAATTAGGACCATAAAATTAAAAATTTTGAACTGAGCTAACGTAGTTAATCATAAAAGAAAAAATCAAAATTTTCTTGAATTTTTTTTAAATGTCGAAATTTCTCGATTTTGATTGAAATTTTCCACTATGTTTATATCCAAATTTTTTTAAATAAAAAGAAAATGCTCTATTTGTTATTTAATCCATAAATTATATAATATTAAAACAAAAACCCACACCAAAATACACTACAAAAATCTCAATTAAGCGAGAATCTGGTGAAATTAACAGACTGTATTGCCAATAATAACATATCCAAATCAAAATCCATCAACAATTTTATATTAATTAAAGTAATATGGAGACACAGAATAGTATTCTACCCAATATATCAATTACACACCTCTGTTTTTAAGTTCTTAGAAATGTTAATCATAAAGGATTAAATTAATAATTTTTAGATAATGACAATTTGAATGGCATAATTGTCATTTCCTTTTATTTTAAAAGAAAAAAGAAAAAAGGTGCACAGCGGAATTTTATGAGGAAGGTAGGGTGATGACACGTTGGATATGCTGGTTTTTTTGGGACGGTCACATGTGTGGGTACTTGGTTTCTAATAATAATAATAATAATAAATAATCTCATATGGTTAATTTTTCTTAGAAAAATTTCAAGTTTTGTGGGCCTTCTTCCTTGTTTTCTTTTAAGTTGATTTTGGGTGTGTTCGGAAAAAAAGTGTCAGACAAAAATCTCCCACTTCTACTGCAGAACAAAACAGAAAAATAATTAAAAAAATTAAAAAAAAAATTAATAAAAATTGAGTACACAAGAATTTACGTAGAAAACTTCTAATAGCTCATAGAAAAACTACGGACAAAAAAATTTACTATGTGAAAAATTGCACAATCACACAAAATAATTCTCTCTCCCCATCTCAATTAAAAGAACACTCTCTCAAAGCTTTTAAACTACTCACATCATTTATCACTCTCAAATTAAATGATACATAAATAAAATTTAACTAGAATTAGCACACTCAAATTATTAAAGGGTTTTTATCTGAGATGACTTGAAAATAGAAGGTAGAAGATGAGTTGTTATTTTATTTTTAAGAGATTACTTCAAATAATACCATTTTATATTCTTTTTTTTAATAAAAATTGAACCAAACTAATAAATAACTTTTATTTGCACAAATTACAGATGGACATGTCCAATAATTTTACACTTTAAAACTAGACCAAATTAGTAAATCCGTTCATTTAAAAAAAGAAAAAAACAAAAAGCAAAAAACTTTGGCCAGGAAGGGCGGATTTAAAAAAAGAAAAAAAGAAAAAATCTCAATTTATATTTTTTTTAAAAAAATCCCTTTCATTTGATTCCATTATCAAATTCGAGTCAGCATAGCCTACGTGTTCTACACATCACATCCAACTGTACAAGATGCAACACTTCACAATATAATTTTAGTTTAATTCTATTTGTTTTTGATTAATGTTTTTACAGAATATTTGATTCTCCTCTTATCACGTGTTATCCATGTGTTGTGTGACATTTCATTTTTCTATTTTTTCTTTGTTTTTCTTAAAATAATTATATGATATTTAAATTAGAAAAAAATAGTTTTAGAGAGGAGATGATTTTTAAGAATTATTCTTCTAATTTAAAACGTCATATAATTATTTATAATAATAATAAATTATTTGAGGGACTTTTTAAACCTATTTTTAAAAATTTAGGGACTAAAAAGGTACTCTTTGAAAACTTAGAGACCAAATGGACCTATTCTTATAAACTTGGAGACTAAAAAAGTACATTTTTAAAACTCGAGAACCAAACACACATACTATTCAAAACGTGGGAACTTAAAAGGTCATTTTCCTAATTATCAAAATACAAAGCATTTATTAATGTCACAAATTCCATCCTATTCTAAACAGTGGTTTAATAATAATGGAAGATTATGGAAAAATCTGGCGGCTCCCAATTCATTATAACTTCTCGATAAGAAGAAGTGCTTATCAATGTATCTGAATCACCTCATAGCTGGTACCAGTGTGCCCGAACATGTGACTTTTTTTTTAATTTTTTTATTTTAATATTATCTTCTCTTTCCTCATAATAATTAATAAATTACTTAAAAGTTTCAAATAATGCATTCTCTATCTAAATTTAAGTGTATTAATAATTAATTAAAACAAAAAAATGGAACCGTACAAACTGACCACATTCTGCGAGAAGGGCCGTGGGCCAATTTTTATGCGTGTTATACTCTTTTTTTCCCGTGTGCCGTGTTTTCATATACTGCTTATAAATTAAGTGAAAATTAAATTATAACATTATATTATATAAAGTTATAATCATAAAACCAAAACCCACACCAAATACACTACAACACCTCTTAATTAAGCGAGAATCTGCTGAAATTAACAGACTAAATTAAGAACTTCTAAATAATGATAATCAAAAACCAAAACCAACAAAAATACAAAACACCTCTTAATTAAGCGAGAATCTGCTGAAATTAACAGACTAAATTAAGAACTTCTAAATAATGACAATTTGAGGGGCATAATTGTCATTTCCTTTTATTTTTAAAAGAAAAAGGGAAAAAAAAAGATACAGAGTATAAATTAGGAGAGAAAATAATTAGATAAATGGAATTGTTTAAACAAAAATTATTATAAATGAAAAAAATATTAAACTATTTACAAATATAGAAAAATTTCACTATCTATCAGTGATAGACTGCGATCTATCGTGGTCTATCGCTGATAGACAGTGAAATTTTTCTATATTTATAAATAATTTTGCTATTTTTTATATTTAAAAACAATCCTAAAATCTAATGTTTAATTAGTATTTATGAAAAATACTGAGAAATAGTATAGTGGAGTTAATTTAATGCATAAAATGTCAAAGAATTCTCTTACCTCTTTTTCCCACTTATTCTATAATTTTGATTCATAAATACGTGTTATAAATTAATAGGATAAAAATTTCAAGATTCGAATTTTAAATCAAATCGAATGGACATTCTTATAAATACTTGGTGCTGCTTGGACTGTATGACAGTTGTCAAATAAACAACTACTATGTGGCAAAAACTTTGTGTATAAAGAAAGGGTAGCATATAGTTAGGTACAACCTGCACCTAATCATTGCTCTTGCCACTCTCTTTTCCCTCTTTGTACTTTTCACTCCATTTTCATTTCACAATCCAAAGAAGAGAAAAACGACATAGAAGAATCTGTCAATGGCGCACTACCTGAAGAAGACATTGACGCAACTCACTGCATTTGTCCACCTCTGTCTCATTCACCGGTGATGTTCCCAACGGTTGAGATCATTTGTTTTCGATGATTGGATGGAAGGGATATAGATTGTCTTGGAAGCTCAGAGGAGAATCGCTAAGAGTTCTTCTTTGAGAAAGCTTGAATGTGCTTTGAGTTCAAGATACATGAGCTATGAAGACGATGTCGATTAGCGAGCAAAGATTTTCATTGATAATTTTTGCTGAGAATTTCTTATTTTTCAAGATAATTGTTCTTGTTTCTTGTTTCTAAATTTTAAGAAAATGTTTCTTAAAATTAGGTCAAGTTTGAGTAACCACACGTTTCTCCTATTTCGTTTATAGTTTATTTACTATCGTTTCTCAATTTGAGAAACTACAAAAAGTAGTTTCTCCCTATTTCGTTTCTAGTTTACTTATTACCATTTCACAATTTGAACAAAAAATGTGTTTGACGAGGTTTTGGTCTTGGCATGCGCACCTTACCTTTTTTCTTTCGCAGGTTGAGAAGTAATATTGCAAATCAAATTTGAGAAACATATGAAGGATATAAACAATTGTATTATTTTTATTAATTTTGCATCGAAATTTATTGTACTTGATAATGTAAATGCTTAATAATTATTTTTTATATTTTAGTGCATGTTATATATTTTAAACTATAAAATAAGGGAAGAGGCAAGGGTGAAAAATACAAGAAATAGTTATCAAACAAGTTTTTGTTTTTTTTCCAGAAACAAGAAACAAAAATAGTTTAATTACCAAACATATTCTTGTTTTTCTAGTTCTTAAAAAACAAGAAACAAAAAATAGGAAATGGAAACGTTATCATACAGGCACTTAATTTCAGCAGCTTCTCGCTTAAAATGTGTAGAGTATTGGTATCGGGTTTCGTTTTATTATTATAACTTTATGAATATTAAATTGAGCAATTTTGTTTTGTTTGTTATAAGAACCTTGGATATAAATATATAATATAACGTTTTAATTTATAAATAGTATGAACACAGGACGAGTGGAAAAAATAGAGTAAAATACGTATAAAATTTACTGACGGCCCTTTCAACTGAATGTGGGGAAAATTGCAAATGGGTCCCTTTATAAAGGCTGAAATGAAAATTAACCCTAATTTTAAAAACCAATAAATCTTGGCCTTCTGCTTATGTTAGCACCATAAAAAATTAGTACTTTAATCGTCCAAATGGACTACTCTTCTTCTTTCTTCACTTTGTAGCTTTTTTTCCTTTTTTTTTAAAAAAAATCTAATATGCAATTTTTTTTATACGTTCTTCTAGAAGAAGAACCTAGAGTGAGACAAAAAAGTGAGAGGAAGAAGCGAGAGCGAGAAGCAAAGAAAGAAGAAATCTTATCTATGTATAAAGAACAGAGAAATCTAGAACGAGAAGCGAAAGCGATGATTGAGAAACCGACCATCAAGTATGATTTTTGAGGTGGAAGCAATAATTTTACACTCCACTGACGTAAACAAAATATAATCTTTGTAGTCTTTTTAAATCTTGAACCAATTTTCATTTAAGGGGTTATCTGTACAAAACTCTCGAATGTGGTTAATAAAAGTAAAAATTCAAAATAACAAAACCAAACCAAGTTAAATCACTGAACTGATTTGATTTGATTTGGTTTAATTTCTTCAGTGTAGTAATTAAACATTATTTATTTATCATTGAAATGAATATATATAAAAAAAAATTGGAGAAGGCGGTAGTGAGAGGAATCGGCAACAGAAGTTGAAGATTGGGAATAAAATATATAGAAAGTGAAGTGAGTGGAGGGTTGTGTTTTTGGAATCTCCACATTAAAATTTAAAATTAATTACAATAATAATATTAAAAATATAAATATATACAGTCAGTCCACAATCCACATACACATACATAGTCAGCACCACCTTTCCCTTTCCATCTCTCATTATTATTTATTATTTATTTATTTATTATTATTTTTTTGAATTATTTTTTTTGCCGACCCTTTCCATCATTACAAACTCCCAAAGGGTAGATCTGTCATCTTAATAATCGATCCAACGAGCCTTGGCTTATAAATTCGTTTTCGACGTTTTCGGTCATCTCACTTTTCTCTTCCATCTTCATTGCACAGTCTAAAGAACAACACACACAGAGAAAAATGGGAGAGAAGAAATCGCCAATGGCTTCCCGCTTGAAGAAGACACTGAAGAAACTCAGTGCATTTGTTCGCCGCCAACGTTCCCGACGGATGCGGATCAATGTCTTGGATGATCAAGGGAGAATCGTTGAGAATTGTTCCGAGAGAAAGCTTGAACATACTTCCACTTCAAATTACGAAAGCTATGAAGACAATGTCGATCAGCGAGCAGAGATTTTCATCCAGAATTTTCGACGTCATTTGAGGTTTGAAACACAACTTTCTTTGCAATCGAGGTACTATGGAGTTAATGGCTTTGAAACAGAGTATGAAGAGTGATTATATCGCCGTCGATTATTCGATGAACCAACTTCTTTTTGAAATTGAAGTAATTAAGTTCAAGTTATGATGATTTGGTTGAACAGAAGAAGAGATTTTTCTTTTTCTTATTTATGGAAAATTGAATTGTTGTGCCATATTTGTCTTATCAGTTTGTTCATCGCTTCAATTTTCGACATTTATAATTGTTATTCTGTACATTATTATTTTTTTGTTCGTATCAATTGAATTAATGTCAAACTGTTGATGGGTTTGAATTGAATTGTTTTTTCTTTTTTTTTTCTATTTGGTTATGTTATGAACGCGCGCAAAAAACACAGAGAGTTTTTACATTAATATGAAAATAGTGTGCAATTTTACGGCTTACAACGGTAATATGAAAAAACAGAGAGTTCGGAATGAAGTTTTTTAAGGAAAAAAATAATAATATAAAAACGGGGCTCCGGCAACCAGAAGGCTTCTATCAGAACCGAGAAAAAGAAGAAGATGACTTTATTTAAATATATATATTAATTGAGTAAGAAAAAGAAGATGAAGCAGACGAAATAAAAAATGGAAATAAGAAGAAAAAAAAAAAACAAATCTGAAAAAGAATAGCGATGTTAGAAGGAACAAAAAAACAAAAAGTACAATATTTTTGGAAGAGAGGAGAAAAGGTAGGAGAGAGAAAGAAAATTATAAACAAAACCTACAATATTTTTATAATAAATTTCACAATTACTATATAATAATGATAAGTTTTAAAATTTACAATATTATTAAAAAAAACCGCCCTTCCTGACCAAAGTTAAAAAAAAAAACCAGCTGATTCACTAATTTGGTTAAGTTTTAAAGGGTAAAATTGGATTATTTACAGATAATTTCATAAATAAAAAAATGTCAAATTATTTACAGATAATAGAAAAAAAATACTGATAGATATTGATTGACTTTTATTAGCATCTATCAGTGATAGAAATAATAAAATTTTATCACTGATAGACCCTCATAGACTTCTATCTATGTCTATCACAATTATTTAAAAATTTTGCTACTTTGTGCAAATACTTTCCTTATTTTTTTATTTTTAAAAATTTTCTAAAATAAAATGGTATTATTTGAAACTTTCATTGAGTTATCAGTTGAATTAATGTCAAATTGTTGATGGATTTGGATTGAATTATTTTGTTTGATTTGGTTCTGTTATATTTATTGATTTCAAAAGCTTTTTCCTTAAAATGTACTGTATTGGTGTGGGATTAAATTTATTATTATAGCTTTATCAATAAATAAAGCCATTTCTTTATCATTTCTAAGAAAAAAAAACAAAAAAGAGGTAAAAAGAGCATTTTCTTTATAATTTATAAATATCATAAACGCCCGCAAAGAGGAAAAAAAACAATAAAAAAAGAGACTTTGTTATTAAAGTTCGACGACGGCCCTTCCAGACCAATCTGACACGTAAAGAGTGCAACAAAAAAATAATATTTAAATTTAAATTAAAAAAATAGTAAACTATATTTTGGTCCCTAAATTTTGAGTCTAGTTTCTATTTGGTACTTAGATTTCAAAATGTTACGCATTTAGTTTTAAGTTTTGATTTTAGTTTCAATTTAGTCCCTAAGTTTCAAAATGTTACAATTTTACTCTTAAGATTTGATTTTTGTTTCAATTTGGTCCCTAAGTTTCAAGATTTTACATTTTTAACCTCGATTTTTCACTAAATACTTATTTTTCATTTTTAATGTTAAAATATCTTAATAAATTTGAAAGAATTATGAAAATTATAATTAATAAGGCTCTATCTGGTAACCATTTCGTTTTTTCTTTTTGGTTTTTGAAGATTAAGCATATTTCCTCACATTTACTTACAATGATTTGCACCTTCATTGAGTACAAGTTTTGAATTCTTAGCCAAATTCTAAAAACAAAAACAAGTTTTTAAAAACTATTTTATTTTTAGTTTTTAAAATTTAATTTGATTTTTTAAAATATGGATAAAAAGTAGATAAGAAAACAAAATATTTAGAGGTAGAAGGGGTGTTTGTAGGCTTAATTTTCAAAAACTTCAAATAAAAAATTAAATAGTTACCAAACATGACCTAAATGGTTAGTTTTATCCTTTAGTTTGGTCCCTAATTTAAAATTACTAGCAATATTATGGGGGCAATATATTTTTTTTTATTAGGTGCTTTTCGATTTAGTCCCCATCCATACATAAAAAATAAAAAAATACAAAATTATTTGTCATTTACATGATATCGTTTTTTATATTCTTTATTAATAAATATTTTTAAGAAAATTATACTTTTAGTTCGTAAGTTTTTAAGTCATTAAGTTTTCAAAATGTAATTTTTTAGTCTATGAATTTTTAAGAATATATTTAAAAGGTCATTGAATTTTATTTTTTTAAAAAAAATAATTATATGATATTTAAAATTAAAAAAATATTTTTAAAGAGAAAAGATAATTTTTTAATATTGTTGTTCTAATTTAAAATATCATATAATTATTTAAAATAATAAAAAATTATTGGAGAGATCTTTTGAACTTATTTTTAAACATTTTGGGACTAAAAAATTACATTTTAAAAACCAATAACCAAACACACCTATTCTTCAAAACTCGTAGACTAAAAAGATCATTTTCCTAATATATTTTTTAGTCTAACAAATGTAGAGGTTATGCAAATTTAATTTTTAACTTCAATGAAATGAGTACACATAAAATTGAACTAGACTATGTTCAAATAACTTTCCATAACAAATGTTAAAATTGACATAGAATAAAGGTATAAATACTACTTTGTCCCTATACTTTTGGTTTTTGTTCGTTTTTGTCCTTATACTTTCAAAATGTTTATTTTGATCACTATATTTTAAATTTGGTTTATTTTGGTCCTTATACTTTCAAAATGTTCATTTTGGTCATTGTACTTTCAACTTTGGTTCATTTTAGTCATTGAACTTTTAAAAAGTGACCATTTTGATCCATTAAAAATAATATAAAAATAAAATGAATGAACCAAAATGAACATCTTGAAAGTACATGAACCAAAATGAACTACAATGACTAAAATGAACATATTAAAAGTATATGGATCAAAATAATATTTAAACCTAGAATAAATATACATGACGATATTTGTCAAAAAAAATTTTTTTTATCAAATTTGAAGAATAATTAGCAACTTTTCTCTCTTAACCAAAAAAAATTAGCAACTTTTCTCTTTTAGATGAAATGATTTTTTTTTCTCAAATTTCTATCGATTCACTCGTATGGGTAGCTAATAAGAGCTTAGCTCAGCTGACATCTGTACGTGTTAAGGACCAAGAGATCTGTGATTCAAATCTCCTCCCCCATTTGTACTAAAATCCCAATTGTTTCGGTTGTAAATTTCTTCAAACCAAATAACCATTATTAAATAATGACACCCCTAGTATTCACTCACATGGGAGCAGATTTGAGCGGAAAGTCAATTTGTACCAGCAATTTGTTGGCAGCCTGTCAGTTCATGACTGCTACATTTTATTGTTGTACTTCTCATTCTTCGTTATATCAAGGGCACTCTTGGTCACAGACTTCATTTTTCTTCTCAATCATTTTTTGTATTATATGGCTACTCTAATGCTGATTGAGTTGGTGATCATATCGATTGTCATTCCACCACATGGTTATTATTTCTACTTAGATGATTCAATCATTTCTTGGCAAAGTAAAAAACAAACTATTATTTCACGTTCCTATACAAAATTTGAATATCGTGCCCTTGCGAATGCTACTTTTTAGTTAATATGATTTCGTTGGCTTCTTGTTGATATAGATGTTCCTCAACAGTTTGCTATTATACTTCACTGTGACAATCATAGTGTCATTTAGATTGCTCAGAATGATTGTATTTCATGAACTTACCAAACACATTAAAAATGACTTTCACTTTTTGTTTATCATCATTTGATCATGAGCAAAACTCTCCTCTTACAATTCATCTCCAATACAAAACAACAAACAGATATCTTCACAAAAGATTTGTCACAGGATCGTTTCACTCAGTTGCTTCACAAACTCAAGTTGGTCACTACTCTTCCAGAGTTTCAACCGTCGAAATTTTGTCAGCCTGTTCGAGACACATGGGGTACCATTCTGAATGGTTGGATCGTTATTTGGAGCTCTGGTTTGTCCATAATCGTTGCTGAACAGAACCTGTAAAACTGGGTGAGTTTTGGGATTTTGGTCTCCGTTGGGTTATTTGTTTTACTGTTGGAAAATTTGGTTAATTCTCTAACGTTGATCTTGTGTTAGGTTTGGTTTGTTGAGAAAAGTTTGGGTTCAATCTTAGTTCGAGCCTCATTTTGTGTAAGCTTTTGGAGATCGTCAGTCTAAGCATTTTGGTTGGTTTAAATTTGATTATTTAAGTTAATTTTAATTTATGTTTAGGGTTACTCAAGGCAAGGAAAGAGATGAATTGGTGGTGAAGTGGACTTAGGTAAGTGACGTTATTATCGACTTGCATTTGTGCCAGACGCCCTAGTTCATGTTACCAAAGTTATCAGTGAAATTTGGGTGATTTTTTTTATGATCCATGAAAATTGAGCATACACACTTGTGATGTTTTATGAATTTATGATTTGTTGGTGTGAAACTCTGTTATTGGATGTGTATATATATATATATATATATATATATATATATATATATATATATGAAATACATGTTAGACAGATAGTGGTGATTTATCTTCCCGTCACGCCTCATGTTATGATACCGTGAATCGAGGTTCACTTCCATGTTTTGACGGTGCGCCATCAGACCACTAGACATATGTGAACTGACGAGTTCACCTCCATGTTACCATACCGTGGACCATCAGGTTCACTTTCATGATTTTGACGGTGCGCCTTTAGGCCACTAGACATGAGTGACTGGGCAGTCAAGTATCAGAATACATGCGATCCCGATAATGAGGTCACTTACTGAGTATTTTTATACTCACTCTTTCTTATGTTACAACTTTCAGATAAAGGCGAATGACAGGAAGAATCCGTGACCGTGCCGTTGGGACCATTCAAATGTTTCCGCTCATGTTTTTATGTTTTCATGTTTTTAAATCTCAGTCTTAATATTTAAATTTAGAATATTGGTTTTGCACATTAGATATTTATGCTTGTTTTCATAACTTCTAGGGTACCCCGATCCAAGATTTTTAATTATTTAAATTGGATGAAGTTATTTATTTTATAAATATCTTTGACTTTAGGCAAATAAGTCAAATATATGAAAGGTGTCAGATGCATGCATGAAGTAATGAACTAGAACAAGTCCTAAAGGTCTAGTCGTTACAATCTATAATTACACAATCGAATGAGGCTTGCATATAAATAGCCTCTTCATTTTCGCCGTTTTTCGGTCTTCCTACTTTTCGCTTTCTTTTTCATTTGACAGTCCAAAGAAAACAGAGAAAAATGGCGGAAAAAACATCTCCAATGGCCTCCTACCTCAAGAACACGTTGAAGAAACTCACTGTATTTGTCCGCCTCTACCGTCCTTCCCGACGGATTCGGATTGTCTTGGAAGATCAGAGGAAACTGTAAAGACGATATCGATCAACGAGCAGAGATTTTCATCGATAATTTTCGCCGTCAATTGAGGTTAGAAAGACAAAATTCTTTGCAATTGAGGTACTATGGAGTTAATAGCTCTGAGACAGAGTATGAAGAGAGATCTCCGCCGCTGCCACTTCCGCCTTTGCCGTCGATTGGATGAACGAATTCCATGTCAAATTGAAGCGAAGTGTTGTGTTGTAGAGTACTGTAATGAAGGTTTCGTTGGAGAGAAATTCGGAAGAGATTTCTTATTTCTGGAAAATTGATTTGTTGTGTGTGGTTTTTTTTCTTTTCTTTTTTGTCTTCTCGTGGAAGTTTATAATGATTGTTCATCGCTTCACTTCAATTTTGGAGATTTGTAATTGTGATTATGTATAATACTATTTTGTGTTCATATCAAATTATCAATTGAATTAATGTAAAATTGTTGATGGATTGAATTTGTTTTGTTTTTCATTTGGAAATGTTTTTCGCAACACTCTCTTCATTTCAAAAGCTTTTTTATGTATTGGTGTGGGTTTTAATTTTTTATTATAAAACTTTTATCAATAAACAGAGCATTTTCTTTGTAATTTATAAATACAATGAAAAACAAAAAAAAGAGCTCAAAGGAGCATTTTCTTTATAATTTTATAAATACCGTGAACGAGCGCAAGGAAAAAAAACAAAAAAGAGGTAACATTTGCATATAAATTTATAAACGTCAGAGTGCAATAAAAAATTAAATTTAAAAAAAAAAACGAACCGGTCGATTTACTAATTTGGTTCAGTTTTTAGACTGTTTGGGAGACTGAAATGTAATTAATTAGAAGAGTGTTGGAATAACCGAAGAATCGAGGGTGGAATGAAAATGAAATCTTGAAGCGTGAAAACGATGGAAAAAAATGTTGGGTTGAAAATTGTGGGAACATAATGTGTTTGGTATTACAAATCGAGCCCAAAATGCTCCATTCAAACATGAATTTTGGATTACATTATATTACAAATTCATTCCATTATCCGTATGTAATTAGAGCAAATAAAAATTATTTATTGATTTGATTTAATTTTTTATTGAAAAAACTATAATAAAATGGTATTATTTGAAACGAGCCTGTAATATCACTTTTACTTAGTTAAAAAAATGTTTAATTTATTAGGAAAATTTTCACAAATAGAAAAAATATCAAACTATTTATAGAAAATAGAAAAAAGACATTGATAGACTTCTACCAGCATCTATCTAGACTTTTATCATTTCTAGAAGTCTATCACTGATAGACCTTGATAGACTTCTATCAGCGTCTATCACAACTATCTAAAAATTGTACTATTTTGTGTAAATAATTTTCCTTATTTTTCTATTTTTAAAAATTCTCCTAATTATTATGATAAAAAAAAGTGTCCAATTATTAAACAAAAGTGTCAGTTCAATTAACCAAAAAAAAAAAAAATATAGGCCCATGGATGTTTGTTGTTTAGAAAAATGTTTAATTATTATGGTTAAAAAATCCCCAATTATTAAACAAAAGTGTCAGTTTTAATTAACAATATATATATATATATGCCAAATTTTAATTTAAGTAAAGAAAAATTGTCTGATAAACAAAATATATATATATATGCCAAATTTTAATTTAAGTAAAGAAAAATTGTCTGATAAACAAAAGTTAAAATATATTTGAAGATTTGAAAGAAAAAAAAAACAAAAAAAACAAAAAATCCCAATTGGTCAAATAACAAGTTTAGTAGCTTTTATATATGTGTTACATAGGTTATTAAACTTCCAATTTTGTATTTAATGAATTATTTAAAAAGTATCGTATTTAAACTTTTATTTTGGTATTTAAAGTTGAACTTTCAATTTTATGTCTACTAAATCATTGATTTATTTAATATTTTTTAGAAAAGCATAAACCTATATATAGAACACTAAAATAAAAGTTTGTCTCACTGAAAAAAGAATCAATTCGTGCTTAATAGACTCGTTAATTTAAAATTTATCGAACAAGTAAAAAAAAACTTGTAAGTCATAAAATTGGAAGTTCAAAAATATATTTGATATTTTTGAAGTTAATGAAATTATCAAACACAATATTGAAAGTTTAGAAAACTATTTTTTCTAAATTCAAGCACATATTAGACACAATAGGAAAGTCAAATGACAATTTAAATTGCATCAATAATTTTTCTTTAAGAATTTAGGTTAAATATCATTTTGGTTCATATGTTTTGAGTTCTTAAATTTACTCTTTAAAAAAGAAGTATAAAATTAAAATATAACAAAACTCAAAGGATCAAAATGAAATATATATATATATATATATATATATATATATATATATATATATATATATATATATATATGGGGTTGTTTTCAAATATAGAAAAATGAACCAAACTATTTAAAAATATAGAAAAATTTCACTGTCTATGAGTGATAGACCGCGATAGAATTCTATCGCTTTTTATCGCTCAAGCAAATAAATTCTATCGCTTGAGCGATAGAAAGCGATAGAATTCTATCGCGATCTATCACTGATAGACTGTAAAATTTTTCTATATTTGTAAATAGTTTGATATTTTTTCTATTTATAGTAATTTTCTATATATTAGGGATATATATATATATATATATATATATATATATATATATATATATATATATATCATTTTTTTAATAAAAGAAAAAAATTTCACATGACAAATTTCTTTTTGAAATTGGAGTGAATTTGTTGAGTAGGGTAATGAAGTTAGGATGATTCCGGTTGAAGAGAAGATTTTTGAAAAATTGATTTGTTGTGCATTTTTATCTTGTCGTAGGAGCATCAAATCAGTTTTTCATCGCTTCAATTTTTGAGATTTGTTGTGTATGTGTACAATACTATTTGTATTCATATGAATTGAATTAATGTCAAATTGTTTCAAATTGTTTCTGGATTGAATTGTTTTGTTTGATTTGATTCTGTTATTCATTTCAAAAGCTTTTTCCTTTAAATGTCTAATGTATTGGTGTGGTTTTTAATTTATTATTATAAATTTATGAATAAATAGAACATTTTCTTTATTATTTATAAATAGCATGGACGGGCACAAAGAAAAAAACAAAAAAGAGGTAAAAAGAGCATTTGCTTTATAATTTTATAAATAGCATGAAGGCGCGGAAAGAAAAAACAAAAAAGAGGTAAAATACGCATAGACCAAAGTTCGACGACGGCCCTTCCTGGCTAATCTGACACGTAGGAGTGCAACAAATTTAAAAAAAAAAATAGAAAAGAAAAAAAGAACCGAGCTGATTCACTAATTTGGTTCAGTTTTTAAGGGTAAATTTGGAATTTTGACATTTTGGTATCGTATGTATTAGATAGTATGGGATTCCATGTCATAACCAATTGACTTTGAGATGTAATCTCATACTATAGATATGGTATCAGAGCCCATAAAGTTCAAACGGGTATTCGGTCCAATAAAATGAAATTGAGATTCGAAAAAAAATGGTGAACTCAAAAAGAGGCACTATCTTGAGAGGGCATGTTGAGAATTTTACATTGAAAAAATCAAGAGACTTCACACTCTTAATAAGATAGATGAGTTACTTCTCTCATTGCCATTTGATTTTGGGATGAAACTTCATACTATCAAATAGTAGATAATTGGAGCATATTTGAAAGTGAGACCGTATTATTAATTATGTTTTTATGTATGCATGTTCGTTATTTAAAAAAATGTCCAACTATTATGGTAAAAAAAAAAAAAAAAAAAAAAAAAAAAAAAAAAAAAAAAGCCAATTATTAAACAAAAGTGCTAGTTTAAATTAAAAAAAAAAAATAGGCCAAATTTTCATTGAAGAAAAGAAATTGCTCAATTCAAAATTTAGTCTACAACTAATCATTGTCCAATAAAAATATATAGTGAAAAAGAAAGGAAAAATAAATTACAGGCAACAGTGAGCCATATTGGAAAGAGATGAAGGAGAATGGGAAGATTGGGAAGGAGAAGAAAAGGCTATATCTTAAAAAATTATGATGAAAATATTTTTTATTATAAAATTAAGATTTTTTTTTCTTTTTAAAAATGGTGTCACTCAGCTTTTACGGTAAACCTGGCAAAAGAACTAAGTATGCTACTAAAAACAAAGCTCAAGAATAAGATTATTGAGCTTGAAAACTCATGAATTCAAATGCAACGTAACTATAAAAAAAGTAAATATAAAATAATTAAAACTAAACACGGACAATAGACATAAATTATAATGGCACATAAATTATCTATTGATCAACTTTGTAATTTTACTGAAATAAAATAGTTAAATTACAAATTTAGTCAAACTTATATATTTGTGTTTCATTGGTTTTTGTACTTTAATTTTGTATCTAATAGATATTATGTAGGCTTAAATACTATTTTGGTCTATGTACTTTTGGGTTTGATTCATTTTGGTTCTTGAACTTTTAACTTTGGTTCATTTTGGTCCTTGAACTTTCAAAAATTGACCATTTTGATGTCTTAAAAATGAAAGTGAAAGGACCAAAATGATCCATTTTTAAAAGTACAAGAACCAAAATGAACCAAAGTTGAAAGTATAGGGACTAAAATGAACATTTTGAAAGTATAGGAACCAAAATGAACCAAAACCAAAAATACAAGGATCAAAGTAGTATTTAAACCTATTGTGTAATACCTCCATAGTATGGTAAAGTTTTCATATTATATCCATTGGTTGCTTGCTATAAACAACCTTTTTAAGAATTGTATGAGACTAAATAATTAAGAGCAATACTTGGATACTTCCCAAAATACACATATATCTTTATGCGATCTCACTCTCATTTCACACACAAAAACCTAATTAAAATATTTTTTTAAAAAAATGTAAGAAGAATTTGTCACATGATAAACTGTGATTTGACAATTTGGTGAGATGCACAAATTGAATGTAGCTTGGATGCATCCGAGTATTTTCCAATATATATATATAAAGAGAACATACAATTTTTTTAGAGGAATTTTTAAAAATAGAAAAATAAGGAAAACTATTTACACAAAATAGCAAAATTTTTAGATAATTAAGATAGAGACTGATAGAAGTTCATCAGAGTCTATTAGTGATAGAAATTATAGAAGTCTCATTATAGATGCTGATAGAAGTCTATCAATGTCTATCGATATTTTTTTTGCTATTTTATGTAAATAATTTGATATTTTTTTTCAGTGAAAATTTCTCATTTTTTAATAAAAAAACCTACATTAATACTAGAAATTTCAGCAAATAGTAAGTGATGTGGGAGTAATTTCCTTTCACAAAGTTTCAGGGGATAAGGATGAAAAAGAAGAATAATTAATTGGAGATATTATGATGTAATGTAAATTTTTTAAAAAAAATAACATCAAGATGAAGGTCTGAACCCACCGAAATTTGTGTTAAAACTGAAAAGAAATACGTGAAATAGTATATTTGAATTAATATTAGCATGGTTTTCTCTATGAATTTCCAACATAATTTTCCAGCTTTTTCTATAATTTTAATTCATGCATACGTATAAGAATTTAATTGGATAAAAAAAACTCCAAAATCTATATTATAAATTGAGCCTCTCCCATTTTTCCTCTTCGTGCTTTTCGCTTTCTTTTCATTTCACTGAGAAGAAATCGCCAATGGCGTCCTGCTTGAAGAGGATGCTGACGAAACTCACTGCATTTGTCTGCTGCTGCCTCGTTCGTTGGCGACGTTCTCAATCAAATTCTCAAATGCATTGAATTGGGAGAGAATTTCTCAGATTTTTCTTATTGAATGATGAGGCAGAAACTGCCCTTTTTATACGGAGGTTTCCCAATTAGGGTTACAAAGAATTCAACAAAAATATAATTGACAGAAATGAATGAATACAGGAAAGATACAGACAGATAGCCCAATGAGAGAACAGAAGAATAAAATTCTGTTGAGAAATTGCAACAACCTGATTTTTCAAAATATCCTTCATACGTGGCTTTCCTTTTGTGATATGGCACATCTAACTTGAGGTGGCAAGTGTTGACTAGTTGACTTGTCCAGTTTGTCACTCTCCCTAACATCCCCTCAAACTCGTGGGGAGATCAACGACTCCGAGTTTGGATCGTAAGCAGAAGAACTATGAGTGCGTCAAAGGTTTAGTTAAGCAGTCAGCTAACTGATCTGTAGTTGGAACATAACGAACCTCGAGAGCCCCTTTGAGGGCTTGATCACGTACAAAATGCACATCAATTTCAATGTGCTTGGTTCTAGCATGAAACACCGGATTAACCGCAAGATATCCAGCACTGATATTATCACACCATAGGACTGGTTTGGTTGGCGATAGTAGTTGTATTTCACTTTGAAGCTGTTGAAGCCAAACAATTTCTGCTGAGGCATGAGCAAGGGCACGGTACTCGGACTCAGTACTGGACTGAGCGACTGCTGTTTTCTTCTTTGATGACCAGGAAACTAAGTTACTCCCGATGAACATAGTAGGCAGCAACAGACTTCCTATCATCAATGTTGGACGCCCAGTCAGCATCAGAGAATGCAGATATATTGAGGTCCATGCTTGGTTGGAACAAAATGCCAAAGTCTCTGGTGCCACTGATATACCTCAGTACTCGTTTAACAGCTTGCCAATGAAGATCAGTCGGAGCTTTGAGAAACTGACTAAGACGATTGACAATGTATGCGATGTTCGGTCTGATATGAGTTAGATACTGTAAAGCTCCTATTGTGCTGCGGTACAAATAAGGATCAGTTAGTGGAGTTCCTTCAGAGGCAGACAAGTGCTGACCCATAGCACACGGAGAAGCAGCTGGTTTAATGTTAGACAGTTCAAGTTTATGGAGTAAGTCCTCAACATATTTTACCTGATTGAGGAGAAATCCAGACTCGAGGTAATGTACTTGAATACCCAGGAAGTAGTTCAAGGCACCTAAGTCATTCAGTGAAAATTGGCCATCAAGAACTTGAATCAGCTGAGAGATTAGATGAGGGTTGTTTCCAGTAATTATCACGTCGTCAACATACACGAGTAGTAATATGATAGAGTTTCCAGAGTGAAAAATAAATAACGACGTATCGAATCTTGAATTTTTGAATCCCCAATTTAGAAGAGCAGCAGAAAGGATATTGTTCCAGGCACGGGGGGCCTGTCTGAGACCGTAAATAGTTTGGTCTAACTTACAGACATAATTAGGAAAAGATGGATTGACATACTCGGGGGGTTGACACATATAGACTTCTTCATCTAATTTTTCATTCAAGAAAGCATTGTTGAAATCAAGCTGACGAATTTTCCATCCGTTCGTGACGACTATACTGAGCACGACTCTGATTGTCAAAGCCTTGACCACAGTACTGAACCTTTAAAAAAAATCAACCCCAGGATGTTGATGAAACCCCTTTGCCACCAAGCGTGCCTTATATCTCTGAATAGAACCATCTGGATTCCGTTTTAACCGAAATATCCACTTGTTGCCTAGAACATTGAACGAGGATGAGGGAGGAACAAGTTTCCAGGTGCGATTATTCATAAGCGCTGCATATTCACAATCCATTGCTTCCTTCCACTGAGGCATCGAGATGGCATCTTTGACCCTTGTTGGTTATGTTAAAGACCAATCTGATCGAGCAGTCACCATCCATGCTTTGGGTTTGAAGATTCCGGCTTGCCCTCTGGTCACCATAGGGTGAGTTGGTTGAGGCGGTGGAGCGGCTAGATTAGAAGGACTTGACAGTTCACTAGGAGAAGAGGACAGAATCAGCGACAGCGTGGTGGTTTGAGATTGAGGAAATTTTGCAATAGGAGTAGGGTCAGGAATGGGGGCTGGCTGAGGTATAAGACTATTGAGCTCTAGAGTGACATTATTTGTCAATGGGCTGGGAGAAATGGGCCCATCTGGAGAGACAGAAGCGGGAGACTCAGGAATAAGTGGGCCTTGGGCCATTGGGGAATGGAGTGATGGTTGGGCTGTTGGTGGGTCAGAATGATGTAACGGACTGGGAAGGTTATTTAAAAGAGAGGTGTAACTGGGTTGGGCTGAGGTTGGACCTGGAGTATGAAGTGTAGACGGTAGGTTGGGCCCAAAGGTAGACAAATTAGCAAAGTGACTAGAGGAGAAAGGAAAATCACCTTCATTAAACTTCACATGTCTGGAAATGTAGATCTTCCCAGTAGAGTTCAGACATCGAGAGCCTTTATGCACCAAGCTTGGTCCCAAATAAACACACTTTTCGGTGTAAAAATCGAACTTATGATCCTGATAAGGTCGTAAACAAGGGAAGCACGCACAACCAAAAATTTGAAGATTAGTAAGATCAAAATCTTTGTCAAACATCATTTTTAGAGGAGATTTACCACCAAGAGTTTGGGTAGGTAGACCATTGATTAGATATGAAGCTGTTAAGAATGCATCCCACCAAAACACCAACGACATAGAAGCTTGTGCTAACAAGGTGAGGCCCGTTTCCACAACATGTCTATGTTTTCGCTCGGCTCTACCGTTTTGTGCAGAGGTGTAAGGACATGAAAATATTGATATTATTCGCAAGGAGTTGCACAGTTGATGAACTCGTGTATATTCACCTCCATTGTCGGACTGTAGTGCCTTTATTGCCATATTAAACTGTGTTTTTATCAATTGAATAAAGTGTTTAAAGGCTGCCAATGTATCAGACTTTTGTTTAAGAGGATACAACCATAGAAACCGACTATAATCATCAATGAAAGAAACATAATAACGAAATCCATTTGATGACGGCACAGGAGCAGGTCCCCAAACGTCTGTATGAATAAGATCAAACTTAGAAGAAGCTCAAAAATGGGAATTCGAAAAAGGTAGAGCGTGAGCTTTGCCAAATTGACAGGATTCGCAAAACAAAGCATTTTCATTCAACTCAGCAGTCACATTACAATTCTTTAAAATAGCTTCTAAAACTTTTAAAGAATGATGGCCTAAGCATCTGTGCCACACATCCATTGATTCAACGGCATTAATACTAATTCTACTGCCAGACAAAACTAGTGCAGCAGGATCATTATTTTTGTGCATTGATTTGTATGTAGCACCCTCTCTACTTAATGAAACATCTACTGGTTTAACTTCCGCTCCTTCTAGCCGATACAATCCATCTTTAAGTATTCCTCTCAGCAGTGGTTTGCCCGTAGCCTTGTCCTTAACCAACAATTTTCATGAAACTCAACAAAGATAGCATTGTCTTGTGTAAGTTTTGACACACTAACAAGATTTTTGGCAATATCAGGGACACACAGCACATTCTCAAGATTAAGTTTGTAAGACCACACAACACATTCTCAAGATTAAGTTTGTAAGACCCAGCAAACAGACAAGAATTATCAAAAGAGGATATACGAAGATGATCTCCATTACCTACAGTAATAAGTTGTTTACCTCTAGGATTGGCAATGTTATTGAAATCGGCTGTGACGTGATTAGTTGCACCACTATCAACATACCAGCTCAAATCACCCACGGTCTCTGGAGTGGCCAGGAAAGGATTAGAACTTTGATTAGAACTTTGAGTTGTTACAAACGCAGACGGATTCGGCCCAGAAGTAGATTGGCCCCCATTTCCTTTTCCTTGACTTTGTGGTGGAGGAAGTTCCTTGTTATACCTATTGTAGCAGAAATAGGCTGAATGACCATATTTAGTACACACCTGGCAGGTAGGGCGATTATTGCCACCCCTGCCTCGACCACGACCTCTATTGCCGTTACCTCCTCCATAGTTGAAGTTACCATTATAGCTGGGGTTACCTCGTTGTCTGTTTGGCTGCTGGCGATTAGAATTCGGACTCCCATTCAGATTAGGATGTCGAGACCCACTGGAGTTGCGACTAAATTGTGGCTAAACGCCCCAGATGCTTTCACTGTATTTTGATGTTCGAGACGCTGCTCAAATGATAAGAGTTCCGACTGCATATCAAGCCACGAAACCTCTGGCTTTCTTTGAATGACAACAACGACTGGATTATATTCTTCTTCTAACCCAAGTAGAACTTAAGATACCAGATTTCTGGTTGAGATCGGACTTCCAGCCTGAGCCAAATTATCATAATGTAGTTTAATTAGTTTCAGATATTCACTAATGGATAAATTACCTTTACGAGCCTGCTGGATAATCTTCTTCCGCTCGAGATTGAACGCCAAACAGGGTATGAATCGCATCCCATAAGCCTTGGGCATTGTCAAATCCTGGACAGCAACTTCTGGTGTCATCGAGTTATGCAACCAACCAAGGAGGAGTTGATCAATCGTGATCCAGGCCTCATATTGAGGATTAAGGGCTCTAACTGTAGTCGAGTCAGACGCTCGGTAATCGTGATCCATGCCTCATATTGAGGATTAAGGGCTCTAACTGTAGTCGAGTCAGACGCTCCCCCGAGCTTAACTCTGAACTAGATGCCGCAGCTACTGTGTCTAAGGGTCCAGTACCAGGGAAGGGTAGATACATAGGAGGGCAAGGTTTATCACCAGAAAGATGACCTTCTAACTTGTAGCCACGCAGAATTGGAAGCGCTAACGTCTTCCACAGAAAAAAATTTCTGTGTTCCAATTTCACAGTCGTGATTTAGTTGAGTAGCTAATTCAGGGGTGGAGTACTGAAGACGTTTGTCATTTGTGGCTATGATGCCAAATAAAATTCTCAAATGCATTGAATTGGGAGAGAATTTCTCGGATTTTTCTTATTGAATGATGAGGCAGAAACTGCCCTTTTTATACGGAGGTTTCCCAATTAGGGTTACAAAGAATTCAACAGAAATATAATGGACAGAAACGAATGAATACAGGAAAGATAGACAGCTGGTCCAATGAGAGAACAACCTGATTTTTCAAAATATCCTTCATACGTGGCTTTCCTTTTGTGATATGGCACATCTGACTTGAGGTGGCAAGTGTTGACTAGTTGACTTGTCCAGCTGGTCATTCTCCCTAACATTCTCGACGGTTGAGATCATTCGTTTCCGACGATCGGAAGGTAGATATACAGTTTGTCTTGGACGATCAGAGGAGAATCGTTGAGAAGCTTGAACGTGCTGCGAATTCAAGCTACGGAAGGTGGGAAGAGGATGTAAATCAGCGAGCGGAGATTTTCATTGATACTGTCCACCGTCAATTGAGGTTAGAGAGACAAATTTCTTTGCAATTGAGGTACTATAGAGTTAATAGCTCTGAAATTGAGTATGAAGAGAGATCGCGGCCGCGGCCGCGGCCGCCGATTTTCCGTCGATTTAATGAATGAATTTCTTTTTGAAATTGAAGTGCATTTTTGTGTGTTGTTGAGTACTGTAAGGAAGTTAGGATGATTCGATTGAAGAGAGAAAGAGATTTCTTATTTCTGGAAAATTGATTTGTTGTGTGTTTTTGTATTATCGTGGAAGTTTCTTATCAGTTGATCATCGCTTCAGATTTTGAGATTTGTAATTGTGTATGTGTACAATACTATTCGTCTTCATATTACTTGAATTAATGTCAAATTGTTGATGAATTGAATTATTTTGTTTGATTTGGATCTGTTATTATTGGCAACAATCTCTTAATTTAAATTTATTATAATGGTGCCTCTCCACGCAACCACCATGTCTCGCCGGCCGAGTATTTTTCAATTTCGCTCTGTTCGATACGACGGCGTATCCGATCCCGTTCGCGTTCTTGCTCCAGACCTTTCCCCTTCAAGTTCTTTAAAAAAACAGAGACTTTCTTTTTCCCTCAAAAAAATCGAACTGGCGAAGAATAAGGAAAGAAAATGAAAAAAAAAAAAAAAAAATCAGCTGCCATCGCGACGCCGGCGACTGAACGGCGGCGGCATGTGCGGCGGTGGGGGCGGCTAGTGGTTGACAGTCACGAGAGAGAGTAGACCGAAGAGGGAGGGAGAAAGAAAGAAGAAGAAGGGAAAAAAAGAGAGAGTATTAAAAAATATATATATTTTTTAAAATAATAATAAAAATTAGGAAAAATATTTTTTAAATAAGAAAATAAGTGGAAATGGGCTTGATGGTCCAAGCAGGCCCATGAATATAATAAGGACGGACTAGATAAATAGCATATTTTAAATTTTCGTTTGAAAAAATAGCAAAAAAAAATTTTAAATAATAAAAATAGCAAAACGATTTTTTAAAATAAATAATACTAATTAGCTAATGTCCAAACTACCCATGCAAACTAAAATTGATAAAAACCCACGTGACAACCTAAAATAAATCTGAAAAAAGCTAAACCAATGCAAATACATTTTACGGGTTACTAATTTACTAATTACACGCAAGTACAAATACACAAAAAAGGATAAAAAAATATATGGCTACAAAAATGGATTGAGTCGGACACATGTTTAAAACAAGCAACCAATTGGTGGAGGATTGCAGTAGAGAAAACAAGATTAGCATGGTAGTTTGTGGTTGAATAGAGAGTGAAATAAGAAGAGGAAAAAGAAAAGAGGAGATGGATCTTGTTGCATTCAACCATTGGTGATACTTCAAAGAAAATTATAGATGGGAGTTATATGACTGCCTATGAGAGACTTATGAACGAACAAAAAATGTGAGAAAAAGGAAAAAACCTTAACTTGCTCACGTTTTGCCATAAATCTTATTATTTCCAATTTTTGCCATAAATCCAAATGACATCTCATTTTTTTTTTTTTTTTTTTTTTTTGGCTATCTCATCCAATTTCTCAAAGAAAGAAAAGAAAAGTTATTGGTTAATTAGTAAATTTCAATTGATTTAACTTTTTTATTTAGAGATTTAAATCTCTAACCTTCTAACCTTTTTATTTGAGATTACATTACGTTAACGAATCGAGCTATGTTCAAGTTAACAATATGAGTATATTTCTATGTGTGTGTTTAATTGAACTCTTGACTATGAATAAGAATTGAAAATTAAAAATTAATTAATTAATTAATAAAATCCCAATGTCTTCATCCATGATTATATAAACTAAACACTAGCTTATGAACCAAGCAACTCCATGAACATTGTGATCTGAAAACAAATCCCTATTGTCTTCATCCATGATTATATAATAGGAACTAGGCTCTAAATCAAAGTTACAATATAAATTATGCTCTCCTAGTAAATAAGAATAGCTAATTAAGAATCCGTTTAGATTGACTTTTTAAGTATTTATAAGTGAAAAAAAAAAAAATCTTTATAAACACTTAGAAAGTCAATCCAAACGGACCCTAAATGTCAAGATAGGAAAAATCGTCAGCCACATTTTCCATTTTAGAAAGAGATTGTTACCTTGAAGTCATAATATTATAGCAAATCCAGTCCAGAAAACTTGAGAATAGTTTCTGTAATCGTGTGCAAGGTAAAAATCCATATTCTTCTTGTATCAAATTTTCACATATAAGAGAAGTTACAGCGTTATCTCATCAAACACATTTCTACAAACGGCCGTGAATGGATAATTTCTAACCAACCAGTTATCCGGTATCGTGTCGATCCACTGGAAAAAGACTACATTTACTTTTCTGTTGTCTCAAATTTTGAAACTCCACAATCCAAACTTGCAAACTTTCATTGGATCAATTTGAGGACCACAGCCTACTTTTTAGAATATTAAAAATCTCAGGAAGGCTAAGCCTTTTTCCATATTGGATAATTAACCAACCTACAAAGGAGAAGTATGCTACCAGAAAACAAGCACGATTCAGGTGGATAAAAAATCTTGCTGTGAAATACCTAAGCATCCAAGGTATCAGTGGTTGTAGAACCCTTAAGACAGTAATGGTGATCAACGAAGTAAAGAAACCAGTTACAACTCCAGCCAACATATCCCACCTCCAAAATATAGCTCTTTCCTTGTTAGAATACCAAGATAGCAATATTTTTGTGCACCTGTAAACCAGTAGAACGATGATATTTGATTATTGAAGCAAGCACTTCAGTACTAGACCAAGAGAATACAAATATATTGAAATATAAAAGATAACAGAATCAAGTACTTGAGGTATTTGGAGTCTTCACTCCGAGTATACTAACTTAGGTCCTAATCTGACAAAACAATTTTCTGCCTCCATTCCTCCCCACTCACTCTATTTATAATTAATCTCCACAAACAACTCCTTCGTCAAATACTAATATACCCTTAATACTTCATAATATTCCCACTTCTATCCTAATTCCATTAACCATCTGGAACTTTTTTCTTAGGAACTTTAAGTTGTTTTATGTGACACAGAAACACAAGTGTAAGAAATATATTGCTAAATCTTTCAGCTGATTATACCAAAACAAAACATCATCAGCAGTTAAATTATGTAGAACTTCAGAAAAGAGCGAGAGTTCACATTTCATGGAGTTTCTAAATGTATCAAGATTTAAACGTGGAAGAAAGGGATAATTAACACTAGTCGACAATCATTATATAAAGGGTGCATGGTTAATCTAGTAAGTCAACTAGAAAGATCCAACAAGCCCAAGCTCAGCCTAGTTACGCCTTTCCTAATATTCAGTCAACCATAGCCCTGTTATCTAATTGACCAAGTCTGGGAGAAAAAAGTAATTACAGAAGCGACTGCATCCAAGTATGCAAGTATCCATGGTAAGACAAAAGTGACAGACTGTGATATGCATATCGTCTAAGCTATAAGATTAAAAATTGCATGCAAAAGATGAAATGAGACGAGAAATATAAGAGCTCATTACATTCTGCAAAATTAACAAGCTCTTCCATTTTCAAAGCCACAAGAAGTAACATGGTTCGAAATGGAAAAGGTTGGCAAAATAACTTACAGGAAGTAGTATCTTTTAATCATCTCAATTTTTGTAGGTTCTTGAGCTTGACAACTGGAAAAGCCATCATAGTCTAAGCTCACTTTGGAAATGCCAGATGAGTACCAGCAGTCATATGTTTCATTCACCTAGTTAAAGAAGGACATAGAAGTATATTAGAAGTAAATAAAACAGAAACTGGTTAAGATGGTGAATACCTTATCTGCGTCCTTTGTAAACAGAATAATCTAAGGACTTCAATCTATGCAGTAAAATCAATCATGGGTGAGATCCATTGCTAGTGCACCTTGAATTTATATTTAGCCAACCATGCAGCACCAAAATTAGGCCTGCATTTATGAGGAAGTGCCTCATTCGGAGCCTCTGCCAAAGCAACCCGAGATTTGCCAGAAAAATGATCCTTCATTTCAACCTAAAATTGTGAAAGAAGAAACATAAATAAAGAAGGGTAGGGGAAAACCTTACATAAACAAGTTATTTTCAATAGGTTGTGTTCTTGAGTTCTAAGAAGGGCAGGGAACAAATACATATAAAAAATCATTTGAAAAAATATTGATATAGTACCAAATTTAGAGGTGTTTGATACCAAGTGCGACAAAATATGAGAGCAGCAACATGCAAGCATTCAACACTCATCCTGTCAAAAAATTTGGATCACATGGTTCCTAAAGAAGAATGCAACGAATAACACTGGCTTAATCTTTGCTTACATCAAACTTGCAATTTTATGTACTCCATTCTAACCATCTCGCTGATATTTCCTTTCAGATCTTACTTCAAACTTTTGATTGGTATACTCTATCTATCATATCACATTATTTGGGCGTGGAGTATATCCATGGAGAGTTGAATTAGTAACAAAATACACTTGTTGGTAACTATCACACATTCAGAGTTTTTGTTTTTCCTTTTCTTTTAATTTGCAAAAGCAAAGAATTTATTGAATTACTGAACTTACAAAATGGAAGACCGAAGGAACCCATGAGTTACAAAAAAAGACTCACCAATTGGCTAATTATTACCAAAGAATTTGGAAAGAGTGATCGAGAAGAAGAAATAAAGACAATCATATCCCAAATTTACCGCCTATGTCACCTTGGAGAATCCTTCTTTTTACCCAAAACTCCCAAAAAAAGTGCTCTAACTGCCCAACACTTTTGCCTTCTGAGTTAGGCTTTGACAGCAAAACAACAGATATAGGCCTGAACAAGTAAAAAATGAAATAATTGTATTGATCCCAAAAGTGTCCAGCCTCCACTGAACATTAAGAGTATAGGCATCTAAAAAGAGGCAATACACCAATTCATTAGCCCTTCCAAATATCAGTATTAGCTACTAGCTAGATTATTCAAGGTGGGAAAATATTCTCTAAGAGATATATCATCAATCAAATGCTCCCAAAAGGGAATTTAATTTCTACTTTCCACCTTGAAGGTCACTTTTTTTTTGGGGGAGAAAACTCAAGCTCCATAAAATAACTTCAAGGAAGGAGTAATGTCATCAATCCAAAGGAGTAATAACTTCAAAGAAGAAGTAATGCCAGTATTAGCTAGATTATTCAAGGTGGGAAAATAACCTCTAAGAGAGATATCATCAATCCAAAGCTCCCAAAAGGGAATTTCATTTCTACTTTCCACCTTGAAGGTCACTTTTTCTTTTTTACATTTTTTTTTTGGGAGAAAACTCAAGCTCCATAATTTGTTTCTACTTTCCACCCCAAAAGCAGCAAACGAGCAATCTCAAATCAAGCAAGCAAATTGAAAACTCCAAATCAAATGACTCAAGTCTTCCTACAAAGAAGGCACCGTTGTGGCCTAAAAAAGGAGTAATGTTTCATAATAGGATCCATCGTATTAACACCTTCACGTAAGAAATGCTAAGCAAAGAATTTGACCTTCTTCAAAATATTAGCCTTCCATAATGAGGACAATAAAGCAAAAGTAAAGGGGGAACATTAACACAATAGGTTAAGGAAAGAACCATTGGAAAATCCTTTTGAAGGATCAAGGGCCAACAACGATTATCCTGACACTTAGGCCAAAACTTGAAGAAGAAGAAGAAGGAATGATGACAAAGGTGAAGGAACACTAGGATCTATTACCCATCCAACAATTCTCCTAAAAAAGTGAACTCAAGTCTTCCCTGAAGAAAGAGATTCAAGGATTTTTTTTAAAATGCCTTAAAACAGGATAAAGACCATACTTACTCACATTGACCTCATGCCACAGAAAGTTTGATTCCACATAGGATCATCACAACCATTTAGCTAGGTAAGAAAGTCTCAAATTACTTAGACCCAACCCTCCTTGATCAATCGACCACAACACTACCTCCCACCTAATCAGATGAGCATCCCCTCCCTCATCAACTCTTTCCAATAGAAAATTGCTCATAGTTTTCTCAAGGTTCTAAACAGAGACAAGAATGTTAAACACAAGCAAAAAGTAAGTAGGGATCCCACTAAGTACAAATTGGATAAATATCATCCTCCCTCCCTTGAGGAAAAAGGTTTTTACTACCTTTAAATAGTTGAGTATCATTAAAGCAATAATGTGTGAAGTGTATAATTTTATATATATATATATTGGATGTATCTTTGCGGTGTCCATGTCCTGATTCCTTAAAAATGGGACGTAACCATGTCATTGTTGTGTCATATCTATGTCCCATGTTGTGTCCATACTTCATAGCTTCCCCAAAAATGTTGACCAATAAATATTGTGAAATGACATGTAAAGCAGATGCAACCCTAGAATTAAAGAATAAGGTATCGAGGCAATCTATATATAAAAATATCTTAACATAATTCATTGATGAGCCATGAGCATGAAAAGAAGAAACACAAATCTTCAACATTGTTAGAAATTTCTGTCAGTTTATGATGTCTCATGAAACCAATTCATAACAGTCCAGGGTTATTGGCATAAGATAAGTATTAAGTTGTGTACGAAGCGGAAATGCGAAAGAGATATAGCTGAGAATAAATCACTTTAACCTTGAACACTGACGCCCAGTAGTAATCATAACGGCATCTAAACTTATTTCTTTCATAGGGATAGAAAACATTCTTGGCTTTATAATTCAGTAGCCCAAGTTCACAAACCTTAGATGACCTAAGGTCCACACCTGCCAAAAGAAAAATCACTCAGAACAGGTGGTGAAGCCAACTGTCTCTTTTCAGAGAAGATTGAAAGAGTAACGAAATACCATGAAATGAGAGCTGACAGCACTTAAACCCCAAATTTATTATGAACCAAAATTTCTAAACTCTAAACAATTTCTAATACTTCCCGTAATCAAGAAGAAAATGTTGCACTTTCAGAATACTGTCGTTTCTGTTATATAATTATTGATATCTGACTTGGTTTTTGGCTTATCCAGAAAACGGAGTCAATTTTAAGCTAAGTTTGCACAATATTACTCCATCCGCTAACTCAATAACGAGATCATTGTTTACAAAATAAAATAATGGTTATATCCGTAGTCACTAGGTTCACAAGAAGATATATAGACCAACCTTATAACAGTCAGTTACAAATCATCCTGGGATTATAAACACCTAGAATGATAGAACCTACTATTTCAACATCTGATAGTCTCAGACTCAGTATTCACCAGCATGTCCTCATCACTTAAAAAACCAAAACTATCAAAATTGATTTGAAAACAAACTAAAATAGCAAAAGAAAAACTCACTGCTGGAAACAATCTTGCACTGAGAGCGCAAAGAAATAGGACTAGTAATTGACGAATTGGCGACAAAAACAGCAACTAAACTCAACGATAGAGTCACAAAAAAGAATGAAACTACTGGAAGCAAAAGCGCGGCACACCGTCGCATAGTTACAGCTAGAAAACCTCCCTTCGTCGTCCTCTCAGAGGTAGAGACCTCATCGTCCTCAGAATCCATCAGAATACTGAAATTGAAAGCTAATCACTCTGATTTCTGTGATGTACAGCACGCAGTTCTAGGTTGTAAAGAGACGAAAGCTCCGGCCACCGGAAACATCTATCCGGTGATCGGAGTCCCTTTGACCGGGGGAAAGAATAGATTGTATTTTGCTGAAGAGAGGAGAAACGATCGACTCTTTTTTTTTTTTTTTTGGACTTTATGAATGTTTGGACAATGTACTATTTTAGAAGATATTTACAATTACATGGTGCGCCAAGCCACGTGGCCTTTTCATATTTAAACATAAAGAATTTTTTTCAAATGTTAATAAATAAAATGGAAAAAAAGCCTTAGCTAAATTTGCCTCAAAGTTCAACAAACGCTCAATTTTTGCCATGTCTTTCTTAAATGTATATTATAATCATTTTGAGTGGTGGATTTAAATTTTTTAGAAATTATATTAGATATGGTAAAAAAAAATTAATGATATAACCCCACTTTCAAATATTTGTAGATATATTACAAATTGACCGGTCAACTTTTAACTTTCGTAAATATTACAAGTTTCTCCTCGCTTTTCTTTTTCTTACTCTGCTACAGCGGACCGTTAGGTTAGCAGGGTGCCGCGGTTTGTGGGCTTGAAGGACTTAGCGTCATGACAAGTGGTATCAGAGCCAAAGGTTCGGCCAAGCCATGGCTAGTGGAAAAAAAACCGTAGGCTAGTGTCGTCGAAGAGGCTCGACGGGAGCAGACTCGTAATCGTGTGGACGCCTTGTTACACAACTGAAGGGACAGATTTCGAGCGAGCGGGTTGCTTCTCCGGAGAAAGATGGGCTGGTTAGGCGGACCAAAAGACGTAAAGAACGCGGAGCGTGAAGTGCAATTAGATCCATTTTGAGGACGAGTTTCAGGCAGAATGGAGGGTTCCTGCCCGGTTGTGGTCCGACATGTTGATGAGCCTGAAGCAAACAGCAAGGGGATCCGTTGGGTCTTTTAAAAGGACTCCATTCGCAGGGCACAAACAAATGAAGGGAAAGCATGCTGTTTTTCTGAGGTTGGGTTTTGAGATGAGAGTAGGATACACACGTCGAAGAAATCCGTTGTCTAGAGAGAGTGGAGTGATCTCAAAGAGTTTTTTATTTTCATATTTCAAACATCGACTTTGATATTGATAGAAATATATATATCGTTTTTCGAATCAAATCAAACGATATTTTTCATTTGCTGCCACTCAACAACAGCCGGTCTCAGCTCTACACATTCCTAGAAATTTGTTCTTTCTTTCAGCTAAAGATTTTTTTTCGTGCACTGTACATCTTCTTCTTCCTTTTTTTTTTCTTTCCTTTTTCGATTCTATTGCGTCTCTTGTATTGTTTGAATATTTGGTTTGTTTGTTTTTTCTTTGTTTTCTTCAGTTCGTGCATTATTCATCACCCAACGTCTCTTATTTTTAAGATGTTTTGCGATCTTCATCAATTTCTTGAATTCTTGTTTTCTTGAAGTTTCTTCGTCTACATTCACGGAGTCTGTAGATTTGAACGATTAGGCGCCAAACAAAGGTTGTAGATCTAAACGATTGGGAGGTCGCCAAACTGGTCGTGAATCAGAGCTGAAACTTTCTTTTAGCAGAAGATATGAGTTTTAGGGTTCAGATTGGAGAGACTCAAGGATTTTGTTTTTGTGATATTTCTCGAATTGAAAAGTTATCACTAATAGCAACTATCAGTGATAGAAACTGATAGCAGCTATCAGTGATGGCAACTGATAGTACATTTCTCAAATTGAAAGTTATCACTAATAGTAGCTATTAGTGATAATCACTTAAACAACTATCAGTGATATTCACTAGTAGCAACATCACTAATAGCAGTTAGTGATAGCAACTGATAGCACATTTCTCAAATTGAAAACTATTACTCATAGTAGCTATTAGTGATATTAACTGATAGTAGCTATCAAAGATAGCAACTGATAGCAGCGTGGCTATCACTGATAGCTGCTATCAGCGATAGCTTTCAATTTGAGAAAATCAGGAAGAAGCGTGCGTGGGTTGGGCGTGGACTTTTTGGTCTTTTATTAATTTTTGTTCTATATATGCAATTACTTTTTCCTTGTTCTATAAATTCTAATATTTATTAGCTAATGGTTATCTATACAAGGAGCTCTAGATTTTTTTTAATCATTTTTTAAGAGTGATGATTAAGACTTTAATCCATACTAAAAACTACCATAGTTATTGAAGTCTAAGATGTAAAAATATTTCTAAGCTATAGGTCAGTTTCAATTATAATCACAAACTTTAAAAAGTTTAATTTTAACCATTGAAGTTTGAAATATTGTTTCTCTCAAAACAATCTTTAAAATATTTTACCATTGAAATCATGGTCAAAATTTTTTTATGTCAGCTTATGTGTTGTTTAAGTGAATAAATTAAACATAAACGAGAAAAAATTTGTGGGTTCGAATTAACAAAAACTCATAAACAAATTAACATAAAATTAAGAGCGTCGAAGTGAAGGAGGAAGACAACAATATGTGTCTATTTTTATCATTTTTAATATGTTTAAAACTATTCAAATAAACACATTTAAATAATGCATTTAATGACAAAAAGCCTGTGTATAAATGTTGTTTTAAAACAAATTTCAAGCGAAAGTAAATATAATTCAATTGGCATTTGAGGTTACTAGTAACAACGGGTCTGTGTTCAAATTCTCTCACCATCAATTGTTTTACTTAAAAAAAATTAATTTCACGAATTAAAATGAATATTTTGTAAAATCATGACATTTTTATAATTTAACCTCAAATTTATATTCTAGCTTTTACACGTGGCAGTGTGACACGTGGAATCACGATTGAGAATTGAGATGCGTATCTTGGAAGCTGAAGGGATACAATTGGAATTTTTATAAAAGGCCATGTCCTTTGCCATAATCATAAAAGATTTTCGCGGTTTCCCTCGCAAATTCATGGCGCTTCCCCACTTTCTTCTTAGGGTTTTAAATTTCTGTAACTGATACTCTCTCGTTTTCCTCCAATCTTCTTCCTGTCGATTCCACATTCTCGGATTCAATTCCCATTTCTCCGATTGAAGTTTCAACTTCCAAGAACGAACTAAATCCTTTGTTGGAGTGTTCGAGTTTCGTTACCATTTCTTGAAATGGCAGCGTCAATGGCGCCGTCTAAGCTGACGGAAGGAGCAGTGATGGTGATATGCAAGAGGGAATCGTCGGCAGAGACGTTCCAGCCGATTCTACAAGTAATTGACTTAAAATTGGTTAACACTTCGCAACAATCGGGCAGCGAGAGGTTCAGATTGTTGGTTTCTGATGGAACCCATTATCAGCAAGGAATGCTGGGCACTCAGCTCAATGAATTGGTTAAGTCCGGGAAGTTACAGATAGGTTCCATCGTTCGACTGCGGCAGTATGTTTGTAACCCCGTTCAAGAACGCCTGTAAGTCTTTCTGGTAAACCGAATCTGTTAATTTGGACAGAAGATAGTTTGGAATCGATGTGTAGTGTAAAGTGATGGAAACTAGTATTCCATTATTTAAATTTGGAATTTTGATTATTGAGAACTACTCGAGTGCAGATTGAGTGTATATTTGAAGTTCACCTCTCTTTTCATTTTGCCTCTTACTTTCTTTTGATTTTGATAAGATTTAAGCCATAGTATTTATGAAAAATATGAGTAATGGATAAGGAGTAAAGCAGATAAGAAATGTCTCCTGATTGATTTCTTTGCGTTATGTCCTGTGCTTTCTTACTTTCAAAGCTAGGGACTAGATGAAGAATTCGGTTTTTCTTTTTAGGAGACTCCACCATCTAAAAGTATTAACCTTGTAAGTTATTTCTCTTTTTGGAGAAGTGACGTCGAGAGAAGATCGAGAAGGAAAATTTACTGAATAACCATCCGGTCCATCCCAGAGTACCAAAAATCTACACTGTATGATCGTCATTATAGTTCAAACCACCGTCAATTTCTACTGCTTCACTGATCAAGATCTTCCTTAAGTTTGCAAGGAAAACATCCTTGGAATGTAAAACATTAAGCAGGGCGTGAAAGGCTCACTTGTCTTCACAAAACTTGATTCTCAATCCATTTCATAGCTTGTGCAAGGGCCCTTCTGATTCTCCATCATCTTGAATTTAAACATAGTAGATCAAGTGCCCCTTGATGAACCTGCTAAGAATTTTGCTAGTGGATCGACCGTATTTGTATGCTTGCCATAAGTACCATGACTACCTTTTTTCAATCTTCTCAAGTAAATCTCCACTTCCATTCTTAAAGAAAAGCAACACTTTTATTTCAAGTTTCCAACCCAAATGAGCCATTCTGTTTTTAACCTTGTGTTGTTCATTGATGTCTAATGTTGTTCAATTCAGTGTACAATTTGCCTGAAGAGTTCCATGAGCATTCCTTATATTCAGGCCTTAAAGGTTTTTTATTCAACTGAGTCTACAAAAAATCACATGCATCAAGGTCATTTTACTGCTTCCTTATTTTAAATCTACCGTCTTTACCTTTGAATAGATGATTTGTTGCTGGTCCATAAATTATATACTTATGTATGTATGTGCGTGCGTACGTATGTATATATATTGCTCCTTGTTGGTGCTCTCTTACTCTTCTTTATATTAAATTCCCTTGGGGGGGGGGGGGGGGGGGGGGGGTATTATTTTATATGCTTCTTATAACTTGTTATTTCAATCACAGGATTATCATTGTCATTGAGTTGGATGTGATAGAGGAAATGTGTGAACGTATTGGCGACCCTGTATCAGCAACAAGATCATCGGTAACAGGTGCATTTAGCGGAAACCTCCTATCCACTGTGGGGGGCCTGGGTGCTTCACCTGGCAGTGGAATAACTGGTAAGGTGAATGTATCTAGTGCGTCTTTTGAACAGCCTAAAGTGAACCAATCACATGTACCACATGTGGGATCTTATTCTAACCCTACTGAGTCTGGAAGATACTCTGCATCAATCACGCCTCCTTCCTACTCTAAGACAGATCCTGGAACAAGGTTTAACGGGTCATCTCCTTTAACTGGATCATATGGTGATCAGAAGATGGCATATCACAACAGTGGATCAGATGTTCCCCGGCCACCTCTAAATGCTTATGGCCGTCCTCAGCCAATATATCAGCAGCCACCTTCAATGTACAGTAACAGAGGACCTGTAGCAAAAAATGAAGCTGCCCCAAGGATAATGCCTATTACTGCTCTCAACCCTTACCAAGGAAGGTGGACAATAAAGGCTCGAGTTACTTCAAAAGGAGAACTTAGGCACTACAATAATCCTCGTGGTGATGGGAAAGTATTTTCATTTGATTTACTTGATGCATACCGTGGAGAAATACGAGTAACATGCTTCAATACAGTAGCTGATCAGTTTTACAACCAGATTGAATCTGGTAAAGTCTACTTCATTTCTAAAGGAAGCTTGAAACCTGCTCAAAAGAACTATAACCATCTAAAAAATGACTATGAAATATTTCTTGAAAACACGTCAACAATCCAACCTTGCTTTGAGGATGACCAATCAATCCCCCAACAGCAGTTTCATTTCCATCAGATTAGTGAGATCGAGGGCATGGACAGCAACAGTGTTGTAGATGTAATTGGTGTTGTTTCTTCCATCAATCCTGCAACTTCTCTAATGAGAAAAAATGGCACTGAGACTCAGAAGAGATCCCTTCAGTTGAAAGATATGTCTGGTCGAAGTGTTGAATTGACTCTTTGGGGAAACTTCTGTCAAGCGGAAGGGCAAAGATTGCAAAATATGTGTGACTCGGGGTTGTTTCCAGTTTTGGCTGTGAAATCTGGTAGAGTGAGCGACTTCAATGGGAAGGCAGTGGGAACCATTTCAACAAGTCAGCTTTTTGTAGAGCCAGGTTTCCCTGAGGCTCGTACACTGAGAGAGTGGTTTGAGAAGGGAGGGAGGAGTACTCCGTCTGTCTCTATATCCAGGGAAGTTGCTAGTGTGGGTAGGACAGATGTCCGTAAGACCATATCTCAAATAAAAGATGAGAGGTTAGGAACCTCGGAGAAGCCAGATTGGATCACGGTTAGTGCAACTGTTTCATTTATTAAGGTTGACAATTTCTGTTACACAGCATGTCCTATCATGATTGGGGACCGACAATGCAGCAAAAAGGTTACAAATAATGGAGATGGAAAATGGAGATGTGACAGGTGTGATCAGTCTGTTGACGAATGTGACTACAGGTACATACTGCAGCTGCAAATACAGGATCATACTGGCTTAACTTGGGTAACTGCATTTCAAGAAGGTGGTGAGGAGATCATGGGCATACCTGCAAAAAGATTGTATTATTTGAAATACGAAGAGCAAGATGATGAGAAATTTGCTGAAATCATCCGCAAGGTTCTTTTTACAAAATTTATAATGAAGTTGAAAATAAAGGAAGAGACTTTTAGTGATGAACAGAGAGTAAGATCAACAGTGGTGAAAGCAGAAAGCATTGATTTTTCGACCGAGTCCAGGTTTCTTCTAGATTTGATGGATAAACTCAGGGCAGAGAACACTAGTTCTGTTACCCCAAAGGCAGAAAGCACCATGCATAATCTCGGATTTCGTGACCCTGCATCTGGGAATATTGGTGGTGGACAGTTTGTGTCACCCATTCGAAATAGCACAAATGTCGGCAGAGAATATGGTACACCCAACCAAGGTGTTCAGTATGGGAACCAGTACAGCAGCTCTAGGCCTTCTCCGTCCACACAGCTTAACTCGAACACATACTGCAACAGCTGTGGGGGCTCTGGCCACAGCTCGACGAACTGCCCGAGTATCATGAGCGGTCCTGCACTATCTGTTGGAGGGGGGATGTATTCAAATCGAACTTCTGGCCCCTCTGGTGGTGCCTCTGGTGAATGCTTCAAATGCCATCAAACTGGGCATTGGGCTAGGGATTGCCCTGGTTTGGCCTCTGTCCCTCCAGCTTATGGCAACAGCGGCTTCACGGCTAGGTGATGCTCAGGGAAGTTCCTAAATTCTCTGAATGCCTATTTTTTTTTTTTCTTTCATTAGAAGAGTGCTGCAGTAGTAGCGCCGAGGTGGGAAGCTTGCACTTTGCTAGCTGTTTTGGTGCCTGAGTTCCTGAAATTTTCTTGTACAGCTGTTGCTTGGAAACTTTGTTTTGCATCTTAGACTATCTGTAAGCATAGTTTTGAGTCTACTTGTCTTTGTAGACCTTTTCTTTTGATGGCTGCGTTTATGCTTTGATAAATTAATGTATCTTTGTACACTGTTTTAGTTTTCTTTTGCTTGTATTTTTTTTTTTTTATCTAAGTTTCCCTATGGTATATAGTTTAGTCGGTCTATCAAATAAATAGTTTGTGGAAGTTTTCTGTTTACTCTGCGCAGCTTCATCAAAAGCTTATTAATTAACAGCTGATCATCATCATCATCATTATTATTTTGACAAGAAACAATTTGGTTGATGTATGAAGTTCACAAAAGGAATAGACAATCCATGCTATTACAATAGGATTATTATTATTATTATTGACAAGAAACAATATGATTGGGGTATGAAATTCACAAAAATGATGGACAATTCATAGTATTATAATAGGCAATCCCAGTGTTTAGAAGGAAAGCATGAGTATGAAGCAAAATGATAGAGAATTTTAAGGTCAAAGAACGTGTCAATTTGATGATCCTTGTCCATGAAGACTCTTTGATTTCTTTCTTTCCATAAAATCTAAAAGTAAGCATGAGTTATATGGAGTTATTGGTGCCAAAATGAGCATAGCTCAATTGGTATATAGATGTACTAGTAACCAAGAAGTTTGTAGTTCGAATTTTCTTACCTCCTATTGTATTTAATAAAAATGGAGCCTTTGACATTTTAGAAATGTTAACCCAAGTGAACAGAGGTAAGGTAATGGAGCACCAAATTTCATTTGAAGGTACAACAAAGTAAAGTTTTAGTCAAATGTACAATGGAGGAAAATGTGGTTATGAGATTCATAATTAGACCTGCATATTGATATGCTGATCTTTATTAAACATTGTCATTTAGAATTTCAAGATCGCCTAAATAAAATTATTCTCATCTCAAATTTTTATCAAAATAATTGACCACTCATATTAATGAGCATTCTTTTATCGGGTAGGAGGGTTTAGCTTAAGCCAATAGCGAAATGAGGCTTTCCAAGACGAGTAGGACTTAGTTACCTGCTTATTCGGATGTGACCCTAATTGAAATGCATACATTTCTCAATCGAGACCTCTTGCTTCCCTTCCAATCGCTCAGATTCTAAAATCCTCTCGCAGGTTCGTCGATCTTCATATATGAAAAGTATTACGATAATTTAGAAGTTTGATTATTATAATTATTAATTTGAAGTTTTTAACTGATACAACCTCTAAAGTTTAGAAGTATAAAGTGAAAAAATATTGACCAATTTAATCTCACCTACCTATTTTCTCCGTGATGATTTTCATGCTTTTGGAATTACGAAAAGCACTTGAAACATAGCTCAAAGTAAACAAGAACGCTTGGACCTGAAAAAAATTGATCAATATGAAGGTTGAAAGAGCTCTAATAATAATGGTCCATTCCATAATCGCCACAAGATCTTCTCGACAGATCATACACACAGAAATTCACTATATATTAGTGCACAATAATTATGGTCCATTCCATAATCGCCATCTTGTAGGGGCTCTTTAGAAGGCAACATGAACTGAGATAACATTACAAGACTGGTTTTTTCACATTCAACCAGTCTTTAATAAGGATCTTTCATTTATATTTAGCTAAAGAGAAGCATTTCAACAGCATAATACATAACATTATATGATAGCCAGCCATGACAGAGGTTGAATATCTATTAAATCTACATTTCATAACAGGTCGAGTCCCATTAACAATATCAATGGCACATCATTTATTAGAATATGCTTGTATCTATACGAAGTCGCCTTACGAGCATACATTCGCTGGGGAAGACGTTTGCCTACCATCCTTCCGGAGAGGATCGAACACCATTCTTTCTACACCACAACGGCCACCTACTATGGCATCGACCTGGGTTAACTCATAGCTTGGAGTAGACTCTAGTGTTGGTATAACTGTTGTTGCCTTTCCTTTCTCGGCAATAGCTTTCAGTCGCATACGTTCAGCCCTCGAGCCGATAACCTGCCCTAGTACAGAAGCAGCAATGGTCATTGCCATGGCTGTCTTTGGCATCAAGACAGATTTTCGGAGCATGGCAATAAAGGGTACAGCTGCATGAATTGCCACAAACCATGAAAATGAAAACTTCTCAGTGTGCTCCCTCCATATACCAAGAGGAACATTTGCCGCCATGCCTAAGGCCGCAATGACAAGCATTTTTGAAGGAAGTGGCTGAGGACGCAGATTTTTTACAAATGCTGTACGAGCGAGGGCAGCACGGGCAGCAACGATAGCGGGCGGGCACGTAAGCTTCATACCAGGTGGTAGCTGAAAAGCTGTTGCAACGAGCGGGAGGACTCCGCTAACAGCTCTAAAAGACTTTGCAATTGGGCAGTTTCCTGTTTCCAACCACTCACTTCCCAGAGCCTCGTGCTTTGATGAACTTCCTTTTTTCTGGAAAACATGCAAGGAACAGAAATGAAATTAATAAAGAAAGAAGGTCCATGAGCAAAGGGTTACCAACTTCATTCACACGCGATTATAAGACACTGAAAATCTAGAAACGATCTTAAAACTGTTGTCTTGTTTGAAATAAGACAGACCTGAAATTGATTTGACTAAACAATTTTGTTCGGACTGTTTGCTAGAAATGAAAAGAAAATAAGGATTTCACAAATATAACCGTTTTCGTCTTTTTAAAAAAACTGGGGGAGGCAAGAAGAGAACACTTTGAAATCTTAATCTGTGGATGAAAAATGAAACCTAGTGAAATTAAATTAATAATTGACTAAGAAATCTTTTTGTCTTAATGAGATATTTTCTTTGAAATCTGGTATACTTTGACCATTTTAAGGGATGACAAATGAAAATACTCATTTGATTCATCAGGATTTAAATCCCTTCAAATCTTCAGGAAACAGACAGGGTAAAAGTCTTACAAACATCATATTATCAGACTGTCTTCTCCACATGTGATGTTTTCACAAGTTCAAGTCCCACATTTTCTAGCTTTCCTTCAATACAATGCTAGATTCAAGATTTTTATGCCTGTCAAATTCTTGCTCTTTTCTAGCAACAGAAGCCAACGACAATCACATTTTTTTGGACCAAATTATATTAAATTTTGAAATCCAGTCTCCATTAAAGTAGGCATCCCTTAGAAAAAGTAGTACGGATTATCTAACTTAGCATCCCAAGTTTAAAGGTTAAGAAGAATGCACATCTACCTGTGACGAATGATCTTTCTTGTTGGATGCCTCAGACTTTTGTTTCTTCCATTTCTCAGAGAAGTTACCGAAGCTGAATGGCCCTCCTGGTCCAAAACCTGACAGACTGATGGTTGCAGCTTTTGCTGCCAAGGGGTTGAAATGAGGAGCTGTCTCCACTTCTAACGATATTTTCTCAAAGCTGGTTCTCTCAGATAGTGGGACAACCCCATCTTTACCATGAAAGAGCTTAAATGCTGTGTCAAAATTAGGACCATCCTCAAAAATTGGCCCTTTCGCTCCCCGAACCTGAAAATACAAAAATAATATATTGACTTTTCTAAAACGGATCTGCCATTGCAATTTTGCAAATGCGTAGGGTAGAGCAGATATGGAAATTACCGGGAAGGTGATATTCAAGGTGGAGAACGAAAAGGAGGTTGGTTTATTGATATTCCTGAGGAAAGGGCATCTCTGGATGTCCATATCATTAGAGTAGCACCCAGATGCCTCATCATTCATTCCTCTTAATATAAAGTCCATTACTAATAAGAGTTTTCCTGCAAAAACATAGGGTTAAGAAACAAAAGGGGATAGAAAGTAGAAAGGTCAGATGCCCTCTAGGATAAATAATTATCAACTTCCATGTTTTAAGACACAAAAAGCAAAAGCAAAGCACGAGGGAACTTTATAAAAGATAACACCGTAAAGATATCAGTTCATTTTGAATAATAGTTTCTCTTCAATATTTCAACTTGCTTTCTATACTGTGAATAATCCGAGCTAGCTTATACGCACCCCAACTAATCTCACACGATAACAATCGCATTCATAGACTAAACTTCCCCTTTAAGGAGTTTGATCCTACCCCAAAGTCACTTTACTTAATTCACACGCCCCAATTCCAAAAGGCCAACAAAAGGTAGTTTACTCTTCCTAAGATATTAGATGTTAGAAATACATGCTTTTAAATTTCAAGGTATAACCACCCTCACAAGGAGGCTAGTGCTGAATCAAACTCGTTAAAACAAAAAAAAAACACATCATAAAGATGATTCTCCGTCAATCTTCTACAACCAGAGTCCAGCAAATTCGAAGAGAAATTGACAATTATAACTGGTGACCAATAAACAGTCTATATTATTACACCCAAATGAGAGATGATCCTGAACACCTAATGCTCCAATTAAACTTTTCAAATCACTAAGGAAACACAGGAAAGAAAATCTAGAAAATTCAATAGAAATGCACCGATCGGGAAGAACAAGAAGAAAGCCGTATGAATTTCTTCAGCAGTAAAATCAATCACACATCAAGCTCCCGCAACGAGAGAGTAATTTGCATAAAACAGCATAAAAACACACACACTGAAATTTCAGAATCAGGAGAATTTGGAAAACAAGTATCTGATCACATGTAACCCTACAAATCGGATTTTCTTTGAGCATGAAGATGAAGAAACTACAAATTTGACATCGAAAAACATTGAAAATTAAAAAAAGAAAAACCAGAAGCGTATGAAAGGAAAGAAAATACCGAAGAAAGTGAGTCTCGGCGAGTGATTGAAGCCGGAAAATCGCAGCCAAGAAGAGAGAAGGAGCAGGTTCAGACGTGTGGTGGCCACAAACACGAACTTCAACGTATTTTTCTCTGTTCTAGAATGGCTGCCTACGGCTAACCACTCTCCAATAAATTTGCCAATAATTGTTCGAATAATGTTCCCCGTACGACGCCGTTTTAGTGTGGCACTATGAAAATTCTGTAGAAAAATATCTTAAATAATATATAAACCTCATATTTAAAAAAAATTAAAGTAATAAGAGATTTAAAATATTGATATGATGAAAATGTTAATAGTGATAGATATTTTTCATAAAATAATAAAACAAAAAATTTTAAAAATTTTAAATTATTAAATAAATATTCCAAGCTTTTTTTAAACAAGTTAAAGTTTTTACTATTTATATTATATTCACATTAATGGTATTTTATTGCTTATTTTTCATGATTTTGAATTTTTTATGATATAATAAAATATTGACAACCTTCATATATTTGTCAAACATATGAGAATGTAGAATTACATATAGAACTGTTGACATGTTGATAAAAATTTGATACCAATACTACGTACCTCATTTCATGGTTTGTTACAATTGTAGTATTTATGGAGTGTTTGGCTCACCAATGTGAGTTTGGTTGAGTTGATAAAAATTTATCAAATCAATGTTTGGCCTACCAACTTTCAATGTTGGTGGAGTCGAGTTCGTTATTTTTACTAACTCACTCAAAGTCACCCTTCCTCCAATGTTTTTAACAACTCCATCGCCTGCTACACTTCGACGACATACTCCAATGACCACCTTCGCGCAACCAACTCCGACGATCAACTTCAGTCTCCAGCAACCTCCCTCGACGATAGTTCGACGAAAATCTCCTTCACGACAACCAAGGCTGATGACCAACACTGATGTTCACTTCATTCGACCAACTCTACGAAAGACCTACTCTGAAGATTACCTCAGGTGACTAACTTCAGCCATCAACTCCCTTGTTCATCTCCAACGACTAACTCTAATCACCAACTCAACTGATCACATACTAAAAGAATAAAGAAAACCGACTGACGAAAGTGTTTTTAAATACAAAATTGAAATTATTAGTTAGAGTTTGATAGTCGTCTTTTATAGTAATTGACATGGATGATTGTTTGAAGATGGTCAGGACCTCCTTATAGACCTACTTGTCACAAACATCCTGACGACTAATTGCTTCTTAACTGTCCCACCACAGTTTAAGTAGAGGAATGTTTGTGTCTACTTGGTAGGACTGACTAGCTTAACTATCTTAATGAAAAATATTTTATTTTATTTTTTTAATGTATGAAAAATCAGCTAATTGTTGGCCATGTTTATTTATTGAGTGCACATCTCAAATGAGTGTTAAAATTTTGGGAAAGTGTGTGTAGTTGAATGGTAGAACAAAAAGTTAAAAAAAAACTCATAAAAAATGCATATTTTCTTTAGGTTACAAAAGTTCAACTCTACACCCAATCTAACTCTCAGGCCAAATGCGCCCACAATAATGTGGGGTTCATGAAATAAATTAATATATTATTTTGTAACGTGTCAAAATATGGGTGAAAGAGCCAAAATGAATTTAGCTCAACGTTAATTGACATGACTTTCCTCCCTAAAAGTTGAAGGTTTGATCTTTCATTCTTGCAGTTTTTGTACTAAAAAAAAATGAGTGAAAGAAGTACATATTATTGTAATACTAAAAATTTTATTCCATGTTATTTTAAAGAAAATTATTATTAATTGAAAAAATATCAAACTATTTTAAAATTATACTATTATGGGCAAACGAAAGAAAGCAATAGGGAAAATACCATCACAGTATCAGATTTTTTTCCCCCTCAAATTTTGCATGCTAGATAATATTGGAGTAAAGTGTTATGGCTAATCCAAAAGTTGAGTTGTATCAAATTCTATCCCATTGCTCTATACAATAGATAAGTCTGGCAATTTTTAACTTCCAACTTTATAACATAATATTATCTATGCCTTTATGGTAAATGTTCGATGGAGAAATCGTTGAAAACGATCTTTTAATTTAAATTTTTAAAAATGATATTTTATTATCAAATAAAGTAGGATGTAAATTTTCTCATACTATAGTAATACTCGAATATTATTTTTTTTTAAATTTTTTTATATGCTAGATAATATTGGAATAAAGTGTCATGGTCAATTCAAAAGTTGAGGTGTATCAAATTTTATCTTATTACACTTTAAAATAGATAAATGTTGCGATTTTTAACTTAACCTTTAAAAAATAATATAATATATACTTTATAATAGATGTTGGTTGGAGAAGTCATTAACAAAGATATTTTTAGTGTCAAATGAATCGTAAAATATATATTTGGCTTGCATTTGATATGATTTAAATTAGAAAATGAGTACCCAATAATAATAATAATAGCATGGTATTTAATTGAAAATTGTAAATTTTGGTAAATTAAGTTGCTTGGTATCTGATTTTGTGCATTGTTTAAATTTAATTTTATGTAAAAACTTGCTTTTCATTAAATTTCTGTTTTTTTTACATGTTTACATTTTTTTTAAAAAAATTAGTCAGTGAATTAGCCGAATTTGAATAGAAGATAAAGGCTCTGGGTAGGTAGATTTGGATCTAATGAAATATACCAAAATATCGAGAAGTCGTTTGGGGCATTGACTAGAAGTTGGTGGGGTGGGTTATTATAAAGCCCACTGCATGTTTGGAGGTACCAAATACAATAGTGATGTTTACAACTATTTATAACTTATATGATTAACTAATTAAGTATAGTAAATACTATTTCAAAATCTTGTTTGTTACCGTATTTACTATTTTTTATTCATTCTCTCTTTTTTTTCTTTACTATAGTGTTTTCTATTACTTATCCAAACAAAAATAGTTTACACTCAAACATAAACTATTATAGATTAAAATAGTATGCATCCCAAATATTAACAATTATAACTCATTGACTATTATAACTCACTTATTATAAACTATTATAACTCACTTATTATAACTCATTGACTATTATAACTCACTTATTATAACTCATTGACTATTATAACCCAAACATAAACTATTATAGATTAAAATAGTATGCATCCCAAATATTAACAATTATAACTCATTGACTATTATAACTCACTTATTATAATAACCAACTCAACGCCCCAAACATCCTCTGAAAGAATATAATAGAGAAGAGATTAAAAAGGTAGACCTGGGCTCAAATACACTCAAGATCGACCAACACTCAAACCTAACCAACTCGATCTAGAGCCCAATTAGCACCCATGAAAATTGTAGCCAAAATCTCTCGAGTCACCTCTACCTTGGGAAACCCAAATGAAAGGCCAAATCATAGTATTAAGTTTTTATGGACATGTTGATATTTCCATCCATATTTTCACGTTTCTATGGTCTTGATATTGATATAAGGAGTGAATCGATATTTTCGTTATATCGTAGAAAAATGCACGAAACATAAAAAATAAGCAACAAAATGTCATTAATATAAATATAATATAAATAATAGATACATTAACTTATTTAAAAATCATAAAATGTTTATTTACTAGTTTAAATTTGAATTAAATTTTTTTTTTTGTTTTTATAATTTTTCCACCCCAGTTAAAATCTGGTTTAATCCAGGAGGGAAATTGAGAACTTAATTAAACTCAAAGGAAAGTAAGTCCCACGTAAAATTAATTGTATTTTATTTTGTCTACTTTATTCTTCTCGTTTGAAATTTCTTCCATTTAGCCCTAATACTTTAAGTTTTTCCTATTTAATTTATAATTTTCCAACAATATTTTAATTATACTTTCAATTTAAATATAGGTGATGTTAAATTGATATTATACTTAGTTGGTTAGACATAATTTTATGGAGGAATAATTAGGTTAAAAAAAAAACACATCAAGTCAACTTAATTAAAGTATAATACTATCATGCTTGAAATATTTAAACTAATCCTCTATTTTTTTTTTTGGGTGCCATATTGACAGTTAAGGTGTAATACCAATAGATCACCATAGTATTAATTTTGAATGAATACAATTAGTGGTATTATTTCTTTTTTCTTTGAAGCCCAACTTTCCTATAACTCAACAATTTTGAGATGAAGATCAAATCATCAACGTTTTAGCAGTCGATGTTATATTTATTGAGCAATTTTTCAATTTGACGCACACTTATAGCACAACTTAAAAAAGAATAATAGAACCAAATTGATATGTTCGAATAAACCAAATAAACTGTCTAAATCAAATCAAATCAACAAATTGACTGAAAATAGTATAGTTTGCTTCACACACAATATAATGTTTATTAATATTGTCAAATTGAGTATAATTCGATTAGTCAAGATATATATATCATGGATTAAGATGTTAAAGTATAAAATCTTTCGCTCCCACGTGTTATTGAACGGAAAAATGTTTATTAAATATTAAATTATTAAAATTAGACTCCGTAGAATAAAAAATAGAACCCCTAAGATATTGAATGGTAAATAGTGTGTTTTAATAAGCTAAAAGCTTTTAGGTAAAATAACCTTATTGTCATTTTAATTTTTAAATTAGTTAAGTTTTGGTTGGATTTTAAAAGAATTTATATTTGTTAGATTTTTAATTTTGTGTCTAATAAGTCCATCTTTTGTTATATATATATATATATATATATATATATATATATATATATATATATCAATTAAATTCATTACTTTTCCTAATTTGAGAGTAACTAAATTAGTTAGGGTGTTATGTCCTCTCGATCAATAAAGTTAGAGAGAATCAAATTTCCACCCCACATATTGTTAACTTTAAAGAATATAATGTTTATATATATATATATATATGAGAAATTACTATAAACAAAAAAAAAATATCAAACTATTTACAAATATAGAAAAATTTCACTATTTGTCAGCGATAGACCGTGATAAAATTATATCCTTGAGCGATAGACTGCGAAGCAATATAATTCTATCGCTAATAGACAATAAAGTTTTTCTATATTTGTAAATAGTTTTGCTCATTTTTTTATATTTAAAAACAACTCTATACATACATACATACATACATATATACCCTAATAAGCCTATAAACTAAATTTGTAATTTAACCTAAAATTTTAATCAAATATCTATAATCCTATTGTATTCACCTAAATATTTTTTAAAAAAAGATTATCAAATTTAACCTTAAAACTTGGTAAATTGTACCAATTTTGACATTAAATTTGCAATATCATCCTATTGCATTTGCAACCTTACACTTTACCTTATGGCAAGTTTTAAAACACACACATTTGGTATGAAAATGATAAAATTAAGACAAAGTTGACCGATGAAACAAAAAATAACGTTAGGTTGTACTAATTTTTCTTGTATGTTAATTTAAAAGTTAGAATCTAGTTCATATGATTTGATAAAATTCTTATAAATAGTCTCTATTATAAAGACTGTCTACAATAATTTTTTCAAATCATATGGATTAAATTTTAATTCTAAGTTCTATGAACTAAATTCTAAATTTATCTATACGAATATAAATTTATAATTTAACTTGAAATTTTTTTAGAATTTTTATTTTATTATTATTTTTTAAAAAAATTAAGAGATGAATTAACAATAATTAAACAGACAAGAATTACGGGCTTTATCTAAATTTAGAGTTTAATTTAATAAATTTGAAAGTTTAAGATAAAAGATTATTATTACAACTTATCAAATTTATAGGTAAAAACAATTGTTTTCTTTCCAATATTTTCAACATTTAGCGAAGTTTCATAGTTACCTTGTGTGGCATTTTTTTTTTGACGTACACATTTGTTTCTTTTAGTCCCCTAAAAAAACACAAAAACAAAAAAACGTTAAATAATAGAAGGGTAGCACGTGATACACGTTGTCCATTGAAATATAAATATTAAAATATTATTTTTATCTCAGTATTTTAGACTTTATTTTATCTTAATCTTTGTACTTACAATAAATCTTAATTTTAAACCCGACTTATAGTTTACTGTTGATATTTTTTAAGAAAATAATAATAATAAAGGCTTTATTAGCATTCTATTTGTGATTTTTAAAAAATAAATTCACAACGTGTTTTAATTATTATTGTTATTATTTAACTAATTTTCAATAAAATTGGACTATGGATGAGTAAATTTAATATTTATCAAAGACATCAAGACTAAAGTTAAAATTTATTGAAAGTAAATGGACTAGATTTGAACAATTAAAATTATATAAACTAGAATGAAATGAACCCAAAGTAAAGTGACTCATATAATATTTTAACCAGAATAGAACAATGATTTTCGAAAATGCAAGAATTTATAATTTAAGAAACAAAAAGTGTGGTGATAATATATTCACCTTTTTTTAGTAGAACAAATGAAAATATGAAGTTTTGAACCACAAATTCAAGAGAGGTAAGTGATAAAGTAAGGAAACTATGTGTCGAATAATTATTTATGAATTTAGTGTTTAGTGTTCATAAGCTTATTTTTGTCATATACTTTGTAGGATTGTTTTTGTTAAAGTGAATTTAACTCAGCAATAGTGAGTTTAAATTGTAAGTTTAGGCTAGTGTGAAAAACTCTGAAAAATTCAATAAACTTTCACTTTTTCTCATTATTTTTGACGTTTTCCTTAAAAATTACATATTACTTGACATTTTTTCATAAAAATATCAAGTAATTAAAAGTTGTAAGTATGAAGTAATGCAGTTTTTATAGTAGTGTACACTCCCTTTGTTGAAAGTGTGATCCTCTATTCCTTGTAATGATTGTACTAAAAATATTGTCTTCAAAATCTAAGTCAAGTTATGAAAGATTAAAAAAAATGTTTGTATTTTTTTATTTAATTAAGAATTCAAATGCCTACATACAAATGACAAAAATCATTATTAAAAAAATGAAAAAACAAACAGAAATTTCAAAAAAAGAAAATTAAAAACCAATGTCCAATTTGATAATTCTTTCGACTTCGTTTGGTAATCATTTGTTTTTTTTTTTAAATTAAACCTATTTTCTCTCGCTTTCTTACAATGTTACACATTTTTCTTAAGTAAAAAGGTTGAATTCTTTGCCAAATTCAAAATTTCAAAAACAAGTTTTTTAGTTTTCAAAATTTGACTTGATTTTTTAAAACATTTGTAAAAATAGATAATAAAATAAGAAACTTAGAGGTGAAAACGGTGTTGTTGAATGAGAAATTCCGGTCAACCAAATTTCGCTACGTCATCACAATGAAAGCCCGAGCCCAATGTGAAAATTATAAATTGGATCGGGCTGAGTAATTAAAATCATTCAGGTCCAAAGTCTAATACAATTCAAGCCCATTGTAAAATTTTGGGCCAAAGAAGATATTGGGCCCCGACCCAAGCCCACAAGAAAATGGGCCCAAGCCCACCTAAAACTCATGGAAATCATCTATAAATAGAGGTCATTCTCCTTCATTTGGAGGTTGAAAGCATTTGGCAACGAATTGCTGAAGACTTGAAGACTGAAGCTCTGAAGATTTCAAGACTCTGAAGCTCTAGTCGACCCCAAGATAGAAGACTGAAGCTCTAAGCGATCTCAAGTTTACAACTTCCTAAAGATGGGAATAATTGAATGTTGCAGCTCTCAAGTTCCAAAGAACTGAAGATCAAAACTCTTAAGATCTGAAGACCGAAGCTCCCAAGCTCACAAGTTCTGAAGATTGAAGCTCTCAAGTTCCAAAGAACTGAAGATCAGAGCTCTCAAGATATGAAGACCGAAGCTCCCAAGCTCACAAGTTCTGAAGATTGAAGCCCTCAAGTTCCAAAGAACTGAAGATCAAAGCTCTCAAGATCTAAATACTGAAGCTCCCAAGCTCACAAGTTCTGAAGATTGAAGCTCTCAAGGTTTCAAAAAACTGAAGATCAAAGTTCTCAACTTTTAAAGTTTTAAAGACTTGAAGACTGAAGACTTAGGAGACTAAAACTTCTGAAAGCTCTTAAAGTAAAAAAACAAGCCAGAGGTCGATCCAAGCTGATCAACAAGCCATAGGCAATCTAAGTCGATCCTCCAAGAAGATCATCAAGCCCAAAGGCCGGTCTTTCAAGAAAATCAACAAGCCCAAGAAACAAAGTTTATTTTTTAAGAGAAAGCATCAAAGGATTATGTATTAGAGATTGTACTCACTATACTATACTGAAATTAATACTGCTGGGATTAAAACCCTAGCGCAGCAGAAACATATCAGAACCCTAACTCAAAATTAATTTTAAAATTTTGAAATACTTCTACATTGGTAAAATAAATCTAAAAAAAAATAGGTTAAACATATTGAAAACAAAAATACAGAGAAAAAAAAACTTACGTTGGATCACCACCACTTGGAGTCCTTCGTTTTCTCTAAATGTTGAGGAAAGGTTTGTGCAGAAACATATCAGAACCCTAACTCAAAATTAATTTTAAAATTTTGAATTACTTCTACATTGGTAAAATAAATAAAAAAAAATAGGTTAAGCATATTGAAAACAAATACAGAGAAAAAAAAAACTTACGTTGGATCACCACCACTTTGAGTCCTTCCTTTTCTCTGAACGTTGAGGAAGGTTTGTGGGAACCTTTTTGGCAAGGAAAAATTGCACAGAACTTTTCTGAGAGGATTTTTGAGAGAGAACGAATGATTCAATTTTTTTTCCCGTTAGACGCTATATAAGGAAGCGAGAAAAAATGGGAAACGTGGGTGTTATCCCACGTATTAAGTAACTCCCCTACGTGGGAGTTACAACAATATTAAATCTTATTTAATATTAATTAATTAATTAAATTAATAATTAATAATTAATTAAATCTAATTTAATTAACCAATTCATTTAAATCATATTTAAATGAACATCTCTCACATAACCTATAGTTTTAATTCAATTAATCTAATTAATTCAAATTTAATTAAATTAAATAACTAATTAATTCTCCAATTAATTAATTACCAAATTAAATATCAAATATTTAATTTTAACTTGCATTTGAATCAAATTCAAATAAATTTCTCTCATAACCTATAGTTTTAATGTACATCTAATGTGCACTAATTTAACCTATAGTTTTAATATAAATCTAATTCATATTAAAAAAATATTTGAACAATTTCAAATATTTAATTCTCTTACAAATTAACTTTGAATCATATCCAAAATTAGATTTATACTATAAAGTTTAATTTGTAAAATAAACTTTATATTATAATGTATCATTATACATTATACTTTTCCCTTAGTAAATTTGAACTTTTCAAATTTCATCTAAGAATAAATTTCCTCAATATTCTTTACGAGCTAGGAAGGGGACCTAATGGACCTACAGATCAGAAGCTCCAACGATATGAGATTAACGGGCTAAACTCATTAACCACATTAATCAATATTCGTTAACTGTGGGTACATTCCACTAAAGACCCACAACTGCACTCTTCTCACTGTAGATATATTTTTGTGTCCACGAATATAGACCAATAACAACAAGTTAGTCATTCACAAGTGTTCATAACACCAGCTGGGTCAAATTACCGTTATACCCCTGGGTTACTTCTAAATCCTTAAGTACCAGTGCTCCTCCAATGAACAACCTGTTTATGGTCCAACCATCAAACAGAAACCCCTCTCGGGCCAGTGAAAGGGTAGGGCCCTTTGTTCAAGTCCCGGAGACACCACTTAAGGGAACACTTATCTACTTACCCTAAAGTCGGGAAGGAGTGAAATCCATCTTGTATAATTATGTTCCCAGCTCCCCACTCAGTCTTGTCCCCAAAATGGTAGGCATATCGAGTCGGCAAACGGGTCACTCTCACCCATACAAATCAAAGGACAATCCCTCGTGAACAGGAGTTCATAATATACTCAAGATTAAGACTAAGTTGCCTAGGTCAACCTATTGAAATAGAAACCTAACCAGTCAACGGAGTTACATCTAGTGGTTACTATTTCGTGGTCCAGTCTTATGCAAACTCATTGCATAGGATACCCTCACTCGCATGTCTCCTACACGAACGCGTTGGATCATTGCGTTTGTATCAAATACAAAGTGGGTCGTATCCATAGTGTTACCAGGATAAGGTACCCAGCCCTATCCTTATACTATAGACCCTTTAGGCTGTAACTTGAACATTGATCTCTATATGTCTGTACATATTGTTCAAGACTCATAAAATAACCTAGGATGTTAGTTTATTGGATTTTAGGGTTATTAAAACAAGATAAAATAATCAATAACATTTATTGAATAATAATGAATAACCATTTATTAATGACGGTCAAAATACAATATTTACAATCTACGCGTTTTAGTGCATAAAACCCAACAAATACAAATATAAAGTTCAAATTCCACGAATTAAATTTCTTTAGAAATCTCGTCGAACAGATTGGAACGCCCAGTGGGACATCCAAGATCAAATGGCATCTAAAGACAATGCTTTAAAAACTTCAAGTGATGCTTGTACTAGACCAATTACTCGTGGTTGCTCCAAGGAAATCCAACAATCTGAAGAGTGACCAACTTTTGAGATTGCAAGGAATATATGGGAGCGGATCTTGAAGGACCAAAAGGCTGGGGTCATCATAAGAGAAAATTCTGCACTTGCCAAGCACACCTCACCTTCTGAACAATCAAATGAAAAGACATCAGAACATAATATAATGTAAGTCATGATGGCAGACGTGAGTACAGGTGAAAAAAGGATAACTGAATTAGAAAAGAAGGTGAGCATGCTGATGAAGGCAATCGAAGAGAGAGATTATGAAATCGCCTCAATCACATCGAATGCCTTGATGCTGCTGAGTCAAGCCAAACACCTGCTGTCAAGAATAATGACAAAGGGAAGATAGTCTTGCAAGAAAACCAACAACATTCAACTTCAATTGCTTCGTTGTCTGTCCAACAATTGCAGGATATGATCACAAACTCCATTAGAGCTCAATATGGTGGTCCTTCGCAAGGTTCTCTCTTGTATTCTAAACCATATACAAAGAGAATCGATAATTTAATAATGCCAACTGGATACCAACTACCTAAGTTTCAATAATTTGATGGGAAGGGCAATCCAAAGCAACATGTCGCTCATTTCATCGAAACATGTGAAAATCCTGGTACGCGAGGGGATTTATTAGTCAAACAATTTGTTCGAATATCAAAAGAAAATGCTTTTGACTGGTACACTGACCTGGAGTCTGAGTCAATTGACAGCAGGAAACAACTTGAAAGAGAGTTTCTAAATCGCTTCTACAGTACAAGACGAATAGTCAGTATGTTCGAGCTTACCAACACCAAGCAGCGAAAGGGTGAACTTGTGATCAACTATATAAATCGCTGGAGAGCCGCAAGTATGGACTGTAGAGACCGTCTCACTGAATTGTCTGCCTCTTGAGATGTGCATTCAAGGCATGCATTGGAGACTTCTTTACATTCTTCAAGGTATAAAGCCTCGCACTTTTGAAGAACTAGCGACTCGCGCCCACGATATGGAACTAAATATTGCTAGTCGAGGAGACAAAAACACTCTAGTCCCTGATGTACATAATGAAGAAAAGTATGTCAATTGACTTTAAAAGAGTCTATGGTTGTCAACTCAAATCCTCTTAAGTCGTCCTTCAAAGGAAAAGATAAAAAGACTGAAAAACGACAAGAATATGAAAGGCGTCGTCTGACTTTGAAAGAAATGCAAGAAATTTTTTATCATTTTCCTGATTCTGAATTCCTGATATGTTAGAACAACTACTGAAAGCACAGATGATTCAATTTCCTGAGTCTAAACGACCAAAGGAAATGCAAAAAGTCGGTGATCCAAACTATTGTAAGTATCACCGAGTCATCATTCACCCAGTGGAAAAATGCTTCGTTCTAAAAGAGCTAATTCTAAGATTAGCTTGAGAAGGAAAAATAGAGCTAGATTTTGATGAAGCGGCTCAATCAAATCATATTGCAATAACAAGTATATGCAGTCAAATATGCTCCAACCAACATCATCATAAAAAACTGTGCCTACTTCAATTTGGAACGTTAGAACCTATATCTGTTCAGTTTCAGCATGAGAAGCCAATAAATAAATACAAAGACGTGATCAAATATATCACTGCTGAAGATAATACTTCTAAAACTCGACGGCAAGAACAAGAGCAACATCTTGTTGAAAAGAAATATTGCTCATTGAAGCCGAAACATGAAATGAGGAATGATGCAAATTTTTCTCAACTTCGCCAATTGATAACATCAAAGGAGCTCTTCTCTAGGAAATATCTTCTTATGAAGAAGGAGGATGAAGACTCCACAAGTTCATATTATATTGACGCCGAAGAAGTTGACGTTTCAAAAGAAATCAAGTAAAGAACTTCTGTCTTCGATCGTACTAAACCTTCAACTACTCAATCTTTAGTCTTCCAAAGATTAAGTATGGCCACGATGGAAGAAGAAAACCAATGTTTAATGTTTAATTCTACTCGAACTTTAGCTTTCAAAAGGCTAAGTATCTCCACATCAAAGAAAGATCGACCTTTGACATTTGCTTTTGATCGTCTCAAAGTGACAAACGATTAACATGAAAGAAAGATGAAATTTTGAAGGCAAAACCATTTCGTGAAGCAAACAATGACGAGAAAATTCACAGTCTTGTCCCCTCACACATGAAGAGGAAGTTATCTGTTGTCATAAGTACAGAAAGTTCCTTGACGGTGAAGTCAAAACTCATCATATTGACCCATCCTATAAATGAAGAGGATCAAAGTCATGATGAAAATAAAAGCTTCTGAAATATAAATGTAATAACTCTTTAACATACGAGTATAAACTGCACGTTGCTCATGGCCCGCATGAGCTTAAAAGGTGAACGACCCAAAAAAAATATAAATAAATAATTGAACTACGTTATAACTTGATCCCTTCCTTCAGGGGTACATAGGCAACTTAAAGAAATTTAAGTGCAGTCAATTAAATATTATCACAAAAATTTGGGGTGTCACAACCACCTAAATGTGGCACTACAAAATTGATATTGTTCATCCTCATGGAATAATGATATCCCAAATTGCAGATGTTCATCTCTATTGGGGGGCAACGTAACACATTGGGACAGAGCGACAAATTCAAGATGTTCATCCTCAATAGGCAGGTGATACAATAAATTAAGATGCACTCTACTTTGCATAAAACTATGCAAATTGGATGCATACAAAAAGTTCTTCCTTGAAAAAAAATTCAATTTTTTCTTCACTTTCTTAAATAAAGAAGCTTCAAGTATTGGGGCAATTTGTTTCAAGTTCAAGGCTTCGCTCACCTGAAGTGGCATTTCATCTTCAATGTCTAGTTTGGTTGGTTTCGCGTGCTCAAGAATAGAGGTTTGGACAATGATAACTTCGACAATGATGTAGCTTCAAAATCATGCTTCTTCATTTCCAAGTTTGGAGGCTTTGCTTCATCTCTCAAAGTCTCTGGTGCAGCTGGCTTCGTTTCATCTCTCAAAGTCTAGTTGGATCCGCCTCATCTTCAAAGCTCGACAGCGCATCCGCCACATCTTCAAAGCTCAACGGCGCATCAACTTCAAAGTTCGACGACGGATCCGCCTCATCTTCAAAGCTCAACGGCGCATCCGCCTCATCTCTAAATCTCGACGGCACATCCGCCTCATCTTCAAAATTTTATGGCCGCTTCGCTCAGACCTTCGCAGGTTCATCGAGATGGCGAACAAGCTCCGATCTTATGGCGAACCAAATCGCTCGGACCTTTGTAGGTTCATTGAGATGAGAACAAACTTCGATCTTATGGCGAACCAAATCGCTCAGACCGTCGCAAGTTCATCGAGATGGTGAACAAGCTCTGATCCTATGGCGAACCAAATCGCTTGGACCTTTACAGGTTCATCGAGATGAGAACAAGCTCCGATCTTATGGCAAACCAAATCGCTCAGACCGTCACAAGTTCATCGGGTGGCGAACAAGCTCAGATCCTATGGCGAACCAAATCGCTCGGACCTTCGCAGGTTCATCGGGTGGCGAACAAGCTCAGATCCTATGGCGAACCAAATCGCTCGGACCTTCGCAGGTTCATCTCCAAAATAAAATAAATATTGTGATGGCATGGCTTCGCAGCTTCATTAAAATATTGTGATGGCATGGCTTCGTAGCTTCATCTCCAAAATAAAACATTGTGATGGCATGACTTCGCAGCTTCATCTCCAAAATAAAACATTGTGATGGCATGACTTCGCAGCTTCATCTTCAAAATAAAATATTGTGATGCCAGCTTCATAGCTTCATAGCTTCATCTCCAAACTAAAATATTGTAAATAATGTGATGGCATGCTTCACAACCTCATCTTCAAAATATAATATTGTGATGACATGGCTTCGATTCATCTCCAAAATATTGTGGGGCACAAGTTGCGCATTGTTCAACTTTGTAAAAAAAAGTTATTAAAAAAAAGTGAGGCAAGCTATGAAAAAAATGATGAATTAAAAAAAATTGCAACAGAGAGATTTAAAAAAAAAAAAAAAGAAGAAAAGAAAAGAAAAAAAAATAGCCTTTTTGTTCAACATGGATTAGAAGCATCAATCTCTCCATCAAAAAGAGGCATCGGAAGGATGAGAATTCACGTTGTTTTCATCTCTATTTATAACATAAGAAAATCAAATCACAACTAACAAATGGTTCAAATTCAACCAGGAGACCAAATCTTTCTCAACCATTTCAAATTTTGGGTGGTTTAATAGATTTTATAATTTGTAAAATTCAAAATTTGGTTAGAAGTTGTAATTCTGTCTTGACACCAAATTCAAAGTTGAATAGATTAAATTCTATTTCTGGTTTACTCCAAGCTAAAGATAAAATCTTGAGATTATTCCGCAAATTTCTATTCCAATATATATTGAGTTTGGGTAAGATTAAAATTAAATCAATCCAAAAATGGGTAGAGTTATACCATTTTAGCTCAAAATTTGGGTATATTCCAATTTTTGTCAATTCCAAACTAAATTTTTTGGATTGAATTCAAACCATATTCAAAATTAAACTTTTCTCAAGTCAAAACTTGGGATACTCCAAATTTTATGCCAAATCAACATTAGAATAAAACTAATTAAAATTCAATTCAAAGTTCAAGCAAAGATTCGGGTGCAACCCAAAATTTTACCCAATGTTGAAATCTCGGCGTAATTTAAGTGTTGCCTCAAATTAAAATATGGGCGCACCACAAGAATTCTCTAAATCGAAGTTGGGGTGAAATTCTACCTCAAATTTGAATTGAGAATGTGGCATAATCCAAATTTTATCCCAACTATAATTCATGCAAGTTTGATTTCTTATCCTCAATCAAACTAAATTGAGGATAAGATCACAACTTTATCTCAAATTAAAATTTGGCCATATTCCAAATTTTATCCCAAATTCCAATCAAATTACCAAATTCATTGACACATCAAATGGAGTCAAATTAAGAACATATAACTTGCATTTTGATTCCAACTTCATCGTTTTCGAGATTCATCCACCGTATAGACGTGCATAAATCTCGAAAAGGGGCATTTGTTGAATAAGAAATTTTGGCCAACCAAATTTCGCTACGTCATCACAATGAAAGCCCGAGCCCAATGTGAAAATTATAAATTAGATCGGGCCGAGTAATTAAAATTATTCAGGTCCAAAGTCCAATACAATTCAAGCCCATTGTAAAATTTTGGGCCAAAGAAGATATTGGGCCCAGGCCCAAGCCCATAAGCAAATGGGCCCAAGCCCACCTAAAACTTATGGAAATCATCTATAAATAGAGGTCATTCTCCTTCATTTGGGGGTTGAAAGCATTTGGCAACGAAGTGCTGAAGACTTGAAGACTAAAGCTCTGAAGATTTCAAGACTCTGAAGCTCTGGTCGACCCCAAGATAGAACCCAAGATAGAAGACTGAAGCTCTAATCGATCTCAAGTTTACAACTTTCTAAAGATGGGAATAATTGAATGTTGCAGCTCTCAAGTTCCAAAGAACTGAAGATCAAAGCTCTTAAGATCTGAAGACCGAAGCTCCCAAGCTCACAAGTTCTGAAGATTGAAGTTCTCAAGTTCCAAAGAACTGAAGATCAAAGCTCTCAAGATATGAAGACCGAAGCTCCCAAGCTCACAAGTTCTGAAGATTGAAGCCCTCAAGTTCCAAAGAACTGAAGATCAAAGCTCTCAAGATCTAAAGACCGAAGCTCCCAAGCTCACAAGTTCTGAAGATTGAAACTCTCAAGGTTCCAAAGAACTGAAGATCAAAGTTCTCAACCTCTAAAGTTCTAAAAACCTGAAGACTGAAGACTTAGGAGGCTAAAACTTCTGAAAGCTCTTAAAGTAAAAAAAAACAAGTCAGAGGCCGATCCAAGCTGATCAACAAACCATAGGCGATCTAAGTCGATCATCCAAGAAGATCATCAAGCCCAAATGCCGATCCTTTAAGAAGATCAATAAGCCCAAAAGGCAAAGTTTATTTTTTGAGAGAAAGCATCAAAAGATTATGTATTAGAGATTGTACTCACTATACTATACTGAAATTAATACAAATATAAAGTTCAAATTCCACGAATTAAATTTCTTCAGAAATCTCGTCGAACAGGTGTAATAGGTTTAATGTTGAAAAACCAAAACCCAAATAGTTGTTAAATGGGGTTGTGGTAACCATTTGATTTTTAGTTTTTAGTTTTTGAATATTAAGCCTATAAACACTCACCCCACCTATAAATTTCTTGCTTTTTATCTATTTTTTTACCAATGTTTTAAAAAATCAGGCCAAATTTTAAAAACTAAAAAAATAGTTTTTATTTTTTAAATGTAGCTAAAAATTTAACGTTTGTATTAAAAAAATAAAAAATAAAATAATTATGGGAATGATTATTAAACATGGCTCAAATAATTATCTACTCACCTTAGTTATTTTATTTTATTTTTTAAAAGTTTTAAACAACATAATCTGAATTTTGTAAGAATAAGTGGTGGTAGTTTCTAAGTGGACCACCAAATATGATAATATCTTTGAAGTGAAGATTAAAACATTTCCAAACGCTTTTATTGAAAAATTTCATAAAATAATAAGGTTGGATTATAAAAAATGTCATTGAATTTTGTATTTTGTGTAAAAAAACATTTTTCAACTTTAAAAATTTTAAAAATACTTTTAAACTTTTAAAAAGAGTTAAAAAATACTCTTATTGTTAATTTTGAAGACCGTTAATGTTTTGTTTAAAAAATAGTTCTAAACTTTTAAAAATAAAAATAAAAAACCCTAAAACTTAAAAAAAAAGTTAAAAGATGCTCTTACTATTAATATATATACAGAAACCGTTAAATCATTGTAAAAATAACTCTAAAATTCCAAAAAAGTTCTAAAATGCTCCTAACATTTTTTTTTTAATACAATTAAGGGTGGGGCGATTAGAACCACAGACCTCTTAATCGTTAACAGTTGAGCTATGCTCGCTTTGGCACTCTTGCCGTTAGTATAATGATCAATTTGTTTGAAATTTTATTGAGTTTGAAAAAAAAAAACCAATTTTAAAACAAATTATATACATATCTCCTTTTTTTTCATATAAATACTCTCATTGTTCAACTATTTATCCAATTCTTACACCAAGTTTCTCAATCAACTAAAATAAAAACCAAAACTTTAAGTTAAAATATAAAATTCCACAAAATCTCACACAAATTCCAAAATCAAAATCTTCCCTTATAATCTATCAAAACGATAAATTAGCCAAATACAAACAAAAAAAATGTAGGCTAAAATATACAAAATACCCCTACATTTCATATTTTGTATCAAAAATACCCTTAAACTTTAAAAAATTTCAACAATACCCTTGAACTTCCAAAATAAATTAAAAAATACATTTACCGTTAGTTTTGGATGTAAACCATTAGTATTTTGTGGCAAAAATACCCTTAAACTTTAGGAAAATTTAAAAATGCATTTACATTTCTTCTGTGTCCCTCTTTTTCTCTCCTCTCTCTTTCAATACCTTGTTATTTCCCTTTTTGTAAACGGTTTAATATACTTTTTTGTAAACGGTTTGATATTTGTTTATCTAAAAAATAAATAAATAAAACTGCAGACTTCAGTTAAAGTATATGGAATATAATGGGAGTACCAACGAATTTTAGGACATAAATATTTTAACAAAGTTATACGTTAGTAGTTGAGTGTGTGTTAATAGTCAAACAAAGTTATACCAATTTTGACATTAAATTCTTTATCTTATGGCAAGTTTCAAAACACACATTTGATTTGAAATTGATAAAATTCAGACAAAGTTGATAGATCCAAACAAAAAATAACATTAGATTGTACTTATTTTTCTTTTATGTTAGACTTACAAGTTAGAATTTAGTTCAAAATTAGTCTCTATTATAGAGACTGTCTACAAGAGTTTTATCCAATCATATGGATTAAATTTTAATTATAAGTCATACGAACTAAATTTTAATTTAGCAAAACATTATAATTTAACTTAAAATGTTAAGAGTTTTTATTTTATAATTATTTTAAAAAAAATTAAGAGATTAATTAACAAGAATTAAATCGACAAGAATTACCAGATTTATCTAAATTTAAAGTTTAATTTAACAAAATTGAAAGTTTAAGATAAAAGATTATTATTACACCTTATCAAATTTATAGGTAAAAGAAATTGTTTTGAAGTTTCATAGTGTATGTGGCATATTTTCTTTTGACGTACACATTTGTTTCTTTTAGTCCCCCTTCAAAAACAAATCTTCATAAAAAATCGTTAAATAATACAAGGGTGGCACGTGATACACGTTGTCTATTGAAATAAAAAAAGTCAAAATATTATTTTGATCCTATGTATTTTAGATTTTATTTTATTTTAGTCTTGTACTTACAATAAATCTTAATTTAAACCCGACTTATAGTTTACCGTTGATATTTTTTAAAAAAATAATAATAGTAAAGGCTTTATTAGCATTCCCTTTGTGATTTTTGAAAAACAAATTCACAAAGAGTTTTTTCATGCATAAAAATTATTACTTACTATTATTATTTAACTAATTTTCAATGAAATTAAGCTATGAATGAGTAAATTTAATATTTATCGAAGATGTTAAGACTAAATTTAAGATTTATTGAAAGTATATGAACTAGATTTGAACAATTGAAATTATATAAACTAGAATGAAATGAACCCAAAGTAAAGTGACCAACATGGTATTTTAACCAAAATAGAACAACGATTTTCGAAAATGCAAGAATTTATAATTTAAGGAAAAAGAGTGTTGTGATAATATTCGTCTTTTTTTTAGTACAACAAATGAAAAAAGTGCGGCATATTTTCTTTTGACGTACACATTTTTTAGTAAAAGAGTTGAATTTTTTGCCAAATTAAAAATTCCAAAAACAAGTTTTTAAAAACTATATTTTTTTAGTTTTCAAAATTTGATTTGATTTTTTAAAACATTTATAAAAATAGATAATAAAATAAGAAATTTAGAGGTGAAAACAATGTTATAGGCTTAATGTTGAAAAACTAAAACCCAAATGTTTATCAAATGGGGTTGTGGTAACCATTTAGTTTTTAGTTTTTGAAAATTAAACCAATAAACACTACTCCACCTATAAATTTTTTGTTTTTTATCTATTTTTTATCAATGTTTTAAAAAATCACGCCAAATTTTAAAAATTAAAAAAAATCATTTTTAAAAATTTGTTTTTATTTTTTAAATGTAGCTAAAAATTTAACTTTTGCACTAAAAAAATAAAAAATAAAATAATTATTGGAATGATTATCAAATGTGGCTCAAATAATTATTTACCCACCTTAGTTATTCTATTTTATTTTTTAAAAGTTTGAAACAACATAATCTAAAATTTGTAAGAATAAGTGGTGGTAGTTTCTAAGTGCACCACCAAATATGATAATATCTTTGAAGTGAAGATTAAAACATTTCCAACGCTTTTATTGAAAAACTCCATGAAACTACCTTGTCTAAAAGAATAATAAGGCTGGATTATAAAAAATGTCCTTCAATTTTGTATTGTGTTGCAAAAATATTTTTGAACTTTTAAAAATTTTAAAAATACTTTTAAACTTTTAAAAAGAGTTTAAAAATATTTTTATTGTTAATTTTGAAGACCGTTAATATTTTATTTAAAAAATAGTTATAAATTTTCAAAAATATTAAAAAATCCCTAAAACGTAAAAAAAAATGTTAAAAAATTCTCTTACTATTAATATATGAACAAAAATCGTTAATATCTCATTGCAAAAATAATTCTAAAATTTCAAAAAAGTTCTAAAATGCTCCTAACGTTTTTTTTAATACAATTAAGGGTGGGGCGATTAGAACCACATACCTCTTAGTCGCTAACCGTTGAGCTATGCTCGCTTTGGCGCTCCTGCCGTTAGTATAATGATCAATTTGTTTGAATTTTTCTTGAGTTTGAAAAGAATCAATTTTAAAACAAATTATATACATATCTCTTTTTTTTTCATATAGATGCTCTCATTGTTCAACTATTTATCCAATTCTTACACCAAGTTTCTCATTAACCAAAATAAAAACCAAAACTTAAGTTAAAATATAAAATTCCACAAAATCTCACATTATTCCAAAATCAAAATCTTCCTTTATAATCTATCAAAACGATAAATTAGCGAAATACAAACAAAAAAATGTAGGCTAAATTATACAAAATACCCGTACATTTTATACTTTGTGTCAAAAATACTCTTAAACTTTCAAAATTTTCAATAATACCCTTAAACTTCTAAAATGAATTAAAAATACATTTACTGTTAGTTTTGGATGGAAACCATTAGTATTTTGTGGTAATGCATTTATTGTTATATGAACATAAACCGTTAATGTAACATTTCTTCTCTATTTTCCCTCTTTTTCTCCACTCTCTCTCCTTCAATACCATGTTGTTTCTTTTTTTATAAACGGTTTGATATTTGTTTATCTAAAAAATAAATAAATGAAACTGCAGACTTCAGTTAAGGTATATGGAGTATAACGGGAGCATCAACGAATTTTAGGACATAGATATTTTAACAAAGTTATAGGTTAGTAGTTGAGTGTGTGTTAATAACCAAATACAATTTTTTTTATTTGACGATTTATCATTTTGATATGTTTTAGGAAGAAATTTTAATTTTGAAATTTTGTGAGATTAAGGTGAAAATTTATATAACCTTTTCTCTCTCCCTAGTTGGCTATGAATTCTACTTGATTTTCAATTTAGTTTATAGGATTTAAAATTTCGATTCAATCTTTATAATGAGTTGGTTTTTTAATTAAAAGAAAAAGAAAGAAAAGAAGTCTTTATATATCGAGTTAAATGTAACTTGGCATAGTATCATCATTTTTTTTTCAATTCTAACAATAGAAGAATGAGAGATTCGAACTTTTTGACTTTTTAATTGAGGGATACATGTCTAAATTAGTTAAGTTATGTTCAAGTTGGCTAAGTATCATGAATCGAGTCAACTTGAACATAATTCTACTGGTTAACATATATGTCATTGACGAAAGAGTCATAGGTCCAAATCTCTTAGTTTTTGTGTTGTTGAACTATTAAAAAAAATTGAATCGTATCGAATCGAACGGTAAGAAAAACAACTTTTTTTTCTTTTTTGAGTATAATAAATAAAGGTATGAGGATTTGAACTTCTGAACCTAAAAGGGAAAAAACATTTCTTTTTAGTTAAAATCATATTTTAGTCTATGAAGTTTCAAGTTTGTTCTATTTTGATCACTGGACTTTTAAATTATCTAATTTAGTCTTTGAGCTTTTAAGTCTATTCAATTTTAGTCCCTTAACTTTTAGAATATTTATTTTAAAATCTAAACTTTCAAAAAGTAACTATTTTCATCATTACCCTTATTTTAATTATAACAAATGAATGATGTAGTTTCAAGGCATGTGTACTATAGTATATATGTTTATACAAGAATGATTTCAAAACAAATAAGTAAGAGACGAGAATGATTTCAAATGTAAAACACTTTTACTGTATCAAATTAGTTTTACTTTTTTTTAGGTAGAAAAGGTCAAATGAAAACATTGATAATCATCAAAACTAATTGAATTTTCTACTTCATATATTGTTGAATTAATAAAAATCTCTAAGTCGTAATGCACCAACCAAATATATTTTTTTCTTTTTCATGTTTCACACTTCAAAACATTAAAAAAAAAAAAAAAAAAACGTGCGCGCAAACATACAGACATACATGTGTGGCTAGCTAGTCACTTTATACGAAAAATTTCAGTACTACAAGAGTATATAAATTTTTTCATACTTCATGTGTTAAATCAACATATTTTTAAAAATATAGTAGAATCTACTAAAATTAATATAGGATTCATTAATATTTATGAAGACAAATTTATATTGTAAATAAAGGAGTACGATACTTCAAATTTTCTAATAACTTTATGATTTGGTGGTAAACAAACTAATTTTTTTGTGAGAAACAACATGAAAGAGGGGAAATTTGCAAGGATACCCCAAAAATTGTGCCGAAAATGTTAAATGACCTGAATTTTTTAAAAAAATGTCAAATGACCCTTTGCTGACGTCAAGTTCGGATGAAATTACCGAAATGAACTTGCGCACACAGAAAAGCTCATCTCGAAGCTACTCGTTTGGATTCATTGTGCCAGAGAAAAAGAAGACGACCAGAGGAGAAGAAGAAGACGTCAGAGAATAAGAAGCTGGGAAGACGAAGAACATGCAGAAGAAAAAAAAGAGAGAGTGAGAAAGACCAAATTTCACGTGGACAAAAAAAAGAAAAAAGAAATATAAAGAAAGGTAATACTGTAACTTCACGTGATCTCATCATTAAATTGTCATTTGACATTTTTTTTTTAAATTAGGTCATTTATTATTTTAGGCATTTAAAATATTTTTTTATGCAATTACTCGATGAAAGAGTATGATTTGGTAGTACTTTGCCATTTATATTACCTTTTTGTTTTTATTTGAGAACGTTATCATCGTGAGATGCTCATCCTTAATGTTGGTAGCTGACTCATTTGTGACGTGGCAGCCACCAAACTTACAGCCGTGTTACACAAATTATGAATTTCTTTTTTTTTATTTTTTTTTTGAAGGAACACAGATTATGATTTGTTGTATTTGTATCCCGATATATATTGTAATATTCATTTTTCAAAAATAAATAAATGGTTTTCTTTCTTTGTTGTATCGCAATGTAAATTTATGTATTTATTATCATTTTAAGAACACGTAAATTTATTTTAAAATAAATGGTTAATTACAAATTCATTATATTCAAAATATTATAACAATTCTCTTTGTATTGGGTTTTCTTTTCAATCGTGAAATTTCTACTCTCGAATTCAATTTAAAATTCTCTTTTGTTGGGGAGAATTTTGTTAATCGAATTTCAAATTTATATTGTTTATGTGATTAGCAGTTTCATTTTGTTTTCACAATTTTTTTTATTTTTTCGTCGTCTAATTTTATTCATTACGATGAGTTTTAGTCCAAAATTAATGTAGGAAAACTCTAAAATTGGTTAACATGAGAGGGTAGAGAATGACCGATCAAACATAATAATATACATGAAGATTTACAAGTTGTATATAAATTATATATTAATGTTTATCAAACCTAAACACATAATTTATATTTAATGTACAATTTAAATTGTGAAAACGACATTCAAGGAACAAATCAACAGCATATATTTGCATATATACAATTCATAAAATCATTTTCCTTCAAGAAATAATATATGCAATATATGGAAATATATATGTACATATATATGATGAATGTAAAAAGTATGAACTTATCTATACAATAATATATATATATAGTATATATGAGTATATAAAGTTTTGTGTGTAAAAAATATATTTATATCTATACATATGAGTATATATGAGTATATTTAGATACATATGGATGTATTATTGACATTATATAATATACGCAAACAAAAAATTTCAATGTATCAGTGACATTATATAATATACGCAAACAAAAAATTTGAGAAAGTAAAAATTATACCGTTTGTCAAAAAATGTAAAACAAAAAACTGAAGGAAAATAGTGGTACCGTGCAGTGATACATGATAAAAACTAAAGAAGAAAAAAAAGTAAAGAATAATAAAAAAAAAACATAAACTGAAACGATATCAAACTATTTATAAATATAGAAAATTTTTAGTGTCTATCAGTAATAGTCTGCGATAGAATTCTATCACTATGCAAGAGAATTTTATTGTAGCTTATCGTTGATAGACAATGAAATCTTTTTATATTTATAAATAATTTAACACATTTTTCTATATTTAAAAACCACTTTCTATATTAAATATTTCTATAATTTACCCTCTACGATCAAGTATATGAGGGAAATAAATTAAAGAATTAACTTAATAATTGTGTAGAGACAAACTTTAGTAGGGCATAATGGTAAAGAAAATATACATAAAAAAATAAAACTGGTTTTTAAAAAAAATATTTGGACATATTTGCGAAAATATTTTAAAACAGCCTATTTCACTAAATATTTCTTTTTATTTTTTTCCCATTTGCAGCACTACTTAACTGAAGTATGGAAACTACAAAGTATTTTGTTTAGGTTTAGAGATCTGATTTAGTTTCCTAAACTTATAATTATGTCCTGTTTTTAGTATAAGGATATATGGCCTATGTTCCTTTCAACTAATGTTAATATTTTTTGCGATGGTAGGTCTTATAAGAGCTATCACAACTATTAATTTGAAATCTTTTTGAGTGAGTTTCTTCAATATAATTGGACAAGGTTGTGATCATTGCTTGATATATTTGAGAGGTTAGGAATAGATTGATGTTTTAGATGTGGAGACTATTAGTAATTCAATTGTAAAACATATTCTTGAGATTCGACAAGAGAGAGTGGGTCCAGTGGTAAAAGCGTCGTTAAGGGGCTCCCTTCTATCCAGCCTCCAACGATCAGGGTGGCATCATCCTACATACTATCTGATCAAAGTTGAATACTCATGATGTTTGGAGTCTTATCTCTAAGTCAGGCGATCTATGTTGGGTACTTTGAAACCATCTAGGTCGTGTATATCTCGTTGGATTGAAACTCATCTCTCGATGCAATGTGGTGAAATTTCTTAAAGTGACGACCACCTGTTTTGGGCTAGATAATATTTTCTTGCTCCATCTTCTAAATCTTTTAGTTTAATCTAATTGTTTGGAGGTTATTAATTTGTTGAATGATATGACAGTTTGACATTTCTGAAGTCTCATTTTTTATTAATGAATCTAAAATAAAAATTGTCTACTTTTTCTAGGTTCGTCGTAATCAAAATATGTTATATATATGTATATATAGTTCTTACGGGGATGAAAAGAACTAGAAGAATGTAAGATTGTGAAATGTGGGGACACGTCGGCCTAAAAGTAGTAATTACGTGTCGGCCAGCGAAGAGATTGTGAAATCAAAGAAACCACCCACCCTTGACCCACCCCCGGAGGAAGCTTCGCTTGGCTTGCCCGTTACATAAATCTCTCCCTTCAACTTAATTTGATTGTTTTATTTTTATTTAATTACAAATCCGATTTTAGAGTTTAGATATCATATCTTCATTTTCAGGGTAAATAATTGCGAATGTTTCAATCCATTTAAATAATTTAAAGTTTGTGCCAGCTGATATAAGTTTTATACTAAGATTAGAGATTTGATTTCTTTCCTCTATATATTGATAAAAAAAATTATAATTTAATTATTGAACTTTCGAGTTTATGTTTATTTGATTATTTAACTTGAAAAGTTACGAAATTAATCTATTTGAATTTTTTAAAAAAAGTCACATATATATACTTTGGTCAAATTACAAATTTAATCCTTGTTGTGTGGAGAAATTTAGAACTTAGTCCCTAAAATAAGTAAAATATTAATATATATAAATTTTATTTAATTGTTTTCATATATGGAGTTAAGATTAACAACTCAATTTCAATTTATATTATGAAAATTTACTTTTTAAAATATTAAAAAATTGTATTTTAAGGTAGTTGGAGAATAATTTATCTTGAACAATCCTGACATTCAATAAAAATAAAATAAATCTATGTATTTATAATTGTATTATAAGTAAAAAAACATAATTTTTAAAATTAATACTAAGTTCGGGGTTCAGGTTATTGTAAGTGAATCCATGAACGAACCTAACCCAAACCGTACGAATTTGGTTTGGGTTGATTGATTTTTTCGAGTCATTAGATTTTTTGAACACCCATATTACAAATGACTCGCGTGAGACATAACACCGTAGATCAAATTTGGGCAACATTTAAACAATAGATACAATTTTGTTATTATTTTTAGTTGTGCATCAAGACTTATTTTGTATTAGATTATATAAACTTTTGATCATTTATTTTTTAATGTCTAATGTATGACATATCTTTTTTATACTATATTATTATAAAAAAAAAAAAAACAAGAAACAATTATCAAATAGGTATCTATTTCTATTTTTTTTCAAGAAATAGAAAACAATAATAGTCATTCATTTCTAGTTCTTAAAAAGTAAACAAGAAACGATATCTTTATCAAATGAGCCCTTAAGAATTTATATCAATTCATTTGTTTAAGTTGTTTTAATGCTGATGTTTTATGTTTTTCATCAAGTCAAATGTATCCTTTAACTATATTAGAGTTTAAGATGGAAAATAACTTGAAATCGATAGATTTTCTTTGGCAAAAGTCAATTTAGAGACAATTTTTCAGTTGTAAAGCTACAAATATAATATAAATATTATAGGAATTAAATTGAATTTAAAATAAAAGCTAAATTTTAAATTTTAAAACCATATAAACTGAAATGAAACTCATTTTAATCATAAATTTGTTATTTAATTTATATTTTTGTCTTATTAGAAACTCTTTCTAGAACGTTCAATTCTCCCACCAATATTTGATTTGAATATTTTTGAAAATATAATCAAGTTGAGAAAATAAAAGAAAAGACGCGGTAAGCAGATTAGAATTTTAAAAGAGGATTGCAACTTTACTATTAAAGATAAATCATATAAAATGTAAAAAAAAAAAAAAAAAAAAAAAAAAGATAAATCATATAAAAGGAGAAAAAATGATTGGATGCCATTCCTTTTATTCTTCTTCTTTATTTTTTATTTTCTCTCTCCCATTAAAAAAACAATAATAATTCAGATTCCTTCAATCAAATGTTTAAAAAAGGGATACAAAAAGAATAGCATGAAAAGAACTATAAATAAAAGTGATTAAAAAAATTCTCAATAATAATAAAAGTGGAAATTAGGAATCTCCCTAGATGATAATAGGAGTGCATCTTCGACCCTCCATCTTTTTCTAATCCTACCATCCGAATTTTAAGACAAAAACTAATTTTTATTTTCTTTGCAATAAATTTGTTGTTAATAAATTGTATTTAATGAGTTCAATTAAGTGTTTAAAATAATTTAAATTATTTGAAGATTAAATTTTTTATTTTAATTATCCACTAACGTAATCATTAGATTTTTTTTAAGTATAATAAATATGTGATATGAATATTTAAATCTCTGACTTTATGAGAAAGTGTATATGTCAAATACTGATGAGCTATGCTTATAATGATACTGTAATCGCTAGATTTTAAAGAGATTGACAGATAAGAAAAATGTTGATAGCCTAAGTTGAATTTGATACACATATTTTTGCCAAACCTATTTTTTTAGTACATACTTTTGCCAAACGCAATAAGTTGAGATTTACCAAACTCAATTAATTTATGGTTTTTTTTTTTACATTACCTTATTTTATATCTTAAACTTTCAACATGTCATGATTTAGTCTTTAATCGATAAATTAAAAAATTTGCCCAAGCGTTGGCACGTGATTTATTTTACACTCTTTTATTTTATAAATTTATAATTATTTTAGTACTGTTTTCAAATATAGAAAATCAAGTTAAATTATTTATAAATATAGAAAGTTTTTACTATCTATCAGCGATAGACTGCTATAGAATTCTATCGCTTGAGTGATAGATCGCGATAGACTTCTAGTAGTCTATCGCTGATATATAGTGAAATTTTTCTATATTTGTAAATAGTTTGATAATTTTTTTATTTATAGTAATTTTCCATTATTTTATCTATTTAACTTAATTAGTTGTTTTGTTATATCGTGTCCTGCCAAATTATTATTTATCGTTTAACTAGTGCAAAACGTAGCTATTCATTATGATTATGTTGAAAAATTGAACCGCTTAATTGAAACCTTTTAAATATTAACAACTAGATGCAACTATTAGGATTTTTTTAGTACAAAACAAAGTTCATAATTGCCTCGTTTAATAACGGTTTAGTTTTTTAAAAAGCGTGCTTGTTTTCTTACCGTTTCTTTACCATAGTTTTTATATTTAATATGAAACATATGAATTTTGATACGTTTGAATTGACTTTATAAGTGTTTAAAATAAGTGTTTACAAGTGCAAATAAGGTGTTTATAAACACCTAAAAAGTTAATCGAAACAAACTCTTTATAACTCAATACCAAAAATAAACACAATTTATAAGGTTTTTTTTTTCTTTAATCAAATGGCTATTAAACAAAGCCTAAATACCACACACACATATATATATGGAAATTTTAACAGATAGAAAAAATGTCTAACTATTTACAGAAAACATAAAAAAAAAACACTAATAGACATTGATAGACTTCTATTGGCATCTATCAGTTATATACTTCTATCATTTCTATCACTGGTAGATTCTAATAGACTTTTATCAGCGTCTATCACAATTATCTAAAATTTTGCTATTTTCTATAAATGTTTCCCTCATTTTTTTCATTTTTAAAAATTTCCCTCTCTCTATATATATTTTATTGCAGATCATTATCAATAACAACATCTCCTGGTTTTCTTCCCAATTTGAGATTCGAATATATATTCAAAGCAAGATTCTGTTGCTTTCACCAATCATATTTCAAGATTCTCAAAACCTACCTTTTTATCTTCCCACAAATACCCATTTATTCTCAAGCTTTTCAATAATGTTGTATATATCTATTAAAATATATTTTTGAATTTATGTTTAGATCTCATTTTCTATTACTGAAATTTTAGTCTCATTACAGTTTAGTTCATCAACTTGAAGAAAAAAAAAATCGACAAATTGTTATTTTCTTTTAAAAAAAAGTTTGTCTAAAGTTAAATTACAAGTTTTGTATTTAATATGTAGTTCACTTAAAATTTGTCAATTAAGCCTATATATTTTCAATATCTAAGTTCTTATGCACCCAAATTATACATATATGTTTGGACATAAAATTGAATGGCCACTCAAATGAGCATAGTTGTTGTGGAGGAACAACTTCATCCAACTCCGGTCTTAATTGTTGGGATGAACGTCTTCCCCTCTCAATTGATGGAAGCTAAATACCGATGCAACGTGAAATCTTGTCAATCAGACTGGGGGCGTTGAATGGATGCTCATGGATCATTTATGATGTATTTGTTTGGCTGGGCTAAAGTGAGGTGCCAAAGTTCTTGAGGTTATGACTAAATCAAAGGTTTAGATTGTATTTGATCTACCAATGTGCATAATATTTGGGTGGAGTCTGACTGCCTAGAAGTGGTCCATCTCTTTAACGGTGTATCAATGAATCTTTCAAATGTATTTTTCTTTTATGAGAAAGCTAAGCCAAATATGGTGAGTTGGGGTATGTTACTTTTTCCCATGTGCAGAGGAGCATAAATTCCCTGGCGATCTCCCTTGTGCGTAAGGTTTTGTGTTGAGCAAGTTTCATGACTCTGGATTTCTCCTTACCCTGAGTGGTTTGTCTTACTTGTTTACGAGAGTGTTGCTTTGTAGTTTGTTGTTGGGTTTTAATTTTGTTAAAAAAAATGAACACATCTAACTAACATAAAGTTTGTTCTACCACCTTAAGGTTAAAGGTTCGATTTTTCCGTCCTATATATTGTCAATTTTAAAAAAAAAAAACAGAATAGATTAGGCACATCTACAATAGTTTAGGCACATCTACAAATTTAGGCACTTAATCGTAAACAAAATATAAAATTTAGATGACCTAATTGATAGAATTCTAAAAGTTTGTCCACTAAACTTATAGTCTAAACTTTATCACCAGTTATTTAATTAAGGGTTGACATGGTTTTCAAATAAGTATATTAAGTTGCTAATGGAGACATGCACCAACATTAAAGAAGATGAAAATTTAATGACAAAATCAAATTTACTGAAATGGTCCTTAAAAAAAACTGAAATGGGTTTACAATACGAAGTTAGAATTTTACAAAAAAGTTAGAATTTATCTCTATGATCTAAAAATAATAGAACCAAAATACAATTAAAAATTTAAATGTGTATTATTCCTTTTAGATACCAATACGAGGACACGTGTGCATGTGGTTAAGAACGAATATAATTTTGATTGACTTTAAATAGAAAGATCTAATAGTAATTTAAAAATAATAAAAGAGATAATAGACAAAACTATATATATAAAAGTTATATTTTATTAATTTATAATGAATTTGAAATGTGTTGAAAATCTTTGAGACCTAATTTTTTAGGCTGAAATTTGAATGGTTGAACAAATATAATTTTAAATTATGAATATTTGACATAAAGTTTAAAAGAGATTAAACGAAGTAAGCTATTTTCGATTATGATTAATGAAGTAAATGGTTGAAAAAAAAAGAAATTTTAGGCATAGATATAGATATAAAATTTTCTTAAAGTTCATAGACTATTTGAATATAGATATAAAATTATTGTTTTCAAATATAGAAAAATGATTCAAACTATTTATAAATAGAGAAAAATTTTACGGAATAGATTTATTATGATTTTTTCAATATAAAATTTGAAGTTATTTTATAGAAATATAAGTTAGGTATGAGAAACATTCCAATTAAATATGCTTTACAAAGTTACCAACTAAAAGTATCCATCAGCGTTAGAAAAAGGAATTTTGGGCATTTAAGAATTCCAAAAGGTGAAAAAGGATAAATAGAATTTTTAAAAAATAAATAAATATCAAGGAAATCAGTCAAAATTCGGAAATAATAAGCCACGAAGAGAAAGGGAATAACAATTAACTAATAAATTAATATTAAGGGGGACCAATGGCTATCTGGCAAGTGGCACTAAACAACAAATCATTGCGGTCCAAATCCGAGTGCAGGTTGGAAACCGGTGGGCCTGCGCGTAGAGAATAGAAACCCAAGGTGTATAAATTGCCATCGGTGTGGGTCATGATGAGAAATTAGGTATCTTTACCTTGGTTGGCACGCAGCAAAGATCTCGTGTTTTTTGGGGAATCCGTCTGGTTTCTTCGTTCGTGGCTTTGAGAAGATTTGAGGGAAGAAGAAGAGCGTCAAGGGAAGCTCTGGATCCCAATTCTTCCCGTTCTTGGCGACGGAGGTTATGCTTCTTCATTTTTCGGTATCGATTTATTCCGATTTCTCTATCTTCTTGTGAAAATATTATCTAGGTCATCTTTCCCATTATTTGTTCGATGTATGATGTGCTTTGATTGACGGATTAATTGATCGGATTTAGTGTTGGGGGTATAGGGTTTATTTGTCTCTCGATTTATATTTGGTGTATGTGTTTATGGTTGATTCGATGCCGGAGATATTGTGCGGTTTTGTTTGGCCATTGATTGAAGAAATTCTCGTTGGGTGGGAGTTTGTGGCTCGGTGATGTTTGTTTCGCTTGCCTATTCGTGAAATTGGAGCTTTGTCGACTGGTCGGGTTGGTGAATTAGGGTTTGTCCTGATTCGATGTCGGAAATCTTGTGAGATTTTATTTGCTCAATGATTGTAAAGGAACTTGTTGGTTCGGAGTTTTAGCGCGTTGCTGTTTGCTTCGCTTGCTTATTTGTGAATAGGAATTTTTGTCGACTAGTTGGTTGGTGGATTGGGGTTTTATCTGGATGAGCTCGAGATGCCTGTCTTCTTGTATTGGTTATTGATTAGAGTTTTTTTTTATACACAATTAAACTGACCTTGCTGGGTTTGTTGGCAATTGCATAATTGTTCTTCTCTAATAAGTTTTGCCTCTTGGTTTGATTGTATCAATAAATTGTATATTGTGATCAAATTTGGGTACCTGGTACTTGCTGAATGATCTTTAGGATCCGATAAATTACAGCCTTGTGTGAATTATGTCTTTTATGACACTCCCCTTTTCTTTTTCTTTTTTTTGGCTCATTGGATGAATTATACTGACCTTTATTCTTGATATCGTCCATGAATATTATTTTAATGCTTAGGTGGTACTGTAAACTTTCAGGTCTTTGAGGGCTTGGATATAAAGGGATTTTTATATTTTCTCGAGATATGGAGCTTGCTTCTATTTGGACAAATTCCTTCCAGCATCGAGTTTGTTCTTTCCAGGAAGTGCTTGATTGGCGTTTCCTTGTCCTTGGAGATTTTCTTTTGGTTTCCTTTGTCAATTGCACTTAGTGGTCAAGTTCTTCTAAATGATCAGCACAAGAGGCGTAATGAAATTACTTTATAAGATAGGTGTTGGATCGTTAGTGCAACTGTTCAAGTATGGACTATATTCCATGATTAATTTTGGCAAATTTTATCATTCAGTTTCATTTTAATGACAATGCTCTCTTTTTCGTATTTATTATTCTGGATGCAGAGCGTTGTTGATGCAGCATCGGGACAATTTTCTAGGGGAAACTTCTTTAGGGGTATGATGGAACTTGAACTTTCTTTTTATTTTTTGTTTCTTTTGTATTTAATTCTAACCTCAGTTCTCTTTTTTACAGAGCTGAGTTCTGTTAATGAAACACCAAAGCTTGTTTTCACAACTACCTAAAGCCAAGACTACTGCGTTGACCTCTGCTGGTCAAGCTTTTATTATTTGTTCTTTCTCTTTGTTCCTGACTGGTGATGTTTAGAGCGTCATGACCTTTCTTACTGGAGGATATGTCTTCAATCTCAATGTTGAATTATGAGATAGCTACAAGTTAAGATCGTAGTCATCTGGTATTTCCAACTGCTCAGTTGGTTCGGACGGTTATTCTCAAGGTTCAACATGTTCAGTGGTGTTTGTCATATATCATCGTATAGTTCCTCTCTTGATGTTGAAGCTGCGGATTTTGTAAGAATAAAGCTGCACAGCCTGCTCATCAGAATTCTTCTGGTTTTGTGCTTTCGCACTTCACCATGAAAAATTAGTGGTGGTTTTTGCTAGATCAGTGCAAGACGATTGTTTACTTCTTAGTCTTTTTATAAAGATAAATGCAAATTATCATTTTGAAGTTTTTCTACTTCTTTTGAATAAGGGAGGTTGTCTTTGTGCTTCTACGAGGAAAATGGAGAGGTCGGTTGTTTCCCATAGCTTTATTATTATTTTTTTCTCATTTTTGTGCAATTTACTTGATTGTGTATGTATATCATTTTTGTTGCTATTTTTTAGGTACATGTTAATCAAGGAAGTTGGTGATGGTACTTTTGGAAGTGTCTGGCGAGCTATCAATAAGCAGACTGGGGAAGTTGTAAGCCTGCTGATTTCTCTGTGTTTATATCTTGAGAAAAACTGTGCGAGAAATGGCTAATTTCACCTTTTGAATCTTCTTTAAATCAACAGGTTGCAATTAAGAAAATGAAGAAAAAATACTACACATGGGAAGAGTGTGTCAATCTGAGAGAAGTGAAGGTGACGCATCCTTAATTTTCTTTCCTTATTCTGGTTGCCTTATTTTTCTTCCTTATTCTGAAGTTAATTCTTTTTTCGTTATCCAAATATGACAGTCATTGCGGAAGATGAATCATCCAAATATTGTGAAGCTCAAGGAAGTTATCAGGGAAAACAATATCTTGTACTTTGTCTTTGAATACATGGTTAGTCACGTCATTTTGAAATTCATTACATATTTATCTACAAATTATTTCTACCTGACTTGATAAAATTTTGATGTTCAGGAATGCAATCTTTATCAACTTATGAAGGATAAGGAAAAGCTCTTCTCAGAAGCTGAAGTGCGGAATTGGTGCTTTCAAGTTTTTCAAGGTCTTGCCTACATGCATCAGAGAGGATATTTTCACCGTGACCTCAAACCAGGTACCTCAAATTGTTCTTGTGTCTAGTAGAATGCACTAAATTGGGGGCTCACATAGATTACCTGCTGTTAGCATTTTTAAGGCCTCCTAGAGCATGCCAAACTTTTTTTATGTGGGATTTATTTTCCCAAGATAAACATAGAGAATTAGAAGCTTTCTACATAGCTGGAAGGAATTTTTTATTCAGGATTTCGTAGGTTGTAAGATAGAAATGGTATTGTCAGGTGAACACTTTGGCGTGTGTGTGTGCAGCCTTTTTTTATTTGTTTTTCTTTTGTGATGACGGTGTTTGTATTTTTTATTTTTTGTATATTTCAGAGTTTCTTATTCGTTGTTTCATAATAGCACATGATTTGCTGCCGGTTGTAATTTTGTCTTTTTGGTGGTCTGTGCAGCACATTCATAATAGCTTCTGTAGAAGTATACCTCCTCTCCCCCTTTTTTCATTTTGATTTATTTAATGAACTTTTTTTTTCCAGAAAATTTATTAGTTGCTAAAGACTTGATAAAACTTGCTGATTTTGGGCTTGCTCGTGAAACTAGTGCAATACCACCCTATACTGAGTATGTTTCAACACGGTGGTAAGTGCATTTCATCTCTTGCCTGTTATAAATGTTGAGACATTTTCTTGCCCTTGCCACTGATCGCAGTGATGACGTATGGTAACTCTTAATCTTGTGTCTCAGGTATAGAGCTCCAGAGGTGCTGCTTCAGTCCTATCTCTATGGTCCTAAAGTTGGTGAGGAACATACCTAACTTTTAGTTGCTCCAACTCCATTAAAGCTTAATCCAATAGATGCTTACTGCTTTCCTACTTTTTGCAGATATGTGGGCAATGGGTGCCATAATGGCGGAGTTGTTTACTCTTCGTCCACTTTTTCCTGGAGCAAGGTGGGTCATGCAAATCCACTTATTACTTGTCAATGATTTATGCATAAAAATTATTTATGTCAATCCAAATACTGATATCTTGATTTTTTTTAAGGACTTGCTGGTGTTTGGTTTCTCCTATTTCTTTAAAATCTGCCCATTCACTTGTTTCTTGTCGGTGTTTATTGCGTTAAAATAATTAGTGGGGATCTACTTTTTGTCTTCATCTTTTAATGAACTTTTTGGCTTTCTTTCACCTATTTCCCTGCTCTTTATTTTTCTTTCAAAATCTAGTCTCTATCATATGTAGTCTTTGTGAGTATCTATTGTGTGAAATTCATATCACCCTTGTCTGGGCGATTTTATTTCTATATCATACCTGTAGTGCTTTTTCGGAAAATAATAAAACAAAAATGCGAGTTAGGCCTAACTGTAGTCATTTATCATGCCAGTTGAACTTGTCAGCTAATTTAAGGAGTTTTTTATATTTGCTTCATGCAGTGAAACAGACCAAATCTACAAAATTTGCAATATACTTGGCACTCCAACTATGGATACATGGTCAGGTGGGCTTTGTCTTGCAAGGAACATCAATTATCAATTCCCGCAGGTCAATCTCCTTTGCCCTCTTTTGGTTGGTGTAAACAACCATGTAATATACGTGTATTTGATGTATTTGCTTGCCTCACACTTGCAGTTTAATGGAGTTCATCTCTCTGTTGTTATTCCCTCAGCCAGTGATGATGCAGTCAATCTTATTGCAGTAAGTACAAATAAGATGGCTGTTGAAACTATTTGCTCTTGATCTGTTAAAAGTTCTAACATCACGAAGCTTCTTGTTTTCATTTTTGATTAAATGCACCTTTTTTTTAATGTCTACAGTTGCTTTGTTCATGGGATCCGTCTAAGAGACCAACCGCTGTGGAAGCCCTCCAGCATCCCTTCTTCCAAGTAGTCCCTTTAGTTTTCATCTAATAGACCAACAACAAATGTATATAATTTCATTTAAGATTTTCTTATATTTATTATCTAAATGTGTGGCAGAGTTGCTACTATATTCCACCGTCTCTTCGTGCTAGAGCACCAATTGCTCGGACCCCTCCTTCTGGTATGTGTTTATTTCAGCTCCCTGTTTTTGAATGTAGTAAGCTGAAAATTTTACTCGGTTGGACAACTTTTGATTTGTTGCTCACTACTACAGCTGGAACAAAGGATTTGCTAGAGCAGCAGACTGCTAAAAAATATCCTGTGGCTTTATCTGATTCAAGAATTGCTGGTAATTTCTCCTCTCCGAAGTTGCCTGCGTTGTTGAGCACAGGTACTGTATTTATTCCTTAGTCGAATTTGCATGTATATTTAGGGGCATGTTTGTTAGTATTTTGAAATGGTTATCAAGATTGCCTTTGTTGGATTTAAAATCACTCCAAAAACACATGTTCTACTGAAGATTTTTTTTTTTTTTAGCCTTATCAAAATCGCTATTAACATTATATAGACAATTGGATCATTTCTGAATCATCAAAACCTTCTTGCAGGTGTGCAGAGGAAGTTGGATTTGATGAACCAGGTGAGTGATACCCGCCCCCTGCCCCGCGCAGCCATCTGAAATAACATTCACACAAACTAACAATGTTTCACCTTTTTGTCTATTCTTAGGATGCGAATAAGAATGAGAAAACTATGAAGAGCACAGTTAGACAACAGAAATACCGACCACCTGTGAGGAATAGCCCTATCAGTAAGTTCCTTGGTAACTTCAATTATATTGACTAAGACGTGGTTAGTAATTTCGTGGATCCTTATTACCTTGCATGTTGGCAGACTCTATCTACAAGGGGAATAATGTGCGTGGAGTTTCAGATACAGGTGAAAAGTTGGCAAACATGACAATTGCCCCTCGCAAGCCATCTATTGGGCAGCTTCCTCGTCCGATGAAAGCGGGTGTTCGTTGGAGCGGTTCCTCTAGCGATCTGTTAATAAGGCCCGCACAAGAGTTTCACCCTGGCAGCAATTACCCCAGGAAGGTTGCAGGATGATAGCCCTTCCTCTCGTTAACCGTCCCTATGGTACTTTATGTTTTCGTCTTTGAAGAATCGTATGCAACACCGCCCTCTGGGAATTTATGTAATAAATGATGCCTCTGCTGACTCGTTTGTTTTTGCTTTTTTGTTTGCTACTATAATACTCTTTTGTTTTGCCTAATGAAATAAAAGGTTCAGTCTCTTCTTCTTCCCTCTCTATATTAGGCTCTCTTTCGTTGTTGTAATAAATCAAGTAATAGCCCAACATTTGTACAGATGAGCAGAACTACTATTTAGACCATGTAGAAAGACCGATTAGAAGCCGGTGAAAGAAGTGACAATACCACACATTGAAGAGAGAGAGAGAGAACTGAGATGTGAGACAGACTTCCCTTTCGACTTAGATGGGCAGAAACGGAGAGCGTCAAAAAAAATATCATAACCTAAAGTTTTCGATCGGCGAAAAAAAATGCCTAACTTGAGATCCAATTCTTGAGTTAGATAGTCTAGGTTGTTGGGGGCCTTGGATAATTAAAACTCTTATTACATATGAAAACAAAACTCTCTTATTACCTATGAAAACAAGGTATTACCCTTGAACGTTTCCAACTCACTAAACATCGTCTCCTTTGAGATCGATTCTCCATCCATTCCTTTGAGTTCGTTGTTTGTTAAATTACATCCTTTCCTTTTCTACTATTCTGCTATGTAGAATCTGATGACCATCTCTAGATGTGCATTCTGCTATATAGAATCTGATGACCATCTCTAGATTAACATCAGACTGATCATCGACTGGATATCTATTATCTTACCACCCCACATGAGCTGATCTTCTCCTCCTTTTCCTCTTCTTTTTCTTCTTGAAAAGGCAAGTATGATTTTCTCGGTCACCTTCACAATCGAAATTGTGACGGTGAATGTCTATCTCGCCGTATTTGAAAATTGAATGAAAAACCGCCAATCTTCCTTTTGGCAGTCGAACAATAAAAACGTTCCAAAATGTTGTGATGGTGTGTTTTACGATGTTTTGTGCATTATCATTTTTGTTCTTTCTCAATGTTGGGTACCGCATACTGAAACAAGTTTCTTAAAAACAGACTATTTATATGAACATAATATTGTGTTATTTTATTTCTAACAATTACTCAGAACCTTGGTTACCATGACAACCAACCAAAACAACTGGAAAATATATGTTTTGTAGAATTAAGACAAATGAGAGCTTAAAATTTCACCAGATTAGTCTTTTTTAAGTATAACAAGTGGTATAGGGATTTGAGCCTCTAATCTCAAATAAAAGAATACAAATTCATTAGATTTATACACATGTCAAAATTGACCACTGCCCTCACTAAAGGGGTTTCAGAATAAAAGAAATGAAAAGACAAAAAGAGGTTCCATTCTCTTGTATACTGTGAGAAATCATTCAAGTAAACAAACCTTCAATCAATCTAAGGGGTCATGACCATCTTATCAACGAGCGTGATGCTCTCTGAAAAGAAATGAGACCCATAGTTCTTAATTATCGACAATTAATGATGCTCACATTTGTTGTTTTCCTAACCAAATTAGATTGGGATAAACTCAATTTTTTTTGTTAGGCTGTTAATTCAAGAAAAAGAATATGGAACTCGATTGGGGTATAAACTGTCGGAATACCTAAATTTTAGCAATGTAAAATTTCAGTTTACTGAAGAGTTCTCATTAAATGGTAACGGAAATTGATGTGACAACTTATGTTAAAAGAATTGAAAATTCTTCGGTAAAAAAAATAAATTGAAAGTCTATACATGTTTATGACTCAATATCAACTATATCGTTGCATACTGGAAAACATCATTGACATTATGTATTAGAGGAATAGATATTCTTTGTTTTCTTTTCCAATCCTAACAAGTATAATTGGAGATTTGATTCTCTTACGTTTTAGTTGATGATTGTCTTAAGGAGTTGTTTTTTTTTCAATCCTAACAAGCTGAGATGGAGATTTGAGTTTCTTACCTTTTAGTCAACGATATGCCTTATAGAATTGAAGCTATGCTGAGGTCGTGCTTAAAACCACTGGAAAAGGCTCAAATTACTCAAATGCTTATATCTTGTAGAGTTTCATATCATTGATTAAAATTTAAAATGGCACAAGCAAGAGATGATACATTAAGCATGAGATAATCCAACAGGGAAAGCTCATAAACTCCTTTTTGGATATAAGAAAGACAGCAACAAGACTTATAAAAAAAATGATAAAAATAGATTGTATAATGAATATTTAGAAGAAAAGGGGAAGGAAAAAAGGACATGGCTTGGAAGAAAATAAAAGAATGACTTGCAGAATTCTGATAGGAAAATCAGAAATGTTTTGGTTTTTGTATCTGTGGGCTGGTGGTGAGTAAGTTTCCTTAGCAAAAAAAACTCTATATCCAGCTGATGGCTTTTTGTGAATATTACATTCTAAAGACAAAATTTTTGGAACTCCTTTTTGGGACATGAAGGTGCTCCTGAAACTCTTTTAGTTTTAAAACTGTTGCTGCCATCCATAAGTTATAGGTATTGAGCTTGGATCCTCTCCCTGTTATGTTCCCACCATTGCTTCGCGTTCATTTCCCCGAACCTTTCGCGGCTGTTCACATCGAGTTGAAGAATGTCAATCCATCTTTTCAGTATCTATCAATATTACTATGGATAAACATAAATGCAGATGTTAATTACCTGAATCTAACACGACGAAGCTCTCTAGTGCCATCAACAAGCTGCCTGATAGTTATATAGACCCCCGGTTCATCTTCCTCGACCCATTCTGCCTCGATGTCGCTTGCGTTGCTAATGGAAATCGAAGGTTCATCTCTAGAAGAGGTAGTTGTGCGTGATGCTTCCATAGACGACATGTCACCTTTGGCGCTGCCTGCTGGGTAAGCACTTGAGCCTGCATAGGGGTGGCTGCTTCCATGATCAAAATGCTGGTCAGATGGAAATCCTTTACTTCCAGAAGGTTTATAGTTTCTCGGCGTCCAATCTTTGTTCGCGGAAGTCATCGGGCTATCCCTTCCCATCTTTGAGTAAGAAGAATCCCTCTGATGATTGTAAACATTTACTGAATATCAGAAAATTTTCTCTAAAGATTGTTTACTGAATATAATGAAATAAATGTTTCTCGGCGTCCAATCATTGTTTACTGAATATAATGACTCGAACTATTTTCCATGTATTTTCTTCTTTTTCTTGCGTGCATCTCGACTAATCTCACGGGACAACCTGTCTAACTCTACAACAATTGGGTGTCAAGGAAATTTATAGAATATTAATCTTAGGCAAGTGACCTATTTTCCATGTATTTTGATGCTGAAGTAAGTTCTTAGTTTAAGAATCCATATACCGAAGTGTAGGGATTAGCAAAACACAGATTTATTGCTATCAGCATTATTAACATCAGTTGTTCCTTTAATAATAATCCATATTTGCAACAAGCATCGTTTCAATTTTTTTGCAGAATCAACTGACTGATCTATTCCTAAGATTAAGCTCCTATTTCATATTCTGCTACCATACAACTCATAGAGAACACATAATTTAACAAGGCATGAAAGAACGAGCTTTTCATTAATCATTCTTTCGTCTTTCCTTCAACAATAGATGATGTAAAATATCAAGCATTGAAGAAATCTACTAAATTCTAATCCTTGAAACATTTACTCTTGCATCATTGTAATGGGAGAAATAGAAGTCAAGAGACAAAGGTTCTAGAGGGCTTACCCCGTCCTCAGTTCTTGGTGGCGTATGAAGAGCTTGCTGGTTGAATCTCTGGACATTATAAAGCTCCGTTATTCTGTCATAGTTCTCCCCCCACCATCGCTGAGCTTGCCATTTGTTAAACATTTCTCGACTACAAAAGAGAAGAAAAAGAAAACTTATGTTAACTTTGCTGGCAATGGTAAATACTACCAAGTCCGTCATTTTAAAATAAACAAGATATGAATGAAATTTAATTACAAATTCAATCCAACAACTTTGAAATTTATGCCTATTTCATCTTTAAATTCTCAAATTTATAAATTTAATTTTTTAAATTTTTTTATATTTAAAATTCACAAATTAATTAGACTTAAAATTGAATACTTAAAGATTTAATTTTATATCTAATAGATTAATTAATTTTTTAAAAATTTGAATTTGTTAAGAACTTATTAAATATTAACTTGAAAATTAAATGACCTATTATACACCAAATTAAAATTTTAATGGTTTGTTATAATTTTTTTTAAAATTAAGGATGAAATCGACACAAATTTCAAAATTTAAAAGACTTGTAATTTAATATATTAATTATAGACATAGGGACCGACAACGTTAAGCATTTACTACTCATCTTACTTGAAACGAATTCGTTTTAAATCATTGCCTCCATTGGGTAGGGACACAAAAGTAATGTGAACACCAGGCTCCACCTGTGCCATCCACTCTTTCGGCTCATCCTCATCCTCAAGCACCACATCACATGCTGATATCGTGGAATCGCCTCCAGGAGTCTGATCTCCCCTGAAAGTCCCTTTAAATCGAGAGTCAGATTTGGTATGTGGGTGGCGATTAACAGGAGGGAAGTCCCAAGCAGGGGTTGAACTCGCACTTGCCCCTCCTATGTAAGGGTATGGAACCCCTTCTGAAGCTGTGTCAAAATCTGGGTAAGGTCGCTGTCCTTTCTTATAGCTACTGGAGCCTGTGCAGGGTTTGCACTGCCTATAAGCACCCGAAAATTTCAACGCCATGTCCTTAATCTGTCAAATTTAGCTATGGATAATCAGAACAAGGACAGCTTAAGCACCTGTTAATATCTCGTATACTTTAAAAAATCGACACTGAGATTTATGTAGTTTACTACTACGTTATATTCATGGACAAGAAGAGAAAGCAGTTTATTATTAGAGTCAGATTACAAATAACCCAGTGCTTTGTAGTTCAAACCACTAGATTCAAAATATTCTAACAAATATTGTTAAATACTTAAATTAACGAGAAAATAATTGAAAGATTTAAGACAGCATAAGAAAGTTCTATAAACGTTGAAATTGAGCTAAAAATTCGAACAACGGTGGTCTTTGAGTCATCCAACACAGAGTGTCCTTTTATTTTTCATTTTTCCTTTTAACCTGAATAATACGCTCTATATTGTATTCAATACAAGTCACTATATTAATAATGGAGTGGTGTATACAGTCCAGCCATTGTGAATCAATAAATACGCATGAAATTGAACAATTTTTCCTTGGTGAGAGACACATCCACTTTTGAATTACGTGGAGCATGCTGAATGGTGGTTTGGGAAAGTGGAATATACAACTTGGAAGAGTTACTTTGGAAGATATTTTTATTTTTCTGTATTTAAGAATAGAAATAACATCATAAGAATTATTAAAATATTCCTAAACAATCAATTAAAAAAAGTTATTAACTTCTTATTGCCAATCAAGTGGTAGCTCATCCTGCAAAGAAAGGGTTTGGTTAAGAAACAATACTTTTGAAAAACAGTGCGTCGACAAAAATTCAATGGTGGGTCACATTCAGGCGTTCATTGGGCTGTCCTTTCTTAAAATGCGTCTTGTCTATTCCAAAGTGAATATGTCAATGACCCACCGCTACTTGACGCAAAATGTGCTGCCACTATTTCTTGGCATCACATTTCCAAGACAGACTGGACCAGACACCCCTGCTTAGTTTACCAAGACTTACTCCCAAAATGGGTGGTACCAAATATATTAGTATGCGGTTCAAACTTCATAAATCTTTGGTAATATTCCATTGGGATGTTCATGATTCCCGTGACTAACTAACTATAGCAACAGTAAGGTAAAGGTTGGACCGTTGCAACATTTCACATTCCAAAAATGAAATTTAATCTAGCGACATCCGTTTAAAGTTATAGTAAAAAGAGCAACCCCCACTGTTCTTCACTCGAATATAATTATAAAGTAGTAAGTGGATCAGAAAGGCTACCCTGGAAATCAGATTGCCACTTAATAATAATTCCCCGAGAGAAAAGCAAGCAAAACAATTCGTACTGGATGGAATGCTCGAGGTAGGGAATGGGGATCTTCTCTTCATAAGGGCATAGTACTAATTTGATCATTTGGGAATAGAAACTATTAAGAAACAAAAAAAACAAAAAACAAGAATCTTTTATTCTATCGGTAATCGGGGGGGCCAAGAAGAGCTGCAGGTCAGCAAAGTCAGACTACTGATACGACGTGTCTCTAGGAAAGCCACGTGGACTAAAAAGTTTGTGTGTAAACAGGACAAAATTTTGGTAAGCTGTTAAAAAAACCACTGGCTTCTTCTAAATGACAAAACAGAAACATAATAAGCAGGAAGTGGTTAGGACAAAAGGTTAGAGCGCGTCACAAACAAAGCACAAACACAAACACTTTCTTACCTAAACTTGATCTTAAAAAAGATTTAAAAAGAAACAATAAACATTAGGCACGTTCATATTGGTGAAAAGATGACATAGATCATAGATGGTCCCCCATTTATCGCAAGCCTAATGGGTATTATGAGTTTGTCTGTTTTCACAAGAAGGTAAAGAAACTGAGAAAGCAAAGATGTAGCCGGAGCAAGACAAAGGAAAAAAGACAGAAGGGTATAGGATTAAGAACCTGCGTTGTCAGGCTTTTGACGGCTTCCTTTGTACTAGGCGTGCCACTCCCACGCGCAGCCCCATCCTCACCTCCGTCGTCTGTCTGTTTCGTACATGCTATGCATGTAAACATTTTGCTTCAACTTTGCCTTTTTTTTACTCTGCACATAACAAACAGGTAGGTTCCACCTAGAGTGTTAGTGTATACCATATTCATGAAAGAAAAAAAATCCCAAAGATTAATTGCATAATCCAATTATTTCCCCTTTGTTTTCCTCTCTCTCTCTCTCTCACTCTTTCTTTCTCTTCTATATTGATTGAGGAGAAGAAAACAAACAAGGCTTACCTTTACCCAACACTTTTTTTTTTATGAGAGATAAACATGTAATACTCAAATAATAAAGAGCAACAGTTTCCATTTTCTAATTCCACCATCATTTAAAATGAACTTTCATGAGGAAATCAACTGAGCAGAGCAGTGATTTCTCTGTTTTTTCAATAGCTTAAGCAGTTAAAAGAAAGAAAGAAATTAAAGGGTGCGTGAATAATAAACTTATATATGGTGTGTAGTAGGTACGCGGCTAAATGGGACAAAAGGGAATTGGGGGAATCTGAAATAAATAGAAATTCGTTTATCGATCCGCGGGAAACAAATGGGTCCTGGAGAAAGGAAAAGGGGAGTGAAAAAGGAAAAGGGCTGCTCGGGATCAGAGACGACTAAGAAAAGATCAGAATAGGAACAAGAGGGGGAGAAGTCGATAATTGAAAGGAAAGTAAATGAGGGCACAGCCTATTTGAAAGTAGTCGACTGAGAGAGACCGAGTGTGGTACATGCTTTGCTTTACTCTTACAAAGACGAATAAAGAATCAAATATTTGTTAATGCCAAAGTTTCTGACAACTTATTGGCTCTTTCTTTTTTCCCTATGGGCAAATCGCATCACTCTTCCATCTCCAAGAAATCCAAAAAAAAGCGAGTAAGAGAGAGAAATATGCATTAATTAAAAACAGCAGAGATTCAGAAGAAGGAAAGAAAGCAAAATTAATCGTTTCAGATTGAAAGCGGTGTGTGAGACGACAGAGAGACAATGAATATGGAGAAGATAACAATGAGAGACATAGAAGAAGAAGAAGAAACAGAAGCAGAAGAATGACGTTGATATTTTCTTTTTTCTTTTGGTTCATCTATTTAATTCTATCTTTATTATTCGAAAACGACTCATCGAAGCAAAAGCCAACTGTGATTTACGTACTTTGTCCATCTTAGGCCCCCTCTATCACCATACCCCTCTTCCACGTCCTAATTAAATTCTCTTTTGCAGACTTTCCGCTGTTCCTCTTTAATTCTCTCCTCCAGAAACCTAGTCTAATTTCTTCATTTCCAATAAGAAAAACGAAACTAGATTGAAAATCTAAGTGCTATGGCTGTAGGAATCAACGGCACAGAGATGGATTCAATCAAATAATTCAAATGTTAAACACTTCCGAGTAATGAAATGACATCGAATGAATGAATCTCTATTCAAAGAGAACATTACAGAGGATGGATTGAGAAACGATTTGAAACGCTTTGGATCCTTAAAAGCAGAACTCGAATGGAAAAAGGAAATTATCAGAAGAGAAAGAAGAAGATTCCCTGAGAAAGCAATGCTCTGTTTGCTTGCTTAGAAAGACGATCCAATTGAAGAAAACGGTAAAGTAAAAGCAGTAAGAATCTCACCTCGAAGCTTATATCCACCGAAAATGGCACTGAAATCCGCCGCACACTGTTTGGCTGCCAAGAAAATTCTTCACCACTACTACAACAGCGAATTACCAACTTCTTTTACCTCAATTTTTTTTTCCGTTTCAAGCAATCTTCGCTTTAATCACAGCAATGGCAACCAACAGCAACAGCAATCAAAATCCCTAAAATATCGCCGAACAGAGCATCTTCTCGCTAAATTTCTGCAGTTACACTGACAAACAAGACATTCTCTCACTCCACTATCACTCCCTGATTCTCTGCCAAAACCTCCAAGCAAACAGCAGAATCAAAATGCAATTAAGAACCCGAATTGAACACTTGCCGGCAGAATCGCCGGCGTTCACCGGCGGCGAATAGCAAGGTCCAACTCCAAAAAAATCCCAAAAAAAAAGAGCAAAAAATTGTTCAGAAAGGGAAAGTTTGGGATATTATAGTTCCGGGTTTTACGTTAGAGAGCCCAAATATCGGCAAAAATAAAATTTATAGACAACAAAGAAGTTGAATTTGATACGCAGCTATTTATATAGAGAAATCCGAGTTAACGCCGTCTGATTTTGGTCGTTAAGTAACGAAAAATGTCTTTCGTGTGTAAGGAGAGAGGAGAACTTGTTAACAGTGGATTGACGTTTGGTCATTACCACGGAGGACAGCCTGGGCCCACATGTTTCAATGACGTATTGGTGAGGATGAGGATTTCAAACGTGCATTGGAAGTAGGGTACGTGGCGAATTCTGATTGGATATCAATGAAATGAGAATAAAATCAACGGTGTAGATTCGTTTAATGTAAAAACTAAAATACAATATATTTTTATTTTCATCAAATCACTGCACGTATAAAAAGATTTCAATTCTTATTCAATCGCCTCCTTCGATTTCTTTTTCCTTTTAAGTGAAAAAATCATTTTAAATGGCTTTAGCTTTTGTATCTTTCAAATTTTATTAAATTACAAATTCATTCACGTTATTTAGTTCTTAAATTTTATTACATGTCTAATAATTTTTTAAATTTTTACATTTTTATTTAGTTAAATAGTAAAGAATTTTTTTCTCTCTATTTTACCGTTTTTCATTTTTTTTTAGTTCATTTAAATTGTTTTTCTAAATATTTTTTTGTTATATGAGGGCATACCAATACTACTCGGGTTTGGCAAAGGCATCAGTAGGTGACTAGAATGGTAGATTTTTGTGGTCGTTGTTGACTAGACGACATATAACGCAACCAACTCCTCCGAGTAATCCCCTCCACTAACCACCAAATTATGAAGTTCCAAAAAAATTCTGGGTCAAACTCGTAATATGCTCATTCGAGCTTCTTAATGAATGGATCAATCGAGTTTGTGACATAAAATAATATGACTTTTTTTTTTACTGAACAACTGCTTATTCTAATACATTTTTAAAGTTTAAAGATTTATTAGACATAACCTTCAAAGTTTTTATGTTAAATTTATAATATAACCTATAATTTAATTCTTAATTTATAAATTTAGAGTAAGCATTATGTGTTAGTGACTATGAGGCTTGTGGTTCAAGTTCCTTTACCTCCTATAATACTAAAAAGACTTACAAATTAAAGTAATTTTATAGAAGTATGAATTCTCATAAAATAAAATAACAATAAGTATATATACTTATTTGAAGAATACAAGCATATCAAAATGACTAATAAAACATTTGTTACTTTAATTAAAGTTGAATGATAGATTCCTTACTTATGTAATTATCGAACTATACTAGTTTATCTAATGAGACACTATTTTTAGTTTGAAAATTGAAACTACATTTATATAGAGGCATAGTATTTTTTATTAACTTCATTTAGTAATATCAACATTAGCACATTGACATAAAGCTTGTACTATTGATGTCGAGGCTAGAAGTTCGATTTCCCACCTTATCATACTGTAAAAAAAAAATAATAATAACATTTTTTACCTGTTGAATTGAATATGTTTCAAATTTTCAATATATCAATAACCTCTTTTATGATTGAATGTTCGAGATCTTAAACCTCAAATATTAATAAAATTCTTAATCTAGCTATTCTTTTGTCTATGATTTATTATTTGTTCTTTTTGGTATTATGTGTAATTACCTATAAATATACTCTATGCTATACGTTAAAGTAACTGTATGCATAAACTCAATTAGCATATCATGTATACCTTCAATCAAAAGGTTTGAGATTTAAATCTCTCCCACTATGTTGAACTAAAAAAAGAAAAGAAAGAAAAAAAAGGAAAAAAAAACTATATACTCAAAATGTGATAATTCAATTTTATTAATGCCTAAATTCAAACAAATCTTTTAATGCACTCAAACTAATAATTAGTTAATTTACAATATTTAAGCAAAATTGTGAATAAATAACATATAAAACATGACTTATAACTAACTTGGTTTCCATCACATCTCTTTAAAAAAAAAAAAATAATAACACATAATAAGAGTGAGAAGAAAAAAAAAAATTGGTGATCACAATAATGTTTCCAATTATATATATATATGTTGCTTCTTTTAAGAAGAGAGATTTTTTTATATATAAAATTCCCTACTAATTTTATTTTATTATTTAGTTCTTAGGTCTATATTGGTTTTGATACTACATTTTTCTTAGCTTCAATCAATTTTTCTCTTTCTCCTTTGACTTTTGGATTAGATTTTCAATACAAGGTTCCTTGCTTTTAAAATATAAATATATATATGCATATGATTCTCAAATTACATGAGCATAAATATGAATTTTTATATTCTCTTGACAATTCTCAAATTAGGCATCTTTCATACTTATATAGAACATTTTAAAATTTAAAATCTTGTGTGAGAATTTAAACCATTAGATCAAAGAGTTCAAGAACCAAATTGATATGTTCTTTCCTGATTCCTGCACCATGCCACGTAGGACCCTAATTATATAGCAAAAAAAAGGAAAGATACACATAAAAAGGAGCTCGTCTCGCAAGAGAGGGTAAACAATATACAATACTATAATTCGTGACTGGTCAGTTCAACACACCATTTTCAGTCTAAACATTGCCTTAAGTATCGAGTGTATTGGACACAACCACCACACCAGTGGAAATATCTTCATTATATGTCTTTTTTACTAAATATCCGATCATCTCAACATGGATAGTCAGATTATAACGTCTATTTTTATTTCATGGTTAATACAAAATATCGTAAATGAAAATATTATTAATATTTCTAAAATATTTTCATTTAAATAAGAGAGTAGAGATTTAAACATGCAATTTAAAAATATATCTTTAAATTTTATTAATTGGCATATAGATAATTTTCAAAAAGAGAGAGAAAAACAAAGACAAGGAGACAAAAATATTTAGATTTTATTTAGTTATAAATGATTTGGAATGATAAAAGAAAATTGATTGAGGATTCCATTTTGAATTTTAGTTAGCATTCCACCCAACAAAGAAACAATGAGGGGATGTTGTCTCCATATAAAGAGAAAATAAATATTTTCTAAATTATTTAATTTTATATGGTTTAATTTAATGGTTGGATAATGACATTTCATGTATGATTGTAAACTTCAATAATTTTCTTTAAACAATAGGAAATGTATAATTTACAAGTGCTTTTTTTTTATTAAAAAAAAAATTTTAAAAATAGAAAAATAAGAAAAACTGTTTATACAAAATAACAAATTTTTTAGATAGTTGTCATAAATGCTGATAGAATCTATCAGTTATATATAGAAATAATATAAGTTTATCACTAATAGATTCTATTAATGTCTATCAATATTTTGTTGCTATTTTTTTTTTTAAATAGTTTGACATTTTTTTTATTTGTGAAAATTTCTCAAAAAAATACAATTATATTTTTAAACTTCCATTTTGATTTTTTTTTTTAAATAAGTCTATAAATACTATTTTTTATTTATAAACTTCTCTTTTATTACAAATGTTTTAAAAAAGAAAGTTAAGTTTAAAATTTAAAAAGAAAATTATTGCTTTTGTTTTTTAAATTTGAATAAAAGTTGAAAAGTTTCTTCTAAAAATTGAAAACATAATAAGGAAATTAAAGGAAAACGAATATAAATTTTAAAAACAGAAAACTAAAAAATGAAAACATTATCAAACATAGCCTAGTTAAATTATTTATTTTGTTTCTAAAAAAGTGATCATTAGCATGTACTAACAAATGACTCGAGCTTTTTTTCAGCTCAATATTTGTGGGGTTGGAGATGTAAAACATCAAACTTTAAGATGATAATTGATGACTTTATTGATCAAGTTATGCTTGACACGGATCGGTCACCACGACTTAATTTCGTGACACAAGATAATATGTGAACGGATACAATAGAAGCATACAACTTTTTAGTTTCTAATAAACTTACTTCTGTCATGTCCCATCATACCAAATCACCTTTGGTTAAGTCTTATCAACATGACACAACAATATTTAATCAACATTATTAATGATAAATACATAACAAATTTAAAATTAAAAGTTTAGGAACATAATTATTATTATTATTATATTTTGAAAAAAAATAGATATTATTAAAAAATAATTGGAGACTAAATGAGTAATTTAAAGGATTGTTTTTAAATATAGAAAAAATGAGCCAAACTATTTAAAAATATAAAAAAAATTTACTGTCTATCAAAAAATTCTATCGATTTAGCAATAGATAATAAAAATTTTCTGTATTTATAAATAGTTTAATATCTTTTTTTTCAGTTTATAGTAATTTATTTAAATTAAATAGTTTAATATCTTTTTTTCAGTTTATAGTAATTTTTTTAATTTAAATAAGTTAATTGTTATTGGGCAGTCAGTCACGCAAGGAAACAAACATGCCACTGATGGGGACTATTGTGAGGTCTAATCCAATCAGATTGCACGGGTGAGGAACTGAGATGCCCTGCAGGTGATGATATTACCAAAAATAATAATAAAATTAAAACTAAAAAAAAAAATCAAAATTGGAATTGTAGGTAGAAGATCTTTGAAAGCTTCTGTCAAAGCTAATCGCAAAAAGATTCTAAGAAGCAAAAGCCCTTTACCTCTGAGGTGTATTTGTCTCATTGTACTGTATCAACTACACTAACCAAGTTTTTTTTTCTTTTTTTTTTTTTCCCTTTTTTTTTTGCCATCTCTTGGTGAACCTCCAAAGATCCCTTTTTATTTTAATTTTGTTTTTTAAAAGGGGAATAATTTGAATATTTGTCTTTAATTTGAATCTCTTTATTTGTATTTCCTTTTTTTTTTCCTTTTAATTTTAGTTACATGCCATAAATCTTGACATGTCACATCATTTTTTTCGATATTCGAGAGTCATACATACAATGATACATATTAAACTCACGTGATGGATATTTGGAAGACGAATTTACTAAAACCGGAAAAGAAAGTTCATTAGTCAACCAATAAATTATAAAAAACACACGATTTTCTATGAATTAGTTGTGTATAACTTATACTAGTATGCTACACCTTTGCAATGTAGTGTTCATATAAAAAAAATAAACATTTTTTGAAAAGAAATTATTAAGAGTATATCTCTATTTATTATGTCGTTTAAATCTTTTATCATAAAATACTAAAAGAAAAACACATCAAACCCAAATTTTTTTATATATATATGGTCATATAAATCCTCTTTATTATTTTAATTCAACGAATGGGTGAGTGGGGAATTGAACCTTCAACTTTATGACACACGAGGAGTATCTGGTCCATTAAACTATATATTTAGATATTAAAATATCATAATAGGAAATATTGCCAACTCAAGCGTAATTTAACGAATTAAAATATCGACTAAAATGTCAAAAGTTCGAATCTCGACTAGAGGGAAAAAAAAGACAAGTAGAAGAAAGGAAAGATGATTTGGATTTGGATGATAACAAATCAAAGAACAAAGAGACTAAATGTTCCCTTAAAATGGGTCCTGAGGAGGCTGCTGAAAATGGCACGTTGGGGCAGAAATGGGGCACGTGAGTACCGGCTATGACCGGTGACAACTCCTTCGAGACTCAGTTTTTGTTCGACATACAACACTTTGGTCCACACACATGTTACTGGCTGTTGTCGGTTGTCAGTCTGCATTCGAGATTTGGCTTATTGCTTGTGGTTTGTTAGCTTGGCAATATGGCCAACCCATGCAATCTTTTTTTTTCTTCCAGAAAATAAAACAATAATTCCTTTTTCAAATTTTCTATTTTTTAATTTTTCAAATTCGGTGGTTTGTTTTTTGGTATTAAAGTCGTTTTAGAGTATTTTGTTTTTTTTTTATTTTATATTTTGAAAATTCTCCTAACTCATATATAGGGTTGTTTTTAAATATAGAAAAATAAATTAAAATATTTATAAATATAGTAAAATTTCACTATCTATCTACGATATACTATTATTTGTAGTCTATTGCGACACAGATAGAGTCTACTGCAATCTATCGAAATTTTGCTATATTTGTAAATATTTTCAGCATTTTGTCATTTAAAATAATTTTCCTATTATATGTGTCGCGATAGACTATATAAAAATTATTTTAGATGACACCGGTAGACTACTATCTGTGTCGCGATAGACTATAGATTGACAGTAAAATTTTTGTTATATTTATAAATATTTTGGTTCATTTTCTTATATCTGAAAACAATATATATATATATATATATATATATATATATATATATATATATATATATATATATATATATATTAATTAATTAAAAGTGTATATGCATTTAAGCAATTTTTTTTATAAAAAAAATCATATTGTTTTTAGAAAAAATGGTATTCAAATTTTGACCTTCTTCGTAACGTGTTTAAAATATGTGATAAAACAAGAAAATTTTAAATATAAATTGTGTTATAAACTTAATTTAAAAAAAAAGAAATGCTATCAAAGGAGATTTAATTTTTTTTAATATTTATTTTGAGTTCTAAACTTTTAAATTGTTTATATTTAAGTCCGTAAACTTAAAAAAGATAGCTTTATTTTACTGGTCATTCCCATTATTTTGCTATTGACAGGATATATATGAGTTTGAATATGTGTACTGTATTGACATAAAAATGTAATAGAACCACATGAGTTGGCCATGTTGAATTATTTCCTTTTTCTAAAGTTTAAGAACTAAATGAAATATATATTTTAAAACTTCAAATCACTAATTAATATAGACATTTTGTAAATTAAAAGATGAAAATAAAATGAAGTTGAAAATTCGTCATAACGAGATTTATTTAATATTAATTAGCCAACTTGGATACTCATGTCTACGTTAAAAATATTTTTGTTAAAAAAATGATAGTTTTTAGGAAAATTTTTACAAATAAAAAAAATGTCAAACTATTTACATAAGATAGCAAAAAAAATACTGATAGACATTGATAGACTTCTATCGGCATCTATCAGTGATAGACATCTATCATTTCTATTCCTGATAGATCCTGATAGACTTCTCTCAGCGTCTATCACAACTATTTAAAAATTTTGCTATTTTGTGTAAATAGTTTACCTTATTTTTCTGTTTTTAAAACTTCCCCTAACAATTAATTACGTAAATGTATTTTTAATTTTGTAACAATTTAATCCATAAATTTTAATATGTTGCACTCTAAAAATTATAATAATTGAATCATCAATTTTAGTATGTAATGATGAGAGAATTATATATCCGAAAATTTTTAAATATAGAAAAAATGTCAAACTATTTACAGAAAATAGTAAAAAAACACTGATAGATATTGATAGACTTCTATCAGCATCTATCAGTGATAGACTTCTATCATTTCTATGACCGATAGACCCTGATAAACTTCTATCAGCTTTTATCACAACTATCTAAAAATTTTGATATTTTGTGTAAATAGTTTCCCTTATTTTTCTATTTTTAAAAATTCTCCACACATATATATAACATTAAATTTTTTACAATATTTTTCATAATATACTAAATTGTTACAAAATCGAAAGTGCACAAATTAAATTATTATAAACTAAAGTTTAGGGTTAAATTGTATCTTTCATAAATGTTTAAAATGTTTAGACTGAAAAAGTTTTTAACCATTAAAAAATAACCCAGGTGAGATTTAAACTTTTTCTCTTTTTCTTTTATTTTTTTTATTTTTAAGACACATTGCTGCCTTCATTTGGCTTTATTCCATCCCTTAAAACCTCTCTTTAAGCAAAGAATGCTTGGAATAGAGGGACAACAAAACCAAACTCATCCCACACAAGACTCCTTTCTTTAATTTCTCTCTCTTTCCTCACCTGCAGGTAATGTTATGTTAAGTTACGTAAATTAAGAGTTTTTATTTTTGTCACTATGCTTTAAAATTTGTTCAATTTTAGTGTTCGTACTTTTAATAAATCTTAAATTTAGTCCCTAATGTTAATATATTGTTGATTTTTTTAAAACTTTTTGTTATATCTAACATTTCTACCATAAATTTTGAAAAGATATTCACGTAATTTATTTTCTTGCATGAAAATTCTTATTATTATTTAATCAATTTCGATAAATATTAACTTTGAGGCATTAAACTTATGCTTCATTAAAAGTATGAGAACTAAAATCGGACAATTGAAAGTATAAGAACTAAAATTGAACAAATTTCATAGTATAGGAACCAAAATGATATTTTAATAATTATTTTTTGGACAATGATTAAGTATAGTCTTAGCTACATTTATCTTCCTACAACCTCACTATTTATTAGATGGCAATAAAATAATATTTTAACTTTTTTAAAAAAGCCAAAATTTATTGTCACGTAACAATTTTTAATTGGACAACGAGTAGGTTGTATAAGAGTAGGTGTCCATACAACACTTTAAGTTTTTTTTTTTTGTTTTTCCCCTCTTTTCTTATAAATGGTAGGGCCACGTGGCAGCAAATGGAGAAGGGAGGCACCAACTTTTGGTAAAGTGATGGGTGACACAAGATCTTCTTAGGCAAGAAAAGCATAGTCAAGGTCCAAAACGTCATTCCCCCCTCGATCCCATCACTCGTGAATTCTAAAAGCCTTGCAAACATTCAAATTTTACTTCCTAACTTTTTTTTCCCCTTTTATTTTCTTTTTCTTTCTTAATTCTTAGGGTTTTCTTTTTTTAAATTCTTAAACTTTCCATCTTCTCCCTTTTCCCCTCTAAAAATTCTCCCCCAAAATTCCATTATCTTCATTTTTTTCCCTTTTTAATTTCATAATTACATTATTTCATATCAATAACGATAACATGTATTTACTTTAACATAACTAATGAAATGGTTATATCTTGTTTGAAATGACGTTCTAAATATTTAGAAAAACGCAATTATTTTCATTTAAAAATATATTGAGATTTCTACGTAAAATGTTTAAAAATAGGCATATATTTTTATAATGTATCAGTAACCTCCCTGTAAAGTTATAGACTCAATCCTCACCTTGATCCTATTTGTTATGTGATGCTAAGAAAATAATAATAATATTTATTTTAGTGTATATAATCCAACTTAGTGTTTGTAGGTTAAATCTTACTAGAAAGACAATCACAATAAATATTTAAACTCGACATAACTATATATTTTCATATAGCTGTGAATTGAAGTAGTATTTTAATTGAAAGAAGAAAGTCAAGCATTCTATATGGAAACATATAAATAATTCTTGAAATGATGATGATGAATTGATTTGAACAAATTAAAGGAGCTCGGTTTTTCATTCGACGAGATAGGTAGGAGGAAAATGATTGAGATTTTTGTAGTCAATTTTAATGGGATTCAAATTCAATGATTAAGAGAAAGATTATATATGTGGGAATGTTAGGGGGGAAAAGAAAGAAAGTGAAATGAGAAGGACAAGGAAGCAAAGATGAAAAGAAAAGGAAAGAAGAGAGATTAGACTACTTTTTAACGTTATGAATGTTGGGGGAAGTTTTCATCAAGTTTGAAAAGTGATTATAAAGATATTAAGTGATCCCATTCTAAAGCAATCTCTCTCTCTCTCTCTCTCTCTCTCTCTCTAAATCTAAATCCATACTTCATCTTACTCTTTTCCTATTTCCAATGTTTGATTTGATTGCTTTTTATTTTTTATTATTACTAATATTATTCTTCTTTTAACCTATCCTTCTTTTCTTTGTTTCTTGTGTCAATAATTTTCGAAATTTAAATCAAATTCTTCTTAATAAAATATTATTTTGACCTTTGAATCTTCCTAGTTTATTGTTTGTTTTGAGATGTTTTTGGTGTATGTATATTGGTTTTTTTTTTTTTTTTTTTTTATGATTTCTATTGTGGAAAAAGTTATACTTTTTCTAGCTGAATTCGAGCTCAACTAGTTAAAATATATATTTTCGACTCAAAAGTTTTTATAGTCTACACGTTGAATAGTAATAATAATTAAAAGCTTTAAATACTACTTTAGTCCCTGTACTTTTAGTTTTGGTTCATTTTAGTCCTTGTACTTTCAAAATGTTTATTTTCGTCCCTATACTTTCAATTTTGGTCCGTTTTGGTTCATGTACTTTTATAATGTTTATTTGCGTCATTGTACTTTAAAAAATGGCCATTTTGGTCTCTTCATTTTCACTTTTACTTCATTTTTAAGGTAACAAAATGGTCATTTTTTTGAAAGTTTAAGGGCCAAAACGAACCAAAGATTAAAGTATAGGGACCAAAATAGTATTTAAACCCTAAAAGTACAGAGACCAAAATAGTATTTAAACCTAATTAAAAAATATATAAGTGAGAGTTAATATTAATCTTAAACTGATAATTTATCATAGAAAATCTTGAACTTGAATATGTTAGCTCTATAAATGTTTTAATAATTATATGGGGTAAACGATTTTTTTGTGTATATATATATACACACGTGCATACATGTTGGATGTTTTTTCAATTTAGTTGGAGTGTTGGAAAAATGCGAATAATGTTTCACGTTGCATAAATTAGGAAAAGTTTGTGAATATATAAGTAACGATTACTATCTTCTAACCACTAATCTAGGTTTTTTCAAAGAAACTAAAAGTAAAACGAGGAAGAATTATACTAAAATACTAAATAATGTCTACTAAAAATATCATACTATTATGGGAGTGTGTGGAGTGTTTTTAGAAATGTTATGATTTCATTTATGATAATGATAGTGTCTTTGAAATGGAATAAGTCAATTTATCTTGAATCTTCTAATAATAAAATTAATAATTATTGTCTATATATTCTTTTCATGGTACAACAAAGAGGCATGAGTCAAAATGGTTGATCTTTAGAGATTAAATTACTAATTTTGTTTATATAGTTTTGGTTTACTTTTAATTTAGTCTTTTATGATTTAAAAAGGTTTAATTTAGTTTATTTGGTTTTAACTTTACTTTTTAATATAATTCCTATTATATTTTCAGTCAAATTTAAAAATTATTTTGGCTATTTTCACAGTAAGTAAAAAAAAGAATAAATTTTTGTGTGGTAAAAATAATTTTGGAACTAAATGACGTTTAACTAAATTAATTGTAGAGAGTAAAATGATGCTTTAAAAATATGTAACCTTAAGTTTAGGTCATACCTTTAAATTATTAATTACATTCACAATTGTAATGATATTGAGTGGAGTATATATGTAAGGAAAAAGAATTCTACACATTATATAAATAGAGTCGAAGTTCTTTCTTATTTATAACATTAGCATTAAATAAAAATATCGTAAAAGTTTAAAAATATTGAGTTTGAAAATATAAATAGATCAAAATCGAACTTTTTCTAGTTTAATAATGGGTGAAAGATTCGAATCATCTTCTCGTCGAGTACATACCATTTTTGTCATTTCATCAATTATGATATGATCTCTTTTATTGGCAAAAATATAACTTTAGAAAAGGAGTTAGATATTTATTGGATTTGATAGTTACAAGCACTCTTGTATTTTATAGATGTATATTTAAAGAATATCAACTTTTATTTATGAAGATTATTCACGTAAGATTTGAGTTTTTTTTTCCTTTTTTTAATTTCTTCCCACCAATACCAAAAACTTTTTCATTAATTGTGATTTGACTTGCATTGATGCTTTTTGTTTATTTATTTATTTATTCATTCATTTTGACAAGAACTTGCAAAGTTGCATTGATGTTTTAATGACATTCATGATCCAATGATTTCAAACATGATTTCATTTATGGATTGTTTTTTTTTAAATTTTTAAAAATAGAAAAATAAGAGAAATTATTTATACAAAATACTAAAAACTTTAGATTGTTGTGATAGATGCTGATAGAAGTTTATCAATATATATTTTTGCTATTTTTTGTAAATAGTTTGACATTTTTTCTATCTAAGAAAATTTTTGTTTCTTTTGTTGTTGGGTAACTATTATTTTTTCTTCCAATTCTTGATCAGTTGTAGTCGCACAATAAAAACATGTTAGAAATTTAAAGAAAAAGAAAATTAATCACTCTAAACTTTTTTCCTTCTTCAAAACAAGTAAAGATGGTTCAAGATGATAATTTCATCTATATAGAAATCTATTAAAAACATATGTTGCGATGAAGTATTTTCATTTTAAAAAAATATAGTATGATGAATTACCTTAATTTTACTAAAATTGTTATATTTAAAGTGATTTTTACTTTATCGGATAAAATCTTTCAGAATTAAATTTCAATAACTAAATTTATTAGTTAAGAAATTTTATTTTGTTTGGTTAGAAGATATATTTATAAGTTTCACACAACCAACTTTAAATTTTTTTTTTTTACCACATTTAGACTTTTTCATTACAAAATTAGGCATGGTTTTGACGTAATTAGAGGTGCCAATTAAGTATTATATATACTGAATAATTGAATCGAGAATGTAAATAAGAAAGAAAATTTGAAAATTTAAATATAAATCATAAAAGTAAGTATATTCATTATTTAAAATTCAAAACAAAAAAGAAAATAAATGTTATTTTCCCGTTATATAAAAAGAAGAGAACAGCACGACTACTGAACTGAGCTGTGCGAATATGCAAAGCTAACACTCATCCGTACACTTTAAAAACAAATAAAGAAAGAAATAAGCTGACCCCAAGAAAACCATACCCGTGGCCCATTAAGCAAAAAAGCCGAATGAATACACAATTTTGGAATTAACATTATTATGGAAATAATAATATTAAAATTTTAAAATAAAAATATTGGTTTTCCAGAAAATAATTGTAAAGTTTTAAATTTGATGGTTTTAAAAAGTTTCTATCAAATATTTTAAAGGAAATTTTTTCATATAGAAAAAATGTCAAACTATTTAGAGAAAATACAAAAAAAATACTGAAAGATATTGATAGACTTCTATTAGCATCTATCCGTGATAAACTTCTATCATTTCTATTACTGATAGACTCTGATAGAATTCTATCAGCATCTATCACATCTATCTAAAAATTTTGTTATTTTATGTAAATAGTTTTTCTTAATTTTTTTATCTTTAAAAATTCCTCATATTTTAATTGGATTAAACTTCATAAAATTGCCTTTAACACCAATTTTCCCCCACCAAAAATTTACTATATTTCCCTAATTTTTAGTCAATCTTAACCTCTAGTGTAGTCAAACAAGAAAAATATTTTTCTACACATTGATGAATAGGAAATTGACTAACTTTTCGATGAGTTATGTGTTCTTAATGGCTTAAAATTTTCAGTTGAAGTCGCTTTACATGAAAGTAAAAATAGATGAGTAAAAATATATAAACGAATGTACCTATTCATTCCTTCGAAGTTGAAAGTTTGAATATTCGCCTTCAAATTTAGGGTACTAAAAATAAAAACTATCTATTGATTGGTGTGTGGGATAAAAAACTGCCCATTAGTTAATTAGATAACATCAACATGTCCCATAAATAGAAGATGTATTATGTGTTCAAATTTAATTCTCGCATCTTCTTTCATTTATATCAATCTTAACATTTAAAGAAGTCTTATATACATGTAAAAGTTATGTATTAACAATTTTAAAATGAAATTTTAATAGATTATCCAAATTGGATTACTTATGAAACTATAAGAAGGTGCTTGGACTCCTCAGCTTGAAGTTGGAGGGATGAGCTATTCTAGCTCATTCTATGTAAATATAGTTGTGATATTTATAATTATTTATAACCTGCAATTAATTACAGTAATATTATTTGAAGTCCTTTTTTGTTATATTGTGTAACGTCCCAAGCCTAGGATTCGGCACCTGATGGTCCCGGCATTCCCCTACGCCACCTGTGTCCCCTTTTTGTTATATTGTTTACTTGTCTTGAATGCTTGTAAGAGTGAAAGTTGTCCTCACAAACCAACACAAATCCTTTCAGAATGCTTTGTCCGAGGTCACCCAACACAGGAGTACTTCAAGCTAATCACACTTAACTTTACAGTCCTTATAATTAAGTCACCAAAAAGGAAGGTGTACATTGCGGGTATGGGTAGTAACTTTCAAATCGTATAAGCCTTTCTTAACTATACTTTCATGTTCTCAGGATCCCTCTCATTCAGATGTAATCTCGGTTCATTCATGTTTTCCTTCTAAACTCGTGTCGTTACATATAATAACCAGCTCAATACCCAAACACCCTCTAAAGATTAAGTTGAATGTAACTCCCAAAGTTTAGGGTTACAAACTGAATTTTGCTAATAAAAAAAATGAAAAATTGCAAAAACCATTTCTAAAGTATGGTGGTAGTTGCAATTAATACCCTGAAAACTTTTATTTGTAAAAATTGAGCCCTCAAACGTATAGAAGTGTTAAAATTGGACCATCAAACTTACATAATTGTTGAAACTGTAACAACTGTATAAGTTTGAGGATTCAATTTTATAATTTGAGGGTCAATTTCTACAAATATTATAAGTTGGGTCTAATTTTAACATTTGTAGAAATTTGAAGGTCCAATTTTTACAATCAAAAGTTTGAGAATCTAATTGCAATTAACATCATACTTCAAGAGTAATTTTTACCGTTTGCCCTAAAAAAATTACAGTATAAGTTGTCATCATAAAGGGTGAATTTGGTAATTTAATCTAAGAATGAAAAAAAAAAAAGAAGGACAAGAGGAAGAGAGTCAATGAAATAGGAATGGAAATGTATGATTTGTACAATCATTTCAAGTCAGAATTGCACAGTGATCAAGGCAAGAGAAGAACATTACAATGGGAAGAAGGGTAAGTGTCTTGTCCTCTATTTTCCTTAGCCTCTTCCTGACAAATCCAATTTTAGGCCCACTTTCTATCATTCCATCCCATCAGCCCAACTAAAATTTCATTTTCTTTTTCTTTCGCCCAAATACCTTGAATTACCCTATTTTTTTTTCATTTAATTTCGTTTCAATTTAGTTCAGGTTTAAAAGTGATTTTAGAATATATATATATATATAGAGTAAGTTAGTTCTACCATTCTAAAATGATTTCGATAAAACTAAGAGGAAAATTTTCACAAATAGAAAAAATGTCAAACTATTTACAAAAAATAGCAAAAAACAAATAAAAAATACTGATATACATTGGTATACTTCTATCAGCATCTATTAGTATCTATCACACCTATCTAAAAATTTTTCTATTTTGTGTAAATAGTTACTTTTATTTTTCTATTTAAAAAAAGTCTCCAAACTAAAATTGTGTTTGAGTTGTTTTATATTTTGAGATTGATTTTAAATTTATCGAATTACTAAAAAGAGTATTGCATTTTAAAGAAAAATATTAAAAAGAGTAAAAAGACAAATCGTGAATGAAAGAAAAAAGTTAGAGAAGATAATAATAAAAAAAAAAAGTTAAAGATAGTGATAAAAATTCAAAGGAAAGAGAAAAGGAGGACATGGATGGAGAGGGATAAATATGTGAGAAATTACTATAAACAGAAAAAAATCAAATTATTTACAAATATAAAAAGAATTTATTGTCTATCAGCGATAAACTGCGGTAGAAGTCTATCACTCAAGTAGTAGAATTCTATCGCGATACATTGCTGTCAGATAGGAAAATTTTTATATATTTGTAAATAATTTGGCTTATTTTTCTATATTTGAAAACAACCCTAAATATTTTATAGCGAGATAAAAAAAAAAAGCTAGAAGAAGAGATAAATGATGGGAGTGATTTTAAAATGGCTAAAATCACTTTTGTCACTTTCAAAATCACGATAAAATATGTTTTTAATCTTTCAAAACTAATTTTGATGATCGAAAATTGCATTTAAAAATGTAAAATTGAAAATTAAATTGATTTTGAGTGATCAAGTTGTGTTTTTGAGTGATTTTAAAAATGACAAAAGTGATTTTAACGATTTTAAAATCACTACCAAACATATTCTTAGTTCATGGAAGTAATTTTAGAATATGTTTTTTTTTTTTTTTTTTTACAAAGTAAGTTAGTTCTACAATTTTAAAATGATTTCCATAAAACTAAAATTGTGTTTGAATTATTTTATATTTTGAGATTGATTTTAAATTTATCGAATTACTAAAAAGAGTATTGCATTTTAAAGAAAAATATTAAAAGAGTAAAAAAGACAAATTATGAAGGATAGAAAAAAAAAAAGTTAAAGATAGTGATAAAAATTCAAAGGAGAGAGAAAAGGATGACATGGACGGAGAGAGGTAAATATTTTATAGCGAGAGAACAAAAAGTTGAAAGAAGAGATATATTATGGGTATTTAGAGACGTATGGTAAAATTTTTAGGAAAGACAATAGAAAAACAACTACGAAATTTATAGTAATAGCCATTTTAGAAACCAATTTCCTATTAATACTTGATCAAAAATCACGGGTAAAATCGTCCATGCGAAGATAACTAAACTAACGTATAGATATAGAAGTGTTAGAGTCTAAAAAGTTTATGGTTCAAATCCTTTCACTCCTATTGTATTAAAAAAATCATTGGTAAATCACTTTTCAATGATTCATGATGATAACTTTATGAATCATTGTCGAATATCTCTATTTTCAAATAAATGTGATTTTTTTTCTTGATGACAAGAGTGCTACTCTCAAACATGTCTTCAGTGTATGTATTTCAAGACTTTTTTTTTTTTTTATCATTTCTACTAATTAAATACTTCTACGATTCTACGTTAAAAGGTTTTTAATAAGTTTATAAAATTTTATTTTTATAATGAGTCACTATTATGAACTTCATTTGTATAATGCCTACATGTTACCCATCGACTATACCTTCTAAAGATTACATAATAGGTTGATTTTCGATAGACTCGTGTGTCTAGTGCCATAAGCATCAAATTTTGGATTGCTTTTAATTTAGTTCTTAATATTTTAAAATTTTCAATTTTATCTTTGGGTGTAATTTCAATTTGATCCTTAAGTTTATAAAGTGTCAATTTGATATCATAATGGAACAAATCTCACAAATCATTTCTAAACGAAAACAAATTTGAACTTAAATGTCATTTTTATGTGAAAAATTATAGAATTAAAAGATATCTTACAAATTAGAAAACTTGTTTTAGTTACCAAATTGAACATAGCTTAGATGTATAGTATATACTCCCTTAAGGTAAAAAACTTACAGTATGTCTGGCTCCCAACTTCAATTGAGTAGAGTGTGCTATATAACTCATTCAATGTTTTGGCCTTGTAGTTGGTATTTTTAACTATAATAACTCACAATTAATAGTAATACTATTTGAAATATCTTTTTGTTACATAATTTACTATTTCTTACTTACTCTTTCTCCATCTATACTACAATATTTACTATTTTCTACCCATACTAAAATATCACCCAAATACATACACTATTATAACACATACTGAAATAGTTTGTACTCCAAATACAGACTATAATAACCACCAGCTATAATAACTAATTCAGTGCCCGAAACGCTCTCTTAAAAATTTAAATCTTCACACCTCTACTTGCTCTGTATGTATATTTTTGCTTCATTTAAGTGTTGTTTGGGAGGTTATAACGTAATTAAGATTACTGAGAATCAAAGAAGGTTGGAATGCGTGAGATATCAAGGGTGAAATAGAAATGAGATCGTGTGAAAATGATGGAAAAGAGAGTTTGGTTAAAAACTGGCAGAATGAAATGAGTTTACTATTACAAATCAGATCCAAAACACTTAATCTAAAAATGAGTTTTGGATTATATTACAATCCAAACTTATTCTATTACAGGCCTCCAAACAACCTTTTAAATTCAACACAATCATTGATTCCAATAAATGAAGTTTTCAAATTAAAAATCATGATTGCCCATATGGTTAAAATAGTCATGTTGATAGATAATAACAATATAAAAAAAATGAAGATTAAAATATAATTTTGGTACCGGTACTTTTTTAGCCTCTCGTCCTCACAAATCCCATTTTAGGCCCATTTTCTATCATTCCATCCCATTAGCCCAACTAAATCTCATTTTCTTTCCAAATCGATTTTAGCATATCTGAAAATGATTTTAAAATATGTATTTCTGACCAGGTAATTTAGAACATTTTAAAATGACTAAAATCACTTTGGTAATTTCTAAAATTACAGTAAAATATGTTTTTAATCATTCAAAACTAATTTTGATAATTGAAAATTACATGTTGAAAATTAAATTAATTTTGAGTGATTAAAATATATTTTTAAGTGATTTTAAAGATGACAAAAGTGATTTTAATGATTTTAAAATTACTTCCAAACATGCTCTTAATTCTATAATTCTAAAATGATTTTGATAAAATTTAAAATATGTTTGAATTATTAATATTTTGACATTGATTTTAAGTTTACCAAAATACTAAAAAAGAGTATTACATTTTTTGAAAAAAAAATATATTAAAAGAGTAAATAGACAAATTATGAGAGAGAGGAAAAGTTAAAGAGAGAGAAAAAATCAAAAGGAGAGAGAGAAAAAAGTTAAAGATAGTGATAAAAATTCAAAGGAGAGAGAATATGACAATAGGGATGGAGAGGGTTAAATATTTTATGGCAAGAGAAAAAGGAGTTAGAATGAGAGATAAATGACAAATATTTATAGCCATATTGTCAAAATTGTAGAAAATGATGAAATAATTTTTCACAAAAAAGGTAAAATAGGATTAAAAAGAAAGACAAGGATAAAATTTAGGAAAATTACTATGAACAGAAAAAATATCAAATTATTTATAAATATAAATTTTTTTTACCGTCTATCAGTGATAGACCGCGATAGAATTCTATCGCTTTCTATCGCTCAAACAAATAAATTCTATCGCTTGAGTGATAGAAAGCGATAGAATCCTATCGCGGTCTATAAGTGATAAACTGCAAAATTTTTCTATATTTGTAAATAGTTTGGCTCATTTTTCTATATTTGAAAACAACCCTAAAATTTAGAGCAATAAGCAATAACGTTTTAAAAAAGAAAAATTATTATAAGCAGAAAAAATATCAAAATATTTATAAATATAGAAAAATTTTATTGTCTATCAACGATAGAATTTTATCACGGTCTATTGCCATAGATAGTTAAATTTTTCTATATTTACAAATAATTTAAATTATTTTTCTATATTTAAAAACAACACTTTAAAAAAACTAATTTACTATTAATACTTGAGCAAAGATTACTTGTAAATTCACCTTCCAATGATTCATTGAGGACAACTTTATGATCATTGTCATTATCTCTATTTTGAAATAAAAGTATTTTTTCAAAGACAACAGTGATTTTCAATCTCAAACATGTCTTAGTTCATGTATTTTTTTAATTTTTTTTTTATCATTTTTAAATCATTACTTCTACAGTTCTACCTTAAGAGATTTTTAATAGGTGAATAAAGTTGTAATTTTATTATAAGCTACTATTATTAACCTCACTGATATAATATTCACGTTAAACTTTGATTATACCTTCTAATAAAAAATTACACAATGGATGATTTTTAATAGATTCATGCATGTCTAGTAGCATACCCATCAATATGTTTGCTTTTAATTTAGTTTTTAAGATGTTGAAATTTTCAATTTTATTCCTATAATTTGGATATAATTTCAATTTAGTTGTAAGGTTTAGAAAGCGTAAATTTAATATCATCAAATCTCGCAAATCATTTCCAACCAAAAAAATAAATTTTAACTCAAATGACTTTTGTACTAGTTACTTGTAAAAAAAACCTAATATATGTTTTCAAAGTCAAGATTAAAGACTTCTTAATAATACACACAAAATTTATACACATGTTAGACTACTTTTAAAGGCACAATTGAATTTTATGGACCTATTTGAGTTCAAGAAACTTGTAAACAAAAGTATTAAATTTAAAAAATTAAACTTGTAATTTAACCGAAACAATAATATCTTTTTTTTAAAAAAAAAAATCTAAACTACCTCTCTTAGTCCGCTTACAAGCAACATTACTTCTCATATAACTTTTTTTTAGTACAACAGGAGTGGGAGGATTTGAACTACAAACCTTCTGGTTGCTAACAAATATGGTATGTCAATTCAAATATGCTTGTTTTAAAAGAAAAAAAAGGGCCAATTCATCTATTTCTTATTAGATCCACCCCAAATGGACTGCCAAAAAACAGGCCAATTCTTCTGAGCTTCATTCCAACCCAATAGAGAGCCTTCCCTCATAGGATCCCAACTAGAGGAAACAATACCATAGCTAACTCCCAACAAAGCTGAACCAAAGAAGAAGAATGAGACTATAACTGGCACCCATGAGGGCACATCAATTTTCAGCCCAACTTTGAGGTAATAGAAGAATGGGAAGAACAGAAGTCCTATCAACAATGGAATCCCCACTGAAAATCCCATTCTACTTATCATTCTGTTTGTCACTACTTCTGGTATTACACCACCTTCCTCTTCTTCTTCGTCTTCGTCTTCATCCTCATCCTCGTCTTCGCTTCCTTCTCTTTTTGTTTTCTTTGTCTTCCTCCTCTTTGGAGCTGGTCCGAATCCCTTCGGACGTCTCAATGTTGCATTTAGAATCGTGGAGTGGTTCGTGCGTGTTTGGTTTTGGTTAATGCTTGGTCTCAAATTTGGGAAACAGTTCCTTTCATAACTTTTCGAATAGATCGAGAATTTACAATTTCTCTGTTGAACAAAGAGAAATTGGATCAACGAATCACTCTAGATTTTACAAGTATCAATCTTGTTAGAAAAAAGTTTCCACTACTACTGCAAAGAAAAAGAAAAAAAAAAAAAAACTAGAAAATACCAAAATTTATGTGGAAGCCTCCAAAACTGAAAAAAGAACCACAACCCACCCGAAAGAAAACTACTATGTGATAAATTGTAACACACACCCATTTTCTCACTCTCAAACTACTGTTTTTTAAAAGTTCAAGGCGCAATAAAACGTAATAGTCTTCTGAGGCTTGAGCGCAAGAAGCAGAAAAGGCCCAAAATATGAAAAAAAGAAAATCTTAAATACAAGGAATTTTGTATTTAGGTATAGTAAATTTGATTTTTTTTGTTAATATAAAAAGAAAAATCTCAATTATTACTATTTTTAAAAATAATAGAAAAGCTTCAATTTCTATGACTTTGAGGCTTGGGACTTCACAAAAGGAGCGTGCCTAATGACACCTTATATTGTGAGCCTTGCCTTGAAAGGTGAGGTGCCAGAATTACGCGTAGCACTTAGGCGTACCCCCGAAAGGGCTTTTTAAAACATTGTCACAAACTAGAGAATACAAAAAAAAAATTTTAACTCGAGTTAGACTTAAAGTACTTCTAAGTGGGACGACTTGAAACAAAGTCATGGACTCCCTTGGTAGTACTTTATTTTCCTTGAACATTTCTTACGTGAGACAACTACTCTTTTACCATAACTCAATAAATTACACATTAGCAACATATTTGAAGATTTCACATCCATCGTTATTACCCACAATCAAAATTCTTAACTCAGGGAATTATAACCTACTCCGAGCACTTGTCCTAACAATCAATTATTCTTCAAAACTATCCTCAACTCCTGATGTTTGGAAACTAATCAAAATGGAAAGCAGATTAAAAAAAAATCCTTCGTCTTCCTTCAGCTTCAGTATAATTCAACATTCAAGTAGTTAGCATTGAACTGGATCGATGGATCGCTCTAGGTTTTACAGGTATCAATCCTAAATCCTAACTACAATGTTTAGATACTAATCGAAATGGAAAATCGATTGATGAATTGTTTAGATTAAAGAATCCTTCGTCTTCTTTCTGTTTCAATATAATTCAAGTAGTTATCATTGAAATGGATCAATGGACCGTTCTAGGTTTTAGAAGTATCCCTGGTAAAGTAAATCCTAACTCCTAATGTTTAAGAAACCGATTGTTGATTGACGAACTTATGGAAAATAGATTGATGAACAGTTCAGGTTAAAGAATCCTTCATATTCCTTTCATTTAGGTATAATTGAAGTAGTTATAGTTGAAGAGGTTTTTAGAGAACTCAAAGAAAAGTTGCAATCGGGAGGCGTAGTGAGAAAAGTACCTTAATGCGGGGTGATGGAAGGTTTGAAGGCGAAAGAGGAAGGTTGAGAGATCCGGCAATGGCGGCCATTAGGGTTTTTCACTGAAACTGAAACACAGTCGTCTCGTTTCTTACATTTTGTCTTCACTGCGCGAAGCAGGGACGGACGCCATGGAAGAGAGCAGTGAAAGAGGATAAGGTTTTCTTTTGGTTAGCAATCAAAATTTTGCGTAGAATTGGCGGAAAATTGTTTGGATTCCTAAAGCATTTGGCGGACCAATGCGGCTGCCCCACGTGTCAAGAAGAAAAAAACTATTCTTTTGGAGAAAAAAATTTGGGAAATTGACAAAAATGGCCTATTCAAACATTATGTTTTAAAAAATAGCCTATTTATGAAAAACAAGTTTTTTTGGACCCATGATGAAAATGATGTAAGCAAGATAAAACTTTGTAGGTAAAATTACCTTTTTGCCCTCCACTACTTAATAAATTTATTATATGTGATTAACAATCCAATTAATTAGTTTACCCACAAAATTAAATGTTTTTCTTATAAATTAATTATTTAACCCACCAAAAGTAATTATTTTTATAATTTAATTAATTACTAAACCCACAAAATTAAATTTCCTACTCTGTCCAAACTTATTACATCCACCAACCCCTTTAACTACACACAACCACCACACACAACCATCTCTCTTCACACAAATTTTCTCTAAAAATTATACTCTCCTCTCCTCCTAAAATTCTCACAACTCTCTACCACTCATATCTATCTTCACACAACTCCAAAAGGTATGTATTTTCTTCCTTCAACATTTTTTTCTCCAATTTTGTTAAATATATCATGTTTTAGTACGATCTTTTATACTGGCAATTATCTTTATAATTTGTTTTGTTTTAATACAAAAAAATACACTACGTAATATTTGTAGAGGCCCGGCTGGGCTTCTTACCATAGGACCGGGCCTAAACCGGGCTTTACCAGGGAATCGAATTGGTGGTTTAAAATTGGACACGTATGCAATTACGCCCGCCTGAATTTTTACCTGGTGCACCAAGGACCGGGTTCTCACCGGATTTTTAAAATCACATTACGTATATTTGTGGAGGCCCGACCGAGCTTCTTACCATAGGACCAGGCCTCCACCGGGCTTCTTACCATAGGACCGGGCCTCCACCGGGCTTCACCAGTAATTAAATTGGTGGTTTAAAACTGGACACGTATGCAGTTAAGCCCGACCGAGTTTTTACCTGGCACCAGGGACCGGGTTTGCACCAGGTTTTATCTTTTTTTATTTAATTTCTAATATAATTTATCATCTCCCTTCAACATATATATGTTTTGTTTAATATAATTTTACAAATTATACCTTTTTAAAATAGTTTTAATACAAATTATATGTACATGTAAAATAGTTTTTCAAATTATACCCTTTTATATCCTTTCCTACTTATTACACCTAACCAACCAACATTTAACTCCATACCACCTTTTTACCTACCATCAAAAATCCATTAATTATTTTAACAAAAATCAAAACATACACATCCACAACTCACCTAAATCACATAATTCTCTCAAATCATTTTATTCTCACGACTCATCTACTTCTCACAACTCACCTAATTCTTCACCACCTAATTATTCACAACAAGACTACTCAAAGTTTAGATTGGTGAAGGTATGTATTTCATTTATTTAACATGTTATTTATTGATAAGCCTCAACGTTAGAATCATTTAACAAATATTACCTACGATTTAGGGTTTCTCACGATAGACTGATTTTGATTCTACTACTTTTTGGTGAGATACATACATTTTAATTGATCCAAAATTATTATTTATATTCATCTAACATTTCCACCAGAACTAGTTTTTAAAAGATAGAGAATGGAGGTTTAGAGAATGGAGAAAATAGTGGTTTTTGTTTTGAAGCCCAGCCGGGCTTCACCGGGTTGGACAGGCAAACCGAGTACCTCATGTGGCCTGGTGCAACCCGACCAAGTTATTACTCGGGAGACGCCCGACCGGGTTTAACCCCGACAGAGAATGGTTCAAGGATCTGACCCGGGTGGGCCCGGCCGGGCTTACACAGTTCTACCCGGTCTGAGCCCACTCGAGGTAGACCCGGTGAGAGACCGGTCGGGGAAATGGATTTTTTTTTTTAATTTTCCTCTCCTCATTTTGTTTCATTTTATTTGTTGTTAGAAAACTAATTTTTTGTTCTAACAGGTAAATATGCCTCGCGTTTGGGTTTGCTTTGGTGGTGTTTGGTATGAAAAGGAAAAGGATTACGATGGAGGAGAGATGAGGGGATTTGACATAGAGATTGGAACGACATATGGTGAATTCTTGTCTGAAGTTTACAGTATAAGCAGTATAAATCCAGGTCAATACAATCTTGTGATCCGATGTATACTCCAATTGAAGTCCAAAGCTCTTGCATTTGTCATTCGTAATGATGAAGATCTTCACACATTCTTGACATGGAAAGAGGTGTCGGTAATACCTATCTATGTATCAACAGTTCCACGATCTTCAAGTACTGAAGTATTACCTCTACATAATTCCTCGATTAGACACATTGAAGAAATTCCATCAACGTCTAGGCTAGTCTCTTGCAAGACTGAACCCACATATTTTGACCCAAACCCACCAATTACTTTGTTGGGGGATGATGTAGATCAAAATCAATATCTCAATGATTGGGATTGGAAGGAGCCAAGTGATGGTGGAGACGAGGTTGAGGCCGAACCCACTGAATATGCTGAAGAAGAACCAACTCAAGATGCAATATGTTCTCATAACTTGTCCCACCGATCTAGTAGTACAGTGGTCATGCCAGGTCAGTGTTACTCTTTTGAGGATGTAGAAGTTGGTGATATATTCTTATCTAAAAAAGATTTGAAACTTCGATTATCTATGTTAGCAATTAGAGGTAACTTCCAATTTAGGGTGAAGAAGTCGAATACGCAATTATACAAAGTTAGATGCATTGTAGAAAAGTGTGAATGGAGACTAAGAGCCGTTAGAATGAAAAGTTGTGAAATATTTAAGATTTCAAAATATGATAATGTACACACATGTAAGAATGAAATATTGACTACGGATCATTGACAAGCATCTAGTTGGGTTGTAAGACATTTAATAAGACATTTAGTAAAATCCAAGTTTGAAGATATTAGTCGTTTATACAGACCCAAGGATATCGTGAAAGACATAAAACAGGAGTTTGGAGTTAGTCTAAGTTACGATAAAGCATGGAGGGCCAGGGAAGAAGCGTTAGTATTAGTTAGAGGGTCACCAGAGGAATCTAATCCAGAACAACAAACCCTAACAGCACAATCGTACCCAATAAACCCTAAGTCAGAAACTCAACATGACAAATGCATGGAATAAGGGGGTCAATACATCCAACCTAAACCCTAATCCAGAACAACAAAGCACAATCGTACCCAATAAACCCTAAGTCAGAAACTCAACATGACAAATGCATGGGATATGGGGGTCAATACATCCAACCTAAACCCTAATCTAGAACAACAAACCCTAACAGCACAATCGTACCCAATAAACCCTAAGTCAGAAACTCAACATGACAAATGCATGGAATAGGGGGGTCAATACATCCAACCTAAACCCTAAGTAATAATTGACTGAGGGAGAGGAAGGGTCCGAGTTAGTGGATGAGGGGGTCAATACATCCAAACCAATCTAAAGGTTAATATGAATTTGTAGATTTAGTCAACAATTATTTGTATAAAAATAAATATAATTAAGTAATAATTGAGAATAAAAAATTAAACTAATACTTGTTTATGAAAAGAGACATAATTTTATTTATTCCAAAAGTTCGAAAATTACATAATTAACATAAACAAAAAAAAAGACAATATCTGTATACTAAACCCTAAACAGCATGACAGTTCCTATCGTTGCCCCGCTCATACCTCGTCCCTCCGCTCGTGAACACTCGAGGCTTCGTCAGCTACAACTGCCATGGGGTCGACGTTATGGCAATCATCACCAACCTGATGATCTAATAATAGCTCACGATTTGCGTCAACTGGACTCGTCCGCTCTATCGGATCACGAGCACTACTCCGGTCCACAAACTTACCCTACATAAAAAAGTCTTAGTACTAGTTTATAATAAAAAAAATTAAACAATTAAAATTAATGAATAGTTTATCAAACCTTGGATAGTCGACGAATAGATTTCTTTATTGACCTGACGTCTTTCTCCAGGCCCGCCACTCGTTCATTAATGGACTTCATGAGCTTCAATAACTTTTTTAAGGTTTTATTTTTCTTCTTTTTCCTCTTCCTCCTTTGACCATCCTCCTCTTCATGAGCATCATCAGCATCATGAGTCATGGAAGGCCCAGTGTTCTGAGCATCATGAGTCATAGGAGGGGCGTCTAGTGCAGGTGGTAGTGGTGGTGCTTCAGGTGGCAAGACAACACGTTCGAGGAACGCAATTTCCTCGTCAGTTGCCACCAGCTCTGGGGTGATCAATACCTACAAGGAAAGATAAGATTGTAAGTTATATAAACCCTAAAAAAATTCATTAGTAAACCCTAAAAAAAGAACGTACCTCTTCAGCACCAAACACATCATCCATAATCAAGGCGTAAGAGGGAGAGTGAGAGCAAGACCAACGACGAATGCGTGGAATAGCATTATCGTTCAATCTATTCGCAACCCGTCCAGTCAACGACGAAACAGTCTCGTACGCCCAAACCTACATAAAATATATACTGTTAGCCAAATAATAATACAAGAAAAATATGAAACACTTAAACTAGTTATAGAAACTAACCTGAAAAGCATGAGGGAGTCCATAGAGACTATACGTCTGCTGCCTCCCGTCCGTACTCTCCTTCTACTTATCAACCTTGTCCTGCAACCCTTTCTTCAACCTCTTCATTGTCATGTCGAAGATATATCTACCCCAATATACGTTGCAGAACATCTCCTAATCATCTATAAACCCTAGAAACTCATAGTTCATACTAGCCTTCCTCTCCCTCCCCATCAATCCAAACTCGATAAAATAAACGAGGGATATCTTAACAGCATCCTCATCGTTCTCGAACACGAGCGATGGGTACTTAGCATCTAACTCGTACCCCTTTAACCCCTCCATCATGTTAAGGTATTTATCCCTAAGTCGAACATGTGAAGTATCTCTATCCCTTCGTACAATTTGGTGTTTTAAACCGGTCACCAAATCAAACTCCCTACGTCCAAATGACACCCGTGTGTTCATTAAGTTAAAGCTAATCACATCCCTCCTACTCTCCCTCACCTCTCGCAACAAAATATAATGAATAAAAGGACCATTAAACATTATATTAGAATCTAATAAAACCCCAAAACAGGTTTGCCTAAACATATCTAACTGGGCTGGGGTCAACTTTTTCTTAATGCTCGTTTAAGCCTTTCCTAAGTGGGCACAGCAGGTAAGGGCAACGGGAAAATGATTGTCGGGACTTATTTTTAGTACCAAATCCATCCTCCATGATATACATATACATAGTCAAACATTTGAAGTAAAAACATGTAAATCCCGGTGAAAGCCCGGCCAGGGCCAACACAGGGCCAAAAAACAAAAGCACATAAATAAGTTTCGCCCGGTCCAGGCCCGGCCAGGGCCAGCACCGGGCCAGAATCCAGCAGGCACCATAAACCTCACCACCCGTTCCACACCCGGCCATGGCCTGACTGGGCCAAAAACCAGTAGCTCCTAACCTTTAAACCCTCAGCCAGGCCCGGCTAAGGCCAGAACCGAACGATATTCCAGTAGCTCTCTCGGCCAAGGACGCTCGTCGCGGCCCGGCTAGGGCCAACACCGGGCGATAATCCAGTAGCCCATTTAAAACTTCACCCCTGGTCTAAACCCGACCATGGCCTGACCGGGCCAACAAACCATCACCCATGTGCACTCGGTCATTGCTCGGCCAGGGCGCCCGGTCTAGGTCTGGCCAGGGCCAGAATCGGCCCAACGTCAAGTAGTCTTTGTGCACTCGGTCCTTGCTCGGCCAGGGTGACTTGGTCTAAGCCCGGCCAGGGCCAGACCGGGCCAACATCCAGTAGCCCACCCCTAACCTCACCCGGTTGGACCCGACCAGGGCCAGTACCGGGCCAATATCCCTAAGCCCACCCCCTGTGCACTCGGTCCTTGCTGGGCCAGGGTCGCTCGGTCAAGGCCCAGCTAGGGCCAGGACCGGGCCAAAATCCAGTAGCCCAACCTAACCCGTTCTAAACCCTAACCCAGTTATGGCCCGCCCGGGCTTAAGCCCTAAAATCCCTAAACCCGAACTTCACTCCGTGAAGCCCGCCCGGGCTTCAACTCTAACCCATTAGCCTAGTTGCAACCTGGTGAAGACCCGACGGGGCTTTTACCATCTTCTTCCCCAAATTGCCCACCCTGTGCAAGCCCGGTGACATTCGTAGGAAGCCTGGCCGGGCCTACTCGATACACAGAATGAAAAGGTTTCGTTTTTCACGGCAAAGATCAAACTAAACACAACCAAAGTATTCAGACAACACCAAAAATCTATTTTAAATTACGAAACAACTCAAAAGGTAAGATTTTTCGGTCATAATCTAGATACCAAAAAAACTCTAGCTCAAAACAGTGAAAAAACCAACCTAGTGAATATATACATGGATTTTAAACATGCAAAACTCATTTAAATAGTAGAAGAATCCATCATTTTTAAAAATGAATCAAAAAATCATAAAAAAAAAAAACCCCCTAAAAATGAGAAGGATCGAAATGTACCTGGTTGGAAATGAAACCTTGAAAAATAGTTTGAAAAATCGTTAACGACAAATGAAGAAAACAAATCGTGAGTGATTTATGAGTTTGGAGATCAAAGATTTTGGAGCAAATGTAAGAAGAAAAGGAAGGTGAAGAGGTGAGAGAAGGAAGCTGAAAAAGTGGGAGAAGAAAGAGTGAGATTATTTGAAATGTTGAGGGTAAAATGGTAATTTCATAAAGAGGGTAGAATGGTAATTTTCTTAGTTTGGGTAAAATGGTAATTTCATATTTTATAAAAAGTGAAAAGAGTTTAACATTAAATAAAAAACTTGAGGGGGTTATTTATAAAAAAAAAAAACTTGTGAAAGGGTTAAAAATGTAAATTACCCAAAAAAATTTAGGGAAAAATAGTCTTTTTAGTCCCTATTTTTTTTTTTATTTAATTTCTATCTCATCTTTATGTTTCAAAAATCTAGCACTTTCACCCTTGAAATTTCAATAATGTTCAATTTTAGTCTTGAGTTGAGATAACAGAGTTGTGGTTGAGACGGGACTAATTTTAAATATAAATAGGTCGATGATGTGGCTATAAATCTTGAAAAATTAAAAAAAGAAAAAAAAAACTCAAGAGGCACTCCCACACACGTAATATAGTGACGACAACGCCAACTTCTAATGCGCACACATGTTTTTTTGAGTCAAATGGGTACTTTCACTGGTAGATTTTTTATTTTTTATTTTTTTTTAAAAAATTAACTTTTTAGTCCTCAAGTTTTGAATAATATGTGCGTTTGATCCTTGAGTTTTAAAAATGTATCTTTTTAGTCCATGAGTTTATAATAATAGATTCATTTGGTCCCTGAGTTTTCAAAATATACCTTTTCAGTCCCTGAATTTTAAAAAATAAGTCTAAAAAGTCCTCCAATTATTTTTTCTTTAATTTTTTAAAAATAATTATATGATATTTTAAATTAGAAAAAATAGTTTTAGAGACGAAATAGTTTTTAAAAATTATTCTTCTAATTTAAAATGTCGTATAATTATTTAAATTAATAATAAAGAATTATTTAAGAGATCTCTTAAACCTATTTTTAACAATTCAGTGATAAAAAAGTATAAAAAGGTACTTTTCTCTTTTTTTTTTTAACAAGAAACCACATTTTCATTGACAAAAATGAAATAATATATAAGGACATAGGGAATAAGTCCCAACGGCCAATACTAAAAAACTGGAAACACGACACTATTACAAAAACATACAAATCTTCGTCTCACACAATCTCTTTGGTAATTTTATCGGGAAATCAACTCAAATCATCATAAAAATTTAAATCTCATGGGGCTACAATGTTTTTTTTTGCCCTTTTGAGTTCAACAAAATACAAAGAAAAAAATCAAAACACTCGTACACCTGCCTTTAACCAATTGAAGAGTTATACTCAAGCTAACGGTCTCAAATTATTATTATTAAATGTTAACCATTATGGGTTGACCTAGTAGTGGTAGGAACATTAAAAAAAATTTAAAAAAAAAAAAAAAAGACTAAAGGACTAAGGAGTCATGAGTCCAATTCATGGTGATCACCTACATAGGATTTAATATCCTACGGGTTTCCTTGACACGACAGATTATCTCGTGAAATTAGTCGAGGTGCGCGTAAGCTGATTCGAACACTCGTGGATATAAAAAAAATTATTATTAAATGTTGCTATTATGATAAATAATAAAGGGAGCTGGTATAAAATCGTATATTTGAAATTTTCCAAAAGAAACTATAATTTTCAATCAGTCCCTAAAGGAATAAAACTAGACTATCTTTGCCATTTTTACATGATTACACAGAAAGAACTTAGTAAACAAGATCCTGTAAAGTCATTGGAGAATGAGCATAAAGAACTATTTGCCTCAAAATATTACAAAGTGATCTGTAAAAGGGCACAACTGCAACATCTCTTTATTTCCTTCTCTCTCTTTTTTCGTGGTTTCTTTTTAATTTTTGTGGAAGTCACTTTTTAACCTGTATTTAACCCAATGAATCATTCTTTAATTTTAAACTTTCAGTTACATTAAAATTGAAATAATTAATAGCTTGAATGAGTTAAGTCTAGAAAAAAAAAAGAGAATATATTTGAAAGTGCTTCTAAAATAAGTACTTCTAGTCAAAGTATTTTAATGATAAACACTCAAGTAAACAGTGTTCTATAAAAAATACTATGAAGGTTTAAAATTATTTTTTAAAGTGCTTTTAAGTCCAGCACTTGAGCCAATTGCACTTTACAAGTGTTTTCTCACAAAGCATTCTATAAGCGTTAAAAAAAAAGCACTTGTATGTCAAAAGCAGCACTCCAGAACATAATCGTGTGGTTGCATATGAACAACTTTAGTAACGTGCCATGAATTTCTAAATGAAGCTAAACAGGTTCTTATGTAAGAAACAAAACTAGAAGTCGCCAAAAGAATCCTACAAAAAGAAAAAATTCTGATGCAATTTTGATGCAGACATACCCGGAAATAATCTAGTCTTGGATGGCATTCGAACTTCCGAGGTCGGATCGCCCGTACTTCGACACTGCAAAGCAGTAAACTCCAACGACTCCACCAAGAACTCCAATGACCATAGAAAAGAGCTGGAAATTTGCAAAGAATTCACCTCTAACCTCACTATCTTTTGAATGACACATGACCATCATATCATCCTTGAGCTCACAACCATCAGGCATCATTGGACCATACAGAGTGAAGGCTGTCTGATAAAACCAAAGGCCCTGAAGGGTTATGGCGATACCGCTGCACATGTCAACCGGAAAGCTGGTAGGTAAAATAGCTCCAGCAACCGTCGACAAAATGCAGAGCCCTATCAAGAGGACAAGGAGAATATGGTAGTAACCTTCAAGGCCTTTATGAGTAGTTGAATGAAAGTAAAACAACAGATACTCAGCGCAGAACGCCATGGCAGCAATCAGACAAAGCGCTTCATCTGGTAGACGAACAAATCTGAACAGAAAGAAGTGAGAGATGAATAATCAGCTCTCTTCCAGAAAAAACTAGTGATTAAGACAGAGTAAGGGATAAACTGCACATATATGTAGAAACAGAAAGTTAACAGCTCAATTCAATATTTGAATACTAGGTTAAAGATTATGCAAATTCGACGTGTCCCCTCCTATACAATATAACCATCCATTTGTCCACATTTCACTTCAAATTTTGGATTACAAGCTCCTACAAACTGATAGATACTTGAAATCAGGGAAGAAAAACGTGTCTTTCCAGCGAAGTTTGGGAGCGGGCACAACTTAAAATACAACACACGTACAAGAAACTGCTATAGCTCTCATCCCAGAAATTCCATCTTATATGATCTTTGGGTAATTGGGTTATACAAATATTTTCATATCAATTGTTTTTCATAGATGTGTTACTGATATGTGAAGATGATTGTATGAAAAGTGCAACGAAAGCTACGAGTCAGAACAGATACTTCACGAACCTAAACCTCGGTATCTTCATATTGAATTTATGATCACTAATTCACTTTCCTGATGTAAACAAACTACTCCAAGATCAAGAGCAAAAGTTTGTGAACCTTTATTACATCAATTCAGCAAAGCTATATGTCTCCACGACACGTCTACTTGTCCATGTCCTTGCGGGTTTAAATTCCTTCCGAAAGGAATATCCTGATACTTTCCACCATCAATTTGATATTTTATCCAGTTATGACTTATATCCCATATCATATTTCTATTAAACTACCACTCAATTGAAAAACTAAGTTATAGTTTGCTTAATCTGTTATGCATATTTTTTAAAATACTTCTGTTTTGAGAAAGAACCAACAAAACTAATTCAAGCAAAGTAACTAAGTTAACTAAGCCCAACTGATCTAAACAGAACCAGTCAAACAGTTTATTGAAAAAGCTAACAGTCCAAATGCTTTGTACATGAAACAAGAGTGAATTACCTGGACTTTTCAGAGAGTAGAGCGATTACTCCAAAAAGGAAGAACATGAGAAGCATCCCCGAATGTTCAAAGTTGTTCATATGCGAAGGGTTCAAAACTCCATTAACGAAGAACTTGAGATGGGTTGAATACAAAAGCTCAATACACAAATCAATGAAACCGCCAATGACAATAACATAAAGCTCTAAGTATTTGAGTTTTCCATCGAAGCCAGGCATAGGATTCCACACACGAACGCGAAACAAGATGGGATTTGACACGTACCGAACCAGAGCACTCCACACGTGCCAAACACCAACCAGAAGAAACAGCGTCCCTGGAAGAACATGACCCTTAAAAGATCCCATATCTTCAAAGCGCTTTTACCACTCTATTTCTCCGTCTTCTTCACTTTTATGATGACTTCTCCTCTTCTACCAGTAAACCATATTCTGTTCCCCCCCCCCCCCCCCCCCCCCCCCAAAAAAAAAAAAAAAACACTTCCATTCAGTAAATTAACACAGAAACTTCCTCAACTCTTCTGAATAATTCGTGAAATAGTTTGTGAAAGCAAGTAAAAGTACCAATAATTATCGCAAGATGCAGCAAGAACACAGAGCATAAAAAGAAGAGCATTATTGAAGCTAATAATTGAGGAAGAAGACAGAGAAACCTAATGTTTGAAGGCAAAATAAGGAACGCTTTAGAAATTGATTCTTCTTCAAAAAGAACGCTAGTCTTCCACTTATTTGGTCAAAATCGAACGATTGAAAGCAACATCCAATATCGTAATGATGGACAAAAACGAATAAAACAGATCCACAACTGAGACAAAACGGCCAAAAGTAGCACAAAACCAAATCGAGTAGCTCAAATAATACAGCAGCCATGGCAAAAGCATAAACAAAAAAGAGGAACAGAGGGAGAGAGAGAGATTTCGTATTTGTGATGATAAAAATCAAGTAGAAATGGAGAAAAAAAAAAAAAAGAAGATCGAGAAATGAAAATGATGAAATAATCGATTGATAATGATGAGTGGAAAGCACTGACGATTGCATAATAAGGTGATTGAGAGTCGATCCCACCATGCGAGGCCTTGTTTGTTGCAGAAGAAGCAGCCCTTTTGCGGTCCCCGAAAAAGGCTTTGGCGCACCGAACAAACAGAGAAAAGGAAGAGAGAGAGAGAGTCGCGTGGTGGAAAGTGGCGTTGACGATGGCGGCAAGGTGAGGATCTGATTCCGCTCCTTCTCAAACTTAACGAATTCGCCCCATAATAACAATTTAGATTAAAGTTTAAAATACTATTTTAGATGTTCCATTTGGTTTCACCCTTGGCCCGGGCCCTACCCTACAACAATTTAGTACAATTATTTTAGAGGCAGATAGTTCTAAGCCTTCTAATTCGATTGATCGTACATTTGATAGTGATTGAGTTTAGTTGAGAGGATAGTGTAACTTGACTTCCTTTTTCGATCTAATGTATTTTCGGTCACTAGTGCCTGCAAGTCATTACGTCTTAGGCATTGAAATTATTTTGGATACTACAACAATTTAGTATTTTAATTATTTTGGATGCAAATAGTTCTCTTCATGCTAAGGTGGGTAATTTTCTAACTTAAGACCGACCTTCTAATTCGATTGATCGTACATTTGATAGTGGATGACTTTAGTCGAGAGGAGAGTGTAACGTAGCTTCATTTTTCGATCTAACGTGTTGGTCACTAGTGCCTGGAAGTCATTACGTCCTAAGCATCATGTGATGCTTTGGGCCAGCCTCCTTTGGTTTGGAGATAATATTCCTAGACAATCATTCATTACATGGTTTGTTGTTCGAAATTGTTTACAGCCGCAAGATCGTATTTGCAGATGATGCTCTAATATTCTGAGTGACTGTGTTTTGTGTATATGGGGAGTCGAGTTTATGGATTATTTATTTTTTTAATCTCCTTTTAGTAAGGTTGTTTGGGGAGACATGCTTTTGTGGGGAAGGTGTTCTCATAGAATCTCGTATTGAGATATGAAATTCAATTGGATTTGTCACTTTAGTACTGGTGATCGGCTAAGGCATAATTTGTAGAGAGTTGTTCGGTATGCTGTTGTTAGTTATGTTTGGCACAAGCTTAAAATGCATATCCATGGTGCTACTTTGTGTCCTCCCAAGTGATTAGTTTAGTTGTTCGGTTTGGGGTTCTTATTTGTTGTTCGTAGTGGCTTTGGACTTCTCTCATGGGGACCCCACTGACCTCGTATCCATGGTGCTAGTGGTGTGTGTTTTTTTTTCTTTATGTTTGGTTTGTATTTTTCACTATCTCCTCTCTTGTTTTTTTTTTGTTAGTTTGTTAGTGCCTTACCTCGCGCTATGAGGTTCCTCCTCTTTTTTTAGCAATCCAATACCTTGGGAAAAAATATATATTATTTTGGTTTGCTTAAAATATTATATTGGTCCCTATAGTTTCAGATTTATTCAATTTTAGTATTTGTGTTTTCAAATATTCAATTTTAGACTCGGTACTTTTAATCATCTTAAATTTAGTTCATTATAGTTAGTTTTGATCGAAATAAGCTAAATATTAAGCTGCGTGACCGATCGGCGCGGACGGACGGCGGTCTCGGCTGGACGAAAACGGCGGCAGGCGCGCGGACGAAGCGCGGCGGCGTGACCGATCGGCGCGGACGGCGAACGGCGGCAGGCGCGCAGACGGGCGGGGCTAGCGGCATGCGGACGGGCGGCGAGCGATCGGCTGTGAAGGGCGGCTGTCTCACGCGAAGAAGAAGAAAAGAAAAAAATGGGTTTGCACACTCTTCGAGACACCCTAATTATAAAAATATATTATTATCATATATTATAATTAATATATTATAATAATTTATATTTAAATAATATAAATTATAATAATAATAAATAAATATATATATTTATATTCTTTTTTCTTCTCCAACTCCATATTTATCGAATCCTCCACGATAAAATCCAATTCTAATTCCACAAAATATCCAATACTTAATTTATTAACCCTTTAAATTAAATTATGGGACGTTACCATTATTGTTTATTGCTCACAAAAATCAGTTATTTGAATATCATGTAATGCACTAACGAGTTAGTAAATTTTGTTACAATGTTACTTAAAAAAAAGAAAAGAAAAATTGTTATAACGAAGCATAGAGCTAGAAGAGTATATATATCAATTTGATAAGATTAAGACAAACATGCAAAATTCGTTTGAAAAGTCATTTCATAATCGTGAAGGAGAAACTTGATCAATAGTTTCACGAACTTTTATTAAAACACGATAATGAACAGATTTGTGAATGGTGCGAGAAGTCGAAAAAGTTAAGAAAGGAAGATCAATGACTATACAATAATATTAACAAGTTTTGGTTTATGGGTGGATCGTATTCAAGTCGTGAGCTACATTTTTTAGTGGTTCAACAATATATGCAGTAGGAATATTCAAACATTTAGGCTCTGTTTAGTTTGTGGTTTATTTTCGTTTTTATGTTTTCAAAAATAAAAAAGTTACAAGAAAAACAATTAAAATGTGTTTGGTATACTTATTTTAAAAAAAACAACCTTAAAATAGCTCATTTTAAAAAACAATAAATTGTCTTTTTCTTTATTTTTAAGATTTGTTTTAACAAATTATGAACACAAATTATACTAAATACAATCATGTCAGATTACACAAATTACAAATTGAATATTATAAAAATTTTCTGACAAGTTTGCTTCTATCTACAAATTGTATCTCTCATCAAATTTTAATGAAGAGTTTTTTTATAATTAAATATATAAAGAAATATGAATATACCACTAATTTAAATGGTGTAACATCTTATTAACATTAATCCTACAGATTTGTAGGATCTTCCTTATCGATAAACTATTTTTTTTTAAACTTTATCGTGGTGGAAATTATTTATATTATTTTCTCATAAATAGTTTTTTATTCCCTTACACATTTTATTACTTATTTTTTCACACATCAAAAAACTGTTCTCCATAAGGTAATCTCTATCTACTATTTTTCTTTTTCCCTTTTAGATATTCATTATAATAACACAACAATTGAATTATTATTTTTAATTATCTAGAATAATGAATTTTACCAAATACATTTTCAAATTCACAACCAAACACAAATTTTGAATTTTGAATTCAAATTCAAAATTTTAATTTAGAACCAAACGTATTTTCGGATATTGTAAAAAATAAGAATTTGTTTTTGTTTTTTACTAATATTTTATTTTCGAAAACAAATTTTTAGATCACAAATCAAACCGGGCCTTAATATCTTAGTTGATGATACATATCTTAACTAATTAAGTTATTCTTAGGTTGGCAAGCCGTATTGTCACATCACAAGTATGTATATATTACTTTCATATAATAACATACCTATGTAGATCAAACAAAATAAACAACACAATGATTTAATGTTACCTCAGTTTTGTATAATGAGTTTTAGAAATCAAATAAGAAAAATATTAAATTTTATGATTGAATCAAACCAATTCATAACATGTCCGCACATGTAAAAACAACGTAATATACTTTTTGTATATAAAAATATGAAATTGCTCTTACATGTATTATTTTATAAGGATTTTTTTAAGTATTACATTACAATATGGAGATAAAGTTTTGAACTCGAGAAAGAAATTTATTTATTTATAAATTTAAAAGAAGAAATATATCATTGGCTAATCAAAACCAATATTGAATGGGCTACAATAAAGGAGGGCACTATTAATCTTAACTTGAGAAGAAAAAAAAAGTTTTTTTTTTTAATTTGTTAAATAAAAAAACAAAAGAAGAGTGGTTGGTGAGTTGGTAGCTGCGCTCATCAAAATTCCAGTTTGATAAATTTTAATTTTAAATAAAAAATTAGTTTCGATATTTAGTAAATTAACACTAAATTTGTGTAGTTTAGCTATATAAATCAAGTAGGCTTTTTATTTCAACTATTTTCAAGTCGATAATTAGTTTATAATTAGTTATACTATACTTATTTAAAATTTTACCTGACTTTAATTTCAACTAATTAAATTAGTTAAATTTAAACTAATTTTATTTAATCTAAATTATTTAATGAAAGTTTAAGAAAAATGATTGTTATAAAAATGAATCAAATAAAATTCGATGAAATTGTTAGAAAATTTAAGGATGAGTTTGGATTAATTTTTCAATTGTTTAATTTTAAAAATAAGTCATTTTAGAAAAAATTAGAGTGTTTGGTAACGGTTCAAAAGTGTATTTTAACTAATAAATTTTTTGAAAAACATTTTTTTCTCTAGTCAATTTAGACTAATCCTAAATCTAAAAGTTTGTTTGTTTGCTTTTTTTTTTTTTTTTTTTTTTTTTTTTTTTTTTTTTTGAGAAAATCTAAATCTAGAAGTTATGTTTATGAGCTTTTACAAAAGTGATTACTATATATTAATAAAACAATTTGTTTTACCAAGTAGGTAGTTAAGATTTTCCTAATAAATAAATCCAAACGGAGATATTTCATTTAAAATAAGCTAAATGAAATTATTATTTAAAAGAAAATCCAAATTAACAAAAAAATCTATCGTAATTATTATTATTTTTTTTATATCTATCGTAATTATTTCTAAATAAGCGCGATTTTATCTCTAATTTACATTAATCGATATATTTAAAAAAGTTATAGCAAATTCGAAATGAAATTTGGAGAGGGTCTATAAAAGTTTATAAGATTTAAATTGATATAATTTTAAAACCAACGTTACACGTGCGAGGTATGCGATACACACCGAGGCGTAAAATATAGTTCTGGTCCAAAATGCCCTTTTTCAAGAACAAGTAAATTGGCAAATCTTTGAACATTGGGATAATATTTTGGTCATTTGACATTATAGTGGACTTTTTATCACCTTGATTGCCGGACTCCTGAGAAAATCAATTTTATTATTATAAATATTTTTTTGGAGAAACAAATTTATTATTATTGTTTTTTTTAATAAAAATAACATAAGTTTTGTTTCTGTCTGAGCGGTCCCACAGCAAGTGAAATGCACCTTAGAAAAGTAAACCCCCTCACCGGTCTCCACCTAGTTTTGAATATATTTGGATTTCGTCACGGCGCCAACTCCCTGTTATCATCACCCCACTATCTTCGTCACCGCCCAATCACCTCCCTACACGTTTCACTCATCCTCCCACCACCCCTCTCCCCTTTTTTCCACTTACGTGGGATCCCTCGCCCTTCATTTCATCAGAATCTTTACCCGCATTCCCAATCGTCCGATCTCTCTCATCGCCACCACTTCCGAGATGTCGCCGTTTCTCCGATCCCGGTGCTCCGACGGCTCGCCCGAGCGCCCTACAGTTCCTCTTTAAAGTCAATTTCCTTTTGTCTTGTCCTTTGAATTTCTCTATTTCTTTTAAGGGAGGATGATTTGATTTGTTGTCTTTACTGGTAGACTCGAATTGCAAAAGTGAATTTGTGAGGAATTTGGAATCGAAGTTGAGAATTTTGAAAGTTCTTGTCCTTGTCATGCCGGACGTCTGAATTTGCGTTTTCGATTGTTTGCTTCGGAAATTCTCGGCGTTGCGATGACCGATCAAGTCACTTGAGCTCTCACTGATGTTGTGGAAGCAAGGAAGCAAGGATTGTTTTCTGAGCTTCCGAGTCTGCGAGACCGTGCATACTCTATTTGATTATTTCGGATATTCATTTTTCTTGACCTGTGGGAGGTATTGATCTGGCGCCAATCAAGTTTGTTAAAGGTATGTCGTCGAAGGTCGTGTATGAAGGTTGGATGGTGCGGTATGGCCGGCGGAAGATCGGCAGGTCCTTCATTCACATGCGGTATTTCGTGCTTGAATCTCGGTTGCTTGCGTATTATAAGAAGAAGCCCCAGGATAATCAAGTAGGTGTTGTGTGATTTAGTTCAGGATTTTCAATTTTTGGTGTCGTGTTTTGTATTTCGAGTGAAGTCGTGGCATCGTCGTATAAGATATAACTATGCACGAAGGGCTAAATTGCGTCCAATGCATGTGTAATTTCTATCTGCATTCTTACTGTTTTCTTTTTTGATCGAAATGCATTTCTTACTTGCCTGTTTGCTGATCTTTCGACTCAGGTTCCAATTAAGACCATGCTAATAGATGGAAACTGTAGAGTGGAGGATCGTGGCTTGAAGACGCACCATGGACATGTCAGTTGTTATTCTTCTTCTATTTTTCTTTTTTAGCAATGTACTGTCTTGTGATTGCGAGGATGTAAGCTATTTATTTGCTTAAGCTGAAGCGAACAGTCTATTTAAGACTTCGAATGCAGCCAACTTTGAACTTACCTGTTATACTTCAGTTATTTACTGTTGTAACAAGTAGCCTCTACTGCAAGGGCAGGATTTGCTGCAACCGAGGACTAAATATCTTCGTTGTTTTTGTTTCGTATTTTCTTGTGGGGAGAAGGTTGCAATTGTTTGTAGTTTGGCCTCCTCAACGAGTGAACTATTCTATAGTGGATTTGTTCATAACTCAGGATCATGATGATCAGAAAGTCCACAGTGCCACCAAAAGAGAGAGTGAGAGAGAGAGCATCCAGATGATTCATTAACCTTTTGCCACTGGTTGAGGTCCCTGCTCGTGTGTTTTTTACTCTTTTGCATATATTTTTCAAATGCATTCTCAATTCTAATTATTTAAGGCAGTGTATGAGGCCTATAATCTTCTTCTTATTTTCCGGTGAATGAAGCCAAGTTATGGTCACCTCTTCTTACTGCTGGTATAGCCTGGCAGTTTAGTTTGATCTTTTGGGCTTGTAGAGTCGGTAAATCCTGGGATATAATAATTTCCTTTGAAGTAGATATCTAACCACTCTAGTCCGTTAGAGTATGTTTCAACTTTTTTTCTCTTGTTCCTAAATGCTCGTTTTCTTTCTTTCTTTCTTTTTCGTAGTAAATTCCATTGTACGACTAGATGTTCTTGCACATAATTATGTCTTCCAAGTTCGAATTTTCAATTACTAACATTCTTAAGCTTGTTGGCTGAGTTAATGACAAACACATGTATTTCATATCAGATCATCAACCGTTAGGATTGTCGTTTCATGGTTCTTAATTTTTCATCCACTTATTTCATATAGTGTTTCAATGGTGCTAACACTCCTTATTTGTGTATTACTTTAATGATCTATTTCAATTCCATTTTTGATGTTGTAGATGGTTTATGTCTTGTCTGTTTACAACAAGAAAGAGAAGTACCATCGAATTACGGTTTGTCCTACTTCCAATCACTTGATTGATCAAGATTGAATGTTTTTTGCACATCTTCTTATCTTAACATTGATAATCTACGTTTGAATAAATTAAGCTACTGGTCTTCTCCCATACTTTATTTTATATGGTCATCAATTTTCTTCCATTATTAATTGACATTTTGTAGATAGGGGAGGGGGTGGTATATCAGTATATCATGAATGAATTTTCCATGTTGCACTGTATTTTTTGGGCTTCTTATTTTCTGTATTTTTCACAGTTTATTCTTTACATGATGATGAGGAAAATATTGTTGGAGTGGACATGCTACGGGATGCACATATCATTTTTCACATTTTTTTTTCCTTTTGGGGGGTGGTGGCGTATGTTGCCCTGATCAATATTAGAAACCCTGATGGGTGCACTGATTTTAGTCAGCATTTGCTTTGCAGATGGCGGCCTTCAATATCCAAGAAGCGTTACTGTGGAAGGAGAAAATAGAGCTTGTCATTGATCTGGTACTTCCCAAATTTCCTTTACTTGTTTTCCAACATTAACTCCAATTGGGGTGCGAGTGCCTTTGTAAGTTCATAGTCATAGTCTTTGGCTTTTTGAATGAAAAATTGATTGTTTCCTATATAAATAATTATTAGTGATGAAGAACATCTTAGTATTGAACAGTTATTCTCCTCATGTTAGTAATAATATCCTCCAACATTATTTTCTATCATGTCTTGGATATTACCTTATGCCATATCAGTTTGGAGTATGTTGAGAGCCAAATGAATATCTGTTGCTGATTTTATTTTAGTTGTTATAATGGGTTCTGTCTTTTTTGGGCATTTGTTTTCTTCATATCCATCATTTGCCCCTTGATTAAACGTTCATGTTTGTTTCTTTGATTACTACATCTTATGAATTGATGAATTAAATCTCCTTTGCACGTGGAAATGTCAGCACCAAGGCTCACAAGTTCCGAATGGGAACAAATTTGTATCTTTTGAATATAAATCGGGAATGGATAATGGGAGGACTGCTTCCTCCTCGGATCATGAAAGTCAGTGAGTACATTTTCCCTCTATTTGTATCTAAGTATCCGTTGAAAATATTTTTACCTGGAGATGCTGTAATTAGGCTATTTATGTTCGTTACTTACAGCATCCATCCCTCGATTTGTATCTAAACTTGTACTCTGCTTTGATATTTTCTACTACTTTTTTTACCGTGTTTTAACATCCTATAAAGATTGATTGAATATTCTTCATATAAAAATGTTCCTCTTGCCCTGCCGAAACATATTACCAGTTATATGTCTATTTTCTGCTCAATGCACATTTTTGTGAGACATAACTTCTTTATTTCTGAAAAATTAACAGGATCAGCGCACAGGAGGATGAGGATGATGCTCATCCAAATTTACTGCGAAGGACAACTATCGGAAATGGTTTGTAAATTATAATTTTCCTTCTCACCTTTCTTCTCTCTTTTAACTCATCTTTTAAATTTATTACCATATAATGTATGGCAGGACCTCCAGAGTCAGTATTTGACTGGACGAGGGAAATAGGATCGGATTTTTCAAATCAAAATGCCAATAGTCAAGCTTTTTCACGGAAGCATTGGCGTCTAGTTCAGTGCCAAAATGGTTAGCTACTTATTATTATTTTCTTAATCTTTGTTCAAGCCTGTATAACAAAGGATAGAATAATAGAAGCATTGCTTGGAGAACTGCGTTCGTAATTTCGTGTTTTGTGGTGGTTTTCTCAATCTGGTTATTGGCAGGACTTCGCATATTTGAAGAGCTAGTGGAGGTTGACTACCTTGTAAGTTTTTTCTCGTTGTTTACACACATGGATGTCATTGGTAAGTTCTTAGTGTAAACGATCACATACAAATTCTCTTTGTAGCCAAGGAGCTATAGTAGGGCAATGAAAGCTGTTGGTGTAGTGGAGGCTACTTGTGAGGAAATCTTTGAACTTGTCATGAGCATGGATGGAACACGGTTTGAGTAGGTGTTTCCCTTGTCAATTTGAGACACTTGTAGACTTAGTTTAATAGGTTTTATTTTTTTCTTTTTATTGATATTCTTTTAAAATTGATTATAAATGAAATCATTTTGTGTCTAACAAAAGACTATGCAGAAGAAATGGAATTCAGATTTCAGATGCTAATTACATTTTAGCATGATATGCAATTATGGCCCATGCAAACAAGTTCTGTTAATCACATTTTCACCCAATACGCTTCCCTCCTTCTCACTCAATCTATAAACCAGCTTTTACTAACAAACGCGCTTTCTATATCTTGAACATTAGAGAGCTATAAACCATCTTTTACCAACAAACTTTTTAGTTAATGATTATTATGCCTTTCATACCCTTATAATATTTTAAAAAATATTATGCTAATAGTATTCCGAATGTATTCCATTATTGAATATGTGTCAGAAAATTGTAGGTTAGCTTCCTTGATTACAACCCAGAAATTTTGGGCAAGGAAAATGCCATATTGGACTTCCTTCAATGCACCATTACGTATTCATGCCTTTGAAACATTAAAATCAAGACCCATAAGTAATTTTTTCTGAATAATCATCACAACATTAGTTGTGATTATATTCCTGGATTGTGATTTCCTGCTTCCTATTTCGAATGTTTGAGCTTCTCAAAGTTGTATTTATGTATTTGTTAGGTGGGACTGCAGTTTCCAGTATGGTAGCTTGGTTGAAGAGGTGGATGGACATACGGCAATACTCTACCATAGGCTACAGCTAGACTGGTTTCCAATGTAATATGCCTTTACAAAAAGTGATTTCTTCGTTTCCATATATCAGAAAAAAGCTGCTAACTATTTCTCAATTTTGCGTACAAAGATTTCACATGCATAATTACAATTACATGTAAATTAAGCAAGGTGGAATTTTGATAACAGGCACATTTAAATCCTCGACAATAACCATTTTACAATGTGATTTCTATTTATTTGGGTGCTAATTTGTTGTTCTTTCTTTTTATCATTATCTACCCACCTAAGCGTCTTCTGTTACTTCATTATTTTCTTGTATGCTTCTCAAATAAGCCTGGTGCCTATATGGAACATCTTCAAATACTTTTTGCCAAAGCTGATCAAATGTGTTACATATGGATTTAAATAAGTGTCATATGATGAAAAAAGCAAACTTACAAAAATAGATTTTCAATCCAGGAATATTTGGTATTTCTGGTTCATTTTCAATCAATTTTGCTCACAACATTTCATGCTCATGAAAATTGTTTCAAAGCATTTCTTTTGGTTTTGGATTATATATATTTTTATATGTATAAAAGATTATATATATGTTTATATATATCCATGTATTTTCTTCTTAAACCCAAGAATCAATTAGAGTAGGGTTCGGAGAACACTGTCAAAGGTGGTCTGCCATCAATTACCATTTCTCAGATTCTAGGATTTTTGGCAATTTCTCTGCATTATATGCCCTTTTCTTTGTTCGATGAGAGTAACTGCTTTTATTATAATATGTTGGGAGTGGTGCAAAGTTTTTTCTCTTGGTGCTCCTTTTCCTATTGTCAACTTCCCACGCTGTTACAGGTTTGTATGGCCCCGTGACCTCTGCTATGTGCGCTATTGGCGTCGCAATGATGATGGAAATTATGGTTAGTGTTTTGATGATCAACTCTCGTTTGTTGTTCTGACCGGTGATAAATTACTTTCCTTTTCCCCTTGGTGTCATGCAGTGGTATTATTTCGCTCAAGGGAGCATGAGAACTGTGGTCCACAACCAGGGTATGTGCGGGCCCATATTGAGAGTGAGTTATCAAACATTTTCATTTAAGACTGAAATTTTGAGGAATAGAGCTATTTGATAATGACTTTATACATGCCATCTCAAGTGCCTCTTGCTTGTTTCCTGATTTTCTAAGGTGGAGGATTCAACATTTCACCTCTGAAACCTCGAAATGGGAAGCCAAGAACTCAGGTGCAGCATCTCATGCAAATTGATCTGAAAGGATGGGGCGTGGGCTATCTGTCATCGTTTCAGCAACATTGTCTCTTGCAAATGCTAAATAGTGTTGCTGGTAGGTTGTTCTTCTAGCTCTTGCCATGCACAAGGAATTTGTAATTTTGCATCATTACAACTTCGATGTTTAGAGTTTGTGCAGCTGTCATGTGCTGAATTGTTCCTCTCTTCTTTCTGAAAGTTTTCTAAGAGAAGGAAAATAAGGGATTTAAAAGGAAGAGGGAATAGAGGACGAAGAAATGAGTTTATGTGCTAAAATTTGGTGATGGTTTTGGCCTTTAATAAAACAGTTGTTCCTTTTTTACTTTATGGTTGGGACTGGGGATGATCTTTGAGAACCTGACATTTGAGGAATTTGGTTCTGATATTTTCTTTCATTTAGGTTCATAAATAAGAGAATGAAAGCCATTCTTGAGTGTACTTTTCTGGCTGTTATCAGTGCATTTGGGAAAAAAGAAACAGTAGAACTTTAAAGACAAGACTGATTACTGAAGTATTTATACCTAGCTGAAAGTTCATCTTATGTCCTTGTTATGGTGTCTTTTTGTAGCTAGTTTGGTGATAATTTGCTGCTTGGTGTTTTACACAATTGCCTTTTCTTGCTGTATGTGATGATTGGGAGGGGTTTTATCAGAATGGAAGGCCTTTCTTCTAGCAGAATCCCCTTTTATGGGCTAGTTTTTGGGATGCCCATGTGTTCTTTCAATTTTTTTTTCTCTCAATGAAAGGTTGTTTTCATCCCAAAAGAAAAAAAAAAGGACTATGTTTCGTTTTGCTCATATATATTGTAATTGTACTAGAAAGTGGGTCATATAATGCAGTGGAGTTGGCAAATTCTAAATTCCATCATGTTCCTAAAGCTTCTTGGCATTTTCATAGCAAATTTATGTGGAATTGTTGTGCTAATTAATGCTTTTATTTCTTTATGGAAATCATGCAGTCATCTTTTTTTTTTTTTTTTTTCCTATGATAGGGCTGCGCGAATGGTTTGCACAAACAGATGAAAGAAATGCTCCTCCAAGAATACCAGTTATGGTAAATATGGCTTCAGCTACAGTTTCATCACAAAAGAGCCTGAAAGTCCAGGGGTCCAGCGTTCATGCTAGCTCTTCTATCGACCAAATGAATGCTGCAAATAGAAATTCTGTGATGTTGGATGAATACTCTGACGAAGATGAAGAATATCAAATACCTGAGAGTGAACAAGAGGTACAAGTTGCAGTGATATTCATTGTGGCTTTCTTTTTCTAATATTTAAATAATAATGACTGTTTTCTTTTATTATTATTATTATTATTATTATTATTATTATTTAGCACATTTTCCACCTTATAACAACTGTTTAAATTTTTAGGTGTACCCAAATGAGCAGGAGAATGATGTCAAGAGAGCAGGTAATTTTTAATATACTCTAGTATTCTTATGATATTTGGGATAAATAATTGCTTAGTAGGGCTGATTTAATGCAATATGTTGATGATATAAGCCTTGGAAGAAGAATCAACAGATCGAATTGATTTATCCAGTTTCTCGGGAAATATAAGGCATGATGATCGTGATGGTTCTCGAGATTGCTGGAGGATTTCTGATGGGAACAACTTCAGAGTTCGTAGTAAGACCTTTTGTTTCGACAAGACTAAGGTACTTTAAACTTCTTCTGTTTACTAGGATATTCTTCTGGATCTGTTTCCATTTTCTAAGGGCCGATTCTGTTCAGACTTCAGAGAATGCTTATGTCTGTGCTTAATGTTGTGTTTAAAGATTCCAGCTGGGAAGCATTTAATGGATCTGGTTGCTGTCGATTGGCTGAAGGACACAAAAAGAATGGACCACGTCGCCAGGCGACAAGGCTGTGCAGCTCAAGTAAGTTCTTAGTTGAAGTTAAGTTGAGAGGTTGAGTCTTGTGTGTTTGTTTATTCGGAGCTACAAGTTTGTCAATCTCACTATCTTTGTAAATCTATCTTTTAGACCATACACTAATTTTTACAGCTCCACGAATTAAACAAATGCTATGTCAACTTAAGTTTCTAAAACATATTTATTCGCACCATCCAAATGCATAGCACTCAAATTCAATCGCTAGATTATATTATACAAACCTTGGTTTTCTCGTCTTCTATGGACTGCCATCTCCAAGATTATACAGTAAGGCAAGGCAACAAGATACACCATCATCACTCAACCTTTTCGTATTTTCAGTTAAATGGACTTGAAAGTTCTTCATTACTTCTATTTTTGTTAATGTTTGTTGGGTTAAACTTCCCATACATGTTTATTTCTTTAGGTCGCTTCAGAAAAAGGTCTTTTCTCTATCGTCATGAATGTGCAAGTAAGTTCTCTGTTTCATTTGAATTCAAAGAGGATACTGAATGTACTGTACTCTGAGTTCTGATGGTCGAGATAATGCTCTTTGTTCAGGTACCTGGTTCGACGCACTACAGCATGATATTTTATTTTGTGACGAAGGAACTCATTCCTGGATCTCTTTTGCAACGTTTTGTTGATGGCGATGATGAATTTCGCAACAGTAGGTTAAAACTCATTCCATCAGTTCCCAAGGTATATATCTCCAGAATCCAGTCGATCTTCATTAAAGAATGCTTGGGTCCAAAATTTTCACATTTCCAAGAAATTTAGTAGATCTTTTCTTTCATGGAAGAGGTTGGGATGACTTCAGGAAGAAGTGTTGCATCTAAATTCTAAAACCTAAGGTTCTTCAAAGTGCTTTTATGCTTTTTAGGAATTTCAAAATCATTTTTTATTTTGTACTGACTGAAGAAGATGAAAATTTCAAAAAATATTTTCAACCGGCTACAAACACTTAATACCCTCCAAAATAATCTCACTCACATTTTTATTTCATCTGCACTAGTCTGTATAACATAAATACGACTTAATTTTTGTTTGTTGTTATTATTTTTTTAAATGGAGGCAGACTGAATCGTATATATTGCTTATATTATTACTAAAATTGATTATCATTATTTTAATGAAAATTCTTTCTTACCTGAAAAATAAAATAAAATGAGAATGGTGGTGTAACTCTGGATGGTGTGTATCTCTAATTTACCATTAAAAATGCCAATGAATTAAGTACTTGGTTTAAAACCATCATTAACCTTTAGCTGAGGTACTATTTTAGTGTAACTGGTGTTGTAATTTTTTTCCCCAACGTTATTTGAATGTTTTGTAAGAATCCATTTTTGGATTCTGTTTATCAAAAATATATGAAATGTGATGCAGGGTTCATGGATTGTTCGCCAAAGTGTTGGAAGTACTCCATGCTTATTGGGAAAAGCAGTTGATTGCATCTATATTCGAGGGCCCAAGTATTTAGAAGTACAAACCCCATGATTCGTCAACTTCCATTGGTTTTGGCTAAGAACAAGAACAGATTCATTAATATATTCAATGAATAGAGATTGATTAGACAAGCATTGTGATATTTATAAGTGATCTTTGTTCGTGCAGGTCGATGTTGATATTGGCTCTTCGACGGTTGCTAATGGAGTTTTGGGACTTGTCATCGGTGTAATTACAACATTGGTGGTTGACATGGCTTTCCTTATACAGGTTTGTCTTCAAACTTTGCAAACGTTCTTGTCTTGTTGATGAAGAAGCAATGTCGTTTCTTTTGCTTGATAAGTTGAAAGTTTTAAAGTATGTTTGGTCATCGGTTGAATGGTCTTTTGTTAAAACGGGTCATTAATTAACATATTTTGTTTATGTTTTTTAAAAATAAAACCAAACATATCGTGTTTGATTATAAAAAATGTTTATTAGTGACCCTTTTTTATCAGCCGTGCAATAATTTGAAAACAACGAACATTTTTTTTTTTTTATAGAAAAAAAATAAAAATTCATCATTATATTATATTTATAAAATTTTAGAGTGAGGGGCTAAAAATTTTGGGGGAGAAAAATATGAATTAGAGAGACAAACAAGTTAAAGTTTAGACCGGAGAAAACTAATAGATATGTTAGAGATAACTGATAAGGAAAAAAAGAAGTTTTTAGGGGGAAATTTTAGAGAGACAAATAGTTGAGAGGTATTTTAGGCAGAGAAAAATTGTATCTATGAGCGGTTGAGAGAGATGTTTAAAGAGATAATTAGAGAGAATGTTAGAGAGGAAGATGAGTAAGAGGAGGGGGACAAAAAATAAAAGTATATATAAACATGGAGGGAAAAATAAGAGGGTTATTATAGAGAAACCAATTTTAGGGAGAAAAAAATGAAATATGATAGAGAGATAAAGTTGGATTGTGGGGGGGGGGGGGGGGGGGGGGGGGGGGTTGGAGAATATTTGGACATAATTTTAAAATGATTAAAAGCATTTTTTGTTATATTCAAAATCTTCTTAATGTTTGATTTAACACTTTTAAACACAATTTATGTACCATCAAAATTAATTTTGAATGTTTAAAATTATGTCCAAATATTCTCCAAAAGTATGGGCCATTCTCCCAAAGCACTTTTTGTTATATTCAAAATCTTCTTAATGTTTGATTTTACACTATTAAACACAATTTATGTACCATCAAAATTAATTTTGAATATTTAATGGCATGTTTAGGGTCATTTTAAAATGTTTAAAATCACTTTGTCATTTTCAAAATCACTCAAAAGAAATGTTTTTAGCTATTCAAAATTAGTTTTAATAATATAAAAAAGTGTAAGATTAAGTATTGAATTGATTTTTGAGTGATTAAATGTATATTTCATAGGTAATAAAAAAATGTGTTTCATAATGATATTAAAAGATGATAAGTAATTTTAACCATTTAAAAATAATTTCCAAACATGTCCTAAATCTGTGTTTTGAAGCAATTTTTATCATTCATTCTCAAACATGGTTTTAGAAACTTAATATTTTGTATTTTAAAATTTGCTCACAAATTTTCTAGCCAAATGACCCTTTGGTAATTGCTTCCAGTGTTTATAAATGGTCATTTCTCTCAACCCCACTGCAAAATAACCGCTTGCTAGCTCATACTATAAAAACAAATAAACAAATAGTAGGTAATATAAAATATTATATTTGTAATTTATTAAAAGCAGTTATTTGTTTTGGCGGTGTAAAAAATGTAGGCAAATACAACAGAAGAATTACCAGAGCGATTACTTGGAGCAGTAAGAGTGTCTCACATTCAGCTCTCCTCTGCCATACCTGCTAACTTGGACTCTTATCCATCTGATTGAATTTATGCCATTATTTTGCTTCTTCTTCCTTCTTCCACACACACTCATTTCTCCACCTCTTAATTTTCACTTCCTTCCCCTATTGCTTTCTTCTCTGCCCCACAACCCTCCACTTATAGGCGTTGTTTCATATATTCTTTTTTTCATATATATTAAAAAAAAAGAAGTGGCAAATAGAAAGAAAAAAAATAGTAGCTGCTCTATCTTCTATTACCTTTCTAGATAAGGGTGGGCTTTTTACTTTTTAGGAACTAGAGTAAGTTTGTTCGTTACACAGAGGGAGAGAAGCTAGCGAGAAGAATGCAGGAAAAAGGAAAAAAAAAAAAAAACCTGTGGGAGTGGATTTACAGTGAGTGAATAGCATTTTTCTTTCCTTTTTTACCTCTTAATATTGGAAGATGGGTCATATTGGGATAATTTGGTGATCAGTTCGAGTGAAGGAAAGAAGCCTACAATTATTAATACCTGGTGGAAGTGAGAAAAGTTTGATTTGAATGAAGAGAAAAAGAAAACCTTTGGATGTTTGGTGTATCAAAGGTGTTGTTTTCTCAATACCTTCGAAGCTTTAGTATTGCCTGTAAGCAAAATTTTTCTGGGCTGCATTTCTTGGAGGGAAATTTGATTTAGCAATATGCAACAAATAATCTTTGAACATTTCGTGGATTTGTAATTATGTTTTATAGTACATTAAGTTTAATTTGATTTTCATTCTAATGTTTACATTTTGATCGAATTTGAATGAATAAGAGATTAGCCCTAAAGTACTGATCAAAATAATCTCCAGGTTAAATTACAAGTTCTTTGATCTATTATAACTATAATTTCAAGGCCAATGAATTAGTTAGCTTTAATTGTTTTTTAATTTCTTCGCGATTGATTAGACATAATATTAATTTTTAGGGATTTATTAAACACTTTTTAAGTTAGAAATCTATTAATTAGGTCAAAAGTTTAGCAACTAAGCTTGTTATTAAAATAGGTAGTGGAAAACACGTTGTAAGCAGGTGAATTTGGTCTTCAAATTAGTGAAAAAAGGATTTAAACTATGTCTATTATTAGGCATTTCTTCTATTTTATGGACGTAAAATATGTGATAGGAATATACAGATCATGTTGATGTAGCATTTACCAGAAAAGACTTTGATGCCAAGGGAAAAAGGATCCTCTTCACATGACATTCGACCAATATAAGACCTACAGAAGAAAAAAAAGAAAAAAAAGCTCAATACAGATGCAACCATACAAAAATTAAATATATGAAAATAAATATAGCTTATTGATATTTGACATGTACATAGGGTGGTTTAAAAAAATAAGTCATTTTGAAAAAAATTAGATTGTTTAGCCACTCAATATATTTTAAATAATTTTTATAAAAAAAAGTATAAATAAAAATAATTTTTTTAAAAAACACTTTTTTCTCCCATCAATCCAAACGAGCTCTTATTCTCTTAAGATTAGACGTCTAAATTTAAATATTTTTTTTTTTCATATAACAATGCTCTTTTATGATTTTAAGATTAGGCAAAGTCAAGTTTCCAACGTGTAAGACAAATATGTAATGCGTTGACCAATTTAAGGTAAAGTTGATTGTAAATTGAAACTTTTGATGCTTGTATGACATTTTCTTGCTTTCGATTGTTAAGTTCGTATGACATTTTAAGTCTAAAATTATTTTATGGAGTCATAGGGAATGGTGAAAACTAACCAAATAAAACATTAGTAAGTTGCTTAATTAATTTCTAAAAATAGAGAACAAAAAAGAGAAGGTGATGGAATGTGGGTGAGATGATTGTGAAGTAGGAGTTTATTAGTGGAGAAGTTACGTACCTCAAGATGATGGAAGAATATTTAAAGCAACTTCCTTGAGTGAAGGCATGTCTTGTTGCTGATGCACGCAGACGAATTTGTTTCTCACTTTTCTAAGGACTTTCCAAGGACCTGGGTAGCACCTACAATAACATGACAAACCAGAAAAGAAAAACAAAACAGTTTTATTATGAGAAATTACTATAAACAGAAAAAATATCAAACTATTTACAAATATAGAAAAATTTCACTGTCTATCTGTGATAGACCGCGATAGAATTCTATCGCTTTCTATCGCTCAAGCAAATAAATTCTATCGCTTGAACGATGGAAAACGATAGAATTCTATCGCGGTCTATCAGTGATAGACTGTAAAATTTTTCTATATTTGTAAATAGTTTGACTTATTTTTTTATATTTGAAAAGAGCCTTTTTATTATTTCGAGAAATTATTATAAACAGACAAAATATCAAACTATTTACAAATATAGAAAATTTTTACTATCTATCAGCAATAGACCACGATAGAATTGTATTGTTTGAGCGATAGAAAGCAATAAATTTCTATCACTCAAGCGATATAATTCTATCGCGGTTTATCGTTGATAGACAATAAATTTTTTCTATATTTGTAAATAGTTTGGTTCATTTTTCTATATTTAAAAATAATCCTTTTATTTATTTATTTATTGAAGCAAATAAAAGGTTTTAATTAAGGGCTCATTTGGATTGACTTTAGAAAAATGTTTTTTAAAAAATTCATTTTTATTTAAACTTTTTTTTAAAAAAACTGTTTAAAATATATTTTAAAATCTGTCTTGAATGGTTGCCAAACATTCTAATTTTTTTTCAAATGACTTATTTTTTAAATTAAACACTTGAAAATATATTTCAAACATCTTAAGTCTAATTATTAGGGAAGTGGAATGGCAGGGATTTAAAAGTCAATGTGAAACCTGAAAAGAACTCCTCCTTTCTGCCCCTTGAAGTTGTGAATGTAGTATACAGTCTCCATCTTGGGGAAAAGAGTCTTCATGAGTGCCGCCAGCTTTGGGTAGAAAAATGGCGGATAGTCTTTCACCTATTAAGGTTCACATTTATAAAATAAAGACAATAATAATATAATAAAAACATAATAGTTGAAGTCGTTTTGTCATCACCACAAAGCCATTGTTACTTCAACCTAATGCTGGGTCATTCCATTTTGTGCTGTTATTCTTAAAAAAAAGAGAGAAAAAAAATTGTTGAAGTAATATGAGAATATTCTATCTTATAACAATTGCTCTACCATCAAAAACTTCATCAAAATTAAGTATCATTTTTGTTACGTAATGACTAAATCTTTGTAGTTATATAACACAGATAAAAATTTCATTAAATAATAGTAATAACATTTTTTTATAATAAGACTAAATCATTACAAATTATAAAATATATGGATTAAATTTGTTACGTATTAAAATTAAAATAACTAAATTGTTATAAACTTAAAAATATAAAAACTAAATCGTTATGAACCATAATTTAAAGACTAAAGCGTTGCAAGTTAAAGTAAGTTACCAAAAGTATTTTTAATAAACAAAAAATGAAGTGTTAGCTTTATTTATTTATTTTTGTGAAAATATTGACGTTACAAATAGTAGGTAGAAATTTTATCCTATAACTTTATAAAAGTGGAGCTGGCTGGTGTACCCTACTTATAAGTTTTTTACTCCCAAGAAAGTAGCGACAGAAATGTAAATATAATATGAATAATTATAGTATTTGACAATGACTTAAATTCATAAAACCATAGTAATCAGTACACAATACTCATGGTTCTAAGTGTCTAATAAACTATTAGCCTCTCAATTTTAGGTCTAATTAGTCGTGTAATTAAATTTAAGAAAATATCTATTAGGGAACTTATTGGATACAAAATATTCGTTTACGAACCAATTAAATACAAAATAAATTTAAGATCTCTTAAATGCTAAAAAGCCTAAACATGCAATTTAATCTATTTTAAGTTGGAAATTTTTACCGTTTTAAAAGGGGATCCCAAAACCACTCTTCATTGAATAATAGAAAAGTTGATAAAAGGATACAGCCGGATCTAATGCGGTCGAGCTCTCCGTTAAATATTATGAGTTTTCGTGTAGTGTTTTGGACAGCTTCCTTGTAAAGCTCTTCAACCACAAGCAATTCTGTAATGTAATGGAAAAATAATAATAATAATAACAAGAAGAAAAGCTGTAATTTAATTAACCGACAAAAAGCAAAATGCTTTAAAATAAAAGATGGAAAAGAAACAAAGGAAGGCTTCACTAACCATTGACATTGAAATATGGATATGCAACCAGAAAAAGCTCATCTTCTGGTTTCACACGGTCAGCCATTTTCACTTTCTCAACAAAACCAAAATCCTCAAAAAATGATGGTTTTGTGAGGTAATCCAACTTGAATGAAACTCCTTCAAATGCTGTGTTTCTTGCAAATTTAACTTCGTTGGCCTCTGGAAAGAACTAAATATGTTTCTCTTTACTACAACTAACAGTAGAATGTGAAAGAGCTTTTTTATGGTCAGAAAAGAAAAAAAAGAACATCAGACAGTAAGCATATTAGAATCAAAAACATGATTGTTAACACAAAAAGGATGCCAGCTATATTACATTTTCTCATTCAAATGTCATAACATGAAGATATTTCGGAGGGGGAAAAAAGTGATAAAACGTGAAGAAAACAAGAAGATTTTGCTAAATTATAGTATAGCGCACAAAAGAAATTTTTAGTACTGATATCAAAGGGGAAAAAAGGACAAATTATACAATGAGATTGTCGTAATAATGGCTGCATCATAAGAACTGTTGGATGTTAGATTTAAAATTTTGTTTGACTCCTAATAACCACCGGATATAAATTCGGAAAACTTCTTTCTCATAAATCCAATGGCATAAAAGTGTTGGCCACATTGAGGTGGCCTCACTGAATAATTTCTCGAGAAAAAGGGACAATCGTAGTAGGTATTATGATCTTTATGTGGACGAAATTTTAGAAAGAAACATATAAAAGATTGAAGATGATTTCACCTATTATATGCTTCTTAGTCCCTCTCAGTGATAAATTCTACAGCATAAGTGAATGCAAGCAATTTATATTGTAAGAAATAGAAGGATAATGCAGTAGGACATTACTACTCTGGTCCGAGTGGCTTTCAGTGGTTCTATGAAGCAGTCACAAAAATGGCGAATCAATTGCATACTCTCAGTCATTTCAATTCCTCCTTCGCCATCACCTGATACATAAGGTTATACGGTCTGTAACAGGCAAAACAAGTTACTGGAGAGGCCTGGGAACAATTTGAGATGATAACGAAATTAAAATGTAACGAATCAAGAAGAGGAAAGAACCTGGAACTGATTCAAGTCCAGCAGTTGGAAATTCAATTTCCTAAACAGAATTGTTTGGATCAGAAATTTCACACTATTTTATCAATCTATAAATGCTTCTCCTGATTCAAAAAAAAATTAAAATATGCTCAAAAGTCAAAACTAACCATCAACTGTTTGTTGTCTCTTAAAGCCGCTTCAGTTGCTTTTTTCGCCTGTAGTTGTTTGAAAGACGAGATCCGAAAATGACAGTTACATCTCAAAGCTAAACGTAATGTGAAAAAAAAAATGAAATGAAAAGCTAAGCGAAGTTAATTGAAGTAGCTAATCGCTAAAATGACACAAGAAACATACACAGCAGTGAAGTGATCGTAGAAAAAATGGCTACAAGAAGTAAAAATGAAACAAAAGAGATTCCGAAAGTGATTGAAACCATACCTGATTGAGAAGATCAGAATAATCGCGGGGAAACGGAACGTCTAAATCAGTCGAGGCATTGCTACTCTGATGATTACTCGAATTCGCCAGAACTCTGAGATTTCTACGCGCCTTAAACTCAAACATTGAACTGGAAACGAAACTCCGATGAGGTTTCCGGTGCGAAATCCTGAAACAAGCAAGCTAGAGATAGAAACAGAGAAAGAAAAGCTTAGGAAAAAGGATTTAGAAGTAAAGATTGAAGAGAACGCCATGGAAAAGGAAAAAGGAAGTTGGAGAAATTACATTTGGAGAAGGAAGTGGAAGAATCGCAGTGGGAATGGTAGAGGAAGAAGCAAAATTCGCGTTGGAGAAATGCATTTTTGCTGAATCTGAACGAACTATGAAGCACTTCGACGTGAAAATGAAAAAGCAAAAGAGAAAGAGAGAGAGAATATTGATAATTGATATTCTTTACTCCAAACGAGAGGCCTGAATGAAATGGAATCAAACAAAACTTCCATTTCAGTTGTTTATTTATATTTAAATTGTAATTTCGCCCCATAATCTGAAAATAGTGAAAGTTTATTAAGTTAAAAATTTAAATTTATAGTTCGATAAAATATCATAAATATTTTCTATATTTTGATAAAAATCTCATAAATAATCTCTATTATAAGACTAAATTTTAATCATAAACCATATAAATTAAATTTAGACCTTCTTCAGACTATAGGAGCCAAGTATATAATTTAATGTTTGTTTATTTATATTTTAGATAAATATATCATTTTAAAAAAAAATAGATAAATATATCTTTAGTTTAGAATGTTTAAATATTTTCTTTAGTTTAGTGCATGTTGATTACTATCAATTAAATTTATTTTCGGGATGGTTTTGGTAGGCCCAATTTGTAATACCAAATTTATTTCGTTTTCACAGTTTTCATCATAACCCTCTTTTTTTACCGTTTTCATATATTCTAATACTCCTCTAATAGTCCTCCCAAACAGCCATGTAGTGTCAACATGAACCTTAAACAATAAATTGGATACGAAATCATAAATATATTGATTTTTTCTATTGAATTTTTATGTTATATATAGTTTGAATTCTAAACTAATATCTCTAAATTTGATACAAATCTCAAATATATTATTATATTATTTTATATCAACCACTGTTCGAACAATGCGTGCCAGTTCAGTGTTCTACCACTATAAATTTATCAACTATTGAACATTTTTTATTAATTGGTTATTGAATATTCATATTACTTCAATAAATAATAAGCAAATACCATTTGTGTCCCTTTCTCTAGGTATCATTCAATTTATTGAGCACTTTTAATAAATCCTAAAATTAGTCTATCATGTCAGTTTATAGTAATATTATTATTTGACATTTAAGAAAATTAACGTCAAACAATAAAGAATATTTTAAGATTTATTGACATTATAAATACTAAATTTGAATATTTGAAATTACAGTAACTAAAATAGAATAGAATGAGAATCAAAATAAATAAACGGAAATGATATTTTAACTAAAAGAAACTTTAATTGATCATAAACAATCTGAGCAAAACTATACTAGACATCCTTTTGACGTGGTTCAATTTTAGAGAATAAAAAATTAGTAAAACCAAAATTTCTATTAAATACAATAAAAAAATGAAAAATAAAAATATATCACATTACATATGATATCTTTCTGATCAGTGTGTAAACATTCTTATAATAAGAGTTTTATTTTGTAGAAAAATCAATCTCATTCTTCTTCTTTTTTTTTTTTTTTTTTTTTTTTTTTTTTTAATTTCTTGAGCTAGTTGAAAATATTAGGTTAAATTACAAATATTCTCTATGTGAAGAAATTTAAAATTTAGCTCCTATAATTTTAAAAATTAGAGTTTTGTCCCTATGATTTGATAAAATCTCATAAATAGTTCGTATGGTTTAATAAAATTCTCATAAATAGTTTTTACCATAGAGACTACTTATGAAGATTTTATCAAACCAAAAGAACTAAATTCTAATTTTTCCTAAACCATAGAAACTAAAATATTATATTACAATAAACACAATATGAAATTGGGAATCGAAGCATAACTTCACTAATTAAGACATTAATAATCTCCGAGTTAAATGGTTATACAAAATTGGAGTTTGAAATGAAATGTTTTGATGTAAACTTAGTATGAGTAAGGTTTTTTTTCCCTAAAAAAATGTTTTTCTAAAAAGAAGTTTAAAAAAATTGTACAATTAGCGTGGAAAATGTATACAAAAAAGAAAAATTTTAAAAATAGAAAAATAAGAAAAACTATTTACAAAAAATAACAAAAATTTTAGATAGTTATGATAGAAATAAAAGTCTATCAGGGTCTATTGGTGATAAAAATGATAGAAGTCTATCACTGATAGATGCGGATAGAAGTTCATCAATGTCTATCAGTGTCTTTTTTGCTATTTTCTGTAAATAGTTTGACATTTTTTCTATCTATGAAAATTTTCCTACAAAAATATACATATAAGAATTATAATGACATTAAAACCTGTAAATTATTCTTAAAATAGGGCCAAATTACCAAACTGGGAACTGATGGTGTACGAACTTCATCTCAAATTAAACAACCTTTAAAACCTTTTCTAAGGGCAGTTTCGTCCAAATTCTTTCCTATGAAAACCAACTTGTTTATCCTCTTTTCATCAGAGCCCCATGCTTTTCCTGGGCAGCCATCCAAGATAGAGTGCACTCCCTGAAAGATGAAACAAGCAAAAATAACCATTGATTAATTTTTGGAAAAATATTCTATTAAACTTTTGATTTCATCTAATTGAACCCTAGTTCCATTGCACATAGAATGAGATTGTTATGTGTATTGACTATTGATTTTGGTGGTTAATTCAAGTATAGCTTAGTGGATAAGATACCATTTTAACTTCGATGGTTCGATCCCAACTGCACAAATGAAAAAAGTATGTAAATGAAGAAGAAATGAAGTACCTGAAAGACATAGCGCTGCTCATAACCATTTACACTCAACACTCCTTTCATTCTATACAAGTCATCTCCTTTCTCTTCGATCAATCGTTCGAGCCAATCGTCAACCTACAGGGTGCATTTCAAGCATTGGATGACGACTAAAGTAGTAAAATCCACACCAATGAACTTCAATAGCAAAGCCGAAGTGATGACAGTAAAATTAGTTCAATGAAGGCGAGTTCGGAATAGCAGTAAAGAAAAGGTTGATTTAGCTAACTAAACAATAAACACCCTCCAAAATTTTCATGGTATTTGGTTACATCTACATCTACATCTACATCTATACTATATATAAAAGGAACTATAGGGGAGAAACTCTCTCTCCTCATTTTTCCCCTTCCATTTTAATCATTCTAACTAGTACATTAGTGGTAGATTTGTCAAATTCAAAATTTTTTAAATGATAACTCAAAAGAAAATTTAAAAGTCTTATGTTATGTTAATATTGATTGCATTGATATTATTAACATTTCTCAATAAATGACTAAAAGGTCATGGGTTCAATCCATGGTGGCCACCTACCTAGAAATTAATTTCCTATGAGTTTTCTTGACACCCAAATGTTGTAGGGTCAGGCGGGTTGTCTCGTGAGATTAGTCGAGGTGCGCGTAAGCTGGCTCGGACACTCACGGATATATAAAAAAAAAATATATATTATTACATTTAAGTTTCCACTTAAATGTAACGTTTCTCATGGTCTCCTAAGTTTCTTAGAATAAGAATGTTACCTCTCCACATCATCTCCAGACTTTCCCATTTCTCAATTCTTCAACGTTTCCTATCTTTTTCTATATAAACATATATTTTCTTCTAGCTTGTACAATATAAAAAATGCAGAGGCCTCCTCCATATCAAAGGCTCACGATACTTCTCTTTGACCTCAATATAATGACGACAATGACGATGATGCAACAGTCATGGCAATGAAGAAGAATGAAAAGATTGAATTTCAAAAAAGCTGGCTTGGTGGACTTTATGTGAGGCTGCAATAGAATATGTGGGTGCCAGTGACAGATGGCTATGGACATTGGACAACATGAGAAGGAGAGGGATTAAGAAAAAGGTGGGATATAGGGTTTTTTGGTTTTTGAGCAATAGGGTTTTGATGTTTGAGGACATAAATATGTGTGTATCTATATTGTCTGTATGGGCATTCCTTCACTGCCAATTAATTATAAATGAAAATTAAAAAATCGTGTTAAATTTTATTTTTTGTTTTTTATTTATAAACTTTTTCTTATTTAAATAGTATGTTGTGAACAAATTAATATGTAAATTTCACAATTAAAATATAATGTACATAAAAATTAAATACATGTCTGCAATGACCATCTTTTATTCTATAAAATTAAATTAAACTATGATTTTTCACATGCATCGCACATGTTTCATACTAGTGGTAAAAAAAATGTTTTAAAAAATTCTAAAAACATTTAAAAATTTGAGAAAGCACTTAATAAGCGCTTCTCCAAAAAAAAAAAAAAAAAAAAAAAACATTTAACAGTCATCAAACTCATTGAAACTCCAAGCTCAAGAACTCAGCAGTTCACCTTGAGCAAAAAGAACTCAAATAGGTCTTAGATGGTCCTGGTTAATTTTGTAACATTTGCATGGAAATTGTCAGCTAGGAATCTCATAAGTGAAATGACAAAACAGCATACAACATATATAAAAAATACCAGTACCTCATCAAGGTCAAGTAATCCCTCAGAAACAATGCTGACACTAGACACAGCAGAATCATGTACATGGTCGTGGTGGTGGTGATGATGATGATCGTGTCCCTTGTGGTGTTCTAAAAAATTGGCCAAATAATAAAATTATGAAATTAATTAAAAAGAAATTTGTTCTTGTAATTTTACCTTTTTCTTCTCCATGGTAATTTTTAAAAGTAACATATGTTAAAGCACATAATACTTTAAAAACAGTTGATGATCTAATGTGAACTACTTGTTTTAAAAATGTCCAAGAAAATACATCAAAACAACAAAATACTCTTTCTACTATTTATTGTTTTTTATTCTGAAAATTGTTTTTAAAAATTATTCTAGTAAACAAGTTTTTTTTATACAAAAAATATTTTCAAACATAACTTCCAAATATGCCCTTCATTTTCATGGGATTTATTTTGTGACATGTTATTTTTGTTTCAGAAACACGCTAAAGAAGAAGAAAACAGAAAAAAGAAGGCAAATGTACCATGTTCAGCTTCATGTTTGTGGTCTCCAGAACAAGAGTTGGCTTCAACTTGAGAATCAATTCTGCACAACATACGCAAGGTTCAAAATATTTTTAAATTTGGATGTGTCGTAATACTTAAAATGGGAACAATAAAGTAAGAAACGAGAAAACTTTGGCCAATCCCTGTAATTGTTGAACTCGAAAAAGAAAATGTTAAATTAAAAGCTTAGTCCCTAAACTTTGAGGTTTGTGCTTATTTAATTCCTAAACTTTAAATAATATTTAGTAGGCCTTAAACTTTAAATTTTCTATCTAATAGGTCCCTGAAATTTTTTTCCGAATTAACTAATCTAGTAGATATAAAATTGAATTTCATGTCTAATAAAACCATAAACTTTCAATTTTGTGTCGAGTAGATCCGTGAATTTAAAATATTTGAAAGGTTGGGACTAAATTTGAAAGTTTAGGGACCAAATAAATAGACCTTAAAGTTCAACCCCCCCCCCCCCCCCCCCCCAACACAAAAAAAAAAGGAAAAGAAAAGAAAAATCTGATGCAACCAGACTATGACCTGTCAAGATCATATCCACCCACTCCTAATACAAAGTCGATGTCAACAGATCCAAACTTAGTCAGCTTAACTTGGGCCATCGCATTTATTCGCTGCAAGATAGATGTAACACATACGATTTACAAATCATGAAGTTAGGGTAAAAAGGAGCATAAAATGCATTTTACATGGTTTTAGATGTAACAATGTATCATCAACATGAATCAAAAGACATCAAATGAAGATAATTCGTTTTCGTTTTCGTTTTTCCAGTGCTGTTCTAATTGAATCCTAACCAGCCCCATTTGATCAGAATTAATCTGTACATATTTACCAATGATCTCAAATTAAGATAAGCAATGATACCTTAATCTTCCGTGTCAGTTGCTCCAATTCTTCTGGACTTACAAGATCAATCTGTCAATACAATGTGGAAACAATAACTTGAGGTTAAAAGGGCGAAGTAGGTTTGTAATTGGATTCTTTTATTGATATGGTTCTGTCTATTGCTTTTTATTGGTGCAAAACTGAACATCCTTTTAAGAACATTAGTCTTTCTTATTTAGTTTCCAATTGGAAATCTCTTGTGTAATCACCTTTAGGTGATTGGGGTCTTCCCTTATTTCATTTATTCAATGAAATGTTTCTATTTATAAAAAAAAAGAATTAAAATAAAAGTTAAGCCTGAGGCACAAAGTCCAGAACAGTAATTCATTACCTTGTTCATTATAATCCTATCAGCATAAGCAACTTGTTCTACAGCCTCGTTCACCACAAATCTTGGTTTCACTTCATTCAAGTGTTGCATGGCATGTTTGGAGTCTACTAAAGTTACAACTCCATCTAGTTTGACATAACGTGAAACCAGCTCATCTGTGCAAAATGTTTCTATAACTGGAGCTGGCTTAGCAAGGCCTGCATCATAATTCCAATTTCCAACCATCACTTCCTACAATTTATAGTCAATACCCATCTATGTGACCAATCAAAATAGATCACTGAACTTCTATTGAAGGAAAGGGCTATAAATATTGTTGCTACATTTCATCATCTACTATTTCAGTATAAGTTTTATTGACATAAGGGATTCACTTTTTTTACTATCCACCGTAATTGGCTCTTCATAGCCTACAGCCACGAATGGATTTGGTGCTACTGCTCTCAGTCGGCTTGTTGAAAGCAACTGATTTCTTCTTTTGGTTTTGGAATTTTGTCAATCCTTCTAAGTTGGCTCTTCATAATTTCAAGTTCAATTTTTGTGAGATTTGCAGTGGAAGTGTTTCCTCTTTTATTTCAAGTTTGTCTGTTCGAGTTAAAGTCATTTGAAATATGGCTCAATGGTTGCAAAGTTAGAGGTCCTTCTAGTATTCTCTTGGGATGTATTCAATTGGAATGTTTTTAATTTTTCTTCAGAGTTTGTCTTTATGATGGAATTTGGTTCTAGTTTTGTATTGGCAAGTTTGTAGTTTTTATTTTGTTTCCTCTCATGTACTTTGAGCATTAGACTCTTTCATTATATCAATGAACAGTATTGTTTCCGTTTTAGGAAAAAAAAGAAAAAAAAACTATCCACCTATAATTATCGGAAGCCCCAATTTTTCCTTTCAATGCCCACAATAAGCCCTTCGAGCAGTTCTAGACCGATTTTCATTTCTCCCTCAAATGGTTCATTTAATGAGCTTTCTTCAATGCAAAATGTAACAATTTACCAAAGGTATCCACAAAGAGAAGAGCAGACTATTATTTTGTTTTTGAATTTACATCAATAAGTTTGTAGCATCTTCAAGATAGGCTTCACACTTGACTACTTGAGGAACCTGTCTTGAAATGTGTGAGTTCAATTCTAGCTACCTTTGAACTACTACTTTTCCATCAAGTCTCTCGTAATACTTACACTCGGTGAAATAGCACTTACAAGCAACGAATTCGAATTAAATATTTCTTTTCATCGAAGATTAAAAAAAGAGGGTTGTGGCTACAATATAAGTGAATGGGAAAAACATCAATAACTAAGTAAATATGCAATAAACACAAATGCATCTTTCACCAAAATGAAAAGAGAAAAAAAATGACAAAGCGAATTTGACAAATATACCTGTGGTTTCAATAACAATATGATCAAACTTGTCTCGTTTTTTCTTGACCAACTCCAAGAGCATTTTAACCAGATCACCTCGCACGGTGCAGCAAAGGCATCCATTATTAACCATAACAATTTCTTCAGCTACGGAAGAGTGACTGGCAACCAAAGATCCATCAATATCCACCTCACCAAACTGTCAACAGTGATCGCAGCTTGAGCATTCTAATACATGAAGCATAAATTGTGCATAATATTGAACATTTCCTTATCCCTAGAATGAAATAACACAGCATAGGCGAGGCTGTTAAACAGAGGGGAAAAGATTATGGCCAGAACCCCTCAAGGGAAATAATACCATCGTTGAAAACTGCAATATATACCTCATTTTCAATGACAGCAATTCGCTTGCCATGTTGAGATGTAAGAATATGATTGAGGAGAGTCGTCTGAAAATAAAGTAGCAAATAAAATAAAATCATATCAATCAGAAAGAAAAATGAACGTAGGCAAGTGATAAGCACAAACTTCACTTCTTCCTTCGCTTTTACACCAAAATAATAATAATAACAATAAATAATCGATTAAATATTTCCCGTCAAGAACGAAATACTGTATTGTGGCGAAAGAGTATTTGTATCATCATAGCAAAAATTAATCGCTCATCATTATTAATATCAAAATGCCTTAGCCAGATAGACCGTTTGTCGACCGATTGCCGACCGAGGAAGTATTCGCAAACAGAAGAATCACTACAATTCTAGCAAGTTCTTAAGTTGAAAAGATTCTCCTACTTTGCATATCAACAATCACACAAAACATTAGCGAACATAAGAAGAAAGAAAGAAATAGAACCTTTCCAGAACCGAGAAAGCCAGTGATCACAGTGGCGGGAACGCGAGTATCAGAACCGAGAGCAGGAGCACCAGAATCTTCAGGAACAGAGACGAAACTTCTGGTGTATGAAGGGAAAGAATTTGGACGATTACATGAAGTGGAATCTCGAAAAAGAAGAGAACAAAGGTTTCGGAGAAGCGGAGAAGCTGAAAAAGAATGGAGGCGAGGTTGAAAGAGGTATTTCGGTGAAGTTCTGCGAACAAGAAAGGCAGTCGCCATTATAATGAGCTCTTCGAGTACTTGGAGAAGAAGAAGCTATGGATGCTATTGGGGTTTCTGAATTCATAAACCCTATGCTCTTAAACCTCAATCTTACGAGTTGGTAGAAGAAGGCACAATACTGTTTGTTCATTTTTAAATTTCTTTTTGGGAAATTACTAAAACATATAAATAAAAAAGAAAAAAAAATCAAACTATTTACCATTGAATTTTTCTATATTGGTAAATAATTGGACTCATTTTTCTATATTTCATTTTCTTTATTTTAAATTGAAATACTTTTGGTTAATTATTTTAAATGACATAATTGTTGAAATAAATTTAGTTAAGATTTTCTAATGAAACATAGGATTCAATTGAAATAACATTAATTAAAATATAGGAAAAGTTCATTAATTTTTTATCAATAAACAAATAATATAACATCTTATAAACTAGCTTTTGAGATTTCTTTTAATTTTATGGTAAAATTAAATAAAAATATCCTGTTATTAGTTATAAACTAAATTATTACATCATCCTGCAAGCAAATATTTTATTGGCCTTTTTTATGAATGTTTCAAGTGGGCTACTCTCAATAAGAAATATGATTAAAACTTGTAATATTTTTATCCATCTATCAAATGACTATGTGAGTGATAGCCACGTGGCAACCTTTTGAATGATTTTTCTTATTTTAACTATTTAAGCCACCATTTGTTTTCAAGACAAGAGTACACAACACATCTAAAATATAAATGAGGTATAATTAAGAGAATTGGTGAAAGAAAAATACACAAAATATCACAATAAAAAATGTCCCTCATCATTTTTTTTTCTTTTTTAGACAAAGAATATCCCTCATTGTAAAAATCTTATCCATCAACGAGAGCATAAAAAACTCCATGAATGCCTATTGTATAGGCCATTAAGAGTTGAGAAGGATGGAGTTGTAAACTCCACTCCTTGTTTGGTCTAAGAAGTTTGTGGGTCTCACTACTAAAAAACATCAGTTTTTTTACCGCCGTATTTTTGCTCTTATTACGTCATCAATCTGACACCGCCGAAATTCATCGGTGTTTGAGAATAATGTCCCCTCTTTGGATCCAATTGATTGGGCGATTTTTATGGTGGAATCTTTAGGAACAACATTTCATTTGTGGGGCAGATCAACCATGATCCTTCTTCTTCCTCTGTTAAGGCCAAGGGGGCACCCCATCCTCAAAGTTCCTTTAGGGTGAATTCTAACGCATCTATAGGAGGCGGTGACGTGATTATAGTGACAAAACTTTGATCATTTTAAAGAAAACCTAGTCATTCATTGGTTCCGTTGAGATTGTTGAGGCTATAGCCCTCTCTGAAGTTATCTATAAGGCCCTTAGGGATGGTATATGGATCTTCACGTTATGTTAATGAGATTCAGTATTTTGTAGACTCTTTGTGTGATCTACATCATAGAGGGGCAACTAAAGGTTTTTCCTTTGTTAATCGCAATTACAATTCTGTTGCGCATGCACACTTGCTTCTCATGCCTACAAACATCGACTGACATCTATTTAACTTGAAGATCACCTATCATGGGCAAATTCCCTTCTAACGTTGATTGTTGTTTTTCCTAACTTTTTTTTTTTTTTTTTTTTTTTGCTTCTTGTTTGTAGGCTCCAGAAATTCACAACTCCCCTGACTTCATAACTTTATGAAGTTCACAACTCCACCCTTTGCTCCAAACGTTCCTAAAGGACATTTGAATTATTTACACTCCAGTCAAATAAACATAGGAATCCACCCGCCTCAAAACTGATCAGAGCATAGCAGGAAGGCAGCCAAACGGATTATATTACAGTGAGTTTGAGACTACTAGAGGCAAGTATCATTCCATAAGAACCTAATATTCTTTGCAAAAACTAACGGAGTGGCTAATATCTTGCATTCCTTTGAAATAAACACAAGAATCTCAACATCTATCTCAAAATTTGAGATTATTGTAAAATTACATGCCTGATGCCTCTAAAGGGTTAAGGAGAATATGTTTACAACAAATGAAAATTACATTGTTAAGTGAGATCTACTAGGAAAGTTTTGAGATCAATTAAGTGAGTGCTCTAACAAGAATATAAATACAATGAAAGTGAGGCTGACACTTTCAGAGCAGCAACAACTAAACAACAGGTCAGGTGAAGATTAAAATAAAAGAATACTAATCAGCATCATTATCAGGTGGTTTTTGCAACTGAATATAGTTAGAAAGAGAGAACTTGGGAGGAAGAACCATCAATGGTTCATCACCCCCCATTCTTCTCACTGCCAAACCAAGTGAATAACCCAACGCCCGTGAAACCGATACAGCGACTGCGTTCCCAACTTGACGGTATCTGCAGCATTGATATTAATACATGGAGAGAGACTTTGAGATCCGGTAAAAGAGATCTATTATAAATCTTAACCTCACTTTGATAACCATTTTGTTTTTATGTTTCATAGTTTACGAATGATGTTGTTGCTAATCATCCATTTTATATGGTATACTCTTAGCAAATCTAAAGCTTAAAAAGTTATATCCTCTTATTTTGTTCCAAACAAAAAAATTCATAGGTGAAAATAGTGTTTATAAGCTTAATTTTCAAAAACCAAAATGGTTATCATAAAGACCTATCTTAAAATCATCCGGGATAAAGAAAGCACTTCCAAAAACAACCAGAGGTCAATAAGCTGTTAGTAAAACAATCTAACTTTTTTAGGAAGACACAATATATTGTTTATCACATTAAAACAAAAGAATGTTTAGAAAAACCTGTTTGATAAAATTTTGTGGTACACTTTTGAGAGGAAGAACATCTGGTCATTCATTCCAAAGTTCAGAGAGTAATAAACAAAATGTAGAGAGAAGAATACTGACCTCTCTTTGACAGACCCAGAGAATCTATAATAATCAGGGAACCCTTGCAATCTTGCATACTCTCTTATGGTGAGGACTCGATCTTGTTCTGGGTGTAATGCTACCTATAATATAAACTAGCAAACAATTAGAACAAAAATTTGCCACGAGATTTAAGTAACTCTAGGCCAAATTAACAACGTTTTACTTCTTTCATTTTTTTTCCACTTTTTAATGTAAAAATGTTGATTTTTTTTATTAACTTATAGTTTAGTATTATTCTCTCTCTCTTGGTAATTAAAGATGAAATAAGAAGTGGTCCATGTAGACCAAAAAAAAAAAAATTGTCTTGGAAACTGTATTGAATGATAAAATGTTGAACATTAGCACATGAGTTAGTTTGTTTTATCATATTAATATGTAAGCCAGAGAGGACAAAATATAACAATCATAAGTTTAAATATTATTTTGGTCTACGTACTTTGGTTCATTTTGGTCCATGTAGTCCAAATATTCATTTTTGTCCACATACTTTCAACTATTGTTCATTTTCGTCCCTGTACATAAATTTCTATTACTTTTAAAAAGTGATCATTTTGGTCCATTCATTTTTATTTTTGTCTCATTTTTTTCTATCGTAATGTTAGCATCACATTTCCCTAAATTTCTCTAAATATAGTCATAAATTTATACTGAAGGGTGTGTATAATTTAATTATTTTTGAAAATAGGGATATAAAAATGGTCACTTGCTAGGAAAATTTTCACAGATAGAAAGAATGTCAAACTATTTACAAAAAATAGCAAAAAAAAAGCACTGATAGACATTGATAGACTTCTTCCAGTATCTATCGCGATAGACTTCTATCATTTCTATTAGTGATAGAGTATGATAGACGTCGATCAACGTCTATCAACGTCTATCACAACTATCTAAAAATGTTGCTATTTTGTGTAAATATTTTCCTTTTTTTTTATTTTTAAAAATTCTCCCACTTTCTAATAGTATGGGGACCAAAATTGACATTTTGAAAGTACAAGGATCGGAATGAACAAAAGTTGAAAGCACATAGACCAAAACGAACATTTTAACAACATAGAGACAAAAAGGGCCAAAACAGAAAATACAGGATCAAAGTAGTATTAAAACTTAAATTAAATGATAACGTCCAAAAATAGCATTTGGAGACTTTTCACAAATGACAAGAGTTAAAACCATCATCAGAAAGAAGAAACAGGAAAAAGGAAGACAAATGTATCGCATGAACTGTTCAAGATTGGCAATTAGGAGAAGATGAAACCTGGTTGTGACAACTTGGGAAAGTCACTACTGTGGGCACTGTCTCATCCCACCACAACCTGCCAAATGGTCTGCACAACCAGAATATGTGTGTGTGTGTGTGAGAGAGAGAGAATCCAAAGGAAATATGAGCAGATACTTGAATGAAAGATAACAGACCTTCTAGACTTTCCTTGTTCAAAAGTGAAAGCATAGTCTGGTACCTGTTTTTTTTATTAAACATGGCGGTCAGTTGTTTGGAAGGACTGATATTACAACATCCAAACATAAAGGTGGCAATTATAACATTCAGTTTCCGTCAATGCATAAATTTTGTTTACTACCAGCCGTTTCACATCCACCAAGTCAAAATACAACTTCTTTAGTTTTTAAAAAGATTAATTAAATTTTGACCTTAGGTTCTAGTTTCATTCTATTCAATCCCCAATCAATTTAAATTTCTATTTTTAACAACTTGTTAGCTAGGAGCCTAGGAACATTGGTTCTTGTGATTAAACAAGACTATTTCTATAAGCTTAGCTAGGAGCCTAGGAACATTGGTTCTTCTGACTGTGTTTGAGCATTTTTATCATTTTACTGGTTAAATTTTGTGTAATTGATTGGTTGTATTTTCTAGAAAATGCAAATAAGTACGTTTCTAGAAAATGCTCTGGTAAAAGAAGGCTTGCTTGGTACTAGAGCTTCATTAACACAAACAAGTCACCGCTTCTAGAGTCAAAACATGGAGGTAATATACTCTAAACAGCTTGAGAAATTTCATAGTGAAATTTAGAGCACTAACCATCGATTTTCCAGATGGTAGTAATACTTCGTTTTCTGTATCTCTCCGGACAACATTGTCACTCCCCACAATTACACCAGGGAGATCCCTGAAATTTGCCCCCTATATACAATCTTGGTGTAAGAAGGAAGAAGAGCTGAATGATAAATTCAACTGTAAAAATTGTATTTGATTACTTTTCTCTTTGGAATGTTACAAACTCGCAAGTAGTCATCTTCGCTTAACAAGTGTGGGTGATGGTCATGAAGTGAATCTGTACTTTTGCTGTGTGTTTCACATCCTGTCATCTCTGTTCAGACAATTAAAAACATCAGAAAGTAGAGAAGAAGGAAAGAAATAAGTATCAGTATTTAGTCGTATTTCTGCATGCATATACGGGTTGCAAAAAATGCATCTTCTTTTCTTGTTTCCTTCATTAATCTTCTTTTCTTATAAAAAAAAACATATACGGGTTCATTCATTCTCCGAGTTGTTAACAGGAGTAAGACTTTGAAAATGAAGAAATCAGTTATTTGAACGAAACCCTTCGGGATAGATTATAGTAATTGAAACGATTGTTGTAGAGAGATGATGATATTATCACCATATTTAGAAGATCTTATATATCTTTGGAATTCTGTTTCAGGCGGCTTTTCATATGGCATTTGTTCCCGAGACTCTGAATTTGAGACCTGCATAAGTTAACCAAACGGAATATCAAAATGATCCTTTTGGTTAGATGATAAAGGAATAGGATTTGAAGTCCAAAACGGTGAAAGTACCGCTGGGAGATCAGAGATGGCGTCTTGAAGAAGAACAACTTTTTCAAGTTCACGGGGTTGGTCCTCATCATAAGCGACAGTATTTCGCTGCAAATACGGGCCAAATATATATATATTATAAGTATCAAATTGAAATAAATGGAAAAAATCATATATTCACTTGCTCCAACAAAGATTACCTCAAACTCAGGTGGGGGCCAATATCTAACAATTACTTCATGCGTTGGAAGTGGAAATTGGGGCAGTTTCTATATATGACAAATGAAACTTAATGAAAAAAAACGTGTAACGAATTCAAATGTGATAAAGATCATAAGTTCCTTAATAAATTCGACCTAAAGATCATAATGGAAAGAGTAAATTTCACCTCACTAGGATGAGCACCCCAAAGGAAAACACGCAATCGAAACTGTGGGAGGCCAAAACATCCAGCAGCTATTGTTCCCAGTCTTGCTTGGTAATTCATATGAACCAAACGACTGACTGCATATCGTCCAAGAGAAGCTTGATTGAATCTCAAAATGTCAGTCACATTTTCCATCAATACATATTTAGGCTTTAAAAACTTCACTAGATCCATGAAGATAACTATCTGGCGATTTCTTTCATCATCCATAGGACAGTCCACGTTTCTAAAGCGATTATAGCCACTGATCCCTTGGCAAGGAGGACCTCCACAAATAACATCAACATCTCCCTGACATAACTTACTCATTAGAGTCGATTGAAAAACTTAAACTTAATAGTACTATTGAAAATTATTCCCACTTACAAAGTGAATAGGACTACTTACAGGGAGTGGCAAAATTTTTTGTCTCAAACCTCTTTTCACAAAATCCTGAATTGCTTCGTGACAGTTGCTGCAGAAGACAAATGCTGAGAGGGGAAAAAAACGGAGAAAATGGCTGGTAAAATAAAGGTGAAAATTAATAAAGAATAAAAATGAGTACCGACCTTAAACCTTCGATTGGTTCCCATGTATCTTCACTTGGACCATAGCCTTTCCAATGCACCTGATGAAATACAGAATATTTGATTATGAATGTAAAGAAAAGTACCAAAATAACAGGAGGCAACAGATTGACCCATAAAACAGATTCACACCTCCCAATGCCATGCCCTGTTTATAACCAAATGAACCATATCTTCTAAATCAGCTTGGACAAGTTAATGTGCTTAAAAGGTGGAGTTTAGAAGTGGCAGTTTGTGAATTTATTCAATTGAAAAATGTACTTCAAATATCAGCCATAAATCGCTCTACGATTTACTCAATTGAGAACTAGAAGCAATATATCAAGCAATCACTCTTCTAGTGGGCCAGAATTTGGAAAAGACTGGAAAAAGGAACACAACAAGGAAAATTGAGGACTAAGTAAAGAAGAAGAAAAGTGGACATATTCACCATTATGTTCCACTAAAAAGAGGTAAATTATTTACCATAAATTTTAATCCACGCTTGCCTGTTCTGGTTGGATCACCATAACAAATGTCAACTAAGCTCGAGACCTCAAACTCAGAAGTTGGAAGTTCATCTTCATCATTGGGGGACGTCAAATTATTATCAGGTTTTGACCTTAATTGTCGTGATCTCTCTGATTCATTTGCCTTATAACGTCTACATAGTTTTTCCCACTCCTTTAGTAAGTCTAGAAAATCCTCAGCAGTTTCATTTCTGACCTATTACAAAATCAGTTTCCATTTTAAATATCTAAAATAACCGAGGAAACAATTTTCTAAAACTTAATATAAATGATGATCCATACTCACGTGTGTTTCTGGATGATTCAGTCTCAAGCTCTCACATGCAGACTTACGGCTATCAACAGCCCATCTCTAAGACAAGGATGAATCTTAAAATTGAATGAAGTAGAATGTGCTGAAGACAGAAAAAGTTCTAACTGCCCAGAATATAAAAAGTAAGCAAAGGTAGGCTACCGTAATGAGGTCAACAGAAGAATGTTTGGCACCAAGGCATAGTCCAGTTGACATTCCCCCACATCCGGAGAATAGATCTAATAATTCTAACTCAGCCTTCTTGGGAATATTCTCCAAAGTGTTCAATGAGGATGAGACATGAGAAGTTTCAATGCGGTTGGTTGGTACTGGGTCAATGTTCTTTAGGGATTCATCTAATGGAAAATAAAACATATAGAATTTCCACTTATCAGATTACACAATTCAACATAAAACCGTATATCCTAAACATAAAAAATAAAAATTGCACAGGAGATAACTGTTCATGAAGATTTTAAAATAGAATTAAAGAATGAGAAAAGATTTCACAGCTATCAATTTAAAAAAAAAAAATTAAAATAATAATAAAATTAAAAAAAAAACGAAATTGTAACTTGGGTTGACACCAGATTAATAACTCCGTTGGTAACAGAAGTAAGAAATATGGCCAAAAAAAGATTGATTGAACTCAAACTTTAGAGGGGGAAAAAACGCAGAAAAGATGAGTATGGAGACCAAATTGAAGCATTCCAAGTGTAAAATTTAAACCTCATTCTAAAAGTATCCATTAAGAGTGAAAAATCAAGAAGCGTCACTTATTTCTACCATATGATATTATATGCCCAATAATAAATACACTCACCATCTTTCAAGGTGCGAAAAGTTGAATAGTCTACGCAGTATTCCATGTCGTAATAGAAATCGAAAGAAGATGCAGAGTTGGATTTCTGACCTACCTGTAATAAGTGCACATTAGTTCTGAAGGGGATGAGGCCTTACATGCCTACAACAATGTTCAAAAATAGTGATGGCGCTGTCAAATAAAACCCAGTTTGAGACAGGGATTGTGAAGCATGCATACCCTGGGTTTTACTCGTTTAATACTAACTTTTGAAACAATACAATCTAATGGATTGTCATTCATAACCGTTGAATAAAATAAACGCCTTGGGTCATGAAAAGCACCCTCTCCCTGTATAACCTGAGAAATTAATTAGAATTACTTTAAGATATACTCCTAGGAACAGTTGAATAATTAGTTATTAGTAGAAAAATGAACAAGAGTGAACTGGAAATTTAACTCACTGTATCTTCTACTCTATAAAACCATTGTCCTCTGAAATAATTATCCCCATCTGTTGTTTTGAAAAATTCTATAATCGTCCCAACATGATTTTTTTCTCCTTCACCCTGTAGCAAATGCTTAGCATAAGCATTATCATATGAAATACAAGATGATCTATCATCGAGAGAATTCAAAAACTCTCTTCATGCAACATTTGTCATCTGATGCACAACATGATTTAGTAATGAAAGAATATAGTAAATTTAAACAAGGGAAACAAGATAGAGATATCCTTTTTCTCCTCATGAGAAGGATAACTTCAATTTTGATTGGGAATAAAGATTATACTAGCCTATATTTCATACCGAATGCAATGCTCAACATGTTTCAACAATGAAACAAAATGCTGATGAAAGTGCATTCCCTTTTCTTCCCAATCCTAAACAATGTTATCAAACTAGTATTGAAATAGAGGTCATTTACCTTTATGTATACACAATCTCCGAGACTGAAAACAGTATTTGCAATATTAGCTCGAGTATAATGGCAATCCACATTAACCACAATCATATCTTCATCATCATCACTGTAAAACATGGTAATATGAAAATGATTGGCTGAAGTGAAACACAATTCTTAATTAAAAAATAACTCAAATATTACAAAACCACTTAAAGAACAGGCTTATGAACTAATTATGCCTCACCTTTCTGTTGGCTTCCGCTCCTTAGAAATTTGATTCTGCGTGTTCCAGAACAATTATGATCAGGATGCAAATTTAACAGGTAGAGTGCAAAGCACATTGGATAGAGCTATATAAAGCAAAATGTCCAATTAATGAGATACACTGATGCAAAAATCAGATCAGGAATATTACTAAGAAAATAGTGTGAAAGACAAAACACAAAAAGCAAGCCATAAAATGGCAATTCAACTTAAACAAATGGTTATCTCAAAGGCATTATGAGAACAAAAAGATGAACACATCACCAAAAGTGTTTTTATCACATACTACAAAAATTAATATTCACGATTAGGGATTTAAAAGAAGTGAACTATTTTATTGAAATGCTTAGTATTAAAATAACTTTTATCACATACTACAAAAAGACGAACACATCTCTAAAAGTATTTTTATCACAAACTACAAAAATTAATATTCACGATTAGGGAGTTAAAAGAAGTGAACTATTTTATTGAAATGCTTAGTATTAAAATAACTTGTATCAAATAAAAGCATTTCAACTTTGTTTTTAAGAACAAATATCAAAGACTCCACAAAGTGTGGTTCTTAGATTTCTGATTCCAAAAATGAAATATGAGTAGTACGGATAGGCAAGCTGTAGATTGTACGAAAACAGACAATTACCTTCATTTCATAGCGCCATTTCCATCTCTGTTGAGCCTCATCAGCAGGAACTGGATCTCCAACAAAGAAAGAAGTTATTTTGCTTACGTTGTTTACTTTGTTAGCACCAGAAGAATTCCTAATTTTCTCAAGGGGATACTCTATCCCTGACTCTAGAAGTTCAGAGGAAGAATGTCTGATTTTACTAGTATCAGCCCCACATGCAAACGTGGACGTTTTATTATCTAAGGACTTGGATTGCTCACATGACGATAATGAAGGTCTTGAAGATCTACGTAATGGTTTGTCAATTTTCATATCAAATCCACAAGAATCAACATTGCAATTACATTGAGCATCTGAGGAAAGCCTTGGAGACCTTCTTAAAAGCTTCTCAGAAATGAAATGAGAGTTGCAACTGAAGAGTTTAGGCTCTTCTTCCCGATTTCTACACAGTAAGCAAGGTGATGGTTCGTCTTCTATCTTGTGACAAAATCCTACTTTGAGATTTGAAGTTCCCAACATCGAAGAAATTATTGCTTCATTAATCTCTTCTTGCTTTAAGAAGGATAATTCTTCTGTGTCTAATTTTCTTGATGAATTCATTTCAGCATTGTGGACTGTAAATGATAACGCATCAAAGCTGTCATTCTTAGGAGATTTAAGCCTTCTTGAGGAAATCTTCTTCGATGAAGATATATTACGTCCAATTTCATTTTCTACTTGATTAGATGAAAATCTTGGAGATCTCCTAACAGACTTCTGTTCCATGCTCTCCACATTATTAACTACATCTCTCCCCGCTCTTTGTCAACGAAGATGCAAAATTCAATTAGAAATTAAATTTAGATTCAGCTGCATTGAACCAATACTAACCCCAAATAAAAGTTTGAAGATCATAACTCACTTATAGGTCGAGCATTGTTCAGTAGTCTTTTCACCCTGTAAAATTCAGTTTTCCAATTCAGCAGTAAATCAAATCCGTTCAATAAGCTCGTCACGAAGAAACAGATGATAAAGTAACTCGCAACGCTTGTAGGCCATACAGTAACAGTAGCAGCATCAACAAGAAGTTCAGACTTCAAGAATTGCCGGAATACCTTTTAATCATAATTGAAAGAAATTGCTGGATTACTCTATTAAACAATTATATTTTTTTTCACCAACACTGATTTAGAATGTTTCTAACATATGATGACGTAATAACTTAATTAAAATCTGAGTCTTTGAACTGTCTACTAACATCTATAAATTTTTAGAATAATTGTTTTAAATGCCAAAACTGTTAGAAATATTTTTAAATATAGAAAAACGTCACTATTTATCAGTGAAAGACAGTGATAGACTACTATTATTAATCACTGTCTATTAGTGATAGATAGCAATAGACTACTATCATCTATCGTTGTCTATCAGCGATAGACACTGTCTATCATGGATAGATAGGGATATTTTTCTATATTTGAAAATATATTTTTTTTTTGGCTCATTTTGCTATATTTGAAAACAACTCAATTTTTTATATGATAACGTAAAAGAAAATTGATATCATAATATAATACAAGATTTTCATCAACGAAAGACTGTATAAGCTTATTTCTCTTTGAATAAAAATAACAAAAAGAACAAATTTGTAAAATAAATAATAACTCCATAAAATGAAGGTTGGGACCATGTGTTATTAACTCCAACTCCAACTCCAACTCTCTATAAAATGAAGGTCATTTTCGTAAGAGGATTATTGTTCATAATTGGCGGCTTATTATTATTTAGTTTAGTCAGTAGCTGAATATTTTGCAGCTGGTTTATAGTTTTAATATTATGGCCATATAAAAAATAAAGTTTAGAAATGCTACTCTCACTTTGGGTTTTTCTTCTTCTTCTTTTAACCTACATCAGAAATATATTTTGAAAATCTAAACTAAGTTGTAAAATTTGGAGGAGAGAGAGAAAGAGAGAGATAAGATAACTTTTAAAAACTTGTTTTTCTTTTTAATATTTTTCTAACAATTCGAAAGTTTCTTAAAAAAATGTGAAAAGTTTTAGTTAAATAATAATAATGAAGAAGATAAATCACTTGATCAGCCGGACATTGACAACAAAAGTTTCAAATGTCTTAGTCATTTAAATAGCAAAAAAAACAAATGTTATTGAGATTATCGTAAATTAAAAAGAAAAAAAAAAGTGATATTTATTAGGAAAAGACTAACACGTTTTTACTCTCATTCAATTTCGTTTTTGGTCATTGTTCATAATGGGCGTCAAATAAATTTTCCAAAATAATAATAATTCAAAATAAGTCCATGTGTATCAATATTTTTTTTTTTGCTATTTTCTATAAATAATTACATTTTTTCTATCCATAAAAATTTTCCTAAAAAATATTATTTAATTATAACCTTAAATTTGAAGTTGTATCAATTAAAACCCTAAAATAATAAATATATCAATTTAAACATGAACTTTATATTAATTTTTACTCTCGTTAAAAAAAAAAATTGGTTTGAAAAATATGACGTGGAACATATAATTATTTTAATTAAACTTTTAGATTTTTATATGTAAATCAATTTAAATCATTTCTTAAAATTGTCTATAAAAATTGCCCATGTAGCCATTCTTACACATTTCTTCAAATATAAAATGAAACATAAATTCCAAATTGATTCTCTTATTAAAATTTTAAAGATTAATTAAGTTTTTTTCGAACGAAATGTGGTGGAGAGTATGATTTTTTCTTTTTTCTTTTTTTTTTTAACAAATAAGGTACCAAAATTGATAGACTTACGAAAATGACACAATTATTAGAAATCTGCGCTGTTACCAAATTGAAATAGTTCTCGAAGAGAACGCTTCCTATATTTTCCAAAATCTAAAATAAGGAAAATTCTGAAGCCAGCTAAATCCTGAGTACGATTTGTGTTAGGGTTTTGCTTTCAAATTGAGATATTCTAAGTTCATTTGGGTAAATTGGTGAAAATCAGGAGGAGAAAATGCAATAATAATGGAAGAAAACAGTATTTGGCACCTGATTGAAGCCGCATTTCCTCTCATCACCGTTAATTGAGTCGAATCGAGGAGACCGTCTCAAGAGCTTGGCCGATTGCGTTGCAGACCTTCCTGAATCGCTGATCTTCCTCCTCTTCTCCGACTCCGTTCTCGTAGACAACTCCTCCATCTCTCCATTTCCATTCCCGGACACGTTGAACCGTCGCGACCTTCTCAAACTACCAGCATCCATCCACAACAATTTGCATTCCTTTAGAGGTAGCTTACCAGTTCCATCTCCATTTCCACTAGCCAATCCGGAATGTAGCCTCGGTGACCTTCTCTGGCAAGTTTCATCCACCAACAATCCAACACGCAGATCATGAGAAGAGCCAGAACGAGCTCTTTTAACACTATTTCTAGCCACATTCTGCGTACGAACATCCACAGGACTAAGACTAAACCTCGGTGACCTTCTCAGACAAGCCGTCATCAAAATCTTAGGGTTAAAAACAGCAAGCGGCACCGGAGTGTGATCGGCGACGGCACTCTTCTCGTGGGGCACAAGCTGCAGAGATCTGAACTTCGAAGTAGCTAATTCGGATTTCGATTTCGATTTCGATCTAGATTTTAACGGCGATGGCATTGTACAGTGTAACACTGAAGAATCGGAGAGCTAGTCTGAGAAATTCATGGAAACGAGAGAAGAAGAGTGGTTAGAGAAGCGGCCGAGGGGGACTGAAGTAGGAGGACAATGGGACTGAGTCACAGTCTGCTCACTGAAATTCTGAAATTAGCGAAAGAAAGTGGAATCACGGTTTTTTATGTGAAGTACTTGTTGAATTCAAACGAAAGATATGATCCTATGTGGCCGAATCTATCTTATGCGCAATGAAACCTATGCATTGATTTTCTGATGTAAAAAATTAAATAGGAAAAGTAATAATAGGCTCCGTCAACGGATTTCCCAATTAATGACGACACAATATAAAAATGAATTTATTTTCTCTCTCTTAAAATACCATTTTGAATCTGATTCCCACACGGGTATGCTTCCTTTTTTCCTTTGTTGGGGGCAAAAAAAAAAAAAAATGCATTTTTTATTTCTAATTTTTTAAAAAAATTACGAAAAAATATCAAACTATTTATAAATATAGATACCAAATTTCTATAGTTGTCTAGCTCAAACAATAGAATTCTATCGCAATCTATTGTTGATAGATATTAAAAAATTTCTATATTTGTAAATAATTTGATATTTTTTCTATATTTAAAAACAACTTTTTTTTTTTAGTTTTGTTTCGTCCATAGATTTCAACATATTCTTTTTTTATAAATTTTAAAATGTTAGTATTGTATCCTTAATGTTTAAATTTTGTTTAAATTTAGTTTTTAGATTTTAATATTTATACTTATAATCTTGATTTTTCATTAAATACCCATTTTTTATATTTAGTATTAATGTATATTAATTAATTTAAAATATTTAAAAAAAAATTATAATCAATTAAGGTTCATTAGTTTTTTAAAATTTCACTCATTTAAAACAAGTTTAAATTACATAAACTAAAATTGTATTTGGACTTTTTTATGTTTTAGTAAATTACGACTTTGCCCATTCGTTAGCAGGATGGGCTATGTCCAATGTTGAGGGGCGTTTGATTTGTATTTGTGACAAATTTGTATTTGTGTCAAACATATCCAACTTTAACAAAATTTAAAAATATCTTCCCAATTAATATATGAACAAAAATCGTTAATACATCGTCAAAAAAATAACTATAAAATTAAAAAAAAAAAAAAAAAAAGTTAAAAATGCTCATACCATTAATATGGTGATGAATTTGTTTGAAGTTTTATTGAGTTCTTAAAAAATCAATTTTAAAACAAATTATATAAATATCCTCATCTTTTTATATATAGATACTCTCATTTTCTCTTATTTTTCTAATCCTTGCACCAAAATTTTTTAGTAACAAAATTTTTTAAAAAAAAAAACAAAAAACAAATTTTAAATCAAAACAAAAAATCTCACAAAATTCCAAAATCAAAATCTCCATTTGAAACATACCAAAACGATAAATAGTCAAATAAGAAAACATATATGGTTATTAATACACACTCAACTACTAACATACAACTTTGTCAAAACATTTAAGTCCTAAAATCTATTGGTGTTTTTATTATTCTCTTTCTTCTTAGTCCATATACCTTAATTGAAGTGTGCAATTTTATTTATTTATATTTTTTTTCAGATATACAAATGTCAAACATTTAACAAAAAGGAAAGTTGGAGAATATTGAAGAAAAGAGAGGAGAAAATATAGAAGTAATATGGTATTAACGATTTTTGTTTTGTTCACATAATAGTAAGAGTGTTTTTTTAAATTTTTTTTTAAAGTTTAGGGGTATTTTTTACACAAAACACTAACGGTTTCTATCCAAAACTACCGGTAATGATATATTTTTTAATTATTTTTTGAAAGTTTAAGGATATTTTTGATATTTTTAAAAGTTCAAAGGTATTTTTGACACAAAATACAAATTTTAGAGGTATTTTGTATAATTTAGCCTATTATTAGAGAGGTATTTTGTATAATTTAGCCTATTATTAGAGAGATCCAGAATTGTAGCCCTTTTGGCATTGATACTATCTAATGAAGTCCGTTCTCAAAAAAAAAAAAAAAAAAAAAAATTACAACTTTGTGTATTCTTTTTTTAGTACAATATAATCTGGGATGTATTTTTGAAAAATTCCAAGCCTGTATGTTTGGCAAACTATAGTTCGGAGATGAATAGGAAGACCGCCAGCAAATCAATACATTTATTGCGATCAATGGTATCTTGAGAGACCTTTAAACGGGCATTCGAAGCAATAAGTTGAGTTGTTTAATCTGAAGAGTTATATAGCCGTAATTCTATAATGTAAGAAGTTAATAAGCTATAAAATTGATATTATTTACTCGTGGGTTAATAATTCCTTTGGCCAAAAAAAGAACGATGTCAACGACTCTTACTCTTTGGGCCGGACAAGCTTCTAAGTCACACCCACTTATTAAATACGGTAGTTAGTAGCTTTATCACCAATAAAAGAAGGTTTTATTTCATTGGCACATGATGTAAAACTCTTTAGCACTCCCAGCGTCTAAAAGTCTATTTGCAATGACTTTTTAAGTACTTAAAATTAGAAAGTCATTTCAAACAGATTCTGACATGTTCAAAATAAACAACAACGCAGTTTATTTTTATAGAACAATTGATTTAGATTGGGAGTAATCAGGGTGGTAACGGTATCACAGAAGCTTTTGCTCCCACATATCACATTGAATCAGCAGTAAATTTGGGTATTTGTCCTGTGATTGCAGAAGGAGTCTTCCATAGTTTAAGATGTGTTTGTATGTGAAATTTTCATTCATTGATGAGCTTTAGAGAAGGCAAAGGCTTGATGTGGAAATTTCTTCTTTAACTGCTGGCTCAACAAGCAAAGGCTTGGATGGAAGAATGCCCCACTGGGCTCATTGGGCTTTAAGGAAGGATACTCCACTCGCTTCTCTATCCATTTTGATTCTATTATTTCTTTATTTATTTTTAATTTGATTTGTTTAGTATATAGTCTCAAAGAAAATAAAAAAGACATTAAAAAGAAAGTGCCAATTTGAACTAGTTCTCACTAAACTTTTTTATTATTTTTTATTCATTGACGAATATAATGGTTTAAAATGTTGAACTAAAATCATTTAAAAAAGGGAGATTTTTAAAAATAGAAAAATAAAAAAAAATTATTTACACAAAATAGCAAAATTTTTAGATAGTTGTGATAAACGTTGATAAAAGTCTATCAAGGTCTATCAGTAATAGAAATGATAGAAGTCTATCACTGATAGATGCTGATAGAAGTCTATCAATGTCTATCAGTGTTTTTTTTGCTATTTTCTGTAAATAGTTTGAAATTTTTTCTATCTCTGCAAATTTCCCTTTAAAAAAAATGTTGAACTAAAAACCAAAATTATATTTAAATTTTAGGTTAAAGTACTAGTTTAATTCTGGGATTTTTTTTTTCAAAATTTAATGGATTCATTAAATATAAAGTTGAATTTTGTGCCTTATGCATACCTAAATTTCTACTCTTGGGTTGGGTAGATCTATAAATTAAAAAGAAAATTGAAAATTCAAGATAAAATTTGTAATTTTGAAAATTTAAAGACTAAATAGACATAAACTTCAAACCTAAATTTTATTGAAAATATGACATCTAAAAACGTAACAATTAAAATACGGGGAGTTTTTAAAAATAGAAAAATAAGGGAAACTATTTACACAAAATAGTAAAAATTTTAAATAGTTGTGATAGACCCTGATAAACAGTGATATAAATTATAGGAGTCTATCACTGATAGATGTTGATAGAAGTTTATCAATGTCTATCAGTATTTTTTTTACTATTTTTTGTAAATAGTTTGACATTTTTCTATCTATGAAAATTTCCCTTAAAATACACTAAGTTATACAATTTTGGAAAACAATGGACATTACTACATTTTTTCATATATAAAAAGAAGGTTAAAATATCATTTTGATCATTGTAACTTTTAATTTGTTCAATTTTAGTCTCTATACTTTTAATAAATCTTAAATTTAGTCTCTACTGTTAGTTTATTATTGATTTTCTTTAAAATAGTTTATTGTTATCTATTAGCATTAACTATTTGAAAAATATTGACATATAATGTATTTCTTGCATGAAGATTATTATTATTATTTTGGTAATTTCAAATAGACTAAATTAAATTTTGTTACTGTTTTTGGTGTTGGTTATATTTTTGGGTATGACTCGTGGATGTTGGTAATCTTGTTCTTCATCTTGTCCCTTATGATGATTTTGTGTGGAAATTCTTCCCTTATATATATAGAATATTTTGTGTGTTAAGGGTTTTTTTCCTTATATGGGGCTCTGCTAGTTATGGTAATGGTCTATTCTCTTTGGTCGTGCATATTTAAGGGGTTGTATTCTTCATTTTAGAATTACCACTTTTGAAGAAGATTTTTGTTATATTTTGTGTTTTATCTAAAGCATCAAGTGTGTAAATCCAAGCGATTGTGTGATGAAGTTTTTGGAAATCTTGTGCCGTTACTCTTGAACATATTGAAGCATTTTCTTAGATATGAGAAGGGATTCTCACACTTAGAAGAAACCTAAGTATCTCAAATGAAGTGGTAAATGTCTAACGTTTACAACGTTTGTAAATGTGTAACTGTTCATTAGTAAAATTATCTTTCTTCAGGCACACTGCCCCCCATACGTAAGTGATATTGCACCGAATTGGGTTACTAAACCTTATGTCTTGTTTTATCCTTTTACTATATGTATTTTATTTTATGTTCTAGGATTTGTTGTAACATTGCATGTAATTTATTACGTTGTGTGTTAGATAACCCTTATTTCAAATTTTACTATAAATAGACTAAAATTTCACAATAGAGAATATAAGACTAAAATTTAACATTTAAAAATACATTACCAAAATTGAACCAACCCTAAAGTATTGGAGCCAAAATAATATTTGGTAAAGTTGTAAATTCTAGTCTCTTTATGGTTTAGAGGAAGTTAGAATTCCATCTTTATAGTTTTAAAAGTTAGAGTTTAGACCAAATTGTTTGATAATACCTCTTTCAAAATTTAATCATTTGACAATTAAGTTTGATAAAAATCATCATAAATTGTCCCCATTGATAAAAGACCCGTTTAGATTGACTTGAGAAAAAATATTTTTCAAAAAACTAATTTTTATTTAAACTCTTTGATAAAAATGGTTTAAAATATACTTTAAAATCTATTTTGAGTGGTTGCTAAACACTCTAAATTTTTTCAAATGACTTATTTTTTAAATTGAACACTTAAAAATATATTTCAAGCACACCCAAAATTCAAAAGCCATATGATTTGATAAAACTTTTCATAAATAATCGTGGTTAAATTTTATCAACAGGGACTATTTATGAGAATTTTATGATACCATAAAAATTAAATTTTAATTAAAAATGGGACTAAATTACTTTTTACAAAATCAAATTTGCAATTTAACTTATTTTAAGCTAAAAAGAAGAAAACAAAAAGAAGAAGAGAGAGAGTGAGAGAAATAGAATAGAGTAAGAGAAGGAAGAGAATATGAAGAAAGATGCCAATATACATACCCAAGCTGGCCCGCCGTTGTCACTGGACATATCGAAACTCCTCTTTCAACCTTCATTGAATCTCTCGCTCCACCAGCTGTAGCCTCACCACATTCCGTCAAAATCCCCCATTTTAATACTCTCCCCCTCTCAACAGCAAAATTTGTCCTAATTTTTCACTTCGGCATTTCATCAAACACCTTGCGAGCAATACTCTATCGCCATGGCAGAGCAAAGCCCTAAACCAAAGCCATCGGAAATCCAGAACTTTCCGCCGCCGAAGTCCACCACCGGCCGGAGCATGTCGACGCCAAGGTCGGCGAGCGGCGGCGGGGGTAGCCGGAGGGAGACGCCGGATTTCCACAGCACAGCGGCGAAACTGGAGAGGGCGAAGGAGGTGTATAGAGCGTACGAAGGGCATGGAGAAAGGCCGACCATTGTGGAGATTGTGGGATGGTGTTTCTATGAACTTTGCTCGTTGTTTGTATTGACGTTGTTGATTCCGGTTGTTTTTCCGTTGATTATCAGCCAGATTAGTGGAACTCTGACGGAACCGCCTCAGGGATGGTTTAAGAGCTTTATGGGCTTCGATTGCCCTCCTAGAGAAATGCAACTGTAAGTCTCGTCTGTTTTCTTTCTCGTTTCAGTTGACAGTTGGTCGTGCCACGTGGATGAGCCTATAAATTTTTACATTTCAGTGCCATTTTTTAAAAGTTAAAATATCGATTTTCTTAAAAAAAAAGAAGTTAAATTTGTTTAATTTTAGTCCATGTACTATCAAATGTGTAATTTTAGTCCTTTTACTTTCAGTCAATCTTAAATTTAGTCCTTCCAAATTAACTTTTATTGAAATTGATTAAATAATCATAATAATTTTCATGCAAAGATACACACTATGTGAATATGTTTTCAAATTTTATAGTGAAAATACTAATGAAAAATAAAAAGTAATGAAAAAATTTACAATAAACTAGTTGTAGGGACTAAATTTAAGATTTATGAAAAATACAGGGACTAAAATTGGACAATTGAAAGTATGGGGACTAAAATTAAACAAATTTGAAAGTATGAAGACCAAAATGGTATTTTAACCAAAAAAATATCATTTTGAATAAAAAAAATCACTGATAGAAAAAATGTCAAACTATTTATAGAAAATAGCAAAAAAAAACTCATAAACATTGATGTACTTCTATTAGCATTTATCAGTGATAGACTTCTATCATTTCTATCACTAATATATTTAGCTTAAATTTCGATGAGTAAATTAATCTTAGAAAATTATATATTATTTTAGTCCATATACTTTAACTTTTGGTTCATTTTAGTCATAAACTTTCAAATTCTTCGTTTGGGTCTCTATACTTTCAAAGCATCCACTTTAGTCCATATATTTTAGAAAAGTAACCATCTTAGTCATTCATTTTCATTTTTAAGAGACAAAAAATCTCAATTTTTAATAGATACGTAGACTAAAACGAATCAAAATTAAAAGTAAAAGGACTAAACCGAATATTTGAAATTAAATATATCAAAATGAACAAATGTTTAAAATAAAGAGACCAAAATAAAAAATTTAAAAATACAAACTCTAAAATAAAATAAAAAATATAGAAACTAAAGTTGTTATTTAAAAATATATATTTATTGACAAAAAAAAAGTACACGTGGGTTGTCTAATTGGTTGGATGCAGGTACCAAAGCCTAACAGAACACACAATAAAGGTATCGAGCACCCAATTCTCACCATTAACATGGACCTCAATCTCATGGGCTTTGGGTTTGTTTCTGGCCGGCCCAATCCTCGCCTTCGCTTCCTTCCACCTCGATTACGGCTTCAATCAACACCTAATCACTCTCGCCGCCGTCGCTGCCGGAGCTCTGTCGTGTCTCCCGACAGGCCTCTTCAAAACGGTCAAGATTTTTCCTGTTTACATTATTTTAATCGTCATTGCTCACTCTGTGGCCTTCACCTCTCACACGCGCCACCTCGGTCTCATGCTCCGTGGCCTCACCGGACCCATCCTCCATGAGCCCAAATTCTCCCAAAGAAGAACCGGATCTGGTCTCATTTCCTCCTGCTCCTCCGCCGTCGGCGGTCTCGGTTCCGCCGCTCTCTCCGCCTTCACTTACCACATGCTTCGACGGTTGGTATTCTAACTAGCACTCTCTTCATATTAATCGAGTTAATGTGTAAATTTAGAATTAGAATTTAATTTATTGGTTTAATAAAATGGGTTGTTTTAAAAATTCGAAAAAATATCAAATTATTTAAAGAATAATCACTAATTTTTCTATATTGGTAAATAATTTGATATTTTTTTAATTTATAATAATTTTTCTAATAAAATCTTCATTAATAATATTAAAAACTAATTCATGAGATTTTATCGAATTATAGAAACTGAATTTTAATTATAATTTATATAAACTAAATTCTAAATTTGTAATTTAGTCTACATAATACTGTACTGTAAATTTTATAATATTTGGCTATCAAATAAGCTGTAAATTTTGAAATGTTTTATTTTTATTAGGTTAATTTATAAGTTTAGTCTTTGAACTATGAAATTTTGTCTATTTGATTCAAAAATTTTGAGAATAGAAGGGTTGAATAATAAATTGGTTCCTAAACTTTCAAAATTAAATATTTTAAAAGACTAAATTTGTATTTTATTTATTTATTTATTACATAGTTCAAAAATTTTGAGAATAGAAGAGTTGAATAATGAATTGGTTCCTAAACTTTTAAAATTAAACATTTTAAAGGACTAAATTTGTATTTTATTTATTTATTATTGGACTCTTAATTTATTTTAATGAAATACTTGCGAATTTTAGACTTGTTTTAAAACATACTTTTTTTCATTAAAATAAAAATTCAAGTGACAACAACTAAAAAAAATATAAGCACACGAGATATTGTTAATTTATTTCTATAATCAACTTTCATACATACTACTACTAGGTCAATGTTAAATATGTCTGTATGGTTTTTTTCAACACCCTAACTAATCATTTAGAGGATTGAACTTCTAACCTTTAAAAAAGAAAAACATGTATGAGTTAAACTTACTTTAACAATGTCACACCAATCTTAAAATATTTTGTTTTAATTTAAGACATAATTGACTAAATTATATAATATTCTTCAATTCCACTCTTATTTAAAAAAAAATACTCTTATTATTTACAATGTTGCAATGCTAGCACTGAATTTTCATAAATATTTTCAAATTATCTTTAGAGTAAAATTTATTTAAAATTTTAGATAAAATTGAGACTTAAAATGATGTGATAATAATCTAAAATAATAGGGTAATCTAATTTTTAGATTAGGTCACGATGACACCATTCCAATATCTTGTGAAAAGAAAAAGAATCTGTAAGACTTTATGCTACCATGATAGTTTTGATACGGTTACGAAAAATATTAATAAAATGCACTCGAGAGCTTAGGAATATCTTTTTTAAAAATATTTTTATTATTATTTTCTGTAACTGTGTATGCTTTTGGTTGTTAGTGACAAGCAAGTGCAAGAAGGAGACGACAATCACTTCCTTAACCTATGGATCGTCACGATCTTCGCCGGCCTTCAATGGCTTCTCGGAATTTTTCATGTCTTCCTCACAAATCGATCAATCTCTGTAACAATCCCTTCCGATTCAGAGCTTCACATTCTTTCAATTTTCAAAGATCCTCACGCAATCGGCACCATAATCTCCGGCGGATTCCTCTCTTCCTTCACCACAATCTCCATCTTCACCGCCGTTTTACTCTTCCTAATCGGTCAAATCTGTTTCAAACCAGTCTTGATTCTCTATCTATGGCTAATCTACTTCCTCGTCCCTCTAATTTCTCTTCCATTACTCCATCAATTTCAGATCCGAATCAAAGCGGATGCCTCAAAAATGCTGATCCTAGGGTTCATCTTGTCCGCCGCCACTTCCGCCACCTGTTTCTACTTCCACACCGGCGAGTGGCGGCGGCGCGTGGTGTTCGTCTTCGCCGTTCTTCAAGGCACGGCGGCGGCGCTTCTTCATGCGTACGGAAGAGTTTTGGTGCTTGATTGCTCGCCGGCGGGAAAGGAAGGTGCGATTTCGATGTGGTTTTCATGGATAAGAGCGATCGGTGGTTGCGTTGGATTTACGGTCGCGGCGGTGGTTCCGGCGAGGTTGCAGGTTTCTTCCGGTGTGGCATTTTGCTGCGCCGTTGTCGGAGGAATGGTGTTGATTTTTGGTAATGTTACTGATTACGGCGGCGCTGTGGCGGCGGGGCATGTGAAAGATGACAGTGAAAAGGGATCGCCGGTGATTGGATTGGAGTCGCGGAGTGAGAGTAAAGAGCTTGAGTCGCCGTGAGAATTGAGAGTGATGGTTTTATTTGATTTACGATTTTTTTTTCTTTTGAGGACAATCGATTTACGATTTTTTATTATTCTTTGCTCGTAATAAAAGGGCCCATCTCAAGTTTTATTGCTCTAACTAAAACTAAAACTATATTGTGAATTAATCCTTCATATTAATTTTTTAGTTTGTTTATTTTTTAATTTTTTTTGTAGTAGAACGAGGATTTGAATCTCTAATCATTGAGTAGAGTATGTAACTATGCTTAGATTGTTCTAATTAAAAAAAACTATGCTTAGATTGATAATTTATTAATTTTTATTACTTTGATAGAACAATAAGTTCATGAGAGTTTAAACCTCCCATCTAAACGACAATTAAGCTATGTATGACTTTTGAATTATTTATTTAGTGGGACACTATGAATTTTTTTATAAATGTTTAAAGAAAGAAATATTCAACCATTTAAAAAACAATTTAACCATAACTTAACTATTGAAGACACTCTTTCAACAAAAAAAAAAAAATAATAAATTAAAAAAAAATATCAAGAGGCTAGTGGTTCAACTCCACTTTCTTGTTGAACCTAAAGAAACAAAAGTTAGGCACATTTTTATGATTTTATATTTTAGGGTTATTTTTAAATATAGAAAAATAAGCAAAATTATTTACAAATATAGAAAAATTTTACTGTATATCAGCGATAGATCATAATAGATAGTAAATTTTTTGTATATTTGTAAATAGATTGATATTTTATCTATTTAGAGTAATTTTCCGTACCGAAAATTACTATAAATAAAAAATATGAAACTATTTACAAATTATATAATTTTTTTTATAGTAGGCACTAAATTTTTTCTATATTTGTAAATAGTTTGGGTCATTTTTTTTATATTTGAAAACAATATATATATATATAAAAACTGCTAATTGCCAACTTGTGATGGAGCACTTGAGTAGGCCACACAAAGATGAACTAAAATATATATTTTTTAAATAATATAAAGCTAACCAATAATTTCATACACAATAAATAGCTATTCAAATCATTCCATTAATCACATTAATTGTTAGAGATACAAAGATGATCCTATGATTTTTCGAAGTAAAGAATGAAAAAAAATCGATTAATACAAAATTTCAAATTTAGATCCAAAGTGGACAAATATGGTAAAAAAAATTTCATATTCTCAATCTTTTAATCAAAAGCTTTGATTAAGAAAAAAAAAGCTTGATTAGTATTTTAACTCGGGGAAAAAAAAGGGAAAAAAAGAAAAAACTCGATTAGTATTATTCCCTAAACAAAAAGGGGTTAGTTGTAATTTCCACAAGGGAAAGGACTTCGCAAAAAAGGTTATTTTTCTTTTTACCATTTTCCAAAATTGAATACGCTGATATTTGCATATTCATTCATATCTCTGCAACGACAAAAATTGGACGGAGAATCAAAACTCCGGCGGCGATCACCGGCGGAGCTCTTTCCTTTTCAAATTCTCAACGGCCCAAGCGAATCGCAGCAGGCGGCGCATACAAACAACGGCGGCACGTTATCGGCGTCGTCAATTCCGCAGCAGCGAGTGTGCTGCCAGATCTCGCAGATGTCACAGGCCACCATCCTCTCGCCGTCGTCGTCGCCGGCGCCGCACTCGCACCGAACTTTCCAGGTATCAACTCCTCCCTGGTACTTCAATGGCGTCTCTAAATCGATCCCCATTCCTTTCACAAACAACTCCGCCCCCGATTCTGCCGCTCCGAAAATCACCTCTCTGTCTTCGGAGTTCTCCAAATTCTCTATCTCCATAACCTCGAACTTTTCCGTAACGTAATATGTGTCTCTTAGGGCTTTTTCTGCTGCTTCTTTCACTTCTCCGATCGTTGTATGTAATGGAAGAACCACTACCTCGCCGGACGGCATGAAATCGCTCTTCAACTCCGATTCTGACTGTGTAAAAGTCAGCCTCGGCATCAATCTGATAATGAACGTTAATAGATGGTCTTCTTCGTCTCGAAGAGGCCATTCTTTAGCAAAATGTTTACTATCGAGGATTCCTTGTGTTGCTAATTCCACCGTTTCTGATTCTGGATAGTCGAGGAAAATGCTTCTGTATACACATAGCACATCGCTGTAAATGTCATTGCCAGGAGTTAGAGTCGGTTCTGAATTTTGTGTTGATTCTTGTTCTTCTGTTAATTGAACGCCATTTCTGAGCTCGTGAATCGTGTATTCTAAAATCCGCGTTTTAGGATTCACTGCGCGGCGAACTATCTGGTTCCCTACGATCACATTGTTCAGTGATTTTAGAACGTAATCGAGCAATCCAGTGTCGCCAATGTGAAGGCGAGCAGCATCTCGAACGTCTTGTCGAGTCATTCCATTCCCGCCATGGCTGAATTTGTCTGATTTCTTCTCTTCCAGTGCCTTCACAATCACCTCCGCCGCGTATTCTAACCGTCTCGCCGGCCATCGGCTGTCCATATTAGCAATTGCGTTGGCGAATTTTCTGTACCGTATTTGCTTCTCCTTCACTAGAGATTGCTGCTTGTTTCGCTGCAGAGATTGTCTGGAAGGAGGAGGAGATGTGGCGATTGGTTGAATCGTTTTCTTTTGAATCGTAGTAACGTATTTTACTGTCAACATGAACTTCAGTAGATCTTTGAATGTGATCAACTGCGTTTCACTCAGATTTCTATAATAACGAATGATTTGTTTCATCTCTCTTCCTCGATCTGTTTCATCTACGTCGTGCATTATCTTGTCGAGTTCCAGAGAACTGAGGATTTCCAAAGCTCTACTGTAATGGTGTTCTTTCACGCCGAAGCTTCCTCGGCAGAATCTGTATCCCCACCTCCCAAACCATGGATGTCCATATGCTACTCCATGAAGTAGACGAAGATCCATTGATCTTTTCTTGGACAAATCCTCAACTGTAATTTTCCTAGGAACGAAACAGAAGGTTAGAGAAAATTTCTTTTGCGGCAGAGAAGAACAATTTATTAAAGTCTTTTGTAACTTTCATTCTTTACACCTTGTTCTTAGATTTGTGCAGATTCTATCCCAAAGATCCATTACTTCTCTGCCGCAAAGAAACTTGGAGCCTCCTTCGATTCCATTAATGCAAAGCAAATGCCCGAAGCCATTGCAGTGAATCAAGCCATGGAGAAGATGAGTCTGATCATCAAGATCGAAACCGCCATCATCTAGACGTCTGTTCCACCGATCATCCAAAGGTATTATGATATGATATTTTCTTTTCGATACAAAATGATTGCTCCACCCTGAAACAATCAGAAAAAAATTAGATGAATCCATGGAAACAGAAACTCACTATAGAAAAAGAATTCAAACCAGAACATCGGCAGTGATCGCAGTAGGGCTTTGGGGAGAGCTTCACGTCTTCTTCAATAGTGTAAAGTGGAACAACGAAGCTTCTGTTTTCATGAACGAGGAGAGTACACCAGATAGGCATTTCTTGAATTCTGTAATCTTCAATCTCTGCACATTGTTGAAGAAAGATTCTGATATTCTCACGAAATGGGCCGGCGGGGCTGATCGGCGATCCCGGATCGCCAAAGGTTTGAAACCCGAAAAGTTTAGGCCTTCTCTTTCTCTTCTTGCAGGATTCGAGGATTGAAATCGACATGGCTGAAGATGAACTTCAGTTCTTCTTCTTCTTCCTCTATCATCCACTGGATTTTGGTGGTTCTTCTTCGAGGTCTTTCATGCAGGAATATTGAAATGGGTAACAGAGATTCGGCGGTGGAGGCATGAATTTCTGGTTATAGGGTAGAATGTGGCAGTTTCATACTTGGATTTGGCGGTTGATGAGGGAATTTGAGAGAATGCTTAATTAGACTATTAAAATGATAATTAAAAATTGTTGAAAGTATACTGTTTTCTGAGTTTGTTGAAATTATATTGTTGAGTTAGTTTAGGTAGTTTTTATTCTTCTTGTAAGATATTGTTGTCCTTGTACATCACATTTTCATTTTTCGTTCTATAGGAATCTTACGCCGAGTCCTAGTTTTACTTGAGATTGAATACACCAATATTAAGAAAGATATTACTCTAAACAGAAAAAATATCAAACTATTTATAAATATAAAAAAATTTTACTTTCTACCGGCAATAAACCCGTATAAAATTTTATGACTGATAAACAATAATTTTTTTTTTTTTTTTTTTTTTTTATATTTGTAAATAGTTATGCTCATTTTTTCTATATTTAAAAATGACCCACGTTGGATCTTCAACTAATTTTCGAACTCACAAGTGAGGGAAGAGTGTTAGTGTTAATATAATTTTAATTTTTTTTAATGTAATATGAACTCACAAACGACGGAGTGACTTTTGTGTAAATTTTTTTAATTTTTTTTCCAACTCAGTCTTTTTTTTAATTTTAAATTTTTTTTTGAGTAATTTTAAATTCGTCAAAATCATTTTTGTCATTTTTAAAATGACTCGAAAACACATTTTTACATTTTTAATTACTCAAAATTAATTTAGTTTTCAATTTTATATTTTTAAATGTAATTTTCATGTCATCAAAATTAGTTTTAAAAGATTAAAAACATATTTCACTGTGATTTTAAAAATGACAAAAGTAATTTTAATCATTTTAAAATCACTCTCAAAATTATTTTTTTTACTTAATTTCAGTGGTTTTTTTTCTTTCACTTCAGTGGCTAACAAATGGAAAAAAAATTTAAAAAAATATTTACACAAAAGACACTCATCTAATTTGGCCACCGTGGAGATGGACGTGGCAATTTCGTTTTTACGGAAGACCAAAATAATATTAAGTTCAATTTTTTAAACAAATTGAAACCCAAAAAAAAAAAAAAATCCTCATATTTTTACAAATAGTTTCTAGCCTATAGCCCAGCTGTTTTTTGCGAATATTTTTTAAACTACCTTATAAAGGATAACTAGAGTTAAATAACATAAAAATATTTTGTTTTGTCTTTATATATTTGTGTGATAAATATGTTTTGCTAATAACAAAAAGCCCAAGTCTTTTCGGAATAATATTCTGCAGCCCTTGGTGAACCCTCTTTTGGCAATTTCTTCTCAAATTTTATCGATATTTGACGCAGTAAAAGCTCTCTGGTCTCAGATATGGTTTGAAAAAAATTAGTGGATTTTTCATGATAAAGCCCTTTCTTGCCTTTTTCGCTTGGATTCAGCTATTCAAAATATTTGTTTGAATTGAAATGCTTTCGTTTATTTTGTCATTGTTATTCGAGTTTATTTTATCAATCTTTTGCTCTTATGATCCTAATTTCACTCCCTCTCTCATATTTCAGTTGAAATGTTGGGATCAAATATTTAAAGAAATCTTCTTTTTTTTTCAGTATTAATAGTCATGACTCTTGAAGATTGGTTCAATGTTATTAAATTGTCCACTATGAACATAAAATCTTAATAGCTTTGTTTTTTTTGTTTCATCCCAAAGGTTTTGTTTTATTGGAGATAGTTGTATTATATATAAAGGTCTTCTCCTTATCTGACCAATGTGGTCTTTGGTCGCATTTCCAACAAGTTGGGCTTGTCAAGATTTTTTCAGTTTTGTGGTTGTTTTCGATCCCTTTTGCCATTTTTTAGAGATGTTTTTCAGCTCTGTGAGATGGTACCATTGATAAGTTTGCATTTTTAAGATCTTTCTACATTTAAGTTCCTCCAAAAGATGTCATCATTCCATCGTGATGTAGGGGCATTATGGATATTTTCCATGTTTGTTTAGGCTGCTTATATTCTTTAATTATGTATTACTATTTCTCTTTTCAGTTTTCCAATTTTGGTAATTTAGGTGTAAACAAGCCCGTCTTCTTTGGGTCTATTTAAAGAGCTCAAGTTAGTTATAGTTTAGGCATTTACAAACTCTTCCTCTTTGACTCTATTTAAAGAGGGGTGTTAATAATTTCAATTTCCTTTGAATTGAACTTTGCTGGGTGGGTTTGGTTGTGGAAAGTCAGTGGTTGTGTCTATTTTGCTTATTTGAATTGTCCATTTTGTTTTCATTTTGTTTCTAGTGAGACCAAATGTTGTGTTTGATTGACATGAGATTCTTATTTAGTTTCTTTCTTCTTCTCTAACCTAGTTTTTTTTTTAAAAAATGTATGACCGATTCTAGGGTTGTGCTGACCATACTAGTGTTGAAGCAGGAATTGGTGGCTGCTCACCCTCAGAATCTTCTGACTACGTCATCTAAGACCGAGATCGAATACATATAAGGCTTTGAGTTACTTCTAGTCTTTTCTATGTGATTCTCAATGAAGGTTCCGTGATATCGTGAATTAGAATTGAAACTGAGTTTTAACTCAACGTAGATGTTGGCGCATCACTTTGACATAAGTTACATAAGCGCGCGAAGGTATTGGCTAATTTCAGCCTCTTTTTTAATTAAAAAAAATCATTTTTTTAGTGAATTGCTTGAATTTGGTGGGATGTTTCTATTGAGAAAATTTGGATGGATAGCCGGATTTTATGTTTATCAATGGGTGCCCGTCACATTGTGTGTCCTGTTGTTTGGTCTTCCATCTTTGGCTGTTGCTTCTCCTTATAAGTTTATAACTTCTTTAACATCTCTTTTTGTTTCATAATGTATATATAATTTTGGTTAAATTATAAAAAAAAAAAAAAAACACCGTTAAATTTTGTCATTTGTTTAAAAAATATCCTTATTGTAACATTCTAATTATTTTTTTTAGTGTTTGGACATTACTTGTTTGGATTTATTTGAGTTGAGTTTGATATTTTGGATCTAAGATTAAATTATGGAATTCAAATTTTAAGTGGATGTTTAGTTGGAGAATGTGGTAAATTTTGGGAGAAGAAAAAGAATAATATCATTATTTGGGTATATTATAAAGTTTCATTAAGATAGGTATATATTTATTATTATATATTTATTATAATATATATATTTGCGTCCGCCGATCACCACCGCTGCAGTCGCGGTCGTCTCAGGTCCAGCCGCGCGTCGGATCGCGCCAGTCGCCGTACCAGTCTGCCGCAGGTGCCGCCGCAGCGCGTCCCTCCTCCCGTTCCGCCAGCCGTGCTGCCGTGCCGTTTCGCTAATCGTCGCCGCCTCGCGCCACCGTTCTGTCGCCGCCAACGAGTTTTTTGTTCGAAGGTTCTTCGGTGAGTTCTCTTGACAAAGGTTGGGTTTGGATTTTAGATCTTTGGTCCAAATGCATTCTGACTTAGGTTTTGGGATTTCGTTTGGGGTGTCGCCCAACGCGGTAACCTTGGGTTGCAAGTTCGAAGAGCGGAAGACCTCTGTCGGGTCACTACCAGTGGGTAAGTGTTGGAGTGATAGAGAATCTAATTTTGGGAGAATGGTGAACGTGTAGTTACTGAATGTGGTTTGGCTTTGTGTTAGGGGCGATTGGGATCAAGTGTTCTGTGTAGTTGTTGACTGATTGTTGACTGACTGATTGAGGTAAGTGATTCTATTACTGGCCTTTAGGCCAGACCTCAGCCTTCACAGCATTTTATTTTACACAATGTTTATGTTTTCTCTGCTTACTGGCATGTTACTACTCGTGTTTATGACTCATGGCTAATTGTGTATACGTGGCCAATTCTGTACTTATTACTTCTGTATAACTGAATCTGATGCCAACGCCTGTTATGTCCCATGCGTGTGTTGGGTTTTATGTCCTAAAACTCGTAGTTTGTAAACATTAACGTGTGTTCTATTTATCAATAAAGTTGTTATCGATGTTATTCAGTAAACTTGTTATTGAATAAAGTGAATTGTTGTTAATATAACTCTAAATCCAATAAACTAAGAACCCATGGCTTTAGTATGAAAACTTGAACTTTATGTAATGACATAAAAATGGATCAAGATCAAGTAAATAGCCAAAACGGTCTATAGTATAAGGATAAGGTTGGGTACCTTATCTTGGAGACACTATTGAATGTGGCCTACTTTGTATTTGATACAAATGATGTGATCCTAAAGCATTCATGTGGAGACATGTGAGTGGGGGCATTCTATGTAATGAGTTTGCATAAGATCGGACCACGAAATAGTCACTATTACTTTATAATGCCGTTTACTGTCAAATACTGACTATTTCAACTAGATGACCTAGGTAACTCGATCTTAATCTTGAGCTAACTATGAACTCCTATTTATTCGGGATTATCCTTAGATCTGCATGGGTGAGAGTGGCCCGGGTACGCCGACTCAATAAGCCTCCCATTTCAGGGGTAAGACCGAGTAGATAGCTGGGGACATAGTTTTGCGAGAAGGAATTCACTCCTACCCGATTTAGGGTTAGTAGATAGGTTGTTCCCTTAAGTACTGATTCCGGGTCTTGAACAAGGGGCCCCACCCTCTCATTGGCCCGAGAGGGACTCAGTTTAGTGATAGGATCACAAACCAATTGTTCATTAGAGGATCAGTGGGACTTAAGGAACAAGATGTAATCACAGGGGTAAAACGGTAATTTTGACCTAGCTGTGATTACGAACAACCTGTGAAGGATTGACTTACTCATTATGGTTATATCAAGTGGATAGAAATATATCTACAGTGAGGAGAGTGCAGCTACGAGCTTTAGTGGAGTGTCCCGTTAGTTAACGAATGTTGGTTAACTAGGTTAAAGAGTTTGACCGGTTAATCTCGGATCGTTGGAGCTCATGATCTGTAGGTCCATTAGGTCCCTCTACTAGCTCATAAATGGACTAAAATCTTAGATGTTGTGGTGAGTAAGTTTGAATAGTTCAATCTTGACTTAAGGAATGAAAGTCGAATATATACGATATATCGACGTTTAATTATGAATTAAACGGACAAATAGAGTTATTTATAATATTTAAATATGATTTAAATATTAATTATATGAATAGGGATTCATATCGATTTTTTTGGAAAACTCGAGAAAAGTGGGAAAAATAATATTATTTTATTATTTAATATTAAAATAATATTATATTTAATTAATTAAATATTAAATTGTTTTTTATTTAATTAATTATTTTTATTTTTAAAAAATCAAACTAAAATTCATTTTAAATTCATTTTTGGAAATTAATTAAAAATAGAGTTTAAAATTGATTTTTTTTTTTTAACATTGGATTTTCCCACTAACTAAGCAAGTTACTTAGTTGTTTGCTTCACATTAAGCCAACAATTTGAGAGTTTGAGTTGTCAAATTTTGATGCAATTGGATTGCATGTTGTTCTTCAATAAATAGAGATTATTTTGGCTTAATTGGGGTTAAGAATTTTGTGAAATTAATGGTTAATTTTGCAAAATATCCTCCATAACTCTTTTCTTCCCCAACCTTCATTCCTTCTCAAATTCACCACAAATATTGGATCCCACCATCCAATCTAAGCCTAGAGAATAGTAGAGAAGACTCTTGTGGTGGTCTACAACCAAGTGGTGTTGATTTCCATTAAAAATTGAAGGAGAATTTGGAGCTTCAAGGGTAAGTGTTCTTGAAACTTGGTTTTTCTTTTTTAATTGCATGTTTAATCCTCAAAATTAAGCATCTTAGAGTGAAATTTGGTCAAATTAAATTCCGCTGCATGCTCATTTATCTTTCAGCGTGGACCGACGGGTTCACCTCCATGTTCAATGGTGTGGGTCATCAAACTCACCTCAGCATTGACGGCGTGCCCTCAGGCCGCTAGGCATGGTGACGGGGCAACTTGTCTATACACCAGAAACCGGGGATTACTTACTGAGTTTTTACTCATTCATTTACGTTTTATGGATTTCAGGTAAAGGCAGGAATGGACCGGCGGGCGACAGACAGAATCCGTGACCGGGCCAAATAGGGACAGAAACCGGGGATTACTTACTGAGTTTTTACTCATTCATTTACGTTTTATGGATTTCAGGTAAAGGCAGGAATGGACCGGCGGGCGACAGACATAATCCTTGACCGGGCCAAATAGGGACACGTTGAGGCTTCCGCGTGTCAATTATTCATGTTTTCTTAAATAGGTTGTCCAGTTTGTTTTCTTTTTGACAGGTGAATCTATTCGTTGATTTGTTTTATTCGTTAGCTGTTTTGATTTAGTTTGTTGGTTAGGGTACCCCGATCAAGGGTTAGTTTTATTTTCTTTTGGAAAGAATTTTGAATTATTTAATTTAATTATTTATTTTATGAATTTTCTTGGTTTTTAGTCAAATTGCAAAAAGGTTATTATGAGGTATATGCATGCATGAGTAGCGACTTCTAGAAAGTTGGGTCGTTACACTTATACTTTTAAAAGTTGCAATATTACCCTTAAACTTTCACAAACATTCCAAAAATACCTTTGGAATAATTTTTTTAGAATTTAGATGAAAATTGAGATATGAAATGACGTAGTAGGTGATATATAACAAAATTTTGAATCACCACATCATTTAGGTCATTACCACACAATTCTAAGTCCTGGTTTTTGTTCAAAATTTTAAAGAATTTATATTCCAAAGATAGTTTTGAAACATTTATGAAAGTTTAAGGTTAATATTGAAACTTTTAAAAATGTAGGGGTATTCTTGAAACAAAGAAAAAAATTCAAGAATATTTGTTATAATTTAGCCTATAATTTTTTTATCTCCAATTTTCTTAACTCGTGACTCATAAGAATGTAATTGTCATCATTTGCACCAAAAATATTTGATCCACGTTGATAGCATGAGTTTGTGCCATATTTTCTTGAAATCTTCGAATTTTACTACTTAAATATATTTAGCAAATGTAATTTTCAAATTCGGTTGAATTAGTTTACTAAAATTATATTGGCAATATCAGTATCTATTGTAGCATCTATGTTCGTTTTTAGTATTGAAGGATGTGTACTTGAATAATTTTGTTGTTCATAAACTGCTTAATAATAGAGAATAGGATTCCATTAGACAATTAAGTCGTAAGTTTATAATTGTTGAAGTTTAATTTTATTTTTTTTGTGTTAGATAAAAATTTGAACCTATAAATTTTTTGATTGAGTTGAACAATACATTTAGACCAGTTGAGTTATGGTAAATTGTGTTAGATTCGCAATTAATAGTTAAGTATTATTAAACAACAATTTAAATTTAAATTTTTAACTAAAATATGATAGAAAGTAGAGCATCTCAACAAGTGATAATACTAACTATTATTATTTGCATAAATCAACCTAGATTGATAAAAAAAAAATCATTAAATTGGAAAGTGATTAAAAGTTAAAATATTTGAGGCCTAATTAAAAAATTAAGGAGATACTGTCGTAACTAAACTAATCCAACTAAATTTTTATCCACATAACCACACTATTGCGTAAATAAATTACAATTCTATCAAACACTCCATACCTTAAACAAATATGAAAATTACCATTCAAATATAGTAAACGTTCTCAACTAGTGCAATAAAATTATGTGTTTTTTAATTATTTATTTAGAATTTAAAATACTTGGACAAAATAATTAGAAAATTATGAACACATAATTAGGGTCTGGAGAGAGTTGAAATTTAGTCTAACAGTTTTGACGAAATCCTTATAAATAATCTCAACTCATATAGACTATTTATAAGGTGATTTGAGACTATTCATAAAGTTTTATCAAATCATTTAAGTTTAAATTCTAATGCTTTTTAAATCGTAGGACTAAATATCCAATTTAACTAATAAAAAATAAATTTGTAAATATTTGACTGTAGTAAAAAGTTTTCTAAATATTTAGTTAAAAGTTAAAAAGAAAATTGTATAGAGATAACAACACATAAAGGCCTTAATAAAATGTCTATATTCCAATTATGTCTATCTTTTCTATTATTTATAAGAAGTCTATGCTGACTTTAAAATTACATAAAAATTGAGGCTCAATTATCATTTAGTCCTCAACCAACAATTAATTACACGTTTTTTTAACAATAGGAAAATGAAGAGGCGTATTAAATGAGTGCGCTTTTTAAGAAAAATATATTATTTTTCAAAATTTTCTAATTAAACCAAAAGATTGTCCAAATTATATATATATATATATATATACATACTGTGATGTAAATGAAATTTATGATATATAGTGTGATTTATGTCGAACATTAAGTCAATATGTAATTTATATACCATGATGTATTTCATATATTGATTTATACTATGATTTATGTTAAACATTGAGTCAATTTTTAATTTTTATATTGTGATATATTTCGTATATTCATTAGAATATTTTCAAATACCAAACAATATGTTCTAAAATATATTTAAAATAATCATAAATTCGTCCAAAAAAAATGAATAACTTTATACGTGAAACTAACGTAAATAGAAAATAAAATTTTATTAAATATATTTTCTCTCTATAATGAACCAAAGAAATAAAATCTCAACAAATAAACATATTCTCTCTCCAACGTTAAGACTGGTCCATAAATATGAAAAAAAAAATTAAAATACCACATTTTCTCTCCAACTGCTCACCACACTAAGAATATTTTAGTAAAAAAAATTCATTAAATTTTATATATAAAAATATATATAAAAAATAAATATTTATAAAAATAAGTTTTGAAAAGGAATTAAATCTTTAAATATCTCAATTGTCTATCAATATGACCATCTTCGTTACAAGTTGTAATTAAATTCTGTAGCTGGGCCTGCAAGAAGTGAGACGCAGGCTGAAGCCCAATTAAATTGGAGCCCGGCCCAATGTTCATTTTTCATTTTATTTCTCATGCGATTTATATTTAAAAATAAAATAAAATAACAGAATTGCGTGTGGTCCCAGTTCGGCGGTTATGGAGAATCTTTGGCGCAATCACGAGAGCGTTGGACTTTAGCGAAGTGGGGCCCACACTCTGCTGGAACCAACTCCTGTTTTTCTAAATTCTAATATTGCCTAATCAACTAACACTTCACATTTTTTTGGCTTTATATATAGGTTTAGATAGGGATGAGGAGCTCTATAATTAAACTTAAATTGCCCAAAAAAAAAGAAAAAAAGACTTTCATCGTACGTATAAATAATTTTGATTATAATAATACCATTTTGTCCAACTTTAATTTTTTTCGACATGTCCATGACTCGATATTTTCATTGTTATTTTTATATTTCCATGAATTTAACGTGAATTGATATTTAAATTATTTCGTAAAAAAATCATAAAATATACGAAATAATCAACTAAATGTCACTAATATTATATAAATTAAAATGTCATTTTAGTCCATATATTTTAGAATTTGTTTAATTTTAGTCTTATGATTTCAAATGTCCAATTTTAATTCTTGTACTTTCAATAAATCTTAAATTTGGTCCTTACTACTAGTTTATTGTGGATTTTTTCTTTACTTTTTATTTTTTATTAACATATTCATTACAAATTTTGAAAATATTTTCACATATTGTGTTACTTTACATGCAAATTATTAAGATTATTTAATCAATTTCGATACAAATTAAATTCGAATTACTAAATTTAAGATTTACTAAAAGTACAAGTATTAAAATTGGATATTTGAAGGTACATGAACTAACATTGAGCACTATCAAAGTACATAGATCAAAATGGTATTTTAACCTATTATATAAATAATAAACATTTTAACTTGTTTAAAAAAGTTCAAATACTTATTTATCAACTTAAACATTTTTTGAACTCTTTGTTTTTATTACTTTTTAAAAAATGTCCATCAATAACAAAATCTTATCGATATTTTCATCGACATGTTCGTAAAATTAAGACATCGATATTTTTGTCTATATTGACATTTTAAACATTGCTTTTAGATTTGTTTAATTTTAGTTTCAATGTTTTTCAATTAGGGTTGTTTTTAAATATAGAAAAATTAGTCAAACTATTTACAAATATGTAAAATTTGTACTAATACTTTCAATAAATCTTAAATTTAGTCTCTCCAAATTAATTCTTATCGAAATTAGTTAAATATTAATAATAATTTTCATGGAATAATACACTAAATATATGAATATACTTTCAAAATTTATAGTAAAAACGTTAACCGATAATTTTAATGAAAATAAACTAGCAGCGAAGATTAAATTTAAGATCTATTAAAAGTATACTTACCATAACTTAACATTTCAAAGTATAGAAACTGGTTATTTTATTTATTTAATTTTTTTTTAAAGGATTTCTCTTTATTAAAAGATTATTAATTTGTAGATGGTAGGTAGAGTGTTAAAAAGGCAAGGTGGAGGTAAGTATGACTTTTTTGCCTCCATCCCCTATCCCCTTCCCACCTCTCATATTATCCTATATCCTACCAAAATTTATTGTAGGTCTTTATGCCACAAATTCAATTTTCTTTGTATTTTAAAACATTAACTATAGAAAGATATTAGAAAAATTGTTACAAATAGATAAATTTTCAAATTATTTACAGAATGATAATAAAAAAATACTGATAAACATTAATAGACATTGATAGACATTGATCAATGTCTAATAGAATTATATAAGGAAAACTATTTACATAAAATAGCAAAATTTTTAGATAGTTGTGATAGACGTCTATCACAACTATATAAAAATTTTGCTATTTTATGTAAATAGTTTTCTTTATTTTTTTATTTTTAAAAATTATCTAATAAATTATTATTAAATAAATAAAATAATTATTTTAAATGACAAAACTATAATATTTTCAAATATAACAAAATATTACTATCTATCAGTGACAAACAATGATAGACACTAATAGACTACTATCATCTATCCCTGATCATCTAGTCTATCAGTGTCTACTACTGATAGACAGTAACATTTTGTTATATCTGAAAATAACTTATTTAAAAAATAATAATTTTTAATTAGATTTAGAAATTGGAATCACATTTAAAAATAAAAAATTAAGGAGAAAAACATCCTTATGTTTTTTATGCATGATACAATGTTAAATTATTATGGGGAGGTTTAGTAACTATTTGGTTTTTTTCAATTCAAAAATTAAGTCTATTTTCTCTCATTTTTTTTATCATAATTTCCATATTTCTTAAGTAAAATAGTTGAATTCTTGGCCAAATTTCAAATCCAAAACAAAATTTTAAATACGGCTTTTTTAGTTTTTAAAGCTTGACTTAGTTTTTAAAGATATTGGTAAAAAGTAAATAACAAAACAAGAAAATTAGATATATAAATAGTGTTTATATAGGTTTATTTTTCAAAAACTAAAAACTAGAAACTAAATAGTTACATAAGGTATAGTTCCGTGAATCTATTAAAAATAAAATTGAAATTTAACGTCCTAATACACATAACCTTTAATTTATATTAAATAACTCAGTCCATTTAAAACATTTTGAATATCTAATAGACTTATCTAACACAAATTTAAAAATTCATAGATTTATTATATTTTTTTAAACTTTAACCATCTATTTAAATATAAAATTGAGAATTTAAAAATTGATTAGACATAAACATATATAAATTTAAGGAAAATTTTTAAAAATAGAAAAATAAAGAAAACTATTTAAAAAAATAGTAAAATTTTAGATAATTGTGATATACGCTGATATAAGTCTATAAAGGTCTATCAGTGATAGAAATAATAGAAGTCTATCACTGATAGATGCTGATATAACTCTATCAATATCTATCTGTATTTTTTTTGTTATTTTTTTTTAAATATTTTGACATTTTTTTTATCAATGAAAATTTGTCTAAATTTAATGACTATAATTGTAATTTAGCATTTACAAATTATTAAAAAGTGGACCCTATTGCTTTGTATGTTTATGGTTTGAAAGGGGATAAAATCAAATGAAAGCATAAATATATCTAAAGTGGATGATTTGGCTACTTTAATCAACGGTGATCTCACATTGCCACCACTTAACAAACCACTTTCTCTTTTAATGAAAAGCCACTTTCTTTTTAAACTTTTTTATTATAGCATCATTGTTCAAGTAACATGACAACAACAACTCCCTAATTAGTTGTGTTATTTTTTAAATAGTAAAAAGAAGAGAGAGAAAAAAAAAGAGCGAGGTTGATTTAGCATTTTTTTTGGGTTTTACTTGACAAATTAGTCAATAAATTCAAATGAAATATACTATAATTATTATTTTTTAATTGACTAACATGTGATCGTGGTCAAACTCTTGACCGATTGGTCCAAAATGTAATGTATTCAGTCAATTGAACTATACTTAAAAGTTATCAATATTTAAACATAGAACTTATACTTGTTGATTCTTGATAATTATATATGTCAAATATTTGTAAATATTTTTAATCCAATAGAACAAAATAGTAAATGAACTATAATGGCATGTTTGTATAATATATATTTTGTATTGAAAAAGTAGAAAAATTACTATAAACAGAAAAAATATCAAACTATTTACAAATATAGAAAAATTTCACTGTCTATTAGCGACAGATTGCGATATAATTTTATCGCTGTCTATCGCTTAAGCGAAAGATTCTAATCGTGATCTATCGATGATAGACAGTAAAATTTTCCTATATTAATAAATAGTTTGACTCAGTTTTCTATATTTGAAAACATTTCTAACAAGTACTATATATACCTATTTAGTATTTAAACTCTAAAATGTTTCAAGCTTTCAACTTTAAATTATATTCTTTTACTACAAGATTATACATTTCTTACATGTCTTGTGATTTTTTCTTCTTCTTTTTTTTTAGTAAATTATTCTCTTTTGTTAACATCACAGGGGTTTGTCAAAAAAAAAAAAAAAAAAAAGAAAAAAAAAGTAAAGCAAAGTAAAGAAAAAAATGCAACACTCACATTTGTCTATCTTCATTTATCATCACATCAACTCAACATAAAATTAGTGTGACAAGCATATAGTGAGTGTATCTCAAATAATAATAATAATAATAATAATCATGAAACAAATAAAAAAAACATTTTAATAATGATATTGACCAAATATAATCATTTTATTAAATAAAAAAAAGTCAAATAACCAAAACGATATAAATTCAATATAAAATAAATGTATGAAATTAAGTCAAGAAAACATATGTATAAATTTACACGTAAGAAATTCCTAATTTTTAGAAATTAAATGTTTAAATTTTTATCATATAAATGGAATCTATATTCTAAATAAAAATTCAGATGAAAGAAATATATTTTTATAATATAATTTGACACGTGGTGCCTTAAAAAATATTGGACCAAATAAATATAAACTATAATTAATTAGTGCCTAATTAATTTATTTCCAAATCAGACGAAAGAGTCAAAATTTTGGAGTAGAATTTGGTTGGCAATAAATTAAGAAAGCCAATAAAATAAATAAATAAATGTCTCAATAAAAAATAAAATAAAATAATAGCAAACAAATTGGCGCTAATTTAGGTTCCGTCACGATGACGCCCAGCTTTCCCGCCGCGTACTACAAACCAATCGAACATTGACAGCGACGCCGCCATAAGCCTCTATTTATTTATTTATTATTATTATTATTTAAACAAACCATAAGTCTGTCTTTCTGATTTTCGCTTTATTCTTTCTTTCTTCACATAATTTATTTATTATTTTTATTCAACTATATACTCCATGTCGATTGTATTTATTTAATTTGGAATATAGACCCTATTTTCCGGAATTCCTTTAAATTTGTCTCTAATTTTAATAAATCTTACAAATAGTCTTTATTATTAATATATATATACTAGTCTTGCTTCTAGGACATTTTTATTTCTAACAATATAGTTTTCTAAACTTAAAAATAATGGTATTAGAATCACACATTAGAAAAATCAAGAAATCTCACACTCTTAGTAAGATAGATAAGTTACTAACGGGTATTTGACCCTTCACTTGGTGTGGTGGTCGTGTACGCATTCCTTCCTCTAACAACTTTTGTTTTGTAAAAGTTGTGTCTTGAAGAGATAAATGTCTCGTGAAAAAAGACAAATTTTCTTTTTTTTTAGTCCATGGGTTGCATCCTTTAAAGAAAAAAAAAAAAAAAAAAAAACTCACACATACAACTTTGTCTACAACATGCTACATGACAAGGAAATTTGACAACAACGCAGACGATCAACTTTAGTCAACATTGAGTTAAAGCGACGTTACCGAATGAAAATTTTAAAAATAAGCATATGTTTTTTGTTCGATTGCTCGATATTTATGAAACTATTTTTATAAGTAATTAACCTCATTTAATTTTTAGATTAGGATACATGTATTTTTTTTAAAAAAAAAATGTTAAATTTGTTTTTTTACTTAAATATAAATAAAAGTTTTTAATACCCTATCAAATTGAGAAAATAAAAATAATAAAAATGATTATACTTATACAAATTACTAAATATCATTCACTTAAATTTAGAAAATCTATGAAAATTTTATATATTTATAAATATTTTAGTTCATTTTTCTATATTTAAAAATTAGTTTAAATTTAATTTTTTTGTGTTTTCAATAATAATGGTAAATAGTTTCCTTTATTTTTCTATTCTTAAAAAGAAAAATTTTTTCAAATAAAAAAAATGACAAACTATTTTAAAAAATAGCAAAAAAAAAAAAAAAAACTAATAGACATTGATAGACTTCTATCCAGCATCTATTAGTGATAGACTTCTAACATTTTTATCATTGATAGACTTCTATAAGCGTCTATCACAACTATCTAACAATTTTGTATATTGTGTAAATAATTTTCTATATTTTTTTATTTATAAAAATTTCCCTAATAATAATAAAATTTTATTTTCAAAAAAAAATTTATAACCCACCAAATTAAATAAATACATAAATAAATAACACCCGGTGTTTTTTTTAAGATTAAATAAACATAATGTTGAAATTTGATAAAGTAAAGACTCAACCAAGTTCCCCCTCTCTCTCTCATCTAAGCAGCACATGCACTGTGAAAACCAGTGGAAAATGGCGGATTGGTGAAGTCAAAAACCAAATCCCACAAGCAACTATATGCTTTCTTTCCTGCAGTTGAATCCTTCCATTGATTATCCATTTCCTTCCAAACCCACTTTCCTTATTTCATTATTTACATTACGAAATTCCTCCATATTCCTTTCTTCTTCTTCTTCTTCTTCTTCTTCCTCCCAATTTTCTCTTTCAAACCATTTCTATCTCTCTAGAAATTTCTCAGTCCTCCAATGGCGACTCTTGGGGATATTGGGGTTTCAGCACTAATCAATATTATCACTGCCTTTGTCTTCCTTCTTGCTTTTGCTCTCTTGAGAATTCAACCCATCAACGATAGAGTTTATTTTCCTAAATGGTATATCAATGGCGGACGAAATACTCCTCGTAGTTCCAGAAATTTTGTTGGGAAATATGTTAATCTCAACATTTGCACTTATCTCACTTTCTTGAACTGGATGCCTGCGGCTTTGAAGATGAGTGAAACTGAAATTATTACTCATGCTGGGTTTGATTCTGCTGTTTTTCTCAGAATTTATACTCTCGGGTTTGTTCCTTTCCATTTTGCTGATTTCTTGTGTAATTTATGTGAAGTTTTAAGATGGTTTATGATTTACAGTATTCTTTCTCTGTTGTTCTTGTTGGGTTGATTTTGAGCACTTTTTTTGCAGTGTGAATCTTTACTGTTTGGGTATTTAGGCCATTTGTATGACTTTATTATGATTTTGTTTTGTGTTTTTGGGGGATTAAGCTACTTTACTTGAATTTATTTGTTGTGTTCTTCCTCTTTGTAAAGAGATTTTCGATTTTTTCCCCCAGATTTTGGAAAAAAGAAACAAAGTTTTAGAACCTGTGGTTTTTTTTAATCAATATTTGGTGAAATTATATTTTGGTAACTAGTTTTTTAAAGTTGTACTTTCTTGTCTTATTTTTCGTATATCCCCTAAACAATGATATCAATGAGTACAGTAACATCTTTTTTTTTTTTTTTTTTTTTTTTTTTTTTTTTTTTTTTAAAAAAAAAAAAAAGAATACATTAACATTATCATTGAAAAAGTCAAGTGTAAAGAATAAAAACAGAACTATTTTGAAAATAGTTCCTCAATTAAAACCTTGTTCGTATTTAGTGTTTGAGCTGAGATTGAAGCAAGTTTTTTAAAATTTATTATTATTTTTTTAAGAAAGAAAATGTTTACCAAAAGAGATTTTTGTTGGTTTTATAATTCTTAAGGAATAAGTGACAATTTATAAGGTATTTCTTCCTCCCTATGATAATTGGCAGGTTGAAGATATTCTTCCCAATAACCATTGTTGCACTACTTGTTCTCGTACCAGTCAATGTGTCTAGTGGGACACTGTTCTTCTTAAGGAAAGAATTGGTTGTAAGCGACATTGATAAGCTTTCAATATCCAATGTTCGTCCTCAATCTATAAGGTGAGCCGTTCTTGTCGTCATGGAAGACAAAAACATGAACTTTACTATTTATTTTTGTATCGAAAATGCTCAAAATTGTGTGTTTATGTCACATAATTGGAGAGTGAAATGACATATATTTTATCATCTAATCTCAATACTTCTCTATATGTTTGATCTTATATTTTAATTTGAATTAGATTTCATACTATGACTTGTTGGGAAATCCAGACTATCTTAACATTTGTTACATTTGAGTTTCAGATTTTTTGCTCATATAGGATTGGAGTACTTGTTCACCCTATGGATTTGTTACTTGCTTTACAAAGAATATGACAATGTAGCACAAATGAGATTGAATTTCTTGGCATCGCAACGCAGACGTGCCGAGCAGTTTACCGTGAGTGTAGAATTTTATTGCTTAATAGTTGTTCTTCTGGGAACCATTTTACAATGTGATTATCAGTGAGGAAATCTCTGCGCTGACTTCTTAATGTTATTTTTTGCAGGTGTTGGTTAGAAATGTACCACATTCATCTGGTCGCTCGACCTCGGATACGGTTGATCAGTTCTTTCATAAAAATCATCCCGAACATTATCTTTCTCATCAGGTAATTGTAATACTATATATAAATATGTTTGAAGCAAGTTGGGCATGATTCATGGCTCCCCACACTGCGTGGGGACCTTTTCTCTAGCTGGTATTTGTTTTCTTAAAATTCATTTCTTGTTTTTAGGCTGTATATAATGCCAATAAGTTTGCTAAGCTAGCAAAAAAGAGAGCGAGGCTCCAGAATTGGTTGGATTATTATCTACTTAAGTTTGAAAGGCATCCGGATAAGAGACCGACTACAAAGGTATCCAACTTCCCATGCACTTGAATTTGACTATTTAGTTTCAATGTATCACGTAGGCTGCAAACCTATTGGTTCATTGTTATGGCCAGAGATTAGACCAATTGAACTCTTTCTTTCAGACAGGATGGTTCGGTATTTGCGGTAGAAGAGTTGACTCTATCGAATACTACAAACAACAAATGAAGGATCTCGATGCCAGAGTAAGTCATCAAAGCAGATTCAATAGTTCTCTATATTTTATGAATTGAATTCTTAATGCATAAAAATTGAGCAATCTAAATTGGTCTTGAATCTTGATGTATTTTTGAACCCCCATGTGTATAGATGGGATTGGAGAGACAGAAAATTATCAAAGATCCAAAAGCAATATTACCAGTTGCTTTCGTTTCGTTTAATTCTCGATGGGGTGCTGCAGTTTGTGCACAGACGCAGCAGAGTAAGAATCCCACATTATGGCTGACAAATTGGGCTCCAGAACCTCATGATGTTTATTGGCAGAACCTTGCTATACCATTTGTTTCCCTAAGCATCAGAAAATTAGTCATATCCTTATTGGTTTTCGCTCTAGTGTTCTTCTACATGATACCGATTGCTTTTGTTCAATCACTTGCCAATCTGGAAGGTCTCGAACGAGTCGCTCCTTTCCTAAGGCCCGTGATAGAATTGTAAGTCAAAGCACATTGTTCCCCCTGCATCTATGCTCCATCATTTTTGTACTTAGCAAAATATTTATATTTTGATTGTGATCCATTTGAATACTTCCTTGTGGAATCTTCAAAGTTGATTGTTTAAATTTAATAATTATTATATGTTATACAGGCAGTTCGTCAAGTCATTTTTACAGGGTTTCCTTCCCGGTTTGGCTCTCAAAATCTTTCTATATATACTTCCATCAGTTCTAATGGTCATGTCAAAAATCGAGGGGCATGTAGCAGTTTCTACGCTCGAAAGAAGAGCCGCGGCAAAGTACTATTATTTTATGCTGGTAAATGTGTTCTTGGGAAGTATCGTGACTGGTACAGCTTTTGAGCAACTGGATTCCTTTATTCACCAATCTCCTACCCAGTAATGCCTCACACCCTTCAATGATATGCAATTTCCCATTGATTTTTCTTTTATCTCTAATAATGGGACTAAAGATCAAACTTCAAATGGCCCTTCAACATGTTTGCAGAATTCCTCGGACGATTGGAGTTTCCATACCGATGAAGGCTACTTTCTTCATTACATACATAATGGTCGATGGATGGGCTGGAATAGCAAGCGAGATTCTTCGATTAAAACCGCTGGTCATCTTTCATCTCAAGAATCTCTTTTTGGTGAAAACTGATAGAGATAGAGCAAAGGCAATGGATCCAGGAAGTGTGGAATTTCCCGAAACTTTACCGAGCTTACAATTGTACTTTCTACTGGGAATTGTCTATGCCGTGGTCACCCCGATTCTTCTCCCATTTATACTCGTCTTCTTTGCATTTGCATACTTGGTTTACCGACATCAGGTTTGTCGCTCTACACTCTGATTATCTGACTACTCAGTATATATTGTTTTCTCATTGTACACATTAGAAAAAGCAAAAACACTTGGGCACACTTCAATACATACTTTCCCTTCTATTTACAACAAGCTGCACAAATCCACTGGAAGAAAGTATTTTGTTGTTGTGATTGATAAGGAACACGGTTTGCGTTCTGGGATTTATTGAATCCTGTAATTTTTGTTGGAAAACTTTTAGACATGAGAGAGATCAGTAGATACACCGATAAAAGATAGGATCAAAGAACATCAAATGCATTCGATCCTGTAATTTTTTACGTCTTACTGAATCATGGATTGTAAATGTGGATTTATTTGTGCAGATCATCAATGTATATAATCAGCAATATGAGAGTGTTGGTGCCTTTTGGCCCCATGTCCATAGCCGCATCATAGCAAGCTTGTTGATATCTCAACTACTTTTATTGGGTTTGCTCAGTACAAAAAAAGCTGCCAATTCCACTCCGCTGCTTGTTGCGTTACCAATATTGACATTATTCTTCCACAAGTACTGCAAGAACCGGTTCGAACCTGCATTTCGTAAATACCCTCTTGAGGTAAAATCTAAGTACTTCAAGTCCAGTTGTTGAAAAGGATCTTAACCAACACGTATTTGATATATTTTGATGCATTTCTTCATCACTTGCTGATACAAGCACATAAAGTCAAGTGTGAAGGAATAATTATAGCCATTTCTCAATTATAATTTTAACAATCTTTAAAGCTTTTTCTCAAATTATAAGTTTGAAGGTACGACGGTAACAAACACTAGAATTCTTAGTGGACTTTTACGGTGTTCTCTAAAGTCTTACATTCTATTTTTTTCTTTTCCTATAGGAAGCGATGGCAAAAGATACACTGGAGCGGAGCACAGAACCCGACCTCAACGTAAAAGCCTTCTTAGCAGATGCTTACTTGCATCCAATTTTCAGGTCTTTTGAGGAAGAAGAATTATCAGAGATTAAAGTTGAGAAACAAAAGTCTCCAGTACATGATGATAGCTCTGTGAGTGAACTCAGTTCTCCTTCACCACCACACATTGTTGATGATCATCATCCTCAGTCCCCACCTCATTATATGTATCATCCTCAATCCCCTCCTCATTTTGTATATCCTTCACATCCTTCACACCACTATGCCTATAGTTATGATCCTGAGCATTAGAACACTAGAAATTAATCAATATAGGAATTGACCCTCCCCCCAAAAGCTAATTGGTTTATCCGAACTTTATGTTTATCTTTCATTAATTGTAATTATCTCATTGTCAATGAAAAATATTTCAGTGTTGTTTAGTTTCATTCTCTGTCGTTTGGTTGATGAGATTGGCCTTGGAAATCATACCAATACCAGATGGAGATTGTAAATTACTTTAGTGTTTCTTTCAAATGGGTTGAAATTTTTTGTTCTTTTTTCTTTTGGGTATTGAATGTTGATGTATTTAGTGATCTGATTTTGTTGAATTTGGTTTGGCTTCTTAATTGAGGTTGTTTTTTCTAAGAATTGTGATTGGAATGGCCCTATATTGAGTGGATAGAGTTTTTAACACGGATTGTAATGGGTGAATGAAAAGCAACAGTGAAAACAGACCAAGAATGAGTATAATCATTTTGCTAGCTAGTAAAAAGTACAAGTCATAGTAGTTACCTATTTAGAATTTAATAATCTAACAAGTTTCTCAAGCGACCAAATATATCATAATCATCTTGTTAGCTATAGTCGTTTGACAATAAAGTTTAATCATTTACATGTATTGAAATGGTTTGATTAGTAGAAATTGTTGTAAATGATCCATCTACATTTTAGAAAAAAATATCATTTTATTTGGTGTCAAAACCAACCCAACTATGATTTCTTCTTCTTCTTCTTTTTTTTTTACATAATGTTTTGTAAGTGAGAAAACAATACATACTGTATCATTAAAATTTTGAATTAAATTGACTAATTATTATGCGCTAAAGTTCTGAACAAATAGTTATTTCCTTTGTTACAAATTAGCATTTAAAGTTAAAATTATTACTTCCATCAAAAGTGTAGTAAAAAGTTTTTAAATTTTTAATTTTATGACTATCAACACAACTTTGAAGTCTTTAAGCAAGGAAAATTTGCCTCTTTTTTACAGATAAAGTCGCTTTCCCCTATTTGACTAAATAGATAATGACATTACCAAAATTGCTTGATATTCTTTTCTTTTTTTCTTTTTCCATCACTTTTATTTCAAATTTTCAACCCCTATCCTTCTCCCTCTCCAATAAATGTGTCCATGTCAGCTAATTAATGTACTAAGTTTTTTTTTTCTTTTTCCAAAAGAATTAATGTATACTAAGTTGAAGGATAGAATTATTTTCCTATGTTGAAGGATTGGTTTAACAAAGAAAAATTATATATATATATATATATGAGTACTACTCTCATTAATTGATTGTTACGTTAGCATCTTTTTAGAAAAAGAATTGGGAACAATTACTATTAAAAGATTATTTATGAACGCAAAATTATAGTGCGAACAAAGAGAGAACTATTACTATATACTTTCATAATTTAAAAAATTTCCTAGACTAAAATATCACTTTGGTCTTTTTTTTTTATTATTATAAATGTGTTTTATTTTAGTTTATGTAATTTTAAATGTGTAAACTTATTCTTAAATTTTTTTTAATAAAATATAACTTAGTTTTTATTGTTAGTTTATGGCTAAATTTTCTAGAAAAATAATAAGTCTCTATCAACATTTGCTTTATAAATTATGAAAATACATTCACATTATGTCTTTTTTAGTGCACAAAAATTAACGTTAATTAAGACTAAATATGTTACTTTTGAAACTTCAATGAACAAAACTCATACCTCAAGAATCAAGAGTATCAGTTTTGAAAATTTAAAAATCAAATAAAAATAAAGTAGACAAAAAATATATTTTTTCCCTTAATTATTCATTTTTCATTTCAAGCATTTGCCTTCCCTTCTTTTCTATCTCTATAAATATCTCCTCCATCTCAAATTCTCATTTCAACCAAACCTCCAATGGCAACCCTCATGGATATTAAGGTTTCTTTGTCTTTCTTCTTCTTCCTTATGTCTTTCTTCTTTATTTTTTTTATATTTCCTATGTTAAATTATTACACAATACACTCTAACGAAACTCTTCACATTTTTATAATAGTATGATATTATATTTACTTTGATCACAAATTTACACTTTTTTTAGTTTCATTTCATCCAAAATGTCCATAATATATAATTGAGATATCGTCTCTCACTAATATATTTCAACTATGATATTGTTTCTCAACCCACCAAATTGTTCAATCACAATTTGTCACATGAAAAAAATCTTCTTTCTTTTTTTTTTTTTTTAAATCTTTTTTTTTGCTATTGTGTGATTGGAGTAAGCTGCAAAATGATAGACGCAACTCAAGATGCACCTATGGGTGATAGTCGTTTTGGTTTTGTCGATTTTGGTGTCAACCAAGAACCAAACCAAACCAATGGTTTTACAAAGAAGAGATCTAAACCATTGTCCAATAAAGAATAAAATTAATGAATTAGTTTTTGTTTGGTTCAGTTTATTATCGGTTTGGTTCTTGGTTTTTGGTATTTTTTTTTCTTACAAATTTTTATTTTTATTTCGACTTTTGTTTTAAATTGGTTATTTTTGCTAATTTTAAATTAAAATTGGGTCACTTTTTTTTTTAGATTGAAATTTGATGTTTTTGTTTTTTTCTTAGCACTTTTTTAAATAGAAAACATACAAGCCCCATAATAATTGGCATTTTTTTCTAAACAACAAATATATATGCAACATAATGATTAAAATACTAAAAGGTACCTAATGTTAGAGTTTATTTTTAAGGGTATATATATACACCCTTGGTTTGATTTGGTTTTTATTGGGTTTTCAAATAAAAAATCGACCTGAACCAACACTTTTTGGTTTTCTCTAAATACAAACCAATATGTCCAGTTTTATACTAAAAAACAAAACCAAACCATTGGATCAGTTTGGATTGGTTTAGTTTTTCAGTTTTTCGATTTTTTGTTGCACCCCTAGATGCACCCAAATATTGTTATATATTTTTTATTCTGTTGTTTTGTTATTTGTACCTGAAGAAATAAGTGTTCATATTAATGTTCATTTTTTTTTTTTTTGTCTTTTATAGATGAGATCTTGTAGATCATATACTGGATGGTGTAAATTTGGATTAAATTCAACCTTTATTAAAATGACATGAACTAAAATTGGACATTTAAAAGTATAGGAATAAAAATTGAACAAATTTTTATGATATTTTTAACCTTTATTTTTTTTTTAAATTCTACAACATCATTACATTGATTACATATTTTAACAACATTTTTAATTACCTATATCACAAAACTACCACTAATACCAACTAACTAACAAACCAAATTGGTAAGCTACCAATTACCATTCTAAAATTGATATGTTCAAAATTTTCATTAAAAAAAAAAAAAAAAACTTCATTCACACAAATGGCCTTGGAAGCATAAAAATCAAAGAGGCTTTCTAGGCCTTTGCTGATTGAGTTTGAGAGAGTTGTTTGGTGGCTATAATTTGCTGATAAATGTCTCTAATTTTCAAGCCAATAATGGTCTGAAAAAGGCCTGTTCCATTATTGCTTCCTGGAAAATCAGAGTGCATTAATATTTGTTGAGTAATTTCACCATAATATTTGGTGGAAATGTTGCTTAGATGACTTTCTACATAGATAAGCTCATCCAATTTATCAAATTGCCCATCCATCTCCAATACACTGACCTGAAATTACCACCAAAATTAAAAATTTAATACACCGCTTTAAAGTTCAAGAACCAAAGAATAGACCTCAGTTGTCAACTAAAAGTTTAGGCTTCAAGGTAACGATTTTATTTTAAATATTATGTTTGTTTGTTTTTTTTTTTTTTTTTTTTTTTTTCCCTTGAAGTTCATATTATGATGATTCTCGCCTGTCTTGAAGAGTCACTTGATTTCCTTATTAAATTTTGCAAACAAAAATATATTTTTTTTTAAACTACTCTTTTTAGTTTCCAAAAATTGGCTTATTTTTTAAAAACATTAGTGAAAATTGATTTTTTTTTTTTTTTAAAAAAAATCTTTATAAGTGGAAGTAGTGTTTAATTTTAAAAAAATAAAAACTAAAAATTAAAATAGTTACCAATTTTCTAAATTTAGGGACCAAGTATTAAATTTCCATCAATATTTTTAGGTTTCCATAAGTTTGATATTGATATAAAAGGTAGATCGATATTTCCATTATATCGTAGAAAAATCCATGAAACATAAAAAATAAGCATAAAAATGACACTAATATAAATAAGGAAAATTTTTAAAAATAGAAAAATAAGAAAAACTATTTACACAAAATAGTAAAATTTTTAGATAGTTGTGATAGACGCTGATGACTATCAGAGTTCATCAGTGATAGAAATGATAGAAGTCTATCACTAATATCAACGTCTATCAGTGTTTTTGTTGCTATTTTCTGTAAATATTTTGACATTTTTTCTATCCGTGAAAATTTTGCTATAAATAATAGACATGTCTACTGATTTGAAAATAATAAAATTTTTATTTACTATTTTAAATTTAATTTTTAGATTTTTTATTTTTATAATTTTTTAAAAAATATCTATCAAAATTTATATTTTATCAATATTTTCATCGAACTTTTTATAAAATTAATATCTCGATATTTTCATCGAAATTGATATTTTAAACCTTAATTAAACATAAATGGAACAAATTTCAAAGCACGAGTAATTTAACAAAAAGAAAATAATAATTAAAGAAAGATAGAAAATAAAATAAAATAAAAAATGGAAGTGTTTGCATGAAATGCATGAGTTGAGAAGATTACCTCATGACCAAAGTAAGTTTCAGGGCCACAGGACAGCCTGATTCCAGGATAAGAACATGTAAGCTTTCTTCCACAAGGAATCCATGAGATTGTAGATCCTTCATCGAACAGGTAAACTGGATTGAAATACTTAATTCCTTCTTTCATTATCAATCTAACCCTAAGAATTTTCCCTTCATTGTCATTTGGAATCAATCTCGTTGGCAACACTTCCATCACCGCATCGGCGTATTGCTTCTGTGGATCTAAATCCAAAACAATCGCATTCAGATTCAAGTAAGTTTTTCTTTGCATCTTGTTAGCTATGGCGGATTTTGAAATTTTGAAGCGTAATTATTACCGATATATGCGTCGAAATCTGGCTTTCGTGCTTCGATGCTTGCTTTGATACTCTCAAAGCTGTGGCCTCTCTCTGCCATGTCTCTCTGCAATTGTTTTGATTTCAATTTCTAATTGGAAATGTAGAGAAAGTATAATGCTCTACCCTACTTAATTCGTATATACTATTTGATTAGTGTATACCTGAATCTTCCAAGCAAATTTGACCTCGTTGCTGATATCCAAGTAAATACTGAAGTCTAAAAGATCCCTAACTCGTGAATCGTACCTGCATAAATATCGATCCAATGCATGAAATTTCATAAAAATTACCTCAAATGGTTTCAGTGTCTTGGCCACAGAATTTTAGTGCGAATTATTTCCCCTCTATTGTGAAAATGGAATGATTCGACTTTGATTGATCAGATAACAGAGAATATGAAAACATATGAAAATGCAAAGGGAAAAGGACTCTTCATTTCAAGTAATCCCTTCATAACAAAGTGGAAAACTAGGTTTGGTTGATCAGTGATATAGAAAATAAGAAAACAAATGAAAATGCAAAGGGTTGATATTTTAAACTCTTTCCTTCAAGTGATCCCTTCATAAGAATCGAGTGCAGGAGCAAGGGGGAGGAAGTTGTAAAAATGGAGATATCTATTCAATTCCTTTCACCCTTTTTCTCAAGAAGAAAAAGGTGGAGAAGTTTATGTCTCAACATATCACACAGAGATATTGATAACACCGATAGAGTTAATCGGTATTTCATTACTAATTGATTGAGCAGCTGTTTGTTGACGACTAAAAAGAATATTTATTATTGGATTCATATTCCAACGTAAGAAGTTGGAGGTAAAATAACTTACATTGGGTGTAGGCCTTCAATGACAAGGATCTTAGGAGGCTTAATAAGCTCAGGTGGATCTAAAAGACCTGTGACATGATTATAAATAGGCTTCTCAACTGCAATTCCATCTTTGAGAGCCTTAACTTGCTCATACATGAGATCAAAATCATTGGCTCTTGGGTCAAGTGCAGTAACTCCCTTCTCTTTTCTTCCACTTCTATCCAATGAATGATAATCATCTAAACATATCACAGTTGTAGTGTCACTTATGAGTGTGTTGGAGTCTGGATTTCCACCTCTTGGTGGCTTTGCTGCACCTCCAAATACACTGGTTAGCCTTCTCATGAAAGTGCTTTTCCCACACCCTGAATCTGCTGCTAGACCAATCACAACTGTCTGTTGGTCACCTGCTGAGCAGGTTATCAGCCATGGGTTTGTGTTGGCTTTGCCTCTCTTGGATTTTTTGCCAGTTGTGACGAAAATTACCTGTTCTTGGTGACGGTCTAAGCTTGTTTTTGATGATGAATAGACTGAATTTGTGTAGATTAGGGACTTGGCTGTAGAGACTGTTGCCATGATCTGAAATTTGGATCTTTGGTTACTCTAAATTGGTTTTGTGAAGCATAAAATGGGTTTGACCTTCTCTTTTCCTTTCTGTTTTCTCCTTGCAGAGGGTAAAGATGGATCAAGAAAACAGAGAACAGTATGGGAAGGAAAAATCTTGGGGGTGGCGATGAAAGCTATAATGTGTTAAATTACTGCTAAGTTTCTTCAATTACCCCTGATTTCTTTGTAAAATTTAGGTTGGAAAGAGGGGTTGTGTGTGAGTTTTTGACATTGGACACTGGTAAAACTGTCATTTCCATGTCTTTCTTAAGAGAAGTTGAAGTGTTGGATTTCTGATTGAAGATGGAGTTCTTGATGAGTTGATAACAACAGTGATGAGAGGAACTTTGTGGTGGATCTCATTCAGTTTTGGATATTTGTGATGCCACGTGGCAATGGCGGATTGGATGGTTATGGATGAGGAGTGAGAGGTGTAGAATGGAGAAGAGGTGAAAACTCCGAAATCCAAATTACTCAATCCTTTGCTCTTTGAATTGTACAATTTCTCAATGCCCTCCATCAAATTTGGACCACAAATTCAATGAAAAGAAGGGAAGGTTGTTCGAGAAAATCATATATATTCGAAAATCTTAGATTTATATTTATATTTTAGATTGTAATTAATTAATAGTAACCTCTGCAATTGGATCTTGACTGTTATCAGTTCATCAATGGTAGAAAAAGAAACCTTCAATAGTTGAGTGGTGAATAGAGTAACATTGTTGTGTATATAAGTCTCACATGAGAATTAGGATAAACACATTTCTTACCTCTCTAAAGGTTAAAAGGTTTGAATTTCCTTGTCGGAAAAGAAAAAAGATCTTATTTGTTTATCTTTTTTTTCTCACTCGTTTATTAATTATTAACATGAAATAAAATTTTCATTGAAATTTATGCTAACATTTTCTTAAATTAAAGGATTTAGAACCATCATGAGTTGAACTAGTGATATGAGTTGAACTAGTGATAGTGGGAACATAAAAAAAAGGACCAAAGGACTAAAGGGTAATGGATTCAATCTATGGTGGTCACCTACGTAGGATTTAATATCCTAGGGTTTTTTTTGACACCCAAATGTTGTAGGGTCAGGCAGGTTGTCCCATAAAATTAGTTGAGGTGCGTGTAAGCTAGTCCGAACACTTACGAATATAAAAAAAATTAAAGGATTTAGCGCGGATACTAAAAGGAAGAAAAATGGGGAAGAAATGTGAATATTAGTTCACTTGACACTTCAATAGTGGTTATTAACCCTTTCAGAATCTCCTTCAGCTTGCTTGTGGTACAGAAAATAGTTACGGTTTTAGTCAATATACAGAAGAAATTTAGAGCTATTTTTATTGTTTTATTCCAGATAAAATTAATTAGTATTTTCATAATCAAAGAGTTTTATCCTTTTTGGTAACCATTTTGTTTTATTTTTTTTTTTAATTTTTAAAAATCAAGTTTTAAACACCATTTCTACCTACATGTTCATTTGTTTGGTTATTCGCTTTCCACTAATATTTTAAAAAGCAAAGTAGGAGGAAGGGCGAGGATGTTGTAAAAAAGAAGATATCTATGCAATTCCTTTCCCCCTTTTTCCCAAGAAGAAAAAAGGTTTGAGAAGTTTATGTCTTAAAATATTTATGAACATGGAGATATTGATAACACACCTAAAGTTAATCGGTATTGCATAACTAATTGATTGAGAAACCGCTCGGAGATGACCTAATAAGGAATATTCTTTATTGGATTCATATTCTGACATAAGAAGTTGGAGGTAAAATAACTTACATTGGGTGTAGGCCTTCAATGACAAGGATCTTAGGAGGCTTAATAAGCTCAGGTGGATCTAGAAGACCTGTGACATGATTATAAATAGGCTTCTCAACTGCAATTCCATCTTTGAGAGCCTTAACTTGCTCATACATGAGATCAAAATCATTGGCTCTTGGGTCAAGTGCAGTAACTCCCTTCTCTTTTCTTCCGGTTCTATCCAATGAATGGTAATCATCTAAACATATCACAGTTGTAGTGTCACTTATGAGTGTGTTGGAGTCTGGATTTCCACCTCTTGGAGGCTTTGCTGCACCTCCAAATACACTGGTTAGCCTTCTCATAAAAGTGCTTTTCCCACACCCTGAATCTGCTGCTAGACCAATCACAACTGTCTGTTGGTCACCTGCTGAGCAGGTTATCAGCCATGGAGTTGTGTTGGCTTTGCCTCTCTTGGATTTTTTGCCAGTTGTGACGAAAATTACCTGTTCTTGGTGACGGCCCAAGCTTGTTTTTGATGATGGATAGACTGAATTTGTGTAGTTTAGGGACTTGGCTGTAGAGACTGTTGCCATGATCTGAAATTTGGATCTTTGGTTACTCCAAATTGGTTTTCTGAAACGTAATGGGTTTGGCCTTCTCTTTTCCTTTCTGTTTTTTCCTTGCAGAGGGTAAAGATGGATCAAGAAAACAGAGAACAGTATGGTAAGGAAAAATCTTGGGGGTGGTGATGAAAGCTGTAATGTGTTAACTTACTGCTAAGTTTCTTCAATTACCCCTGATTTCTTTGTAAAATTTAGGTTGGAAAGAAGGGTTGTGTGTGAGTTTTTGACATTGGACACTGGTAAAACTGTCATTTCCATGTCTTTCTTAAGAGAAGTTGAAGTGTTGGATTTTTCTGATTGAAGATGGAGTTCTTGATGAGTTGATAACAACAGTGATAAGAGGAACTTTGTGGTGGACCTCATTCAGTTTTGGATATTTGTGATGCCACGTGGCAATGGTGGATTGGATGGTTATGGATGAGGAGTGAGAGGTGTAGAATGGAGAAGAGGTGAAAACTCCGAAATCCAAATTACTCAATCCTTGGTTCTTTGAATTGTACAATTTCTCAATGCCCTCCATCAAATTTGGTCCACAAATTCAATGAAAAGAAAGGAAGGTTGTTCGAGAAAATCATATATATTCGAAAATCTTAGATTTATATTTATATTTTAGATTGTAATTAATTAATAGTAACCTCTGCAATTGGATCTTGACTGTTATCAGTACATCAATGGTAGAAAAAGAAACCTTCAATAGTTGAGTGGTGAATAGAGTAACATTGTTGTGTATATAAGTCTCACGTGAGAATTAGGATAAACACATTTCTTACCTCTCTAAAGGTTAAAAGGTATGAATCTCCACGTCGAAAAAAAAAAAGATCTTACTTGTTTATCTTTTTTTTTTCTCACTCATTTATTAATTATTAACATGAAATAAAATTTTTATTGAAATTTATGTTGACATTTTCTTAAATTAAAGGATTTAGAACTATCTTGAGTTGACCTAGTGGTAGTGGGAACATAAAAGAAAAAAAACCAAAGGACTAAAGGATTTAATATTGGGTCAGGCAGATTGTCTCATAAGATTAGTTGAGGTGCGTGTAAGCTAATCCGGACACTTACGAATATAAAAAAGATTAAAGGATTTAGCGCAGATGCTAAGAGGAAGAAAAATGGGGAAGAAATGTGAATATTAGTTCACTTGACACTTCAAATAGTGGTTATTAACCCTTTCAGAATCTCCTTCAGTTTGCTTGTGGTACAGAAAATAGTTACAGTTTTAGCCAATATACAGAAGAAATTTAGAGCTATTTTTATTGTTTTATTCAAGATAAAATTAATTAGTATTTTCATAATCAAAGAGTTTTATCCCTTTTGATAACTATTTTATTTTTTTATTTTTAAAAATCAAGTTTTAAACACCATTTCCACTTACATGTTCATTTGTTTGGTTATTCACTTTCCACTAATATTTTAAAAAGCAAAGCAAATTTGGAATATAGAAAAATGAGTCAAACTATTTACAAATATAGAAAAATTTCACTGTGACCGCACAAAAATCTATTGCGATCTAATATTTGTAAATAATTTGCTTTTTTTTCTATTTATAGTAATTTTCTTATTTAAAAATTAATATTATTCTTTTCAACTTAAACTAAAAATTTAAGTGTTTCTTCAAAAAATTTAAAAACTATGGCATGAAATTTAGGAGAAAACAAACATAATTCTTTTTTTTTTTTTTTTTTGAGAAAGGACAACCCAAAACAAACACAACAACTACGAGATTACACACGAGTCAATCCCACGAGATTACACACGAGTCAATCCCAACGTAAACCACTCAGGGTAAAAAATCTGAAGAATAGTGGACTAAAAATGAAATTATTTTAGAGCCTAAGTTCTTAAACTTTGGAAGAACCAACAAACTAAACTACCACATGACTAGTACTTTACATTTATAGCAACTTTGAAATAGAAAAATGGAAAAAATACCTAACTAATGATCTTTATGTCAATAACTAATGGTTTTTTTTAGATTCAAACTAAAGACCTATTGATCACTAACACACTTAACTTTTCCAATTAATTTTTAAGCATCCTAACACCCTCATTATTACTATTATTACTATTTTCACCCCTCATTATTACTATTATTAATTATTATCATTAATGTAGCAAGTCTCCCAATTCTCAAAAGGCTGGAAAATAGGGTTGGTGTTTGTATGTGCATGAGAGATTAAAAACTATATTTTTGAATAACTAAGACTATGAAAATTACTCTTTCCAAAAAGAAGAATACGTAAAGCTACATTAAATATCCTATGATATGAATGACCATACAAAAATACAATAGAAATTTTGCGCAAAATTATATATTTATATCACATCAACAATATCAATCAACTTTAGAATCCACATCTTTCTCTCAGCTCATAAAAAAAATACTAAAATACAATGACCGTACTCCCCATCACAAGGAAAATCAAACCAAAGATTTAACCGCCGCCACATCGCGACCGTTGCTTAATCTCTCACTTTGAATCACTTGTTTCCCCTAAAATACAAATAGATTTTCTGCACCAAAAACAGAAAAAGAAAAGGGGAAAAAAAGAGGGGTAAGATGCAGCAGAACTATTTAACAGTATAGAAAAAATGGATGATGGCCAAAGTTGAACCCTTGTCTACAAGTACAAGCTTATAAATGTGGAATGCAAAAATCAAAGAACGGAAATTTGAAGGCTATGTCGATAACCATTTGATTTTAAGTTTGTAAAAATTAAGTTTATAAACATTAATTCTATCGAAGGTTTCTTTGTTTTGATCTCTACTTTTCATAAGTATTTACAAAATCAAAGCCAAGTTTTAAAAACGAAATTTTTTTGTTTTTAGAATTTGATATACTTAAAGAAGATGAAAATCATTTTGAAGGAGGGTGAGAAAACAAAAACAATTTTCTAAAATAAAAACCAAAAAGCCAACTCCCTCCCTCTTGGAAGAGAAATGATATTGAGAAAAAAGGAAGGAAATAAGGATAAAGATATCCATGTCTCTTAAGTCTTACCTGAAGGACCCACAAACTAAGAAGTGATTCCAAGCAAAAAAAGCCAAATCCAATGAGGTAGAATATCTGCAAAGAAAATCCAAAATATTTGTCAAACTTGAAATAGCATAAGCGCTAACACAAATAATAGGAATCTGATCTTCAATTACATCGATGTTGTATTCTGCGTTCAAATAATGGTTCTACGGTACAGCAGTTCAAAGCAACCATGTCACTCAATCATTTAATACTAACAAAAAATATTATTAATTGTAATTGAAGCATGTTCCAAAATACACTTTTCAATTTTTCTCTCATAGATCTAACGGTGTAAAACCACGACAACACTGTTCCAGCTATACCCAAAAATCTCATCATATGCACAAAACCACACCATTATTGCTAAGGAACCTAGAAAAGTGCATATGCTTATGCCTAAAGAATGACCGGCGACAGAGTCAGAGCAAGAACAACTCAATTTTTAAACATGATACAGCACCTAAAAAGATGCATAATGATGCAAAAAAGACGATGCCAATTTGTAAGTTCACCATTCTATCATGGTGAAAATTGACCAGATCCTTCATTTCTCTTTAAAAATAAATAAAGAGATGGTTTACAAGATGTGTAGCTGTATATTCTTATCTATTTGAAACTTACCCCAACCAAGACATGTCCAGAGAAGACGTCGATTGCTGCTAAGATGCCCCTGAAAATGTTTGAAGGATATACTTAGCAATATGGAGAAACCCATAAGCAACATTTTGAAGTTGAAGCATATTAAAAGCTTAAAAATGAAATGATAGGCATAAACTTACGTCAATGACTGCCCATGAAACACAACAGGAGGCGCAATAGCAGCAAAAATGCAAAATAAGATATGTAGCTGTACGGTGGTTGAAACTCAATTAATTGACTACTAAATAAAAAGAAGGGATAAAAAAAAATAAATAATAAATAAAAATCACGATAGTATTTAAAATTCATACCAAGTAGAACATGAAGAACCAACCAAACTTCAAGGCACTATCTGTCCTGCAAGTCATATAAAATGAGCAACACAAAATAGTATCAGCAATCAGCATACAGAGCAAATACAAGAATAGCTTACAAATAGCTTCTTAGGAAGTAATTAAACAAGAAAATAACAAGAGAGCAGAAGAAAAGAGTGGGGGTGAGTACAGGGCAGAGGGAAGAAAGAAACCCAATAAAGGAAAGCCTCTTAACCCATTTGAATGAAATATAAAGATTTTTCAATCTCACCTCATTGCACGGTATAGAGGCCTGTACCATAGCACATAGGAAAGAGGAATTCCAAGTATGGCATATATTACAGCAAGGAAAAAAATTTTGACTCCTGCAAGTTGTGACAACAGTCAACAAATCCATTTGTTGCAGCTTAAAGAAACCCATTGCGCAAAAAAAAAGAAAAAAAAAATTGGGAGTGAAGTAATTACCCCCGCCTCTTATCCAGCAGACAGTTATAGCAATAACATTGAAGACCAAGCACAGAACTATACCTGCAAAAACATCAAGGGATAAAATGTAGAGTTAAAAATTACTATGTTGCATGACACATGCTTAGAAATGAATATGTCAAGGATGAGATGCTAGGGTGAGGCAAGAACTTGAGTGAGGTGAAGAGCATTCATTATACACACATAGACAAGCAACTCTTTCAAGAATGCTTAAACTCAAATATTTGGACAAAGTTTATACAATTAACAATGTGGGGGGTCAATTACTATCTCAAATACAATGCACCAGATGTGATTTTTTTTTTCTTTTTTGAAAAAAAAACATTTAAAAAGGAATTGAGACATTTAACTTTGCATACCTAGCCAGCTAGCAAAAGCCAAGTACTGCAACTTCTGAGCATGTACTGGTATTTCATTAGCTATATCATGATGAATAATGGGGAAAAATGGAGGCCAGTTTCTATCATCAGCAGGGACACCAGCTGTGCAACATTGAAAAGGTTATAAACTGTCAATAGCTTCATAAAATCAATAGCAAACAACATTCTATGTCATTTCTTGTAGCACTGTCAACAACCTTTAGAAACAGCTTCTTCCCTCTTTTTGATTTCCTGGTAAGAACAAGGCATAAGAACAGTTAGTTAACCACTCCACCTAAGAAGCACGGACACTTTAGTTTGGCTAGCGTGTCCGTGTCCGACTCGTGTTGGACACTTGGACACTCCAACACTTGTTGGACATGTATCAGACCCTTGTTAGTGCAACAAATGTGTTAGACATGCATTGAACACTTGTTGATTAGACCAAAAAGACACATATATGACAATTATAATAACTTTTGAATGTAAAATACATCAAGCTAAGTCTTTTAAGCATATAAATGCATCAACTCATTTACTTTTAATTTTATTTTGGTATGAAAATGATATATATTTTAGTAAACGTGTCCATGTCGTGTCATATCCGTGTCTCGTATTCATATATATAGAGATACATATTTAAAAAATGAATATATTTTGGTATTTTGTGGGGGGGCCATGGGGGGTCAGGCAGGTTATGATAAAGTATATATAGATATAGATATATCAAATAGTAAAAAACAACCGTCTAAAATTAGAGTACATAATAGAAACGAAGAAAACAAAATCAACTTGCATAAAGAAATGGGCAGGTGAACAACTACAAAAATGTATTCATATATGTTGTCAAGTTATGGACCAAGCTGTAGGTAGTATCAATCAGCCTCACACAAACACAAATCATGGATATCATAGATAAACCTTTTCTTTCCTAGCTAGTTCTGCTTCCCAAGCAGCAAGCTCTCTCTCCTTCTTCTTCGGATCCTACATGAACCAAATAAAACATTACTTACTTCTTCATAGTAAAAAGAATGCAAGCAATAAAAGGACAGAATATGAGTCATTACATTCATCGTATCCAGTGGGATATCCACTGTAGCATCATGCTTCTGTCCAAAGCCCAGAGTTTCCGATACCATTTGTGGGATTCGAAACTTTGATCCAGGAGCAGCACTGCCTTTCTGTGAATGTCGAAATTAGTAACGACAAGTAATAATATTACCATTTCAATCCTCTCCTAAGAACAAGCATGATTTGCTTACTTTCAGATATCATATGTTACAGGTGAATAAAAAAGTATTGCCAGCAAGTTGAGCATTGTCAATAATCAACAAACGGTTGCTTTCAATTTATGCATATTCAAATAACAATTCCACACAGATTGTATTGACGCTCATTTTCAATTCCAAATGATGAAGTGAAATCATCTTCCTCAGTACTCCAAAACAACTACTACTACCGTAAGTCTACTTTTAGTATCGTTGAAATTCCAAACCTGAATTTCTACTTCATCCTTCAACTGTTCCACATCACTCCTATAATTTTCCCACGATATACCTCAGCAGCCATAAACTAACCGTATTCCACCAAATTTAGCAAGATTTCCCTCAGATCCAGCTTAAAGAACAATCCAACAACCTCACTCTCACCCCCTCTAAACTAAAAATTAGAAAAAGAACCCGATCGCGATACTCGCCGAATAAAAATCGCATGAAACAAGGAACGAAAATGCGAAGAAAGCAATGAGATGCATAGATCTAAAGAAAACTGGGATTTAGCCACGAAAGAAAGAGAAAAAAAAAATTACCGAGAATGGATTGACCTCTTCTTCATCGAACGGATTGGGATCGTTGTGTCGATTCATGGCGAATTTTCAGATCCCTAAAATTAAGCAAATTTGTTCTTTTTTTTTTTTTTTTGGGGAGAGAAGAGAAATGCGAGAAGGCGGTGGGTGGTAGCGATAGAGTTCAGTGGAGGTTTCTTCTTTGCAATGCCTTTTTATTATCGGTGCTTGTTTGCTACGCGGGATCTGGCTTGGAATTTTTAGCCAATAATTATTTTTTGAATTTATATTATATTCTTTTTTCTTTATCAATTCAAACATTTAAATTTTTGAAATTTTGAATTTGAACTTAGGACTAAGGAGTTAGGACACTTCCAAAAGAGTATTCTTAAACTTTTGTTTATGCTCCCTCATTTTTTGCCCTTGGATTTCATTTTTTACCCCCTTCTACTTCTAAATGTTATTTTTGGACAAATGGCAAAAATCAATCCTAAAGTAAGAGGTTAGTTATAATTACACCGTCAAACTTTTAATTGTAAAAATTAAGTTCTCAAACTTATATGAGACTATTTGGGAGGCTGAATTTTGAAATTAGAGGAGTGTTGGAATGTATGAGATATCAAGAGTAAAACGAAAATGAAATATTGAAACGTGAAAACAGTGGGAAAGATGGTTTGGTTAAAAACTGTTGGAACAGCACAAAACGGTCAATCAAAACATGAATTTTAGATTACATTACAATCCAAACTCATGCTATTATGGGCTCTCAAACAGCCCTATAAGTGTTCGAATTAGATCCTCAAACTTATGTAGAAATTGTAACAATTATATAACTTTGAGGGTCCAATTTTAACACTTGTTTAAATTTGGTGACTCAATTTTTACAATTGAAAGTTTGAGAGTATAATTGTAACTCACACCATACTTTAGATCTGGTTTTTTTTTTTGCAATTTGACATTTAGTTTAGTTTTTTAATCTTGATTAAATATTATTTTAATCAGTCAAAATGAGTATCAACTAGTTTAAAACATATATGTATCATTTATACTTTATTCTTTGTATATTTTAGTGTTTATACTTTCAAAAGTGTTCTTTTGGTCCTCGTATTTTCAGTTTGTTGTGTTCGTTTTATTTTTAATTCTTGTAATTTGAAATTGATCATTTGGTTCTTATTTGTAAAAACTGCCCTTGAACTTTAAAAGTGTTCCAAACTATTTTTTTTCCGATAAAATTAAAATGAAAATTTGATGTAGCATTTAATGTATAAAAATTAAAAGACGTAATATTATATACAACTATATAAAATATCAAGATTTTTGTTATCATTAAATTTATTTTAAAATATCTTTAAAATTATTTACCTAATCCATTTTTTTTATATCTAATGTCAACTTAAAGTAAATGATGTTATTAATGATATCACGTAGGTCTTCTAAATTTAACACATAAGTAAAATTTCTCAATGGCCCTTTATTTTTCAGGAATCTAAATGTGTGACACTTTGTCCAAAAATTTTTATGCCCATAATTATAGATGTCAAACGTCTTTAGGTATACACGTTTGTTTTGTAGGAAAACTTATAAGGATGTATGAGAATATGAGAATACTTGTGTTTGTTTCGCATAATTAATACTTGTGAACATCTTAAATTTACATCATATTCCAAGAAATACCGTTAGATTTAAATTAATTTATATTAAATTATAAATTTGCTTTTTATGGTTCAGAGAAAGTTAAAATTTACGCTTAGTTTGAGATTGTTATAGCTTCTAAAATAATTGTTGATAGCTGTGAAGTGAAGTAAAATAATGCTTGGTAGTTTTTAATTTTAAATTAGAAAAATCGGTTAAAGTGTCTGTGAATTAATACTAATTTAGTTATATGAACCAAAGTAGATTTATTATTTCAATGATTTTCATATTGATAATTAATTTATATTTTATTACAATATATTTTTAAAAATTTGTGTGATTTGAGTTTCAACTAATTTTGTTTAATTTATATCATTTGGTAAAAGTTTAAGAAAAATAACTATTAAAAAATTGAATCAAATAAAATTTGAAAATAGATTGGGAAAATATATTGGTATAGAATGATAAATTTGAGATTGGTAAGCAGTTAAGGAAGGTAGTTGATTTTTAGGAAAGTTAATTAAAAACTAGCATCTATTAGTTTTTACATGTCAGTTAAAAATTAAAAAAGTGATTATGGTAGATTAATAAATAATTTGTCCTATCTAATAATCTAAGAGTGGTTGAAGTTTTCTCATAATCTCTTTTTACTATCGGTGATTGCAAATGCAATTCCAAATGGAATCTTAGTCTCTATTATTTTAAAAGTTATAATTTTATCTTTATAGTTTGATATATAAGATGTAAGAAACAATCCCTATCTATGTTTTGATAAAAAAATTCGAGATAAAAAAAAAAAAAAAAAACCCTCAAAGTTCAAGTTTATTTTATATAATTAACTTACTTTCTATAGCCAAAAAAAAAAAAAAAAAAAAAAAAAAAAAAAAAAAAGTCATTTAATATAAAGTTGTGAAATGTTTTAAAATAATTATCAAGCATCTTGTTGTACTAAAATTGTGATTAAAACTTGAGATAGGCCAAACCAAAACTATTACATCTTAAAACTACATATATCAAGATCCACCTTTTAAAATTACCAATATTAAAAAAGACAAATTGAAAGTAAAGATACTAAAATGGAAATTTTAAAAATAAAAACTAAAGATGTCTTTAAATAAACTTTTGATTATTATGTTTTAGACTCTAAATTTGATATGAAAGTTTGTTGTTTTAGTCGATGTTGTCACTCGTTTGTTAATTATTTAAGACAATATTGAAAGTTTTTTAAATGGTTTATTTCACTTTCACCTATTATAGATGTTCCAACAATTATGAGCATATTTAAGGTGATCTCAGTTTTTAAAAAAAGAATATTTGAAAAAACAATCTTCTTAATAAAAAAAAATTATTGCCATGACAAATTCTGTTAGGGTTAAAATGTCAAGTTTGAAAATTTTATAGACTAAAATGTTACCAAACAAAAACCAGTGACTAAAAGTAACTTATTTTTTTTTTGCAAATGAACTTAACATTGTTTACTTGAACATTGTTTCATGGTTATTATTGCCTCTCATCAAATAAATTTGTAAATTGTTGATGTAACATGTTTTTTTTTTTTTTTTTTTAATACAATAGGGGCTGAGAATTTAATCACAAAATTTGTGGTTGCTAGTATATAGCGATACTAGTCTAGTTATGCTCTCTTTAATGCTAGTGTAACATGTTTATTGTATACTTCATTCATATGTTATAATTAATTAAACTATAATCTCAATACATTAATTGATAATATAGAAAAATTAGCCAAATTATTTACAAATATAGAAAAATTTTACTATCTATCAGCGATAAACTGCGATTTAATTCTATCGTTTGAGCGAACAATTGCAGTAGTCTATCACTCAAGCGATAGAATTCTATCGCAAATAGTAAAATTTTTCTATATTTGTAAATATTTTGATATTTTTTCTATTTTCAGTAACTTCCCTTAATTTTGAATTGCATTTGTATTTTTTAATATTATTTCATCATTTAATTTATCACAATTACACAATATTATAGAGTAATCTCACCAAACAAATATAAATACCATTTGTTTATAAAAAAAAAAAGGTAACATTCTTATGTGGAACCAAACACATTTATTTTAATCCAAATTATTTATTATTTTGGGACATCTTGTTTTTCAACAAGCATCTAAGGGTTTTGACAAAATAATAGAATTGCAGTTGTCCTACATTAGAAAGATTGAAGAAAGTGATGGTTCCAGGCACTATAAAAGGAGCCTATGCCTATGTCTTTAGTTTCAAATTATCTTAGTTAGAAACACAAGTAGTATCATAGCTTTAGGTTGTAGTTTCTTCAATTTTTTTAGTATGCTTTGTGTTTGCAATATTAAACATGTTGCACTATTCAGTGTTAGATGTGTCAAGTTTTATGAGTTCAATAAAGTTTAATATGGAGAAATTTGATAGAAGGATAACTTTGGCTTGTTGCAAGTGCAAGTCAAAGAGATATGCTAATACAATATGGGTTACAAAAGTGCAAGTTAAGCAATGGAGTTCCGAAGTGATTCCAGTAGAGGTCTAAAGAAGAGAGTCTTCAAACAAAAGATAGCAAAATATTAGAAATGTGAAAATATTGAATGAAGTTACTCCAAGCACTATAATAGGAGCCTATGCCTTTGGTTTCAAATTGTTTTAGTTAGATTCATTTTAAATTTAGGTGTGATAATTCTAATAAAGTTTTCTTTTGCATTACACATTAAGCCAAATAGTCTTCGATGGAACAAGTTTAAAGTTACTCTAACCAAAGTAAGATTTTTGCTTAAATCTTAAAAAAAAACAAAGTCAATAACTAATGAATCAACGTACAGCTAGACGTTTGTGGTTTGAATCGCTATTTTTGTATTAAAAAAAAAAAAAAAAGTCAATAGTGCTTTAACCAATGCCTACAAGCTACAATCAAATAAGAAATCAACAGAAGGATCTCTTAATATATAGTTTTTTCCTTTTGCCTTTAATGTACTTCTTTGGGAGTTCCATGCCTTCTGTCAAACCGACCTTTCCATATTCTTCACAGCTTTATCAAAACTCTGTTAATTTTGTTAGCGACTCTACGAAAGCCAATCCATTCAATTTTACTACAAAAAGACATCAAAGAATCAAATCCAAAATCCCAAAACCCCATTCGTCAAGCAAAGCTACAACTTCGTTTTCCATCCAGACCAAACCTATCCTTTCATTTTCCATAACCCAATTTCCCATTCTTCTTCTTCTTCTTCTTCTTCTTCTTCAGTTCAAGAGAGAGAAAACGACTTCTGTTTCCCTTTTGGATTAGTTGAGATCCGATCCTTATTGGGTCTGAAAATTTTTGGACTCTTGTGTTTGTCTATGGCCTTTGGACTATTATAGAGAGAGAAGTTGAGAGACCCTTTTGAAGTACAGAGAGTAAGAGAGGAGTTTATAGGGCGAAAGGCGGCGAGATCTCAATACCCATTTCGTTTTTGCGAGTAATTTGTGTTTTGAGCCTTTTATCGAACAGATGGTGGGCATTTTTTCAAGGTTTTCTTCTAGCAGAACAGGGCATCGACGAGCGCAAAGTGCCCTTGTAAGTAGTTTTATTATCTCGGTTTGGCGAATAAAGATTGATTTTATTTGCTCCAGCTATTTCGAATTTGTGTTTTGCTATGAATCTTTCGCTTTTTGTTAGCCCTTTTGAGGTTTTGAATTGATGTGTTGTCGATTGATTGTTATGTATCTCGCGATTGAGATTATTGGTTCTGTTTCTGAAGAATCTGAACTTATTTGTCGAAAGGTTCAAATTTTCATTTCCTGGTTTTTTCATGGCTGCTAGATTGGTTTGACTTTTGATAAATTGGAATCTTACTTGCCTTGTTGTGGTGGAGAATACGATTCTTTTGAGCCATTTTGTAGAATTCTTTGACTTGGGTCATCTGAAACTCGAATCTAGTACTGATTTTGGTCTCCTTTTTTTAAAAAATAAAATTAATAATAGTAAACGTTGTTGATTCCATAGTAGTGGACCAGTCGAGCTTTTATGCTTCTGATTTCCATGGCTGTTTCTGAGATCTTATCATATTTGCTATTTTACTTGTCCTGTTTTACTTTGAAACTTTGATGGAGGTAAGGAAATTACCATCTGGGTCAGTGTTTTCTTTTACCCTTTTAGATTTGTTAAACATTTAGTTGGATATTTTGGGTAGTTTTGATGTTAATAAAGTATGTTCATGTGATGCAGGATGGGAGAGAAGGACTGCCTCCAAATCCAGAGAGCACTGGTGTTAGTGCTACATCTGCTGCTGCTTCTCATGGAATTGAAGTAGCAGTGGAGTTCAAGCCTGTTGAACACCCAATCGAGCCTCTTGACAACGATAGGCCAATTCAGTGCCCATTGCCCGAACCGTCTATTCTGAACGTAAGCTGCAGAATTGATCTTCTTATACAATTTTGTTTAGTTTGATGGCCATCTGATCGATTATATATCTAGTTGCTTTATTGCATATATTGATGTATATTCCAAGGGTGAAAGAGGCAAGTGTTTGACGGGTTTCAATCTCGGAAGTCGTTTATTCATAGATTCATTCTGGGAAGTCTGTTCATGATTTTAAAGATGAGATTTAGAACTGCACAAGAAACCTTATATGGTATGCATCATAAAGTAGAGATGTCCCTTATACTAAAGAGCAAACTTATTGCACAAAATCATCAGTTCCACCGAAAGTAACCATCCCATCCCTCCCCCCCCCCCCCCCCCCCCCCCCCCCAAAAAAAAAAATTATATGTACAGATGACAACACGGCTAAGAAGCACGGACACTTTAGTTTGGCTAGCGTGTCCGTGTCCGACACTCCGACACTTCGACACTTGTTGGACACGCATCGGACACTCGTTAGTGCAACAAGTGTGTTAGACATGCATTGAACACTTGTTGAGTAGACTAAAAAGACACATGTGTGACAATAATAATAACTTTTGAGTGTGAAATACATCAAGGTAAGTCTTTTAAGCATATAAATGCATCATATTTTGGTATGAAAATGATATATATTTTTAAAAATGTATATTTTAATAAACGTGTCCTTGCCATGTCGTGTCCTAGATATTTAAAATATGGCGTGTCGTCGTGTCCGTGTCGTGTCGTATCCGTGTCTCGTATCCGTGTCCGTGCTTCTTAGCAACACGGTCTCGAATTATGCTGATTACTGAATCAGAACAAATAGTTGTGATTTTGTAAATATGAAGTATGTGAAAGATCCCAATCTTATTGTCCCTCAAGCTATTGAAAACTTTGATTGAAAATAACATTTATGATAGATGAAATTTGAAAGTCATGAAGCTGATTTTGGTTGAACTAATTGTTAGAGAATTATTATGTTTTGATTTACCAAGCCTATGAGTGAAAGTTGTAGGTTTGTGATATATTTTGAGATCTGATTTTGAACTCCTAAACCTCTAGGATGGAAGAATATGGAAAGAACGTGTATCAAGTATACGAAAACTACCAGATTTGCCTGTTATGAAAGAAGCCGAAGTCGGTGAGACAAGACCACGGGCAACACGCACAATCTTACCATCTATCAGTGCTCCTGAACATAACATCCTAAACCTACTCGAGGAATCCGGGATATAGCACAACTAATTACTTCTCATCTAAAATTTAAAGTTCCCTATAGAATATTTTTTAAAGTTTGCATTACCCCTTGTTTTTTATGTACAATGGCATGTCACAGGTTCAGTGTTTACATAATATATCAGAAGTTTAGCATTCAAATCTTCAACTTTCTGTGTTATCTCTGTTAGTTTTGTTGTTCAGGTATTATTTTGTCATCGAGGTCCTGAAAACCGAGGGGGAATGTTCGAGCACTCGGGAGTCGAGCTTATTGGTTTGGCATTGCAGACTTGTTTTAATAATGGAAGAGGAAGATGATTGATGTTAGGTAAATACAACTGCCTCCACATGGCTCAAAAGGTTTGAAAGAATTAGAGTTGCAAAATTATGAATGGAAACATAGATGGATTTAGCTGGATATCAAATATTATGCCTGAACGGACCTTTACAGCTTCTTATTTTTTAAAATATTAGCTTTAGGATTTTCTAGGAGACCTAAAAATGTGGGGATAGGACAACCATGGGCCATTTGAGCCCTTTTTTTTTCTCCTTTCTTTCTTGTTTTCTCTTTTTCTTAGCAACTGTTTCTTGTTTTTTATTTTCGATTGAAAAATAATTTGGTTTTTTTTTCCTAATTAAAAAAAAAACAGAAACATGTTTAGTAATCATAGTTTGTTTCTTACTCTCTAAAATTTTAAATAAAAATATAATGCGTTGTATGAAAGCTTAGTTATTTTTTTCTTCCTTTCTAACATTTAAAATAAGGTTGTTTTCAAATATAAAAAAATAAGTCAAACTATTTACAAATATATAAAAATTTTACTGTTTATCAGCGATAGACCGATATAGAATTTTATGGCTTGAGAGCGATCTATCACTAATAGTGAAAATTTTATGTATTTGTAAATAGTTTGATATTTTTTTTTTTTGTGTTTATAATAATTTTCCTTTAAAATATGCAAAAGTTGGGTGATGTTCTTAAAAGTTTAGAGAACACTTGTGATCCACTAGTTTTCTTTAAATAAAGACATGTATCTGTCCTACAAGTTAATAAATAAACTATTAATTCTATCTAAGTAACCTATATTTTATTGGACAATTCTCAATATAATAATCTTTCAATGGATCTAATTGTGAATGCCTAATACTTGAGAGTTTGATTATTTAATTAATTGAACGACATAAAATTAAAAAAAAATTAAAAGTCAAAATAATTAATCGAACGTACTCCATTTATTATTTTCATATAATTTGAAAATATTTGGGTTAGATTGACTTTATCAATACAATACATTAATGATATCAATTATCAAGAGAGAAATAAACATTATCTCTGTGAAGGGAAAATGTAGCCAAAGTATTTTTATTATAAACACGAACAATCCCTTTTTTTTTTTTTTTTTTTTTTTTTTTTTTGGGTATAAACTTGATAACAAATTACTTTGATATTTGGCTCCATAGTTTTTTTAAAGATAAAAAAAAGAGAGACTTTTTAAGTGCTTGATCAATCATTGGAGCTGAGTGTCACGGTCATGCTTGTTCAGGGCGTGTTGCCCATGACCGCACTACCGTTCCAACTCCTCCAATCCCTTTGTCATCATGCTTTCATATTATGTATTTCATTATGTATGTTTAATCGCTTTCCTTTACTTTTCATTTCTTGCGACGGCGTAGCACTTTGTACGTGCAACCGTGCCAATCTTGTAAAAGCTTAGAATGTACTATTTGCGAGTGAGACTAATCATCATACTTGCATACCCGAGAGTTGTAAGCTATTAAGCCGTGGTTGTCCCTTATTTGTTTTCTAGTCTTACGACAAATCCTTTTCTCAAACATTCTTATTTTTTCCTCTAAACCCGTTTTCTAAAACCGTTTTCTCTAGAAACGGGGGTGGAGGTTGCAAAACGCACCCGGTGTGCCGTAGGCGATCCGAATTCGAATTGACTGACTTGTTCCTGAGCGAGGACAAGTGCCGCACAATCGTTTAGTGAAGTACGATTGTGACAGTTGGTATTAGAGCCGAGTTGGCTCGTTGAGTGAGAAATCAGCAATCATGTCGGCAACTAAACAACTTAATAAGTCTCAAGTGGACAGGTTGGTGGAGATGGAGGAGCAGATGCTCTACTTACAAGATATGCCTGACAACCTTCGTTTCATAGAAATGCGGGTACAGGAAATCGCCGAGAAAGCCGACATAATCGATGCGATAGCTGACCGCCTAGATGGAATGCCCGTCCAAGAATTGATGCTGAGGGTCGAGGCCCTCGAGGAAAAAGCTACCAGACCTAGTAGCTTCGAGCGAGGAGAAAGCTCGTCGGGCTCAATGGTCCATATGGAGGAGCGAGTCGAAGAATTAGACAGCTCCTAGAAGGTGATAATTCAGATGATGACTGACTTATCGGAAGATTTCAGAACCGCCCTCGACGCTGTCAGGACGGAGATCGCAGATGTCAATGCGAGAGTAAACCTCACCATGCGAGCGGTGGGAAATCAAACACCAGTTGGAGGTGTGAGGCCGATCAACAAAGTGAAGGTACCCGAACCGAAGCCCTTCAATGGGGCTCGGGAAGCAAAGGCTTTGGAGAATTTCATATTCGACATGGAACAATACTTCAAAGCTACAAACACGACCACTGAAGAGTCGAAAATTACATTGGCGACAATGCACCTTGCAGACGACGCCAAGTTGTGGTGGAGGTCCCGTTATATGGACATCCAAGAGGGTCGATGTACGATCGACACCTGGAAAAAACTGAAACAAGACTTACGTTCTCAGTTCTTCCCCGAGAACATTAAGATAATGGCAAGGCGAAAATTGCGTGAGTTAAAACACACTGGAGCCATCAGAGATTATGTGAAACAATTTGCCGGATTAATGTTAGACATCCGGGATATGTCGGAGAAAGACAAAGTTTTCTGCTTTGTCGAAGGGTTAAAGACGTGGGCCAAGACGAAGTTGTATGAGCAAATGGTCCAAACCCTTTCAGAAGCGTACGCTGCTACAGAACGGTTATTTGATCTTAACAACGATGCGCCCCAAGAACAGAAACGAAACCAACACTCCTCTAGTGGAGGTAATAGACCAAATAGATCTGGTTCCCCTAAAAGTGGGGGGAGGAGACAAGACCGGAGGGACGGATAGTAAACCCTACTATCAAAGAAGCGGATATTCAGGACGCGCACCAGGCCACTACCAAAACAATTATAGAGAAAGCCCCCCTTCCTGCTTCTTGTGCAAAGGGCCTATACACTGGGCGAGTGTCCGAACAAAGCGGCCCTCAAGGCGCTCTAGGCCTCATTGGCAGAGGATTCGGCCCACGAAAGAGAGACTGCAGAGGTGAATATAGCAGCCGTAGAAGAGGAAGAGAACCCTCGTATGGGGGCCCTCAAATTCTTATATGCCCTACAAAAGAAGGCAGAAGGAAATAAAGACTTTGTAGATAAGGGACTCATGTACGTGGAAGCATGGGTGAACCAGAAGTTGGCCAAGAACACGATGGTTGAATCTGGCGCTACCCATAACTTCATGACGGAAACGGAAGCCCAAAGACTCAACCTACGTTGGGACAAAGACATAGGAAAAATGAAGGTCGTTAATTCTGCAGCCTTACCTATAGTAGGAATCGCGAGGCGAACGACCATAAAGCTGGGGTCGTGGAGTGGCCAGACTGACTTTGTGATCGTGAAGATGGATGATTTTGACGTTGTGTTGGGGATGGAGTTCCTCCTCGAACACAAGATGATCCCTATGCCCTTGGCGAAATGTCTGGTAATCACGGGGTCTAACCCCACTGTTGTCCCCGCTAATATCAAACAACCGAATGGGTTGAGGATGATATCAACCCTCCAGTTAAAGAAGGGACTAGCTCGTGATGAGCCCACATTTATGGTCATCCCTGTGATTGAATACAGAAGTTTAGAAGAAACGATACCGGATGAGATCCAAAGTGTGTTAAAAGAATATGGCGATGTTATGCCCGATAGCCTGCCAAAGACTCTACCTCCACGAAGGGAGATAGATCACGAAATCGAGTTGCTGCCTGGGGCAAAACCCCCCACAAAGAACGCCCATCGCATGGCTCCCCCAGAGTTAGCAGAGTTGCAGAAACAGTTAGACAAACTGTTGAGTGCAGGGTTTATCAGACCTGCCAAAGCTCCCTATGGAGCTCCTGTATTATTCCAAAAGAAGAAAGATGGAAGTCTTCGCCTGTGTATCGATTACCGAGCCTTGAATAAACTCACAGTCCGGAACAAGTATCCACTACCCATAATCATCGACTTGTTCGACCGCCTTCACGGGGCCAAGTATTTTTCAAAACTTGATCTCAGGTCGGGATACTATCAAGTCCGTATTGCAGAAGGAGATGAGCCAAAAACCACATGTGTTACAAGATATGGGGCTTTTGAGTTCCTAGTCATGCCTTTCGGCCTCACCAATGCTCCTGCCACTTTTTGTACATTGATGAACCAGGTGTTCCACGAATATCTGGACAGATTTGTGGTAGTTTACTTGGACGACATAGTGGTCTATAGCCAGACTATGGAAGAACACCAAGTACATCTGCAGTTGGTCTTCGAAAAGTTGAGGCAGAGTCAACTGTATGTGAAGAGGGAGAAATGCTCCTTCGCCCAACAGCGCATCAACTTTCTTGGACATATGATCGAATCGGTCGAATTTGTATGGAAGAGGGTAAGATTTCAGCCATCTGAGATTGGAAGGTCCCTACCTCGGTGACGGAGTTACGGTCCTTCCTCGGGTTAGCAAACTACTACAGGCGGTTCGTCGAAGGATTCTCAAGACGAGCAGAACCCTTGACGGAACTGTTGAAGAAGGACATGAAATGGAGTTGGACTCCCAGATGCGAAGGAGCTTTCAATGACCTGAAGAAAACTATGATAAAAGGCCCGGTCCCCGGGATAGCCGATGTGACAAAACCTTTCGAAGTGGAATCAGATGCATCAGATTTTGCGTTAGGGGACGTACTCCTCCAAGACGGCCACCCTATCGCATACGAGAGCCGCAAGCTGAATGCGGCCGAAAGGAGGTATGCTGCCTCTGAGAAGGAGATGTTGGTCGTAGTCCATTGTCTAAGGGCCTGGAGACAGTACCTATTAGGTGCAACGTTTGTTGTCAAGACCGACAACAGCTCGATCTGCCACTTCTTCACCCAACCTAAGTTGTCGTCGAAACAAGCTCGTTGGCAAGAGTGCCTCGCCGAATTCGACTTCCAGTTCAAGCATAAGCCAGGTCGAACTAATCAAGACGCTGACGCCCTTAGTCGAAAGAGTGAACATGCGGCCCTGTGCATGTTAGCACACTTGAAAGCTAGTAGACTAAAAGGCTCAGTTCGTGAGTCCATCAAGGACCATTTGCAAAATGACCCAGCCGCCCAAGCCATAATCCAACTGGCCAGAGAGGGGAAGACAAGACAGTTCTGGGTGGAGGAAGACCTCCTGTTCACCAAAGGTAACCGTCTGTATGTACCTCGAGGGGGAAATTTGAGGAAGTTGTTGTTAGAAGAGTGCCACAACACACGGTGGGCAGGTCATGCGGGTTGGCAGAGAACCTATGCCCTGCTGAAGCAAGGTTACTACTGGCCGAACCTCCGCGACGATGTTATGCAGTTTACCAAGACCTGTCTTACCTGCCAACAAGACAAGGTCGAACGAACAAAGATAGCAGGGCTGCTAGAACCTCTGCCAGTCCCCGTACGACCGTGGGAGAGTGTCTCCCTTGATTTCATTACCCACTTACCCAAAGTCGGGGAATTTGAAACAATTCTCGTAGTGGTGGACAGATTTTCAAAATACGCCACGTTTATCCCAACAACAAAGATGTGCTCAGCCGAAATGACGGCACATCTATTCTTTAAGAATGTTGTCAAGTTTTGGGGCGTACCAGCGAGTATTGTGAGCGATAGAGATGGTCGATTCACAGGAACCTTCTGGACGGAACTGTTTCAAATGCTAGGCTCGAATTTAAATATCTCGTCGAGCTATCACCCTCAGACTGATGGACAGACAGAAAGATTCAATAGTATGCTCGAGGAATACTTGCGTCATTTTATAGATGCCAGACAGAAGAATTGGGTCGAAATGCTTGATGTGGCACAATTCAGCTTTAACTGTCAGAAGAGCTCGTCTATTGGAAAGACTCCTTTCGAGATAGTGAGTGGGAGACAACCACTCATACCTCACATTGTAGACCATCCATATGTAGGGAAGAGCCCCCAAGCGTTCAACTTCACGAAGGAGTGGAACCAAACCGTTGAAATGGCTCGAGCCTATTTAGAGAAGGCGTCTAAGCGAATGAAGAAGTGGGCTGATAAAAAACGTCGAGCACTGGAATTTCAAGCCGGAGACAAGGTGTTGATCAAACTGAGACCAGAACAGCTCCGATTTTGGAGTAAAAGAGATCAACGTCTTGTACGAAAATATGAGGGTCCTGTTGAAGTAATTAAGAAAGTCGGGAAGGTATCCTATCGGGTTCAACTGCCACCGTGGATGAAGATTCACCCTGTCATCCACGTAAGCAACTTGAAACCCCATCATCCCGGCCCAGACGATGAAACTCGTAACGAGTCAGTCAGACCTCCAGTTACAATGTCCAACCCTAAGGACAAAGAAGTGGAAGAAGTTTGAGCTGAACGTACCCGCCGAGTGGGCAGACCCAGAAAAGACGTTCAGGAGTTTCTTATCAAGTGGAAAGGACTCCCAGATGCAGAGATCAGTTGGGAACGTGTTGAAGATCTGCAACAAGCTGCTGCCAAGATTGCTGAGTTTGAACAGCGTCGGTTGACAGGGACGTCAACCATTTAAGTGGGGGAGGATGTCACGGTCATGCTTGTCCAGGGCGTGTTGCCCATGGCCGCACTACCGTTCCAACCCCAATGTCATCATGCTTTCATATTATGTATTTCATTATGTATGTTTAATCGCTTTCCTTTACTTTTCATTTCTTGCAACGGCGTAGCACTTTGTACGTGCAACCGTGCCAATCTTGTAAAGGCTTAGAATGTACTATATGCGAGTGAGACTAATCATCATACTTGCATACCCGAGAGTTGTAAGCTATTAAGCCGTTGTTGTCCCTTATTTGCTTTCTAGTCTTACGGCAAATCCTTTTCTCAAACATTCTTCTAAATCGTTTGCGAAAACATTTTTTCCTCTAAACCCGTTTTCTAAAACCATTTTCTCTAGAAACGGGGGTGGAGGTTGCAAAACGCACCCGGTGTGCCGTAGGCGATCTGAATTCGAATTGGCTGACTTGTTCCTGAGCGAGGACAAGTGTCGCACAATCGTTTAGTGAAGTACGATTATGACACTGAGCAATCTACAAAGTACTTCCACATAAAGCACTTAAGTGATTTTTTTTTTTTTTTTGCAATTAAAGAAATGCCTTATTTATTTCCAAATAGGATGGTTAAGCCTCGAGTGAGAAAGTACTTTGCCCATATTAAAATAAAAAGCACAAACGGTGCTAAAGTGAACTTTGCTAGCCAAACGTGTATAGTTTATCTGATATACGAATGTGTTAGTGATTACGAAGTTTGAAATCTTCATATTCACAACTGTACTTAAAAAAATATATAAGTAAATTTTGCTTAGTGGTAATTGACATGTATTTCTGATGGTATTGGAATAAATAGTCTCTAAGTACAAGTATGCCCTACTAACAAGTATATAAAATCGACAGGAATTGCGTTCACCTTGCACCCACAATTTACTTTGCTTAACTAGACCTAGACACAATCTAACATGCGATCCAGATACGCTCGCATCTTTACTCTTTCGAGCCTAGAGGGGTTAAGTCGTATACAATCAAATTGTGCCTGCAATCTGTCTTAACCAACAATTAACAACATGAATCGAATTCAACACCTATTCAGCTCTCTTTGAAAATTATCTTTAGGTGATATTTCTATGGCTAGTTTAAAACTTAGATAAATGAACACGTAATTCTAATAATTCTATAGGCATTACCCTATTTCTAAGAGTCAAATAAAATCCTATTATTAGGCTTTTCTCTTATATTACTTTTATGACAACCATATATTATCTAACTCTTTTGATATTAGACTCAACATGTTATGCTAACCTAAATGGACAATATAGATTAATAATAAACAATAAAATTCAATAAAAGCAAATGACGGTCGAATGTTTAGCAAAGTAAAAGGGAGCAAGTGGGGCTTGTATTCCTTCCTCCTTAGGGCATCCACATATTTGAATCCAAATAAAAGGACTAGCTCATAATGGAAAATAAATAACACAAAAGATTAAAAAAATGAAATAATTCATATTAATGTAAAATTTAAAAAGTACAAGAATTGTTCCGATATAAATGAAAGAAAAACAATAGCTAAATAACACGAATTAAACTCCTATGAAATGAAAAATACAAGAAAAATGAAAAGAAAGAACAAAGTAAAAATTCTCCAAATTGCTTCTTAATCTAACTAGATTTCAATCCCTTTCAAGATCAACAAAGCCCTTGCCTTTGTTCTTTCAAAGCAAGTGTCCGAAAAAGGGTTTGCAACTGCAGCAAGATCGAAGCAGCAGTCTCCTAGAGGTCTCGAACTGAAATTTCCGAAAGTTTCTCCAAAGGAATGAGATTTGATGATATGGGAGAAGAGAATATCCCGTTTTACATATCTCCACAATCCAATGTTTCCACAAAATTGCTTACAACTCTTTTCTTATCAGTCTTGACGAAAATAATGAAGGTTCTATTTGATTTGGAAAAGATTATGCAAGTCCCGCGAACTCTAGAATTTTTTTGTGATTGCTTGTGATCGTAACTTGGGTGCGTCATGGGCGTAATTTCTACTCTTCCCATTTTCATTGCATTCTGTCATTTGATAACATTGCAACCACAATCTTGGTGCAACTTTGACAACTTTTGCAAACTACACAATAACATACGAATAACTCAAAATTTGACTCTTTTTACACCGAAGTTGCTCCATTTCATAATTCAAGGTTATGAACATATGTTTTTTTTATACATATAATCACTCATAATGCTATAGACTGTGACATTAAACACATACATTTTGCTCAATAAATTAAGCTTTTAAGGTTAAATAACTAACCTAAGGGAAAGTTATCAACTTTCTTTTTTAAAGTTGAGGGTTTGATCTCTCATCCCAATAATTGTTGTACTAAAAAAAAGTTTAAAATAAGACTAAATATATCTTATAGTTGACTTTTTTTTTCCAACTAAGTCCTTCCTCTTTCAATTAGTTTATCAACAAAACGTTGGTGAATGTGAAACTTTGTTGAAAATTCAGGGTAATATATCTATAATAAACACTTGAAAATTCTATAAATTTATTATTATTATTATTAAATGACATCTTATTTACCGAAATCTTTGTGTATTGAGGCTATGCATTTCAGGTAAATTTAACATCAATCAATTTTAACGATCACTGGGGTGTGTTTGAGGTATTAGGTTGAGTTATGAAGTATGAAGTTAATATGTTAGAGTTAAAAAATATGTGTTTAAGGTACAAAGTTGAAATTGAAGTTTTTCGATAAATGTGTAAACTTTAATAATAAATATCATTGAAATTGAGTTATTTAACACCAAAGTTAGTGGGCCCAAATGCTTTCCAAATGTTAAAAATGTTAAAGTGTAAGAGATATAATTAAAAGAAAATTCAACAATAAAGACTATATTGAGAAAAACACTTACTCTAGGAAAAAAAAATAATAACTAAATAAAATTGAAAAAAAAACTCAAATATTATGAACTAAAATATATATGGTTAAATTACAAGTCTAGTCCCTCAATTTTCAAGTTTGTATCTAACAGGACTCTAAACTTTCACTTTTATGTTCGTAGATCCTTGAAGTTTTCAAATGTTTAATAGGTCAATAACGTTATAAGACTTATAATTGAAAATTTGAAGACCACGTAAAACTTTAACATAAAGCAATATAAATCTCCGCAAACTCAGTAATTTCAATAATATTGCAAAATTGAGTTTGGTTAATTCATAAATTAAGAATTGAATAATTTTCCAAAAGTTCACCGACTATAACAAAAATTTAACTTTAGTATATTTATCTTTAAATATACACATATTTTATAAATTGGTGAAATAGACTTTTAGTCCATGAGTTTGATGAGACGTTTCTATATATTTTTATAATTAGAAGGAAGAAGAAAAAGAGGAAAAAAGAGGGTCGGGAGAGATGTACCACACAAGTTAAGGGCCTAAAAACTTTTTATAATCAATTTTTAAATGTAAGGGACTAAATTATCAATTTTAAAATTTAGGGACTAAATAAAAATATATTCTCAAACTTATATATAAAAGTGTATTTTACTCTTTTATCATCAAAAGCGCACGAGAATACTTTCTTAAACAAATTTTCAAATGAAACTTATCATAAAGTTAAAATTGCAATATTTATCTAAATTTAAGATATAATTTGATGAATCTTAAAGTTTCGAGTAAAAATGGACCAACTCAACAATTTCAGGGATAATAATAATAGTATATATATATTTAAAAAAAAAGGCCTAAAATGATGGTGATATTGCTAAACCCGATCCAACGACCCATTACCTAATCGGGTCGGATTATCGTAACCCGACTGCATATACGACCGTGCGAATTGACTATAAAGCCCCTCTCTTCTAAAGCTTCCTCTGCTTTGCTATTCTTTTCTTTGAGAACAAGAAAAAGAACAGAGGAAGAGGCACAAATTATATAAATCGGACTTCTCTTTTTCTTTTCCCCTTCGAGAATCCTCAGCCGGAGCAGCCATGGCCGCTTTACAGTACCTCGATTCCCTTCGTAACTCGCATCCTGAGCTCGCGGAATGGTACAATACGCTCGCAGATCTGTACCAGAAGAAGCTTTGGCATCAGCTCACACTCAAGCTTGAGCAATTCGTCGCTCTGACGGTCTTCCAGGTCGGTTTTTTTTCAACTTACCACGTTTTCGATGAATGTGTCGACATTTTGATTTCTTGAGTGCGGCTAGTATTTAGCTTTTAGATGCTTTGATTTTGAGATGGATACTGTTAGGGTTTTGGGTCTGGGAATGTTAAGGTTGAATTTGTGATAGCGAAATGGATTGAAAACTTAGGGTTTTTAGATGGAGTAGATCGTGGGGTTTGAAACTTTTGGGGGTTTTTGCTGAAGGGTTTGTTTTAGCTTACTGGATTTTGTATTCAACTCTTCGTTGGATTCACAGTAGTTGAAATGTGAAGTACGGTAGAAATTTCCCCCTGTTTATCTCTGAAGTATGAGCGAACAAGTTGAACAGGTCGATTGAATGTGGGTTGGGTGGGTTGGGTTGGGTTAGTTGGAAATTAGTGATTTGTTTGAGGTGACTCGTGCCTAATCTACTCATTTGTAAAGACTGGATTGAGTAGATAATAGATTAAGTTTTTGTTCCACTGTAGAAGAGCAAGAAGTTTCGTATTCCAATCTTTGTCTTGTAATTTTCTCTCCATTTCATGTTCATAACCTGCATGTTATTTCTATTTGAGAGAGAAGTGTTGAGTCATTAATCGAAAGGTCAAAGTCACCTTAGCCACCATCAACGTCTTAGGCTTTGGGGCTTGGTAATCTAACGTGCTCTATATGGATCTAAAGTTGACATTGTAGATTGGAGAATAAGATAGTAGGCATGAACTGGGGTCTTTATTAATACCTGAGTTTGACTTCCCTGACTTCGCCGTTTTCTTAAAGAATACGATCTCTAGAAATTTAGACTAAGGAGTGGATAGTCATTCGTTGGGTACTGATTTTGGTCTTTCCAGAGCTGAAATAATTTTAAATTAGTTTGAGCCAGCTATTAGATGTTTTATTTGGTGAATCCTTGTAAATTTTAATTTTCGGTTTTTTACTGAAATGTCATGCTTTATATCTACATGTCTTTATGCAGAAACCTCAAATTCAATTAATATTTTTTTATGGTTAAATGTTCAGGCTGGTGATGCACTGATTCAGTTGTATCACAACTTCATCACTGATTTTGAGACCAAAATCAATCTTCTCAAGCTTGCACATTTTGCTGTGATTGTTTCTCGGCAATATGCAGAGAAAGAAGCTGCCATTAGTTATCTTGAAGGGATAATTGAGAAACTAAGGAGTACTAAAGAGCAGCGCATAGAGGAGCCTATCCTCTATATTAAGATGCAAATAGCTATTTTTAAGCTTGAGCAGGGTGACCGAAAAGAGTGCAAGAAACTTTTGGAAGATGGAAAGAGCACTCTTGACAGCATGACTGACATTGATCCATCTGTATATGCTAGCTATTATTGGGTTTCATCTCAATTTTACAAGTTCCGCCAAGAATTTGCTGAGTTCTATAAAAGTGCTCTTCTTTATCTGGCATACACTTCAGTGGAATCACTGTCAGACTCATTTAAATTGGTATGATGAATTGTTTCTTTCTTTATATACAGATTGACTTTTCTTTCTGTAACTTTTTTTCCCTTTCAAATAAGAAACAAACAGGCTCATTTCATAATATACAACGTATGATGGGTACTTGTACTCTATCCATACTTGGTTCATGTTTTTTTTTCCCATTATCGAAATTATTGTCCGTTGTTGTGCCTGTAGGATTTGGCGTTTGATTTGTCTCTTTCTGCACTTCTGGGAGATAACATCTACAACTTCGGAGAGCTTCTTGCACATCCTATTGTAAGAATTTGCACCCTAGTCCCTTATTATTTTGCTGTCTTTGTATAATATTTTATATTACTTTTGAGAGCTTATATTTACCTTCATTTTTTCTTAAAAATACCTTATTGGTCTTTTCTCCATGAGATGGGAGTAAACATAAATATCACTCAGCCTTTTCTATATATAATTTAGATTGTGCGCAAACAATGTTTTAACAAGCTATTGAGGCTTGCTCGAGGCAAGATTCTAACTTTTAGTCTCGAGACTTGTACCTTTGTTGAACCATTAGAAGCTTACGACGTCTTTGTGAAAATACACTGAGGCTTAAAATCTCTGCACCTCATCTAATGATTAGAAAACTAATAGTGATTTGCCTCATTCTTCAAAGATATAAAGGTTTGAGTTGTGTGACAAATTGTGATGTTAAAGATATCCTTTTAAAAAAATTTATTAATTGAAAATTGTGGGGATAATTTTTCTTACAGTTTTATTTGACTCATGTTTAGCGATACTTGATCATACCATTTTAGGATTGGTAAAATGTTTATAATTCAATTTGAGGCTTACATCTTAGACATCACCTCTTCAAGAGAAAAAATTTCAATGCCTCCTTTAGCCTTTTATAACAATGAGATCAAGTACAACAATCTTCATACTTATAACATGATGATCAATGGCTGCTTGGTATCTATTTGTAGATATTGTGGTCAGTGTTTAATCTTTTTATGCCTCTATTTATTTGGACTTTGAACCTGATGTTTGTAATTTTTTGTTGCTCAGATCAAAAGTCTGTTGGGCACAAAGGTCGAGTGGCTTTACTACATTCTTCAGGCATTCAATTCTGGTGATTTAGTTCGCTATCAAGAATTATGCCAAGTCCATAATGCAGCTTTAAGGGCTCAACCAGCTTTAGTTGAGAATGAGAAGAAACTATTAGAGAAAATCAACATTCTCTGCCTCATGGAAATTATCTTCAGGCATGCAGGCTTTGCTTCTTTGCTGGATATCTACCCAATAACTTGATTTTTCTGTGTCATTTTTGTGCTAATTTGGTTTTGTTGCAGCCGGCCATCTGAAGATCGAACCATTCCATTGAAGGTTATAGCAGAACGGACAAAACTTTCTATAGAGGATGTGGAGCATCTACTAATGAAGAGCCTCTCTGTAAGTTCCACTTATATTTATTTTTTTCACAAGAAGATTTGTTTCAAATTTGTCCATCGACTTGGTCACTTCCAATTAAAATAGGGTTGAGAAATTCTGGTGCTGGAAGTCTTGGTTTTAACCTAGAGGAAAAGCAGCGGTGATATAAAATTTTAAAGCCATAAAAATTCCTTCTTGATTGAATGTGTAGAAAAAATAGCAAGTTGGATGAATGAAAAAAGTTGGATGTTGAGATAAATCAATCATTTTATCAAGACTTTCACGTCACTTGAGAAAAACCAGCTACCATTCATTCGCTTGATTATCTGTATCTAGATCAACATTATAGCAGACCGATACCTTTCATGTCATGTTTCATCTCTCCTTGTCTTCCACAGTTTATTTTCCACCTTCTCTCTCATTTAACCTACTTTTCTTACTGATTTGATTGCCATGATTGAAGAATTCTACCAATGCGTGATTGACAACAGAAAACTGGGTGATTTTTATTGCAGGTCCACCTTATAGAGGGTATAATCGATCAAGTTGAGGGAACGGTACATGTTTCCTGGGTGCAACCTAGGGTTCTGGGCATTCAACAAATCAAATCCCTGCGAGACCGACTGGACAATTGGGTGGATAAAGTGCATTCGACTTTGCTTTCGGTTGAGGCCGAGACCCCCGATCTAGTTGCATCATGATCCTCTTTATTTCATCTCTAAACAATTTAGCAGAGGGACGAAACAAAGGCCAGGAGGAGAAACAACTGATCCTTTATATGATTTTCATGTGCTGGCTGGCTGGCTGGTTTTCAAGCTGTCTTTTCATCTTGCCTACTGCTTTCTTGAACTATTTTCTAGGAAGCAGAAGCCTCTACTTCAGTCTAGTTAGTTTTAAAAGTGAGCATGGATTGGAGGAGTTGAGAAATGGACTTAGAGTGGTTATTAGACTTCCTTCTGTATTTGTTACTTTTGTTGCATACAATTGAGTTTTAATGAGCTCCATGCGAATCGATTTCATGATAAGTTTAAATCTTATAAACTAGACTTCATATAACACAGATAATCTCATTTGTTCATGCCTCAAATATGAGAAGCAATGAAATGCTACTAAGAGCTATACAAAGTTACAAGACATTCTTCTACAACATCAATCCAACATTTCACTTCCTTTTGAACATGAATATGAAGAACACTGGGCTGCAGGCTTGCTATTGCCTAAATAGAAATCAAAACTTGGAAGAAAAAAAATGCATGAATCACCTTTATTCGAGGAGAGTAGAGGAAAGTGAAGCACATGTTTTTTTCTTTCTTTTTTGGGCTTCCTTTTGACATTATCTATGAAAACAGTACAACAAATATCATTGTTGTCTAACAAATGGAGACGAGCTCACATCTGTGCTATAGAAGGAATCCTCAGGTCCACCATAGTAGTTCTCCTCTTTCTCCTCGTCCCACTTGACAACTTCTCTTATATACTTGAATGCCTCATCAATAGTCACTCGGTCCCTCGCTCTAGCTTGCCACACGAAAAGCTTACAACCCGTGATGGATTGATAAAGGTCTTTAAATTTCATAGCTACATAGTAGTAAGCTTGATGAGATAGTGACTGGTTGCTATGCAGCGGTCGCACAGGGCTGAAATCGTTAAACCATTCGCAAACATTCAATGACCCACGATTTACTTTCTCTTCAAAGAGATCATACTTGTTGAGTATCAACACAAATGGGGTATTTCTGAAGCAAGGGTGTCGGACCATCGTCTCAAAAAGCTCCTTGCTCTGCATCATCTTGTTTTGTAATAGGTTTCCGCTGCCGCTACCTTCTGGGGCGAGGGACATCTGATCAAAATCACTAAGAGCAACACAAAAGACAACGACTCGAACATCTTCAAACATCTCTACCCACTTGCACCCTTCATTCATCCCTTTGGCACTTACCCTTATAAGTTGATATCTGTACAATAGATACAAGCCAAGATTCAGATTGCTGAAAAATACATTCATATTGAACATAGATAAAACCTGGAGTACATTAATCAATAAGTGATTCGATGAAAGAAATTATCACAAATTAAAAAAATCTTGTCCAGTACATAACTTGCCCCTAAACACTGGGGGGGTGTACTTTCTAATTCATGTATGGCTACAAATTTAGAAGCATTTACAAGGAGTCAAAACACTTGTAAGTACTTTCAAACAAGGAATTCATAGGTGTTTTCAGAAACACTCCTAAAGACAATTATTGGCTTAGAGATTCATCCATTCCCTAATTCCACTCTATACACAATTTCTTTAGCTACCTTTTCTCTCTACTAACTTCTCTCGATAATTTATCCGCTTCCCTCGTGAAGTTTACATTCCTCCCAAGAACAGACAAAAATGTTTTAAAATTATTATTGAAATATTTACCAGGGAAGATTAGAGCTTTTGACTTGATTTTTAATTACTCCCACACCTAAGATAGATCATAAATCTATTCAGAAATCTCTCATCCACAAATCAATATACAGGAGAGAATATATTACCTAGTGAGAGGTGGGGGCGGAGCTTCAAGATTATCGGTGTAGGTCTCAGACATTGGACTCCGATCATCAAGGGAAAATTCCATGAAAGCCAATCCATTCCCTTGGGTTACCCCTTCTGCATACAGGATATCTCGATCAGAAGGTTCATATTCGTTGCTTGAAACCTCCACTGCCTGCAAACAATCACAAATTCTAAGCATTTTCCCCAAATAATTCAATCATTCCTAAACAGAAAAGGTCATGATGGCAGATGATGTTATCTCCAATTAAAACATTCTAGCTTTGAGAATTGAGTATATCAGCAAAAAAATTGATGAGGCTGTGATGGATTACCCTGCTTAAGAAGTACTCAGAAACATCAGGAAGAAAGTGGAGCTCGTTTTTTCTCTTGTAAGTTTCCTGGATTGCAGGGTCCTTCCATAGCTCTTCGACTAATGGAGCATACTCACGAGTTGCAGCAGGGAAGAATGCATCCAAATCTCCAGTGGCAATGATATCGAGGAGCCAATCGGAAAAATGTTTCAACCTCGGGTTGATGGAGTATATACTTTCACTAGCTTCCTTCTCTCCATCTGTGGAAATAAAAGTTTGTAATTAGAGAAGCATGAATAAATCAAAAGTGACAATGAAAGAGGGTGGGAAGGAATTCTCACAACTCAAAAGTTAAAAGGCCATATTGCATAAACTACTCATCATATAATTTCACCCATCAACTCATAATCATAAAAAATAAACCTTCAAACTATCATAGAATTGGGTATCCAGATGGGAGATAAAGTCAAAACACTTCTAACTTATCTAAAGGAATTTTTAGAAAAGGGGTTTTCAGTTTTTGCAATTTCCCAAATTCAACCCTCTCCAGAACCTCACTAGCCCCATCTTAATCATAAAGCCCAATGAATATGGCATTTCAAAAATTACCAGTTTCAAGAACTTGATCCCCCTGGGAACTTGGAGCTTTTTTCCGGTTTATGATCTCCTCCTCAAAGCGTTCTCGGCCATCGAGTAAGATGCTAAGATACTTGTACATATTACTCTGAATCATTAACTTGATGTCTTGAAGTTCTTCTTCATTAAATCTGTTCCCATACAAAAACTTTCCCTGCACAAAAGAAGTAAACATTGAAGATAGTGGATGGAATTGTTTCATTTCAAATAGATTTTAAACAACACGATTGGGGCCATTTCCTTTGCAACGGCCAGAACCTTCCCATAGAAAGATTCCCTAAGCTTAATGACAAAATAACAGTAGAAACCAGTAGCCAAAAAAAAACATGCATTCATATATATCCATCCACATTTGTAGATCAATTGACATAGAAATAAGTTGACTCTATTATATGCATCCCAAAATTAAAAAGAAGTAAAACCTTAGATTTTTCTGAGAACTCTTTTAGGAAACCAATGATATAAGTAACTTTCTTTCTCGGAACCCACTTACCCTTTAGTTATAAAAATTCTCTCTTCCCCCTCATTCCCATTTCAAACTAACTCTATCAACACATGTACATATAAGTTCTAACTTCTCTCCAGTTCCAACATTAAGTTATGTTACAAGGTTGTTCCTAGCCTACAATAAGTTACATTACATGGTTCCAAACTTGCAACATAAAATTGGGAAAGATCGAAAAGCCTAAGGAAATGACGATCTGAGTAACAACAACAACAATGACGACATGTTTACCTGCTTAAAGATAGTGCTAGTTCCAGAGCCTTCAATCCCAATGAGAAGAAGTTTCTGAATCCTCTTTTGTTGCTCAAAGTAGTTGGGAACTGTTGTATAATTGCTAGCCTCTTCTCTCACTCCATGAGGTGGTTGACCGTGTGGCACAGGCAATGAGAACAAAGCACAAACAAAGCGTGTTGAAGCCTGCCTTAATCAAAGCAGAAATAAGGTTCTTTATATTGAAAGGATAAATTTGACGTAGGTTAGACTTCATTCAAAAGATTTTAAGTTCACCTTCTCCCAAATATTTCCTCTGATATTGTTTTGACCTTCTTCCTCATAGCGACCGTCATCGTAGACCCAAAAATGGGTGTCACGTGGGCATTGTACGTTTGCCAACTGAAAAAATAACAGCATTGAATATGTCTAGTTGTAGCAGAAACCACAAGCCAGTATACATCTAAAGGGAACTGAATTCATAATAGAGAACTTTTTTTAAAAAAATTGAGTAGACACCGAAATATTTTTAGTTTAGCAAAGAAGCCAATGAAACAAAATCAAATTGACATTAGATGAATTCACCCTCTTCCTCGATCTTGCATTTTACTTAATAAGAGGAACTTCCCCCCCCCCCCCCCCCCAAAAGAACTAATCAGTAGAATTGACACAATGTAGCTCTTACTTTTATGACTATTGGATGCATGAGAGAGGGAAGAGAAAATCATTTTTAACCATGTCTTTGACAGTCATAAAAATGACACCTACATTATGGAAGTTCCAAAGATTTCTCCTTTCAGAGGCTTCTGTTGGGCACAGATCTCCAAGCCATTAGGTCGGAGAGGCACTGATGAACTTTTCAAGACCTCTTTGCATTACACATTAGACTCTTGAGAGAATCATTTTTTCCCTCGCATTATGACATGTACTCTCTATGGGATTTTGATGTTCAAGCCAAGTCTACGAAAATTGGGAGGTTCCCCCTTTATTTGGTAAGTTTTGTTTAACCTAGTATATTGGTGAGCAGCTATGATGTGGGGCACTATATGTGATATCAAAAAATCATTAGTTACAGTTTCAGAAGCAAAAAACAAAGAGAATTAGAATGTCTATGTTCCAGTTTATGAAGCCAAAAGGTGTACCTTAAGCACCCTTAATTCGAGTCTAGTGATTTCTCGACCATTGATGTAAACTTCGGTGTTTCCATTGCTCGCATGGGGGCTAAGTTTGCCAGTGAAGCTTAAATTTGAACTAATGATTCTATCTGGTTTTTCTCCTTCCTGTCAGACAAACACAAAAGTACTTCATGAAGTTCTAGTTGCAGAGACAAAGGTCGAATGGCCATACACTAAATACACACAAAAAGAACTAACGCCAGTAAATTATAGTTACCTTTCCCCAGAGACCAGATTCTTTGTCGTACCAATATCTTCCAGGTTTCAATTTCTGTGGAGGAAGAGGGCATCCAAGTAATTCTGCCATCTCTTCGGACCTTAGGGGTAGTCCATTTACAATCAGCTGTTCTGGGCGAAGTTGATTAGCAGGACATTCTTTTTCTGCCTTCATAATTTGCTTCACTTCCAAAGGACTAAGTAGTCGAGATAAGACCCTCGAATGCTTGCCCAATTTTGACCTCTTAAATTCGTCAATAGGATCACCAATACAGGTGACACATTTACGCCCTTCAGGCATTGATCCCATAGCCCTAAGCACACAATTGCTGCAATACTTAGCATCACAAACTAGACATGACTCCTTTGTTTCCCACTTTCCTTTCCCACACCTATAACACACCCTACTTTTCTTTTTCTTTTTCTCTTTTGAAACTCCTACATATTCTGGATACACTTGGTTCTCGACGCTAAGTTCTTTTCGATGGGAGTGATCAACAGTATTAAAAGTGACAACAGGTGCTCTTCTTGCATCAACAACTACTTGTTTGGGTTGATTGCTATGAGGGTTGTGAACTGAAGCTGGGGACGCAGAAGGTGAAGCTGAAGAAAAATCATGGTTTTGCAAGACGGATACTACAGACTCTGAACTTCCTGATACCCTTGGACTCTGAGTAGGCGAACTTGTGACACCAACAATACGAGAGACTGGCAAAGGAATTGGTTCAATTGTTGGAGGACCGTTATTTGCAATGGACCTTTGCGATTCAGATAAAGGTTCAGCAACTGGAATTGAATGAGGATGTACGTCAAGGGGTTCGACTCTTGGAACGTCATAGACTACTGGTGGACCCTCATACTCCATAGCTATAGAGTAATCCAGATCGCTAGCACTTTCAGGGAGAGATGCTCCAGGTGGGAGCATCTTCTTCACCAATTCCCTCCAGTTTTCTTCCTCCCTTCTTTCTGTTTCCGCTGACATATTGCTAGATTTACAACCAGAGTACTAAATCCAACTTCTGAACACTTTTGAGATTTGAACTCTCGTTTTATGTATAGTTCCCTAAAACAGCATCCACAAGTAAAGCTTAATCATCTTCACAATCAACAAGGATAATCGCAGAAATTGTCAGCAAGAGATACAAACACGAAGAAGACTCCAACAAAAACACTCATCAGAGCCCTGGATTGATGGTTCCTAGTTCAACCAAATCACATCAATGGCAGACATCAAACTCGAAAATTCGACAGGAAGAACTTGACTAAACTTTTAGGATACTAAGAAAGGTTCAAAATCAGCAGGCCCCATTTATCAACGTTTTCGATCACAAAGTTTGCAGTCAAAATCAGGACACCCAAAACGCAAATCAAACAATATTTTTCAAAAGCTTGAAAGAGCAGACGAACCCACCTCTAGAATCCACGAGTTGAAAAAATCAGAGTCAAACAAATTATAAACAAACAAAAAGATAAAGAATGACACACATCACAACACAGCCAACAAAACCACAAGAATCAAATATTCAAAGCGAAGACCATTTTAGCAGGAAAAAAAATAGATATAGATAAACATAGGAGATGAAAAAAGGGGAAAAGAGAGAGAGAAATACCCTTTTGAAGAGTAAACGAGTTTCGCTTTTAGAGAGAGTCAAATAGCAAATAGATTGGGAAAGTGACAAAATGAAAGCGAATCGTAGAGATTGCAAAGCCCCAGCAGAGATGGCTTTTTGAGGTTTGATTGGGTCTTTTGGAACCCAAAAGGCAAAGCCTCTGCGAAACCCACCACCATGGACGAGAGAAAAGACGAAGCCCCTTTAAGAGAGAGAAACAGATAAAATACAGTATAGAGAGAGAGAACAAAAATGGTGAAATCCAAGCAGAGAGCAATGGGAGTAGGACGAGTCAGAAATGTGAGCCTCTTTTGCCAAATTGCCAGATGTCTATATCAACTAATCACCCTTTTCAACACTAATGTCCATAACTCAATCTTAAGCAATCAATTTTCATTTTACAGAATATACCGATAGACTACTGATATTTGTGAATATTTTTATAATTAAAAAATAAAATTATTATAAGTAGTTTTACTCATTTTTCTATATTTAAAAATAACTCTGAAAAAATGTTAAATTATGAATTTGATTCCTATATTTTGGAAAAAGTTAGAATTTAATTCTTATAGCTTTAAAAGTTAGAATTTAAACCATATGATTCAAAGGAAATTAGAATTTAGTCTCTATAGCTTGAAAAAAAAGTTAGATTTTAGTCCCTATTTTAGAGACTATTTATGAAAGTTTTATTAAATCATAGGGACTAAATTCTAATTTTAAACCATATAATTTAAACTCTAGTTTTTTCACCTATAAGAACTAAATTTATAACTTAACCTAAAAAAAGTTAGGTTAAAAATAATGTTATTTTCAAATATAGAAATATGAGTCAAACTATTTACAAATATAGAAAAATTTTACTATCTATCAGCGATAGAATTCTATAGCTCAAGTGATAGAAAGCGATAGAAGTCTATCGCTGATATACAGTGAAACTTTTCTATATTTGTAAATAGTTTGATATTTTTTCTGTTTATAGTAATTTACCTAAAAATACTATTTTGGTTCCTATATTTGAAAGTTTGTTCAATTTTAGTACATATATTTTAATTGTTCAATTTTAATCCTTGTACTTTCAATAAATTTTACTTTTACCAAAATTAATTAAATAATAATAATAATAATAATTTTTACGTAATAAAATAAAATATGTGAAGTTTGTTTTCAAAATTTATAGTGAAAATGCTATAGATAACAAAAAAATATTATAGAAAACAATAAAACTAGTATTGGGGACTAAATTTAAGATTTATTGAAAGTATATGGACTGAAATTGGATTATTGAAAATATAGGAACTAAGATTAAACAAACTTCAAAGTATAAAGACAAAGATGGTATTTTAACCAAAAATAATAAAATGTATTTAAATTAATAACAATTTTTTTTTTATTTTCAAACTAAGTTATATGTGTTAAACTTTAGAATTATCAAGATATCAGTGTATCGATGGATGTTTAAGTCTTTATCTTACTAAAGTATGATCTATCAATAATTTGTAAAATTAATTATCATAGCTTGCATAGTAAAGTCTTATCTTAATAAATAAAATATCAATTACAAACTCAAAAATCAATAATTCGATCTCTCACTCTACAATGGTTAAAGTCTAAGAAAAATGATGTAATTTATCATGTTTCTTTAAAAAAAATATTTAATGCATATATTGAGTAGTTGAGCTTTGTTACTTTAAATATTAACATTATAATTATAATCATTTGTAAAACCGTCCTCAAAATTGAATTAAAAGTTATACCAACCCATAGCATCACAAAATTATTATATTCTTGCATTTAAGTGAGTTAGTTGTCTTGTTTTCTTAAATAATTTATATCTTTTTTAAATAAATAAAAAATAATGGATGTGACAATATGGTTATTCTTAATAACTATTAGATGCTTCCGAAAAAAAAAATATTAAATGTAAACTTATGTAGTTCATAATAATCATGCAAAACACCCTAGATATTTATGCGAACTTCAATTATGCCCATAAAAAATCTAATTAACCATGAAATTTAAATATTTTTTAAAAAAATTATTAAAATTATGTGTATAAATTAATTTTGTGAATGATGTCAAAGATATCTTTCGAGTTGAAATAAATAAAAACAACAATTTTAATATTCTATAAAGTTGAAATTGAGTCAAAGTATATCGTATATACTTTTAAATTTTTATGATCAATTGATACCTTAGTTCGTTAAAAAAAATCTTATTTAAAATAATTTCAAACTTCAAAGTTTAAAATGAAACTTTATAAGATCTAGAAGCATAATTGAAACATATTCCATTTTATGAATATGTTGTATGATTCAGCCTAAATATTTCATACAAATTTAAAAATAGAAAATTACTGTAAACAGAAAAAATATCAAACTATTTACAAATATAGAAAAATTTCACTGTCTATCGCGGTCTATTACTGACAGACAGTAAAAATTTTATATATTCGTAAATAGTTTTGTTCATTTTTCTTTGAAAACAACCTTTAAAAATAGCATTTTATATCTTTATTTATTCATTCATTCAACCAGGTTGGATTAACCGTGACATTAATTTTGATTAGTAGAGAGAGAAAAGAAGAGAAGTGGGTCCCATAAATAAGCCTTTGGATTTGATTCCAAATTTCTAATCTTATTTATTTATTTATTTACTTTTTTTTTTCTTTTTTTTGAGTAATACTAAATCTATTGAGTTGGTGACGGATAAAAACTGATTAATTGGGACAGACGGTCTTCGTTAAAGGTCTTGATCCACGCGCCTATGAAGAGCGTGAAAATAAATGCGTACACGACCAAGATATTTGTAACATGGAATTGCTGTTTCAAAGCACTTCGAAGAGCGTGGGCAATCATCTCGATTTTGACGGTAACGATATCGTTAACTTTGACGCCATATTTTTTAATTTGCACCCCACCATTCTTCATTATTGTTATTTGACTTCAATTTAATAAAAAAAATTAATTTTAGTAAATAGTTTGCTCCTTAATTAAAGAAAAAAACAAAACAAAACAAAAATATTTTTCTAACAATTTGAAAAATTACTATAAACATAAAAAAATATCAAATTATTTATAAATGTTGAAAAATTTTACTGTCAATCACTTAAACAATAAAATTTTAACACGTCTATCACTAATAAACAATAAAAAATTTCTATATTTATAAGAAAAAATTTTAAAAATAGAAAAATAAAGAAAACTATTTACACAAAATATAACAAAAGTTTTAGATAGTTGTGATAGACGCTGATAGAAGTCTATCAGAGTCTATCAGTAATAGAAATGATAGAAGTCTATCACTGATAGATGTTGATAGAAGTCTATTAATGTCTATTAGTATTTTTTTTTTTTGCTATTTTCTGTAAATAACAATATATTTTTCTATTTGTGAAAATTTTTCTATTTATAAATAGTTTGGCTCATTTTTTGTATATTTGAAAACAACCCTAACAATTTTGCTCGGAAAATTTAATTTGTAGTAATTTGGTCTTACATACTTTCAAGTTGGCAATAATTAAGTTCTAAATTTTAATATGTCACGATTTAATCATTTGTTTTTTAAAATTTGTAACAATTTGATTTGAAAATTTTCATCAAAATCAAGTATCAATTTTATAATGCAATGATTTAATCTTTTGCCATTTATAAAGATATTTGGTGTCTAATTAGTCTTTATATCTTTGTAAGCAAATAAATTTCATTAAATCTCGACAATATGTACGATTAACTGTAGGGATTTAAATCATCGTAGGGTTTAAGCATATAAACTAAATTTTTACAAAAATAAAAGCACATAAAACTACTCATTCAATAACTAAATTACTACTTTTGCAAAAGTCCAAGAACCAAAAATATCGTTTCAACAATTTTTTTTTTTTTTTTTTTTTTTTTTTTTTTTTTTTTTAAGTTATGGGGCTGGACCTAACATAAATGAGAGGCATTAATTTTAAAATAATAATTTTTTTATGTTTTAAATTATAATTGTGCCTACATATGAGCACTATTTTAGCTAGATAAGATTTTTTTGTGCGAGTCTATGATCTTGATCATGTTGGATGTTTCTTAGTTGGTTTGATCCATTTTGATTTTGTATGTCGGGACATATACTATTTACAAAAATGTTAATATTAATAAAAATACAAATAATAAATGATAAATAGTTCATGATAGGTTCGAAGTTGGAGACTATGAGGGGGATCCCTTCCCATTCTTGTCTCATCCCGTACTAGAAACTCAAATTAAATCCTCAGTTTGACTCTTGTACCCGTTCAAACGAGAGATCTCTTGACCTGGAAATATGTGATGTCATCCCTATTTGGGAACAAATGAGTTTTTCGAACGTGATATTTGTCTCGTTCTATCACTAAAATTAGAATAAATTGATATTTTATTGAAAAAATTTCACAGATAGAAAAAAATGTCAAACTATTTACAGAAAATAGCAAAAAAAAAAAAAAACACCGATAGACATTGATAGACTTCTATCAGCATCTATCAATGATATACTTCTATCATTTCCATCACTGATAGATCTGATAGACTTTTATCAGTGTCTATCACAACTGTCTAAAATTTTGCTATTTTAGATAAATAATTTTTCTTATTTTTCTATTTTTAAAAATTTCACCTATTTTATTTTTACACTCATTTTATTAAGTCAACTATATACTTAACTTTCAATTTTCATCCAATTAAACTTCAAAAGTTAAGAAAATGGTAAAATGAATTTGAATTCAACATGCATTCTTAAATGTTGTTCGTTCCTATTGATAATACTTACATAATTAATTTATTGTTATATTTTCTAAAAATTCAATTATACATTAACAATGATTTAAATATTTAACATTTAAAACTAATGTAGAGTATTATAAGTTATAATTAATTAAGCTATGTTTGAGTTTGCATTTTTAACATAGTTTGGCAAATATACACCTTAAAAGAAGAAGGTTTTTAATAATCAATGTTATCTTTAATAAAAGAAATTATTTAATCTTAGTTAAAAAAAAATTATTTAAAGCAGATCAACCTGCTCACACTTGACACCTCATCATTAAAAAACGTGAGCAAGGGAATTATGATGAAAATGACAAAATTGGGAGAAGGAAATAAATTAAGAGATGGGAAAAGCTATAGAAAAGGGGAAATCATATTTTTGTCCTAGATTTTGATTAACTTTTTAAAACTAACACTCACTTTTATTATTGCAATTGAAATTTAGTTTATATAATAATAATAATAAGAAGAAGAGTATATTGTTTTAAATAACAAAACTGTTAAAATATTTTCAAATATAGTAAAATGTCATTGTCTATTACTGATAGACATTGATAGTCAGAGTCTACCACTATAGACAATGACATTTTGTTATATTTGAAAACAAGTTAGCTTATTTTGCTATATTTAAAAATAATCTTAATAATAATAATAGTAGCTTCATTAGCGCCAACTTCAAAGGGAAATGGAGAAGAAAAGTCATTATTAATAACGTCCAAAACCTCCAAAAAGCTTTCAAATTGAAAGAACACAAAAAATCTAAAGGAGATAAAAACTCAGCAGCGTGTAACAATTGGGCAGTTATGTAGCAAATTTGATTCTCCAGAACTACAAGAATCCTTAGTTAGAATGAATTTCAACTCAATACCTTAATTTTGAGAAGAGTTGCTCTTTAGAGAGCATGTATTTATATTTAGTCTCTAAAGTAACAAGTTTGGTCTTTTTTTTTTTGACAAGTTTGGTCTTACATACTTGAATTTAATTTTTGACTGATCGTAAAATCTAAAATTAATTTCTAATTTTTCATTTAAAAACATACATTTCCATAAAATTTAGTCTAAGAAAAGTTAATTATCACATCATCATTTTAGTAGGTCAACTCTATTCAAAGATTATTTAAAAACGAGTTTCAAATTTTAGAGTTCTAATTAGAAATCAAATTCAAAATTTGAAGACCCAACATGTAATTTTTTAAACTCAAATATCACACCAACACTAAATTCAAATCTCAACATTAAAAAATATTAGTTTTGAAAACACAAAATTTAAATAGAAACTAAGCTCAAATATCATAATTTATTGAAAAATTTTCATAGATAGAAAAACTATCAAATTATTTACAGAAAATAGTAAATAAAACAATACTAATCGACTATAAGACTTTTATCAGCATCTATCAGTGATAGACTTATATCATTTTTTTTATTAATTGTTCCTCATAGACTTTTATCAACGTCTATCACAACTATTTAAAAATTTTGTTATTTGTGTAAATAGATTCCCTTATTTTTTTTATTTTTAAAATTTTTTCCTAATATATTTTACTTAAATAAAGATAATTTAATTATTATTATTATTAATTTGAGAGTCGTAAATTTGAATATTCTACAATTGTTTGAACAATGAAGGGTTGGTGGGAGCCCACGGCAAGGTGATTTTTAATGATAACCACGTGGACGGTAGTAATTAAGTGTGGAGGTGGGACCCACTAGGTCTGAGGTGAAGACAGAACATAAGAGAGATATAGAGAGAGTGAGTTAAAAGCAAAATAAAAAGTTTTTTTTTCCCTTTTTTTTGTATTTATTATTTTTTTTCATAAAAGGTGAGGGAGTGCAGAGTTGAATTATTGGGTTTGGTTTAAAACTTATTAGCTTATTTATTGCCAATTGCTCCTATTTTTTGTTGTACAAAACTTTCTGTCCCTTTTTTTTCCCATGCCAAATCCACTTTATCCTCTCTTTCTTTCTTCTAAATTTAAGTACAATGCCTAAATTTGATTTTTTTTAGCTAAATGCTAAAAAATATAAAGAAACAATATATCTTTTTTGTCATGAATTTTGATTTTGATTTTTGTTTATTTCTTTAAGTTTCAAAATTTTATACTTTTATCCCAAAATTTTGTGTTTAGCTTCCATTTAGTTTTTAAATTGTATAAGGTTCTATTTTTATTTTTTAAGTTGTGAGGTTAGTTTCATTCAATCTTGAATTTCGAGATTTTTCACTTTTACATCTGAGTTTTCACTTATTCACTTTGAGTCATATTCGTTAATTTTCTATTAATTACTTTAGAAAAATAATTAAATTAGTTTTCATTAACTTTTTGTCACTATTAAAATTACCTAAACAACTACATCAATTTTTTTTAAAAATTATGTATGTAATCGTTTTCAAATTCCTTATTTCCATATCTATTCAAATCTAATAAAATAAAAAAACATAGTTGGATGGATAACTAAAATAGTATTTGAAGAAAGATTATATAAGATTTGAGGAAGATTACGTGAGAATAATAGTTTGTCTCGGTCTTCGTCCGATTCCATGGAAAAGCCAAAAAAAAAATCATTAGTGTTTAGGTCTCTGTATTGATCGTGGTCAAGATGCATCGAGATGAGCCATTAAAATAATTGGCAAAAAAATGGTGTCATTTGTAAAAAGTGAAGAATTTTAAGTACTATTTCTGACAATTTTCTGTTTCATTCAACAAATAGCATTGTGCATTATGCGTTGAAATATAATATTCATATATATTGCCATTCATATTTGGTTTAATAAAAATTTGTGTCTTTAAATTCTTCCAAGTTGTACCTTCATAAACATTACTGATAGATTAATTAACTTTAAGCCTGTCTATCTCATACTTCAAAAATTTTCAAATAGATTTGAAAACTTTCAATACTATATGCAATAATTTTACATTGTCTAAACACTATGAAAATAACTTAATAATAGGTGACAAAAAAAAAACAAAAAAAATAGAGGAAATGAGTTCAGGTCATATTTATCATACAAACTATCTTGGAAACTAACTATAGTAGGATCAGACAGTTGTCCCAAAAGATAGTCGAGCTGTGGGCAAGCTAGTTGGACACTAAGAAATATATATTAGAAAAAAAATGAAAGTCAGAGCAGTTAAATGATAAAAACCTCAATCCATTTTCCATCAAACTGTAAGATAGAAACCTACCATGCAGAAAACACAACAGAAAAATTGGGTTAAACAGTAATTGTACAGCTCTTACCCCTAGGATCATCACTTTCAAGAGAAACTCCATTTGGATCTTCTCTAACTAAGAGGGCAAGAACATTGAATGAAGTCCATGACTTAATCACATGGCTGCTAGAATCACCCAATGTAATAGCAAATACAGCATCAAACCCACCTGCCCCTGGAACTCCAGCCAACAAAACTCCTTCCAATTCCATGGTTGCATCCAAAAGCTCAGTTTGTGACTTTGGTTCAATCTGCATATTCCCAACAATTGAATTCAGTTCTCTTTAATTTGTACTGTTTGGACCGAAATGTTCGGATATACGTTGAAAGAACAGAATGCCAAATGATGAGTTCCTATTTGTTGTTGCTTTGAAGACTCTCCATCTATGAAGAGTAAGATAAAAAGGTTTTTTGGGAAAAAGAAAGCGAAAGGGACTTACTGGAACACCTGAAGCTTCGCCCATTTGCTTCATACAGTTTCGTATTTCGAGCATGGCATCTCTTGCTCCTAACAATGCTTTAACAATTGCTTGTTGGCTTGGTTCAGTGGCTTGTTCTATCCACTACACATATCAAGTTGTAACATTTTAAGGCCAATCAACAGAAACATGGATGAAAGTAGTAAACTAGTATAGTAGTATGCAGGGACAAAAACAAACAACCTTCTATCGTTGGGGAGTAAGAATTGGGAGTAGTAGAGCTGTGAACTCCACTCATTGTTTGGATCAAATAGGTAGTGGGCTCCAAAACTAAAAAACATTAATTTTATGTCTTATTAACTCTTTACATTGTGGGTCCAAGAGTTTACAACTACTCAAACTTCATAACTTCTTAGAGTTCGCAACTCCACTCCTTGCCCCTAACGCCCCCTAAAATATTATCTTACCGAATTTCATCAACGAAAGCTATTCTATAAGCATCCTTAAAATGATTTAGCAGGGATTGAGAAGTACCTTCTTTGATCCAAGTGTACTGCATTTACTTATGATGCATTTATACACATCCCATTGTTCTGCTGCAAGTTTTCTTAGTAAATTTAGTTGCTTTTCGAGATCGAGATTAGCTTCCAACAACTTACTCCATGCTTCTTGAGATTTCTGAGGATCAGACTTTTGCCACTTCTTAACAGCACCTACCATAGATGGTGTGGATGATCCTCCTGCTCCTGGTTCCCCTAATAACTGGCGGAGGGAGAAAAAAAAACAAAAAAAACAAAAAACAAAGAAGAAAGAAAGTCTCAGAGGATAGCAGAGGGTAGTTATTTACTGTCATACTACATGACACAACTAAACAGCTTGGATATATTAAAGCTTCGTATCCATGAAATATCTTTAGAACAAGCTGCAGAATATAATGAAAAATTTAGCACTAAATGCTATAAAATAAAGTTAAAAATGTAGGAAAACATTTGCAAATGATCAATCCCTAGATCCTTATGTAAATAAATGTAAGGGAAAATCCCCAGCTTGCTTACAAGATTCATTAATGGAGGCAAGGAAAACTCAGTCCTCTCATGGTCCCACTTTCCTTTTAAGATATCCACAATGACTTCTTCTAGTGGTCCTTTAACTGCTGCCTGCAATTATACAAAAGATAAAAGACAATACAAGTTCAGGAAGTCATTCACGATGTTTGGAATTCTCATAAGCAGAAGATATGTATTGCAATTTCAGAATAGGAGGAAACTCATAGTGAGATGCTTAAGAAAAATTTCAGAATGAAAGAAAAACAAAACCCAATATTATATTTCACTTTCTAAATTTGATTTCATATTCGTTGAAAGAATCTCCCTACATTCCCACTCTTTCATCTAACAATGTACACTGAGGAGTACCGTACTAGATATTAAAAGTCCAATAATTAAGATTAGTCCTTCAAGCACAAACGGTTGAAGTTGTCACTGTATGTCAATCACTGAAAAAGAGGTTAAACCATTGATACATTGGATTCCAAAGGAATACCATAATTGTTTCAAAATGATCAAAGTTATCAACAAATATTTAATACTCTAAAGCCACACGGAGTTAGAGTTGGAGGAGTGGAGATCATTTGGTCCAAGGACTTCTTGGGCTCCACGACTAAAAACATCAATTTTATGCTTTATTAACTCAACTCCTTACACTATGAGCCCAAGACTTCCCAACTCCCCTAGACTTCATCACAACTCCTTAAATTTCACAAATCACAACTCCACTCCTTTCCCCAAATACCCAAAAGAAACCACACTCCAAACTTGTCATCACCAAGACAGCAGCACCTTGGCCCAATATAGAAAACATAAATTAAGGTCAGCCAATGCTGCTACTATCATAGAATTACTGGTGGTTTATGCGAAGCACCATTGTCTTATAAAGCATCTTGCAACCAAAATTCAAGTGCTTAGGACATAGAAACAAAGGTTCACAGAGTTTCGTGAACTGGAAAATATGTTGGTGCATGAATAATAGAATCCGTTGCTTTAAGTGTTATCAGTTTGATGGTGCAGTTTGTAAGCAGGCAGTAACTAGCCATTAAGAATATAGGATATAAAGAAAAGGAGGAAGGAGAGCTAAATAATAGGTTGCAGATGGGTAACTACCTGAGCAGTGTCCACCACGTTAGGTGAGAAACGAACATAACGTTGGCTGCCATATACGGCAGAACTGACATCAAATCCACTTCCAACTTTTCCCTGTGCAATACAGTGAGCAGTTTGGGCTATTGCATGCACCATATCAAGATCCTTGGTATCATTTTCTTTCTCTTGACCTCTTGACGAGGGAAGATTTACAACTCCAAGATAATTAAGTAGGGCAGCAACAACAGCAGTTGTCATTGCAGCAGATGATCCCAATCCTGTCTTTGCAACTTCAGGCTTGCAATTTTCACTATTTGATTGTTCAGCATTGAAGGTAATTGATGCAAATGGTGGAAAAGAAACCAGTGATTCTGGTGTCAAAGGAAGTCCACGTGCTTCAATCTATGAAATGGGAACAACACATTAACATCCATACGATAAACAAAAATTCCATCATAAAAATGAAAGCTCAGTGTCCTAGAAGCATATCTCGAAGAAAATACTTAATGCTGTTCAGGGAAAAAAGGGTATTCACTGACTTCATCAGATAGACTTTTGTTAGTTTTAGTTAATATTTACATTTCTTAGAGAGCGGAGAGAATTATAAACAAAGAATAAAAGCATGTGAGATATCATGGTAGTGATGGGTTTCAAAACGTATCAAGCACCTGATTCCGATAAGAGTAGAAATCATTGCATCCTAAGACTGTGATATCAAGACCTGAAAAGCTAACTCATTTAGAAAATTAGCGTCTAAATTTGCAGTATTAATGGTTTTAAGTGACTAAAGAAAATCATACTGGTTTTACCTTGTAGTAGCAGCCTGTGCAGTGAATCTTTCTTGTCCTTGTCAAATATTCCATGTGCAGCAGCTAAGGAATACTGCACAGCATGTTCTACGAAGGGGTTCCTTGACTCACTGAAATTATGGACAGTCACAATTCCTTTATTAACCTTCATACCGCCCATTTCTCTAATTGTTGATTAAAAAAAAAAATCTGATATAAAGTGAAAAATCACATTAACTTCTTGAATCAAGAAAAAGTTGCATGCATCCTATAGCATATTGCTAACTAAATATTTGATTAAAGACTAGCAGGATAGATGAGACATGGGAGCAGGTGGTTTGAAGGCAAGTAAAAAGAAACTGACCTCAAGGAGATGCACTGAATCATCAAGTTCTCGGGCGATAATTTGTACAGACTTTCTCGAGAAAGCTGTGGTGAGGTCAACTTCACATCTAACCATTCCTGTGGAAATGAAATACTGTTGTAATGTAATACGATATGATGATACTCAGCATGAAAATAACCAAACAATTGTTTTAGGGTGAATGGTGCAAAAATTGAGCCAGTAAAAGCAGTTTTAGAAGGACCATCATGCTATCAGTAACAACAAATTCTTCAATCCAGGATTTCTACATCCAGCAAAGTTGCCTGCTACACTGTTTGGGGATTAAAGCAGTTAAACAACAACCCAAATTTCCTAGCCTAGCAAGGGATTTTTACTTCAAGAAACCATGTAGATGCTGCATCTCTGAATTTATACATTCAGTCAAGCAAGAACACTTCACAACCAACAACAAGGTAGATAATAAAATATAAAGAAATCATATAATCATAGCAAAAGTCAATCAGAAAAGGAAAAGATGAACTCAAACACCTTGTTATACTAATTACAATCACGAAGGAACACACAACATACCCCATCCCCACTTTCTAGCTCAGTTTGCTCGTGAAGTGGTTTCACAATTGCATAAAAACCAAGCGTTTGTACTGACTGCCTAGCAAGGTTAGATTTTTACTTCAAGAAACCATGTACATGCTGCATCTCTGAATTTATACATTCAGTCAAGCAAGAACACTTCACAACCATCAACAAGATAGTAGAATATAAAGAAATCATATAATCATAGCAAAAATCAATCAGAACAGCAAAAGATGAATTGAAACACCTTGTTATACTAACGACAAATACGAGGTACAATCATGAAGGAACACATAGCATACCCCACTCCCACTTTTTGGCTCAGTTTTCTCGTGAAGCGGTTTCACAATTGCATAAAACCGAGCATTTGTACTGAGTACCAAACCAGCATTTGGCCTCTCCAAAATCAGGTATCCTCCTGTCAATAATACTTTCCCAGGAGCTGAAGCAACTCTGCAAAAGCATCAAAATTAGAATTGACTCACCGTCATGTGTCTAGAGACATCTAAATTTGGTGTAAATAGTGACAAACTTAATTCATAGTCTTTCTGTCATTATTTATGTTTCAGTTGAGTGTTTCTTTTCTATTGTTTAAAACGTTTTAATTTAGTCCTTGCTATTTTAACATTTTTTTCAACAGCGCCCTTACTATTGGCTGAAGTTCAATATAGCTAAACATGGCAAAATACTTTGGGGGTGTTTGGGAGAGGAGATGAGATGAGTTGAAATATAAATTCAACTCATTGTTTGGGAGGTCAACTTCGTATGTCACCGACATTATATACCATGTCCACCAACAATGCACTCAACTCTCATCACCACCGATGCCTCATTGCTCAACTCCGGCGACCACCTCCGACATTTTAGAAACTACCCTCACCCAACGTAGTATTACACTCTAGTCCAACCACGCTTAACTGCATAGTTTTGATGGAATCCGGTGCATTAGTGTGATCACATCCAAAAATTACCCTAACTTAAATGGCATAATTTTCTCATCTAACATCTTTTCAACTCACCAATCACAAAATATCATTCCACCCAACCAACCTTTAACCACATTCAACCTCCACCAACAGAAATGGTATCATTGAAAAATGTTAAATCAAACAAACTAAATTGAAATCAACAGTGACTAAACCAAAATAACATCCTTAACATTAAAAACTAAAACTTATATTTAGATTCTACTAGATATGGACCAAATTGATAGTAGTAATCAAACTTCGATTGATACACAAAATCAGTATCACAATGATCGTTAAAAGAAAAGGCCCAAATTGAGAAAGGCCCAAATTGACTGGAAATTACAACAACTAAATAAAATAGTTCGATTCAAATGAATAAAAGCATATGAGAATGAACAGGGAATGATCACAAATAATGACTATATTTTCTATTGATGATGAGTGATCAGCACAGTAATCTTTATATAGAATAGATCACTGTGTAAAGAGAATAAACAATATGAACAACTGATTAACAAATAATAAAACTAACTCTATCAGTTGCAACAATAATAAAAACTACTTCCAACTTTAATGGGCTCTCTTAATACCCCCCTCAAGCCTATGTGTTGAGCAAAACACACATTGAGCTTGTCTTTTAAATGAAGAAACTTTGTAGCTGATAAAGGTTTTGTAAACACATCTGCAATCTGAGTAGTAGCTGGAAGATGTTGTACCCGAATTTTCTTCTGTTGAACAAGATCTCTTACAAAATAGATGTCAATCTCAACATGATTGGTGAGAGAATGCAATATGGGATTAGCACTCAAATGAACATCGCTTAAATTGTCACACCACAGAATTGGAGATTGAGAAAGATTAACCCGTAAATCAGTGAATAAAGAGTATAACCAAACCATTTCGGATGATGCAAGAGCTAGACTTCTATACTCAGCTTCTGTACTAGATCTTGATATCACCGTTTGCTTCTTTGACGCCCATTGAATTAGATTTCCACCAAAGTAAACACATATTCCAGATGTTGACTTTCTACCATCTGGATCTGAAGTCCAGTCTGCATCAGCAAAACCATGAATATTCAAATGTTGTGGTTGTTTGAAGAATAAACCATGCTCAATAGTACCCGCCAAGTATCTTAAAATTCTTTTCACAGCTTGCCAATGAAAGAGATTTGGAGAGTGCATAATGGCAAACTTTATTCACACTATATGCAATCTTAGGTCTTGTTAAAGTCACATATTGCAAAGCTCCTACTATGCTTCTCTATAACTGATTGTCTTCAAACCTTTCACCATGATAAACTGATAGAACAGAGCCACTAACCATAGGAGTTGAAATGGAATTAGCATCCTGCATCTTTTCTTTATACAGTAGATCCGAGATATACTTCTTTTGTGATAAAAACAAACCCCCAGTATCCGGATATGAAACTTTTACTCCCAAGAAGTAGTTCAACAAGCCAAGGTCTTTCAACGAAAACTGATTATTTAGATCAATAATCAGTGTTTCAATCATCTGAGAAGAATTTCCAGTAATGACAATGTCATCTACATACACAAGCACATAGCAACATATCCCACCTTTATAATACGTAAGCAAGGATGAATCAGCTCTAGAATTAACAAATCCCAACGAATGAAGAAAGGAAGTTAGTCTATCGAACCAAGCCCCAGGAACCTATCTTAAACCATAGAGAGTTTTCTTCAATTTACATACCATTTTAGGAGCTGATGAGTCTATCATACCAGGTGGTTGAATCATATACACTTCATCTTCAAGTACTCCATGTAAAAAGGCAATTATTTATATCAACTTGCCTTAGTTTCCAGCCATAATATAAAGCAAGTGTAAACAATACTCTGATTGTTACCGGTTTGACCACAGGACTGAAAGTTTCTGTATAATCAAGATCAGCTACTTGATTATAACCTTGAGCCACCAACCTTGCTTTAAATCGAGCTACAGTACCATCTGAGTTTCTCTTTATTTTGAAGACCCATTTGCACCCAATTACCTTTTTATCAACTAGTTGAGATACTAATGACCGTGTTCCATTGGCTAACAAAGGCTTGTATTCATCTGTCATTGCTTGCACCCAGTGTGGACATTTTAAAGCCTCTTTTAACATTTGGAGGTTCCACCTCAAGGTATTGCACCGTTAGAATCTTAGGCTCAAAGATTCCATTCTTTCCTCTCGTAACCATTGGATGATTGTTGACAACCAAGGATGAATCGAGCAAAGGTGCAGGCTCAAATGACCTCTCATTTTCAGTAGGATCAGACTGATTTAGAGGAGGAGACTGAGAGGAAGATGAAGAGGAAGGCTCAGAATGTAGAGAAATGGAAGGTAAACTCGGGGATTGAATATTTGGTATAGAAGATAAAGGATCAGTAGTTATCTCATTTGTACACTGGTTAATAGGGTGTATATGCTCAGTGGATGATGGATTAGACAGAACAGTAGAAGGCAGCGTGTTAGGTAGGGGTGACAGTCGACTGATAAGGCTGTAAAATAGGCAGGTAGCTTGATGAGGAAGAAGGATGGGAAAAAGCTTGATTTGACTGTAGAAAGGAAGAGGTTAACCCTTGTGAATGGAACTATATCCCAAGAAGATGCAAGGGGTTGAACGAGGATCAAGCTTATGTTTGTTGTAGGATCTCAATGATGGATAACAAAGACAACCAAAGGTTTTTAAGAAGGAATAGTTAGGTTTAGTACCAAAAATCATTTGCAATGGAGAAATTTGTTGATGAACTATTGTAGGAAGTCTATTTATCAAATAAACAGCAGTAGAAAAAGCATCATCCCAAAATTCAAGACTTAGAGAAGAATGAGATAACAAAGCTAGGCCTGTTTCTACAATGTGCCTATGTTTTCTTTCTACTAAGCCATTCTGTTGGGAAGTATGAGGACAAGTTATTCTATGTTGAATACCATTCGATTTAAGATAAGGGATGAACGAACTAAATTCACCTCCTCCATCTGTTTGAAGTCGAAGTATGGAATGTCCTAAAAGTTTCTCTACTGTTTGTTTGAAAGATAAAAAGGCACTAAAAGCTTCATTTTTTGTTCTAAGGAAATAAATCCAAGTGTACCTAGAAAAGGCATCAACAAAACTAATGTAATATTTAAAACCATTTCTAGAGATTTTATAAGAGGGACCCCAAATATCAGTCACAACTAGTTGTAAAGGAGCAGAGTAAACTATTTGAGATTTAGAAAAAGGAAGACTATGACTTTTAGCAAGAGCACAAGCATGACAAACAGAGAACTTCTTTTTATTTGAATAGGAAATATTACAAGAAGTAAGTATATGCTGAACAGTAGTTTGACTTGGGTGTCCTAATCTATTATGCCATATATCAAGAATCGAAGAACTTGATATGGTAGTACAAGAAGGTTGAGTAGTATTACACTTAGTAAAGGAAGTATGAAAAAGATGAGAATTGCCTTTTGAAGAAGAGATCTGTCTAGAAGAACCTTTAGACTCAACTTTTTCCATTGCAAAACTGTATAGTCCATCAACAAGATCACCTTGCAGTAGAATTTGGCCATTGAGATCCTTCACAAAACAAACATTTGAATGAAACTCAAAGAAAACAGAATTATCTTTTGCAAATTGGCTTACACTTATAAGATTTTTGGTTATTTTGGGCACATGAAGCAGCTTTTTAAGCTGGAATATAGATTGTGAATGAGCATTAGGAGAAAAGGCTTTTAGAAAAGAAGATCCTATATGAGAAACATTCAAACCTGCACCATTGCCTACCAACACCTTGTTGTCGTCAAGATATTTTGATCCAAAGCTTAAGTTGGAAGCATCATTTGTGACATGATTTGTGGTCCCTGAATCTGGAAACCACTGATTTTCCCTGTTATAATCATTCTGAACTGATATTGTATTTATAGAAGAAGTATTCATATGCTGTCCTTGCTGATGTGAGGGAAAGTTCTGCCCATTTTGGTTCGAAGTATGTCCTTGAAACCATTTCTCAAGAAGAAGATAGCATTTTAGAGCTGTGTGTCCGAATTTACCACAAACTTGACACTGAGGCTTGCCATTATTGTTCCAGAATTTCTTGTTCTTCCCTTGATTCTTCCCTCTTTTGTTCATATCAGACCCATTCGATGGAGAAGAAGAGTTAGAAGATGGAACCTGTTTCGATTGGCTTTGTGTGGTCAAGTTGACTGAAGGTACTGACCCATCGGAATTAACAGCAACATGTCTTTCAATGCGGTTTTCTTGAGCTAGCAATTGCGAATATACTTTCTGTAGAGACGGATATTCATCTTTATCAGTGATGACTGATACTGTAGAATCATATTCTGGACCTAACCCAGCCAATATATGCATAACATGGTCTTCATGAGTTATTTTCCTCCCAGCAGCCTTCAATGAATCAACTAGATTCTTGATCTTTTGAAAATACTCTTCCAATTTTATATTCCCCTTCTTCATTGCCTCTAATTTTCCTTTTAGATCAAGAACTCGAGCCATGTTTCTTGAAGAAAACCGAGCATTCAAAACAGTCCAGACTTCTTTAGATGAAGTGCAATCAAGCATCTCTGAAAGAAGATCTTTGGACATCGCACCAAGAAGCCAAGAAACTATCAAACTATCCTGTCGAATCCAGAAATCATACTCGGGATTGACGATTCTTGAAGAGGAAGATGTAGACTCAGTTGTAATAAACTTCGGTGGAGGATTCGTCTCTTGATCAATAAACTTCTCCAAACCATACCCACGAAGAGTTGTAGAAATTTGTAATTTCCAAGACAAAAAATTACCTTCTTCAAGCTTCACTGTGTTGATTTTACTTCCCGGATTAACAACCTTGAGAGGAACTGAAGAAGCCATTGTTGCAGTCGAAGATTGAGCTCTTGAAGGGGAATCCATAAAAAAAATCTACCCAGAATCTTGTGTCTTTAGACTTTTGCTCTGATACCATAAAAGCATATGAGAATGAACAGGGAATGATCACAAATGATGACTATATTTTCTATTGATGATGAGTGATCAACACAGTAATCTTTATATAGAATAGATCACTGTGTAAAGAGAATAAACAATATGAACAACTGATTAACAAATAATAAAACTAACTCCATCAGTTGCAACAATAATAAAAACTACTTCCAGCTTTAATGAGCTCTCTTAATAGATAGTAGTAATCAAACTTCGATTGATACACAAAATCAGTATCACAATGATCGTTAAAAGAAAAGGCCCAAATTGACTGGAAATTACAACAACTAAATAAAATAGTTGGATTCAAATGAATAAAAAATGAAACTCACACGGTCATCGCTGCTAGTTTTTGATCAACTTGAGAGACAATGTGTAATCAGCCGATGCGATATCTGAATAGAAATTAGTATAGATAATAAAAAATCGAGAAATGTAGGTCAAATTGGCGAGAATTTAGAGCAACAATCGATCAAGTTCTTACGAGTTTACAGTCAACATCTCTCTCTCTGTCTCAATCTCTCGCATGCTTTTCACGCCAGTTGCACTTTGCGCCGGCTCAACCGCCAACGTTTTTCACGCTGATATTTTATTATACATTTATAAGCAATCAAACAGTGTTTGGAATAATAGCACAAAAAAACCTATTTTATTGGCCCAAAGTGGTCAATGACCAGTTCTTTAAAAAAATGACAAATTACGGTATTACCCTTCTTTACTTGATATTTCTTTGTTCTTTTTTCCCTTCTTCTCCGGTGCTGAGTTCCACTTCTTTCTCCCTCTCTCTTTTTTTCTTCCTCGGCTCGTGTCTTCTTCTTCTCCAGCTTCTTCTCCCCTATGCGTCTTCTTCTTCTTCTCCGACACGACGGATCTACACAACAGCTCGACGCGATTAACTCTAGTGAGCGAGAGCAAAAGCGAGAGAGAAGTGTGATTTTGTGAGTGAGAAAAAGGAAGAGAAAGCGAGAGGACGAGAGAGAAAGAGAGAGTGATTGTGAGTAAGGAAAGGAAGAGAGAGTGAGATGACTTTTCTGCGTGTGCGAGTTTATTTTGGTAATTTCACCTGAATGTGATGTCAGCAGAAGATCATTCGTCATTTTTTTTTAAAAAACGAGTCATTTGCCATTTTTGGCTCAAATTTTGGATTATTCGTACAAATTTTTCAATATATTTGATTGTCATTTAATAGTTTGTTTTGTACTATCGGTTCTATTCTTCCATATCACATATTTTAAAAAGAAAAAAAATCTATATTATATGATTGTTGTTTGCATTTAAAGACATCGTGTATACATATTGTAATTTTTATTTTTTTAGGCCATATACATATTGTAAAGGGCAAAATGCACTTTTGGCCTGAAGTTTGGAATTGATATTTATTAGGTACTTAAAATTTTGAACGAGACACTTTAGTCCTTCAGGTTTACAAATTGATTTTTTTTTTTACAACAAATTTACAAAATGATTCTACATAGTCATTGATTTAACTTTAACCTGATGGAATGATAATTTGACCGTTATTTGTTGATGTGGATTAAGTGAAATATCACTTTTATTTGATTAGATGACAAGTACTGAAAATTAATTTTAAAAACTAAACCTAAACGAAAAGTTAGAAGTTTGTTTGGTAGAGAATTCAAATTCTATTGATTCACTGAATTCAACAAATGTGTGTTTGGCAAACAACTTGAATTTTGTTTTTGAAAACTATTTTGGATTTGTGATCCAAATAGTACAAAATCTGGAAAAAAAAAACAACTTTTTTATGTTTTTGTTGTATCTAGATTTTGAATTTTAAATCTTAGAATGCAGAATTATATTAAATAAAGATAAAACATTTAGTTTTACAATATGTCACGTCATAAATTCAATTCTTTTTTTTTAAAAAAAAAATAGGATAGATATTAGGGAAATTACTATAAACAGAAAAAATATCAAACTATTTACAAACATAGAAAAATTTAACTGTCTATCAATGATAGACTGCGATAGAATTCTATCGCTTTCCGCCTGAGCGATAGAAAGCGATAGAATTCTATCGCGATCTATTAGTGACAGACTGTAAAATTTTTCTATATTTGTAAATAGTTTGGCTCATTTTTCTATATTTGAAAAGAGCCCTAGATATTATGAAGTGTACTATAAATTATATAATATTAAAAATAATAATTAAATAATTTTTTTTAACATAAATCATATTCACAAACAAATTAATTATAATTTATGGTCAACTAAATGTTAGTGAATAACTACAACTAATTTTATAATTTATAAATATAGTATCAAATATATTTTAAAGTATTAGCATATATAACAATATTTCAAAAAAATTATAAATATAGCAAAATCTATCAGTGATAGACTTCTATCATTGATAGACTCTTGATAGACTACCTAGACCATAAAAGTCTATCCGCGATAGAAGTCTATCACTGATAGACTTTGCTATATTTGCAATTTTTAAAAAATGTTGCTACACACTTGATTATTATTCAAGGAAAATTCTAAAATTTTGAAAGATGGATTACCCTTAAAAAAAAACTTATTTTTTCAAATAGATAGCATATTTTGAGGCCATTGCATGACACCATAAGTCTTGTCCATCAGCAATCGTGCGGGGAGGGCAGGCGGTCGACTACGATTATTAGTCGTATGCAAGGTTTAAAATATCGATGTCGATAAAAATATCGAGGTCTTAATTTTATAGAAATTTCGATGTAAATATCAATAAAATATCGACTTCAATAGATATTTCTGGAAAAATTATAAAAACAAAAAAATTTAAAATTTAAATTAAATTAGTAAATAAATAATTTATTGTTTTCAAATATATAAACATGTTTATTATTTATATTGTATTTATATTAGTGACAATTTGATGTTTAATTTTTGTGTTTCGTAGAATTTTCTACGATATAATGGAAATATCGGTTCAACCCCCATATCGATATTGAACCCATAGAAACGTGAAAATATCGACATATCGATGAAAATTTAATACTATGGTCGTATGAGCATAAGTAATCGACGCTAGGGCACTTAGGAAATGAAGAGAATTTTAGCATTTACATTTTTTTTCAAGAAAAATCAATATTTTAAGTTTATTTGCCACATAATCAACTATAATGGGCATATCAACCATTCCACATTAATAGTTAACAACCTAGTCAACATTTCCTAAGTCTTTTGAAATTTCAGAGATCAAATAGACATCTATCTCATATCTTATGGACCAAAAGTACATTTTATCCATAATTCTATATAGGTGGTCACGACAACTTAAAAGAAAGTTATCAATTTAAATTGTCAAAAATGCTTTTTAGATATTGAAAGTAAATGTCATTTTCAAGGAAAGAAAAATCATCTTAAATTTTGAATTTAAGTTTGTACATTATTAACTCCGACTTTAAAGGTTGCATCACTTAAATCTTAAACTTTCATAATTAAATTTAGACTCTCCATTAAAATTTGGATCTAAAATCTATGGTTGCATAATTTTTATTTGCATAAGGGTTTTAAGATTTATGGATTAAAATGATATTTAAAAAAAAAATAATAGAATCAAATAGATAGGAACAAGTTTTCATTTATGAGTAATTCTTTATCTTCACCAATATCATCTTCTATCTATTTTTTCCTTATTTCAGAAAAATTACATGAATCTTTTTTGAGTTCTTTTCAAATATAGAAAAATGAGTCAAATTATTTACAAATATAGAAAAAATTTACAGTCTATCAATGATAGACTGCGATAGAACTCTATCACTTTCTATCGCTCAAGCGATAGAATTATTTGCTTGAGCGATAGAATTCTATCGCAATCTATCACAGATAGACAGTGAAATTTTTTTATATTTGTAAATAGTTTGATATTTTTTTTTTGTTTATAGTAATTTTTTTTTCTTAATATGCTATTTTGATAGAATCTAGGAGGGAAATATTTTTCTCTACGTGATGTTGGCTTGATTTTAATAAAATAAAAAAAGAATAGCTAGAAATCACTCATGAAAGGTCCGATTGATTTGCTAATGAAAGTTCAAATACACATACAACTTCCAAAGTTCAGGGATACAAATCGTCAACTACCCTTAAAAGAATCATGATGTACCACTATTTAGGTGGCAAATATCGAGGATTGATAGGTTTTAGTAGCACAAAACACACTAATCCGAGACCAACAAGTTTTCGGAAACCAAACCTAAAGAGAATGGTTGCTTTACAAAAATGCTTGTTAAAATCAACAAAGGAAGGAAGGTCTCTTTTTCCATGTAGTTCGTTGGTCAAACTAACAAGTTATTTTGCTTAGTGTAATAGATTAATATTTTTCTAGTTAAACTTCTAAAGTCCTATCAATGCAACGAAAGAACCATCTCCATTCTTTTATCAGTCTAGCGTGTAGCAGCAACAATAGCACAAAGGAGTGGGAGAAGATTAGATAAAGAGGAAACCAAATGAAAACTCGACTCAAAACTTGAAATCTAAAGAACAAATGGAAATCAGACTCGAAACTTAAAATATAGAAAACAAATAAAAATTAGACTCAACTTGTAGACTAAAACAGTTGTTCTTTCAAGTTCTAATATTTAGATTGGGCTTATTTTTAGGCAATGTTTGGAATAATTTTCTACCTTTAAGCACTTAAAAAGCCACTCCAAATAGACCTTTGTTACATAATCATCTTGCCAATCAACTTTATCCTTGTGTGAAATAAGGAGCTAGATCAAAAAGGGTCAATAAGTCAGAATCAAAAGTAACACAAAGGATAAGATTTAGTATTTTATGTCTTCAAGGAAAAGTGTAATTCTCCTAACCAAACACTTTATCCTTAGAAATTGATGTGTTTAGAAATCACGTGTGTTATATATTTTCTTCCTCGCATTTCCAATGCTTATTCAGTCACACAAAATTTCTTCTTATACCTTCTCAATTCAAATTGTGTCCTAAGCATAAATTCTGTGGGGGAGAGAGAGACCACAAATATTTGGCAAACAATATCAGAAATATGAAGAGACTATGGTTATGGCTAAAAGATGCTATGCCTTGATTTATCATTAACATACTGCAATGCCTATTATGCTACAAATTATAATGCATTGTTTATTTAAACTTACATGGGTAGTGAGTACATTCCTGATAACCAGTTCGCCAGAAAACCGTCGATGTAAAGAATAAGATATCGTTGAAACCAGCAGCAGGGAGCTTTGCACTCAGATTCTATTTGTTGCAGCAGGTGGTTAGCAAATCCGAAGGAAGAGAAGCTGGATCAAGTTCCCAACAGTCCTTCAGATGCCCGAGAGCCTCATCTATAGAAAGCTTTCGAGCAGGAATTTGATGCGAAAACAATCGGATATCGTCCTTTTCGAACCATCTAATAGCATGATAACCGATCTCTCTTCTCTTGAATATGGTCTTGTAACCATCAACCTTCTCTAGATAAGCCATGCTTAAACCATGCATCTCACTGTAAGTTGTTAAAAACACCGCGATATCGTAAGTTCGTTTCTCTTTAGTCGAACGGCTTCTTCTCTTCTCAGCATCCAGACCTTCTTCTTCTTCTTTGTAAAGTGCCCATACTGATCCCTTTTTAGGATAAATCCTATAGATCTTCTTTGCTGCTCTTTCACAATCCACAACATGAGAAAAAATGTTCAATGAATGAATGGTTGTTTTCTTAGTCACCTTAAATCTACCACAAGATACATGAAATCCCATCTTCTCCCAACAAAGTAGTCTTTCATCTCCATTATTTTGAACATCCAACCAACTCATTTTCACTTCAAAAGGATTTACAGTAACTTCTTCAATTAAACCATAATGCCTAGGCATTCCATCATCATCATCATATATAGCCCACACTTGCCCTTTTTTGAAACTTCTCTCCATTCTGTCCTTGTCAAAAATCATCAAATCTGAATCTTCCACCACCATCATATCCAAATCAACCCCATTACATGAAGGTTCTTGCTTCTGAGTTTCCAGATTCACATTCTTCATGGAATTCCTTTGCTTTGCATTCTTCGAAAACCCAGCACGCTTTGATGCTCCTTCATCTTCTCTTTTCGAGCTTTCTGAATCACTTGAGACTGTAATTCAGCCAAAGTCATCATTTCCTCCTCCATTTTAACAGACTTCAGCTTAGACCTCTCTAAAACCTCACCAACACTACTCATCTTCTTCCTCATACTCCCACTTCTTAATCTTATTCTACATATCCCATCATCATTATCAACTCCCTCCTCCAAATCGCCATTTCTAACTACACCTTCTACAGAACCAGCTTTTCCATTTAACTCCAAACCTTTCTTCTTCTCACCATTCGTCTTATTCACTGCAGCATTTCTCTTTGATTGATTAGTATAATTTCCCTAATGTCAGGTTCATTATACACAACCTCAACGGCCTTAAAACTCTTCCTACAACTAGGGCAGACTAAATTATGCCCTACGTACCTCTTCTCGAACTGGTGCAAAAGCCGGCATGTCGAGCAAGCAGTCCAAAACGTCTCGCTCTCCACATCCGCATCTCCAATCTTCTCGTCCTGAATCCGAATCCGGAGCTTCAAATCGTACTCCTTCCTCCTAACCTTGTCGGACAAAAAGCGAAACGCCTCGCCGACGAGCTTGAACGCCTCCTCGGAGCCGGAATAGGGATTCTTATCCGGATGCAGAAGCAGAGCGAGCTTCTTGTACTGTTTTTTTATTGTGTTGATGTGAGCAAAAGGCTCCACCTGAAGAATCCGGTACCAGTCGTCCGGAGATTCGGCGGCGACTCGGAGAATCTGGAAGGAAGTGAGGATTTCGGCGGCGCCGTCAATGTTTGGATCGAGGCGGTGGGCTCGCTTCGCGTACTTGAGAGCAGACTTGAGATTGGAATCTCTGAACTTGTTCTCTGCCAGTTCTCTGAGACGCAGAGCCTCTGGCTTCTGCTCATCTTCGCCGTTCATTTCCACAGAGCGGCGGAGGCGGTGGAGGGAGCTCCTGATCAGATTTTGCCGCCTTCAGAATATAAACGAACAAAAATAATTAGGGATTTTTTCTGTTTTTTATTAAAAGAGAAAAATCAGTTGGCTTTTAATTTTTTAATTTGTCTCCTTATATATACACAAATGAATAATCAAGTTTTCATATCCTTTTCCTTTCTTTGGAAAAAGCATGGTTAGTAATGATATAGATGGCGCAATTATAGTTAAACCGTGATTGTTCTTGTAAATATGGAACTTTTTTAATAAATCTATATTTAATAACAAAAAAAAAGATCTATATTTAATAAATCAAAATTTTTTAAAAAAACTCTCTAAAAAAGCACTTAAACTCTTAGTTAAGAAACAAAAAGAAAAAAAAAAAAAAAAAAAAGTCAGTCTCTTTTACAATAGTCCTTTCTTTCTTTTTTTTTTTTAATTTTATTTTAAAGGTGACTATTCTTTTTTATGACATACACTAAAATTGTCCATTTTAATGCACGTAGGTTAGAGTGGTAATTTTAATTTATTTACTTTAAAATTAGTTCTTGAATTTTCAAATGTGTCTTACGAGTATTGAAAGTTAAAGAAAATATATGATTGGTATTGAACTTTTAATTAAGTGTTTTTTAGGCTTGAACTTTTAATTAAGTGTTTTTTAGGCTCTAATTGTTTTTAAATAAAATCAAACTTTAAAAATTTTTTAGATGTAAAATCGAAAGTCGGAGTCTTATATGATAAATTTCAAATTTATATCTAAGTCGATAAATTTATTTATTTTTTTAATATGATAAAAATATAGAAAACTTTCAGAGATAGAAAAAATGTCAAACTAATTACAGAAAATAGCAAAAAAAAAACATTGATAGACATTGATAGACTTCTATCAATATAAATATTTATCAATGATAGACTTCTATCATTTCTATCATTGATACACATGTTCTATCTGTCTATCACAACTATCTAAAAATTTTGATATTTTGTGTAAATAGTTTTTTTTATTTTTAAAAATTCTCCAAAAATATATGAGAATTCAATTTTTGTATTATCATAAAATATAGATTAACTCTATTTTTAGAGCCCTGAACTCTATTTTTAGAGACCTCTTGTAATGGAAATGCTATAAAATAGCATAAAATTAGGAATTTCGTAAATTCCAGAACTTTCATCACCTAACTTTAATGTTTGTGTATGTATAGTTCTATAGTTCAAGATTAATAAAACATACTATCGTGTTTGAGTTGATAAAACATACTATCTTGTTTTTAGTGTGTTAGTATTTGTGCACTTGAATTTAGGTCTCAATTTTATTAAACTTGCATAAACTAGTTGTTCGACTTTTTTATAGTACAATGAAGATGGAAAATTCGAACCACATACCTCTTAGTCATTACACATCCTGTATGCAGCTATACTCGCTTAGGCATTAAAGGTCAACTTTGATTCATCAATTATTGCCTATGATTTACATGTGTTTGTATAGTAAATTTTTGCATATCATTTATATTTCCACAAACTTAAAAGATTTAATTGTCCATTTAGTAATAAAAATAAGGTATTCTACAACATAATAATTACATATACATCTCCTCCTAAACATAATAAAAAGAGAAGAAAATCAGTTTGAATAAAGAAGCTTCCAACCTATTCTCTCCTTTACCTATCACAATATTGAAAACTCACCATTAAAAAAGAGAGTGAAAACCACCATCGATTGACCTATTGATCAATAAAGAACGGTATAAATAGTAAAAGGCTTATGGAGTGTTTGAAGAGCTGGAATGTAATAAAGATTACTAGGAATCAGAGGAGTGTTGAAAAACGTGTGTAATCGAAGACGGAACAGAAATAAGATTGTGAGACATGAAAACGATGAGAAAGATGGTTGAATTCAAAACTCTCGGAACAAAATGAATTTTGTATTACAAATCGAACTCAAAACGCTCAAATCCAAATATGAATTTTGGATTACATTACATTCTCCTCCCATTACGGACCACCAAACACTTCCTCAAAGGAGATTGGTTTTAAGCCGCAGTAGTCATCTACTCCAAGTTTAATGTCTTATAATTTCTTTAGCAACCTTAGAGTCAGCCAGTTGTCCACTCAGAAAATCAACTTTGATAGAAATATTAAAAATACAAGTAAATCGAAAGTTTAGAAGAATGAAATCTATGTAACAATAGTTGAAGTAGAGATAAAAAAAGTAAAGGTGAAAATCCCAAGAATTAAAGATCAAAAAGAGTTTCTTACCCTATCTTCTAAGGTAATTTCATCTCCCAAATGCAGAAATCTGATGTTTGATTTGGTATGGCATTTAAAAGTCACGATCTTGACTAGTAGTGAACACCAAAAATCAAATTAAGGAGACCCATTTTCATTTTCTAAGGGAAGAGGACAAACCCTAAAGCTGAAGAAAATGGAAGGGTTGGAAGGGAGAGAGAATGGTGGGTTCAGAGATTGAGTCTTGTTTTTCATCACTCCCAATTTAAGTGAATCATGTTATTCCATGAATGATATATCTACAAAAAAGTGATGCATGAATGATAAATTTTTATCACCTAGCACAAGAGAAACCAGAACCAACAATTTTGTGAACCAGATTCACAATTTGAATAAGTGTATTTACAAACAATACAAAAACTAAACATACTTATTCTACCAAAAAAAGGCAGTAAAAGTGGCAACTAACTTGAGCTTCTAAGTTCTAATCCTCATGTATTCCTGATCAGCAACAAATTACAATTCAATGGTAATTCGTTAGTTAGCATATGATTAATTGTATTCTATGATAGTAATATGTTTAACAAAAGGTTATGAGATAACTTGCTACAATGTATTGTACAATGAACCTGTGGCATATCACATCATTCCTTGCCTTACCAATACATTTGATTGTGCTTGTATCTGTTGGTAACAGTAATCTTGTTGGCAGCCATCACGGTTTCAGAAAGTAGAATCCGGTCTCCTTTCATTGCCGAATATATTTCACACTAACAAAGCTTCATTCTTCATTCCCCCTTAGCAAACAACCATTTCATCCATGAAGCCATACAATGCTTTGATAGGTGTTCAGGTAGATCCTTCTACAAGAGAGCAATATAATCAGTACACTGCAGAAGCTCTTTTCCCTTTTTTAAGGGAACTAATTCCATTGAATACATAAAACATGTGAAAGAGCGAAAGTGAAAGAAGGAAACACACATTCGACTGACACATTAGAACTTTCTAGTTTGTGTCCTCATACCATGAGCATGACTATGCACTTTAAACTACAACGAGATACAGAAATGTAGGTTGACGACCAATGTACTTACAGCATTCCATGTTACAGTATAGTCATCAGTGGAAAGCAACCAACTTCCAGCGTTTAACTTCAAGTCCATCCTATCATTTTTAATATCGAAGTCCAACAGCTCGTCATCACAGCTATCCTCCTGGTCAAAGTTTCTTTTTCTTCTTTTTCTACCTTCTCCCCCCTTTTTTCGCTTCTTAGATTTAGCTCGTGCTCTATGACACAGTTCAAAACCATCATCTTCTGATAGGCAACTGTGATCCAACAATGAATATTCATTAGATTTTTGGAATCCTATGCCGTTATCACCAAACAAGGATTCCCATAACTCAGGAGTCTGACATTCCTCTGACATTCTATAATGAAGAACCCAAGACTGAAGCCCTAGCCATTTTATCATCTCTATTGTCTTTTTTCTCCCGTCACACTCCTTCAATAGTGGGAATAAACTATGAGTGTTGCTTGAGATTGCTGAAATATTGTGGACAATAGCCTTGATTTCATCCAATTGTTCCTTCCCATCTTCATCATGTAAAAGGCGTAGAAGTTGGCGTCCTTGATTAATGACAGCATTTAATAGTAAAATCTGATCAATAGATTCGGAGTCACCATACTTGGAAAGTATGACTTCAAACATAGAAGACGAGTTACCAATATCCTTGGTTTCTATTCTAGGCCTAAGAAGTTTGCATATCATTTTTAGAAAGTTGCAGAAATCAGCCTCTTCAAGAGTAACAAGGAGATGTTGACACAGTGAAGAAAATGACTCATGCATTAGGAACTCATTAATGACTTCCCAAACATCTTCTGGATCATCGTTAAGCATCAGATCAACAAAATATTTCACAAAGAATTTCGTGTCGAGAAACAAAATTTCACCATCTTTTAGTGACTCGGAAAACTCATTGGAAGACCAAAACTCTGGTACATTCGCAATGAAATTCTTCACAGTTTGATGCACATCCAGATCAAGAAAATAATGGGGCTTTGTTGCAACCACAGCAGGTGACTGCCCATGTTTCCCCTTCCACTCAAGCTCCTCCCAGCAAATGTCTCTATTTACAAAAGAAAACTGTGCTAAGGCCTTGGCACCTTTTCCATGATCTGATGCACCATTTGTGGCGAAATTGGAAAACCACTGAGATATTCGTCTTGGGTTTCCTGCAGAATCAAGGGTGATAGCATGAGCAGGAATTTTCATGGAAAGTGAAAACAAATCATCAAAGACAGAACTAGAAAAACCACTCTATTTATGATTAAGCAGTATGTTGTGCCATCAATAAACAAACGCCTCTGTCAAGGAAACCACTTGCAATATCTTAAATTAAGGTTAAAATCTGTTGATAGAGAAGAAAACTAAACACAAGATAAATTACAACATGGGAATAACCAAAACAGAAAAGAAAGATATCAAGAGGCATAACCATACATACTCTGAATCTATTAGCCAAATTCATGTGAAACTGAATTTTAGAGAGGCTTTGGTTTACATCGATAAAGCAAAAACACTTAAGTTTGGACAACATGTGAGTGTGACACATGCTTGGCACTTTGACATTTGTTACATACTGGTTAAACAAAATAGACATGTGTCAGACACTAGTTTGACAAACGAAATCCGAATATGATACTTGGTGGACATGTATCAAACACTTGATAAGCACTAAAAACATTGAACATTCACAAATGTTTTAGAATGAAATACATATAAATGCATAACCAATTTTACATTCTTTAAGTTGAGTAGTTATTTCTTTTGAAAACTAATAACATAAAGTGTTAAATCATAAATGCACAAGTATCCTAAACTAAAACAAACTTTTAGGCTTTTAGCAAGAGAGAATCGTTGAGATGCACAAAAATAATATATACTTAAAAATGTATATTCTAATAACATGTCCAGGCTCTGTCCATGTCTAGTAAGTCATATCTGCGCCCATACTTGTTGGATCCTTAAGAACAAGGTTTCAGGTTATTATTTTTCAACTAAAGAATATTGTTAACAAAACAAATGTCTTGCCAAACCCCGGTAAACAATTCAAGTCTAGAAAGATATACTCAGAATAACAAAAATTAATTTGGGTTCTTTTTCTTAGTGTTCATCTATTAAATCAATTTGATAGAATGAAGATTCGATTGAGTGTTCTTGCTATCAGCTGGAATTGCTATAGCTAAATTTGACAATGAGTAAACAGAACAGTCACCTTCGAAGAATTTTTCCATTATGTAGCTTCGCTTAGCAATGAGAATCCCTGCCTCTCGTGATCTCTTTTCAAACAACATTTGCAGTAATTGAGATGCGAAGGCCCACTTCAAGGGCTTCCGTCTCAGTAATGTCATAAACAGGTCCCGCTGATGCTGGGGACTGATAGATGTCACACTAGCTATGGTATTAGAAAGCCATAATCGAACTTCAGAACGTCCTCCAGAAGTCAGCAACTTCCATAAAACAGATTCTAATTTACTTAACAGAGAAATTCTCAACTTCGCAGAGCCAACATCCTGTTCGTCATTAAAGGGTGGCTCTAATAGAAACAGATCGATCATTCTATACCTATACGACTTCTTCTTGAACGCTTTCTTTCTCGATTAGGAACCAAAACTCCTACGAAAATGAATTCAAACAGAAATCAAAGACAGCAACATTAACTGGTTGATCAAAGTTTAGCAATCCATTCGTGTAAGAAGGGTTTAATGACATAATCTCAAATTCATACCGACTCTAGCATGAAATTGCGGAAGATTTCTGGATTTTCTTATCACTGCTTCCTGAAATTTCAAAATCGCCAAGCTTCAGCACTGCTATTCCAATTTCAATCTTCCTTCTATTTCTCAGGCTCTCAACTCTATTCTTTTTGTCTATCCTTTGATTAATTTATAATTTAACGTTTAAAATTTTATATAGGGATATATATGGGAAATTGAAAAAAATTCAACCATTTACAAATATATATACATTTTTATTTTTTAAAATTAAAAAATGTTGAATTAGTACAAATTAGGAAAATTTTCACGGATAGAAAAAATGTTAAACTATTTACAGAAAATAGTAAAAAAAAACACTGATTGACATTGATAGACTTCTATCAGCATCTATCCGCGATAGACTTCTATCATTTCTATTACTGATAGACCCTGATAGACTTCTATCAGCGTCTATCACATCTGTCTAAAAATTTTGCGTGTAAATAGTTTCCTTTGTTTTTCTATTTTTAAAAATCTCCCTAAAAAAATACCTATTTTGTTTTGAAATTTTGTGTGATAGGTGTGTTTGGTCGTGGACTTCTAACATAGATTATTTTAGTCCCAAAATTTTATAATATAAATGTACAATAATTGTGATAGGGAAGATTCAACTTTTTTTTTTTTTTTTATGTCAGTAAATATTTAGGCCAATTTATACGCACATTGACTAATCTCACTATAACCTGCTATTAAAATTGCCTCGTACCCCCTATTTACCCTATTTACCACTTGGGGCAACAATAATTTTAATATTTAGTCATCTATTCATTTAAAATAAAATTTAAAAAAATATCAAAAGAAAAATACATATTCAGTACTAAGTTTTAGTTCTAATTTCTAGTTAGTTCCTAAATTTCAAGATATTACATATTTAGTCTAGTTTCAATTTAGTCCATATATTTCAAAATGTTACAATTCTACCCTTAAATCTAAGAGAAGTTTTAAAAATAGAAAAAATAAGAGAAGTTTTAAAAATAGAAAAATAAGGTAAAATATTTACACAAAATAGCAAAAATTTTAAATAGTTGTGATAGACGCCGATAGAAGTCTATCAGGATCTATCAGTGATAGAAGTCTATCACTAATAGATGCAAGTCTATCAATGTCTATCAGTATTTTTTTTGCTATTTTATGTAAATAGTTTGACATTTTTTTTATTTGTGAAAATTTCCCTTAAATCCAAGTGATGTTTTAATTTGGTCACTTAGTTTCAAAATTTACACTTTTAATTTCAAAATTTTCACTAAATATCAACTTTTTATCTTTAGTATTTATGTTTATCAACTAATTAAGAAATTTTTTAATATATTTTTTATCACTATTAAAATTAAAATTTAACTTATATTTGTTTTAAAATGTATTAATAAACACTAATATCAATGACTCACAGTAGTTTTTTAAAAAACTTAAAAGTGAATCAACTTTGAGATCTTAAACAAAATTTAAACTTCAACAGTAAAAATGTTAAACTTAAGAATTAAATTGAAGTCAAATTTAAAATTTAAGGATGAAATTTATAATAGTAACCAAATGAAAACTAGAATGAAAACCTAGAAACCAAAAGTATTTTTACGGAAACAAAAAATTGTCATTTACGTTGTTGCCCCTATAATTTAACCTTATCTTGTTCTTGGTTCATTCACAACGATACAAAAATAATGGGCCAAGCCCAACAATTAAGGCCCAAAATAAGGTAGACGTGGGCTTCGGCCCATAAGTATCGGTCATGCCGAAGGAATGAGAGAGAGAGAGAATGGAGTGGCTCATTCCCTGAGGCTGAGGGGCGAGACGGCGATTTCGCAACTTTTCTGAGAGAGAGAAAGAGAGAGAACACTAACTCCGTACGACGACTCTCATCGTCAATCTCTTGTATTCCACTTCTGATCTTTCCATTTTCCAGTTTCTCCTTCCACCAAAAAAATCAACAGCAAAAAGGAAAGCTTCAATCTTTCTTTCAATTTCTTCCTTGCTTGATTCTTCCCAATTTTCCCTTCGATTCTTCGCTCTCGCTGTTGTCACTGATCCTCCAATTCATACCTCCTTTTCGTCATTTGATCACCTTTCGAGGCTCCTTCAATTGAGTCTCGAATTCTTCCCCCCTAGGGGGTTTGAAGTTTCGACTTTTGGTACGAGAAAGCTCCATATTTTTCAATTTTGAATTGTGGGTGTTTTCGTGTTTTTGTTTCCCCCCCCCCCCCCCCATTTTTGTTAGGGTTTTTGGTTTTGTTCGTCGTTGTTTAGCTTCATGCATGTTGGGGCTGGATAGTGTGCTTGTTTTCCTTCAAGGTTTGCTAGCAAATTGGACAACACAAACGGAATTCTGAATTGTGGGAACGGTTTTTTTTTTCTCTTCTCATTCGATTTGTACCGGAATTTAGAATTTGAATTAAGTTGTTGATTATGTTCATGGAAATTCATCAGGGAGAGGTTGCGGCTCGGTCAGTTTAGACTGTCGTAGAGATTAGGATTCGTGTTATTGGAAAGGCTTGGGGGATGGCTGGAAGATGGTGAAGCAGGACCATGAGTGGCAGTGAGATGGAGAAACCACCAAAAGACAAGGAGACGAAGACCCCGCCTCCTCCTACTACTACTACCCAGGTCTGATTTAGGCCTGATTTGGAGTTGAGTTTTATTTTATCTCATTTTTTAAGTGAAAAAATATATATAAATTTTTTACCGTGTAAACTCATTCTTTGTATTTTTCCTTTAACGACCAAGTTCTTCTTAAATAAAAATATGGGCTGAGAGAGTAATTATCAAGATCAAATTAGTATTATGTGTTAAATGGAACCATATCTCATTTATTTTTTCTCTCCAGAACTGTTATATAAAACAACTTAGAATTTCTATTACAGAAAGAAATAATTACATATGAGCAAACAGTTCCTTAGGAGCAGACCTCAGATTAGTATTATGCGTTCAATGGAACCTGATCCAGTTTATCAAACAACTTAAAAATTTTATATCCAATTATCATGAAAATACTAGCTTACAGTTCCTTAGTGTTTGTTTCATTTTCTTTAAAGTTTGTCCTCGCGGGTTCTGTTTGATAATATGTTGTTCGTTTTACAGGAGCAGACTACAACCACAAGTGCTGGCACAGTTAATCCTGATTGGTCGGGTTTTCAGGTTACACCGGGGCAAAAGCTTTTAGTTTAATCTTGTTTGTTGGGACGGCATTGTGGTTAGATCGCTACATATATATACATATTTGTATTATTTGGTTTTCAGGCATATTCTCCTATTCCTCCACATGGTTTCTTGGCATCAAGCCCCCAAGCCCACCCATATATGTGGGGAGTTCAGGTACATGCACTGCTAGTTTTTTGGGTGATGTCTGCCTTCTTCTTCTTCTTCTTCTTCTTCTTCTTATTATTATTATTATTATTATTAAGCCTGTGTCTCTTGAATGAACTTTTTTGGTAACTTTGTGCTATTGCAACATGTGACATGTTTTAATGTCTATGCTCAATCATGAGGCTTTTTTGTCATGTGTTCATGTCTAGCCTTACTGAGTTATAGTGAAGTTTTAATTTTAACCAAAGGGTTGCAATGGATGTCTAGATCAGTCAATGAATATAGAGAATACAATATCCTTCATCAGTAAATTGGCTCTTGCTTCTTTATTTAGTTACCTTTGTAACTTTTTTTAGGATAATTTGTTTAAATTTTTGTTTTAAAATTCCATTTGGTAGTGTTTCAGGTGTTTATTTCTGTGGTTTAGAAATTAGAAAGAGCTTCTTTACTTTCTAACTTTTAGTTCAGCGCATTGGAATTGGCTGATTCATGGCTTCCAGAAATCTTTTCTCTTTCCCTTTTTTCTTTCCTTTTAGGGAAGGAGTGCTTTGTGTATTTATCTAAATGTGGGTTTTTACTTACAGCATATTATGCCTCCTTATGGCACGCCTCCACATCCATATGTTGCAATGTATCCACCTGGTGGCATATATGCTCACCCTTCCATTCCCCCGGTATTTCTGGACATTATGGTTTTATATTTTTTTTATTATTATGTTTAAAATTTCTATAATATGTATGTCTGACGGATTTGCTTTATACTGTCTGCTATATTCTAATGTGTATAACAGGGATCGTATCCTTTTAGCCCATTTGCAATGCCTTCCCCAAATGGAATCACTGAGGCCTCTGTGAGTCTCCTCCTTATTTTATGATGAGGTATCATTGTCTTTAAGCGGATAAAAATGACATGTGAAGACGTATATAGGGTAATACGGCATGCAGTTTGGAGGGAGACGTTAAGCCACCTGAAGTGAAGGAAAAGCTGCCAATTAAAAGATCGAAAGGAAGTCTGGGCAGTTTGAACATGATTACAGGGAAGAACAATGAGCTGGGTAAAACATCTGGAACATCTGCCAATGGAGCATACTCTAAGAGGTTGTTTAACTTTTCTAGAAATTGCCCATGTAGAATAATAATTGGTGGATGCTTTATTTATTTTATTAGGAAATGATAGGGATTTTATATAACAAACAAATCAGAAAAATGGCCATGTGGTTGCAGGGACAAGTCATCCCCTTCCACGAGGGAGGGGTCAAACTGAAGGTCTTCAATCTAGGTTGATAACAAAAGAGTAGTTACGAAAAGACTTATGTAGGATTCTTGAAATCTTCTAGGCGAAGTTACTCTATGCAGCTGCATCTTTCTAAGAAAGAAAAGGAGCAAAACATTCACAGGACTATCCTGCAAGGGGGGTGGGAGTGAGAGTAATTGGAAATAGAAAGCTTAATGCTATGGAAACATTGAAGTGAACTATTTCTTTGATTATCAGCAATTGGAAAGCGCTTGTCAAGTAGTTTCCTCAACCCAACCCTTAGGTTGCTCGTTTTGCGCTTTTTCTGTTATAAATTTTGTATGATTTCCTAAAAAAAAATCTATTTCTTTGAAGTTTCATACCTTTAAAATTATTAGAATAATGGCATAACCACTCGGGCCTTTTTTTTTGTTGGGGGGGGGGGGGGGGGACATTTATCATAGTAGTGAGGACTGACTACATGGAAAATCTAGACCTATATAGATCGTTCGTAAAAAACTTCACTTTCTTCAGAATTGTAGTCCTATAAAATTTATTGATGGAGCCATTGGAACCTTGGTTGATGTGAACCTGACCTGGTTATTGTAGTGCTGAGAGTGCCAGCGAAGGTACAAGTGAAGGAAGTGATGCCAATTCTCAAAATGTAAGTAGTGCCCATTGCTTGTCTGTTGATATTTTCCTCTCTTATGGATCAATTTTGTTCATTTTTGGATGTGACCCGGATAGATTCTGTGTCTGTAGGTGAGTCAAACCAATGTTGCATGCCTTAAGGCTATCAGGTTCTTTATACATTCTCTTTGTCAAAAGAAATGAAGAATAAGTAGTGGGAGCCCCCCCCCCCCCCCCCCCCCCCCCTCAAAAAAAAAAAAAAAGAGAGAGAGAGAGAAAAGGAAAAAAACAACACAAAGAAAAAAGTAATTTCTTTTTCTTACCTCATTGGTCCTCAGCCCAGTGCTTAAAGTCAAATGATGTTTTTAATTATGAGGAAAGTTGAGAATGAAAGTTAAAGAGTTCCCATAAGTTGAGTTGAAATGTTAAACTAGATTGATTGAGGGGGAAAATGAACCGAGAGAGTGGGAAATATGTTGATACTGTTAATTACTTGTATAGATGTGATGCCAAATTTGTTTGATTACGTCCTTTTTTTAAAAAAAATTATTATTATTATTATTTATTTCTAAGTGCTGTTCCAGTCTTTCTTTCTAGATAAATTGATTTAGTAGTATTTTGCTTTTGTAGGAATCACAACCTAAGTTAGGTTCCAGGCAAGACACTTTGGAAGGTTTGGTTCTTTTCTCTTTCGTCTTGACAATATCTCATGTTAGACATGGTAAAAAATACATCTTCCTGTTACAGTTGAAGTATCTCAGAATGGTAACTCAGTGCATGGTACTCAAAATGGAGGATCTAATACTCAGGCTATGGCTGTCATCCCATTGGCAACTGCTGGGGCCCCAGGAGTCGTTCCTGGTCCCACGACCAACTTAAATATTGGAATGGACTATTGGGGTGCATCATCCACCATCCCTGCAATGCGTGGAAAGGTTCAACCGACTCCAGTTGCTGGAGGACTAGTTACCCCTGGATCTCGGGATAGCATACAGTCACAGCTTTGGCTGCAGGTAAGCCCTAATATGATTCAAAATCTTGGACTTTGAAGTTGAATAAAGAAAGTATGATCATATTTTGGATTTAGGATGAGAGAGAGCTTAAAAGACAGAGAAGAAAGCAATCAAATAGAGAATCTGCACGACGATCCCGGTTACGCAAGCAGGTATTGAAAAGCTGCTGGAAACTATTAATCTTGTTGGTAGACCTGGTTTCTTGTGCTTCTCCTATAACCCTCTGGTTCCGAACTAATGTTTTTCAGGCAGAATGTGACGAATTAGCACACCGAGCTGAAGCTTTACAAGAAGAAAATGCCAGTCTTAGGTCTGAAGTCAACCGGATAAGGAGTGAATATGAACAGCTACTTTCAGAGAATGCTTCACTGAAGGTAATATTAAAAATTTTGCTTTTCCTATTTCTCAATTTATTCTCCCCCTCAACGTTTCGTCTCACCTTGAACATCACTTCATTATAATTACTTTATGATGTTGATTTTTTATATAATTTACATAGTACATGCAAAATGGAGCAAGCTGTTTTTCTTTGAATAGTTTTTGGCCATCTTTTTGGTAATCAACGAGACGGGGGTTGGATAGTTAGACTTATGTCGCAACAATAGTGCAATGAAATTGTAATCTATTCATTGAAAAATCATCTTCCCCTTCATTGCATTGCAGCAGATATGTGTTTCACAAACTTGCTCCATCTAATAGGCTGGATTTTGTTGATGCAGGAAAGACTCGGGGAAGTTCCGGGAAATGAAGAACTGAGGGCCAGCAGGAATGGCCAGCGTTCAAGTAATGAAACCACACAACCTAAAGAGTCAGAGGTTGTGCAAGTTGGTAACAAGAATTGAATCCTCCTTCCCTGCTTGCTGCTGCATTTTTTAGGCGCATAACCTAACTAATTTGTCAACAACCCCAAAATTTTAGCTCTCATAGCTTGTAGTGTAGTTGAGTTTCTATGTAAGCTGCTGACCTGTTATAGTTTTAGGACTGTTTACTCCTGTGATCCATTATAATCATATCTATATGGGGTGTATCCTTAACTGTCAAAGCCCCCAAAGATTAGATATTTGGTGTGTGAAAGTATTCTTGTAGCATTCACACTTCACTTTAGCTTCTGTACTAAAACCATCCACATTAATTGTTAATTGTTATTAACTTAGAGAAAATTAATATATCTTGCCAAGGACTTGTTTGTACTTTTCTTCTTAAAATTTTGTTAACCATCCTGAGTTGGCGCAATTATGAATTTTAACTCAAGCAACACTGAGATACCACCGTGTTTTTGACATAAATGTTGTAGGAGCAAACAACCCTTTCTTGAGACTATTAAGCACAAGTCTAAGAGACTGATAAAGGTTCATGTAAGATCAAACAAAGGAGTTGTATAGCTCAATGGATAAGGTAATAGTTGATCTGATGATCATAGATGTTGAATTTGATCCAAGTGTGAAAAAATGGAAAGAAAAAAGGAAAAATCCCTTCTGGGATATGAATGATGAAATTGGGATATTCAGAAGCGCTAGTTTTCACATCCATCTTTGATAACAGAGGGATCTGCCCCAAATGGTATAGAAATTCTTAAAAGTAACAAATTGAAAGGAATAATATCATTAAATAAAATCTTCTCCCCCAAAGAATTTATCTGATAAAAATACCTTCTTCCTCTTGTTCTATAAGCTACTGCACAATTTTAGAAAGGGGTGTTAGCAAGCACAGCATTCTATACAAACCCACCATTGAAAAATCCTTCCCTCTCCCTCCCTCTCTTACCCATTGGAGGACCCTCTTTCACAACAGCAGCTCCATTGGAAACAGCTGCTACAACAGCCACTGCATCTCCATTGAAAATAACTAGTGCAGCTGCAGCATTTCCAAGCAAAGCAACTGGTGGAGGGGCAGCTGAAGCAGCATCTAGGTGTCGGGCATTTCAGGCATCTGGGTTTACAGGATACGGGGCATTTCAACCGTACGGAGCAACAGCAACTTGAACAGCTTGGTCTCGAGCATTCTGGTCGCCAGCATTTCACTTTGCAGCAGCATCCATCACATGAAACTGCACAGCAACAGGATCTTTTTTGTAGCTCAAGAGTTTGTCGAATCTTTTTGAGGCGAATTTTTGTGGTTATGTTCTCCATTTCTTGGATGAACTTGCAAAGATGGCGGATGTAGTCGGGATAAAGCTCTAAGTTGCAGTGTCCTCCTCCTTTTATCCAAAGAGGGTCATACGGTTCTCTCGACATTTTCCATAATCCATTTCCATGGAGCCAATTGACAACATCATCTTCTGTGCCCTGTGAATTATATCCGAAAACATCGAAAAATCACAAGTTTATCTATTTCAACTCTTTTCCTGGAATCCAAAAACTCCATTTTTACATCCCAGATGAAACTCGTCGTCTTTGGTAATGATCGCAGTTGATACAAAAATTGTATGTTAGAATTCAAACCACGATATATTTCCATAACATTATGATTAGATGACATGTAAAAGAACAGTTACTTGGACATATTTTCACCGCAAGTTTTTTCGTCGACACTAACATACATGCACCTGACCATCTAATCAAACATTTGGTTCGAAACCATAAGAAACAAGTTCGAGTTGAAGGAAAGTGAAAAATATTGTTAATTGATCTATCTTTAAGTTATGTTTTTTAGTATATTCATGAAAAGTATCCAAAAGGGAGAAAATAAGAGAACTTACATGTATCACAAGCACAGGGCACTTCACCTTCTTGATTTTGTTAATGTTCTGCGAAGGTGGTGAGAATACTCATAAGCTTAATGCACAGATGAAAGTATCGATGCCATAAACGTCGAAGATAGGCATGTTACCTTATAAATGTCGAAGCAAAAGGTGAATTTCACGTGGCATAGAACTCGTAGACCTGAAAGGATAGCGCTATGCAGGACGACACCCCTCAACCTCGGCAATTTAGAAGCCAAATGCAACGTTGGTCCGCTTCCAACAGACTGCCCATACAAGATCAAGTCTTCTTGGCCGACTCCGTACTTAGTTTCAAGGCACTCGTAGACTGCTTCGATATCAGCATATGTATTCGATTCGCTAGGCTGGATTTGACAAACAATGTTAATTTGACTAACTGATAGCAACCGCGTTTTAATTTTTTGGGAGACAGCATATAGCAATGAGCAAAAACCGAGCAAGAGCTAGTTAATTCAGCCACCTTCTAACGATGATCCGACCATTTTGTAATGAGTATCGGTGAATCATCGTCACTAAAAGCTCGAACAAAATGCTAAGGAGTTCAAATTCATCAAAATTTCATTAACAACAAGCCTAGATTACTGCCCTTCTATTTCGGGTTAAATCTCATTCCCTTGACGGACCCCCTATTTTTCGACGAGACAAAGAAGAAATGTTAGAATCTTAACCTACCATTTCATTTCTAGCTTTTGTTTGTAACATGACATGTTTCAAATACTTCATCACAACTTCAACAAATTGAAATCAGTCTAGAGATTAAGCCCTAAACTCTCAAACAGTCGAATCTAAAACATAAACTGTTTACTTAAATGATAGAGTCAAATACAACCGGATTTTTTTTATAAGAACAACTTTCATTGAAAAAAAATGAAAGATAGGGTCAAATACAACAAGTTGTTGTATAGAGTGAAACAGCAACATACCTTACCAGTTGAAGCTCCATAGCCAGAATAGTCATATCTGCATAAAATGATTATAAAAAGTTTAGATACGAAAAAATGTAAGCAGAGAAACTGACAAAACGACCAAATTCACCGAAACAGTACCAAGAAAAGCTCAACAAAATCCATAGAACACGAGAGCGGGTTCGAGATTATGGTATCAGGTTTTGCATTTGTTCTCCTAAAACAAACACTTAGTACAAACATTTTCGTGACAATCACATATGTTTAGGGTCGCTTAAGCACACTTCGACTAATTATCTCGAAGGACCAACTATCAAAACATACAACATTCGACTTCAAGAAACTAGTAGAATTCAATATTCTAGGTAGTTGGCCACCAAGATTCAACTATTCTAGACGATGGAAAAAACATACATCTCATCCTTTCGACCACTCAACCGAAACTATAGTAGTTACGTGTAAACGAACGAATAGGACAATTATATAAATGTCAATATGAACAGACAGTATTGAGTTATTGAAATTTATTCCAAAAAAGCTTAGGAAAAAATAACCATATTATATGGAAAAGGAAAGCAAATCTTGCAGAGAAAAGAACAATGAAAAAGGGAGTAAAAGCAAAACTTTCCCAGAACCCCAAAGGCACAGAACTCTATCAAAAAAAAAAAAAAAAAAAACATATTTTGCAACTAAAAGAGGGGGGAAAATGGCTGCTTTTTTTCAGGGGAAAAAGGTAAAAAAAGAAGGTAAGAAAATGACCTGAAAAAGAAACTAACTTTGGAACTATTAAACTAGCCTTCTCTTCTTCACTTTACACTCTCCACTCAATCATTTATGTGGTAACTAATAGATGTAAATCTCACAATCCAAATGCAAAAACAACAGTAAATTTCAAAATCCCATTTGGATGAAACATTCAAAAGTAAAAAAGAGAAAGAGAGAGAATTGAAACCATGAGATTGAAAAGAGAAATAATAACTAAACCCTTCTATTTTTCATTTAAGAAATGGCAAAGAAAGTGAAACCATAGCCAAAAATGCTTCAACAGAAACAAAGTTCAATAAATCAGAACAAAGTGTGAGAGAGAGAAGATTGAACCCATGAGATTGAAACCAATTTCATCAAAAGGGTAAGTTAATACTGAATCCTTGTAAGTATCAAACATGGCAGAGAAAGAGAAGCCATAGCCCAAAAAAAAAAGCTTAAAAAACAGAGCTCCATTTATCAGGAAAAAAAAAATCCTCAACTCCTCAAAGTAATAAAACTCCAAAAAAGCTTCAACAAAAACAGAGCTCTATTTATCAGAAGAAAGTTAAAAGATAGAGAGGGGAAAAAAAAAAAAAGGGACCAATTCCTTGAGTGTAATAATATAAAATAATAATAATAATAATAATAGTATTATAAACCTTCAACATAAACAGAGCTCCATTAATCAGAACAAAGTGAAGACTTTGAGAGGGAGGGCAATTTTATTTATTTTTCATTTTTTTATTTTTTTTAAAAAAAGAACCAACTCCTTCAATGTAATATAAACCCAAAAAATCTTTAAAAAAAAACAACAGAGCTCAATTAATCAGAGGAAATATGAGATAAAAAGAAAGAAAAAAAAAACCATATCCTTCAATGTAATACAAATCAAAAAAAAAATCAACAAAAACAGAGCTTCATTAATCAGAACGAAGTTAGAAGAGAGAGAGGGAGAGAGGAAAAGAAAAAAATAAAAAGAAAAAGAAAAACAAGAAACCCCAATTTCTTCAATGTAATAAAAACCCAAAAAAGCTTCAACAAAAAACAGGGCTCCGATTACTCAGAAGAACTCAGAAGACGCTTAAAACAGAGAATGCCCCATAAGTTCAAGAAATATATTAATTAAAAAAAAAAACCCAACTCTGAAACAAATCTTTGAGACCAACAAACTTAGCTGAAAAAAAGAAAAGAAAAAGAACAAACCCCATAAGATTAACTCTAAGATTAACTTTAAGCTGAAGAAAAAGGTCATAGAGTTGGCCAAGGTCTGCAGCATTGCCATGGGAATAAAGCAGAGTAAGTCTCGCACAAGGATTCCTCAAATAAAATCCCACTATCTTATTCCCACGTTTCGTATCTATCATCAATACATCCAACAAACTGTCCTCCACCGCCGCCCCCGCTGCCGTCGATACTACCCTCAGCCGTCCCTCCCCCTCTCCCTCTCCCTTTCTAATTTGATATGTCGCCGGCGACGGCGGAAAGAAGGCAAATTTTGAAGCCAATTGAGAGAACATGCAACCCATTCACCACTAAAACACCTTAAACTTAAATTCATCAGATTCATTCACAACATTTTTTTGTGGGGTTTTCTTTTTTTTTGGGGGGATGACAGTAGAAAGTTTGAAAACAAAGGAAGAGGAGATAGAAAATGGGTTGAGAGAGAGACAGAGAAGAGTAATGGAGAAATGAAATGAAATGAAATGGGGTTTGAAATTGACGGAAATGGGATTTGGATGTTTAGCTATATTTGTGTAAGATCATTGTTTGTAATGTAAAGTTTTCAGATTTCTAAACAGAGAGAGAGAGAGAGAGAGAGAGAGAGAGAGAGAGCAGAGTGGCAGAAGAAACAGAGCCACTGTATATTAAATTAAACTCTGTTTTTCCCTTTTTCCTTTTTTTTCCCTTCATTTTTCAATTTTCTAATTGGTGCTTGCCTTGTTCAATTAGGTTAAACAACCCATTCGATTCTCTCAATTTTGGCATGAAATTGGTTATTATAATTTGTATATAATAATAAATAGTTTAGGTTTAGAGTATAGTCTGAATTATAATATTTTGTGTTTGAGGTAGAAAATAATAAATATAGTAGACAATAAAAAATTTTAAATAATTTTATCGAAACTAAGTGTGAGTTATAATAATTGAGAACTTAAACAGTTATAATTATAATGGGAGACTCAAATATTAAGTGGGCTATAATAGTTCATTGAACTCAAGACAAGTTGAGTGTCCAAATACTCCTAAATATTGATATGGGTGAAAATGTCGAATTCTCAATTTATGAAAAATATTGATAGAAATATCAGTAAAATGTGGAGGGATATATCTAAATAGATTATATTAAATTTCAAATATGATCCTCATGATGTAAAGAAAGTTAGAATTTTGTTCGTTTATAGTTAGCATTTAGTTTTTATGATATGGATTATTTATCAAAATTTTATAAAGCCTTAAGGGACTATTTTTTTTTTTAGGTTTTATCAAACCATAAAGAATAAATTCTAACTTTTTAAACTATGGGACTAAATTATGCATTTCACACTATTTTTAAATAAGCTTAAATTTCTTATTACTAATGTTAGGTTCATTTTATTGATATTTTTCTTAATGTTTTAGTAATATTTCGTCAATTTTTTATGACATAATGGAGATTTCGATGCAATTTTTCTTTAATGTTGAGCTCGTAAATATGTGGAATTATTTGTGAAAATATTGACATGTCTTTTGATGTGAGAGTCACTCGAATTCTATTGATTCATCATTTCTTTTGTACGCATAGGACACGGGTAGCTATCATGTCAAAATTTAGTACGCTTGAGTAATTTTACTAAATTGTTACAAATTTTAAATTACAATATTTATTAAATTGTTACACATTATTAGATGATTAATTATATGTCAAAGTGGACTAAATTTGATTTATTATACCAAATAAATTACACATTTCCTTTTTAGAGTGACATTGTGTTGATTTTTTTTTAATTTGATTATTTGTATCGGCAGAATTTAGTAGAGTTTTTAGGAGAGAAAAATTAAAATTAATTCAAGTTAGCGAAATTCCTATAAACAGAAAAAATATCAAACTATTTATAAATATAGAAAATTGTTACTGTCTATCCGCGATAGAATTCTATCACTTAAGCGCTCAAGTGATAGAATTTTATCGTTGATAGACAGTAAAAATTTTCTATATTTATAAATAGTTTTGCTAATTTTTCTATATTTAAAAATCGCTCATACCTTTAAATTTAAACCAAAAATGATAGGTCAAATTAGTCCTTTAACCTAAATTAAACTATATTTTTCTAATTAATTTGCAATCCAACTCATTTATTTAATTAATTATTTTTATTTAAACAATGTGCTTGTCTACCTATGAATTTAATAAAACAAAATAAAAATGAATTATATATATATTTACAAAACCCAACTGATTTATTTATATTATAAATGGTAATAAAACAAAAATGTATAATTTTTTTTAATATGTAATTTAAAGGTGAAGAGAGAGAAAGAGAGAAACTTGTTTGTGCATGACTTCATTGCTTTGTCAGTTCCACAGACAGTAGGTCAAAATATATTTGCTTCTCTCTCTCTCTCTACTAAAAGCCAAAATTTGAAGTTAAAATTATTATTTATTTATTACCCCATCTTTATTTTTTATTTTTGAGTTAAATCTTGAACTTATTTTAGATCTAGAATTTAAAAGTTTGAATTTGTATAGGTTAAGTATAAAAAGCAATAGACTCATTCGTAGCATATTAATGAACACATATTTAGAGATTGCCTATAAAAAAAACGCACTTGTTTAGAAATTTAAGGCATGTTTGAAAGTGATTTTAAAATTATTAAAATTATTTTTATAATGTTCAAAATCATTTGGAAATACACTTTTAATCACTCGAAATTAATTTAATATTTAATTTTATGCTTTTAAATACAAATTTTGTATCATCAAAATCAGTTTTGAATAATTAAAAGCATGTTTTATTATGATTTTAAAAATGACAAAAGTGATTTTAACCATTTTAGAATCACTCCCAAATATACTTTTAAATTTTCAATAGCTTGTGAAATTATCATTCTTTTGAGAATATTTGATATATGAACTCATTTATTTATTTATTTATTTATTTTTCAATAACAGCAATTATAGGGCGAGGGATTGAACCACCGATCTCTAGAGATGGAGTGCATGTCAATATCACTGAGTGAAGCTCACTTTGGCATACAAAATCATTTACTAACTCTGTAGCTTTAGGAAAATAAAAACGAAAATGATGTAGTATGGAAAATTTGAATTTCTGACCTTTTAGTCGGCGACATATGTCTTGATAAGTTTTATTTTTTTAGTACGATAGAGATAAGGAGATTCAAACTATAGACTTCTGTCGTTAACACATCCGTATACAAATTGAGTCATATTTGATTAGGTATGTCATTATAATTTGGCAAACTATATGTTATGAGTTATCTATTTATTTCATCATGTTCATAAATATTCAATCTCTTATTTATTGATAATTACTCAACTAACTATATATCGTTTTATGACTGTTTAATTTATATGTTTACATGTAATAAGTGCATTTGCTTGAAGGCAAAAAAAAAAAAAAAAAATTGTCCTTTGGTTTTTTTTAAATTTGTTGTTGGTTCTTTTTTTTATCACAATTTACTTGATTTTTATCTTTCTTAAGAAAATATCTAAACTTTTTAAATTTTAAAAATAAAAACAAATAAAACTTCTATTTTTTTAGAATAAATTTTAAAAATATTTGCAAAAAGCTAGACATTCAAATAAAGAAAAGGAGAGTTTTTAAAAATAAAAAAAATGAAAAAATTATTTACACAAAATAACAAAATGTTTAGATAGTTGTGATAGATGCTGATAGAAGTCTGTCAGGGCTATCAGTGATAGAAATTATAGAAGTCTATTGCTGATAGATGTGGATAGAAGTCTATCAATGTCTATCAGTATCTTTTTTGCTATTTTCTGTAAATAGTTTAACATTTTTTCTATTTGTAAAAATTTCTCTAAAAAAAACCATGGTTGGAAGTTATGTTGGTAAGCTTCTTATTATTTGAAAATGAATAAATGATAACCGAATGAGACCGACCTTTCATATTTCATATGCATGATCTTTCAATTTTTAGAGATTTAGAAAGGAAAATGAATAACTTTGAGATATGAAATTCTTTTAATATAATTCGTTTTAGTACATATATTTTCAAATGTCAAATTTTTAGTCTATAAATTGTAAAATTAGTCTTGTCTTTAGTTTAATATTGGTTTTTTTTATATAAAAAATAGTCTCTATTAACATTTTATTTTATTTATGGTAAAAATATACACCTGTTTTTTCTTGCATGAATATTATTATTATTCAATCAATTTCGATAAATAAACTCCAGTATTTATTGAAAATACAAATCTAAAATTAAATAATAAAAAATATAACTAAAATTGAATGAAAAGCAAATAAATAATTTTGGAAGTAAATAAAATTTTAGAAGTAAATTTATTTACTTCGTGGATCAGCTGTGCAAAATTCAACTTTTGAAAGAAATCTATTTGAGTATATTAATTTTTTTAACCATTTTGTATTGCAAATTGTTCTAAATAATCATATTTTCACGAAATACATAGGTTTGTAAACAATGTTAATAATTAATTAAAAATTAAAATAATTATCGTAAGTAAAAAGATGAAAGTTTGTAGAAACAAAACTTGGTATTTTTTTTTCTTAAAAGAATATAATATGAAGGAGGCATGCCTTTGTTTCTAAGATGCTATGAATGTTTTTGTTGATGATTAGTTTTTATTTTTCATGCATAATGGAGACATAATCATTTCATTTTCAACATTTTCAACATTTTCTTCCCATACATTATCATACAAAATAATATAATATTTATTATATGCTCCCTCCTATATACTTTTCATTGTATTATTTGAAATGGTCTAATGAACTAGTTTTGTTTTTATGTGAGACATAAATCTAAATTAAAATGAATGATAAGTTTCTAATTGCTACATTTTTTTTCTTCTTTTTAACTTATACCCGTTTCATTAATTTTTTTTCTTTTAAAGCGCGAATTTTGAATTTTAGATAGATTAATTGAAGTATATTTTTGTTGACTTTATTATTATATCTTATTATAGTCTATAATATTCACTAACTTAAAAGGGGAGTGCTTTTAGAAAATTAAAATAATAATAATAATAATAATAATCCTTGAGAATGATTTGTTTTATTTGATCAAGACAATAAAAAAAAACTTTAGATATTTAAAATTCTACCTGTTTAAAAAAAATTATATTTGATACATTTTTTAAAAGATATTTGACACCTTTAGGTAATCATTTTTGTTTTGCAAAAAAATATTTAAGAAATGTTTAAGAATATAATATGTTTGTTTTGCATCAATTCGTGTACGGAATTATTTCCAACGATAGTCTTATATATCTTTAGATAATTTATATATAAGTTAATGAATTTAAATTTATATAACATTTTCTTAATCTTTAACCATCTATATTAATTTTAAAATAATTTAATTTATAACGTTATGAAATTCTTATAATAGATACAATATTAAATATTGATTTAGATTTGAAAGAACTTATTTTAAAAGAATACAATTATGTAGTTGAGAGTGTTTTTTAATGAATTGTATTTATACATTATTAAAATGAGAAATTTCGAGAGAAATGATATCATTTGTGATAGATTTTGTAATATTTTATTTAAAAAATCAACTTTTTATATATATATATAAAAAAAATGGGATAGGAAAATGAGTTGTTTTCAAATATAGAAAGATGAGCCAAACTATTTACAAATATAGAAAAATTGTACAGTCTATCAGTGATAGACCGCGATAGAATTATATCCCTTTCTATCGCTCAAGCGATAGAATTATTTGCTTGAGAGATAGAAAGCGCTAGAATTCTATCGCGATCTATCATTGATAGACAGTGAAATTTTTCTATATTTGTAAATAATTTGATATTTTTTTTTGTTTATAGTCATTTCCCTAAAAAAATTAGATTTTTTTATCTTTTGGGCGATAATATATATTATAGTACTATATTATAATTTTTTAGCAAAAAAATTACGCTTAAAATATAAATGTGTTACTCCTACCATCGTTAAAAAATGTATGCTCAATTTGTGTCATTTTTAAAATTGTATGACTATTCGGGACAAGTTCGACTCTTATCAAATGCATTATATTGAAATGAAATACTAACATAATTTTGTAGTAAAGGAATTTTGTTAAAAGACGTCAAATTTCTCGGATGCAGTCCGGAAGAATTACTGATTAGGGAGAAAATGATGGAGCGAGTGGAGAGAAAAAAAAAATCCTCATGATCTAAATGGAGACGACATTCTCTTATCTTCGTCCACCTCGTTTATTTATTTATTTTTTTTATTTTTTATTTTTTTTTTGGTGAGAGATTGTAAATATATCAAGTTTAATATGTTGAATAACTTAAATATTTTGTCATATAACTTAAATGTTTACTAGACATTTTAATTTCTTTTCTATACAGATATTTTGAAAGTTCCTAAATCAACACGATAGTTAAAAATATGAATGTCAAACAAGATAGACATTTTAGTAATATTTCAACTTTAAATTTATTATATCATCTTCTTGTAAACTTCAATTATTTTATATTAAAAAAATGTTAAACGACATCATTATGCTTTTCAATTTATAATTAATAGTTGTTGTTAATCATAAATTTTTAATTTTGTGTAGATCTATTAATTTTTAAAAAAATGCCAATTAGTAAAATGTAAGGATCTTTATACTCAAAATTTAAAGTTCCAAAAAGGTCAAATTGGTAAAATTAACTACTAAACACAAATTTTAATAGGTAAATAAAATTTTCAAAGTACAACAACGGCGATGATTGAACCTTTAACTTCTAGAGTGAAAAGATTATATCAATTACAGTTGAATCAATGTTAATTTAACAAATATGTGAAGAATTTAATAAATGCAAAATTTAAAAATAAACAAACACACAAATTTTAAAAAAATAAAATTTTTAAACGAAAATATTATTTTGGTCCCTATATTTTGAAGTTTGTTCAATTCTAGTATCTATATTTTCGATTGTCCAATTTTAATTCATGTATTTTCAATAAATATCAATTAAATTCTCAATGTTAATTTATTGTTAATTTTCTAATATATATTTTACTATAAATTTGGAAAATATATCCACATTGCATAAAAGATATTATTATTTTTTGAGATAAAATTTTTAAGATTTATTGAAAAATACGAACACTAAAATTAGAAAATTAAAATATATAGCCTAAAATTAACAAAACAGATCAAAAATATTAAATCAATTTTTAAATTTTTATAGTAATAATAATAATAAAAGTGGGCCCAAGATAGAGTGGAAGCAGAAGTTTACGTGAAATGGAGAACTTTACTGTGAGGCAGTACAATCGCTACAGCCTTAACGGCAAACCCATCGCATTGGATCCTCTTCGCCCATGCTTTCAATCTTGGCCGTCCATTTTTCCTTTTTCAAAATTATTTTCCATTTTACTTAAATGATTTTAATTGAAAATTTGAATTTCACATGGTCTTTCATAAATTACATTATGCCCTATTTTTAAAAGAAATCTGAGTATAATAAATTTTCCTCTTTTATAATAACACCTCTCCCTATCCCTTTAATAAATATATATAATTACAAGTGATCGTTTATTATAGCTTACATTATAATAAGTTGTGTATGTACTTTTTTTTTTTTTTTTTTTAATTTGTGTCTATTAATTCTTAAACTTCTAATTTGATGTCGGATTAGTTTTTAAAATTTAAAAATATTTAAATAAATTTCTAAACTTTGAAGTGTAGGTTTAATATGCCTTTTAAATAGTAGAAAATTTTAAAAATTAAAATAAAAATTTATGTGTAATGACACTCAATATTTCGAAAGTTTAGAGACTTCTAAAATACTTTTTAAAATTTCAAAAATCAAATAGACACAAACTAAAAGTTTTATAACAAAACTTGTATTATTCTAACTTATATGTTTGGACGTGATTTTGAAAATGATAAAATCACTTTAGTCATGTTCAAAATCACTTTGAAACACATCTATAGTTACTCAAAATTAATTTAATATTTAAATTTATACTTCTCTACATGCAATATTCAAATCATCAAAATTGATTTTGAATAATTAACCACGTGTTTTAAAGTGATAGTGAAAATGACAAAAGTGATTTAAACCATTTTAGAATCATTTACAAATTGATTTTGAATAATTAACCACGTGTTTTAAAGTGATAGTGAAAATGACAAAAGTGATTTAAACCATTTTAGAATCATTTACAAAACATAATAATTAACAACATGTTTAAGAATGATTGTGAAAATGACAAAAGTGATTTTAACCATTTTAGAATCTCTCCCAAACATAATCTTAAATACTATATTTTGAACAATTTGGAGTTTAATACGTTAAAAATTTTGATTTCTAATATTGATTCATATACTTTAAGTAATTGATAATTGTTATTGTTGTACACACGGTGATGATTAGTGTAGTATTGAAGAGATAATTATCGGGTGTGAATCCCTCTGTTCCATACCGTGAAATTTATAAGTTTGAGCGGTATTATGATACCATATCACAGTGGAGAGGGAAATGGAATTCTCATAACAATAAAGAAGAGTTTTCCTCTCTTAAATACAAGAATTCTCACACGTGCATACACATGCAAAATATAACAAAATAACCAAAATACAACAAATATACAGTTACTGTAATATTATGTGAAGTTGGAAAAATAGAGAGATTCATCATGGGTAGTTATCCATGTAGTGGGAGTTGGTAGTTACCCGAGTTAGTGGTGAGTGGGTAACTCCAGATGAAATGTGGGCAGTTGCCTATATATACGTGATAGACATTTCTTCTCTAGATGCTCACTCGATCTCTGCATGGTTTTTTTATTACAAAAGAAGAACACACTCTTTGTCGATTCAAGGTTTCGTTCATTGAATTAAACAAATTCTTATATCATCAAAGGACAAATTGAAGAACATACGGTATTGGGATTGAAGAACATTGATTTAAAGAATTTCGGATATTCATCAGGGAATCATCAAGTAAGTGTTCATTCCTTTTCTATACATATGTATATTGGTTGATTTAATTTTCCTATTAGAATCCTTTAGTGATAATCATTTCTGCATATGAGTTTAAATTGTCAAATTTCAACATATACATTGGCAAAAACCGAATAAAAAACGTTTTAAAATACAACAACTAAATTGACATAAAATTAGTTAAAGCATGAGGACTAGAACTATTACTTAATTGATTTGATGAGATATGTTTTCTAATTTGACATGACAATTGTTTCACATGTATTGTTGAATAATGTACTTATATTGAACAATTATTCGATATCAAGCTGAATAACCAAATGAATTTTGCTCGTGATAAATTCAATCATTAAATAATCATTCAATTAATGTATAGTCATCCCTCTCGACATGATGTAACACAAATTAATAAACGCGGTTAGATAAAATAAAAAAGTGGACTAAAAAATGTAGCTTATAATTAAAATGTATCTTTCCTATGAAAAAATTTATAATAGTGAGGGTTGATTTGAATTGATTTTTTAAATATTTAAAGGCTAAATTATGAAAAATGCTCTTGAATTATATACTTTGTGTCAAAAATACCTTTGAACTTTTAAAAGTTTCAAAAATACCCTTAAACTTTCAAAAAAAATTCAAAAATACCCTTGCCGTTAGTTTTGGATAGAAACCGTTAAAGTTTTGTTTCAAAAATATCCCAGAACTTTTCAAAAATACTTCTAAACTTAACTTGCCGTTTAAGTTATTTTTGCAATGAGGTATTAACGGTTTCTATTCATAAATTTAATGTGAAGGCATTTTTGAATTTTTTTTTAATTAAGGGTATTTTTGAAACTTTTGAAAAGTCCAGGGATATTTTTTAAACAAAACTTTAATGGTTTCCATCCAAAATTAATGGCAAGGGCATTTTTGAACTCCTTTTGAAAGTTTAAGGGTATTTTTGAAACTTCATGCGTATTTTTTTACACAAAATGCATAGTTTATGGGCATTTTTTTTTATAATTTAAGTATTTATAAATGAAAAAAAATGTTTATAAACACTCAGAAAATTAATCCAAACGGGCTCTAAGTACCATGCTTCTTTCATGTAGTACTACAAAAAATTATTATTTTTATTTGTTCACACTGTGATTTTGCCTTATATTTATTTTGTTATGTTAGTGGACCCATAATATTTTTAAATGATGCTAACTCGACGAGCAATAAATGGAAGTACACATTCTCTCGTTGTATTTGGAAATTTGTACACATTCTCTCGTTGTATTTGGAAATTTTCCTTCTACTAAACTCAATCAGAATTTTTGCCCCATTAGCCATCATCTTAATCAATTGGGCAACTCTCTCGTGCCATGTAAAAAAAATTCTAAAGCTACGAGAGTACAAGAGTATAGATACTACTCTAATTTATTGCAGTCACACTAACATTATTTAAGAATGATATGGAATTCAACAACATCACACAATTATTAGTCAATAAAATTTATTCATAACATGAATAGAGATGATAGATATCAATAGTAGAAAACTTTTTAGAGCTTTTTCATTTGACCTAGTAGGACTCTTGAGGGGGATGAAAAAGTTCATTAGTTTACATATTTTAAATAAAAAAGTTGAATTATTAGCCAAATTTAAAAACTAACTTTTTTAACTTTTTTTTTTTTTTAATTTAGCTTGATTTTTAAAAATATTGACAAAAAATAAACAACAAAACAAAATTTTAGAAATTAAAAGAGTAAGCCAAATAATTATACAACGAGTATCGTTAATTTAATTTTTACTTTGTCTGCATTTATTTAGGAAAATTTTTAACAATAGAAATATAAGGGAAACTATTTAGATAAAATAGCAAAATTTTTAGATAATTATAATAGATGCCGATAGAAATCTATCCGTAATAAAAATAGAAATCTATTATTGATAAATGCCGATAGAAGTCTATCATGTCTATTAGTATTTTTTTCTATAAATAGTTAGATATTTTTTTATAAAAAAAAATCTCATGTATTTATTTGTTTTTGTTGAAATTAAATAATTTCTCCTAACGATTTTAAATAATTTTAGAATGGTTTCAATAGTTCTATAGTTCCACGTCAGTACAAATTAGAATCTGATTTGATTTGATCGTTGAACTGTTACAATCAATGAACGACTAATAGAACGCAACTGTATGAATTTATAGTGTGAGCACACCGCACTGAATCCGGCCCTCCTCCCTCGTGTCTTCTTTATCCCCCGCCAATTATATCCGGGCCCCACGCGCTTCACTTGGCGTGCTCCCAATACGCCAAAAAATAAATAATAATAAAAAGGCAAAATTAAAAACCCTTAAACCCGGAAAATGGAAAAATAATAATAATAATAAGGGTAGGCCCTACTTTTGGCCAAAATCCATTATCCAGACCATATCCATATGAAAATAGAGAATTGGCAAAAGAAAGGGAAAAAAATAATAATAATTAGAGATAGAGAATCTAAAAACATACATTTAAAAAAAGAAATTCAATTAAAATAGAGTTAGTGTTTCATGTTTTCAGTCTTCAAATATATATTTGGTAGCAGATCTAGAAATTAAATTTTAATTTAAACAATTATTTAAAATGTATTTGATATGTCAAGACAACTCGAGATAAAATCCATTATCCATATCCAAAGCCTTCTACCCTCTTCTTTCTTCTTGTCTCTCCTTCCCTTCTTTTACCTAGAGTTCAGTCTGAAGTACATTCTCTCGAGTTGTCTTTACTTATACGGTAGGGATAAAATATTCACTCCCTCTTGTTGGTACAACTGGGACGACAAAAACTGTGAATGATCAATCTTTTTACTTTTCAAATTATATTATTAAATTTATAATGCAATACAGAAGAAGAACGTAGACAAAAATTAAAGCTAAATTATTTTGGTTTCTTTTTTTTACTTTTCGTAATTATTTATTATAAATTTATAATGCAATACACAGGAAGAAGAAACGTGACAAAAATTAAAGCTAAATTATTTTGAGTTTTTTTTTTTTTTATGTAGTAAACTAATTTTATTTATTACCAAATGCTCTTTGTAATTTTTATCACTTTTTAGGGGAGGGAGGGTGTTAGGAGGAGAGAGAGGAGAGAAAGTGGAAGAGATAGAGAAAAGATAACTTTTTATATATAAAAAAAATTATGATATTTCAAATGTCATATTATTATTTAAAATCATGATAAAATGATTTCAAAAATATTTTAAATACATTCTTAAAAATTTAAGAAGTAAAAGTATATAAAAAAGTATATGGAAAGTCAAGTACCAAATTCACCCATTTTTCAAAATTTGATATAATTTTTTTTTTAAAAAAAAGAAAAACTATGCATTACAAAAATTGAAAGCTATAGTATGTGATTGTAGTCATTCCCATATTTCAAGGACAATTTTGCCATTTCCATATTTCAATGAAATTTTTTCTTTTTGCAAATTTCCAAGATAGAAAAGTTCAAAATTTGATATAATTTTTTTTTTAAAAAAAAGAAAAACTATGCATTACAAAAATTGAAAGCTATAGTATGTGATTGTAGTCATTCCCATATTTCAAGGACAATTTTGCCATTTCCATATTTCAATGAAATTTTTTCTTTTTGCAAATTTCCAAGATAGAAAAGGAAATAATTACTAAATAATCCCTAATATCTTTTTGGTAAACTATCAATTTGGTTCTTACTATTTTAAATCTTAAATTATAGGAAATAATTGCTTTGTTTCAAAATATTCTTAAATTTTTAAGTTTTATTAATACCATTAAACTTTTTTTTAAAAAAAAAATTGGAATGATTACTATTAATATATAGATAGAAATGGGTAATCATTTAAAAATATATCACTAAAACTTTTAAATGTCCTAAAAATAAATAATAAAAAGTTCTCTTACTATTACTATATGATCAGAAATCATTTATTTACCTCTCTTATTTTCTTACTCGTTTTGTTGATAGACAGAAGAGTTTGCTGTTGGACAAGAATTCAAAGTTGATGATAAGATGATCTTTTAATAATCTATCAAAACTTTTTGTTAACCAATTGTTATATTAAAAAAAATCATTTTTTCATGGATTATTTTCAAATATAGCAAAATGTCACCGTCTATTCGTGATAGATAGTGATAGACACCGATAGAAATAGATGTCTATCATTTCTAACTTTTCTCAATTTCAGGTTAGAAAAAAACCACAAAAGAACCTTGTTTATTTTTAACCTCATTCAAACTTTTTTAATTAAATTATCACATCAGTTAATCTCAAAATTGAATTGACGTGAGTTTTGCCTTTTTTTTTTTACAATCCAGAACTTTTATTTAACTTTATATTATTTAGTAATTATTTTGTCATTTTTTTTAAATTTATGCCCTCATATCGACATTTACAATATATATTTAATTGTTGTCTTATTTTATAGAATCAATTATTAAAAATAGTCAATTATAGTTTAATTAAGCCGTAATCAAAATTTTATTAGCTAATTATATCAATTTCTATAAAGTTTCTCGAAATTTTCATCAACATCGATATTTCCATAAAATCAGGACTTCGATATTTCTACGAACATCGATATTTCCAACCTTGTTCTACAATCCACATATTGTCAGTTGTAAATATAATAATAAAATGTGATAGATTTTGTTATATTTACAATTCTTTTAAAATATGCATATATACTTGGTTATTATCTTTAACATTGCTACTCCTTATGATTATCCCGTATATATACATATATTTTACAAAACGTGAAAATAGAAAGGCGGGGCAGGCAGGACCCAGCCGGCGGGAACTGTTGTGACGGCACGTGGATGTCACGCTCCAGTGTCAAGTCAATTGTACGTGAATTACTGAATCATTTTATTTTTTGACTTTACATATTGGTGTGGGGCCTACGAATCAATCAACGGTGGTGATTCTGTTTGGATTTTGTACATCTGACGGCTACCATGAGGCCCTACATGTCTGCAATTTACAGAAGCCACAACGTGTCTAGTTATGTCAACTGAGACTATCAAAGCCAAATGCGAGGCAAATAATAATAATAATAATAAATATATTTCTATCGAAATATTTATTAAAGATTAATGAATAATTTTGATCTTTTTAATAAATAACCTTAAAAGATAAAAAAAAATATAATCTTCTAAACCCAATATAAAATCTAATAACAAAAATTAGAACGTAGTTTGAAAGTAAAATGAACTTAATAATTACTTTTATAATTTCTATAATTTTTCATTTTTAAAAATATCTCCATATAATTTTATTGATATATCCACCAATATATCTGTTAAAATTGTGATATTGATATTTTAATTCTTGCATTGCATGTATTCGACAATGTGTCTCAATTTTTACCTAAAATTTTATTTTCGTTTAGTTACACTTTAAATTTAAATAAATGTTGCAATATTTATTTTAAATTTGAATACCCATTTATAAATTCAACTATCATTAGGTTTTCGTATATAGAATAGTTACACATACATTCAATATAGTATATTAGAAAACAATGTATAATTTTTTTAGCTTTTAGTATCATTATATGACGGTCGATTTTGTGCATTAATCAAACATAATTTTGTCAATAGCTTTTTATTATTATTATTATTAGTAGTAGTAAAATTAATAAATTTGTGTTTTTATTTTACATTTATCTTTATTAAGAGGTAACCGTTAATAAAAATTGAGTAGAAGTTAAAATTTGCAATACTTAGTTAAGTTTAAGGTCAATTCGGATGAAATTGAAAACTGTATGTCAATTTTAATTTAAAATTTTGTTCAAAATATAAAATAATATGTAAAAATTAGATTTGGATTATAATATTATTCAACAATGACAACCGTTAAGATTGATCGATTAAACTACAAAGATAAAATTGAACCTTCTAAAGGTATAGAGATAAGATTGAAAAGAAATTGTGAAAGAATATAAAAGATGGATTATTTAACTTATTCTACTATTAAAATACAAATTAATTTGTAAAATAAATAAATAAATAAATAACCAAAAATCATTAACACAAACACCTTTATTAAAGCAAAGGACAAATGAGACAAATTCTTTTTGACTTAAGAATCATTAGAGTGCATAAGACATTATTTTGCAAATCTTAAAGAAAGGGAAAAAGATAAAGGAATTAGTTGATTAAATTTGACTTGTTTGTTTCAAAATTTTTTAAAAAAGTGGCTTTAATTAGTGTACATTTTTTGATAATTGATTCTCTAACCATCTCTTCTTTCTTCCTTTTTTGAATGGGGTTTCACATTAACCTTTTTTTTCCGCTTTCTAGAAAATTTGGATTTTTCAATGTTATTTGAAAATAGTTTTATTTACAGTATATTGACTTTAAAATAATTTTAAATGCATATATTTTCGTTCATTTAAATACATTAATAATTAGAGAAAATTACTATAAATTGAAAAAATATCAAATTATATATAAATATAGGAAATTTTTACTATCTATCAACGATAGACCGTAATAGAATTCTATCGTTTGAGCGATAGACTGTGATATCTATCACGGTCTATCGTTGATAAACAGTAAATTTTTTCTATATTTGTAAATAGTTTGACTCATTTTTCTATATTTGAAAACAACCCTTAAACAAAATATTAAAAGTTTAAAAAGACATATATTAATTTTTTTTTAACCATCTAAGGCCTAAATAGATACAAACTCGAAAATTTTGAACTAAAATTATAATTTAACCCTTCTTATTTGGACACCAAAAAGCCATGCAAAGAGTTTTTTTTTTTTTTTTCTTCTTTTTTGAATAATTGCTACTCTAGAGTCCATGATCTTTATAACAACACTTTTATTTTGGAAGAAAAATATAATTAATTTTAAAGAAATTACTCTAAACAGAAAAAATATCAAACTATTTATAAGTATAGAAAAAATTTACTGTCTCTCAGTGATAGATCGCGATAAAATTCTATCGCTTTCTATCGCTCAAGCAAATAAATTCTATCGCAATCTATCACTGATAGATGGTAAAAATTTTAAGAACAAATTTCAAATAAAAGATAGATGGTAAAATTTTTCCATATTTGAAAATAATCCTTACGATAATTTAATTTTCCGACATGAACTCAAAACAAAATATAACAGTATTTCTTTGTCGATAATATATGTCATAACCACTTTTTCTTAAAGTACTTGAGTTAGACTTATTTTTTTTAAGAATATGTGGGATAGGAGATCGAACCTCGAAATTATCATACATATTTAATACCAGTTGAGTTATACTCATTTTGGTTCTCGAGTTAGACTTAAGTTTGGTATATCATGTTACAACTTTTGTTGTTTTGTTTTTATTTTTCATCACCCGTTATAAATTTAAAAGATATAAAATTTTTGGTAAATTAGTTTTAAGAAAATAGATTACCATTCATATATATATATATATATATATATATATATATTATTTTAATGTACTCGTGTAACATACTTTCAATTTGAAGGAACTAATATCAAAATGTATAAATTAGTTCAAAATTATCTTCCGACCAATTTAAACCACCCGACATAAAAAGTTTCGGATTTGTCGCTAAACTACATATCACAAGATTGGAACCCTAAAATCTAAATAGTGAAAACAATAATAAATTATTTAGGAAAAAGGTAAATTCATATCCCTAAAATTTGAGTTATATTAATTAAAATCTCAAATTAATAATTGTATCAATTTAATCTTTAAAATTTAATAATTAATCAATTTAGACTTTCGATAATTAATTATAATTCTTTTCACTTGATTTCATTTAATATCACCTCAAAATTTCTTACCAAAATGGTAATAGAATTATCATATAATTCTTCTTAAATAAGTAGATAAAAATAGAGGAAGACACGAAGATAAAAATAAAAAAAGACAAGAAGATGAAAAACCACTCGTATTCAAAACAATTATAGAATAGCTATTATCCATTCGATTTCACTGCTTTTTTTAGACAAGGGCACTCAAAAGCAAACGACAAGCACACAACCGCCTACTCCCGAGACTCCTTGTCAAGAATGAGGTGAAGAATATTATCTAAAACAATCTCTTTCTAGATCAAATAACAACTTTAAGAGGAAGTCAAAACTGCATAGTATAACCGTGTTTAAAGTATATTAATATGTGTATTTAAAGAAAACTTTATATAAGTGAAGATTATGGATTCATAATCTAAAAATAAAATCTTCAACAGAAGACCTAAATAGAATTACAAAATTAGAATTAGAATTTTATATAATTATTAGTTCGAAGTTTCGAGTGAAAAAAAAAAATCCTTCATCCTTCGAGTGGGAGGTAACTCCAAAATTACTATATGTAAATTATATATTACAACTTGCTTAAATGAAGCCAAAATAGCTAGTAATCATTCATTTGATAAAAACAAAAGCCAACTAAGAAAAGCAAAAGATAGGAAAATTTTTCCAAATAGAAAAAATGTCAAACTATTTACAAAAAATAACAAAAAAAAAAAAAAAATACTGATAAACATTGATAGACTTCTATCAGCATCTATTAGTGATAGACTTCTATCATTTTTATCATTGATAGATCATGATACACTTTTATCAGCGTTTATCACAACTATCTAAAAATTTTACTATTTTGTGCAAATAGTTTCCTTTATTTTTCTATTTTTAAAAATTTCTCCAAAAGATATGCACAAATTTAATCCCTACAACTTTTCAATAGGTATTACTTTAATTAATTGTAAATTACATTAGTAATATTTAAAAATAATACATGAAACTTAAATGAAAAAAATTATAGTAACAGTAGGTTTAAAATATCGATATCGATGGAGATATCGAGGTCTTAATTTTATGGAAATTTTGATGAAGATATCGATTTCGATGGATATTTCTGGAAAAATTATAAAAACATAAAAATTTAAAAATTAAACTAAATTAGTAAATAAATAATTTATTATTTTCAAATATTATTTATATTATATTTATATTAGTAGCAATTTGATGCTTATTTTTTGTGTTTTGTGGATTTTTCTACGATATAATGGAAATATCGATTAACCCCCCATATCGATATCGAACCCATGGAAACATGGAAATATCGATGAAAATATCGACATATCGATGAAAATTTAATACTATACACCTACATGCAGTGCATTCTCCTTATGTTCACACGATGAAATTTTAGTTCATAAATAATGTTTTAATGTTGTTATATTTCACATCATTATTACATGATGCTAACAATAAATAGAAGTATAGTATCCATAGTACTGTAATATTTTTTTATCACTGACATATATACTATATGCTAGTTGAGATATTTTCGTTTTGGCCTCATACTGTTGAAGTATAGTACTCTTTTAAAAATATTTATATAAAAACTTTAATATGAATATAAGGAGTATAAAGGTATTAATGATGTTTTTTTAAAGTTGGGAATTATTTGTTTAAATAAATTACAAAATTTAAGAGTATTTCCAATAATTTTTAGTATGAGACATGTAAATGGGTTGGTGTATGGAAATTTTTAGTGGATGTTTCAAATTTGATTTTGCTAATGTCAAATTCCTCAAATTCTAAAAATAGTGAAAAACTAACATTTTGTTCACGTCACAAAGCACTTACCAACGTTAAATTGTCCATTCGTGATCATTGATCTCATCCATCGCGAATTGACGAAACCCTAAATTCAATTTCATGTTCGAAAAAAGTCATAAGATCACGAAATTTTAATAATGGGCGAGAATTTATGTTTTTTTATTAAAAAAATCATGATGCGCCTTGAAATTGTGTTTGCCGTTTAGAATCCATCAATTTGCAATGAGTGCGAACCTGCAATCACGAATGAGCTCCAGGGAGAATTTAAAGTTGTTCAGTGTTTTATAACATAAGTAAATGTTAATTTCCGTTGTTTTAAAATTTAGATGATACTAGCGTAATTAAATTTGGGTCATTAAAATTATTTTTTTAAAAAAAAAAACTAGTGTGTGTCCATAATAAACAAGGGATAGAGTTAATTAAATAGATTAATTATGAGATTTATTGCACTTTAACAATACCAAATTAAATACAATAAAATGGGGAAATTTTTCTTGGGAAACCTAAAAGGGCGAAGTGATTTTTCTTGGGAAACTAACGGAATTTAAAACATTGGTTTAAAGCAAACCAGCCACGGCACGCTTCTCATTAAGATTTATGATATGGTGGTCCAAAATATAATTTATTTTTTCTTCAAATTTTAAGATAATTAATTTTTTTTATTCTTAATTATAAGTTTTATTTTTTTTCCCCAAAGTTTAGATTTTTTTTTGTGGTCTTTATGGTTTGAAAAGTTTATTTTCAAGATTTACCTATTTAATTCATAAAAATTTTAAAAAGTCAATAAATTTCTGAATTCTCAATTTTGTGTTTAAAATCTATGTTAATGAATAAATCTATTGGAAATTAGGTTATTATGTCGAATTACATGGTAGATTGATTACAAGAAACTTTATACGTTTCATGGTGAAGTAGTTTAAACTAACTAGATTTCATGATATGAATTTACTAAATAAAAAATTGCGTGTTTAGAGATACTGTAGAAACTTTTTAAAGTACAAGGGTCAACTAGATGCAAATTTTGAAAAATTTCTGTCTATTTAATTGGTTTAAATATAAGATTATCAATCCAGTGTAAATCTTATTTGGTAATCATTTTGCTTTTAGTTTAAAAATCAAAACTTATAAAGCATATCTCTACTTATGATATTATTTGGTTTGTTATCACTATTTACAAATATTTTTAAAATCTAATCAAAATTTTGAAAACTAAAAAGATATATATAGTTTTTAAGACTGTTTTCAAATATAGAAAATAACCAAACTATTTACAAATATAAATTTTTTTTGTTTATCAGTGATATATCGTGATAGAATTGTATTGTTTGAGCGATAAAATCTAACGCTCAAGCAATAGAATTTATCGCAGTCTATCGTTGATAGACAATTAAATTTTTTTATATTTGTAAATAATTTGATTTTTTTTTTATATAATAATTTTTGTAGTTTTTAAGAATTATAATATATATATATATATATATATATAATGATTATGAAATGGAGGCTTTAAATACGAAATGTATAACTTAAGATTTGTAATTTTTAAAAAGTTAAAAGGAAAAAGGTAAAGAATGTGAGATTATTCGAAAGCCTGGTGCATGGAGCATTAATTAATTAGGAGCAAAAAATAAAAATAAAAATAAAAATAAAAATAAATAAAGGTGAGGCTGAAATCCTTGCAGGCACGTGAGGAACGGCGTCGTTTTGCATGTGTTTCTGATTGTTTAATGTTAACACAACTCCCTTGTCTTTTGCTGTGTAAATCAACTTTTTTCTGATACCCACGACCACTTTTATTATTTATTTATCTATTTCGTTTTATTTAAAAAATAATAATAATAAACCAAACTATCGATCCTTTAAAATGAGTAACTTTAATATGAAACCATTAGTCTACATAGCTTAAATTTTATAAAGATTTATTCAGTTACAAAGGTTTATTATGTAATTATTAGTTTATAGTTTTGTTTTTGAAAAAAAAAATATTTATTTATAAACATATATCTGGAAGTGATTTAAATAATCAAACATAAGGGGAAAAAAACTACGCCTTAACAAGATTTTGCATGGCTTTGCTAAATTGTGATAAAGTTTAAGAATGCATTTAGAATAATGAGTGAAGTTGTTTAATCATAAGATATTGTTGTTTTTATAATTTTCTTTCTAAATATTTTTTTTATAATTTTCGAGAATTTTAAATCATGGAAAAATCTAAATAATTTTTCAGAAATTGAAATCGATATTTCTTTCAATTTTTGTTTCTATAATTTTTCATAAATTTTCACCGACATCGATATATTTTAATATTTTCGTAAAATTGAGACTCTAACATTTTCGTCAAATAACAATTACCTCACCCAACTCTTCTTCTAAACACCCATACTAAATTTAAGGATTATATTTTATGGATTTAAAAGTATAAAGAATAAATCATGTTGAATAGTAAATATATAAAAAGAAATCATAGATAGAAAAAATGTCAAAATATTTATAGAAAATAGCAAAAATATTATTGATAGACTTCTATTAGTATCTATCAATGATAGACTTCTACCAGTGTGTATCACAACTATTTAAAAATTTTGTTATATTGGGTAAATAGTTTTACTTAATTTTCTATTTTTAAAAAAATTCTCAAAAAAATGTTGATTAACTAAATTTAAAAATTGGGAAAAAAAAAGGTTGCATGAAGTTTAGAGACGTGGAAAGTGGTGTAATCTTTGTTGGGTGAAGAAAGTTGAAAAGGAAGAGAGAGAAGTGGTGGATGAAACAGTGGGTTTGGCTGTGAAGATTCTCAGTTCTTTCTCTCACATCCAATGAATCTCTTTATCTCTCTTCTTTTTCAGTGACAATTTAACACCCACTAGTAATCTTACACGTGTCATTTCATATCAATTTAGTAGTATAGTATATAGTAGCTAGCTACTTCCTGACAATTTTCTGGAAATCAAAAGAGCCTCTACAAATAACAAAACTATATATATATATATATTATCAACATGTTTGATATTATATTCATGTTTTTTAAGATTAATGTTTTGATCATCTAGATACGAGCAATCAACTTATACTTTCGATGTAATATAAAAATTTAAAGTAATGTTGAATAGTACATATAAAAAAGAAATATTAAAAAAATATCATTTTAGTCATTATATATTGAGTTTCATTCTATTTTAATCGATATATTTTTAAATGACTAATTTTAGTCTTTATATTTTCAATAAATTTTAAAAATAATTCATGCGGTTAGTTTATTGTTGTTTTTAAAAAATCAATATAGTCCATATTAGCATTCTCTTTTAAGGATAATAACCAAGTATATAGCAACATTTTAAAAGAATTGCAAATATAGCAAAATCTATCAATGATAAGACTGTTATCGCTAATACCAATGATAGACTACCTAGATCATAAAAGTCTATTAACGATAGAATATCACTACTAGACTTTGCTATATTTGTAAATTTTTTTCTTAAAATGTTGCTATATCCTAATATTTTAAATATGATTGTTATATTTATAAATTTCCCTTACAAATAAAATACCTGTGTGGAATAAGATGGCTGAGAATCTTTGAAAGGATGATAATGGACCTGTATTTCATTGAAAAACTAGCCCATGAACTATACTTCTGGCCCAATAGCTTTTTTTTCCTTCTTTTTTTTTTTCCCTTAAAGGCTAGGAAAATAGGATCATTAGCGGAGGTTGAAAGAATGTGACTAAAAACTTAATCCCTTTAACTTAATGTCTAACAAGTCTTAGGTCAACTCTCAACTTCTGTTCAACAAATCTCTAACATATTCATAATTATAAAAAATTAACAAATCATTAGATTAAAAAAAAATGAATTTTATGCCGTGTGAAGTCCTAAACTTCCAATTTTCTGTCTAATGCATTTGACAATAAGAGATTCAGAGACCTATTGAAAGTTTATTAATCTATCACTTTTCAATATTCAGAAATCAAATAAAATAAAGTCAAAATTCAATTCTAACATTCAAATAAGCCTATCCAAAGGACAACCATAATTTTTCCCTATGCCCATGTGTCCATTTTTACAGAATATCTAACGTGTGTATATATATATATATATATATATATATATATTTTTCTTCTTTTTCTGCAACATAGAGTGTTCACTGAAATCAACCAAATCAAATTGAAATTTTGATTTTTAATTGTCAGTTTGATTCGGTTTAAAATTATAAGCCATTTTTTTTTTATTTGATTCAGCTTTGGACTTGAAAATCGAATCCAAAGCCGAACCGAATTGAACCGTTTGCTTGTCGGTTCAAGACAGTTTGAAGCAAACAAATAGTTCAGTTCAATTTGGTATATATGCAAAATCGAATTGTTGAACCAAACCATGACCACTCCTACTGCAACGACCTAAATCATGTACAGATAAAACGTGTTGTCTTCAATCATGATTCACTTACTTTTTCTTCATGTTATCTTCTAAGAGAAAATATAAACATAGTTGGCCAGAAAACTGTTGACGTATTTGATTGTCTGGAAAAACATCACCGTAGAAAATAACTCAGAATGACATTAACTAAGTTGCAGGAATTTTCTCTCTTTCTCTTTCTAATATGCTAAGTTTGGTAGGAAATTTCTAGCATAAGCTACTTCCAGGGTTTAAATAAATTCTCCAAAGGAAAGAAGAAAAGAACCCAAAATGAGGTGTTTTATCCAAGGAAGTTGATAATCACCAAATGGAGAACCAGGTTGCACAGGACGAAATCTGCAAAAGCTCGTTCGGGGGCCAAATCCTGAAAATTTAAGGAAGATTCGTTAAGAACTTCAAAATGAATTGCTGTAACCAGTTTTAGATTTTATGATAGGAAGTTTGCCTATCATTTATTTTTTCGATAATGAATGGAGGTTAGGGGAGGGAGTGTGAAAAGGGTCATGCTTGATTAGAACAATTTGCTTTCCACCATGAAAAATGGCATGAAAGAAAAGGTTAATGCCTTTCATTTTTGGTAAAAGAAACAATTTCATTTTAAATCATGTGAGGAATGATAAGTACTTGAAATCAATTTATATGACATTTAATAGTCTGGATGTTCGTTAGAAATGAAAAGAAAAATAGGGATTTTGCCCATAGCCTTTCCTAACATGTAAATGAAAAGTGAGGTCAAATTATTAGAGTAAAAATAGAATTTGAAATCCCGTTTTGATTTAATACCCCTTCAAATCTCGTGGAAAGAAACTCAAGCAGTTAAAGTCGAAGAACATGAAGAAATTACCTTGAATTCCTTGTTTTCTTTATTAACTTGAATTCGGAGACAAACTGCAAATTAAGAATTTGATTAGAATAAAGAACGGCTCTTCTGTTTCTGTGCTTTGATAATTCAGAAATACATTCTGCTTACCAGCAAGTACAGCTGTCCCGATACAAGAAAGAACTCCTGAGAGGAAGGAGTTGAATGGGAACGATCCAACGATCGCCATGTATGCTACCTGTTTCCAAGAACTCAGTTAAAAGTAATTCAAAACAAATTTAAGAACTTGGAGACAACTTTTAAAAGTGTGCCTAGTCGTTGGGCAAGACGAAGGCACCGCACCTCCTCAGTGCAAGAGGTAAATGCTGTTGGACACCTCCAACCTTTTAAGATTTTTATTTTATTTATTTATTAAGAAATAACCGTGATGCATAAATAAACTTAAGAAATCCTATAGATAAAGAATCACTTAAAAAAACATCATCTAAATTTTCATTATCTCATCATTCATAGTACCATGTTTTCCCACATAAAATGACGCCGTTACCATTTTCCTATTGAGCACCCTTCCAAGAAATTTCTTTGAATTTCGTGTTAAGTCTCACAAGGCTATTTCCCTTTAGGTATGTGTCACAGTTCAAGATCCTAAACTCAACCAAGTTTCAAATGTTAATGCCAACAATAGAGACCACGATTATAAAACAAATGTCAAATGCAAATAATTGAGTACCTTGAGTTAATAGGGCACAGCCTAAATTAGTAAAACCTCCCACTCCCAGAGTAAGAAGTTTAATGCAAAAGCTACCTAGTCTCTCTTTATAAATCACTTTTTGTTGATAAAATTTATTAGCTGTAAATGAATCAAGCTGAAGTATTCAATTAAAAGACAGTTCTAACTTACCAAGGAAATCAGTAAACTTTCAGAACTCGGTGAGTAAAATAATCTTTTATAATCAATATTCAATTACAGCTTTATCAAAAGAAAGGGATCAAATGTTGAATTGATCAGATGAAGCACATAATACGTGCAATTATGCGAAGGGTGTTAAGGCTGATGAATTCTTGGATCCTTGATACAAAAGGAATGTTCAAGATGTTTTGGCTTAGGCATCAATTACTTTTAATATCCTCTCGATGCAACTCAGATTTTTATAATTATTAGCTTGCACTGTCTAAGCTACTTGGGGAAATTTCTGCAAGCCGGTTAAGCTAGCAGGGGATTCCAATTCTTTTGTATTCTTCCATTTTCAATGAAGGTTGCTCATAAAAAACTATAATACGCATGGGAAGATGAAATTACGCAGAGATATACAAACCAACATGGAGTCTGGTAACACAACAGGCGATTATCCTATTTTATAAAAGAATGTAACCATACATCACAGGAGAAACGTCAACATGAATTCACATTCAATTACAATGCAGTTTTCTGCAATCAAACACAACTCAAAGGCAGTAATCAAGAGAGCGTGATACATACAGAAAAGGAAAATTCGATACAAATCCGTTCCCAAAAAAACCAGCAACACAAAATTATTACAATCATCAAGGAATTGGCGTCAGCAGAAGGATCTAAAATGTACAAACCTGGATCAGAGCGGTGAACACAGCATAAATCACATAGAGATCAATGATCTGCGAAGAAGACGATCTAGGTTAAAATTCCACCGGTGAATTTAGAGCGGGAGTGAAAAGATATAGTTACCTTGAGAGTTGCTGGAGTGGCGGCATAAGCTGAGCGGAGTGATTGGAAAAGAGCTTGAGCGTCCTTGCTACTGGATCTCGCCATGGCAGAGTAGTACCGAGCTCTGGAATCTCAAGGAACGAAGAAGAGTGAAGACTTTTCGTCTAAAATGAAATGCTAGGGAAATCTCACTAGTTTTTAGGAGTGAAAAGTCTTTTGTACCCTTTTATAAAATTCGGCCCTAATTATGTAAAATTCTCCTTACAGCCCCTCCACGATTCTTCTCCGGCGAGCTGCCTGGCGGAGGTGGCGGCGGTAACCTACTCGAAGGCGAATGATCTGAACGTCGGAAGTTTGTGGTGAATAAATCAAAGGAAAATGAAGCCGTCCAGGTTTTTTACATCGTCAAGATTGTCAAGATTTAATAAAAAATATTTAAATACATTAAATTGATTGTGAATCAAACCTATTTATAAAAATTAATCATTTATGTAATAAAAATTATTTAAAAGATTGTTACTTAATTCAACTAGCATGAATTTGAATTCAATCTAGAAATATGAGGCACATATTAAAAAATAAAAATAAAAAATATTGTTCAGACTTTTTCTCAATAATTATTGAGATGACCAAATTATCTGTACTTTTTTTCTTTTTGATAATATATGGAGCTAAGAAATCGACCTTCCAACTTTAAAATATGTCAACTGAGCATACTCATGTTGACATCAAACTATCAACTTTTAGATAGTAATGCGTAATTTATCTGTCTTTTTTTCTTTTGAAAAATTGTTATTTTCTCTTCTTTTTTTTTTTTTTCCTTGGTAGTATATTTGATAAGTGTACGTCTATTATGGGTTGGTGACATTTAGTATGAGATGAATGATAGATATGTTACAAAATAGAGTGGATATAAAAATAGTGCAAAATTCAGAGTCATTTAGATCAAAGTTGGCTTTCCTCTGTACAAGCAAAGTTCAGTGTAAAGATTAATAGAGTTGTAGCATAGCACACATATGGCATGGATGTGAAAAGTGGGCAAAATTGGTAACATGAGCTAGGCAGCCATGGGGAAGCTTGGTTTTCATTATTTCTTGGCATGAGATTGCTCCACAAGGTATCTGCAACAAGAGATCCAGTTTAGAGAAAATTGAAGCCTTGCATTTCAGCATAGTAAATGGAGTTGATTGCTAGCAAAATCTCATAGAACAAACAAACACTTCAATCAAAAGATTTAAATTGGCAGCTTGAGGAAAACAAAGAAGTGAAAGGAAATTGAACATATATCTTTGAAGTGATGGATATAAACACCGACGTTGGCAGCTTGAGAAATGCGCTGAACCTTTGGCTGATGGAAATATAGGCCAAAGTATTCAAGTAATCAAGTGCACTATGTTCTATATTTCAGTTGAGATTAAAAAAGAAATATCGTTTATAATGGGATTGTACTTCCTCTGTTTTTTGTATACCAAATTCCTTGGCAGCAAGCATCAAGCATTGAAAAGATTATTAAATTTTCTTTTTCATGGAGAAACCAAGATTTGAACAAATGCAAATAACCGTCAATTCGAGCATAACTTAGTGGATAAGAAACTCATACCATCTCAAAGGAAAGGTCGGTTTGGGGGGGGGGGGGGGGGGGGGGGGGTAGAGGAATTAAGCCTGGCAAGAAGCCAAATCTTTTCTCTAAGACCTCTCAAACCCTCCAAAAATTCTCTCTCTCTATAAAATAGTACAAAAACTAGGAAGCAAGAGAACGTGACCTCATCCTAAAAAGATGAAAAAAAAACTTCCCATCATAAGACAACTATCTCTACTACGTAGAGGTGGGGAAGATTATTATAGACTATCTTGTTGATCTGGGTGTGGCTGATGTTAGGACTAGCAATACAGTCATCCTACCCAAATGGTTTCAGAGGTTCCCTAAAGGACCAGAAGCCTTAAGGAAGCAGGAAATCATATTAAATAACGTGGCCTGATATTTTCAGATTGACTGCGACTTGTCTCCCAAATAGAGCTTCTAAATGTAAAATTTCAGGAACATTGTCCGATGGATTCCCCTCACCTTGGGAGGCGTTCCATAGAATATTTGCCTTGGCTACGTCCAATAGTTTGATTGGAATACATTTTTTCTGTTTTTTCTGCTTCTCTTCAAGTTCAGGTAACAGAAGATGTGGTCTTTTTGTGTGGCCCGTCTGCTGGAATTCAAATAATAGTTTGATTGGAATAAATTTTTTCTGTTTTGTCTTAAAAAAAGTCGCTAATTTCCCTCCAGCGGAGTTCTCTTTTAGATATTTTGGACCAATCAACTACCTCTTGAAAAGGTCTCCGCCAAGGATCAATAATCCCACCAAATATCATGTGCCATTCAGATCATAAAAGGACGCAAGACTTGTCCTTTCCCAACATTTGCAGTATTGGGAAGCTGACATGTGCAATTCCACATGCAAATCACGAACAAATCAATATAAAATGAAAACAGGGACGAGGATGCTCTGTGATCGAGGTTGGAGGGGCTGGGAGACTATAGCTCAAGATCTGCCTTTTGGCCCTTTTTAAGAGCATTCCAAGGAGGCAAAGGAGCATCAATTGGGTATAATGCAATCTGAATCCCAAAATTTCCAAGAAAGTGAAGTTTTTTCTTTGGTCAGTGATGTGTCGAAGCCTTAATACTGCTGAGAGACTCCAGGGGAGGCTCTCCAGTTGGACCTTAGGGCCATCCGTACGTTGGCTGTGTAATAGGGCAGAGGAAACCATTGACCACCTTCTGTTGCATTGTATGTTCGCTATGGAAGGCTGGAACCTTATCTTCAGGGAGATGGATTTTGCTACGTGCTTACTCTACAGAGTTGAGGATTGCTGATGGAATCCCTGACGGGATGGAATTTTAGAGGGAAAGCCAAGGTGCTGTGGAAATGTGCTGTGAGTGCCACCACTGCAGTCTATTTGGAAAGAAAGAAATGCTAGAATGTTTTAAGATAATTGTAATTCGGCTGATTCTTTTGTTAATAGTGTTCAGCTTTTAGCTTCTAGGTGGATTTCTTTTCACAAGGGGTCCTCTTGTAATTACATTCTCTCCAGGAATTGGCCTTTTTGCATTAGTTTTCTCTTCTCGGTGGGGGTTATCTTATCTCTACCCCAGCCCTAAAGTTTTTTTGTGTGGCCTTCTTGTTAATCATTTTTTTTTTCTTAAAATACAGATATAAAATATGAAGCATCTATGGACAAAAAGAAATTTAGTATGCAAATCCTGAGAGAGTGAAACTAAGCAAAACTTACTTGCCAGTGTAGAAGCCTGCAGAATACCAAGCATTTAAAACAGTAGCAAGGTCTGTTTCAGAGCTAGCACCACTTTGAGGCATTATCCCATCATGCCTCTCGCTCTCCTTCTCTATATGAACAGATCCAAAAAAAAAAAAAAAAAAATGATCACAAGGTATTAAAGCGTGCAACTTAAAGCCCACCCTGTACATTTAAGTATAACGACAACCATGAGAAGCAATGCCGTATGAATTTGGCAGAGAATGGGTTAAAAAGGATAAGATGAAAACATAAAGCTCATAACCTGATGGGAAGTTTAATGGTATGTTGTCTGTCACCACTAGTTACAAAAACCTATACATCTGAACCCTTAAACATGAAGTCCTATAATCTTATCTAAAGCTAAAGAAAAATCATATAGAAATGAAATGTGCAAGATGACCATATTGAAAGTGGAGGTTGGCTTGCAGCAATATACATGTTCCAACATCGTAGGATGAGCATCAAGTGGTTTGGGTGTCCATGCTCATCACAAAATCATTTAGCGAATATGACACTAAGAAAAATCCAACGAACTATAGTTGGGGACTATAGAGTTTCTGTAAAAGGGCACATGACTAAACAAGGACAGAAGGAGGGCCTCAAAAACAACAGCCTAGTAGGAAGTAAACAAGGGCAAACCTAGCAACCTAGAAAGGGACTCAAATCCAAAATAATAAGATCTAACAAGTAATTACAAAAGTTCTTAGATATGAACATCCAAGGGGAAGCATCCACGTCTCTCTAGTTCTTTAGTTCTTGGTGTGTGTGTGTGTGGATTAAAATAATAATAATATATAGCAAACACAAATTAAATATCTCTCACGATACATTCTATCATATTCCCTTTTGTAGAGTTTTTGTGGAGAAGAGGAGTTATTATAATTCTTTTTATCAGCTTTCTTTTGCTTTGCATTGTTTCTTTTAGGCTTATGGGGGTCTTTTTCTGTCCCCTTTGACATATTCTGTTGCCTCTAGTTCATGTCTTTCAATGAATGTCATGTTTCTTAAGGAAAAAAGAAAAAGAAGATAATAACTTCCAACATATGAGGCAAGAGCAATAAATATCTCCTCACGGTCAAATAATAGTACTAAATTGTAAATAAGTAGACTCTATGGATCAAATTCAAATATATGACTAGAAAATCTATTAAACTGAATCTAAATAATGAAATAACTTGGATGTTCTACAACAATACTATCTAAAAAACCAATAAATTTTCATGGGTATTCCATCGGATGCCTGCAAGCTTTCCACGGGAGCTAGATTTAAAGGGAACAATAAGAGCTTTTGGAATATAGATTGTGATAAAATTTATTCTCAGGCTAATTTAAAGCATGCATTTGTTTACTTTATCCAAGACGTTCTGTACTTACTCGTCTTTTATATTTAACTCCTCCCATGACAGTGTTCTTTAAGCTCCTTCAGAGTGGGGATTCCCTCCCCCCTTGACTTCTCCTATTTTTTTTTTTCCTGAAGTTTATAATGTCTTCACCAGTTGCTATGTTTAATAATTTTGTTACTTGTACAAAACATCATAAAAAGAATATTCGATCAAAGAGTAAAAAGAAATTCAGATAATCTGAAAAAACTCGGCTCCAAAAAAACACGCCTACCTTTATTTACAGTCTTCATGGAAGATATAGCTCTTGCTGCAGAATCCATTGCAGTTTTGATAATGTCACCATCAGCAAGGGACGAACTTTGAGGACCTGTAGCCAATGAATGAATAATGATTAATATGCCAACAACAAGCATTCCAAACAAGGAACAAAGGGAGAATCAAGATCACATACCAGATAAAAATGGATAAATGGAGGGCAAATAGGAGGGTATTGCTTGGTAATGAGAAGGTTGGCTTGCAGAGACTGGGTATTCTTGATAAGCAGCAGATGCTCCCCATTGAGTTCCAACGTCAGAACCTGCATTGACATCCTGGTAGTTCCCACTACCAGCACCACATTGATAAAGCTGTTCTAGAACCTTCTGTCTCTTCTCCTCAAGCTCATAATACTGCTTGAGTAGCTGGTTATAGTCCTCTTCACATTTTAGATTTAAATTGGAATCCTCGATGGGCTCCTGTTGCGTCTCTTTCACATGTAGAGCATCTGAAAAATCTGTACAAGATATAGGACATGGCTCTACACTGATATTTTCCTTAGCTTCTGAGGTAGTTGTTGTCTCATTGACTTCAAACTCAACACTATTTTCTCCAATATAGCTCTCGTCATCTACACTCCTGTTCCTTTAAGATACAAAGTTTAAGAGAGAATAATAAAATATTAATCAGGATAACTTCAAAGGAGACACTCAGGACCAACTATATGTCATTTTTCCTATATTTTCCCTAATGGAAATTATTGAAGAGAAGTCACAAGATATCCCACATAACAAGAAGGGGACTAGTTACGACAATTCATCAAAATAAGCTCATAGAAAACAACAGAAGACTTCAAGCTACAAGAGGTGCTTTTCTTCCAATCTATCTCCCCCTTCTCTTCTTTGATGAGAAGGAGATACAACTACACAGAAAAATAAAAGAACAGGGTCTAGGGGCCAGACCCCACAATAAGGCCTAGGGAGGTTGATATAGAGCCCTCAAGCTTGTCGTGATAAAAAGAATAACCTAAAAAATTATAGGACTCGTTCCATAACTTCCCTAGGATCCAAAATCTAATGTTCATTTTGACCAGTCAAACAACTCCACTCCATATAGCATATATGACAAGGCATCAAATCAAAAGACTACCCTCAAGCATCTTTTAAAATTCATGTCAATTTAAGAAACAAGACAAGAACTTTATGCAACAACCTGGCATTTTTCTAATGGGAGATCAATGTGTTTTCTCTTGGTATGGAAAAACTGTCCACTAGGATTGAGTGTAACTCGGTAGCTTGCAAGACTTGTAACTTTGAAGCCATGCATTCAAATCCTGTCTCATAATATTTTCTTTTTGTGACTAAATAAATGAGAAAAGAATTATGTTAAACCCCCAATATTATACACTTACAAGCGAAAGGGTAATTCATCCAAGGCAACGGCTGCCAAGGTTGTTACGGGCGAGGATGTTGGCAGAGGGGGGGACCAGGAATAATTCTACAAGTAGCAATTGCACGGAAGGAGGAAGGCAGGTTGTATTTTGGGAAAAGCTCAGGGAGGCTTTTGTGGAGAAGATCACCAACTCTCTCAAATGTGCTGGTTTTGTTGTTTCCTTATTTTCCTTGTTATTTCCTTTCTTGTTTATGTTCCTTGATTGTGTTGCTCATCGGGACCTTGAAAGACCTTTGTAAGGAATTTGGAATATAGTCATCCTATCAGCAGCTCTTAAAATACAAGAATATTCTCTGTTTTCTGTCTTTGTTGGGTTTTACTGTGTGCAGAGGAAGAGGAACCTAACAAATTGGTATCAGAGCCCTACATCCTGGGGAGAACAAGGCGAATGGCTCAGAAGCAAATGGAAGAAAGGTTGGAAAATCAGGAGAAAGAAATATCAGGGATGAAGGACATGATACTTGGGCTGTGTAAAAGTATCAAGAAATTATGAGAAGAGGTGAGGGAGAACAGCTCGTTGCAGAAAAACGAGGAGTCTGGAACCACTGAAGGGTCACGACTCAAGCTGAAGGGAAAAATGGAGGAAATCGAATCATCTCATAATCCGGGGAGTGGAGTATCGGATAGGAGAAAATATAAGAAACTAGAGATGCCAATCTTCGCAGGAGAAAACCCAGATATGGGTGTACCGAGCAGAATACTACTTTGAGATACATGAACTCAGTGAGACTGAGAAGGTGAAGGTAGCGGTCGTTAGCTTTGCGTCGGATGAAGTTGACTGGTTCAGGTGGAGCCATAACCGAAAAGCTATCACGACTTGGGCAGAGTTAAAAAAACGGATGTTCGATCATTTCTGACCTACGGGCAAAGGGAGTCTCGGAGCGAGACTAATTCGAATCACGCAGGATGGAACGTATGCTGACTACGTGAAGAAATTCGTGAATTACTCGGCCCCATTACCGGAGATGGCAGAAAGCGTTCTCAAGGATGCTTTTGTGACGGGGTTAGAACCGGCGTTACAAGCAGAAGTGGTGAGTCGCCACCCGTCGACGTTGGAGGAGTGTATGAGGGAAGCCCAATCCGTTAACGATAGAAACCTAGCCCTGAAGTTGGCCCTGTCCGAATTAGGGGTTGTTGGGCCCAATAAGAAAGAGGCCCAAGGGGGTAGACGAAAGAACTCCCAATCAGAAAAAACAAACCCGAATGCCATGACGAGGCATATCTCCATTCCCGTGAAGGGAAACTACACGAAGCGGGAGCCACCGGTGAGGAGACTGTCCGATAGCGAATTTCGTGATCGCCTCGATAAGGGCCTGTGCTTTAGGTGCAACGAAAAATATTCACCAGGACATAGATGTGAGGTGAAGGAGAATCGAGAGCTAATGTTATTCATCCTGAACGAGGAAGAAGAAGGCGATGAAGTAGAGGTAGAACCAGACGAAGAACCAACCGAGTTAAACAAAATAGAAGTGATCGAAAATGCTGAGATAGCATTACGATCTTTAATGGGATTTTCAGCGAAGGGGACTATGAAAATCAGAGGTACGGTGGAGGGAAAAGGAGTGCTCGTGTTGATCGACAGCGGCGCAACTCACAATTTCATCCATCAGAAGCTCGTGGACGAGTTGGGGCTAACGGTTTCGGATAAATTGAAATATGGGGTGGTGATTGGTAACGGCACCGAACTCCGGGGAAAAGGGGTATGCGGATCAATGGTGTTGAAGCTACCCAATCTGGAGGTGAAGGCAAATTTCCTGGCTATCGAATTGGGTCAGATAGATGTGGTGCTCGGAATGCAATGGTTATGCACCACAGGATTTATGGGAGTTCATTGGCCCACCCTAACGATGTACTTTACGCACGAAGGCAACCAAATTACGCTGAAAGGAGATCCTTCATTAACCAGATCCGAAATCTCTCTAAAAATGTTAGCGAAGGTGTGGGAAGAAGAGGATCAAGGATTCCTCATCGAATTCCAGAATCTGGAAATGGAGCATACCGGGGATGTTGTAACCACCACGGAAGAACCTGCATTGGAAGGGTTACCGATAATGATCCAGACTCTTCTAAGGCAGAACGAAGATGTGTTTAAAATTCCAACCTCCCTTCCACCGAAACGAGCCGTAGATCATCAAATTTTAACGTTGGATGGACAGAAACCCATCAATGTCAGGCCCTATAAATATGGGCATTCTCAGAAAGAAGAAATAGAAAAATTAGTGAAGGAAATGTGGCAAACAGGGATCATTAGCCAAGCCGCAGCCCGTACTCCAGCCAGTATTACTCGTGAGAAAAAAATATGGGGGATGGCGTTTCTGTGTCGACTATCAACAGTTAAACCAAGTCACGGTGGCCGATAAATTTCCGATTCCGGTGATCGAGGAACTCTTGGACGAATTACATGGCTCGACCGTTTATTCCAAATTAGACTTGCGATCAGGGTACCACCAGATTCGGATGAAAGAGGAAGATATCGAGAAGACAGCATTTCGCACTCACGAAGGGCATTACGAGTTTTTAGTTATGCCGTTTGGTCTAACCAACGCGCCGGCCACATTTCAGTCACTGATGAACCAGGTATTTCGACCATTCTTGCGTCGTTTCGTTTTAGTTTTCTTTGACGACATTCTAGTGTACAGTCCGGACATCACTACTCATGAGACACATTTGGGGGTGGTATTCAACGTCCTCAGAGATAACAAATTATACGCCAACAAGAAGAAATGCATCTTTTGCCAGACTCGAATTCAGTATTTGGGCCAGAGGCTGATGGAGATAAGATTAAAGCCATGATGAATTGGCCCCAACCGAAGAATGTGTCGGAACTTATAGGATTTATTGGCCTCTTATAGAAGGTTTGTGCATCAGAAAGCACGTTTTTCAATAATTGCACATCAGGGGATGTCCATGCGAATGGAGTAATATAATAGTAATAAGGGCTCTTAGTTCAGTTGTTAGCTAGAACGTCGGTCTACCCAATGTCTACGGTTCCAATCCTTGTGAGCGTGAAAGTCTGTGAAGTGAGGAGTGTCCCGTGCTAGGAAGCATTACTCCTCTTTTCATTCCAAATTCAAGAATACGACCGATACGATTGATTGGTCTATGTGCCTCTCTTATTACTTTTTTGTACATGGCAAATTTCATTGAGAGGAATCAGTAAAGAAAAGAAAAACGAACATCTTACAACACAACATTAGTATTGGCAAAAGACAGATAGGCATAGTGCGATGTTCAGAAAACGAGAAAAAAAGAGATATCTTCAGCAGTTCCTCTTCCTGCTGCGCTTTATCGCCGCTCCGGGCTGTACTGAAAGCTTTTCCTTCAAGCAATCTCTCAGGGTCAGGGATAGTCGAAGTACCTTTTTTGAAAAGCCTCGTTCTCTCTATTTGAGCTAGTTGCCTTTTTACAGTGGAGGTTAGAATAGCTTTCCTTCCTAAGGCTCTAGCTCTAAGAAGCTAACAATCCCCAGGGCTATTCCTAAGGGTTTCTGGGGTGTCAAAAATGGATAAAAGGACTAAGGGGAGAGGGTATACCAGTCCTATCATGAATAGGGTGTTTTCAGTTATTCCAGATATAGCTGGGTAGAGGGTTATAAGGCATCCTTCTCCTTGGCAAGATTCAGTTTTCTCGCAGAATTTCGATTTTCGTCTTTCTCCAAGCGAGTCAGTGGAAGTTTGAGCACTGCAACCAGCCTTTATACCCGTCGAAGAGATGGATCCTCTGGACACCGAAGTTCGGGTCACCCCTGATGACTCAGAAGAGATAGAGCGGGGGTTGGTAGCCGTCAATAGCCCAGATGGAGATAGAATGTGGGGAGATTGAACTTCAAGCGTACTCTTTCTTCTGTGTAATGAGTGGATACTAGTTCGAATTCCTCGGTCTTGTTGACCAACTCCTTTTACTTTATAAGCTTCTTATTCAATAAAAAGTAGTTAGTTTAGGCTAGTTGCCCTCTCTTCTGTTATTCAACTACGGGCTTAAAAGCGGAATATCCACAGGCCTCGAAGAAGAAATTCATCAATCATTCCAATTCAAGTAATGCTGTATCGGAATATTCAACTACCGCTACTACAGCCGTATGAATCGAATCTATCGACAAGTCGAGCCTTCTCTCTCCAAACCTAACGTGGTAGTTTCCCATCATAGGGCTTTCTATCTATAGATTGAGGCCATTACCAAGGAGCTAATTCGTTCAGAACCCAGTTGACTGCTTCTATAGATAAGGCGGAGCGTCCTTGGCTCAGCATTATAGCACATAGGGCTTCAGCGCTTCGAGCTTGACCTACTTACTGAATGCCAAAGCAAGGAAAGACTCTATTCCATAGCTTCTGCTTGTCCTCGCTTGCCCACGCTTAGCACGCATACATGTGATTCTTCTTCTATCTCCTTTAATCTCCATAGGTAAAGGAAGACTAGCTAGAAAGAGCATTAATGAGAAAGATCTCTGGGGAAACCGCTAAAAAAAGATTGAACATGTGGGAGGATCCGAACGAATTCTGCTTTACAGCTATTGCTCTATGTAGGAAAGTACTAGAGTGGAGTGCCCTGCTCACTCGCATTCGCCTAATCGAGCAGAACGCCACTCGGCGATCATCCTACAACTGGTCCCGCCTATAGTTATAGTGTCGAAGACACAATCTATTTTGTTGTTCTTACGACGGTTGTCAAACCCAACAAACAAGGAAAGGATGCCTCTCGGGGCATCTGAGAATGATTCGAGTTGTATGAAGGGAAACTCTCACGTACAGTTTGTTTTTTTTTTGGGGTATCCGGGTAATCCGTGGAAGAAGTAGAAGCAAGCTAGTTACTCTTATGCCCACCCCACGTTAAAAGAAGAGTTGCAGCTTTAGGAGCGAATGGAACTAAAGTTCGGGCCAAGGGGAAAGTACAGACCCACGCCTAGGGATATACAAGCGCCATTCTTCAGATGGATCGCTGTTCGATAGTTATTGTAGCCGGGATAAGCAGGCACGAACTTCCATATAGCGCCCTAGTTTGTTAGTACAAGTAGCTAAGAGGGCTGGGAAGTACGACTTGCGTCAAACTTGTGAAAGAATACTTGCAGCGCACCTGCTGAACAAGGCTCCTTGAAAGTCTTTCGGGGATTACCAGTTCCGGAGGGACCCACCATTGTACTTCTAGGACCGAGTTGACGAGGGGGAGGATCTGAAAGATTTTTATGGAATGTCCTACTCCTGCCCGAGCTTTCCGATCAACCAATCCCCTAATTTCAGGGGCATCTCTATCTTAGGTAGGGCCAGGGCCACTAATTAGTCGAATGAGCCTATCCCTCTGGCCTATCATTGTTGGGTCGTCGATCCGGCTGGCGGCTCCTGCATCTCCTGCGTCTCCATAGGGGCCCTTCATACAAGCCACGAGGGAAAGCTCTTTCCAGATGGAGTAGTGCATTTCTGTCTTGAAAGCCCGCCCTACAGATAGGAGTTCCTATCTCGACTGCCTATCCAACCCGAATACTCTTATTCATGGTGGAGTGCTTCAAGAGCTAACACGAAATGAGAAATACATTCGATTACGGCAACTAATAGATAGCGAACTTTTTGGTAGAAACAGACAGAATGATCCCTTGGCTCGGGCAAGAAAAGGAAAAGGTAAGAGTACGACTACCTTTTCCTAAGGACGATAGGAAAGTTTGAGCTGAAAGATTGAATCACACCGGGTAAGAAAGGCGGGGTTAGCAGGTTTCTCCAAACGTATAAACAAAAATCAGAAGCAACGGTCCTGAGAGGATACCGATACGCATACATTATCGCATGGAAAACCTAGCTGAACCGGATCAAGGGTCCTAACCGAGTCCAACTGACCTTCTTTGGCTGGCCCCCGCCCCTTGCAACGAGGGCAACCGTACGTGCTTTTTCCCTTCGTTTAGCGAGATAGCTTACCAGCTCTTTCGGCTCATAGCAGCATTATTTAAAGCGGAATCCTCATCCTGAGTCGAGTCCGCATTGCTGAAAGAGGCGATCAGAATGGTACTCGAATCCATTTACGATCCCGAGTTTCCAGACACATCGCCCCCCCTAATCTTAGATAGGTCGTCTGAGGGTTCGCCGCGGTTCATTGCTGTGCTTACACACTAGGCTACCCTTCTCCGAAAGCTCCGCGGGACCACCTACCACTAGTCTTCGGCCGAAGGGGTTTATTGCACAAAAACGCCGGGACGCAGGCCCCCGAAGAGGGAAGCCCAACGAATGTCAGATGCAAAGCCCCGCACCTCATTAAGGATATGGCAATATCGCAGCTCCATTGACCAAACTACTCCAGACGAATGCGTTTGAATGGGACAATGAGGCTACTGCTTCTTTTGAAGAATTGAGACAAGCCATGATGACTATCCCAGTCCTGGCACTTCCGGATTTCTCCCTCCCATTTGTGATCGAAACAGACGCTTCTGGATTTGGGTTAGGAGCGGGTGTGACTCAAAACTCTAGACCAATAGCTTACTTCAGCCAGAAGTTATCCCCTCGAGCTCAAGCTAAATCAATATACGAAAGGGAGCTGATGGTCGTGGTCTTAGCAGTTCAAAAGTGGCGTCATTATTTGCTGGGAAAGAAATTCACGGTTATATCGGATCAAAAAGCTCTGAAGTTTTTGATCGAGCAGAGGGAAGTCCAGCCGCAGTTTCAAAGGTGGTTAATGAAGCTTTTAGGATATGATTTCGAGATCTTATACCAGCCTGGTTCACAAAACAAGGTAGCGGATGCTTTATCAAGAGTACCGGTGGCAGCGTCCGCTATGACCATGACAGTGCCCGCCTTATTGGATGTGGATAGTGTACTCAAGGAAGTGGAAGACGACGAAGAATTGCAGAAAATTATAGGAGTACTGAAAGACGATCCTGATGGAAAACCCAAGTATGAGTGGAAGGACAATAGATTATTATATAAAGGAAGGTTAGTGTTATCACGAACTTCATCGTTGATTCCTTCATTACTACATACTTTTCACGATTCAGTCTTAGGCGGCCACTCGGGGTTCCTTCGAACGTATAAGAGATTAAATGGGGAATTGTTTTGGCATGGGATGAAAAATGATGTGAAAAAGTACGTGGAAGGGTGTGAAACATGTCAAAGGAATAAAACAGAATCCCTTTCTCCAGCAGGCCTTCTTCAACCCCTACCAGTACCGAATATGGTTTGGGAGGAGCTCACAATGGACTTCATAGAGGGATTGCCGAAATCAGGGGGATACAATGCGATCATGGTGGTGGTCGATCGATTGAGCAAGTATTCTCATTTTATCCTTCTTCATCATCCTTTTTCTGCTAAGTCAGTAGCTGATGTGTTTATACAAGAGGTAATCCGTCATCATGGGGTACCAAAATCCATTCTTACAGATCGCGACAAAATCTTTTTGAGCAACTTCTGGAAAGAGTTATTCTCAATGATGGGTACCGTGATGAAAAGCAGCACCGCCTCCCACCCACAAACCGATGGGCAGACGGAGAGGGTGAACAGATGTTTAGAAATCTATCTAAGATGCTTTTGCAATGAACAGCCAAACAGGTGGAGTAAATGGATCCCTTGGGCAGAACTTTGGTACAACACCACTTTCCACAGCTCCATTAAAGTCACTCCTTATCAAGCGGTGTTTGGAAGACCCCCTCCACCCCTGCTATCATACGGGTCCAAGAAAACATCCAATGACAGCGTGGGCGGGCAAGAGACGTGGCTCTAAATGCACTAAAAGAAAACCTGGTGGTGGCACAGAATCGAATGAAGAAGCAAGCGGACTTGAAAAGAAGGGAACTACAATTTGACATTGGGGATGAGGTGTACTTGAAGTTGAGACCTTATAGACAACGATCATTAGCACGCAAGAGATGCAAGAAATTATCTCCGCATTTCTATGGGCCATATCGGGTGACCGAAAGGATTGGGGAGGTAGCATATAGATTGGATCTCCCACCCGAAGCAGTAATTCACAATGTGTTTCATATATCGCAACTCAAAAAGAAACTTGGGCAAACTCACAAGGTACAACACCATCACCCGACATTGACGGAGGAATTCGAGTTACAAGTCAAACCTGAAACTGTCTTGGGAGTTCGCTGGAACAACGAGCTGGCTGCCAATGAGTGGCTTGTGAAATGGAAGGAGTTACTTGAAAGTGAGGCAACCTGGGAAGCAATGAATCTGATGAATCAACAATTCCCCCATTTCCACCTTGAGGACAAGGTGCAATTTGAGAGGGGCGGTATTGTTAAACCCCCAATATTATACACTTACAAGCGAAAAGGTAGGAAGAGAAATTCATCCAAGGCAACGGCTGCCAATGTTGTTACGGGCGAGGATGTTGGCAGAGGGGGGACCAGGAATAATTCTACAAGTAGCAATTGCATGGAAGGAGGAAGGCAGGTTGTATTTTGGGAAAAGCTCAGAGAGGCTTTTGTGGAGAGGATCACCAGTTCTCTCGAATGTGCTGGTTTTGTTGTTTCCTTATTTTCCTTGTTATTTCCTTTCTTGTTTATGTTCCTTGATTGTGTTGCTCCTCGGGACCTTGAAAGACCTTTGTAAGGAATTTGGAATATAGTCATCGTATCAGCAGCTCTTAAAATACAAGAATATTCTCTGTTTTCTGTCTTTGTTGGGTTTTACTGTGTGCAGGGGAAGAGGAACCTAACAAATTACTCCACAAAACAAAAGACAACCAACAACCAAACAAAATACTAAAGCACCTCTTTCAATAATGAATTAAAGAAACTCTCAATCTGTCATATTATAGGCTTATTACAGCTCAATCTTGATTGATCACACAGCCCTTGTTTGGAGAGATATGGCCTGGTCACCAACCACCTCGCCTACAATGAGGATGGATCTACAATTTATTTATCACTAATAAACACAAACTCGTTTCTTAGAAATGGTCCTTGGAGTACTTTCTTTGACCAATCAATAGAAAATAGAAAGTCAGGGTGTCAAGAAAACAGGTGGGAATAGGAATTCTTCCACATTTTCATCCCTGCAAAAATCCTTTGTAGAAAGAGTCAAGAGCGAGGCTGGGATGGAAACTCCCTAGAGGAATTTGAGAAGGGGTTCTCAATGAAGAGATTCCCAACTAGAATTCCCAAATGAAGATTTTCCACCTTTTCTAGGTAAAAGTCCTTTCAAACCTACTTGCAAAGATGATAGTCAAGGACTTGAGAGTTTTTACAAGAGCCTTTTAGGAGAGGTTTGCTGCTAAAACTGAAGCATTCTCATAACAGATCCATTTATCCCGTGTTATTCACATTCAAGTTTCATATAAAAAAAATCAAGTTCTAAGAGACAGAATCAGCTTTCTTCTTCCTTTTTTTTCCTTTTTTTTTCCATTTATGGGAAACATAGACAGAATGTGCTTTAGAAATACAACTAATAGGAAGGCTTCCAATATCTGCCACAACGTAGATCTTGGGAACTTAGAAGAGAAAGTTCCATCTCCTTACCATGTGTCCTCCTAAAAGTGTATGTTCTTCCCATTTCCAATAGCCAGCTTAACTCTAGTAGCAAGGTATTTCATCTGTAATTAGACATCTTTATGGCCTCTTGGAGTATTTGAAAGTAACAGGACCGGCCCACTGACCACCATTAAAAAAACTACATACTTAGTAGCCACGCTATAAAGTTCAAAGTTTTCACAAAAAAATAACCAGTGTGCAAAAGGCCAAAGTCAATCCATCCAAACACCCATAAACATTATCCAAAGGAAAAAAAAACTAGCTATGAAACCATGCAGAAAAACAAGAACAATAAGCATCCAAGCTTTCACTTCCATTTCAACTCATAGGGTCAAACAGAAATAAGAACATTACCAATTATCAAGATCACAAAACTTTAAGAATTTTTCAAGCTAAACATAGTATGTTCGACCAAGATATCAAAAGTTTGAATCTCACTCAAAAAAAACTTTTTAAGAATTTAAAACAGTTACAATAACATTTCAACTACCAGAGATATAAATTATAATAGATGATACCTAAAAACAAGCAAAACGCTATGGCCAGGAAGCTACGGACCTTTTCGTCTCTTTCTCTTCACTCTTACCGCAACCATTTACAACTCCTCCTCCCTCGGCTGAAACACAGGGGACTTCATGTCCATGCATTATCTGAAAAACGGCAACGTTTGATCTGATGTAACCCACAAATCAAATAGTTTAAAGAAACTCAACACAAACCAAGACTGACGAATTAAAACAGCACTTTTTAGACACTTCGAAAAGAGAATTAGCAGATGGGTAGAGATAGAGAGATAGAAAACCTTATACTTCAACATAGCTTCATCCATGGCTTTGACAATCATGGAATCATCCCAATACATTCTGTCTAGCCCCATATTCTCGATTGAACTCTGAAAGTGATGCGATTGTTAATCAAAGAAAAAACCTGAAGGAAATGTGTTACCGCCTCAGCTTGCCGCGACCTGACTATACTGAACTGTAGGTGGCAAAGCGATGAACGGTTTCGGGTCGGGACGTGCGCGACCCGCGCCCGGATATTTCATGAGGTTGAAACTTGAATGATTTTAAATATATATATATATATTTTTAGACAAATTCGAATAGGATTTTAAGTGAACTTAGGAATTTTCGTATGGATGATCTATTTTCAACCGTATAAATAAAATTTAGCTTTCTGCTGATGTAAGCGTATAGTTAAGTTACTGATTTAACTCACGAATATGTTTGAGGAGCGAATTTAGATCTTGTTTCTTTCTTCTTCTCGCTTCTTTAACTTTTTCGTATGAATGAACCATTATTTCTCTCACTCCTTGGTCTCGCTATCTCTTATTGACGTTGTTTTGATTCACGTTCCATCGTCTATCTTTGATTCCAAAAGAAGTGAGGATAAGAAGAATGTAGCAAACGAAGAATAAGAAGAGCGCATATTTAATTTTTTTTTTTTTAAATGCAGATCAAGAGCACGAAAAGAGAAACGAAAGAAGAAGAATCGAAAGAAGGCATGAGCAAGCTTCAACTTTGGTCCTTTTAGTAATTTCACCCAATGATGACGTAAGCATAATGTCAAAAACCCTTTATTTTCAAAACCTATATCAAATTTCATTTAGATCTCCTATTTTGGGCTATCCATGTCATTTTCTCTTTAAATTACATATTTTGGCATGTTTGCTTTTGTTTTGTGTCTAATAGGTTCTCGTATTTCAAAAATATATGTAAGATTTTTTATTTTTTTAATTTCGTCTAATAGATTTTTAGCATATTCAACATTTTCTATAAGTATAAAATTAGTGTTTGGTATATGAGCTTTGAATTTAGCTTTTATTTAGTCTATAAGTTTCAAGAGGTTACATTTTTACTTTGAGTTTTGATGCTTAGGTTTTATTTGGCCCATAATTTTCGAAATATTATATTTTTATCTTTGAGTTTTGAGTTTTATTCCCCTTTAGCCACTAACTGTTTGTTATTGCTCATTTTGGTATTTGGCATTAACTTTGTGAAAATTTCTAATTAATTTTAGTAGTGATGAAAAATTACTGAAAACTAATTTAATTTTCAAAAGTATATATATTAACCATTAACACAAAATAGCAAAATTTCGTGAAAATTCAAAGTTAAAAATGTAAATTTTGAAACCTATGAATAAAATGGCAACAATACTCAAAACTTAAGGGTAAAAATGTAACATTTTGAGACATGATGACCAAATTTAAACTGAACTCAACACTTATGATGGAACTGTAACATTTTGAAGCATATAAACCAAATGAAGATTAAACTAGATCGAATACTTGAGGACCAAAAAATATTTTCCCCTCTTTACGATGAACAACTAAAGCATACATAAAACTGATTGTTTTGTTTAGTAGATCATTGAGCATTTTACTTTTGTGTTAAAAAAAAAAAAAAAAAAAAAACATTTTGTGTCCAATTGCTTCGTGACGTGAATATTGGGAAATGTAGAACATTGACTTGCTAGATGCACGATGGAAGGTTTGGGAATCTAATAAATGCATTTTAAAGTTTAAAGATCGAAGACATGGAATAAACAAATTTAAAGATATGTTATAAACTTTTTTAAGATTAAGAACATTTTAGATAAGTAACTTATGTTCACTAGATGACTCGTTTGGATTGGTTTGATAAAAAAGTGGTTTTCAAATAACTCATTTTTATTTAATTTTTTTTATACAAATTGTTTAAAATACATTTGAAGAGCTATTTTGAGTTGTTGTCAAACACTCTAATTTTTTTTCCAAAACGACTTGTTTTTTTAAATTAAACACTTGAAAATGTATTCCAAACACACCCTAATAGCACAATTGAGAGTGATTTTGAAATAAGTCGTTTAATCATTTTTGTCATTTTCAAAATCACTCTAAAATATGCATTTATTCATTCAAAATCAAATATGGTGATAAGAAAATAGCATTTAAAAGTGTAAAGTTAAACATTAAATTATTTTTTAGTGACTAGATGCGTGCTTTAGGCAAATTATTATAAAGTGATAAAAGTGATTTTAACAAATTCAAGACTATTCTCAAAATATGCACTAGTGATTTGAAGCGATTTATCTTTCTATTTTCAAAATTGTAATTTTTTAATCTATTTTATCATTTAATTTTCCTTAAATTTCAGGGTATATAATAGAAAATTTTTCACAGATACAAAAAATAACAAAAAAAAATACTGATAGACTTCTATCATTTCTATCACTGATAGACTCTATCAGCATTTATCACAATTATCTAAAAATTTTGCTATTTTGTATAAATAGTTTCCTTTATTTTATTTTATTTATAAATCCCCTATGGTGACTTGATTTTGATTTTTGCATAGTATAAAACTCAAAATTTCAACAAACACACTTACTCTTGTGGGTTCCAATTTCACATCACTCTTCATTTAACAAAAAAAAAAAAAAAAAAAAAAAAAAAAAAAAAGACTCATTAGTCAATTTTACTTTTAAACTATTTGTTCATTCAACTATTACAAGTCATGCATTGAATCTTCAGCATTTAAAACAATAATTAGTTACTTATTTATCGAATTATGCTTTAATTGCCACCTTTTTACTATCATATTATAACAATGTATATGTTTATTTCATTATTTGAAGTTCTACCTTTTAAGACATACTTATTTTATTGTTAATTAAAAAATTATTGTATATAAATCGAACCATCAACTTTTGAAATAATAATTAGTAAAAATTTAAGTAAATACGGACTAATTTATATAAATACAATATACGTGTGTACGAAAAAAAACTATGTACATAGTAGAAGTTACATTAAATGTAAAAATATATGTGATAAATAAAAGCAAGTATATTAGAAAAGTATACATATTCAAAGAAAAATCTAGCCCTTAACAACGCAATGGAAAATTTTCAATGAAATTTTCAGTTGGACAACGTTGACGAAGCAACAAAGGCATAATTTTCTAATTATTGTGAAATATTATGTGCAATAATTAAACAATATATTTTAAAATGTCATATATATCGCAAAACATTTCGGTAGGATTTTTTCTTTGACTATTTTAAAAAATAGCAAAATAAACGAAAATATTTATGAATATAATAAAATAGGTTGATAAACACTGATTGATAGATGTCTATCATTGATAGACAGTAACATTGTGTTATATTTGATAATATTTCCCGCAATTTTGTCATTTAAAATAATCACTCTTTTTTTAAATCAATTTTGTTTTTTTTTAAATTTATTAATAAAATACAATTGTTTTGAAACTTATTATTCAAATATTGTACCTTTATCGACCATCATCTTTTAAAGAGAATATTTTTTTTATACATAAAATATATAAAAACGAAACAAAAGGACCTTATATTTTGTAGAGACGATGAATGCAAATATATATATATATATATAAAATAACTACCTTTATTTTTAAGCTAATTGATTACCATACTATTTTATTTATAAAATGTATATTATATTTCAATTTATTTAATTTAAAGAAATTTAAATTTAATTAAGTATTAATTATGATTATATTAAAGATATTTTCAAATATAAAAAACGAGTCAAAATATTTATAATTATAGAATTTTTTTACGATAGACGTGAAAGAATTATATCACGGCTATTATTAGTAGACAGAGAAATTTTTCTACATTTGTAAATAGTTTAATATTTTTTATGTTTATAATAATTTTCATTTAGTCTTTGAACGTTAAGGTTTGTCTTTAGTTAAGATCAAATACACATCGATTTAAAATTCAAACTAAATTAATAATCTAACCATTCCATTAATTATTTAAACCTATATTATAAAAAGCCAATAAAAAAAATTCATAAATTCAAAATTAAAAGTCACTAGAGACAAGTCTTAATGTACCGGGACTAAAACGTAAATAGAGAAACAACCCACCTTATGGCCCAAGATAAGGACATAGCCGACTTAAAAACATTTTGGGGAGTCCTACGACGCCGTTTCGACTGCGTGTGGGCATATATGTCATTTTCACCGTTCTTCGTTAATTTTTTATTTTCGTTTTATTTTATTTTTCCTTTTCTTCCTTCTCTTTCCCCTTGTTTGTTCTTCGTCCCTTGACCTGTTCTACTGCAAATTGAAATCCAGCACATGTTAAGTTATTTTTTTTGTTACATGTGAAGTTGATGGTAAGATTTTGGTTCTCTTGTTTTCTGGCAATTTCTCTGAAGTTTCGATCAGTGTTTCGGTTGTGATTTCAGGCTTTAATCCTCCTGTTTATGGCAGCATTTAGATTGTTGGGTTTGGAGTATTAATTTTGTAGTCAAAGCTGATAAAAACTTGCGGATGATTCTGATCTGTTCGGTCTCAGCTATTTCGGTTAATTTTTCATTACAATTTTAGGTTATTTACTGTGAAATTTCGTTTGGTTTGAGACTTTGAGTTGAATGATTGATTAAGGTATTTCTAACTTAGGTGAAGCAGTTTTCATTAATTATTGGATTATTTAGCACATAGCAAGGTTTTAGCATCGAATTAAGGGGATGGGATGAAATTTATTTTGGGAGGGGAATGAATATTTGACTGTCAACTTTAAAATTAGTGTAACATCAATTGTTGAAGCTCTGTTTGTGTTATATTGGTTTTTCCCCACCTTTATTTTTCTTCTGCTGTAACAGCACAATCCCATTTCGTCCTCCTCCTTATCTTCATTTTCTTTTTAGTAATGCCTTCTCATTGAAGATTTAGCATAGATTATCAGTTTAGATTTCCTCCAACATTAATCTATGGATTTGTTCTTTGAAAATTCACATGAATATTTTTGTACATCAAGCTTAATTATGCTGTTTTTTGCTGTTTTGAAAGCTTTTCTGTCATAAGAATCAATTTCTAAAAATATTTTCATCTTTGTTAGTATGAATGGATATACTATTTATTATCTTCCTCATATTAATGAAAAAAAAAAAACCTTCAAGAGCCCTACCTGAATGGTGTGGTCGATTCTTGCTGTGTTCAAATATTTATGGTTCTCCTAGTACTACATGTTCTACATATGATTTATTTGGATGCCTATCGTAAAACTTATGTTTCAAAGGTTTTAGGACAGACTTGAGCTCCTTAATCTTGATTGGAAAATCGTGCATGCCGAAGAAGTTTAATTTAAAAAATAAGTGGCTTCCTTTTTGGCTCAGAGTACTAAATATGTATAAGTTTTGTAGTCGAATGACATGAATGTCATGGATGTATCATGTATCATGTGTTATGTGTTATTGGAAACCAGTATTCATTATTTGATACCCTTCTGACATGTGAATTTGTTTTAAACTGGAATTGCAATATTTTCTAACTTTATAGCTTTATTTTTGTTGGCCTTTTCCTTATATTGCTTTCCAGTCTGGCAGCTTGCTTCTCGACACTTCCTGGTATGTTCCAATTCTCCGAGCTAAAGTTCTTGTGCACACACTGTAATCATGGAGTAAACTTGGGAATTTGAGTGACCAATCTGAGGTTTAAGCTTAAGTCATCACACACCTCAAAATGGGAAAATAGAGTAGTATCACTTATTCTTAATTTTTCCCCCTGATGTTTGTCCACATAATTTAGTCTAGTGTTTATGATTGTTTAGTGTTTACTCATTTAATAGACATATTTTCACTTTCCAGGTTTTTCCAAGTTCTTCACATGGCTTTCTTCATAAGTCCGGTGAATGTATAGGGTGTGTTCTGGATTTGTGACACACTTTTTGATTTGAAGTTGGATTTCGGTATTAGTGTAGCTAGCGAAAATGGAAGACAAGATCGCAAGGGTATTGGGTAGCCAGAGAGTTGCACTTGCCTTAAAAAGGAAGCGAGCAGCACAGTTTGGTGCATGTTCAGCAGAACCAGTCTGCATGGCGCACCAGTGGCCTACCGTGACGTCATTAAATAGGGTGGAAAAGAGACGGAAGCTAGGTGGAGGTAGTGGAATATTTGCAAACTCTGAAACTCGTTTTAGACCCTTGTACAGAGGTTATTCAAATTTTATGAAAAGTGGGATACCGAAACACATAATGTTTTATGAAAATGGTGAGTGGATTAAATTTCCCCGTGATCTTCTTGATTTGGTTGTGGAAGATCTGCAGGTAAAGAAAGCATCTTTGGAAATTAAGTTTAATGGACAGCACTGTGTGCTAGACTTTTTGCATATGTTTTTCTTGGACTTAAATACAGGGTTGCAACAACCTCTTGCATGGATTGATGCAGCAGGGAGCTGCTTCTTTCCTGAGATTTATGGTGCAGATACAAGCGAATGCTGCCATTCGAATAATTTTGGAAATAAAGAACCACAGGTTGAAGAAGATCATGGGTCTGACGTAATTAAGTTGCAGTTGGAAATTGAAATAAGTGGAGTTGACCAATCAAGTTTGAAGGTGTGTAGTGGGGAGTCAAATGATTACATCAAGCGGTCCCCAACTGATGAAGAACTTGCTTATGACCACGATATTGAAGTAGTTGAGGATAGTTGTGGTAGAATACCAACTGGAAAAGCATATGACGTTGTACCTGAACTTAAAAAGTTGGATGAGAACCTCATCTCTGGGATGCAAGAACTTAAAGAGTTGGATGTGAACCTCATTTCTGGGATTCAATTTTTGAACGGAAGATTGGATACAAGAACCGTGGAAAAGATATTTCGTGATGGAATGATGAGATCTGATGGTAGTATAGAGATACTTAATATAAAACACTGCAATGACACTTCAATGCAATCTCAATTAGAGCTTTTCAATAAGCAAATAGAAATGACCAAATTGTACAGAGGGGATGCGAATGTTCGTTTTGCTTGGCTTGCTGTTTCTGAAACAGAATTATCTAGCTTGACGATGTATGGAATTGGGCATTGTGCAGTTTCTTCAATCAAATCCATGTATGGCACTGGTGTTCACCTCACAGCTGTCAATTGCTCGAATGTCAGGTGGTTAGACTTTTTCAGAACAATAATTATCTTTTATATGATTTGAACTCGTATACAGTAATAAGAATATGTTGGTTACTCTTGAATTATACTGCCAACTGACAGTTTGCATAACTATAAACTAACTACCCGGCCACTAACCAAAAAAAAAAAAAAAAAAACTATTGACTGCTAACTGTCAAGTGTGAACAATACTACATCTGGTTCAATTTGTTTCTCAACTTTAAGGAAGCCTGTCCTTGGAGTTTAGAAGATGAAATATTGTTCACTTGGTGCAAAGTATTAGGGTCAAGCTGAAGCACGCTAGAAGTTAGATAGGTGCAGGCTGTTGGAAGATTTTTACATAACTATTAGCCCAATTCTTTTTATTATTTAGCAAGGACTAAGTAGCTCTTTCTCTCTCCAGATTATTATAGGCTCAGACAGGAAGTTGATTCAGCAAGTCCGATTCCTCAAATCTTATGCTCTTCTCTCCTATTTATTTGTGCGATTGGAGTAGGGTTCTTCTTTTTTGTTTTTTTTTTTGGGGCGGGTTTGGAAAAATTATTTCAATGTAACTCTGTTACCTATTCTTGGATTTACATTTATTGTTAAACTATTCTTTATTTTGCCATTAAATAAAACTGACTTCTTATTGTTTAGCTCATATCTGCAACTACCTTTTTCATTTGCCAAGTTTTACACTTCTAAAAGCAACATTTGCCATTCTTTTACCATGGCTCCAGAAATAACAGGAGAGGGGTGGAAAAGCCGTCCAATTATTAAGTGTCATGCCTCTCTTTATCTTGTGTGTAAGACTTTTTGTAATTATCCGTCAGGTATTATCTTGTTTGATTGGAGTTTTTTTTTTGTTTAGTTAGGCTCTCATGGCTGGCCCCCCCCTTCCTCTTCTTTTTTTTTTCCATCTAGTTGCTTAGGTATAGACAATCTCGAGAGGGAGTTACTTGTTGACCTATTCTTCATGTTGACTTGAGCTAGGCTAATGCCTCATTGTTAAGGCTTCTCAGCCCTTAACTCTAGCTTGATTTAGTAAACCTTTACATAAGGTTGCTGGGAGAAACTTGATACGTTGGGCATCTTTTTAGATAAATTTTGACGCCCTTGCAACTGATAGAATCTAGTAGAACGAGCTACTCACCAAAAGGAACTATTAGCCTTCATAAATTTATATCTTGCAACACCTTTTTTCTTAGTGATAGTCTAGGCAATCACAGTCAATGATCCTCAAAATAGGAAATCATCTGCAAAGGTCTAGCCATGTTCTACTCACTTCTCAACCCAGAATCATAGAAACTTCTTCATTGTCCTTGTAACGATCCATTTATCACTGTCATTATCTCACTTCTCAAAGTTCCAAGAAGGATACAATTACGGTATAACGCATGAAAGACGTGATCAGAAGGGCATGTTTGGAATGAGTGAAAACACATTTTTAAGCATATAGAAAGTACGCTCCGCATCACTCTCTTGCCACTTAATGGTCAGTCTACTTGAATAGATGATTCCAACCTCTAACATTTGGGATGGCTTGGAGGACCTTCTCCATGGTTGAAGAAGTGGTCTTGAGTTGCAATTTTCATGAGGAAGGAAAAGTTTTATAGCATGCTAGTTTTTTGTTTTTTTGCCTTTTGTTTTTGCTTTTTGCTTTTCCTTTTCGCTTGGAGTTTCTGGATCAAGAGGAACAACAAGAATTTTAGGGAGGTGGAGAGATCGAGTGAGGATGTGTGGGAGGTGGCTAGTTTTAATGCCTCATTATGAGCATCGGTTAATAGATTCTTTTGTGATTATGATCTTGGTTGGATTTTGTTGGATTGAGATCCTTTTTTTGTAGTTACTTTTGAGTTCCCTCTTGCCCCTTTATTTTGTTTGGCCCCTTGTCCTTTTCGCCAGGCTCTTTTTGCTTCTCACTTGATTTTCTTTCATTCTTTCTTAGAGGAAGTTCGGTTTTTTACCAAAAAGAAAAGAACATTTTGATTACGGTCTATGAATCACAAAATACTTTGGTTTGGATAAAGTGTTTGTGTCTCGCACAACACATGCCAAACCCTTGTTAGCACAACTGGAACATGGAAGACAGTAGTTGGACAAATTGAATTCAAGTCCTTCACTTGCCAAGCATAATGAATATACATAAATTATGATGTAGGACAAAAATTCATATAAAACGAAGGCAGAACAAAAAATGAGCGTGTTTAATAATGAAATACATTAAACTTTTTTAAGCATACAATAAATAAATTTATTGACTTTGAATTTTCTTCTTATATAAAAATGATATTTATTTTGAAAGATGTATGTTTTAGTTAATGTGTCTTTTTTGTCTGTGTCCTAATTTTTTTTTTAAGAAAAATATATATAACATTGACACTGTCCGTGTTGTGTTTATGTCTCGTGTCTACTGCCTATGTTTGTGCTTTGTTGCCAACCATTAGTTTTCATCTTTCTAGAACTGAAGGTAGATGGCCGAACATCTTATACATTTTCATGTCCGTTTTTGTCATATATCTGTTATATAATTTCTATAACTCATTAAATTTGTCTTCTTATTATACATCCACTTTCCCTACATGTTTTGCTTATTGTTCATCTGGCCATGACAATTCCATATAATGTATCTTTGTTGACCGGTATTTCTCATGATTCATTTTTTCCTTTATGTCCTTGGTAAACGCACACCATATTGCTTTCAGAAGATTTGATCTTTTGTTTATTTACAGTGCAAGTCGTTGCGAGATTGATGACAATGGAGTGCAGCATCTGGTATTTTGCCGTGTAATATTGGGCAACTTGGAGCTTCTTCACCCTGGAAGCAGACAATTCCATCCAAGTAGCAAGGATTTTGACAGTGGAGTAGACAACCTTACAAAACCAATATATTACGTTGTATGGAGAATGAATATGAACACCCACATCTATCCAGAATCCGTTGTTAGCTTTAAGGTTGCTCCCAATCCCAAAGGTGATAATCTTCTCTGGGTGCACTGTTTGTTTGGAGGAGCCTGTGACTTAATTCTTGTTTTTCCTTGATTAGTTTTACAAATTCTGCCCTAGGACAGCCATATTTTGCTTAGAGATGTTACTGCACTGATGGTTGGAAATGAAATTGTTGATTACAGTTTTCTGATTTGTAGTAGTAGGAATCTAATGAATACATACATGTACTTATTCTGAGCGCTAATGGATGCTGATCCGTGTGTGCAGTTGAAAGCCGTACTAATGATGTTTCGGGGATCACTGCATCTCGTCAAGGGTCTCCCAACCAAATACAGTTGGAGCCTTCTGTAGTCAATGTGGTAAGCCTCCACATTTATCAATTGATTTATGTCTGTTGCATTGCAGCCATTCATTATGAATGTTTGAAATACGGGTTGTGGTTCATTGTTTCTTGTTTTTCTGAAGATGGCATCTGGTGAACTGTGTCAAAATATGAAACCTTTATTTATATTTGATCTTTTAGCACGTGGCTTTACTTGCAAATATTGAATTATCTTTTAGGTTAGCGATGGTGAGCATTCATATGTTTGGAGATCTCACGAAAGAGCAGTTAGTGTGGGTTCCAACTCTATGAAAACGCCCAAGTCTCCATGGATGCCTTTCTCCATGTTGTTTGCTGCTATCTCTAATAAAGTTTCTTCTGAAAAAATGGAACTTATTAATATGCAATACGAACAATTCAGGGTAATTTGGAATTTAAATTTTATGTCATACTTCTTTTCATGTCTTTTCATGTTACTTATATGGATACTGTTTTCTAGGCCAAGAAGATGAATCGTGATGATTTTGTAAGACAGCTGAGACTGACAGTTGGAGATTCTTTGTTGAGGACTACAATAACCAGTCTTTGCAAGGTTATCTTCTGCTTCCTCCATTTTTTTTCCCTATAAAAAAATTCTTCTGATTTTCAATTTCCCTAAATTCATTCTACTTTTGATACTTTGACCTCTGTATACATGAAAAGTCAACTGTCTCTTTTTGGAAACGAAGCAACCATTTCATTCTTAGATGAAAAGAAAAAAATAAAGCATGAAAACACCCAAGTAGTGCAGATAACGAGCAACCAAACCAAAAAGGGAAGGCCTCCCAAGAAATACGAAAGGTAAGATAGAACAATAAGGAACAAAACGCCCAAGGGAGAAACAAGCTAACAAAAATAACAAGAAAGCAAGACTGCCAAACCAAAGAGACACTGAATCTTAATCCGTCCAATTTCCCTCTTTTTTACCTCTCAACGTCTCTCATGCAATGAATCGAATTACTCCCATTTCTATAGGTAAAAAATAAATCACAACATATTGCAATAGCATTAGTAATTTGTTAACTTAGGCCCCACCTATAAGTTTCTTTGTTTCGTTATCCATTTCTTACCCATGTTTTTTTAAAACTAAGCTAAAATTTGAAAACTAAAAAAAGTAGTTTTTGTTTTTAGAATTAACTAAGAATTCATGTGTATCTTCAAGAAATGTGAAAATCATAAGCAAGCATATATTTAAAAAATAGAAAACTAAAAACAAAATCGTTTTCAAATGGAGCCTTGGTTATTTTATTCGGGATGCTTACATTGTTTAGTCCTCTAAACCCCAAGTCTTAGATAAGGTGGGCTAAAATTGGAACAAACTAGCTAGTTAGTGATTGTTGATTATTAGAAAAATCAACGTATCACAAAGTAAAAATCAAACGCAATTTTGGAGCTTATAATCCTTTATCAATGTAAATCCATCTCACCCCACGTTGAAAGAAACCAAACAAAAGTGGTCAAGACATTATCATATAACGTATTTTTTGAAATATCTATTAAAAATTTAATACATTTTTACTTTTCAATTACCAAAAAAAAAAAAACTTTTCAAAAACTTTAATTATAAATTGTATTCACATTGAAATACTAGTGCTCAACTGGCATCAACTTATACTATCAACCTCAAAGCCAAAGATTCCTCCATCCTACATATTTTCAAAAGAAAAGCTTGTAAGAAAAGTCAATCTGAGCATAGCTCATGATGAAAGGCATTATGACCGTTAGAGGTTTGAATCCTCATGTATGTATATTGTTAGACATCCCACGCATTTTCAAAACAAAAGCTTGTAAGAAAAGTTAACCTAAGCATAGCTCATGATGAAGGATGAAGGCATTATGCCCATTAGAGGTTTGAATCCTCACGTCTTTATGTTGTTGAACTCGTTAAAAATAAAAAGCTTATAAGAAATAGATGAATTATACACACACCACTTATTTGGACATCAAGATTTTCACTTTCACCAATGGAGCATAATTTCAAAACGTCATCCAGAAACAATTGGTAGAGTTCACCAACGTAGTAACAAAAATGTATTTTGGAAAAAGAATAGAAATTTTGTGTAGGGATGGAAGATGGGTTTTCTCTTAATCTCTTGTAGTCGTTTGACTTCCTGATTATTAGTAGATCATCATGAAACACAAAAGCTTAAGTGGATGAGTTATGATAAATTCAACTTTTTAAAACCAATACTTAAATTCTCCTCCCTTACTTTGGGGGTGGGAATTTACACTAAACCCAACAAATTAATAAATTACAAGTCTGAACACGGTATCTCATGCCTTTGGTAGAAACCTAATTTTGAGAGGAATTAGATATCATATCATATTCACGGATGTAAAACCATATCATCTTACAGTTATATAGGAGCAAAGACCTATACAAATAAGGAATAGATTCACTTACAACTAATAAGAGAACAAATGTGGAAGACCGAGGCTTGGTTTTATAATGACTTTATTTTAATTTTTTGTTTTTAAAGGCCTATTGCAATTAAGAATGAAAAATGAATCTATTACAGCTAATAAGAGAACATATATGGAAAACGAAGATTTGATGACAACGATTTTGGTTTTAGTTTTCTACTTTACAATATTATGCTTGCTTCTCAGAATTTCTTTGTTTTGTGTTTTGCTTCTCTCCATAGATAGTTCTGTTTTTTTCCCCTTTCATTTTCACTCCCTAGGGAGTTTATATCCTTGGGCACTATTGTTCCTATTCATCAATCAAATAGAAGTATGTAAGCATTTCTAGAGGGGCCTGTTTAGCATTTATGACAATTGTTGGCGCATCGGTGTCACAGAAGATATGAGTTTTCGAAAGATCTTCAGGGATCCGTCAAGAGGACAAAGCAACCAAACTGCAATTTACCTGGTCAAATAGAAAATGATTCTCCCATTCTTTACCCAGTTGCTCAATTTTTCCTGTCCCCGATGAGTGGTTTGGTAGGCTATTTGGGATTCTGTGAACATTTTTGGTTCAATTAGGACTCTGGATGTCGTAAGAACATGAACTTGCAAAAGATCCCTTTTTTTGTTTTGTTTTGTTTTTTTTTTTTTTTTTGGGGGGGGGGGGGGGGTAGGTATTCAACTTCCTGGTTGAGAAACTCTCTAATTGTTCGATTTGTCTCAGTGATAGTTGAGTAGATTCCATCAGTCTATAGAGTCCCGAGCGTTCATCTTGGAAAAAAGAAAAGACCTTCAGGCATAGCCCATGTTGATTCTACTGGTCCTTATTGTGCCGTATTCAGGAGTCCTTCGGTCAGTTTGTTTTGAACTGGTGAGGATCATAATTAACCTTGACTCTTTGTTGGAAAAAAGATCAATTTATACCCCTAAACTTTTGGAGTTGTATCAATTATAACTTCAAACAAATAATTGTATCAATTTAAACACTAACTTTTACAAATGATTCAGTTTAGGCCCAATGTTAGTGGTTTATAACTATTTTTACTTGATCTTATTTAAAATCAACTCAAAATTCTCCTAAATAAAATCACGTCTCTTATAAATTAACAACTTTAAACAAAATCTTAGAAGAGGGTCTAAATTGATTAATTGTGAAACTTTAAGGTTTTACTTATACAATTATTAATTGAGGCTTTAATTGATACAAACACCAAGTTTAGGATATATCCCCCCGGTTGAACTATATTAGAATCAGGACATTGAATATTGAAATTAACAAAAGAAAATGATCTTTTTATCTATAACGGTTTGATTTACCTGATTCTGTGTTCTCCCTTGCTGCAGTTTCCGGAAGATGACGTTTTGTTTATTGTAGAGTCTAATATGCATCACCTATGAGTTCAGCTATGCTTGTAGACATGAGATGAGACTATTGATTTGTCTTGCATTTTTTTCCTATGATATATATTTTTTTTTTATTAAATTACAAATCAATGCTTAAAACTTTTGACAATCGTGTTTATTTAGTCCCCAAACTTTATGAAGTTTCATTCACATTCTTGACCTTTTAATTTTGTCTCCATTTAGTTCTTTTCATTAACATCATTATTTAAATATTGATGTGACACATTGTTCGTATTAATGAGTGATGATTTGGGATGATGTAGTAACTAGGTGGCACGATACAGTTAGCTAATTGGATAAAATAAGGGCATGTGAGCTAAAAAAAAATTGAGGAAGTAAGTAGATAAAATACATTTTAAATTGATTTTTGGTCGCATGCTCGTAGATTGTCCAACTAACTAGCTTTTTTGTGCGATTTGCTCCACATCGTGTCAAATCAATGTGTGTCAACATTAAGTAGTCATGTTAAGCAGGGATATTTTGGAGCCAAAATCAGAACTCCAATGATGTTATTGAAACATTTAAAGATGGGGACTAAAATTGATACAATCGTCAAAGTTTTGAGCGACTTATTTTGTGATTTAATAACAAAAAAATCATTTCATTTGGTCTTTTCTTTGAATATTTGAATATATTGAGTAAGAAATCTGCTTTTGGTAGGTATGTCCAATGTTTTTTTTCTATTGAAAGTCTCTCTTTCTCGCAGGTGCCAATGAAATTATCCAGCCCATAACGCAAGGATCTGAACCAATGAAGATAGAAAGTGCTTTTAATGGTAATGGTTATGTGATGCTTTTGGTTAGAATGCGTCGACACAAAATTGTGAATATGCTGCTCATCATTTCTCTGGAACTTACGTTTTTTCTGTTTTGGACTATTACAATGTTACTTTGTTGTGGGTTATTTTGTTCGAATATTATGTTTCTAAGTTTTTATTTTTATGCTCAAGGATTTTCGATTATTGAATGTTTAGTGTATTGATCAGGTTATCAAGGAAGTTGTTGGCTATGAGACGAGCAAAATGTTACTTGTGATCTCATCATATTTGAAATAGAAGTTATTATTGAAGTTCGTATTGAAATCTCTCATCCATTTTTTCTATCTCAAATTAGTTCTTGCACGATTATTTTTCCTTCCACATTTGAGGGGTTTTTTCCCCTTCTTTTTTAAATAATCTCAAAAGAAAAAAAAAATGGAGTTTGTATCTATTTGGCCTGAAAGTGTAATAAATTTCTTAATTTCAATAGTATCTAATTGATTTTTGAACATTCTTTTTTGTGTCTAATTAGGTTTGTAACAAATTTGAAAATTTCAAAAATTAGTTGGTATAAATTTAAATTTTATGTCCAATGAAATTCTAAATTTTTAATTTTGTGTATTCATGAGTTAAAAAGATTTCAAAGTTCGGATTAAATTACAAAAATTTGGAAACTTAAATAGTCAAGCTTTTAAGTTTTACTTTTAAGTTTTTGTAACTAAATTTGTAATTTATGAAGTTTAAACCTCAATGAAGATGTAGCTATAAGTTATGACTAATATTGATAAGTTTTTAACAAATTTAAAATTTTCAAAACTTAATTAATATAATTTTGAATCTAATATCTAATAAAATTCTAACCCTGGAATTAAAAAGAATTTAGGACTTTGAGATTAAATTTGTAATTTTTAAAGTTTAAAAATTAAATAGACACAAATCTAAACTTTTAGGAACTAAGGAGGGCTTCTTTGGTAGGTAACTCATTATTTATGTTTTCAGATTTTGTTGAGTTTTGCAAATATGCATTTAGTAGACAATTTAAATTTTATTTTTGAAAACTGGATTTTGTGATTCTTTTTTTAACGTTTTCAGTATATTCAAATTTTGAGTTTGAAAATTTAAAATATAATATATAAAATAAAAACATTAACAAGTATAGTTGTTAATAGTATTTGAAGTTATAAACTGAATTGTTCTTGTTAAATTAAAATATGTATTCTATAATATATTATAAATTATAGGGAAATTACTATAAACAGAAAAAATATCAAATTATTTACAAATATAAAAAATTTTTACTGTCTATCAATGATAAACCACGATAGAATTCTATCGCTCAAGCAAATAAATTCTATCACCTGAGCGATAGAAAGCGATAGAATTCTATCGCGATCTATCAGTGATAGACTGTAAAATTTTTCTATATTTGTAAATAGTTTGGCTCATTTTTCTATATTTGAAAAGAGCCCTAAATTATATTATATTAGAAAATAATAATTATATAAAATTTTGAAAAATTACTATAAAAAAAATATCAATTTATTTACCAATATAGAAAAATTTCACTATCTATCAGAAGTGATAGAATTTTATCCCGGTCTATCATTCTTAGACAGTAAATTTTTTTTTCTTCTATATTTGTAAATAGTTTGACTTATTTTTCTATATTTGAAAACAACCCTAAATTTTTTAACATAAACCAAGTTCATAAATTAACTAATAATAGTTTATATTCAACCTAATATTTAGTGAATAACTATAATGAGATTCTAAACTATTGTTTAAATAAATTGAAATTTAAATTCTGAATCTGTACCAAACACATATTTAAACATAAAATACAAGTCTGTTTTCATTGACTTTGTTTTCAAATCTCTTAATTTGTAATTTTAATCAAATTTAAATCTGAATGAAGATGCTCTAAATCTCAATGAAATGCTGTTATAATGTTAGTGAAAATGCCAGAATCGTAAAAAATTTGCAGAGAGAAAACATGAATGTAAAGAAAACAGGTATTTTTATAAATTCAATTCCACCTAAAGAACAGTAATTAAAAGTAATAATAATAAAATACAAAATAATAGTAATAAAAAATTTGCAGCAACGTCTTTGTTTCAAGTACTACGGGCGTTGGTGTTGTTTGTTTTTCCATCGGAAGCAGGATCCCAACCTGGAGGTTTGATGTTCGGCCAATCACCACGACATCCCAACCGGATGTAAAGACTTTTCTTATCTACATTAACATAGCAGACCAAACCACTTAATCGAAATATACTCGAATCACATGAACTACTAGAGAAAATCGACACGAGGCTGTCGCCAACTTTAATATGAAATCAGATCACAAGATCAAAAGTTGTTCCTTCAGAAGGTGGTTCCACTATATATAAAATTGAACACTTCTTTCAATTGTATTCTTTTAATCAATAACATTGGTATGAAGCTACTAATGATTGATGGATACGTCGTCGAAATATCGGGTCAAAAGCATGAAATAAATTGCAAATCTGGAAAAATGGGCGGTCCCTTAGAAACATGATGATGAATTATTTTTAGGCTGCCCCAGCAAAATAATGTTGTGCCTACACATTCTTGTTGGTTACGAGTGTTTTTGAGTCGTAACTAACCTATGACTTCAAAGTTCAAGCTAAATATGGGACTTCATATCGACAATGGTAAGGTTTATAAAATTGGCACAAAAACTAGCATTACTATTATTAAATCACCAGACAAACCAAAAGTTTAAGCTAAAGGATTATATCTAGTTATACAGTTATACCCATACTTCACTACTCTCCCACTTATAAAGCTTGAAGATTTGTGGAAGTCCTAACAAGTGGAAAATTAATATTAATTGGATAGGAAATGATGTTACAGAAATTTAAATGTTTGACCTTCTGCTTTAGTAGCAACTCAAAAACTTAAATTGAAGGGTCACAGTAAATTTAATTACATCAAAATTTTGACAATTATCAGTCAATATGATATCATATTTGTAAGGATCATAATTCAGATGGAATCAGATCTTTAGGAAATTAGAAATCAGTCATTTTATCTATCAGTAATTGTAATGCTGTTTGAACTAATGACTAGGATATAAGCTTCAATATTCTCCTAATTCTCTTTGACATGCAGAAAAACATTTCTGTATGAGATGAATTCGAGATTGCGCAACACAAATTGTACCTGGAAGGTTTTTGTCTGAGAGAATAAGTTGCTTAAGGGCACTTAATGCTGCCTGAGCCACTGCTTTGGAATGAGCATCATCCCAACCCTGAAGTTTAACTACCACTTCTGCATTTGAGTATGCTAGCTTACTGTCTTGCATGTGTCTCCTAGCTTCTTCCTTAGCTGCACTTTCATCTGTATTTAAAGCACCAACAAGGAAAGTTCCAAGTGAATGTACGTTAAAATTTGCATCTTTAGAGAACTAGAAATGGACCTCATGCAATCTTGTAAACAGAAAATTTTGCAAAACTTTGAATGGGGTTTTTCATCAACTGGTGGAAAAGAAAGGGCAAAATCAAGATGGGCATGAAAATTTTGGAACTAAATGGAACAGAGACAATGTATTACCTGTAGCTTCAGTTTGTGAAAGCCAGACAGTGAATCCTGCATAAAGATGTCTCCAAGTATCAGTCCTTCCTGCAGCTCCCGGTCGACCTCCTAATGTTGCAACAACAGCACGGACATGGCTGTGTAATCAACAGGAAGAAGAACATACATCCTCGAATTCTATTAATCAACCAAATACTAAAAGACAAGGCAAGTGTTAAACATACCTGCTTAAACTTTCTAATACAGCGTTTTCTGCTTGTGCTACAGCATCGGAGCCTTCAGCAAGCATCCCTGGAATTGATTAGTCATTAACACACTGCAAAATCGGGGATAAAAGTCATTTTAAGCATGTAAGGCAATTTTGGTTCTCTAGTCTGAGTTAGCACAATCAAATTTTGAGGTAAATGGTAAATCATAAGGACTTGGTGTTAAGCCTCCTATTGTAGATATGCATGCGAGGAATGGTGAAAAGGAACCAAGGGTCAGTAGTTTTAAGAGAATCCTTTGGGTTAATTCTTGGTTAAATCCTTTTAGTTTCCTTTTCATATTTCTTGTTCTTAATTTGTTTTCCAATCCACTATAAATATATAGAGAGAGTGAGATACTCTCTCGAATTCATTCATTTGATTGATAATAAAGATCGAGTTTAGACTTCTTGGAAAGAATCCTCTCTTTTTCTTAGGCAACACCAGTTTGCTAAAAAATCCAAGTTATAGATTTGGAAACAATTTGCAATTTGATAAGGACAATAAACCCTCTACAAATCTCCATAATGGCATGAATTATCCACTTTAGGCAAAAAATGTTATGGCTTTACTTTCGGAACCACCCAAAAAGCCTCATACCAATAGAGATAGTTGTCCTCACTTATACGTTTCCTTTCCAAGCCAATACGAGACTCTACTTGCACTCCTAACACAATTGTTGAAGTATCTTTCAACATCTATCTTTGTATCTGCAAAAACCCTTGCTGCAAATCTTGAAAATTTCAAATAGGGCAGTAGTGAGGTTACGTGAGTTCCTTAGGTTTTATCTCTGTGTTTTCTGTTTTGTTCCTTGTTAGGAAAATCCCAACACAAAGTCCAATTGCTTTGTGAAAATGGTGCCAGGGAGCACTCGTCTTTATTTCTTTTGCCCAAGTTGTGGGAATGGTTTTATAAAAGATAGCGGCATGGTTAATGTCAGTATCCAAACACAAAAAATATCAACACCTCTCTCCCAAAGTCCCACAATGGATAATCTTTACCAAAATGATCCCCCATGCCTAAGGTGCAATTCTCCTTATTTATAACCAAGACGCCACTAGCTAATTACCACTTTGCCCTTACCATTATCCTACTAATATTACCAATACATCTCTTAATCGGACTCTCACACAATGGTGAAGGAAGGGTGGAAAGAAACTTTTGTCTAGGAGGATTTTTTTCTTTTTCTTTTTCTTTTTCAATCAAAGGAGGGGTTGTGCTAAGCAGTACCATTTTGTGTTTCACTTCTCTTAAAAAATCTTGAAAAAAATGAAGAACAAGTTGGAAAAGGCTACGAGAGATTTCTAACGAGAAAATGTAGAGGAAGGTGGTGGGTCACACTCGGGAATTGGAATGTTGTATTGGGAACTAGTGAGAAAGGGGCTAGGAATAGGAAAATTAAACTACAAAAATGTAGCCTCTCTAAAATGGTTGTGAGGTTCCCTTTAAAACTCCAGGCTTTGTTACATTAAACAATAATAATTACATGTGAGTTTCATTTTATCAACTGAAATGCAGGCAGTGTCTATAACCCTAAAAGCACCTACAGAAGTCATTGTAAGATTATCTCCCCCAGTCTCTCAAGTTTCTCCCTTTCATTACCTTTATCTTATTTTCCCTACAGGGGATGGCAGTAGAGTTTCGATTTTGGAAGGATAATAGGATCTGTACTAGTCCCTCCCAGTTGCAAATTCCCTCTGATTTCCACGATGGCCATCTCCAAAAAATCATCTAATCTCAACTATGATCCACTAGAGGGCCCTCTCCGATGGTGACATCAAGGAGTTAGCCTCCCATTTACCCTTTCACTAGTTGATTGTTTCCACCACCAGATATGGTCACCATTGTCTCTAGGGTAAGAAATATTTGAGATCTTCTCTTGAAATTCTTTGTTGCATCAATTGGTGTCCAATTTCTTCTGACTCACTCACTCTTTCTTCTTTACTTTGTGGAAGTTGAAAATTTCAGAGAACATGCAGCTCTTTTCTGGGTTGCTGCCCTCAGAAGAATTAATACCAAAGCTACTCTTTCAGTCTCTTGTCTTTGGTCGTGACTGGTGTGTAAGAGCATGGCAGCGGATTTGAATCATATTCCTTGGGCCCTTTTACATCCATAAAGTGGGATTGGTTGGGGTAGAGTTTTGAGTCCCCATTTCAAGAAGCAGAAGAAGTTGCATGAGGAGGCAGCACATATAGCGCTTCCTTCTGGACTCCTAATTCAAATTTATTTCGTGATTACCCTCTATTTACTATTACCAAAAGTTGGGGATCTTTTTTTTGTGCAAGTTTCTCTGTACTTCCCTTTTGGCTTGGTGGCCCTTTTTTCTGGTGAAGGCATTCTACACTTTTCTAAGAGATGAGAAACAGAGATCAAGCACATAACATTCTGACCTCAGAATAGATATAGACCAAATTATAAAATTGTTAGTAGTTAAGGGAATTCGTCACCTCTCGAGAAAAACTTCCGAAGGTGATTGTTGTGAAAAGGGACAAAAGTTTATAAGACCTTGACATTGATTAGTGGCATCAAAGCATGTCTAGGTTAAATAGTACTTACATGAATCAATGGTCTGCTTGGAAAATGTTTCCAGGAGTTCTTTTGTACTCAATGGAGTATACCTAAGAATCATGCCAAAAAAAATTATCAGATGAAAGTTTGACAAAATTAGCAGGAAAAATTCTAAAAAGGGCTAGTGTTTTTAAAAGCTTGAGGCACACTACAGCGCAATAGCCCTCCAAGGCTTAAGTGCGAGGCAAATAGAAAAAAGTGTAGGTTTTTTTTTTTTTTTTTTTATTTTTAATTTTTATGAGTGCACAATAGAAATATATATATGAAGAAATATTGTATGACAAATAATAAGATGGTGAAAATTTTAAGAAATTATAGTTTTTATTTGAGATTGTAGGGAAAAAAAAAAGGCCTTAAGAATCTACATGGATTTCTTCCTTCAAAGTTGGCTTGATTATATCAATTAAAACCTAAAACTAATAATTATCTCAATTTAACCCTAAACTTTTACGAGGGAATTAATTTAGACCCTCAATCAGTGATTTATAACTATTTTCACTTGGAGTAAAGCAAGGCATTGAGGCCATGCCTTGGGTCTAGGCACACGGTTCAGTGGGATTTTTGAAACACTGGGGAGGGCATTAATTTCTCAGAGTTCTTTACGTTAATAATTGAGAAGGGGAAGTTAATGTTTTTCTTGCCTATGATAACCGATGAAGTATCCGGCGATAAAATATTTGCCTGGTTTAAGTTGTTACGTTACAAGGCCACAATTCAGTTGATGACCATTACCTGGAAAGCATAGAATCAGTTGTTTCAAATAAACTAACAATTTACGTGACGACCATTGTCAACTTAGACCATGGGAAAAATGAAAGTGACCCAAGATAGAGAAAATAAACTACCCAATTCAACTGCGAGTTCATGGGAAACTTTTTGGTTAATATCTGTTGAATCCCCTACCAAAAATATAGAAGTTCCTTTTAGAAGCTGGGTAGATCCTGCTGTTAGAGATTCCCAAGACTCTACTATGTCGGGCCATTTTAAGTCTGGATCATGCTTCTTTAAATTTATAACTAGTTGATCTTCATCAATATACCTATTCAACCTAAGAAATGCCATATTTAGTCATTGAAATTCATAGTGGTGTAGGTTATCTTACCATGACAACAACAAACCATATTGTTTCCGCAGGTTTTATTTTCTCAAATAGTTGCTTTGTTTCTAGAAGAGTTATGATAGACCCCAGGCGTTGAACTCTAATAGTCAAAGAGGTTTCATTTGCATCCACATAAACATCTTTTGAACTACGAATGTCCTGAGTCCCAAGTTGTAACCTCAGTTCCACTTCAGAAGAACTATCGGTGAACTGCATGAAATTTCATCTAGTAAGTAGGGGGTTAAAGACTGGTGAACGAAGAAAAAGGCAACTCCAAATACAGGATGAATAAGAAAATCGTCCTTACTGAGTTTAAGCATGAGATATGAAGTGCTAACGCCTATATGATGTAAGAACTCATCATCTGATGGCCACAACACATGCAACCATAACAATTATTATAATTCTTCCTGCCATTTCTTATCCTATTCTAGTGGATCATCATAATTATAGAATATATAAACCAATTTGTTTCAAACATTATATGCATTAAATTGATGCAAATGGATTGATTATTCTTTTCCAATAAACTATTTACATGTCTACGCCCAAATTTTCACCATAGCTTCAACGAGGCATCTGCATACAAAACTTCAGCTCTCTAACCTCTAGCTCCTCACCGTATGTTGACCAGATACGCCGTTTCTAAAGATAACAAATTGAAAAGAGAAGCAAATTTCTCTTCCATTTACAAAATTCTAACAATAGCCAGTCTAGATACAGTCCTTAACGCTTTTGGAAGGAAATGCGAAAGGTTATCCAAGAAATACTTCCAAAAATTCTGAACGCAGCTAATACATATGATAGACTACAGAGAAATTCAACGAAATACTTCTTTTTTTTTTAATTGCAGTACCTCGTAATTCCAATTTTTGCATACGATTTACAATCCTAACTTTTGCACAAACCAACAAAACATCGCACAGAATAAGTACCTCCTAATCCAAAGTGCGAACTGTAGCGGTGCTGGAAGAGCAGTTACGAGTGAAACGGGAACTGAAACGAGAAGTCGAAGGGGAGAGGCCGGCGCAGGAAGTAAGACCGGTGGAATTGGAAGCGAATGCGACGCCATTGGAGCTAGAAGAGAAGACCGAAGAAGAAAACTGAAGTTTTCTGATAGGGTTTTGAGAAGAAAAGCACAGGGCGCTGGTAAAGCTCGTCGAAGCCATTAGAGCTTCGCGCGAAGAAGAGGGAAAAAATGGATAAGGAGATTGCAGAAGGCGGGGATCGGCCGACTGTGGCCGGAATCTTTTGAATTTGAAATTGGGCCGTAAAAGGCCCATTATTAATTCAATGTTCGGCCCAATCTAAACAGTTTTTGGATCACTCCACTAATGGCCCAACTTTTTTATTGTTCATAAAATCCTTTAGAGGATTTTGAACCACAAGTCGTTTAGTCATTAACACGTAATGTTACACATAGACATATGATTACCACTATATATATGTATATATGTTTTAGTAATTGAGATGGGATGGGATGATCGAGCCTCAGACTTCGAAGTTTCCAAATTCAAGTCAATTGAGTTAGGCTCATGTTGGCACCACTAGCATCTTTTAATTACAAGTAGCTACCATATTCTTAATCATTTTATTAGACACCTTCATAGATAAAATGAGACTCGAGAAGTCAGCCACACGCCATTTGTTGAACAATGTTCCAAAATTCACTTACTAATATCAATTTGAACGCAATTTAATTGATTTAGGGATATATCCTCGATCAAAATGTCTCCTAATTTCACATTTTTGTTAACTAAAAAAACTAAGAAAAAAAAAAAAGGATATCACTTTAAAAATTTAAAGGAGTTAGTTTGCAATTAACTTTCTATGTGTCACGTGGATGGGCTATCTTTTGTTGGTATAAACTTTGAAAAATTATTTTATTTTAGTTCAATTTGTTAAAGTAATTTTTACTAGAAATGGGCATGGCCCATAATAGTTGGCATTTTATTGAATGTCAAAGGTGGTCCATAATCCTTTTAATGTGGATTATCTATCACTCAATAATTTTATTTACTAATGTGTTTTTTCTCAATAACTCGTTTTTGCATATCTTTCTATTTGTAGAAATTTTGCTAAGACTACCAAATGATTAAATATCATTTTGGCTTCCCTATTTGTATTTAATTCTATTTTAGTACTTATTTTATAAAAAATTTACTATAAATAGAAAAAATATCAAACTATTTACAAATATATAAAAATCTTGATCTATCCGCAATAGACCACAATAGAAATCTATCGCGGTCTATCGTTCAAGCGGTCTATTGCTGATAGACAGTAAAATTTTTCTATATTTGTAAATAGTTTGACTCATTTTTCTATATTTATTGTTTTGTTATCTACTTTTTACTAATGTTTTTAAAAAACAAAGTTAAATATTGAAAACTCGAAAAAAAAAATAGTTTTTGCTTGAACTTAAGAAATATGTAAATGATCATAGTAAAAAATTAGGGAAAAGCAGACTTCATTTTAAAAATCAAGAACGAAATGGTTACCAAATGGGGTCGAAACTATTTTAATTAAAATTCATTAAAAGTACATGAACTAAATTTGAATATTTAATAATATAGGTAGGGTTGCCGACATTTCTACATATCTATGAGTTCAACATTATCGACATTTTCACGATATTGCAAAACATTCTATAATACATAAAAAAATAAGCAACAAATTTAAATGTCACCAAGGTAAGGGTCACTTGGGAGGAATTTTAAAATGGTTAAAATTACTTTTGTCATTTCATAATTACCGTGAAACAATCCTTCAAAATTAATTTTGATGATTAAAAGTTATATTTAAAAGTGTAAAATTTAAATTTAAATTGATTTTAAGTGATTAAAGTTTGCTTGTGAGTGATTTTAAAAATGACAAAGGTGATTTTAACTATTTTAAAATTACTCTCAAACATTCTCTAAATATAATATAAATAATAAATATTTTATCCTTGCTATCAAAATAGGTAAGATATTATTTATTCGTCTAATTTGTTGTTGTTTGTTTTTTAATAATTCTTCTAGTAGTTGTCTATCAAAATTAACCTTCTAATTAACATTTTTATAAAATTGAGATCTCGACATTTTAAGCATCATTGTTCAGAGTAAAATAATAAATAAAATGTTGAACCAATCAAAAATATTATCGTTGGATAACGACATTTGATAATAGATGTTGTTGTATTTGTCGAATGGTAGCATGGTGGACATATATAAGAATAAACTTTATACATCAATAGTTAAATAGACAATTATAACATGTCTCCATGCCCAATTTTTTTAAAAAAAGTATACATAAAATAATTTTTTTTTTTCCTTTTGTTTCTATAACTGAATACTCAATGACTTATTGAACATTTTGTAAGGGCCCGTTTAGATTGATTTGAGAAAAAAATGTTTTTTAAAAAACATCATTTTTATTTAAGCTCTTTTGATAAAAAAAACAGTTTAAAATACACTTCAAAATCTATTTTAAGTGATTACCAAACGCTCTAATTTCTGAAAATGACTTATTTTTTAAATTAAACACTTAAAAATATATTTCAAACACACCCTTAATTTAAAAACCAAATGGATGTAAATCCAAAAGTTTCGATTAATAACTTTTTGAAGTTTATAAGCTAAATGTGCTCAACATTAAAAATTTAACGGTTCATTCAACGTTTTTTAAAGTCTAGAGACTAAATATACACAATTTATGGCTAAACTTTAATATTATGATTTTTTTTAATTTTTGGAAAAATGGGTGGGGAAAAATGAGAAAAAATGTGGGTCCCAAATGGATGAGGTGTGGCAGAAATCAGAATAGAGCAGTGATAATATATACAATTCAGCACATGTCACATCATGCATCCTCTTTTCATACTATGCATTTCTAAAAGCTAGTCATTATGAATGAATGATTCACTGCAGACTTTGGGATAAATTTTTTATTTTAATAATAATAATAATAATAAAACTTTTTATATTATTACTATATATTTTTTTATTTAGTCTCCATTTTTATTTCATATTAAAATTCTATGTCAGTGTCAGAGTGTCACAGGTTCTGACAACTTATTTTCTTTTTTCCATCCACCCCTCTTCATTTTGGGATTTTCAATTTCATCCCTCTAAGGTGTTTTCTATCTTGTTTTATTATTGCTAATTATTATTATTTTAGTCTTCTAATCAATTAATAACATCAAGTTCGAGATTTCTTATTATATTTATTTATGCATGTAAAATAATTTATGAGTACAATTAGGAGTTTTTAAAAAAATTTAGTAATTATTTTTCCAAAAAAGATGTTTGTATGATAGTATTTTAATATTAAAAATGTATGTCTTAGTATGAATATATAGACATATAGGGATAAAGTCCATTTTCGTCTGTAATAAGTCATTATTAAGATGTTAAACAATACATTCTAAAAAATAAATATTACTGGGAGAAATTAAAGTAGAAGTCCAGAAAGTCTCTAAAGAAACTGATACCCAATTTTTTTTTTTTATAAAAAAGATATGGCAAATAGAAATGAAATTACAAGCAACACCCTTAACCTACCACGGAGCCTACCATGTTTCCTATAAGAAAATCAAAGACATCTTCTGACACATCCAGATCTGCCTTCTTGAGCTAAAATACGTGTCAACTTGCTCTCTCTACAATGAAATATTAATATTAAAGACTTTCCCTGCAAACCATATATCAGTAAACCATCTCGTAAAAAGAAAAAAAGGTTGTCACAATAATTTACTCTAAAGATAGGCATCGTACTAAAATGTTGAATTTGGTAGCTAGATCAGCTTTCGGTATAAAAAAAAGCTAGTTGTTCAATAATAGTTTAATTGAAAGAAGGTCAACCGAAGTTTTTTTTAAAAAAAAGTTTGCATCATTTGTTGTTTGGTTGGTACATCAAAGGATGTAAAGATAAAATAGCAAAAATATTTGGACCAAGGAAGAAATAAAGAGAATGGAGGTTGCTAAAGTAATTTATATATGTAATTTTAAACACATTCCAATATTTATTAATAATAATAATTAATAGAAAATAAATAGCCCGCCTTGAATGCCGGGTAGAAAAGGAAATGACTGCCCGAAAGGACAGGACTAAGAAGGAATGGTCGCAATCAGTTTCTCTCTCGTAGGCTTGGAGTGCCCGAGCTGCCCGAAAGAAAAGGGGGGGAAGGACAAAGGAGCGACACTGGTGCTAGAGTGACAGGCCGGTCAGCGAGGCGTCAATCATAAAGCAATGGATTACAAAATGATTTCGAAATAATAAAAAAATTAAATAAAATATATAAAGGACCTCGATTGTCTCGCAGTACTTTTTTTTTTTTAAATGGAATTATTTGCTTTTAGCATTCTCGACGCTGATTGGCGGTGACGCTGGGCGCTGTGTCTTTGACCGTGTCGCTTAGCCACTGCGGCTCTTTTCGAGATGTCACTTTCACACGTGGGAAGGATTTGAAAGCGTGTGTGCGCTTGTTTTTCTTTTTCTTTTTTTTTTTCTTCCCTTTATTTGTGACCGTGGGGAAGAATAATGCCTTTGGCCCCCGCGAGAATATCGCCTTATAATGCGTTGTGTTGTGCTATGACAATTTTACAATTTTACTTTTTTTTTTTTCTTTCCCATGTTTTGTTTTTTTATTTGTTTTCAATATTGTCTTTTTTATGCCATTTTTTCTCATTACTTTTCTCTCTCTCCCTCTTCTTTTTGTTTTTATTTTGTCCAAAAAAACAACTTTGAAATTGCTAAGTTGCCAAAAAAAAATTGAAGTGCTAAGAAGGAATAATATTGTGTTGGGAGATTAACACGTTTCACCTTTTAAGTTTGAGTATAATATTTTAACCAATTGATCTATGCTTAAATTAATACAGTTTAATTGAATGTCTCTCTCTCCTTTTGAAATTGTTTAAAGGGACTCAACTCAAACATTCTTGTTGAAAATTCTAAACTACAACATGTATCAGAGAGTTTAAAATTTACGGTTTGAATAGAAGCGGGAGGATTCGAATTACATATCTTTGGGTCACTAACACATTCGTATATCAGTCGAGCTATATATTCACTTTAGCGAAAATTTCTATACCATTAAAATGTACTAAAAAAAAAGGTTGTTTTTAAATACGACAAATTGAACCAACTTATTTACAAATATAACAAAATTTCACTGTCTATCAGTTATCAGTGTCTATTACTAATAGACAACGACCTTTTGCTATATTTGAACATTTTTTTTTTGACAAATTTTCTATTTAAAACAATTACCTAAAGAAAATTTTAAATTTGTATTAAATCATTATTAGGGTTTAGAGATTTTTGAATATGTAGTGTAATAAACATTTAATTTAATATCATTAAAAAAATGTGGTTGGAAAATGAACTTCAAAAAAAAAATGTGGCTGGAAATTCTCTCCTCTCTCTTTCTCTCTCTCTCAAAAGGTTCATTACAATAAATAGCGATGAGAAATATGTCACTACAATAAATACTTTATGAGAAACTCGCCACTACAATAAATACATACGAGACAAACTATATATACTTAACGAAACCTCGTCATTACAATAAATATATACTTATGAGGTAGCTCAAATGTTATAGTATATAATTATGTTTCTTTAGTACACAATGAATGTTGGGTATAGAAATTTAAATCTCAACCCCATATGACAGAGTGTATGTCAATTACTGTTAACGTAGAGTTCCAACTCGAAATCAAGACAGTGTCTCCTTGGTGACAATTTTGGATTCGATCATTTTCTTTTGGATCAGACTGAACGTCAATTTGAGATTTAGATAAAACATAAGGTTTTATCTTATAACCAATTGATAATGAGAGGAATAAAAAGTTTGTAATATTTGCTCATTTTTTCATTGTAGGATCCTCAACAATTGTTAAACCACCTATTGACCCAAAGACTTAAGCTGATGAGTTGTGGTAAATTTAATTATATACATACTTTAACACTCCCCTAATTGATGGGTTTGAAATTTTGTAGAATACCCAACAAGTTTGTTGGAATGTCTTGAATCTATTACTTGGTGCTCTGAACGACGAACGACTAAATTGTTTTCATATTTATCCCATTTATGTTATATAAACTCTCTAACCCTAGAGACGCTTATTGATCTCTGTAATCTGAACTTTTCTCTCCCTTTGTCCGTGGACGTAGTTGACACACTGTCAATGAATCACGTAAATTTGTGTGTAATTTTCTATTGCTTTACGTTTTCTGTTCATATTTGATTGTTGATTTCTTAACAAGTGGAAATCAATATTAATTGGGGAGAAATGAAATTACATTGATTTGAACAAATGACCTCCATCTATGATACAACGTCAAATCCCCAATTGACTTAAAAAAAAAACTCATATAATGAGATAATTCTCCAATAAGTAAAGTTTTTTTTTAAAAAAAAAAAAAACTATAATTTAGTGATATATTCATAATTATATGCATCATTTTCTTTTTAAAATATTTTTAAAAATAGTTCTAGTAGACACGTCGAGGAATTATGTGAATTATTGAAGGAATGAAGTAGGTCGACAAAATATCATATTCAAGTTGATTGGGAATTACATTATTTTATCGGTAGGGTAATAAAAAAGCCTTTTTGTTTTCATCTTTTGTAAAGTCGCGATCAGCCATTGAGTTCATCCCATTAATATTTATTGTTATATATATATATATATATATATATATATAATATATATATATATATATATATATAATATATATATATATATGGAACTTGATTGATTTGTGATAAGTTTTTTGTGGAACTTGTTAGAATTTGAACCAACAAATTTTCAAGGAATAAATAAAATGCTTGTATTTATTGAGAATTTTATAATATTTATGTTAAATCACTGATTGACGACTTAAAAATTTTAAACGGATGAGTGACATTTAACTATTTATATTCGTCTGGACACTCTTTCAAAATATGAGAGAGTAGTTATAGACTAATAAAAAGGGAATATTCTTAATTTTAATAAAAGGGCTGCACCTAGTATCTTGCATTGAGTAGTTCTTTTCAGTTGTGTTTTACGATAGTTTTAAACTTTTGTCTGTTCTTGAGTTTTTTTTTTATTTGAGTATATACAGGTGATTCTGGAATTTGTAACAGAGGTTATTAACTGCTATACAGGTTCTCCTAAAGATTTGTTGTACCTACGTAGTTAAAATATCAAAGAACTAAGTGTAGTGGAGGTACATCTTCTCTTTAGATAACGCTTATTAGCATGACTCAACCAAAAATTACAGGCTTTCTAATCTCTTTTTTTTTGTAGGAGAAAATTGTCAAGAAGTATATAAAATACCTAGTTGAGTTTGGGATTTTAGGATTTTATTTAGTTTATTTACATGTGTAACATTAATCAAATAGTATAGCTATTTAGAAATCACATTTTAGAACTTTAATTTTTTTTTTTAAAAACTTCAAATTGTAAAATCCCTTAGAAAAACAAGACCGAATTAAAAACAATAGATTTTAAATACTACTATAAACTTGTACCTCTACTTGTTAAATATTCATTTGGATTCATATATGTTTAAAAAGCTAAGTAACCAATTTGGTTCTTATTTGCAAAAATTTTAACATAAATTTTACATCCAATGTAAATTTCTTTATTTAAATTTATGACTAAAATGTAGTGAATTGAAATGTTATCCTAAAATTTCGAGGAAAATTATTATAAACAGAAAAAATATCAAACTATTTACAAATATAGAAACATCTCACTTTCTATTCGCAATAGACTGCGATAAAATTCTGTAGCTTGAGCAGTAGACTTCTATCGCTATCTGTAGCTCAAGCAATAGAATTCTATCGCGGTCTATCGTTGATAGACAGTAAAATTTTTCTATATTTGTAAATAGTTTGACTCATTTCTCTTTATTTAAAAATAACCCAAATTTTGATCGAAAAATGAGATAAAAATGAAAACAAAGGAATCAAAATGGTCACTTTAAAAAGTATAGAGATCAAAATAGACTACAAAACTTTTCAAAAAATGAAAAAAAAATTGAAAACACAGCAACTAAAATAAAACATTTTATAGGTATATGGACCCAGATAAAAAATCAAATAAATTTGAAATATTTCTAGATTGATTTATTTACCATAGGGTAAAAATGTAAAAAAGAAAAAAAAAAGTCAAAATGTATAAGAAAATACAAAATGAAAAAAAAAAGAAAAAAAAAGAAAAGAAAAAAGGAAATGATTAAAACATCTTTTCTTTAGAGTTCGAGAATAGAAAAAGTCTATTTTAGTGAAATTTAAAGCCCTAGATAGAGGAAGAAAGCCCATGAGAAATATTTCCACTTTTAAAAACAAGACAAATATATTACATTAGAAAGGAGTAGGATAAGCTTTTCACGAAATAACTTGAATCGAATAACTTCAAATCATTCTGTTTTGTTCTATTTTTATTTTTCTCAATTCAACTAATAATTTAAAAATGATTCTTCAAATTCATTTTCAATTTCGATATTCTTTTTATTAAAAAAAACAATGCATTTCTTCTTTCACTTAACTTTCCAAATAATGTTTTCATTTTAAACTCCTAAACTATAAAGTAACAAATTTTATGTTTATACTAAGTTTGTATATATAAAAAAAAAGTTTATAAAATAATTAATGATAAAAAATAGGAAAATTTTCACCGATAAAAAAAATGGCAAACTATTTACAGAAAATGGCAAAAAAAAAAAAAAAACTAATAGATATTGATAGACTTCTATCAGTAATAGACTTGTATCATTTCTATCATTGATTGACCTTGATAGACTTCTATCACCGTCTATCACAACTATCTAAAAATTTTGCTATTTTCTGTAAATAGTTTATCTTACCCTTTTTATTTTTAAAAATCCTCCTAAAAAATATTAAAGTAATTTCGTATACAATATTCAAAGGCTAAAAAGACATTTTTTTTAATATAAAATAATGAAGTAATTCAGAAACATTGTAAAATGTGGATAATAAAACAAAGAAAACCATAATGAGAATTTTTTTTTGTGTATAAGCTTATATTTTTTTTTAAAAAAATTGAATTATCTTAAAATTATTTTTGTCTCTATATTTTTTAAAAATTTATATTTTATCTATAAATCTTATTTCTTTATCTAAAAAAATAACATTTTAGCAGTACCATAACTAACAAAAATGTTTCTAAAATATATGTACTAAAAAAATTTAAAAGTAAGAAATATATATTTTAAAAATAACAAAAAATTAAGAGATAAGCATACGTTGGAAAAATACAATATCCAAATCAATATTATTCAACCTCGTAAAAAGTAATACATAATTTATCTATTAAACTATAAATTAGCTAAAAAGTAGTATTATATATTATATATATATATATATATTATATATATAAATAAATAACTTTAGAAAAGAAGTTGCACAAAAATTTCATACCACTAGAAGCTAAGCAGGCATTATTTAATAATAATAATATTATTATTATTACATGCAAAAAGAAGGAAAAAAAAAAAAAAAAAAAAAAGGGGTCTCGAGACTTTCACAAGGACGTGGAGTTGGGTGAAATCAAGGACGGTAGGGTTCAGAAGCACACGTCGCTTCCTCAGATCTGACGGCAGACAAGGACTGCACGGCACGAAAATCAAGTCACTATGATTGCGCCACGTGTAAAGCTAGTGGGCCCCTAAAGGCAAATGTAATGATGGTTAAATAATTTGACATTCTCTTCTGCGAATAAATGTTATTGACTGACGTGGGTGTGCTTAGTAAAAAGGCAATTCTGAAAGCTGTAAAAAAATAAAATAAAAAATTAAATTAAATAAATAACGATTAAAAAAAATTGTGCAAGCTATACGGAGATGACGCTCCACCTGCACCTGCACCTGTACGACGTCGCTTTGATGTGTGTGTAAATTATTTTTTAATTTAATTTAATTATTTTTTGGGGAATTGTCAGTTTTTGTCCTCTCTATACTCCAAAATGCCTAAACATTTTTAAACTATATTTTAAATAATATTTTTTTTTATCTTAGGAGTCTTCAATTGAATGTTCTTAATCAATCATTTTATTTGAAAAAAAAGAGTAATTTGTAATGTATCATTACATTATAGTTCAATTAACAATTTTTTTTTATAAGAATGTTACTTATAAAAAAAAGTTTGGTTATGTACCGAAATAATTTATTTTTTTTAATAAATAATTGAATTTCATATGTATATAAACATTCCAGTTGTATGTCTCGATAATTCTAAATATGTTATTTGAACAAAAACTAATTATGTATCAACTTTTTGCTAATTCATAATTTGAGAGGTATTAAATGTTAAAATGAGAATCTAATATTATTTAAATTTCTTAAGCATTAGCATTAATGAAATGTTGGCCCTACATTTCATTAATTTGATAATATAAAAATGTTAAAAATACAATTATTTTGTTATTTTGTGTTGTGGGGTTCAAGGAAGGCTGCACAATTTTGTGAAAAGTGAAAGCTGGTTGCCTTGTGTACAGTAAAAAAAGAAGGAAAAAAAAGTGTAAATATAAAAGGTCAATATTTGAACAGAATTGTAATAAATTTAAACCCTATTTAATAGCTTAATCTTTGTTTAATGAATGTTCTATTCATTATTTGAAAAAGTCAATCTAATGGCCCATAAGTCTTTATTTATTTATTTCTTATTTTTTAATGTTTACTATATCACTTCCCCTTAATTATATTTCAATTTTCTTTTAATGTTGTAACTTTATTTTATTCAAAGGATTATTAAATTATTCATTCTAAATATTGGTTTTTGCTTAACACTTCTAAGTAGATTTTAGAGTTAAAAAGAATTTTATATATATTTGAGAGAATTTCAATTCATCCTATATGGAAGATTCATTTTGAATGAATATTTAAATTTTCTTTTACGGTTCAACAATTCTAAGATCAAACTATCTACCTTAAATTCTATAAGTGTATTATTCACTTATTTTCGATTGATTGAAAGAATTAGTTCATACAAATTTGTTACCTATCATTAGAATCTTTTTTCGATGATGCATTGGTCGAAATTTGAAGACCAAACATTAGGGAAGAATCTAAAATGATTTTTTTATTATAAAAATTAAAATCTAATATGATTTTTTTTTAAAAAAAAAAAAACTATTAAGATGTTTACGCAACAAGATGGGTCACAGTTCATTTCTATTGTACTAAAAAAACAAAGAGGTTATCGATCTATTAACGATATCATAATAGGCCTCTGCAATCATAAACAAAAGATAAGAAATAAGGCTGTTATTTTCAGCATCCAAGCAGCAATTTTGTGGACTATAGGTTGAGTGAGCGAAACGACCATACCTTCAAAGATGTCAATAGAAGCTTCGTTAATATATGGCTTGATGCTTGCTCTCTAGCTGGTTGTTGGCTCACAGAAGCAATCTCTTCAAAGACTACAACCCTTCTACTATAGCTATAAATCTAAGTACTTTTTGTAACAATTAATCGCTTATCATAGGCTTATCTCTAGCCTTTTTGCGATCTTGTACTTTCCTATGGGCTTATTGAATATATTTGATTGGGAGATGATGTCGGTGCTAAGAAAGTGTCCACCTAGTGGAGATGTTCGGGTGCACCCCTGATCCTTTGTATCCTTTTCAAAAAAAAAAACAAAGAGGTTAAATGTAGAACGGATAACTTCATCAAATTATGCTCCGAATTTAAGTATAAGTGTGAAAATTTGAAACTTGAATTTAAAAAGCCTATGATAAATTTTTTAAAAATAGATATATATATATTATATATATATATATATATATATATATATATATATATATATCAAAGCTGATAGAATTAAAAAAAAAAAAAAAAAAACCAACTTTGAGCCAGATATTTGTTGAATTTATGAGGTTTGACAAAGTAATTAATGATTAATTTATGTATTAATTAAACAAAAACGTGTGCAAAACACGATATATTGTTGAAATGAATGGGTTTAAAGAGATTTTTGTGTTTTTTTTTTTTTTTTTTTTTTTTTTAAAATTAATGGGTGAATTAGCAAAAATTGAAAAGTGAGTAGAAATTGTTAAGAATTAGATAAAATTAAAGACAAATAAAAATATATATTTGGTACATTTCAGACATGTAATGAAACGTTTAAAGATTAAAATTAGATAAAAACTAAGGATAAAATAAGAAAAATAAAAATATATAATTTAACCCCAAAAAAAAGGTAATTAATATTATAAATGTAATATATAAATGTAGATATCCATAACCTATATAGGTTACAAAATATCATAAAACTCCCATTGAATTTGATATTGTAACATACCTCCCCATTGAATTCAATCTTGTAACATACACCATCTCATATCCTAAATAGTGGTATATGTTACCTTTGTAATACACACCAAATTGAGTTCAATTGTTATCTCTACTTTCTAATTCTCTCTACTTTCTTGGTTTGTTCTTCCTTTGTTCATTGTATTGTTCTTATTTTATAACACGTTATCAGCACGAGTCTCTAACACTTTGAAGATTTTGTAGAGGTTGGATTCGATTCATTGGAATATCAAGAACGCTAAAGACTCGCTAGAATTTTCTCCATAATTTGTAAGGTATTTAGAATTTCGTTCAAACATGGTGAGTATTTTGATTTTGGTCTTGTTTGACTTTAGAGGAAACAAAATTATACATGTGTTTGATATATTCATCATTGATTTTCTCACCACCATCATTCATCTTATTCTATTAAAACTAAAGTCCAAAGAAGGTGAGTATTTTAATTTTCATAATGCAATATACGGAGATTGTGAAATTGAATTGCAAATTTGACATTAATTAGAATTTTGCATTAGATCAATTTCTAGAATTTTATGTACTTTTATGAGTTTTTTAAATTTGTTGTGAATGAGATTTGAAATTATAAGAATCAGACTGAGCACTCATGGTAGAAATTATGATTGTATGCACAAATAATTTTTGAATGATGTGATGTATACTAGTTGAAGAAACAAGATTAATCTCCTTGTTAAGTTCTTATTGTGTGGAAAAGGACAAAATTATATGATAAATGTTTACTTGTGTGGTCGTGACCTGTGCATGTGCTAACACAAACAAGTAATCAACTGGAAAAAAATGACGGTGTATTCTTGATTCAATGTTTAATACGTACAAAGAACTTTTGGTAAAGGAAAATTGATATGGTCAATCAAGAAAAATCTTGAGTCTAAATTATAGTAATTTAAGTTGTTTTCAATTTGTTAAGACTACCAAATTGTAAATTGTCGTATATGTTTAAAATTGTTTGATTCTTTGCATAAAGTATGTCATTTAGAATAAGGTTGTAAATTATGGTCTTATTTAAATTCAATTGAGATGTTTTTAATTAATTTATATTTTCCATATATTTGAATAGGAAAATTGAATTATGATCTGTTTTCATATTTCTAACCGTTAGAAGTTTTTTAATAGGAATTATTATGATTTCTATTTTACACATATTATCTTTTATATGTTAAGATTATCTTCTAATAATATTATATTTTATTTTAAATATGAGAATAAATATATCAAAGACTATATTTCATTTTATTTTAAAAGGTTTAAGATTTAAAATATTAAAGATTATTCATTAAGTGAATTAGTTTTTATAAGATGAAAAATAAATCTTAATAACTTAGATTCATTAATTTATTAATTAACTCTTAATTAAAAGATTAATAAATTAGAAATAAAATTTTGACTATAAGGGAACTCTGTCTAAGGATGGTTCTGGCTAGGCTGAGGTATTTAAGCTGACCGTAAGGGAACACCTCTACCTGGGAACTAACCTGGGAGTTGAATTAGTCAAATTTTTGTTTGCCTATAGAAAATTATGGATTGTTGATTTAAATTATATTCTCATGTGGATTTTGTAAACTTTAAAAATTTATATATAGTGATAATATAATTGAATGAATTCTCTCATGGTAAAATTTGAAAGTTATGCATAATAGTTTATTACTTTTCTAAAACTAATTGTGATTCAATGCACCTGAAGTTGTATAAATCAAAATAAGCTTATGATTTATGCAAAATAATGAATTTCGACCATTTAATATCATTCCTTGACGTGAATGTTGTAATATTTATAATTGTGATTGAAATAATCTTAGTAGAGGAATAAGTAATTATTCTATTAAACCACACATATTTATATGAGAATTTCATATTTCAATTGTGATGCAAAAGAGACAATGATCTTGTACCCGTCGTACATTAAGAGTCATTTTTGAAAAAAAAATCTTAATAATGAAAAGGAAGATGATGTGTGGTATAACAAATTTTGAGAATTTATTTGAATCTCTTGAAGAGATCATAACTTATCCATTGACAATGCTTGAAGCAAATGTCAATACAATATCAGGTTCTGCAAACTTGATTGAAGGTTTTGGAAAAGCAAACCTTATTTTACCTAGAGGAACAAAATTCACAATTAATAATGCTTTGTTCTCTAGTAAATCGAAAAGAAATCTATTGAGTTTCAAAGATATACGTCAAAATGGTTATCATGTTGAAACTAACAATAAAAATAATATAGAATATCTCTATAACATCTATTGTTTCACATGGAAAACGTATATTGGAAACACTGCCTGCTTTTTCTTCTGGATTATATTACACATATACGAGTAATTGAAACATACACAACAATGAACCTGAAGTTCATGAATCCAGATATATTCATCGTTTGGCATGATCGATTGGGTCATCCTGGATCAATAATGATGAGAAGAATTATCGAGAATTCTCATGGACATCCATTAAAGAACCAGAAGATTCTTCAATCTAATGAATTATCATGTGTTGCTTGCTCTCAGGAAAATTAATAATTAGGCCATCACCAGCTAAAGTGGGAATTGAGTCACCTACATTTTTAGAACGAATTCATGGTGACATATGTGGACCTATTAATCCACCAAGTGGACCATTTAGATATTTCATGGTTTTAATTGACGCATCCAGTAGATGGTCACATGTGTGTTTATTATCAAGTCGAAACCTTGCATTTGCAAGATTACTTGCTCAAATAATCAAATTAAGGGCACAGTTCCCTGATTATACAATCAAAAGCATTCGACTTGATAATGCTGGTGAGTTTACATCCCAAGCATTTAATAATTATTGTATGTCAATTGGGATAAGTATTGAACATCCTGTAGCTCATGTTCATACACAAAATGGATTAGCAGAATCATTCATCAAACGTTTACAATTAATTGCTAGACCATTACTTATGAGAGCAAAACTTCCAATATCTGTATGGGGTCATGCTATTTTGCATGCAGCGTCACTTATACGCATAAGACCGACATCTTATCATAAGTACTCCCCAGTGCAATTAGCTTATGGTCAAGAGCCAAATATTCCCATTTGCGAATTTTTGGTTGTGCAGTATATGTTCCAATTGCCCCACCACAACGTACTAAAATGGGACCTCAAAGGAGATTAGGAATATATGTCGGATTTGATTCCCCATCAATTATTAGATATCTTGAACCCTGACGGGTGATGTATTTACTGCACGATTTGCTGATTGTCATTTTAATGAGACAACTTTTCCAACATTAGGGGGAGGAATTAAGAAGTTGGAAAATGAAATTGCCTGGAACGCATCGTTATTGTCTCATTTAGACCCTCGTACAAATCAATGCGAACTGGAAGTTCGAAAAATAATTCATTTACAAAACATAGCAAACAAAATGCCAGATGCTTTTACAAATGTTAAGAAAGTGACCAAGTCATATATCCAGCTGTTAATGCTCCATCTAGAATTGAAATTCCAACTCAGCAAGTTGTTACAACTAATGAGTCAACGGTACGCCAGAAGCGTGGTAGAGTAGGTTCAAAAGATAAAAATCCTCGAAAAAGAAAAGTAATCAATAGTCAAAATGACTCAATTGAAAATGAGAAGATTCAAAAAGAATCTCCAGACATGACTATTGATAAAAATGTCGAAGAGACTCAAGTATATGAAGATAACAGTGAGATCTCGATAAATTATGTAATGACAGGAAAAGATGGAATAGAACTGATGTAGCCATAGACAACATTTTCGCTTATACTGTTGCTCATGATATTATACATGAAAATGAGGATTGTGAACCTAGATCTGTTGAAGAATGTCGCCATAGAAAGGATTGGCTTAAGTGGAAAGAAGCCATCCAAGCAGAATTAAACTCACTTTCAAAACGTGAAGTTTTTGGACCTGTAGTCCATACACCTGAAGGTGTAAAACCTGTGGGATACAAATGGGTATTTGTACGTAAAAGAAATGAAAATAATGAGGTCACGAGATACAAAGCACGATTGGTTGCACAAGGATTTTCTCAAAGACCAGGCATTGATTATGAGGAAACATATTCACCTGGTGGACGCTATTACATTAAGATATTTAATTAGCCTGACTGTATATGAAAAGCTTAACATGCATCTTATGGATGTAGTCACAGCATATCTATATGGATCTCTGGAAAATGAAATCTATATGAAAATCCCTGAAGGATTTAAGATACCTGAATCATATATTCAAAATCTAGAGAATTATATTCAATCAAATTACAGAGATCATTGTATGGATTAAAACAATCAGGACGGATGTGGTACAATCGTCTAAGTGAATATTTATTGAAAGAAGGTTATCAAAATAATCCAATTTGTCCATGTGTGTTTATTAAGAAATCACAATCAGGATTTGCTATTATAGCTGTATATGTTGATGATTTAAATATAATTGGAACTCCTGAAGAGCTTTCAAAGGCAATAAACTATCTCAAAAAAGAATTTGAGATGAAAGACCTTGGAAAAACAAAATTTTGCCTTGGCTTGCAAATTGAACATTTAGCTGGAATTTTTATTCATCAAACGACATATACAGAAAAGATTTTAAAAAGGTTTACATGGACAAAGCACACCCATTGAACATTCCAATGGTAGTTCGATCACTAGACGTGAAAAAGGATATCTTTCGACCTCGAGAAGATAATGAAGAACTACTTGGTCCTGAAGTACCATATCTTAGTGCAATAGGTGCACTAATGTATCTTGCTAACAACACAAGACCAGATATAGCATTCTCAGTGAATTTATTAGCAAGATACAGTTCTTCTCCAACAAAAAGACATTGGAACGGAGTTAAACATGTACTCCGTTATCTTCGAGGAACGGTTGATATGGGTTTGTTTTATTCAAACAAATCAAATTTTGATCTAGTTGGTTATGCAGATGCTGGATATTTATCTGATCCACACAAAGCTAGATCTCAACAGGTTATCTGTTTACATGTGGAGGAACTGCTATATCTTGGCGGTCTGTAAAACAGACCATTACAGCCACTTCCTCAAATCATGCAGAAATTCTTGCAATTCATGAAGCTAGTAGAGAATGTGTATGGTTGAGGTCAATGACTCATCACATTCGAGGAACATGTGGCTTGTCTTCTGGAAAATTTTTACCAACAATATTATATGAAGACAATACAGCATGTATAACCCAAATCAAAGGAGGGTATATAAAAGGAGATAGAACAAAACATATCTCACCAAAACTCTTCTACACGCATGACCTCGAAGAAAATGGCGACATTAATGTTCAACAAATTTCTTCAAAAGATAACTTGGCAGACTTATTTACAAAGGCATTACCCACATCGACATTCGAAAAGTTGGTGCACAACATTGGAATGCGACGACTCAGAGAACTCAAGTGATATATTCATGAGGGGGAGTAGAATTACTGTACTCTTTTTCCCTTGGCTATGCTTTTCCCCATAGGGTTTTTGTAGCAAGGTTTTTTAATGAGGCAGGAAAGTATATAAAATAATGTACTCTTTTTCCTTCACTAGGATTTTTTTCCCATTGGGTTTTTCCTAGTAAGGTTTTAACGAGGCATTTATTTTATATAATATGGATATCTAAGGGGGAGTATTATAAATGTAATATATAAATGTAGATATCCATAACCTATATAGGTTACAAAATATCATAAAACTCCCATTGAATTTGATATTGTAACATACCTCCCCATTGAATTCAATCTTGTAACATACACCATCTCATATCCTATAAATAGTGGTATATGTTACCTTTGTAACACCCACAATTGAGTTCAATTGTTATCTCTACTTTCTATTTCTCTCTACTTTACTACTTTTGTTCTTCCTTTGTTCATTGTATTGTTCTTATTTTATAACAATTAAGAAGGTTATTGATTTTTTTTGGTGAAGGCCCATTTAAAACACAAATACTTTTAAAAGCTAACTTTCAACGGTCGTATTTTGATATTTTCAACAATTCGAGGTGATCAGTAAGTGGTAAGGTAGTTTAATTTTCCCCAAAAAATCAATGCTCCCTTTTCACGTTTGCAATTTTTAAACTAAGAAAATAGTATTTGTTATCATTTTAAAATATCAATTTAAACCCTTAAATTTTAAGAGTTGTATCAATTTAAATCATAAATTAATAATTATAGCAATTAAACCATGAATTGTTGTAAGTGTATCAATTTATAGCATTCATTACATTCTATTTGAAAAAAATCTCGTGTAAAACTTATAATTGTATTAATTAAACTCGTAAACTATCATAAATGAATAATCGATTTAGACTCTTAGTCATAATTTTTTTTAGAATCGTTTATGCATGTATTTTAATAGTCCATTTTGTAAAACTAACATTTAAAGAAATCTACACATGTTTGAGAATTAATGCATGGATGATTTTCAAAGGTAATCATAATAAATTGTTTAAATTGATAGACTTATGAAAATTTAGCAGTTTAATTCACTCAAATTACAACCATCATGCGTTGACCTAGTGGTAGTGGAAACATTAAAAAAAAAAATCAAAGAGCTAAGGAGTCATAGGTTCAATCCATGGTGGCCAACCTACTTATGATTTAATATTTTACGGGTTTTCTTAACACCCAAATGTTATAGGGTTAGGCGGGCTGTCCCGTGAGATTAATCGAGGTGCTCACGAATATAAATAAAAGACTCAAATTATAAGTTTAGGATTATATTAATACAATTATAAATTTTTTATACAACCCTAAAGTTTATGGATATAAATTGCTATTTAGTATTTGCCCCATAATTAATTATTTTATGTACTTATTTTTGGAGAAAAGATGATATTTATTTATTATTATTTGGAAGAAAGAGAGATTATATAAAGGTGAAAAACTAAAGCCAATGCTATAACTTTTTTTTTCTCTCTTTTTATAAAACATTTTTGAATTTTGATGCTAACTACTTTTCAATCCTTACGTGCAAGTTATTTATTTATTTTTTATTTTTTTTAATAATCTATTTAAAAATTAATAAATGAAAAAAAAAATAAATCTTCATTTCATTCATTGTATTAATAAGTTCTCCTAGACTTTAATTTTGTCAGTACTAAAACAATAAAAAGTAAAGTTACCATTCTCACTTTTTGGATATATGCTTTCCTTTCCTTTCCATTTCTTTTCTTTTGATTTTTTTAATGTATAATTTTCTCTTTGTGAAATAAATGAGAAATATGTTTTGTCATTGTCATTATTCTTTGCAATATTAAATATTTATTTTTAATTTAAAGTTTAACTGACTTTTTTTTAAAAAAATGAAATTTGGTTAAAATATTTAGTCAATTACCGTAGATCATCCCTTTTTATTTATTTATTTTGGGTGAAAAAAAAACTCAAATCATCCAATCGAAATTGCTGGAACGGACGCATTTAATTTTCTAAACCCTAACTTTAAGTCCTTTCCCCAATTTCTTTCAGTTCCAGCCTCATTGACAGTTGTCCTCAGCCACAACACCACCTTCGTCATTTTCGACAACATAGTCGCTCGTCTCTAATAACTTAATTTTTTAAAAAATAAAGCTATAAATACATTAATATATTACTTTAAAAACAGAGTTAAAAATGTTAAAAAAAAACATTATTTAGAGAGAAAATGACTTGAAAAAATATATATAAAACAGTTATGAAAACAGTTCAATTATTTCTTTAAATATATATATATATAAAAAAAAATGAATCTTCATTTACCTAATTAACTTCTCCATGTAATAAAAATTATTGTATGCAAAGGACAAAAATCTATGTTTTGGACTTCTAAAGATATTTGTCTATATAATTAGACAAACATATAAATCTTCCATCTATTTTTGACTTTTAGTTTGGAAATTTTGAATTAAGAGGTTATTAATCTATTATCATATGTTTTTTTTTTTATTTTTATAATATATAGTTTGTATGTTATACTATTTATTTGATTATGACAAAATTGAAGATGTTGACACTATATTTATTTATTTATTTATTTATTTATTTATTGCATGTTTTAGCGAGGTTGCTATTTAATAATTTTATTAATTTATATGACGTACATATGCAAATGCACAAATATATGTACAAGTAGAGATTTGATGCGATTAAGACTATATTAGACAAGATTTTCCTTTGATATTGGAAAAAGAATTATTATTTTTTTAATATATATATATATATTGGAATTATCTTTTGGCATTCATATGAAGGATGTTTATTTGATGTGTAATTAAAATGATGTTTTTTTATTTGAAAAAATGTAATTAAGATTTTTAAAATGACTTTTTTTTAATTTTCAAAATTTAGGTTTGGTTTTTTAAAATAATGTTGAAAATAAGATGACAAAAGGATGAAATTTATAGGTGAAAATGTTGTTTTTTAACTTAAAAGACAAAATTTATTTGGTTTCAATTTTCTTCTAGTATTTTCTCAAAAACCCATCATTTTTTTTTTTTTTTTTTTTTGATTTATTTGTGTATAGGAAGTTTTAAAATAATTAGCTTAAGTATAGCTCACAAGGCTTAGACACATATCCTCAACTATAAAGTTAGAGATTTAAATCTTCCAACCCATACATTGTCGAACTCATAAAAAAAAAAAGGCTAAGACCGAACACGATTTAGTAGATAAAACATCGATTATCATTTCAAAGATTGATAGTTCAATACAACGTTTTACAATTGTTGAACTAAACAAAATTAAAATAGTTGTCCTTAAAAATAGTTTTTTAAGGAAAATTTTCTTTTAAATGATAAAAGTGTGAAAATATTTTCAAATATAGTAAAATAATCTGTTTTTATATGAGAAAACTTTTTACTATTTTGCTATATTTATAAATAAGTTGGTCATTTTACTATATATGAAAACATCCCTTTTTCAAGGGTATTTTTGTTTCTCATTCTCATGAAAAAGCCATATGGGTTTTTTATAATGATTCGGAGTATGATTAGGGTACTAATTAAGGAGGTGTCAACCTAGTTGAGATGTCCCAATGTACTCCTGATCCCTCTCCGATTTTCTAAAAGAAAAGCCAAATGGGTTGTTGGTATTAATTTTTCATAAGAAAAAAAAAAACAGTCAGAAATAACTAAAAAATAGTACAATAATTAAACAAAAAGAAAAAAGTGGTGCTTAGAATTTCAATAAAGAGAAACCGTGTTAAAGCTAACTCATTTTACTCAATGTCTATGTTGAAATTGAACAAGTATGCCCTAATTTTTGACCACACGACGAGAGAATGTCTTCTCATATATGAACTTTTTTTTTTTTTTTTTGCATAAATAGACCAATTAAAACTTTTTATTGTCGTCATATTCCACGTTCAAAAAAGCTATATAAGCAATAATACTTTTCTTTTTGTTCGTGTGTATCTTTATTCTCTCTTTCAAACTTAAATTGGTTGACATTATTATTCATCTCTTTCAAAAACTAAATCATTCAAAATTGAATAAAATTTTTACTCATAATTATAACCAACTTATTTCTATTATTAAAAGTCGGTGTACGAAAATGACTCATCAATTCATCAATTACGAAAATTTTAGCTGATGTTTAATATATTCATTAGGGTTTATTCAAAAAAAATATTTTTTTTTTCAAAAAAGAAAGAAAATGATTGTTTTTTATATATTAAATAGGAGAGATTGTAGGAAAATTTTTCCAGATAGAAAAAATGTCAAATTATTTACACAAAATAGTACAAAAACATTAATAGATATTGATAAATCTATAAGCCCTATCAAAATAGAACTTGACTATTTCTATCACTGATAGACCCTGATAGACTTCTATCAACGTCTATCGCAACTATCTAAAACTTTTGCTATTTTGTGTAAATAGTTTCCCTTACTTTTCTATTTTTAAAAATTTTTCTAAAAAAATATCAAACTATTTACAGAAAATAGAAAAAAATAGTTGTTGTGACATTGATAGACTTCTATCATTTCTATCACTGATAGACCTTGATAGACTTCTATCAGCATCTATCACAACTGTTATTTTACGTAAATAGTTTTTCTTATTTTTCTATTTTTAAAAATTATCCTTAAATTGTAATGAATTAAACAATATTAAAAGATAGAGAAAAAAAAAACTGACAACTACTTTGTTCCCACTTTGAGAGAAGCTTCCCTTTGTTGGTGAAATGGCATTCAAAACTAATATTGAGAACCATTCTTTTTGAAAAAGTCACAAAAGTAAATGTGGCATTTTAAGCCTTTTATCCATTCCCATATTTAAAGTGCAATCACTAAAGTAATCATTTTGATAAAGAACCCTCAAACTCTCTTTCTCCAACTAGCCCTTTGGCAAGAAACCTTGGCATCGTTTGATAAAATATTACTCATAATTAATTAGTTTCTTTGAATTATATTGTTTGGTAAATGAGAAATTGAAATCTCTCGATTTGGATCAAGTTATTTACTTGCTCAAAACAATATATATCGAAGAGAATAAAAATTGAGATCTTTCTATAATGGTATAAATACTACTGTCATTTAATATTAGTCATATTAATATTTCGTTTTCGGATAAATCCATTGTATAATAGTGGCAACATTGAAAAGTTCAAAGTTTATATTGCAATTTCTTTTTAAAAAAAAAAAAAAGAGTCTTAGAACGAGTGACAATCGAAAATTTTATTTTAGCTAGGTCATTGTTTTAGGTTCCAATTTCTATTTAAAATTTTAAATGTTTTATTTTTTTTTATTCAAATGGTAGTTTGAAATGTTTATATAAGAGTTCAAAGTTTATATTGCAATTTCTAAAAGAATAAGGGTATTTTAAAGAAAAAATGGGGTATCTTTTCAAAATATAATTTAGCCTTTAATGAATTAGAAAGAAAAAAAAGTTCATTTTTTATCTCAATCTTATCAATTTGGACCCTGAACCCAATTTTTACCCCACTAATTTTAACATAAATAGTAAAAATCTTCATAAACTTAATATTTTCAATAAAAATAAAGTTTTCTTACAAATATAAGTTTGACCGATGTGCATACTAACTATTGAATGATTATTTTAAATTTCATATATTTTGAAAAGAAAAAAACATTTTTTGTCTCTAAAATTTTATCAATTTTGATATCATACAATTTGTTTTAATTCATTGAACACGTAAGAAAAAAGTTTTTTAACCGATATTTAGAGTGAGCACTTAATATAGAGTTAAAATTGTAATACTTTTTAAAGTTTAGAGTCAACAATATTCAAACTCCTAATACCCAAGTTTAATGTGCAATTTGATGAAACTGAAAGTTTAAGGTTAAAAATTTTAGTACAACAATTACGAGGATAAAGGATCAAACTTTCGACTCTCAAGAAAATGAATATATATCAATTATCGTTCAACTATACTCACTTTTATATATGAATTTTAATTATTTTTTTTTCAAAAAAATATTCATAAAGAAAAGATTTGCTTCTCTCTTTGTGAAAATGTAGTGCATGCATGAGAAAGTTAGATATCATTAAAAATTCTTTGTTAAATGCAAAGTGATTTCCATTACAATTACCAAAGTTTCTCTTTCTTTCTCTCTCTCTTCCTTTCCTCTTTCTAGCCCCTTAGAAAGAAACAAAATGATGGTCTGAATTTTCATGTATTTACATGGAGCAATATTAAAAAAAAAATTAAAAAAAAATTAAAAAAAAAAATACATTGTTGATTTGGATCTCACAAAAGAGAGATATAATAGCTAAACTTGATGGGCAAAAAAAAACATGTTTTTTCCCACACTTTTCTTCTTTTGGTTGCTTTCTGTCTTTCTTGTCTCCCTTTGTCTTTTTCTTTTCCTCTCTCTCTATTCTCTTCTTTTTTTTTTTTTTTTTTTTTTGCTTTTCCTTTTCCTTCTCCTTTGTTTTTTTTATTTTTTTTTTATTTGATGGGTTTTCTCTTCTCTTCTCAAGAATTTAATGACCCAACAAAGAGGAAAGAAAAAAAAAGAAAGAAAAGAAAAAAGAAAGACAATTTCTTTAGCTCATCACATGAATTTTTTTTTTTTTTTTTTTTTTTTTTTTTTTACAATTTTGGATCTTAAATTGATATTCCTAATGTGAATTCCAAATTGGGTTTTTCTGGGCTTGTTCCTGCTGAAAGATTTGTCAATGAGCTTCCATCTGATGTTCTTTCATGGCTTGAGCATTTGGCTTCCTAATAATTGGAAAAATAAAAGAAAATAAAATTTAGAAAATAAAATAATTATGTTATCTATATATATATATATTCTTCCAAATAACTCTAAGACTTTGTGTGTTGTGGTGGGACTGTGCATTTGGGAATCAAAGGACATTTTGACTCAGGGAATAATTGAGGTACAATATTATCATTGAAAATATGAAAGGAGATTTTTTTTTTTTATTTAAAAAAAAGCTTTTGCTTTTGTACAAATATATATACCAAAAGCTTGCAAAAAATGTTCAAAATTGAAGTATTTTTCACACTCCCCCAAATCCTTTCATCAGTCTATTGTGTAATGAAAAACTACTTTGAAATTGTTTTTTTATAAAAAAAAAAAAATTAGTATACTTTTTGTTAATAAACAAGATTAAAGATGGGTAGTGAAAAAGTTTTGATTTTTCATGTATAATTCTCTCTTTTAATGGTTTATAAGAAATGGGTAGGGTTTAATTTTGCAAAAAATAATTTAAATTAAATTTCATGAAAGTATAAAAGGCTTCCAAAAATTGGGTATCAAAGTTAAAGACAAATTTTCATTTTGGGAACCTAAAATGTTTGATTTAAATTTTTTTTTTAAAAAAAAAAAAAAAAAAAAAAAAAAAAAAAAAAAAAAGTACCTGATCAAGCTGAGAGGGTTGGTTTTCAGAGGAATCATTTGGTATGCCTTGGAACAAAACTTCTCTGCTAACAAATTAAATAAATAAATAAATAAAAATAAAAACAGATACAAGGAATAAGTTCATTCAGCATTGGAATATATGAATTATTTTGAAAATTAAAAAAAAAAAAAAAAAAAAAATTCCAAAATGATGTCAAAAAGGCTTATCTATACAATTTTGAAAATATTCTGTTGAAAAATCTTTGAGAATTAATAAAAAGTTGAAAGAACCAAAAACCCTCTCATCTAATTTTTCCCTTTTATAGTACTATGAAGAGATGCCAATTAGATCACTTAGAAACTACTAGGAAGTTTCAAAGGGAACATCTTTTTTCCTCTAAAATTCCACCATTGACATCAAAAGCGTTTTCTTTTTCCCAAAAAAAAAAAAAAAAAAAAAAAAATGTAGTTTCTCTCTTATATCTAACGATATCAAATAATTTCACGAGAAAGAGATTTAGTGTTTTACCTCGAAGAATTACTCCACAAGGCATGAAAATCCTTATGAGAACGATGATGATCTTGACCTCCTCCAATGACCGTTTGTCGAAATCCATGGGTCATCGGATCACCCGTCGGAGCATCGAGTCTCATTCTGGACGACTTCTCGTTTTCGTATGTTATATCTTCATTTGTTGCATCTCCAGATGACCCATTTTGATCGTAAACATCATCTGAATTCCCTACATTTAGTCCAGCGAAAAATTTAACGCATTCGAACGAAAAAAGGGTTAAATTTAATAGAAAAGAAAGTGAATTAAAAAATGATATTAATACAAATGGTTGAGTATAATGGCTTTACCAGAAGAAGCTGCAGCAGCAGCTCTGTCAGTAGTCTTTACAGTTCTATACATCTGCAAAAATAGATTAAGTTATTATATAAACAACCATTTTGTTTGCTTCTAAATTTGGGAGAGATAAATGATGAAAATAAGAAGGAAAGAAAAATAAATAAATAAATAATATTCTTTTTGGTGAATTTAACAATAAAATGTTTTTTTCCCCCTAATTTTTTTTTTTTTGTCTATTAATAAATATTATGTTCTGAATAATGTATCATTGAGAAATGATAGCGTTTTTGTACTTTCTTGAGACTTCATTTTCAACATTTGTTTCCTCTTTCCTCTCTCTTTCTCCTCCTCATTAGAAAAATTTTTGATTAACGAACCAATTATTCAATGAGATCGTCTTAAATAACCGTCTAAGTTATTTTCGAGCTATTTTCTTAGTTCGTAAATACTATTTTCATTCGTTATCTATTTTGTGAGTGTCGTTTAAGATTGTTATAAAGTGTAACAACATTAAACAAAAATTTATAATAAATAAAATGAAGGAGAGAAGAACAAATATTAAAAATGAATTGATATTAGGAAGTAGTAAAAATTAAATTTTAAAAAAAATTGGAAAAATTTATTTATTTTTTCTTTCAATTTTAGGCTATGGCTTCTCCTTCCTCATTTCTCAAACCAAATCTCTTTTTATTTATTTATTTTTGTTTTTTTTTTCATCATTTTCTTTATCTCTCTCTTACTTTGGAGTAAGGTTCAATCTCCCAAGCAAAAAAAGCTGTTTATTAGGTTTCAGAAGAGAGCAGAAAAAGCCCATAACAGATCTAATGTTACTCCCAAAAAAAAAGGGGAAAATAATTTTAAAAAAAAGAAGAAAAAAAGAAAAAAGTAGTAAGTATTGCTGCAGAGCCCTTATCACTGCAAAAAATTTATTAAAGTCCTTGAAGTTTGAAACTCTCTATTACTTGAAATAATCTCAAGACCCTCTTTTTTTTTTTTTTTTTTTTCAAGTATAATAATGTAAAATTTTCTTCATAATTTTACCAGCTTGCTACCTACCACAGCTTACTTCTAATTATTTTTAACAACATTTTTTCTTGAAGAAAACAATTAAAAAAAAATTGAATCCAACAAGATTGATTTTCTTTTTAATTAAAAAATGGGGTTTTTTTTTAATAAATAAGGTGTTTTTTTTTTCAGAGAGAGAAAATTAGAGTGAAAAGAAGAATTAATTCAAACCTGCAAATGAGACTTGACATGAGCCAAGGTGAGATCTTTGACATCCATAAGCTCAAGAACTGATTTTGGTGTTGCTCCTTAATGATTAAATCCCACATGGAAAAAACAAAAATAATGATAAAAATTTAGATACAAAAAGAAAAAAAATAATAATAATGAGAGAAAGAATGTTTCAATTTTTTTTTTCTTTTGGAAAATTCTTTTTTCTCTCTCTTCTTTTACCTGTTGGCAAAAAATGGGAAGCAATGAAATGAAATGAACCAAAAAAAAAGGGAGAAAGATTTGAGAGGGGGAAAAAATAATTTTTTTAAAAAATATGTTTTCAGGTTATTTTATAGTACAATAAACAAAGAAAAAGAAGAGCAGAAAAGGACAGAGAAAAAAAAGGTGAAATTGTAAAAGAAAAATCAATTTTTTTTTTTTTTTTTAATGGAATTTTTGCCACCCTTTCCATCCATCATTCTTCAAGAAATTTTAAAAATGAAATCTGGGTTTTGTTTTTCAAATCTCATCTTTTACAAGCCTAAACCAAAGAGATTAACTTTTGAGAGAGAAACTAAATTGAAAAAGAAAGACTTTTTTTTTCCCAATCTCATGTCATACAAGCCCAAGCAGGAGAAATTTGAAGAAAAAAAATTTAAAGAGAGAGAGAGAGGAATATAAAATTTGCAAGCTTTTTAGTGAGAGAATAAAGAATGAAAAAAAAAATTAAAAAAAAAAATCTGGGTTTTTTCAATCTCATCTCTTACAAGCCCAAAATAGAGAAATAAAAAGAAAAATCTTGGAGAGGAATGAAAATTTGTAAACTTTTTAGAAAGAGAGAAGAATGGGAAAAAAAAAAAAAAAAAAGTCTTTTTAAATCTGATTTTTTTTTTTTTTTTTTTTTTTTTTCATTCTCATCTCCTAAAGCCTAAGCAAGAAAGATTGAAAAGGGGAAAAAAAAGAGAGAGAGAGATGAGTGTAAGCTTTTGCATACTTTCATGGCCACCCAAAAGCTCTACAGCATGAACAAAACGAGCATGGAGAGTGGTGGTCCACCGCATTCTCGGCGCTCGGATGCTCCGTTTCGCCGGAAACCTCGCCAAAAACCTCGATCGAAAACCATTATAACCAAACTGACTACCACTGCCACCGCCACCGCTACCCCCGAATATCGGGTAAGAAGAGGATGAAGACGAAGACGAGGAAGGAGGGTTTTGATACACTGGAATTCCCCTAATAGGTCTCAAGAATCCAAGCCCTTGAGGGTGAAGATCGTGGAGATGGCGGTGGAAGAGCCCGGCGCTACCGCCATTGGCGCTAGCGGCAGTGGGAGGAAAATGGTGGGGGAGGAAATTGGAGGAATTAGGAATATTAGGGTCAAAATTAGAAGAATTAGAAGAAGAATTATTAGGAGAAGGCAATAATTTATTATTATTAACATTATTATTGTTCCAAAACACCAAATCTAGAGGATTTTGTGGGGAAATAGAAGAAATGGGTTGTCTTCTCCAATTGGTATTAGAAGAGGGTTTTGAATTTGTTGATGAATTGGGAGGGCTAATTTGAAGAGACACATCTGGTTGAGCTGGAAAAAGTTCCATTTTTTTCTTCTTTGTTCTTCTTCTTCCTTCTTCTTCTTCTTCTTCTTCTTCTTCTTGATGATGATGATGATGATAAATCTGATTTTTTTTTTTTTTGGAGAGATATTCTTTGGATTTGGATTCTTCTAGCTAAGAACAAAGCTGATGGAAAAGATTGGAAGGGTTTATAAATTTGTTGGAAGAGAAAGAGAATATAACTGGTTTTTTTTTTTTTTTTGGTGATTTTTTTGGAAGATGGGGTTTTTCAATTCAAACCTAATATTTGTGATGGGAGAGAGAGAGATTTCTGGTATTGTTTTGAGATGGGGTTTGATGAAATTTAAGAGAGTAGTTGAAGAGATTTGGGAGAGAGAGAGAGAGAGAGAGAGAGAGAGAGAGAGAGAGAGAGGAGAGAGAGAGAGAGAGGAGAGAGAGAGAGAGAGAGAGGAGGGAGAGAGAGCGGGAGTGAATGAGAGAGAGAGAGAGAGAGAGAGAGAGAGAGGAGGAGGAAAAGGATATGAAGTGAATGGTTGTTTCTTTTGTGTGAAGTATATGTGAGAAAATGACACTTGAGAGGGACGGTGGGAGAGAGAGTGTTTTTTTTTTTCAAATAAAATTAAAATATTATTGTAGTCCCTATACTTTTAAATATTTACATTGAGTTCCTATACTTTTAATAAATAGTTTTTTTTTCTTAACCAAGTACTGGAAGGAAGGAGATTAGTAAGTGCATCAAGTCATCTTAACTAGGTTTACACAACCTTAACATTCTCGTCATACTTAGAGTCTAATAGAGATGCAGTCATTCAAGAGAATAGAGATATATATGTAGAAAGCTAGAGGAAAGCTCAAATATAAAAAGCAGGCATAACGAGACTAGAGAAAAAATCTTCCAATGTAACGTTGTAGATGAAGTATCGTAATTACAAAATAAGCAAAATTTAGTAACCAATGGGTCGCTAGGGAGAGAACATTGTCTCATAGATGAGATGGGTGTTTTTCAACATTTTGGAAGGTTTGCCCATTTCTCTCGAGCCAAATAGTACACCGGCAACAATAAGATTGCTCCAAATGACCTTTGATTTTGAGTTCTTGTTGAGATGTATCGTATGAGTTTTTATGGTTAGTTTAGTTCCTATACTTTTAATAAATAGTTTTTATGATTAATTTAAGGTTAGTTTTGATTTTAAGATTTGTTGAAGGTATGAAGATTAAATTTAGACATTTATAAAATAGGATTTAAATATGTTGATAAGGAGATTTTACAATTTGAATAAGATTTCTGTATTACTCTTCTCTTGTGTTAATTGATTTTCTCGGATGGAATCTCATGTATATCTTATACGATATCAGAGTCTATGAAGTCTAAATAAAGCATTTGTTCCAATGTCGATAATAAAAAACTCAAAAATTGTAAACTCAAAGAGGCACCGTCTGAGAAGCATGTTGAGAATGTCCCACAATGAAAATATGGAGAGAGCTCACAACTTTTAAAAGATACATGAGCCCAAAACGCTATTTTAATTTGCATTTACAAGTACAAGGACTAATTTTTGTTGTTGCTATTATTATTAGATTAAATTACTATTTTTATCCATAAACTTTATAGTTTGTGTCTAAACTTTATGGTTTGTGTCTAATTGGTCTTTAAACTTTTAGAAATTTCTAATAAGATCCTTAAACTTTTAATTTTGTGTCTAATAGTGTAACGTTCCAGGCTCAAGATTTGGAATCCAGATTCGACACTTGATGGCCCCGACATACGCCATCCTTACTCATCTTGAACATTTCTAAGAGTGAAAGTTGTCCCAAATTAACTTTTGGAGTTCCTATGATTAAGCCACCAAAAAGGAAGGTGTGCCTTGTTGGTATAGATAGTAACTTTCATTTCTTTTAAGTCTTACTTAACCATACTTTTATGTCCTCATGATCACTCTCATTCGGATGTGATCCCGGTTCATTCAAGTCTCCCTCCTAAACTTGGGGCATTAAAAATAATTCCTTGAAAAATTAATTGGTTTACTAGATATAAAATTCAAATTATATCTAATACTGTGTTAGTAGATTTTTTTAATATTAGAAGATTCAAATGTTAAAGATACTAAATTTATAATATTGAAAGTTTAAAGATATAATAGATACAAATTAAATGTGTAATTTAATCAAATTATTATTATTTATTTTTATAGAAAAGATAGAGGGTTTGCTTTTTGTGGGTGTGGGGATAGGGTACTAAGGAGAGAAATGAGAAAGAAAAAAAAAAAAGGCAAAATAAGTTTAGGGACTTGATTCCTTTTTACTCCACCTTTTACTTTATTTTTAATTTTTTTTTTAATTTTTAATTTTTATCCTCTTTTTTTTTTTCTTTGTAAGAAGAAAAAAAGGAAAAGAATTTTTTTTTTTTTTTCCTTTTCTTTTAGACTTCAACTTTAATGTGTGGATTTGTCCCTTAACAACTCATTCTCTTACCTTTCTAGCTTCCTCTCACTCACAAAATTCTCTTTTTTTGAACTGAAACCAATGCTTTGCTTTCCTTTGCTTTTCCCCTCATTTTCATCATTCTTCTTTTTTACTTTTTCTTTTCTTTTCTTTTTTTCTCTTAATGAAAGAAAAAAATTCCAAGTCTGCAGACTAAATCCTTCCCATGACTAAATTATGACTAACTTTCTCAAAAAATTTCCATGTCGTTGATAATTATTTAATTTTTAAAAATTAAGTTTAGAAAATATTACTTTTAATTTTTTATTTAATTTATTTATTTTTGTTTTTGTTATCTGCTTTTTTTAGAAGTATTTTAATCGAGCTAAGTTTTTGAAGAAAAAAAGTAATTTTTAAAAACTTGTTTTTAGTTTTGAAATTTAACTAAAAGTTAAAGTTTTTAATTAGGAAAAGGTGAAAATTGTAATGAAGTAAAAAAACAAACGTAATTTTTAAAAACAAAAGCTAAAAAAAAAATAGTTATTAAATGGAGAGTAGAAGTTCCACTCTGTTACATTTTACCTAAGAATTTCATAGTTTTGGAATTAATTGAAAATTCAAAAATTACCAAACTACCCACGATACCTTTAATTTTATTGTTGAAGCAAAAACTATCGGACCGGTATTTTTTTCTTTTTTTTTTTTTTTTAATGTAAAGTTACACATATGAGGATGAAGATTTGAACATTCAACTTATAGGGAAGCCTACCCAAGTATACTGTTCGATTGAAAAGAGTGTTAGGAACCACGAGCCTTCAGATATCTCCACAATGATATGATGTTGTTCATTTTAGGCATAAACCCTCACACTTTGCTTTGGATTTTACCAAAATGTCTCATATTATTGGGGATATAGTTGTCATCTCTTATAAACTCACGATTATCTCCTTATTTAGCTAATGTAGAACTTTGATCGCATTTCCAACAAAAAGTTTGTTTATAATATTTCTAATCTCATACAGATATTGCCATTATAAATAATGAGATCCTCTATCCGATCCAATTAAATATTTTAGTAAATGTAGCTCAATTGATTAGGGCATATATATGTTCTCCAACCACGAAGTTAGACGTTCAAATCCTCCACTCTACAGTTGTTGCACTAAAAAAAAAATAGGGGCAGTTGCAAATATAACAATCAGATTCAAAGTATTAGCATATATAGCAACATTTAAAAAAAAATATTGCAAATATAGTAAAATCTATCAGTGATAGATTTCTATTGTTGATAGACGTTGCTATATTTACAAATTTAAAAAAAATGTTGCTATACACTTTGTTATTATCCTTAAAATTTCTACGGAGTACAATTACCTAAAAAAATACCTTTTAATACACCCAAATTTTGCTAATGGGCCCCAAATCCTAAATACAACTCTAAAAACAATATATAAACCTAACAACATTGATTGTTTAAAAATAGAAAAAAAAAATTGAATAATCTCAATCCAATTATCCCCCCCCCCCCCCCCCCTGTTCTAGGTTAGATCTATAAATGAAAAATTATGGCAATTAAACTAGCTGAGTTGTTTTCCCTTGATAGATAAAAACAAGCAAAATTCCTATTTCTTTCAAAACCCTAATTTGAAAAAAAAAAAAAAAAAAAAAAGAATCCTAGAGTTTTTGCTTATTTCCAAAACAAGTAAAAGTTAGTTTCCCCCTTTGTTTATATATTGAATTCATGATTGATTTCCCAAGAGGTTAAAAATGGTAGATTTTATTGTTTACTTTGGAAATGTAGGCTCTATTATCATAGACATATATAAGTTTTTCAATAATTTGATTAATAACTTTATTTGATGAAATTGAGAAAATTGCTATTTATGATCATAAACTAATTTCCATCTCAAATATTGTTACCATGAATGGCATTACCATATTATAATTGGTAATAATTTAGAAACTAAATCTTCTTTTGACTTTATTAATTTGCAACTATTAATTGATAGTTCGTTGTTCCTCGGTTAATAGTAAATTTTGAGATGTCTTTTGAATAAGGTGTAATTTTTTTTTTTTTATGAAAAACATTTTTTATGTAAGCACTTTTGGAGGAAGAAAAACTAATTAAATGTTTTATTCTTTATAATTTTTTTTAAAAAAGAAGATAATACTTTATTGGCGTGTATGTATGAAACATACCCAAGAAGAATTATGTAAGAACATGTCAATTTAAAATAATAGTGAATATCTTGGAATATATGTTTCAATTATACATTTTTTTCAATTATATTATATATTTATACTTTGAAATGTTTTGGAAATAAAAAAAAAAATCAACGAAAATTTTGTCAAGAAAAATGTATAGAAATTGAAAATGCTATTTCATTTATATAAATTGATTAATTAATATGGTAGGTGATTATATATTAAGAATTGAACTTATGAATGATATAATGATATCAATAATATCTTCAATTTCATTTGTCATTTTAATTTTCTTTAAACAATTTCACAAATCAAGGGTTCAAAGTGAAATTTATTGAAAGACTATAAGTATAATTAAAATCTATCATATATTTTATATAATTCAACCTTTTTTAAAAGATATGAAAAAAAAAACTAGATAGTTTATTTTCTAAATTATTTATAACTACATTTTTTTATAAAAGTAATTGTAAATATAAAATTATTTTAAAAATGATTATATTTTGAATAAGTTTTTGTAAAAAAATATCATTAATATATTTTATTTGATGTTGTAGTTATTGATGATTTACATAAATCAACATAAGTAACCTCATATGGATTAATTATAAAATTTAACTTTCTATTAATGTCTTTTTTTTAAAAAAAAATAATTGATTAATGGTAACATAGATTCATATAATCACTATTTTTTAGTACAATAGAGGTAGAGGAATTCAAACAATAAACTTTTGGATTGTTAACACATAATTTATGCCAATTGAGTTAAACTTAGTTTGGTAATTACTAATTTACTATAGAGTGAATTAAAAGGGAGAAAAAAATTAACCAACCAAACTTTATTCTAAAATATCTAATTCAATAATTATATTATAAAAGTTAGACAATCATTTTTAAAAAAGAAAAGGTGAAAAAAAAAGAGAGAAAAAGATGCCCTTAGACAATCATTTAGGTCATATTTTGAAGTTATGTAGTAGAAAAAAATGCATATTAATTATTTAGTGTAATAATAGAAAATTCTTAATTTATCAAGTGGTTAATTGGATGCAAAAAATTAAAAAAAAAATGGTGAAATGATTAGTGTGGTCATTTCTTGAAGCAAAAAAAATACTTTGAAAGTGAAAAGTTGAAGACTTTTTTACCATTGATTTAGCTTTCACATGCTATTTAGGGCTTGAAAAAAAAATCCCTTTGTGTAAAAACTATTTCATATAAAAAGAAGAATAAACTTTTTTCATTTTTGTCCTTCATTCCTTATTTTTATTACTATTTTTTCCCCATAATTGAGGACCCACATCCCCTTCTCATTGGTTGAAAATCCAAATATAAATCAATTTTTTTAAAATATATATATTTAAAAATCCCTTCTCATTAAACATTTTTTCACCAACTTTTCAACCATATAAAATCCATTAGGTTTCATTTTTGTGAAGATTAAATTCTTGGTATAATTAGTTGATCCAAATTAAATTTATATTTTCATATCATTTATATAAGAGTTGTTTTCAAATATAGAAAAATGAACAAATTATTTACAAATATAGAAAATTTTAATTGACTAGTAGCGATCTACCGCGATAAGATAAATAGTGAAATTTTTCTATATTTATAAATAATTTGATATTTTTTCTGTTTAAAATAATTTTTCTTTATATAATAAAGAATATATAATTTAGCAAAGATCACATTTTCAATTCAGATAATATAACTTCTATTTATTTTTCTTAAATGTATAGATATCTTATTTTGCTATAATTTTTCACTAACTTAAAAAGTATTTTAAAATTTTTTTACAATAAAAAAATCCTTGTAATTGATTAAAAAGTATTTTTTTATTTTTTAAAAAATCAGAGTAAAAACAAGAACTCTATTTCTTTTCTTCAAATAAATATTCTACTTAAAGATATTACTTTATAAAACTTTATTTAAAAAATACTACTCCAATGCATGAGATAGAGTACTTAAAAGGCATTTTGAAAAATATTTTTAAAAAATTCTATAGGTCAAAGATTTGAGTACTTTCCGTCATGGTTTAATAAAAAATTTAGAGAGAATAAGCAATAAGTTCAATTCACGATGAACACCTACTTAGAATTTAATATCCTATGAGCTGCCTCCGCACTCAAATATTGTAATGACAAATAGATAGTATCCTATAAAATTAGATTTTTTTTAACAATATACACAAGGCAAGAGGGATCAGTAGGTGCACCCGGTCATCTCAACTAGATTGACACCTCTTAGCACCCTCATCACGCCCTAAGACCAAAAGTGATATTTCATTGATAAAGAGAAGAAGAAGTACAAAAACGAGCTAGACGAAAGCTCGAAGAAGCCAAAAAAGCAAGGAAAGCGGTAGCGTACGCAACAACAAAAGATAGGGGGAATGGCTATATGAAAGCTATAGTAGCACTATCATAATTACAAACTGGTTTGGACACTCGGTTAAAAAGAAAGAAAAAAAAAGTGAAAATCATAATAATACTTACCATAATGTTAAAACATTAAAATTTGTTATATTTACCTTGCTACATATATAATTTTTATTAATACTAAATTTAGGTATTAGTATTTATGATTTCCTATTATGTTTATTGAAAGATATTTTGGTCAAAAGCTCATAAGCAAAATGTGAATCTTTTTAATAAAGCTAAGTAGATAAAGGCAATGGCATTTTAATTAGAGTTTGTTGAACCCTATGTAGAATATAGCCTAGGAGGGTCATACTAAACTTTGACCCTTTCTTTTTTTTTCTTTTTTCCTTCTTTATATATATATATAATTAATACCTCTCTGTCACCACAATAAAATGATAGTATTTTTGGTATTATAGCATAAACTTGTTCCATCAATTCATGTGTCCAAATAATTAATTAATTAGATTTTGAGAGTTACTTAGGAATATAATTGATATAACCTATGTTTGAATTATTGAGTCATAATTTTTGTTTTCAATGTGTCATTGCAATGAAAGTTTGTGTGAAGTATTGCAATTATTTGTAGAACTCAATAGTTGGTAGAATATACTTTTTTAAAAAAAAGTATATAGTCTTAAATTTCGAGTTCTATCGGTTAAAACCCTAAATTAATAATTGTATTTATTTATAATCAACATTTCACACCTGAATCAATTTCATTTTCTTATGTTTATAAGACGTAGTTAAATGTATGTATTAATATAAATTGGAGAGAAAAATAATGCTGAAATCAAAATAACAATATATGTTTTTTTTCATTAATTCAAGTGATTTTTCTCTTTTGATCTCGTCTACTTTTATTTTTATCTACTTATTTTAGAAAGAATTTCGTGATAATTTTTCTAACTACTCTAAAAGGATCTTGGGAGAGAAATAATTCCATTTAAGTGCCAACACGAGCTTAGCTCAACTAACCTAACTTTGCGATATCAAGTTCGAGGTCTGAGGTTTCAATTCTACTACCTCACATATATATTATCAAAAAAAAATTATTTAGGTGATTTTGAGTTTATTTTAAATGAAAACAAGTGCAAACGGTTGTAAATAAGTAATGAAAGGCTTAAATTGATACACCTCAAAAGTTTAGAGTTTAAATTGATACAATTATTAATTTAGAGTTTAATCGATACAAATTTTAAAGTTTAGAGATATAAATTAATATTTTTTTTCTTTTTTTACAAAAATAAAGTTAGTATTTCGATTATTTAAATTTTAAAATAACTGGTCAATTTGTAAAAACAAATTTAATAAAAAAAAAAATTAACTCAGTCATATAAAACTTGGACTAGATTTGATTAGTTGCTCAACTTAATTTAATTATATTTTTATGAGGGAAATTACTATCCACGGAAAAATATAAAGTATTTATAAATATAGAAAAAATTTACTGTCTATCAGAGATAAACCGCGATAGACAGAAATTTTTTTCTATATTTATAAATAGTTTGATTCATGTTTTTATATTTGAAAACAACCCTTTTTCTAACTTAGTTGGCTGTTGATGTCTAACTTAGTTGGCTGTTGATGTCTGTGAGATGTTTCTTGACATTAGCAATATTTAAATAATTAGTAGAGAGCTTCAAAGTGTTTTCAAAGGAAGAAAAGTTATATTTCATCATTGATTTTGAGAAAGAGTGGCTTGGATTTTCTAATTATTTTAAGGTATTATTTTTTATATAAAGCCAAAAAAAAAAGAAAAAAAAAAAGCAAAGATAGTTATTAGACATTATTTTACTTGGAAAAAAAAAGTGAGGTAGGCGTTTTTTGTAGTGACATGAAAGAATCGAATCTCTAACTTTGAGTTATTGTATAAATTTTATTCAGTTGAATTATATTATGACTTATTATACCATTTTAGAGCACAATTTCTTAAAATTTTGATTACATTAAAATAAGATATGTTCTAAAATCAAACGTTATATTAGAAAGTTCATACGTCTATCACATTTACGAAATAGCTAATTAACAATTCAATTTGTTAGGAATCAAGAAATTTGTGGTTCAAATTCCTTTATCCTATTTTATTAAAAAATTAACATAATATTTAAAATAGTAGAAACATTTAGTTTTTTTTTTAGGAAACATTTAGTAAATTTTAATCAAATAATAGAATTGATAATTAAATATTGAAAAGTGTAAGAATTAAAAAAATATATATTAAGCGAAGTGAAAAAAAAATATGGAAAATCTAACCAATAAAAAAAAGACAATTAAATAAATATTTGAAAATATGTGGGGGCAAAATCCTTGTATATAGGGACATAAATTTTATTTTATTTTTGAGAAATATAGGGGACAGAGATTTTAAATTATCATTTGATGATTAATTAAGATATGGGCGTTTGCTTAAGTTAGGGCTTCTAGAGCCATGGAAGCATTAAGAAAACTATAAATTAAATAAAAAGAATTTTTAAAAAAATATATATATATAGAGAAAGTTTAAAATGAAAATAATAATAAAAAAAACATAATTATATTAATATTATAATTAGGTTATTTGGATGTGTTTGATTTTGGTCCATTTTCTGACAAAAACATAAAAGATTATGAAATAATCTTGGGAGCGACCAATGCGGAAATTTAATATAATAAAATTAAAATTTAAGAGACTGACATATTTTGTTAATGATGTAATTAATTAAGACAAATCAACCTTCCAATTGTTTATTATTATTATTTAGTAATGGTATCAAATGTCAACCATCCCTCGAAATTCTACATTAGGGTTTCTAAATTTGTGTACTTGTATGGAACAAGATTCAAAGCATTTAAAAACTATATATTTTTTCCCCTAAAATTTTGTTACATTGGGATAATTTACAATTGTTTTTATAATTAAAAAAAAAAGTTGAAATTTACACACACAAAAAATTAGAAAAGAAATAATAATAAAAAAACAAAACTTAAACTATATAGGTTTTAGTTATGTTTAAATGATGTTATAGATGAGTTTACCTATTACTTCTAATTTTAACACATTAATCGTCCAGTCATATTATTTTAACAACAAAATTCTTAAAAAGTTTGTTTTTACAAAATTCAAAATTTAACAGTGCAATTTTAATCGATGTACTTTCAAAAAAATCTTAAATTTACGTTTTGTTTAATGTTAAATTTTTTTTTTAAAAAAATGTTATTTATTAACATTTTCACTGTAAATTTTGAAAATATATTCACATATTATATTACTTTATATAAAAATTAAGATTGTTTTTAAATATAGAAAAATGAGTCAAAATATCTATAAATATAGAAAAATTTCATGCAATAGACTTCTATCACTCGCAATCTATTACTGATAGATAATAAAATTATTCTATATTTGTAAATAGTTTGATGGGTTGTTTTCAAATATAGAAAAATCAGCCAACAAAATTTAAGGTAATTTTAAACTAATTAAAATAGTAAAAAAGAAAAGACAAGAAAATTATAGTATTTTAATAGAAGGGGCTGGACGACAAGAAATTCAAACATTTTTTTTTAAAACATTGATTTGGTCTAAGTTTTGGAAGAGTGGGGAGAGAAGTCAAGGGAGAATCTCACATTAATACCTTAGTTTCATGATGTGTCCCTATTGCTTAATTATTATTATTATTAATAAAATTGGATAATTAATTTAATGTTTGTCAAATTTAATTACATTTAATCCCCTGTTTTTATGGGATTTGGCCACATCTCAACAAAATACCCAAAGTTCCATACCTACTTTGCTAACATTGAGAATCCAAATCAATTGCAAGAAATTCCTAATATTTTATTTTATTTTATTTTATTTTATTTTATTGCACTCTTTCTTAGCTTATCTTATCGTTATAAGAGCTATGTTTTATTCAAACAGAATAAAATTAGTATTAAGGTAATTTATCACACGAAATTAATACTTAAAAGATACAAAGAAGAATTCTAAAATATGAAATTATTATTCTTCTTACGTTTTTATTAAATTATTTTTTAAAAAATTTAGTTAGATATCTATACTATATATATAAAAATAGACTATAAGAAAAATACAACTTTTTATAAAGACTTTTTTTAAATATAGAAAAATGAGTCAAACTATTTACAAATATAGAAAAAATTTACTGATAAACAGTTAAATTTTTCTATATTTGTAAATGGTTTGATATTTAATTTTTCTTTTTATAATTTATATTTTCTCCTTAAAAGTTTACCCAAGATAAATATATTGTACAAAAAATAAAAAGGGGTTTAAAGAGATTTCCTTTTTTTTTTATTTTATTTGATAGTGTTAGGGATATATGGGGTAATGATTTTATTTTGATTTGATTTTACCATCTTGATTTTTATTTTTTTCAATCATTTTTAGATTTATTTTTTAATTATTTTTTTATTCACCATCACATTAACCTATTTAAAAAAAAATTGATTCAAAATAAAATCAAATTAGTATTTGAAATCTAAGTTTCATAGATGGCTAAATGAAATCGCCAATTTTACATCAGGTATATACTCTTCTCTTTCTTTTCTTCTTCTTCTTCTTCTTCTTTTTTTTTTTTTTCTTTTTAATTTTGAATTATTTTGCTTTAATTTTTTTATAGAATTTTTTTTTTGTAGCTCAATGCCCATATTCATTTTTTTTTTTTTTTGTTAACATATCATCTATGTTTTTTTCTTCTTCTTTGAGCTTCTAAGTTTTTGTTATCAAATCTAACGGTAGGCATTAGCTTCAATTTTCCTATTTCAGGTATCTCTTCGTTTTATTGTAATGCATATAGTATCAAAACTAGTAATATAAAATTGTTATTGATTAATCATTTTGTTATTTTTTTAGTTTTCATCTTTTTAGTTCAATAATTGTATAGGTGGAACATCAAACTATTACATTTGTAATATGGCGTTTGATACTTTATTTGTTATATGAATTATATGATCACCAAAGATATTAGAAAATACATAACCTTGCATACATGCATGAGAATTCGAGCCCAATGGCTTCACGTTGTCTTCTTAAGACAATTCTACTTACTCTAGTCCCTGAGTTTCATGAGTAATTGTCTCTCAAGATAGAACATTACATTTCTTATGGAAGCAGTACCTCGTCCACAAAATTCAACGAACTATATTTTGTGGAAACAAATTGAACTCCAAAGACTTTATAAAAAGTGAGAAAGTTTCATGGAAGAAAAGTGCTTAATTATGAAGAGTTAAAACATCAATTTGAAAGAAAAAAATGTCATATTTATAGACTAATTCGTGGTCATTCGAATAGTCGTGTCCTTTCTTCAATTTATTTATTTATGAAAAGATGCATCCATTCAAAAAACAACGCAACTCATGAAATTAAAAGAATGCAACACTAAACAAAGAGTCACATATCATTTAGGGAAATTTTTAAAAATAGAAAAATAAGGGAAACTATTTACACAAGATAACAAAATTTTTAGATAGTTGTGATAGACGTTGATCGAAGTCTATCAAGGTCTATCAGTGATAGAAATAATAAAAGTCTATCACTGATAAATGCTAATAGAAGTCTATCAATATCTATCAGTATTTTTTTTTTGCTATTTTCTATAAATAATTTGACATTTTTTCTATTTGTGAAAATTTCTCTTTTACTTTAACTACCTAGGTTGAAATTGCCTCATTCTTTCAAAATATATATATATATATAACAAAAGATTGGAGGATTGTGAAAGTGAAAGTGAAAGTGTTTATTTTAAAATTGATTATTGAATGAATTTGTGGAAGACAATCCCTTTACATTAGTAAAGAGTATTTAATGTCACGTGATGCAATTAATTTTATGCAAAATAAGAAAATATCAAAAGAATGCGATGTGTCTTGACTTTTAGATTAGCCAATTAAGTAAAACCTTTCTTTTATTAAAAAGAAAAGTTTGTTAATGAGGTAGTGCAACTTATTCTTAATTTTTGTTTAAATGATCATTAATTAATTAATTAATTTTTTCATTGTTTACTAATTTTTGGGATTGATATATGCATAAGCATAAAGGTTAAGATAAAATTGTCCTATATACTGTTTGGTTGTCTTTTATATACAAAATCAAACATCACCACTATCCCATAAGGTAATTTTGGATTCAAATCATTTTAAGAAATATAATTGACTTTTTTTTTTCATTTTTTTTGTTTTCTACCAACAAACTTAATATATAGTATAGGAAAAATTATCTTTTAGTCCACAAATTTTGAATAATATGTGTATTTGGTTTCTGAGTTTTTAAAATGTAACTTGTTAGTCCCTAAATTTATAAAAATAGGTTTATTTAGTCCCTTAATTTTCAAAATATACTTTTTTAGAATCTTTAAAAATAGGTTTAAAATGTCCAACAAGTACTTTTTAAAAATAATTATATGATATTTAAAATTAGAAAAAAAAAATAGTTTTAGATTGGAGATGGTTTTTAAAAATTATTCTTCTAATTTAAAATGTCATATAATTATTTAAACTAATAATAAAAAAATTATTTGAGGGACCTTTTAGACCTATTTTTAAAAATTCGTGAACTAAAAAGGTACATTTTTAAAACATAGAGACCAAATGGACCTATTCTTATAAACTTGAGATTAAAAAAGTAATTTTTCCTATAGTATATTATTGTTTAGTATTCACCTTGCCCCCACCGTTAAAACTAAACGTATAAGCTTTTTTAATCATGATAGTTTTTTAAATTGTTAAATAGCATTTAGTTGTTTTAAATTTATCGTTTTCGATTTTTTTTTCAAATTACAAATTCAATCCATAATATTTTAACTCAATAATATGGGGATAAGAAATTTGAACCCCTAGCTTCATACCAGTTGAGTTATACTTAAGTTGTCAATAAATTCAATTATGTCATTAACTAAATGATGATATGAGCACGATATGGAAGATTAGATGATAAAAGAAAGTGAATAATAAGACATCCATCTAGGAGTTCAAGTTAAAATAAATAGTTTAAAAAGGAAACTAAAATAAACTAGTTGAACTGAATCAAGTTAATAGACATTAACCTTATTTGTGGGTCAGTTTAGTTTTTTGAAGTATAAAACCAAAAAAAGTTAGGTCAATTTGGTGGGAATAAATTTTGTCAATTTCAATCGATTCTAGTCGAATTTGGTGGGGGATCTTCTTGTCGATTCAACCAATTTTGTAAGTTTGGTTTTCAAGAAATTCGATTTTGACATCAATTTTAAAATTTTCTTAAACCCTTATGTTGGTTCAATTACATTTTTTGTGCCCCCCCCCCCAAAAAAAAAAAAAACGACCCACTTAGACTTATACCCGATCAAAAAGGGAAGTGTTTTCAAACTCCGACTTCTGGAAGGGATGCATTCATTAAATAGGTTTAAATACTACTTTGGTCCATGTACTTTTGATTTTGGTTCATTTTGGTATTTATACTTTCAAAATGTTCATTTTGATTTCTATACTTTCAATTTTGGTTCATTTTGGTCCCTATACTTTCATAATGTTCATTTTGGTCCTTGTACTTCCAAAAAAATGACCATTTTTGTCCCTCCATTTTCATTTTTACTTCATTTTTAAGGTATCAAAATGGTCACTTTTAGAAATTTCAAGTACCAAAATGAACCAAAGTTGAATGTTCAAGGACCAAAATGAACATGTTCAAAGTGCAGGGACCAAAACAAACCAAAGTTGAAAGTATAAAGACTAGAATAAATATTTTAAAAGTACAGGGACTAAAGTAGTATTTAAACCTATTAAATAAAAGGTCGACGAGGATGATTCATAAAAAGGGAAGTGTAGCGTGAGAGAGAGAGAGTATGGAGGTTTTGCTTTGATGGGCTTCGTGTAATATTGGGCTTTGAAACGTGAGGTCCAACACGGCCCAACTTTTTTTTCCTCGAATCTTAGCCAGAAATGAGAGTGCAAACAAAAGTGGGAAAATGTTAAATAGTAGAAGCGCACTTAATTATTTGATATCTTTCCAATAGATGAGATAATCAGCCAGAAAAAGGAGAAAAAAATTGTTGAAATTTGTGAATATTTTGTAGGGGAAAAAGGAAAGGAAAGAACTTTTAAAGACATCATTGTGTTACTGACCAAGAGGGAGATGGTAGGATGATTAGATTTTCTTTTCTTTTTTTTTTTTAATCCAAAAAATGCTAGTTGGCAAAGTGATAGAATGCCAACATTTTAAGCAAATAAAGTAAGATAACAACAAAAAAAAAAGATGAAACATTTTGAATCTTTTGCAAAGACTTCTAGTGCAAAAGCTAACCTCAAATTACGTATCCAATAAATCTACGAGGGAAAGTGAAGGGAAAAAAAAGAGAATAAATTAATTAGTGATAGATACACGCAAGATCTCTTTGAAAAGAAACCATTACCTATTGTCTCTTTCTTTTTCCGTTTCTTTTTCCATTTGAAAATAAAATTGAGGTTAAATACAAGTGTATTCAATTATAGTTCAATGGATAAACCACAAATTATTCTAAAGTTATGGATTTAATTTCCTATTCCACAATTCTCTAATTCATATATATATATATATATATATATATATATATATATATATATATATATATATATCACTTTACAAGACTTGTCATGATCGAAAGTTAAAACATTTAGGGGGTGTTTGGTAGCTCATAATAGGATGGGAATGTAATGTAATCCAAAATCCATGTTTGGATCGATCATTTTTTATCCGATTTGTAATACAAAACTCATTTCATTCCGATAGTTTTCAATCCAACTATTTTTCTCATCGTTTTCATACCTCACAATCTCATTTCCGTTTCATCTTCGATTACTTACCTTTCTAACACTCTCCCAGTAATCCTGATTACATTCCAACTCTCCAAACACCCCTTATATAACATATTTGAAGTTACTCGGCACAACCACGTAGATAGATCAAATGGGTAATTTAACCTAAAATCAACCACTCAAACCTCATCTAAATCTCACATATATCTAAGATATTTTCAAAAGGAGAAATTTAAATTGTAACTCGTGTTGTCTGTGGATCGTGAATTTATTAAAGCCATAATTTTGTGAACTTAGATTTATGTGAACAAACCCATGACCTGGTATAAATTATAAACAAACCTACAGTCCCACACCCACACAATAATCAGTTTATTAGAAAAATTACCAAATGTATTTCAGATCTATATTAAATGGTTATATTATGGGACATATAGATTTCAAGGAGCAACCATAAAATTCAAACTGGTGGACTAAACTCCCCCATAATTGGACTAAGCTATTTTCAAAAGGAAAAAAGGTTCCTTTCTCATTTCTAAAAAATATGGTTTTATACCTTCCCACCATTCAACGCAATATATTCTCTTTATATCTCGAGGAGAAAAAAGGGTGGAAATGATTGTGGGTGGGGGATAGTTTTGTCCCACACAACCATCCTTTGAAAACAGAATAAAATAATATCACCACTCATTCAGATATGTCCTTTTATTACCTGGGACTGGGAGCAGCAGCGCTTTACCTTTTGCCCCCACAAGAATATGAAACCCAAAAATTGTGTCTCTGCATTTGATTGAATACCAGTTAATATTCTTTCACATTCTTTACCAATTCAAATGGATTAAGGAAAGAAGAAAGCACCAATCTATTGAGAAGAAACCTACTGTTCGTGTCTAGATTCTAAGTGTTAGTTAGCTACAAGAGACGGACAAGGAAGGAACTTCTTTGCATTTTATTCGAGTAGTCCAAGGTACATGTACCCGTTGCTACAGAAAGAATAAAGAACATGAAAATGGAAGCAGCAAGAGCTATATATCTTTTTGTTTTTGTTTTTGTTTTTTCAAATGAAGTACGTGGGAATCCCCACTTACCTCACAAAAATGGAAGTGAGAAGAAAAATAACTAGACATCAAATTGACTAAACCATCTACCTGCTTATAGCAGAGAGCTACAGCAAAGGTTGTTGTCCCAGGACGGCGAGATAAATGGCCCGATACCGACTTGGGTTACCTTGAAGAATCTGAATCATCATCACCACGCATTTGTGCGAATGGCCCCCATTTTTTAAGGCCTGCACAAAGAATGTTAAAATGTTGCAACCTAGGTTAAATGTTGTGTCACTGCTCCCAGAAGATTAATCATCTATGGCTTTTCCATGGTGTGTGTTGTTAGAACCCCCCATTAGTGAAGAATAAGATTAGCAAAGCCAGGCTCTATCATATGCTGCTGTACAGAGAGAGAGAGAGAGAGAGAGGTAAGGCCACCACAGCCCACTTCAGGCCCATTGGGATCAATCTGATCTGGTATTGGGCCCACAGAATGTTGGGCCTCGAATTTTGAGACGCTTAGACCTAATCTCCACAGAGGGATGTGGATGAACCCTTTTGGGCTTTCCCATCTCATGCTGAAACCTTTCCCTCCTGCGGTTGTTGAGTTCATAGACGCGCTGTCTATTCATTAGTTTCTCATTGCTGAATCTCTGGCACTTGATACTTCCTCTGCTACACTTGTCAATTGCATCACTTTCTGCAGAGTCCTTAAGAGCAGTAGAAGGGTAGAATTTATAGCGTGATTTGTCAGTTCCACGGCAATCCGATGGTGTTAGTTGCTCTGAGTTCCCATTTGTTTGGATTCTCTTCAGTCTTTTGCGGCCATCCTGCTAGAATGATGCATATATATCCCAAATTTCAGAAATAATAGCAAATACAGTGCCACCATAATAACGAGAGCACAAGTTAATCAATCAAATGGACTTGGGGCATGTTTGAGAATGTTTTAATGGTTAAGAATCATTTGTCATTTTCAAAATCACTATGAAACGTGATTTTAATGATTCAAAACCAATGTTGATTATATGAAAATTGCATTTTAAAGTGTAAAATTAAATATTTAATTAACTTTGGGTAATTAAAAGTAGATTTTGAAGTGATTTTGAATATGAGAAAAGTGATTTTAACAATTTCAAAATCACTCTCAAACATGCACTCAACAAAAGTGAAAGAGTTCTCATGATGTACAAAGACAGTGTTTAATTTGTCCCAAAAAAAAATGTTTCATTATGAAATGATGAATGGTGTTCGATAATTAATGTCTACACAAAAAGCTAAAGATGCAAAGCATATAAAACATTTTAAAACCCAAAGAAAAAAGTAACAGATGAGAAATACAAAAGGTACTTTTTCAATCGGCCGTCTGAAAAAGTGCATACAAGCAAAACTTTGAAGAAATCGGCATTAAATTAATTTTGGCTACACTACAAAAAATAATAGCCCAAACTAAAGATATTCTTTTTTTAAAAAAATAAGAAACATTACATTGAAACCATCGTGGGTTAGCCTAGTGGTAGTGGAAACATCAAAAAAAGGCCAAAGGCTAAAGGGTCATGGTTTCAATCATGGTGACCACCTACCTATGATTTAATATTCTACGGGTTTCCTTAACACCTAAATGTTGGAGGGTTAGGGGGTTGTCCCATGATTAGTCGAAGTGCGTGTAAAAACCATACCCCTTAAAATAGCTAGGACCTGCAACGTGAACTGTAATGATGAGACAGTGTCCAAGTCTCAATTTCTATTTATGATAGTGGCCAAACTATTTCTAGTCCCAATCTTTATCCAACATTCTAACAGAATCCTACTTGAAGGATAATTTTGAAACTTTTATGAAAGGTCAAGGATTCAAAGGTACCATCGCAACTTCGAAAATAATAGAGGTATTTTTTAAACAAATGGCAAAAATCATAGGTATTTTATTGTAATTTAGCCATTAATTTGCAGGAAATACACGCAAACAAACCCTGATTTTCCCCATGCTCAACTTTCAGAATAAATGAACTGTGATGAGATTTTAAGATGGCTAACACAACAGTACCTGGCCAGCAAAATGCTTTAAAGATGTGGCATCACTCCCAGTCTTTTTATCCAGCTTCAGAGGGCGACGCTTGACCCTAAAAATTTCTGTATCGGAATCATCACTTTCTCGATCTACTAGAGTCAGCTCCGATGCACGTACACTGCCTAGAGATGTACTTGAGCAATTATTACGTGATGATTCAAGAGCACGGTTAGAAATCTCAGAAGACTGCTCAAAACTTGCATTTCTTTGTACCTGTTTGGAAAAAATAATATCAATAATTGTTCTTCAATATTCATAATATGGCTATTCTGATCACAAACTCACTGTGACACGAACACAATCATAGAACAAAAGTAGTTAAGTTGAGCTCGAAATCAGATCTTACATGGCTAGTGGTGGACAATGTTTCATTATAGTCTACAACTGAACAAAGAGTTGACGCTTCACAAGAGAGAGAAGGATCTGATGGTTCAGGTCTATGGTTTTCAGTGATACAACTTTGTGTAGGCTGGCTATTGGAAACACACTCATTTTCTCCCAAGCGACAAATAGCAGCAGCAGCAGCAGTGAATTCAGAATTCAACTGCACTTCTATCTTGCAATAAGGAGTGTATCCTTCCGAATCAGCTCGCTTAAATAAATTTAACAGAGGATAAGAATATAATTCTTCAACATTATTAGTTCGCCCTCGAATCTCATCCAACATTCCACATTCCTGCTCGAATTTCTGAGCTGCAGATTCCATTTCTAAAATATCCTCACACAAGAAGAGTGTACGGTTGCTACCACATGAGAAGTTCAGAGATTTGATATCTGGTTCAAAAATGAAGTAATCAGTAACAACCAAAAGCATAAAACGTTTCACATAAATAAGACATTATTTTTGCACGGAAAAATACGATTAATTATTACAAACATCTTTAATATATTGTCATTATTTCTGGGTCATTTCTACGAAATCAAGCTGCTGATATATCCAAATGCTGCATAAATTTTAAGCTTCAGAAGTATACATTTTTGGAACAGAAAATAACAATCACAGTAGACATTAGACAGTAATCAAGCTTAATGAATACTCGTATCAAGTTATTAGATTAAATCAAGAAGTGAGATGACCATACCGTGACGAAGACACACTGGATGTCCATAACAACTGCAGTTGATATAAGATACATAGCAGTCACGTTTGCATAAGCAGCAAAGGATGGTTCCATGCAGATTTGGTGATACACCAGTGCACGTTCTTGATTTCATCAATGACCATCGAGCGCGGTGCTGGAAGCGAATCATACTTACAAAAGAAGTCTTAATAGAATAATCAGAGGCTAACTCTGCAGAAGCATAACGTGGGTCTTCAAGTTCTGAATTTGTGTAGAGAAGCAATGCTTCTTTACATAGAAGCTCTTCATGAGGAATTAAAGGCATCCTGTTCAGGAGTGCATACCGCTGGCTGGAGACAGCTCCCAAGGGGAACCAATCACCCATTGCAAAGTTTACTGCTTCACCACAATTGAAGCCTGTGCATTTCAAAGGAGAGGGAAAATTAAAAGGATGATTCAACAATCATAATAAATGACAATGATCAGAAAAACCATAGTCTGTCTTACCATGACTGAATCCAGCATGATATGCTCTGGGGAAGGTAATTACGAACTCCCCAGGTTTCTGTACAGCTCTGTATACAGGCACCTTATGATCCAACAAAATACTTGGTGGAAACAACGTTGTTTTCCCCAGAAGAACGTCAAATGCTCCATCCTCTCCACCAGTTGATAAGATATCACGGGTGTATACATGCTCCCTGACCACATTTTCAAACTGCAAAGCTGCTTCACCAGGAATGCCATACCAAGTTTTAGATGCCCCACAATGATGATAATTAATACTGCAACAAGTAAATAATTAACTTGGTGAAGGACTAGCACAAACTAGGTGCCACTTAGAAGCTCAAAACTATAAACATAAAACCGTGGGTGCCAAAAAAACTGACAAACATATAATATAAAGCAAAAAATCTATCAGATTTCCTAAAACAATTATATAAATACACCTACCTGTATAGATAATGATCCTCCACATGCCAAGCGAACATGCTAAACAGCATTCCAATATAAAGCATGGGGTCCGTTACTCCCTGTTATAGGTGCCAATAATAAATCCATTAACACATGAAGCGCTAAAATGACGATGTGCGATAAAGTAACCACCCTACCGGTATTGGGTTTTCCAGAAGGCGCAATATGGACTTCGGTAGCCGTGAAAGATTCTGGAAGAAAATGCAATATACGAGAATAAGCTAACAGAAATTTAGGAGACAAACAAATCAACATCTTCAAATGTTACTTCTAAGAGGTAAAATTCTTTGTAAACTATGTCTATTTTCTCATTAAGAAAATGTTCCTGAAGTGCATAGTAAAGTACAGAAGCATGCAATTGAAAGTAAGTGGCAAGAGAAGGATACATCTGTCTCACATGATGAGGCTCTAAAAGTCCTACAGTAAGACCTTTAAAATGCTACAGAAAGACTTGGGAGTGGGCTTTAGCAACAAAATTTGATGGCAAATTAAATGTTTACTATTGTTTCAAGGTGAATCAACTCTTTTACAGATTATGTATATGTCACAAATATCCTAACTATTCGGTTTGTATCTCCAGCTTCAGCGATGGTCTACAAAAATAAGGGTAGTCAAAAGCCAACAAGCATAACAAACTTATGATTTCATCTCTACAGTGTAAGCATTTTTTGTTCTTAAACTGTTTAGCTTTCTTTTCCCATTTAGCACACACAAAGAAAGAGAAAGACCTTCAAATTCCATTTACTTGTCCCAAGCTCATCAGATGGAGAAGATGAAAAGGCACTACCATCAACATCGCAAGCATATTCAACACTTTCTGTCTTTCCACAAGCAATTTCACGCCAAAATTCCTTTTCCAAATATGAGGCAGGTAGACATCCAGAACTACTATATCTACGAGCATATATCTTGTTCGCAATTTTTTCAAAATCGCGAAATGTATAGTTCCTAAAATGACAGGTTATATATTCAGTACCAGACGTATAATCCAAATTTCATGTGTATACAAAGAATGCTCACCTTCCGCTCATGTAAAAGGTAACCTGATCATCAGTATCCCATTCAGCAAAACGAAAAGGTTGCACTCTCGTTGTAAACTTGAACCCTGGTTTCTCCTTCATCAATACAGCCCCAGCAGGAACAGAAGCAGTCAGTGGGGAAACAATCTTGCATATGCCTGAAAGTTCCAGTATGGTTACAAAAGTAAACATCAGCCACATTTCGACCAACACAGAGAGCAAAGATGATAATATGCTGGGAAAGAAGGCCAAAAAGAATAATGCTTTCGAGAATTTGCAAACGATTGGAACACTGACATATTTTGGTAATCCCTTTGTCATTGGTTTAGGATTGGACATCAAGCCTATTCTTCCATTTTACATAATTACATTAAATCAATAGAGAACAAAATATATATATATATTACTCTCTTAAATTGATAAGCATTTATCGGAAATAATAACAAAAGATTGTACACACTTGTCATGTTACACATATATTATATTTATTTACTTCCAAACAGTAAACAATAGTTATCAGCAGAGACCATTAGCTCAAGCAGTGAAAACCAACTAACTTGGCAGAATACAAATGTGCCAGTTGCTGAGAGACCAACTTCTCCAAAGAAAAGTTTCACATAGAGATCCTAAAATTTGACTACTGACGTTGAAGGATTAGGGCTTCAGATTTGATAATCACCAATCTGAGAAACTTATATCATAATAATTACTAAAGTATGGAGCTTGTAGAGATGGATATTAGAGGGTGCACAAAGTAGCCTAAATATTCGCATACGCAACGAAGTAAGAAGACTTGTTAAGTAGTCATGCAATAAGACTAAAGATGTCAACAAAGAGAATCCACGTGACACCTTAATCGTATTGCACACCATTAGGGTGTGTGCCAAGGTTCTTCTTACCTTTTTCTATTTTCTTTTAAAAGAATAGGAACAGAGTTGCTTGTATGCTTTTAAACAACCTCACTGACAAAACCCTCATGCATACACTTTTTTCTTCCATTGTCTTTTTATACATGAGCCTCACAAATTTGATATGCTTTGCATCTAGCATTTAAGCTCAACTGCTCAAGTCTCAATGCACATGGCAATTCAAAAGGCACTGCCTGACATAACTTCCAGTATCCAACTGCGTACTGAGTCACTGACAATATTTAGTTATTCTCTCCATCAATTCCAAGAAGACAGAATTCACCTTTTTTAACTTCTCTAATGTTGCACGAAAAAAAAAATTGCTTATGTAGCATCAGTTACATAAAAATCTAACCCAGCTATACCCAATAGGTGTGATCAAATTTTAAAAGATGTTTTTTGTTTGCCCAAAACAAATGTTATGTTCCATTCTTCCAATAAAAATAAAAAAGACATCATTTCATCACTCAAAACAAGACAGCACATTTGTTCGTCAAAACATTTGCATGCATACGAAAGTTAGACTTCAAAGGTCAAAGCAACTTATAAGCCAAAATCAAATATGATAACTCGTAACGCGTTTACAGAGGGAGGAAGCAAGAATCTCACCATATTTTGACGCTTCAGGAGCTATCTTTTGTAAAAAGACCAAAGGATCCTCAAATTCCTCCTTTGACGGAGAGTACACAGGGCATTCTGGAATCTTCTCGGTCCACTCTAAATCATCGTATTCAAACTTGTCTACTTTCCTTTTTGAAAAGACATCCCTCTCATTTGACATGCCACTTGAACGAGAAAAGCTCCCAACATTGCCACCAAGTAATCTCACACCACAAGGAGCTGAGGCCCTTAAAGCATCACCTCCACTTCTATTCATCATATTCTTGACAGCTGAAGTTTTGTTGGCAGTTTCAGAATTTGTTGGCTGAAGCCTCTTGAGCTTCAGAAGAGCTAACCCATTTCTTTCCTCTCTCGATGAACAAATTCTTCCCTCCACCTGTCAAAAGCCAGTCAAAAGCCAACGTATCACACTCAGTTTTTATAATATGTAGGAAAATAAAATATCAATTGAATGAATTATAGTAAGGTACAAGCCCCTGTCAATCAATCAAAAAATTCAAATCAACTGAAATTTGTATCAATTTAATGATGTAGTTGGGTCCAAACTTCAAAATAATATTCAGCTAGGCAATTCAAATTTTCAAAGCAAAGGAACTCTTGTAAAGTAAAAGCCGCCGGGCATCAAATTACCACATGAAAGCGACGGCAATGCGTCTGACCACATTCCAATGCATGCAAAATTAGATTGCTACAAATCGGAATACATCTCATAAACCCCAGACGATCAACCTACTCTACTCCTACGCGTTTCATCTTCAACATAGAGATATCACATAGCCACCAGGAAGTACCGACTAAACGATATTATGAAAGTCAAAGAACCCTATCTAGCTTGGTAACACTATTCATATCCCCCAACAGGATTTCCAGAGTTTCACGACGAAGCCTGTATATCAATAATCTTAAAGAAAAATATAGCATGACCCTAAGAAATCGAATTAGCCAGAAATTTTCAATTCCGCCATAATTGCACAAATAACTCGTCGCCGTACTTTTGAATCAGAAATTTAAACTGATACAACAAACAGAACTCTCTCGAGATAACCAAGTCAAGTCGTCATCCTCAACGAATGTGTAACAGTAACCGACGATTTTAGGATATATAGTGCCGATGAGGAAAATGAAAATTTAAAACCGTCATAATACAGGAACGAAAATATTAAAGCCATAAAAAGGAAAATAAGTCAACGGAAACGGTATTACAGCAAAAATTTCTAGGCAGAAATCCAACGACGAATTCTCCAATCATCAAATTCGACGACCAGAAATCAACTCTTTGACCTCGTAAAAACAAAGAGGACAGGGGAAAGCAAATAACGAAAATAATTTTTTAAAAAATTACAAAAATGATGCGAAACCAGAACAATGTACTAGATCTGAAAAGCAAAACAGAAGAAGATAAATTCGTCAAAGTTCAAACCGAACACGAAATAATTTTGTAATCCGCAAAAAATCACAAATCACAAATCAAAAACAAAAAAGACCGAAATGCGTACCATCTCATCCCGAAACTGCGTCTTATTCTTACACGCCTCCGTCTTCGTTCGCTTCGCCGAAACAGCACCACCCAGGGGGGAAAAATAGTAAAACAAATCGAAAATCCAGAAACCGAAACCCTAGATCACAGTACAAGCAGGAGCAGTCAAGCGCGAGAGCGAAAGGAGGAGAAGTTGGACCACATTCTCGAAAGAGACGAAGAACAAGAACAAGCGCAGTCAGATTCAGAGATCCAGAGGTTCCGGAGCAGAATCGGAGGAAAGCGACAAGAACACGCAAGCGGCAATAAAGAGAGAATCTCCGAGGCTGAAGACGACGGTGGTCGGAGACGGCGAGCACTTTTCCGGCGAGAGGAAAAGGAGATTCACCGGCGAGAGAGGGGGAGAGAGAAACTGGAGGGAGAGAACAGTAGAAAATGAAAGAGAGGAAAAAAGGAGCGAAAGGCTTAGAAAACCAAAAAAGTTGCTAGAAGAGGATAATTTATACTTTTATACCTCAAGAATATTAACGCTTTAATGAGTAAACTAACCCCCAATAAATTTATATATAAATATATATATTTTTTAATTTATTTTATTATTATTTTAAAAAAAAAAAAATCAAATAAATTCTGAAGGAGAGAAGTGTGAAGGAAAGTGGTTGTTGTTAGGTGGTTCAACCAAACGCCCGAAAGGCCGAAACGCGTTTTTCTCCGTCCGAGTTTCTGTTGCTCACTGTATTTGTGGACTTTTTTACCTTTTTACCCCTTCGGAACTTTACTATTTACTATTTAATTGTTCTGTTCCCTTTTGATTTATGGCCTCTTTTTTTTTAGGAAAGATTTATGGCCTATTTAGAATTTGGAGGCCGGGTTTTTTTTTTCTCCCCTCAACAGTTTTTGTTAGTTTAATTAAATTTTAGGATCGTTTTTAAATATAGAAAAAAATTTTACTGATAGATGACAATATAATTTTTATTTTAAGTACAACAAGTACAAGTGAAAGTTCAACCTCCAACTTTTGTGGATGAAGACCATAGCAAACTCACTTTGGCTTTAATATATTATAATTAGTTGATGTACTTCAATTTGAAATAATTTAGTTCTTATCGTGAACAAATAGTGTTAAGATTTAATATAATTTCTTACTCGTGTATAACAATATATTAATTATATATATATATTGTTTTTGTATGTGATTGTTAAGAAGCCACGGTGTTTGCAATAAAAACTTTTAAGAGAATTCTGATTAGTCGTGTTAACTTGAAGCAATGATGCTACATGACGTAATAGAAATTTGCAATTGATGCATGACTTTTCTTTTAGGCTAAATTGGTTCTCTAGTTCTACGAAAGTTACTCATGCGCCATGATCAGTATATCGATGAGTCACGCTTTGATAGTTTGTGATTTGAGATCCCACACGTAGTTTTACGTTCACACCACATGTTTGCAATATGGCAACTCATTGTTTTGCTTTATAAGCATGTCGCAACTGTTGGAATGAAATTTGGATTGACGAGCTCTTGTAATACCTTTATTTTATTATTGTGCTAAAAACGAAGTTTAAATTCTCGTTAAAATAGTGTCATGTTCTTAAATATATATCAAAACATCAAAGTCAATAAGGTTCAAATGTCAATTTCTACACATTGTTCAATTCGAATGATTATTTTATATTTTTACTATTTTTTCCCTTAAAATCATAGGGTGAGAAATAAGTCCTGGGCTCGTAATTAAGATCACACAATATGTCTATTAAATAGTTCAAATATAGTTGATATTTAATTTGTTACTTACGTATAAATTAATTACTAAATTAATTCCAACATAACCTGTTACACTTTTTTTCTATTTTAAGCATAACTCTTCAATTTCATGATGATTGTTACACGGGAGAGTGATTTCAAATCATTATTTTATTAGTAATCCAATATTAGCATAGATTAATTAGTAATTATGGTCTAAACACAAACCTTATTTATACTGGTTAAGAGTTGCTCAAGGCAAGATCCAAAATCCACGGGCGGGTCTAAGCTCAAAGAGCATCGAGAAGAGGCATACAGTAATGCGCATGTCAAAAGGGAAAAGTCAAAGTCTCTAGGTTTGGGCCAACCAACCAAACTAGTAGGTACATACCAGTCAAGGATAATCGAGCTACGCTCAGTATGGAACCCTACAACCTCGGGCACCAAAAACCTTGACACTGTCAGCGTTACACATGACCAGGGCGAGTGTCAGAGGAGTGACCTATAAATTGCCACATTTGACAACCCTAAAATGGAGATTAAGTAGACTTCATATGTTAGCCTGAACTTACATATTGTGTGTTCAAATGAACTATACACTTCTTGCACTTAACTCGGGCATCAGAGTGTGGTAGGCTCGATGCCACATTAATGCGATAGTCTCTTACACTGGTCAGCTCATAAAGCGAGACCATATGAGGAGAAGCGAGTCGAAGGTCAACCATACGAGGGGCCCACAATGATAATGAATGCGGACAAGATCCGAGCGCCAACGATATTCATTTCAAATATTTTGTGTGTGTGTGTATATATTATATATTTGAATCATATGATTTAAAGTCAACTCGTTAACTTGTTAACAACATGGAAAATGGTTGGATAACTTGCCAAGGCTAATTTGGTAGATGCCATATATCTTATAGAATGGTTGGGCCTATTTGGTAGGCAATCTAAAAACAAAATTATGAAAACAATGTATTCAATCAAAATAAAAAGTGTATTTAATATTTTTAGACATGTGTTTGGTAGCATATTTAATAATTAAATTTCAATTTAAATAAAATTTCAAAACATGTTTGATAATATATTTATAAACAGTAAAACTAGTTATAGTTACTCACTAAATATTAGATTGAATATAATCTATTATAATATATTATGTGATCTTATAAAATAACAATTGTACAAAAAATTTAACATGTACAAGGTGAATGACTCGAATTTTTCACATCTCAACCGATGGTATATGTCTGAATTATCTCTATGCTTTAAAAGTATTTCGAGTGGACAATATATTAACCACTTCAAGTCCCCCTGCACAACGCAAGGGTTGCATTCAAATTAAAACCATACGAGTTGCAGTAACCCTAGACATATTATAGGATGTGACATATTAAAAAAAAGGTAAATAACATGTCACATAGTAAACACATGGATATACATACTTTAAAAATAGTTGCAAATATATTTAATTTAAAGATACTATAATTATACTGCAAAAGTGAGCATAGTTTAACTAGCATGAAATGTATACCGTCAATCAAAATGTATGAGATTTGAATTTCCTACTTTAATTCTAGTTTTAAAAACAAATAGAATTGTGATATATGACGTTTCAATATATATATTTAAGCACGTGAGTCAAACACTTCGTAAAAAATTACTCTTTGTTATCTTCAAATATAGTAAAAACATAATTATGTTTTTATAACGATTTACCAGTGTTAGGGCATTGTCAAAACTTTTTAAATGTCAATGACTACATTAAATAGAGTCAAATTATGTCCCAGTCCATTATTTAGTTTAAGTTCACATATTTTGCTATAATGTATTTAGTTTTTTTTTTTTCCTTTTTCAAAGTTGATATGTATTGTAACATTAATTATTTATCATCGAGCTATGGTAAATAAATATTTGTTTTTTTAAATTCAACAACATATAAAGGCAAAAGATAGGTTGGTAGATACAAAAATTTGATTCAAACAAACAAAATTGTCTACCAAATTAAATAAAATAAAACCAACAAAATAAATTTCATCTGTATAAAAAAAACCTAAATTTGTTGGAAGAAGCATCTTCGTTTATTTATTTTTGTAGTACAACAAATAGGAATGATTGGATTTTAAATCTCCAACGTAGTACCTGTCAATTACACTCGGTTCAGAATCATAATTCAAAACTGTCGACTCATTTTATTAAAAAACATCAAACGGAAAAAATCAAGTTATTTTATATCATTAAAAAAATCTATCCATATACTTTAATTTGTTCGAGTTGATTAATAATTTAGTATGGTAAAGACAAGGAAATACAATAAATTATATACATCGACCAAATTTGAATACGTTGAAGTATGGACGTTGAATTCGTGTAAAAACCTAATAACGAAATTAATTAATTAATTTGGTTCAAAAAAATTAATTAATTGATTAATCCGAAAAAAATATCAAACATAGTGGCAAAAATAACTGAAGAGAGGGCATAACAGTAAATTCACATGACGGTATAATCGAAGAGTTTGGGTCAGACAAAAGAAAAAGGGAAGAAAAGGAGTTATTCTTTTCCCTCGTATGAATGCGCCATTTAAATACGAAAAAAAATAAATAACCGTAGATCAATCCGCACCGTCCAACTTCATCCTATATGAACGGCCCAGATGCAATCCAACGACAAGGGCTTAAAATCCCACGTGAGTGTTTACGATGGTTGAAGCAGCCTAACCGCAGAGGACCGTTTCCACCCACCTTCGTCAGTTCGTTTTTGCTTACATAGAAAAAGTCCAATTTCTCCACCTTTTTCCAGCACTTTCCTCGCGAATTCCGGGGGTAATATAGACCTTTTGTTTTAGAAGCGCCTTCCGTAAAGTTCGTGAGGTTTTTGAAAAAACACGTAGGCGCGTGGAGTTGGAGGCGCGTGAGCGATTGATGGAGCGTAACGTGGCGTAGCAGCTGAACTAATGAGACACGTGGCAAAAGGATAAGGGGTGATTGGAGATTGATTTGTGAATTACCGTGGGCGGTGGGTGCCAGAAGAAATTAGCTGGCAGTTTACAGTACAGTTAGGGACGCCCACCGGATGACCGGTCCCACCAGGGAACTTTACCCGTCGGAAAGAACGATGCCATGCGGAGAGGACAACTGGCTGTACTGGTAAGCGGTGATTCTCTCTCTCTTTCTTTAATTTCTATTGGTTGGCTTGGCCGTTTGGCATTCGTTACTTGGAGGTTGGCCTAATGATTAGTTTTTCCTTTTCTTTTTTTTTTTCTTTTTTTTGGAAATTATAAACTTTATTAATTAATTTAAGCTTTTTATTTCAGTCAGCGAAAACGAAGCCTTTGAACTTTGAAGAATTCCAACGTTTTTCTTTGGAATTCTCGTTTTTGTCTTCGGCCGCGGCTCGGCTCGGCTTAGCCATTTTCCTCATTTGACTTTTTTCTAATAAAGAAAATAAGTATATTAGATTTATGATGCAAATAAATATTTTTAATTATTGGTTAAATTACCATTTAGTCTATAAATTTTGATATTTGTGTCTATTTGATCATTTAATTTCAAAATGCAAATGTTGTTCTTGAGCTATTAATTTTTTTTAAGTTCACGAACCATAGGAAATTATAATTTTAGATACCGATTAGACAACAACCTTGAAATTCATAAACTAAACTGGTAATTTGATCAATTTAGCCCAAATTACTTTTATCGAGATAAATTAAAAAATGTTATTTTATAAGATTAGTGATGATGTGTTTGATGATGTGGGACTGTGAAGATGGCTGTAGTGTTTGTACATGTAAAATTACAAAATGTCTTGAAAACTTTGGACTAAGCTTCAATTATAATTGATAAGAGGGTAACCGCCCAAAAACCCAGAGCTTCAAACTCACATGATCTATTACATCTACATATATCTAATAAAAGAAAATGGATGGATGTTTTGAAGGTCGTGACGACCAGAGTCCCTGCTCCATGAAAGGGGTACTAAAGCCTCGAGTCGACTAATAGGGTTTTCAGACCTACTTGAGCGTCTCCATTGACACTGCAGAGCCTTTAATAGTGAATACAGGCCCGAACATAGTATCAAGAAGGATTAATACAAATGTATGAAATTATATTGTGCCCAGTTCGACATTGTTTATGCTAAAAACTGATTTTCTATTTTACAGGTGAGTTCGGCTTGAGGACAACCAAAATCGCCTTACCATAATCGCGCATCAACAAAAGATTAGGGTGGACATTAAGAAAATTATATTGGTTAATGTAGCTATCCTAAATGAAAGTAGTTGAAGGTTATTGACCGAATTGTTTCTTCCAAACTTTCTAAAAATATATTTTCTTCCAAACAAGTTGGAGAATTTTACTCAAATGACATATTCAATTATAGTAATAGTAGTTGGTCATCGGATTTTATATTAGGTGTGTGTCGTGTGGAAGTGAGTTGTCAGTTTTCAAAACATATAAAAATGTACATCTTGAATTAATATTATCCAACCAACAAATAGACTTTAATAATCGATTTTTTTTTCCTTTTTTTTTTAAAGAAGAAAATTACTTTTTAGAGAGATGAATTTGGTCCTTGGTTTCTTGAAGCTATCAAATTATATTTTTCAGGTTATTGCAAACAAGATACAACAATGTTATATATATATATATATATATTGAAAAATACACGTGTCCCAAAATTAAAAAAATGTCAAGAATTAAGCTTGGTTTCAATTAAGTCATAGGTTTGAAAATGTTACAATTTTACCATTCAGATTTGAGTTTTTGTTTTATTTTGGTCCATAGGTTTCAATATTACACTTTTAGCCTCGATTTTTTTATTAAATATGCGCAGTTAGTCATTTGCGGTTAATGTCTATAATTATTTTAAATTTAATTTTGATAGTGATGAAAAATAGTGAAAGTCAGTTATTACAATTATTTAAAATTAATTAACATATATTAGTCCTAAAGATGAAAATTGAGTATTTTGTGAAAAATTAAGATTAAAAGTAAAGATATTGAAACATATGGACCAAATTGGAACAAAACTCAAATATCAAGGTAAAAATGTAATTGTAACACCCGAGTTTATAAGGGGGTACATAAATGAACTAATATCACATATGAACGAGGGAGATTATGAGAATATGAAAGCATGGTTAAGAAATACTTGAAATAATTAAAAGTTACTACATATACCAATAATGTGCACTTTCATTTTGGGTGGCTCAATCATAAAAACTCCTATAAATTTTCTTAAAAAGCATGTGAGAGAGAACAAAATATCCTGAAATGACCCGTGCATCCTCGTAGTCAGAATGCAGGAGAGTATCAATTTAATGAATTAAAACTCTATGTTTGGGACTCCCATTATAATAGTTGATATTTGCTATTATTATAACCTACGATTAACTATAGTATCATTATTTTTTACAAAAAAAAATACAAAATATTATAATTCATTGGTTATAATTACTAACTCGACGTATTCTTAACTTTTAATTTGATAGGTTACTATAATTAAAAATAATAATAATGAAAGAATTTAAACTTTTGTTTTTTTAAATCAATTAATAAATGAGTTGTGTATTATTTCCCAAAAAAGGAAAAAAATGTTATATTGTTTCATTTTATTTATAAATTAATGTTTGTGATAGAGAGAGATAAGGTTGGTTTTCGTTGAGAAAATGGACCCATCGCGTGAACGAATTAACTGAAGAGAGACGATAAACAAAAATAGCATAGAAATCCCCACGCCGCAAGTACGGTGAGTACCAGTACTCGCTCAAAGACAAGAACACGTGTGATGTTGAAGCGACGAGAAGGCGAGTTGATAAAAATAGAAAGAAGTAGCGCGTGGGAAGTGAAAGTGGTAACTACCAAAGGGATTCTGGAAGGTTCTGGAATTGACGAAAATGCCAAGTGAAAGGTACGAAATCACATGAAGACCCTTCAAAACATTTCGGGGGCAAAGCGGATATATTGGGGGAGTCCCAAATGTCCTTTTTTTAAAAAAATAAAAATAATATATATATATTACGGTGGGACCCGCATCGGTTTCTTGCTGTTGCTTGAATTTTCGAAAACTATGATGACCTGATCTGATCCCCTGCCAAGATTCTGCACCCTCTTACTCGCTTCCTCCACCGTCCGATCCTCTGCTTCTCTGTTTCGGATTTTGTCTTATTTATTTTAAAGCAAATATACATTTATAACCATAACCATTAAAATTTTAATTTAATAATTGTATTAATTTAAATTTTGAAATTTTTGTAGTGTATCAATCTTATATTCTCTATATTTTGTTTTTATATGATGTGAAATTTATAATTTTAATCAATTAAATTCATAAATTTTTAAAAATAAATTAATTTAGATCACTCATTATGATTACTTTTAAAAATCATTCATGGATTAACGTTCTAACATGTGTAAACTTCTTCAAATATAGTTTTTACTCGATGGATGATTAGAGTAAATGCATTGATTAATTTCAAATAAATCAATTATGACTAATAATCCAAATTGATTCATTTACAACAATTTGAAAGTTAGGCCATTATATAATCAAACTATAATAGCTTTAAAAGTTCATTGTACACTAAAAAAAAAAAGGTTTGTTTAAGGGAAAAAAAAGTTCATTGTACATTATTTTTAAATTCAATAATTGCTCGAAGTGGAAATTGAAAATTTGATCTTAAAAAAGATGATATATGCACTTTTTAATTAAAAAAAAATTATCAACTTAATTAGGTTTGAATTTTAAATTGCTGAGATTCTGTTTGCCATTACGTTTTTTTGTATTAAAATTGTTTTCTTAAACTTATTTATTACATGGTGTTTATATTTTATAATTACATATTTTAATTCTTAGTTAAATTATATAAACAAAATTAAAATTTAAAATATCGCATATTTTAATTGATTTTTAAATTCGACTTAATTTTTTGAGACACTTCTAAAAAAACATATAACAAAACAAATAAATTAATTAATAGATGAAAGTAAAGTTTATCAGTTTAATTTCTAAATACTAAACATAAAAAATCAATTGATTGTCAAACGGGATTGTTTGTTTGTAGAAAATTTTCACAGATAGAAAAAATGTCAAACTATTTACAGAAAATAGCAAAAAAAAAAAATTTGATAGACATTGATAAACTTCTATCATTTCAATCAATGATAGGCCCTAATAGACTTCTATCCGTGTCTATCACAACAACAAAAAAAAAACTGATAGACATTGATATACTTCTATCAGCATCTATCAATGATAGACTTTTATCATTTCAATCACTGATAGACTTTTATCATTTCAATCACTGATAGACTCTGATAGACTTCTATGAATGTCTATCACAACTATCTAAAAATTTTCACAGATAGAAAAAATATCAAATTATTTACAAAAAAAAATAGACATTGATAGACTTCTATCAGCATCTATCAACGATAGACTTCTATCATTTCAATCTCTGATAGACTTCTATCAATATCTATCACAACTATTTAAAAATTTTGCTATTTTATGTAAATAATTTTCCTTATTTTTCTATTTTTAAAAATTTCTTTTATTTATTTATGAGCAAAATACACTTTTGGTCATTGAGGTTTGAGTTAAGTGTCTAATTGGTTCCTGAAGTTTTAAAATGGGCACTTTTGATCCTTAAGGTTTGAAAAAATGTTTTAAATGGTCCTTGAGATTATTTGACCGTTAGTTGACTAACAAAAAGATTATGTGGCATTGTCAAGTGACACCTTTTAACTGATATAGCAATTTTTATCTATTTTTATATTAATTTACGTTGATAGGAGATGAGGGAGAAGGAGAGAAGATGAAAACAAAAAAGTTGATCCAAATCAACGTAAATTAATATAAAAATTAAAAAAAAATTGCTACATCACTTAAAAGGTGTCACTTCACCATGCCACATCATATTTCCGTTAGTCAATTAAAGGTCAAATAACCTCAAGGACCATTTATAACAACTTTTCAAACCTCAAGGACCAAAAGTGCTCATTTTAAAATCTTAGAGACCAAATAAACACTTAACTTAAACCTTAGAGACCAAAAGTGTATTTTGCCATTTATTTATTTATGTATGGTACTTTTGATTTATTATCATTATTGTTTTTTTGCTTTAATGTAATAAAGTATACATTGTCCAATAATATCCCGAACATTATACAATAATTATTTCATGATTATTATTATTAATATATACGTAATAAAGCAAAACAAGTGTTGTATGATCACAACATAAAAGCGGGATATAAATATAATCAATGCATCTTCCTCCAATTGCAACTCGCTAATTAAATTGACACAAGGTTTAACCAAATTTCGCCCATCCATTAAGAATGTCTTTGTCTGATTAATTAAAAATTTAATTTATGGGGCATTTGGCCTATAAATGAGGTTAATATGTCTCGAATTAATATGTTTGAGTTAGTAAGTTTGTGTTTCGAGTGTACAATTTTAAAATAAAGTTTATCGATAATTGTGAAAAGTAGATTTAAGAGAGAAAGATGAAGTTCCGTTATTCGATAAATGTAAAAATAAGAGATAGAGAAAACAAAACAGAGTTTTTCGATAAATGTGAGAAATAGAATATGACGAAAATATGAAGTTACTCGATAAATCTGCAAACTTCAATACGTTGGAGTTAGTAAATTTGTGTTTGGAATTTAGAATTTTAAGACGAAGTTCATCGACAATTATGAAAAATAGAGATGGAGGGAGAAAATAGAGTTTCTCAGTAAATATGAAAAATAGAAAATGATAAGAGATGAAGTTACTTGATAAATATGCAAACTTCAATAGTGTTTACGATTGAAGTTGAGTTGTTTACACCAACTTAAGAAGTTAGTGGGTGTGGGCCAAACGACTCCTGAGTGTATACAACTCAGTAGAAATTGACATGCACTTTTTATTTTGAGTTTAAAGACTTAATTCTTTATACTCTCACTCGTTGTACTTTGAAAAAAAATATACACAGCACATTTACTTTTAAACGTTCATGTTTTATTTTTATACTTTCAATAATAAATCTTAAAATTAGTTATCATGGTTAATTTAATTTTTTTTTTCAATTTCTTTAAACACTATAGAGGTGAAGGAACTCGAATAACATACCATTTAGTCGCCAACATATACTATATGTCAATCGAGTTATATTCGCTTTGACTCTTTTATCGAAATTGATAAAACAATAATACAACAATTTTCATTCGAGATTAGACACAGTGTAAATTTCTTTTCAAATATTTATAGAAGTATCGACGGGTCTTAGTTTAGATAAGTTAACCACAAACTATTAATATGAATTAATTTTATGATTTATTAAAAACATGATGATTATAAATACACATATCAAAACATTTTTTGGAAAAATTGCAAAAATCATCTCTGAAGTATAGTGGTAGTTGCAATTACACTCTCAAACTTTGAATTATAGAAATTAGGCTCTCAAACTTCTACAATATTAAAATTTAACTCTCAAACTTATAATAGTTGTAGAAATTTGACCTCAGATAATAAAAAAGTGAACTATCAAACTTATACGATTGTTATAATTTATACAATTATGTAAATTTGATGGTCTAATTTTAACACTGGTAAAAATTTGAAGAGTCGATATCTACGATTGAAAGTTTAAGAGTATAATTGTAATTAATACTATACTTTAGGGGTCAAACTATTTCTCCAAATTTTAATATATACTTGAAGTCAAAGCTATTTCAAACAAGAGAGAGAGAGGAATAGGCTGTCAAGTGTAGCTGAAGTACTTTCACATCAATCACTTTGAAGATGTAGACTCCTATCTATAAACAGTTGAGATATCAAGCTTTCAAATAGTTAATGTGACCCTTTTTTAAGCAATGGCCAGATTTCAATTTGTTCATAATAAATCCCCTAAAACATTTTTGTTTTTGCCATTGTTTTTTTTTTCATTTGGTTTTGATTCAATGAATCTACAATAATGTTTATAAACTCATAATTTAAATTGGAATAATTCGTATATCGTATTTCTAACTCAAAATTTAACGCATATATAAGTCTTTAAATAATGATATTCACGATGAAATTTACTATAATATAATTTTTGTATGTTGTATTGTCTTTATTTGATATAAGTTAAAAACAAGATAGCTTTAATGTTGGCAAACTTTGCTTAATTTATGTTGCATATTATTAAATGTTTGTGTAGTTATTTCTGTTACTTGTTACTAAATGTTAAATATTTAATGACCTTGTATTAATGACAAGTTAAATTTTAGTTCTAATGGGGACCATATAAACTAATAATTCTAAAAAAATGAAATCGAATGTTTTCTTAAATTGACTATTTAGGAGGCTGGAATGTAATCAGGATTACTGGAAATAAGAAAAGTGTTGGAATGTGTGAGGTATGGAGGGCGGAATGAAAATGGAATTGTGAAACGGGAAACAGTGGAAAAGAGGATTTGGTTAAAAACATTCCGAACGAAATGAGTTTAATATTACAAATTGGACCCCCGATTACATTACAATCCAAACACATTCCAATACGGGTCCCCAAAAAACCCCAAAATTTGTATCGATCGCTCCACATTGGAATAACTTCAAATTTAAAGCTAAAATTTCTACTTAGTTTCTATTTGGTTGTAGAGTTGTTTATACATGCTTTTGGTCTTTAAAGTTAAAATTTAGTTTCTATTTCATTTTTAGAAGTCTTAAAAGTAACATATTTGGTTATAGAGTTTTGAATTTGATTTTCAAATAGTCTCCACGTAGAGTTGACTTAGCAAAATGATCGTGTAACAATTAATGAACATTTACTTTTAAATAATGATTTAAATTTTATCTTTTATTATTTTTCTTTTATCTTCAAACTGATTAGAAAATAATTTTAAAGTTTAAAAACAAATTAAAAATTAAATTCAAATATCAAAAACTAAACATGCCACTTTAAAAATATAAATGATTAAACACTAATTAAACTCAAATTTCAACAACCCACTTTTCAAACTCACTTATCAAAATTACAAAATTGAAAACCAATTTTAAAATATAAAGACTTAAAAGTGCAGTTTATCACGGATAATTGTAATGAGTAGTAATTTTAGAGATGATAACCAGGTGTATAGCAACATTTAAAAAAAAAAATTACCGATAGAAAAAATGTCAAACTATTTACAGAAAATAGCAACAAAAAAAAATACTGATAGACATTGATAGACTTCTATCAGCATCTATCAGTGATAGACTTCTATCATTTTTATCACTGATAGACCATAATAGACTTCTATCAGCGTCTATCACAACTATCTAAAATTTTTACTATTTTGTGTAAATTGTTTCCCTTATTTTTCTATTTTTAAAAATTCTTCTATAAAAATTACAAATATAGCAAAGTCTATCAGTTATAGACTTCTATTGCTGATAGACTCTTACGGTCTATCAATGATAGAGTACCTATACCATAAAAGTGTATCAGTAATAAAAGTCAATCACTGATAAACTTTGCTATATTTGCAATTTTTGTAAATTGTTACTATATATGCTAATACTTTGAATCTGATTGTTATATTTGCAACTGTCCTTTTATCATTAACTGCGTAGGCTTTTTACTAATAAATTAAAAATTTTAAAAATAAAATTGAATTAAAAAAAAAAGTACCTATTGCTCCACATTGGAATAGGTCCAGAATTGAAAGTGCACCATCCCAACATCATATATGCCATAATTTATGAAATAAAATGTTTTCACATCAAATAATACAAACAATTTAATGTACTATACTTAATTAACAAACTTTTCTTTATATATTAATCATCATTAAAAAAATAAAATTACTTTAAAAATACTCTTATGAAAGTCCACATTTGGATATCTCTTGGGGCATGTGGCTACTAATTGGAATCTATATTGAGTTGGGTGCCACTCTTTAAGTCATCCAATTAATTACTTAGCAATAATTAAATCCTAATTAACTCATATAATGGAACTCCAATTATTTGCATAGCTTCCAATGTTCATTACTTAAAGCTTTTGACAAGACACATGAGTTAGGCCAATGTCCTCATAAAATTAAGATAATTGCAAATTGTACCTCAATTATTTACTTTAAATCATATAAAACGTGCTAATCAAACCAATTAAGCCTTTTAATTTATTGAATTAATTTCGTTAGTTTTATTCATTTATTTGGTTGAGAGTGAATCTAATTCGTCACAAAAAAAAAAAAAAAAAGTTTATTTACCACTACACGTGTATTTTAAATCATTTTAAAAAGAAAAATTTTGACATATAGAAAAAATGTCAAATTATTTAAAAAAAAAATAGCAAAAAAATACTGATAGACATTGATGGACTTCTATCAGCATCTATTAGTAATAGACTTCTATTATTTTTATCACTGATATGATATATCTTTATAGACTTATATCAGTGTCTATCACAACTATCTAAAAATTTTACTATTTAGTGTAAATAGTTTTTCTTATTTTTTTATTTTTAAAAATTGTCTCTTTTAAAAATACATTTTCTTTTTAATTACTAAAAACAAATTACCCATATTTGCCAAAATTCATTTTTTTATTTATTTATAACCACAGTTATTAATTAGTTGTCTATATCTATACTACCAAAATGAATATAGTTTAATTGTAAAACGTGTTCTATCATCTTCAAGATCAGATGTTTGATTCTCTCCCGCATGTTATCGAAATTATTTATCTATACTAATTTGTTAAAAAGAGAGAGATGGTAAATTTTAATAAAAAAATATAATTAATAGATTTCATAAATCTTGAGGTTTATGTTGAAACTATATATTTTGAACTATATTGGGAATATAATTTAAAAAGTATGCAAAAAATGAATATATAATTTGTAATTATATATCCTTCAAAATAGTGGTCCATAATTTTCAAAGAGGACAAATAATGGTAGAAATGGGGCTTAAGTATTATTATTTATCTCGTGAATTGATGTTGACATATATTTATTGATATGAAATGTCAATCATATTAATAAATAAATACCTATTTGAATTAATTAATTTACATTACACCCACTTCTGTTTATTGTTATCTTATTTTATTACTCTTAGTACAACTACGTTGTGTAGATACAATTTATTTATTTATTTATTATTTTTTTACCGTATGTATGTAAAGGTATAATGCCTTTAACCAATTGAATTGTAGATATTTGATGAAAAAAAAGTAAAACAAAAATTTTGAATTATTACTTTATTTCTTTTTATATCTGGTTAAACTAATTTTAATTTGCTATGAAATTTTAAAGTTTTAATTATACCATCATTATTTTTTCTTCCCAACCTACCCATTTTTTTTCAAAATACTGAAATAATGCTTCATAAATATATATTTTTTAGTTTATATATATATTTTTAAAAATGTTGGTTTTCTCACCTATGCATTTTTCACCTTTCTTAAAAACACACTTAGAATTTTCAACTAATTTTGTAAAACAAAATTTAAAAGTTAAAAACTATTTTTTTTTTTAATGTTTTCAAAATTTAATCCCCATCTGAAAATATTTTTCTAAAAAATAGGTAATAAAACAAGAAATTGCAGTAGAAGTATAATTTTATAAACTTAATTTTTAAAATTAAAAAATAAAATACATATTAGACGAGGTTTAAAAAATTTAGTGAAATTGATTTCTTAGGGAAAAAAATGAACTCAACTTCATTCATAACTAAACACGTCATATAATTTTTTTGGTTTCAATTTTGGTCTTCCAATTTTAAAATTTTCTATTATAACAAAAAACACTTAAAATATATTTTATTTACCATGCATGGAAGGTTGAAAATAAAATTGAAGCTTTTAAAACATCAAAAAAAAAAAAACTAACAATATAGAATGGAAATATTTTATATAATTTATTCTTTATATTTTATATAATTCTTACATATAGAAATTTGATTATAACGTGTGAACCATCAAATAATAATAATATTAAAAAAAATAATTAAATGTACTACACAATAATCAACAACTAAAAATAAAATTAAGAAGAAAAAAAACTTTATAATTCTCAATGTACCTTTATCATTTTTTTTGTTTCTATTTTATTTCCTCACTTTAATATAATTTATTTATTCAATAAAATAGACAAAAGAGAAATCATAAGGATGAAAGTATCTTTCTCTATCCATATTTTTTTTTAGTTTATTGATATAAAATTAGATGTTGAATCCAACCAAATCAAATCAAATCATGTTGTTCTTAAAGAGAAATTAAAAATTAATAATAATAATAATAATAAAGGTTGGGTCTTTAAAAGAAAGGCCATATTCCAATGTCACATTCCCAATGGATGATTCCAAAGGGAATCTTACATGGAAAGAGTCAAGTCCTCTAAGCCAATCACAAGGCCACAAAATAAAACTAAAGTATATAAATATATATTTATATTTTTTGAGAAATATATATAAATATGTATTTAATCATGAACCCCAACATCACACTCTTCACCTACTTTATCCAAATGTATTTTATACATTATCCATTGCATTAAAAATATTTAACAAGAAATATAAAAATAATTAAATAAATAAAATAAACCCTTCCAACCAAACAATTATTTTCAACCAAACACACACATCTCACCATGTTGAATTTTGTAGGAATTCTATATGTTTAGTTGAAAAAACTAAACAACATTTTAGTATAAATAGTTGATTAAAAAAAAAGTCTCAAATTTTTTTTTAAAAAAAAAAAAATATAATTCAATATGTTTAGTTGAAAACTTGACAAGTTTAGTATACAAACTTATTGAAAAAGAAAAACTACTACACTGTTTTTACAGGAAAAAAATAGGTTTAAATCCTATTTCCGTCATTCAACTTTAAATTTTGTTATATTTTAGTCTCTAGACTTTCATAAATGTTCGTTTTAGTCTCTAAACTTTTAAAAAGTGATTAGTTTAGTCTCTACTATTAAAATTATGTTAATTTTTCAACATAAGTGTGAAGGAGTTCATATTTTTTGATGACTAGGCTCTATGTGTATTGAGCAAGATGAAGATGAAGCAAAACGGCAACAACCAACATGCCAAAATCCTGAACGACCAAAATTTTGAACTAAAAATATCTTTTAAATTCTTCCACTTTGTCACCTTGTTCAAACTTGAAACTCTAAATTTTTTTGCGTAATTAGCTTATTTGGTAGCCTAGTCATCAAAAAATACAAATCACCTCGTCATTTTGTTAAAGAGTTAACAAAATCTTAATATAGTAGGGACCAAAATAAGCATTTTTCAAAAGTTTAAGGACTAAATGAACATTTTAAAAAATTTAGGGACCAAAATAAAATAATATTTAAAGTTTAGAGACTAAAACAAACATTTTTAAAAGTTTAAGGACCAAAATAGAATATTATTCAAAATTTCAATACTAAAATAAGATTTAAACCAAAAAAATAATATTCGACTTACCTGACTATAAAAAGAAGAAAAACTCTCTTATTTATCTCCTTTTGCATTCCCCCTCTTATAGTTGTTAAAAATATAATGTCATGCTTAGGAGATACTAATTGTTGATAATTAGCTAAGTAGGTTTATAAAATTTGTAAATCTAAGTTACTTTAAATCGTTGTGTACGAGATTCAATATCTTTGACATGTTAGAGAATTTTTTTTAGTACAATAGGGAATGAAGAGATTCGAACTACAAACCTCTTGGTCTACACTATATACTAGTTGAGATATGTTCGCTCTGACTTTAACATGATAGGAAATTAATAATGTTTTGATCAGTTAAGTTAATGTTGACTTATATCGTGCATCTAGCCTTTATCAAAACAAAGTTTAAGTCTAATTTTAGTCTACGAACTTTTAAATTTGTTATATTTTGATGTTGCAACTTTCGAAATATTTATTTTGATCTGTAAATGGTGGGCGTTCTAGTTTGTTATATTGTAACCCTGAACTTTCAAAATATTTATTTTAGTCCTTAATTTTTTTTTTAAAAAAAACAATTATTTTGGTCGTTCATCCTTTATTTTTTAACACCCTCCTCCCACTCTTGTAGGCTTGAAATTTTATAGAGAGTCCTATAGGTGAAATCGATTTTCATTGGGAAGAAAATTATATTATAGGGATACATGACCTCTTGCTCTGATTCCATATTAAATCACGAATAAATCAAAAAGCTTAATTAGAAGGGTTACAACAAACATAGAGTTTGTTTGAATTAACTTTTTAAGCGTTTAAAAGTATTTTAAGTGCATTCAGTCCAAACAAGCACTTAATTATATCAACACTTTTACAAAAACAAATATTCTAAACTTTTGAAAACCAAAATAGAACAACCTTAAAAAAATTTAAGATTAAAAAATATTTTTGAAGATAATTCAAAAACTAATGGAAAAATTGCACAAACCACCCATGAACTATGAGATTTGTAGCAATTACACCCCTAAATTTTTAATTTGATCAATTAGTCCATATAGTTTGTTAATTGTTGCAATCAACCCTACTAATTTGTAAAAAAAATTATATTTACCTCGTTCGTGATCTATATATACTTTTAACTTATTTTTTTTTTCATTGAAGTAACATACGATGAAATTTAATTTTATAAATATATCGATATCAATACTAACATAGGGGGTTGATCACAACAATTAACAAACTACAGGAGACTAATTGATCGAATTAAAAACTTAGGAGTTGTAATTATAACAAACTACATAATTGAGTGGTGGTTAATCAACTTTAAAATACGGTGTAATTATAACAAAGCACATAATTCAAGGGGTTGATTTATCAAATTAAAAATCTAAAAGTATAATTATAACAAACTATATAATTCGAGAATAGTTAGTTCAAATGCCTAAATAAGATTTAAACGTATCAACGAACGACACTAAACTAATTTATGCTCAACTAACACAAAAATAATAAAAAATAAAATAGTGAAAGTCTAATCAATGATGTAAGGTTAAATAAGGTTCAATTACTCGTACGGACAAGATTCTATCGGAGCAATGCCAATTAGGTATACCCTAATATGTTAATGGCTATAGAGAGATTGTGGGCCCACCTTTCTTTTTCTTTTTCTTTTATATAAAATTACAAAGTTAGCATAAGGAGGCTAAAAGAGGAAAAAAAGTTATTTGCTTTTCTAAAAGTAAAAGCTCAAGGGACTTTCACAATTTCACATATTAAAAAAAAAAAAAAAAAAAACTTAAACGAGAAGAAATTCTTCCGCTTTGATTACTTACTAAGATATATCTTCCTTTTGTAACCATTTCTTAAAAGTTAAAAAAACAACCGTTTTCTTTTTATCTTCTACGTCAACATCACCTGATTTTTCTTTCATATATAGAGTTATTATATGTAGAAATGACATTGTACCTTTTATTGTATCATTAAATCTTAAAAAGTTATTCTCTAAGCAACGAGAACAATGAAATTGAATCATTCTTGATGTTTACACTGATAGAAGTTTCTAAGATTTTTTTTTTTTTACTTGGGAATAAAAGAATTTTTAAATCATATATATATGCTTGGTTGGCTTTTTCTTTTTTTTTTTTTTTTTTTGAAAAATTAAAAAAAAAAAAAAAGTTATTTTGTCTTGTATTCCTTTGGTTTGTTTTTACTCGTTTTGCATTATTTATGTTGTTTCATAGAAGTTTGTAAGAGCCCTCCCTTTATTTTATATTCTTGTGTAAAGAATAAAAGTTTCTTTTTTTTTTTTTTTTTTTTTTGTTTGAATCATATGCTAAGTTTGCTGTATTTCAAAAAAGTTGTTTGTTCTTGTGTTCCTTTAGCTCTTTTTACTTTTTAAGTATTTTCTATTTTTATTCTTATGCTTGGATTCTCATTTTTTTTTTAGAATAACTAAAAGGCAGCTTGGAAATAATGTTTTAAAAAAAATTAATGTTAAAAGTAGTTTGTTTCATTGGATTTTTTCTGAGAAACAGTTTTAGAATAATACATATATATGTGTGGATGAGATTTTGGACCAAATGACATAATCGACATTTAGCAAACAGTAAAGATAACAAAGTCAAGAAGATAGCATAATTCAGGCTGAAAGTGACATACTAGCATGCTTGGCCTTGGCCTTAGGTTTAGAGTTTAGGGTACAACTCCTAATGAGGCATGCCTCATGCATGTCCCTACCCAAGGGATCATATCCTAAGCCTGAATAATAGGTAAAAGAAGGTGTTGCTGAAGCTGACCTTAGCAAAATATCAAATGGGGCATGCCCCTCGCACGCCCTAGCTTAGAAAGCCAAAGGACAATTCCAATGCAATTCTAAAACTCTAGGGGAAGGCTCTAGGTCGATTACACCTATAAATACATTATAATAGTTCCAGAGAGGGATAAGTCCACTCATATACAAAAATTTCCTACTTTTTTACGTGTATAGATGTCCTTACTCACTTAAGCATCGGTGCCTATATGACAAATATCACACTGGTGTGCAGATTCTTTCTTATCTTGTAGGTAGTGGTCTTCGCATAATTACAAGTTCACGGTTCTTGTCACGTGAGGGTCAGGTACGAATTTACCTCGTCCAAAATTTGACATCAACATATTATAAAAAGTTAATGTCATAAAATACTTGAATAAGAGAGAATTTATATTAAAACTAATCCTAATCATAAAAGGGTTAGAAACCTACCAACTTTTCCATTTTGATAAAAAGAAAACGACACAAAAGTTAGAGATATGTTTTATTGTTATATTACTTTTACTTTCATGTTTTTTAAAACAAAATTGTTCGACAATAATTTATTAATTTATTAAAAAGTTAATTTCACTATTTCTTTAAATTAATATCCATTTCCACCCATTTGAAAAGGTTATAGTTTAAATCTTATTTAATACAGAGATATAATGACATTATTACAAGAAATTAAATTTATTGCCTATAATGTTATATTAAAATTATGATTTGAGAAATATAAAAAACAAATCGAATAGATCATATTTAATATAGAGTCTAAAATCAACAATACTAAAATAAAATTTTGGATATTTTAATAATAAATATATATATATCAATAAATGGGCTTGGACTCTAGTGTATAAAAACACTTTTGGATCACTTTTAGTAAAATCTTTTTTGGGAAAATAAAAATTAAAAAAAAAGGTAATTGGATTTCTTTTTGTTCTTTTTATTTTTCCAGTTGTGGAAATGGGAAATTTTGGGAAATAGATAGTGAACGGTTGGTGATGTAGTAGTTTTTCCTTTAGATTGCGTAATTTTAATTTTCAATGCCTATATCCATTATCCATAGAACATTCTTAAATTATTATAAACATTTACATTATTTGTTTTTTAAATTTATGGTTAACCTTTTTTTTTTTCTATTATATTTTTAGAAGAAAACTATTTTAAAGTTTAACAAATTTTTTTTAAAAAAAATTAGTAGGCATTTATGAATTATGGCTATCTAGATTTTAAGAAATTTGAAAGTTGTCTACAAATTAGTTTTACTTTTTTTTAAAAAAAAAAAAATTATTTATCTATCTTAGTTCAACATGGTGTGGGAGTTCGAACCTCAAGTCTTTCGGTCAAGGATATACAATTTATGTCAGGTGAATTATGCTCAAACTGGAAAAAAAATCAATTATTTTATCATTATAGTCCATAGAAAATTATTCAATAAGACATTTTCTTTAACAATATTGTTATTAACCTAGAGACCCAATGAAAACCAAACTCAAAATTCAGGAGTAGAAATGTAAAATATTGTAAAATAGGGACCAAATAAAAACTAAACAAAAAACTTGAGAGTAAAAATGTATAATTTTGAAACCTAGGGACCAAATGTGAATTAAATTCAAAATTTAGAGGTACAAGTTTAACATTTTAACCACTTAGATTTTAGGAATTTTGTAAGTTGTTTACAAACCGGACTTTTTTTTTTTTTTCAATATGGGTCAGGTGGGAGTTTGAACCTCATATCTTTCCGTCAATAATACACAATTTATGTCAATTGAGCTCGAGCAAACTTAATTAGTTTTATCAATGTACCCACATAAAATTATTAGTAAGGTATTTTTTTTCTGTAACAACTTTTTTTTAATCTAGGGACTAAATGAAATTTAAACTTAAAACTCGAGGGTCAGATTATAAAATATCATAACATAGAAACCAAATAAAAACTGAACTCAAAATTGAGAGTTAAAATACAACATTTTAAAAATTTAGAGACCAAATGTGAATTAAATTCAAAATTTAGAGGCACAAATATAACATTTTGAATTTTAAAAATCAAAATGTAAACCATATAAAAAACTTATAGACAAAAAATGTATTTTTTCTACAAGAACAAATTGAGGTTAAATTTTGCTTGGAAAATAGTTATTTCTATGGGAAGAAAAAGGAAAATTTTTTAAAACAGAAAAATAAAAAAACTATTTACACAAAATAATAAAAATTTTAGATAGTTGTGATAGATACGGGTAGAAGTCTATCAGGATCTATCTGTGATAGAAATGATAGAAGTCTATCAATGTTTATTAATATATTTTTTTTTTTTTGTAAATAGTTTAAACTTTTTTTCTATATTTGAAAATTTTCCAAGAACAAATCCCTTTTGTCTCTCTTTTTTTTTTTCTCTAAATAAGTGTGAAATTTAGTTAATGACCAAAATACAAGTGATTTGTTTCTTATTTGTGGGCCAAAAGATGGGTCTATTATAGACATATGTTCTCTTGAAAGTCCAAAGCTATAACCAATTATAGTTTTCCACGTGGCTTGCTTAAGGATAAGGGAAAACAAAAAGAAAAAGGAAAATTGGTCCACGGTTGATTTTTCTTCCAAATCAAACAAAATCTCCCATTCCTTTCCAAAAATAAACAAAATCTCCCATTGTCAAAGTCTATTGATAATTGGGGGTAAATATTCTAAATTTATCGAATATTTCTTTGATAACATTTTTTTTAATAACAAAATTGAATTTGTTATTTAAAAGGCATTTTCAAAAAATATCATCTACATGAAAACATTATAATAAATATTAACAAAAATGTCGATGTGAATAAATATAGAAAAATGTTATAAAAATTAGCCAATTTATAAAAGATAGGTAAATTAATACACACAAATATTTCACACTTTTTCTTTTCATATAAGAAAAAAGAAAAAATCACACTTCTTAAATAAATAAATAAATAATAATAATAACTTATACTTGTTAATGCTATATTTAAATCAACAGTGTTTTAGTTAATTACTATTTAATATTTCATTAGATTCATCATACAAAAATATTGATAGAAGTTAAGTGGAGTGTAGTTTAACTAATCAAATCGTGTGCTCTGGAGTTTTGGTCATTTAATCGAAGGTTTGAAATTTTCATTTTTTTTAGTCATTAATTAATGACAAGAAAAAACTGTCGTAAATTTTGAAAAAATCGAAAAACTTCATTTTTTTTTTTAAAAAAAATCCATGTTTTTAGTTTTAATAATTTTTTTTTATCTCTCTTGTCTAATTTTACCGCTGTTCATGTGTCATAGAATGTCCATTTTGTTGTCGTAGTTACTTAATAAAGCATAAATGCAAATATTGTCTTGTAACGTAGATATAATTTTAATGTAGTAATATAAAATAACAATTGTATTTAACTCAATTTCCTTCTTTAGAAAAATATTAAAAAAATGGCTAGTGATAATTAAAAAAAAAAAACAAAGTACTCGTGACATTAAAAAAAAATCTATTAATAAATTCTTTAGAATTAAAATGTGAAACTATTGGGAAGAAAATAGAGTATATATATATATATTAAAAATTATGAATTGAAATAATATATATTGTCAAACATGGTCTTAAAATTTATGAAAGTGACTAAGGTTAGATACATAAGATCCAAAGTTGAAGAAAATGAGAAGGGTTGACACGGCTTTTTGAAGTTGAAAAAGTCACATTAAATAAAATCATGAAAAGACAAAAAGGTCAAATTAAATAATATTGTCAAAATTTTACAAAGTTATTATTATTATTATTTTGCACATCAACAAAACATTTATCCCTATACAAATTTAATAATTTAAATATTTTAACATACCCACTCGATCACAATTCAATGGACACAAAATGAAAATATATGTAACATGCTTGTTTCAAAGTTGCCCTTGTCTTATGCTATAATTTTCAATTATACCATCAAAATATATATACAACATTTTTCAATTGGGTCCTCAATTAACATTCATATCAATCACTTCAAATATTTTGTAATAACAATATTTTTAAATACTATGTTACACTAAACTACAAATTTGATTATACTTTTTGAAAAAGTTTTTTATTTTTAAGATTTAAACCCTAAACTATTTTTAGTAAATTAAATCAACGACTCATTCGAATTTCACACATGTCTAAGATTTTTTTTAAAAGTAAGGATTAATGCAAGTTAAAGATATAGGCATGAATCTAGTATGTGTGTATGTGACGTTTTCATTAAATTTATGTAGTTTTTCATCTTCTTATCTTTCACTATTTTTTCTTTATTTTGTTATGAAGAATTACGTAATAATTTTTCTTGTTAATTCGGTGAAATGATATGAAAAGAGTAGTTTTATTTAATTAGTTATATAAATATATATATATATATATATATATATATATATATATATATTCCAAATAGTCCAAACAGGTTCATTTCTCGAAGTTTGGAATTTAAATTATACAATGATCGATTTAAATACTATTTTGATACATGTATTCTTATCTTTCACTGTTTTTTCTCTCTTTGTTATAAAGAATTATGTAATAATTTTTATTGTTAATTAAGTGAAATTATATGAGAAGAGTAGTTTTATATATATATATATATTACTCCCAAATAGTCTAACTAAGTTTATTTCTCCATGTTTGGAATTTAAATTATACAATAATTTGTTTAAATACAATTTTGGTCTCTGTACTTTTATGTTTATTCATTTTTGTTCCTATGCTTCCAAAATGTTCATTTTAGTCTCTACTCTTTCAATTTTGGTTCATTTTAGTCCTTGTACTTTCAAAATGTTTGTTTTAGTCCTTATACTTTTAAAAAGTTACTATTTTGGTCCCTTATTTTCACATTTACTTAATTTTTAAGGGACCAAAATGGTTGTTTTTTTAAAAGTTCAAGGACCAAAATGAACAAAAATTGAAAGTATAAGGATCAAAATGAATAAAAATTGAAAGTACAGGGACCAAAGTGAACATTTTGAACGTCCATGGACCAAAATGAACAAAAATTAAAAGTAGAGTGACTAAAATAGATATTTTAAAAATACAAGAACTGAAATAAACAAAAACAAAAAATATAGAGACCATAGTAGTATTTAAAAGACACTAATTAATTTAAAGTTTAGGACCATAAATTAATTTTTCTTCTACTTTTTCTATTTTCAACATTAGACTTAGTTTAGAAGACCATCAATTTCAAAATACAAAGAAAATAGACAAACCGTAGATTACAATTAATTTTTGTTTCGAAAAAAAAAAGCTTCAATTTATTTATTTATCAATTCTCGAGTAATGATTGCCGTTAAAATAAATAGAAATTTATAATAATTGGTTTGCCGTAATTTAAACAATGCTTAAAAAAAAAAAAAATAGAGGAACCGACACGTAACTTTGAAAAGTTGAAGGGTAGATAAGAAACGACATGTCGTTTTAGTCAAAGACATATGAAAAGAAGACGAGTGCGGCGGATTAGAAATGGTCAAATAAAGGAATATAAGAATAAGATTTGAAGGCGGCCACCGTCTCAGCACCAAACTTTTGAAATTCCCGTTCCGTTCGTTGTTCCCACGCGATTAAGAGTTTCAAATCATTTAAGAAACCACGTCTATTAATCTGTAATAGAAATTAGTGTAATCGTAATAAAATTTCAATTCATAAATCAATTTTAATAGATTACAATCACACATATAATTAAATTATTTTTCTTTATGTTTACTTAGATTATGAATATCTAATATTTACTGTTATCGTTGCTATTACGATTATCGTTTGAAATTTATGATTCTCATTCTGTAATAGTAACAATTACGATGATCATAACAGTAACGGTAACAATATCGACAAAATCTCCAAATGTAATTGAATTTTAGGAGTGACCATTCAAATTACAAAAATCGAATCGTTTTTCAAAACCTAGTCGTTTTCACCCCTAATTGGATTAAGCACTCTCCACTGGTCAATCAAATTGTGTTTTTTATTACATATTTGGAAGTAGAGCCCATATGTTGGTATGGGTATGAAACACAAGTAAACAACATAAACTGTAATTAAATAGGGTCCACGTTTCTGATTACTATTGATTTATTACGTGTCCCCTGGGTAAACGTGACCTAAATTACAAATTTACTCTTTTTATATTCCAAATTAAAATATCCGTTGATATGTCAAAAAAAATATAGAGATCTCACAATAAAGTACATAAGTCATTATTTTTATTGTCAATTATCTTTGAGATAGAATTTCGCGTTTATTTAATATAGTATCATTCACAACCCACGAAACTCAAATTGGTGTTCAGTCTAAGATTGAGATCCAACACAATAATTGTGAACCTAAAAATACATCCTATTGTTATGACATGTTGAGAGACTTCACAATATTTATAAGATATATTTGGAAGTAAAATTAATTTATTAATTAAATAAATTCTCTCATTTTTTATTTACAAAAATATATCTCGATGACAAATTTCAAATTTGAAATTACGAAACTGACATCAATTTTAATCATTATTTTATACAAGAATACGTGTTTATGCTAGTCAAGTTATGTTTTTTTATTGACTTATGACATTTACCCTATGACATAAGTTTAATTTAGTCCCTTACAGTATCAACATAGTTTAAATTTGGTTAAATTGACAAATACAACAATCCTTTAGTACAACGTATAAAATTATAACTTTTTATAATTTTACATGTCGCAGTAAAAGATTGTTACACTTACAAAAGTTTAAGGTTTAAATCGATACAATTATTAATTTAGTATTTAAATTAATACGACATTCAAAGTGTAAATTGATAATTTCCCTTCAATAAATAATAACATTAGCTCATTCTATTTTTTTTTTTTTTAAAAAAAACAATAATAATTTCCAGAAGTAAATTGTTAGTGAATTGAGTTGATAGTGAAAAGATGGGCATAAAAGCCATTAGGGAGCTTTGGAATATACTAATTTTGAAAATATGGGAACCATCTTCAATTCACACACACAAAAAATGCCCTCTTTTTCAGTGCATTTCACTTGAAATTAAAAAACAATATAACATAATTATAATTATAAACATTATAAAGCCAGCCCCTCAAACCCTTTCCACCTGTCATAAAAAATAAAATAAAAATGTTCAAAATCCCATATAGCCCCCACAAATTGGAGTTGACATTGTTATATGATTTCTTTCCTTATGTACATTTTTTTAAAAAAAAAATTATTGAATTGTAATCATTAGACACATTTCACATTTGTGACTTACATTATAGGACTGTTTGGAAGATTGAAATGTAATTAGAAGAGCGTGAAAATGTGTAAGATATCGAAGGCGGAACGAAAATGAGATCGTGAAATGTGAAAACAGTGAAAAAGAGTATTTAGTTAGAAACTGTCGGAATGTAATGAGTTTAATATTACAAATCGAACCCCAAACGCTTAATCGAAACATGAGTTACCCAAACCCATTTTAATACGATTCTCCAAACAACTCTGGCATGTAAAACCTTTTATTGACTTCCACATGTTTTTTTGGGACTTTTTTTTTTTAAAAAAAAAAATAAGTGAAACTATTTACACAAAACAACAAAATTTTTAGATAGTTGTGATAAACGTTGATAAAAGTCTATCAGCGTCTATCAGTGATAGAAATGATAAAAGTTTGTCACTGATAGGTGCTGATAGGAGTCTATTAGTATTTTTTTTTTTTTTGTTATTTTCTGTAAATAGTTTGACATTTTTTCTATATGTGAATTTTTTTTCCTTTCATTTTTTTAAGTTAAACATACGGGAAAGCATAAAAATTATAATCTTAATATCTTTTAATTGATAGTTAAACTGTATGTCAATTGAGTTATGTTTATGTTGCAACTTATTTCTATTTTATTAACGTAAATAATTTAAAGTTTGGATAATTTTGTTATATTAGATTGTTTGGAGATTAGTTATTGTACGCAAATATTACCCATGTATGTGTATATATAAAATTGTATCCTCTTCCTTTAAATAATGTGTTTCATTCTCGGGTAAAAACACAAGTGTAATTTTCTTTTTAATAAAATAATATATAGATTATTTCAACTTTTAACGTTTTAGTCTATAATATTGTTAATTGATCAACATATGAAAGGCCTTTTCTTATGTCAAGTATTTTTTTTTTTTTTAAAAAAAAAATCATGCATTGTTGTCCCTTTGAGATTCACTGACACGTCAGCAAATCTCTCCAATCCACTTTAGGATACAAAATATATGTAAATTTTAATTTAAAAAGGTCCCATCTTTTTCCATTCCCATCATATCTTTTTAATTTATTCTATCTTTAAAATACAATATTAAATTCAAATTTAATTTCTCTTGGTTGATATTGACACACAAATCAAACTTTCTATATATATATATATATATATATATATATATATATATATATTGCTTTGAATCATCTCATCAACTTCTCTTTTGGGGCACATTGCCAACAATTTGTTGCCACATTTTGTATCAATTTTACTCTTTTTGAGGAACAATATTCAAATTCCTTTGACTTTAAAGGGAAAAAAAGTTTGTAAACACAAGATTTTGATCATATTTTTGGACATTACTTTTTTTTTTTTTTGACAAATTTAGGCAAAATTACTACTTGGGGTCCTACCCAAATCATTATTTTGCCCCAAAAACACATACCAAATAGTCTAAAAGTTAGAGAGATATTAAAATTTTGGATTTTTGGAGAGTTGAAATTTGACCAAAATGGCACTTTTCCCCCCTTTTTTTGTTCTTTGGTGGGTTTATAGGCCCAAAAAGATAGAAAAATATACCTAAGTCATAGGATTCAATGAACATTGAAAAATGATAATTTAATTAATGTAATTCTCAATCAACAAACTAGAGAAAATGTCATTCAAACTTTGGGGAAAGAAGTTGTTTTGAATTGGAATTGTGGAGCCCAAAAAAAAAAGATAAGAAATTTTCAAATGGGGTTTTTTAGAGCTATTTTTTGATATAGCGATAGAATTTCATTGTGGTCTATCGTTGATAGACAGTAAAATATTTATATATTTGTAAATAGTTTGATGTTTTTTTTGTTTATAGTACTTTCTCAAAATTTTACTGTCTATCAACGATGGACTGCGATAGACTGTAGAATTTTTATATATTTATAAATAATTTTATAGTTTTTTATTTATAGATGTAAATATTTATATAGTACTTCTAAAGAATGTTGAAACTTGAAACATTAGCTCAAAAATTCAAACTTCAGTCAATAAGTCAAAGAGAAATCTCATCTATCTACCTTCAAACAACAAAAGAAAATTCATCCTTTTTAATCATTAATTACTTCCTCTTTCAGCTTGGAAAGAAAACTTAGCTAACTTTTTTTTTCCTTTTGAAACTAATGTTTGAATTCAAACTATTTGATTTCACTTGGAACAATAAAAAAAAAAAAAAAAGGAAATTTTCATTATTTTCATTACAAAAATTCGACCATAGCTTATTTAAACGTTGTAATTTCTAATTTCTATTCAAATTTTGATAGTTCAACACTAATCTTAACCAAAAAAAAAAAGAAAGAAAAGTAAAAATATCTTTAAACTCACATTTTCAATAATATCATGTCTTCATATTTTGTCAAAATAAGTACCAATCTCGAGATTAAAGGTTCAATTCTCCCACTTATATAATTCATTCATTGAAACACGTGAAAATACTTTTTTTTAGCAAAATTTTAAATGAGAAAACTTAAAAAATATGAAATATGAAATATAGTTCGATAAAATTAAAAGTTTGGGATGAATTATTGGGCCGACATTAGTGGGCTTTATGGGTTGTACTTTTGTCTGTTGTTTTTTTTGTCAGAAATTTTGTCAGTTCCACTTTTCAATTTTTTTTTTAATATTTTAAAATGGCAAATACTAAAACCCAACCACATTCCCTTGTCCCTTCCTTCCTTAATTCAGAAGTTATGCTCCACATTTTTTTTTGTTATTGTCTTTTCTTTACATTGATGTAAATATATTAATCCAAACATAGTTATAGCAGATAAATTTTATTTTATTTTTTTAAAATATTTTATATTACAAATATGTCTGGTTTTTGTACATTCTAAAGTGGTTGTATTGATTTTCTTTGGGGAGTAAAATTAGTATTTGTTTATAGTTTATATTGAACTAAAGAAATAAATTCAAAAATGAATTCTTTTTTGGAAATATTAGGCCAAGAGAATAAGAGAATTGGGCCTACCTCGATCTCGACCACCCGATGTCGAGGTCGAGGAGCCCAATCTGTCTTACGAAGTGTGCCTAGCAAGACAAGTCTTGTGAACATTTTTTTTACCATACATTTTGAAGACTTAATCATTTTTTAAGTTGTTTTAAGATAACTAATATCTAAGTGTTTTAGAAAAGTAATTTTAAAAGTATTTTGGTATTATTAACATTCTTTTGTTTATTAATTTTTTTTAAAAGACGTTTTGATAATTTAGAAACAATAAGCTATATGGAACATACTTATATTATTATTTTATTTTGTTTTATTTTATAGTTATTCATATAAAGTTTTATTTTATTTAAAATCATCTTTTTTTCCACGAAACTTCACAGAAATTCAGTAGACTGAAAATGCTATGATTATTGATTAATGGAAATATCCCCTTGCCAGCCTGTTCGAAATGGGCCGTTTAAGCCCAATTAACGTTTGGGCTCTCACGTTTCATGTAGGCCCAACTTTGTATTTCCCCATTCTTTTTCTTTTGTCATCGGTATTAAAGCTTTAAAAAGATAAAAAGATATAGTGAATATTATTATTATTTTAAGTTTTAATGATGATGATCGTATTACTATGGCTCAACTCACTATTATTCTCTCATTAATTTAGAGAAATTATTATAAACACAAAAAAATATCAAATTATTTATAAATATAGAAAAATTTCAGAAAAAAATATCAAATTATTTATAAATATAGAAAAATTTCAGACTTTATCGCTTGAGCAATAAAATTTTATCGTGGTTTATCGTTCAAGCAATAAAATTCTATCGCGATCTATCACTAATAAACCGTGAAATTTTTCTATATTTGTAAATAATTTGACTCATTGTTCTATATTTAAATATAACAAATTAATTTTATGTTCATTTTTACGTTCTATTGTGAAACAATTATCTTTACTTGTATTTATAAAAGCATAAATGTAGCATCTATGCTCCCTTTCTTTACACACAATAAAAAGTTAAAAAAATTATTCTTTAAAATTTTTTTTTACCACATGGCAGTTTTTCTTGACCATCTGCTTAGGTGAATGAGTGCAACCTAGACAATACCTAAGTATTTTCCTATTTAGAAAATATAAACTACGAGATATTAGCTCATGTGCTATTATTATTGTTGATGTCAAAATATGGACAGGAAAAAATTATGTCCTTCACCGGACAACAACGACAACTTTATTTAGAAAGAGGAAAACCGTCACTTGCAAAAAAAAAAAAGGGAAAATTTAGTAGAATTTGCCACACGTACTTCGATGTCTGAATAAGAGAGTGAATGAGCGTGGAAGTTTTAGGATCTAAAGATAAATTAGTACAACCTTTCAGCTCATTGGCTAGGCATTGCTCCATTAGACATTTTGTTAGGCTCGACCAGGACCGAGTACCTTTCATAGCCAATTTATGTGGGAGTGTTGTTTTTGGATTGTTAGGCTAAGCTTCAATATTTTTTCATGACAATAAATTTGAAATCAACATATAGGAGAGTTTACAATTTTAATATATTGTAAAAAAATCATAAAAAAGCCACTTAACTTAACATTAAAATATAAACAACACACATTTCTACTTGTTAATATATATAAAATATCCACTTTTTAAATCTCGAGTGATATAATATTTTTATGTCAAAACAAGCGTAACTCAATTAACATCATATTACGGTAAATTAAAAAAAAAACATTTTTGTATTAATACTATAGTGGAATAAAATCAACAACCTCAATAAAACGTTGATTCATAGAAGGAATATATATATATATTCACACACTACAAACACAAATAGTTCTGAAAAATTCTGGCTGTGGATTAATTTAGAAAAAAGAAAAAGAAAAATGGTGGTTCATTCCAGCACCTCAGAACTCACAAGCTCACAAAAATGGCTTCTCTGTTTTCTTCTTCACGGTGTTCCATCTTCTTCACTGCAAACCCTAAATTCCCACTCTTCTCCCCTCTTCCCACCATTTCTGTTCCATCATTTCTCTTCTTCAATCTCTCTCATAAAGAATCTGGAGCTCTCAGATTCCCCTCCCTTCGCCTGAGCTCCTCTCTCTCCGATGACGCATCTACCACTGACGAAGATGCCGATGGTTATCGCCCGAAGATCACCGACGAGTGGGGTGAAGAAGCCGAACCGGAACCCGACTCTTCGTTGACGAGATTATCGGAGTTCGATCCACCGAAGGAAGATGACGAGTGGGGCGGCGATGAAGGTAATGGTAAAGCTGCCATGGTCGAGGATAAGAGTGAGGAGTATGTGGATGATAAGCTTTTTGAGCTTAAGAGATGTTTGGTTGATACGGTTTACGGGACTGAGTTTGGATTTAGGGCTGGGTTGGAGGATAGGGCTGAGGTTTTGGAGATTGTGAACCAATTGGAGGCGGCGAATCCAACTCCGGCGCCGGTAGAGGCCTCTGGACTTCTAGATGGTAACTGGATTCTAGTGTAAGTTCGTTACGGAATTTTAAACTCGTTCTTCATCTATAATATGATTCCTGATTAGCGCATAGTATGCATATTCGAAGAGGAATTCTGTATGTTCTTAGCTTCAGATGCGAATATTGAGATAGAAAGAGAGAGCCCATTTCCTGATTAATGGAGTTCATTGACATTTGAACGACAATGTTGAATGTTGCTTCTGAATACTGTGTTTAATTTGTTATGGATTAGGTATACTGCATTCTCCGAGTTGCTGCCACTTCTAGCTTTAGGAACATTGCCATTGGTGAAAGTGGAGAAGATTACTCAAGAAATTGACTCAAATACGCTTACCGTTGTGAACTCCACCACTTTGTCCAGCCCATTTACCACATTTTCTTTCAGTGCATCTGCTGCTTTTGAAGTTCGGACTCCTTCAAGGATCCAGGTACTTTTATTTGCACAATTTTTCTATTTTTTTATATATATATATTATAGAAATATATGTTTTGTGTTTTTCCATGTTTGACAGCTAGATTATCGGTCCTTGTTAGCAAAGGCATATTTCTTACCTTTTGTTTCTCCCATGTTTGCAATGAAAAGAAATTAAAGGTGTTTCTTCTATATCTAAAGTTTTAAATTAGGGACTCTTTCTCCTCTTTTTGACTACTTTTTGGATTTGGTTTTGTCTATGGCGTTTTATTGGTGCAAAAATAAGCATCCCTTTTGTTATTTCAGTTTAACCTTTTTAGTCTCCAATCGGTGATCTTTATTGTAATCATTTATAGGTGTCGGGTTTTTCCCTTATTTCATTTATTCAAGGAAATGTTTCTTTATCCAAAAAATAATAATTTACTTTCACCCATCAGCTTAAGCTTTTGGGTCCATTGGTGATTTAATAGAATCTTATAATTTTGTGTCCTCTAGATGAAGAATGTAACAAATTCATTAAAACAAGAAACAAGAACCATATTTTATTATGTTCAAAACTTGTAGAGATTTTAGAGAGTGCCTAGGCCAGATTACGCGTATCTTGACTAATCCCACGGACAACCTCTTTGACCCTACATGATTGAGTGCCAAACAAACTCGTAGGACATTAAATCCTAGGTATGAACACCATAGTTTGAACCCATTTCCTCTAAACATTTTATTAAATCTATGACCCTTATTGACCACTAGGCCAGTCCATGATGGTTATTTTAGAGAGTTCTTCAAGGAAAGGAACAAGAAATGGAAAAACCTTTTCCAAAAAAATTAAAGAAATAAGAATATTCTCCAATGAATTCTAAATAAGCTAGGCGAGTGGTGATTAAATTGTTAGTTTTTGTGGGTGCATCTTCTCAACATAGATCTTTCTGTAACAATGTAGTTATTGGGATAAGAAAAAAAGTTCATAAGCTCCCAAGAGCAGCCCTGTTGGCTAAGGCCTGAAGTCTCTGAGTAACGTCTACCCAAAGGTCGTATGTTTGAATGTTCGAGTGAGCTTAATAAGGAAAACCCTTGATGTCTCTAGACTCTAGGCTTTAGGGTGTATGTGGATTTATAGAAACAACAACAATTAAAACTCATGCTGCAAAATCGTTTTTGCCAGGCTTAAACGTTTAGAACTTTATGCAATATAAAAAAATTATGCAATAACATACACATGCCAAGTCTTACATGGAACTTGAACACAAAATTTTGTTTTCATGTAAATTATCTGTTTGATTATGATTAATGGATGAGCCATAGTTTCTATAACAAAATGACTTTTTATTGAATGTGTTGAAGTATGTTCAACAATCTGAATGCTACTTTCCCTGCTGCGGAAGGAGTATTCTAAATCTGACTAGTCTTCCTCGAATTTATATTTAGGTTCAATTCAAAGAAGGTATTCTGCAACCTCCTGAGATAAAGTCGAGGCTTGATCTTCCAGAAAACATAGATATATTTGGACAGAAAGTTAATTTATCCCCCGTGCAACAAACTCTTGATCCAGTACAGCAAACAATAGCGAGTCTATTCCAGGTCATTTCGGGTCAGCCTCCCCTCAAGATTCCGATTCCAGGTGATCGTAACAGATCTTGGTTACTCATTACATACCTCGATGAAGATCTTCGAATCTCAAGGGGTGATGGTGGTCTTTTTGTTCTTGTTAAAGAAGGGAGTGCTCTACTAGATCAGTGAAAATCAGGTACTTTCTGTCATCGAGTCTGGCATGTAATTGCTTAATTTTTGAATATCAAGTCATGCAATACTACTTTCTAATTGAGTATGATACAGAAGATATATTGATCATGCGTCTACCTTATTAGTCTTGTACCTTGCTAGTTTCTAATTTGTGAAGGGGGATAAAAAGGAGGAGCATAAATCGAAAATGCTGAATAAATGTGTGAGCATGATCTATACCTGCATT